>OY728164.1:486999693-489399693 GCA_963277665.1 Viscum album
TCTTTTGGATTTTTCATTGAAATAAAATCTTATGGAAAACATGTGTATCTCAAAAATTTTATAATAATGACGAAAAAATTATTTTTAATGAGTAACCATACCAAAAATGTATTGAAAGAGGGAGAACCTGGGGAAGAAAGTTGGGTTCAAGAATTTCCCCTTACCGTGTATCTGAACACTTCTTTCACTTTATTGTCCAATATAATGACATTATATTCACTAATTAGTAATTTAATAAACTTTTATGAATTTATATGGTTAATTATGATTTCATTAAGTTATTTTATGGGCCTTTGGATGAGTTATAGAGTTTAAATCCATTTTTAGGATTGTTATTTTTCTTAGTTTTCATGGACAAGTCACTTATACACATGACTGGAAGTTCTTGCAGAACATGGATAAACGTCCAGAAAAGATATTACATGTTATTAATTATATTACTAGATTTTAAATGATATTTTAATTAATTATGTTATATAAAATGAGGATGAATAATTAGTTAATAATTTAATGATGATCGTTTTGGGTTAATTCGGGCGGCTTTTCAACCACAACGAACTTGTTTTGTTTAATCATTAGTAATATGTACATAACGTTGTCCCAAAAGATTAAATAGTATAAAATACATATAAAATAATCTCTTTCAACCATAAAAATGGTTCTACGACCATATCTGAATGTGGTAAAGGAAAATGAAGTCATGTCGTTCATGAAGGTGATAAATTAACACCTCATGAACAACGTTTTCCTTTCTAAAATAAAAATAAGAGGAGAAGGGGGTTGGATGATATATTATCCTATTAGTATCATAACATTACAATATATGTATGATAATGGAGTTAACATACCATGTGTTTGAGGATATCTGGGGATATATTAAGAAAATAACTTAAAATTGAAAGGAAATTAAAGGAAAAGAGAGAGGAGAATTACCTCTTGATTCCTTTTTAAGGAACATTGGACGTGAATTTTGAGGATACCAAAAGCTCTTGGATGTGGGGTAGGGGCTAGGGAAGATGTATGGGCAGAGTTTAGACAAGTCTTGATGTTTTAGAGGTGTGAGTAAATGAGGGTTTGAGTGGTGATATTTATAGCGGAGGGGATATGGGTTTTCTCAATATTATATTCATTAATTTATTATTTCTCTACTAGACAAGAAATACTAATGATTCTATGAACAAGAATAGTAACTTGATCATGTGAGTTCGAACTAATTGGTCTTATATCATCCATGATTTCAGGAATTGTTTATTGAACATAAAATGTTTATATACGATACATTTCTATATTTCACTATTAATAAAAAATTAATGTATTTCTAAAAAATACAAAAAATTCACCCTATCCATTTTTCAACGTATAGAATCCAAATATGAAGTCCATTTTTCAAAAATAATTTTCTAAATATGATTAATTTAATTTTTAATTAAAATCCTAATTTACATGAAAAATAATTTTTTTAAAACATTTACTAACTATTTCCAAAACATCGGTACATCATACTTTCACTTAAATCCTATATATATACTATTATAGGAGAGGTTACTATTCAAAAGGGTATTTAAATATTCATAAGGATAACTTTACTATACATAAGGATTTTTTACTATTCACTAATAATTATTTTTGTTCTATTAGACTCCAAAAGACTTACTGACCGAAACCGTGTATGTCCGTTTTTTGAAATTAAAAACACAATAGAAAAATAATTATTTTTAATGGTTAGTTTATAAAGGAAAAATAGTATTTAGTAGTTCATTTAATAACATAGTGTTTCTTTTGAAAATCTAAGGATGTTACAATGACCACCAAATTGAGATCCCACTGTCCTGGTCGTCAATGACTGAACTGACACTCCCATGGAAGCTACTGACCCTGCCCCACTTCAGTATGGGCATGTCAGTCTACAAAATCACTGAACGTGCCCCCTAACTCCCCAGTGATAACATGTACTAAGAGGGGAGATATATACAGGCTGGATGTGCCCTTCCTTCCCACACTGATGGAACACCACAAATCTTATGTTAGAAGATACAAATGAAGACTGCCTGGAAGGATGGCCTGAACTTCCACCACCCTTCTTCCCCTTCTTAGCCTGCTTCCTCTTTTTCTCATAGGAGTTTCCACTACACACATCAAACACCACTATGGAAAACATATAATTTCCTTTATGATCAGTATCATCCATGCAATAATGATCAACCAGCTCATCTTAGGTTACCAACAAGAAAAATAAGACATGAAATTAAATTTCTAGACGCACCCCATCTCAAACTTCTAAGATTTCGTAGATTCATTAGAAACAATCTTAGTTGCATACTGCACTAGCTCAAAAAAATAGTTAGCATATTACATCACTGAAAAATCTCCTTGGGAAAGATCCATGAACTCCTGGGATCTATCATAGGTCCGGACCTCGTGAGAATACTGCTCAATTAAGATGGTCTTGAAATCATTCCAACTCATCTACTCGTGCTTCCAAGATTGAACCACTAATTACCACCACCTGTGATAGGTAAATTCTATAATAAATGATGAAAATTTCACCTGGACCTCCTCAGGTGTTTCAAGTAACTCAAACATACTATCGATCTTCTCGAGCCACTCCTCTGCCTCTTATGGCTCTGCATTTCCCCAAAAGTAGGAGTCATGTTCTTGAGAAACTCTGGATCATTGTCCTTCCTATAACCTAACTCATCTTCTCCAACTGGAGTAGGAGAAGGACCTTCTCCTTACCTCAGATCCTGGACCACCAGAACCATATCTTTTACCAACCATTGATCAATCAATGATGGATAAATCTCTCGAGCTTCCTCCTGTGGGTGCAAGGGAGCTTTATGCGGAGGCATATTACTACAAAAATAAAATTCATGAATGAAATCGTTAGTACAATGGTTCTAAAATATTTTAGCAACAAAATCAAATATAAATAAATCAAACTCATCACAATAATGAAATAAACAAAAACATCACCCCACCCAATGTTCATGTGCAGTCTGTAGCCACACGTCCCACTTGGAAGAGAATTTAAAAAAAATCCTAACATCCCATGGCGACTCAAGGTCTATCATGGGAGGTGTGGTACAGGCACCATACTCGCATCCAGAATTATGAGCTTCAATAGTCCTAGCTCCCATCTAACCAAACTCATCCTAAATAATATGACCCAAAGAGCTTAACCATTCTCTGATACCATTTTTTCACAAACCAAGCCGGGTTGTCAACCAAGGTGGCACCCAACCCAGTCTACGACAATGCCTGAAGGAAGTTCCCTATCCCCATGGTCTGATACAAGTTATTCATCATCATAAATAAAGGTTTGGGAACTATTTACCCGAGCTTATAAACATATGACAATCAATGATAATAAATAAACCGAATCTGGAAATTTTCACCAAAAAAGTATTAATAAAAATTCAGAATTGAATTACATAGTTTTAAAAAAATCCCAAGAGGGACACAACTACAAAGGATCAGAAATTACTACTCAAAAACCACCACATAGGAATGGAACATCAACCTCAAACAATCTCCCCAACACCGCACCAAGGAAAGAAGTTAACAACCTGAACCAATGTCTCCAAAGACTATGCCCTTACCCATGTCAAACATTGGTAAGTTAACTGACACCCAAAGGTGTAAGTAGGGTGTGAGACAAATCCCAATAGGATTCCACCCTAGAAAAGATTCCATTCTATAAACTTTATAGTACAAAAATATTGCAATTTTTCATAAATTGGAAATTATAGAAATAATTTAAACGGGATGCAACTTTCAATAAAAATTGTTTTCAAGAGGAAAACATTAAAGAATGAACAATTTTAAAGAAAACACACATTCTGATGAATTTTCCAACCAAACACACAATATATCTATGATAAGTGCAATATAACAAATTATCACTTGTCATGGGAAATACCTCTAGGAACTTGATAACAATGGGACACTAGGTACATCGTATGTCGATGAAATGTGGCATATGAACCACAATAGACTACATTCTCATGCACATGCCACCAGTAGGGAACACACACATAACCTAGTGGTCTCCAATCAATCATCCTTATTTAGTTAGTGTTGTCATCATTGATCTTTCTAAGTGAAACCGTGATAATTTCACTTTCGAATCACAAGCATACCAGTACTAGTCCGCCCAACTAGACACTCAAGCTTCCCATTTGTGCTCAATCAAGCTCTACATGTTTTAAAATATCATTTTCACATCAAAAAACCATTAATAAATCATAAACACACCAAAAAGTACACAAAAATGTTCCACACCTTTATTTTAATTTAATAAAACCTTTAAAGACTTTATAAAAAAATTCAAGAGGTGACACATGGGTTTGCACAAAAAATTCACTCAAAAATCCTTGTTTAAGTCCAAATTCCCAACCATAATATAACAAACCAGAATTGGATTACCTAAAAACATTTAATAAGACCATTTCACGAGTCATAAAATTACCCCAAATGATGTAACATGGAATAGAAATGAAAAACACCCAATTTCATGTCAAAATGAAACTTTAAAATTAAACACCCAATCAATTCTACCAAAAATGGTTTTCGTACCACACACAATGGATGGGAAACATGATAAATATGTTAATCAAGAAATAAAAATTCATGACATATTGTTTACACATGTTACCACCTACCATGAATGTCAAAACCCCAAAATGTTGTGCGAAACATCACCCGCACCACAACCGCACAACAAGTGAATAAAAGAGAATGATAATCAAGAAGATTGAATCAAAAACTTGATATTAAACCCTAGGAAAGAAACCCCAGCTACATGAATTTTAGAACATGGAAATGGAGGGAAGAAACCCTCAATAGAAGAAAGAAAAACAAAGAGAGACTCATTCACTCTAAGGATCATTAAGTTTCCCCACAAAATCTCCACCAAATATGGGTTCCATGAGAGTTAGAGGGATCTTGAGAGCCTTTTATGAATGAAATGGTTGAATATGAGAATAAAGGAGTGCGTTAAGAATATTTTTAAAAGTAAAAAAATGGTCAAAATACATTTTCTTAACACCTAGAAACTATTAATTGTTTTTTCCCAGGGTTTAGTAAACCTTGTGTCCAAACCATGTGTCCTATTCTGGCCACCAAAAAACCCTCATTTTCTTCCAAAACTCAAGGGGGAACCTATGGGGACCTAGGAGAAAGATATGCCAAGAATAGAAGATAAAAAATACCTAAAAAGAAGAACATAAATGTGACATAATATTTTGTTTAATTTTAATTTAGTATTTATCCCTAGGGTTTCTCATGTGTTTTTGGTAAAAAATAGAGATTTTTTGATTGGTAGTTGGTGGATCATAGTTGGCGCATGGTTAGGGGAAACTATGCGCCCTTGTACAAGAACCCATGTGGTAAGTGGTCATTTGGGATAGTGGAGACCACATGATTGGCACACGTTTTGGGATACTTTGTGGGATAATCATCCACTGAGTTCCTTTTGTATAGTGAAGGATTCATGGTTTCCACATGGGTTTTCAAACCATGCGGGCTAACTATATGACATGTTCGGGTCATTTAAAATTGGAAATTTACCTATATAACATCTATAGTTTAACCATAAATCTCTTGTATTATGAGGCGTTAGATATATTCATCCATTGGAGCATCATCCTAGATTTTGTGGACCTCTTGAGACTCAATACATGGGTGGTTTTGACCCCAATTCTTCAATTAATCATCGAGTAAGTCCTTTTCCACATGATTTCTCCCTCTTTCTATGGTTCATCTCCTCTCTTTCTAGAGTTCCTATTTCAATTGGGTTGTTTGACCTAAAAAGGTTCCAATATTGTGATTTTGGGTGAAATCATGATGATTATTGTTCAATCTTGCATTTATATGGTCTTGTGGTGGTGAATTGTGGTTTTGCATCTATTTCTAGAAGTTTATAAGAGTGAGGTCAGTGGTTCCATGATTTTACATTAATAGATGATTTAGATATGTTTTCATGGTTGATTGAATGTGTTCTATTAATTATTTATGTGGTTCTAAATATGTTTTGGTAATTTTTTGAGATACACATGTGATGAAAATGTATTTTCAAAAGGAAATGGTTATGTTTCATGTGTTATTTGTTTTGATGTTTTTTAAATATGTTTAATTCCTTGTGTGAAATGTGAAAAATGTGTTTTCAAAGATATTTAAAGGTTAAAATGTGTTGTAAGTGTATTCTACATGGTAAATGTGTTTTTTTTCATATTGTACATTTTTTGTGCACCTTAATTGTTTCTTTGAATTGGGAAAGTGATTTGAAGCATGTTATAAAATGGATTCGATGTGAGTATGATTTTCAAAGGGTATTTTCCCATGTAAATGGTTGGATTTCATATGTTTTATTCTTATTGTTTTTTCAAATGAGTTGGTAAAATGTGAAAGTAGAGAGAAATTTATTTCCAAATTTTTTGGTTGTGTGTGGAAAATGGAAAGTGGGTTTTTATAGAAAGTGGTGGTTTACATGTGAGTTTTGATTGCTGGATCAACATGAAAATGTTAGTGTTGATTTTATTGTGTGATTATGATTCTTATTATGTGTTTATGAAAGTGATGATTTATGCGATGTATGAAATGAAATTTGAGCATAAAGGGAATCCCGAGTATCAAGCTGGGTGAAATAGAAATAGTATTCTAGTAGATTGAGAAGTGGATGAGGCCCAGATTAATCTAGTAATATTGATTATTGAAACACAAACAAAACATGTGATATGATCAGAGACCACTAGACCTTGGGATGAATTCACATCTAGTGGATCACGCATAAGAATGTTGTTGGATTTGGATTAAGATATGAGGACCATTAGACATTGGGATGGGATCCTCTCTGATGGCTCATGCATGAGAACACTATTGGTAGTTGTGTTAGAAGATTTTAACCACTGGGGAATGACGTTCATAGTATCCCACTTGTGCAAGTTATATATTGGGATTTTACCATGGTTCTTTCTTATGACATGTATCTTATGTGATGTGGTTCTATCCATCGACATTTGGTATACCTTGTGTACATTTTTATTTTAAGAATGATTATTTTTGAAAAAGGTTTTCCATAAAGAGTGTTTCTTGAGAAAGAATTTCTTATTTTTTTCCAAGAAATGTTTCAAATATTCTTATGAAAATATGCATGTTGATTTTTATTCTAATGATATAGCATGAAAGATTTCTTTTTAATATAATCCTACTAGGCTTTGGTTCACAACCTATATACACCTTTTGGTGTATGTAGAATTTGTTATGTATGACCCAGGTAAAGGAAAGATGTGTTATGGTGGTGATTTTGGATCTATTTTATAGTGTTTCACTTCATACAGATGTTGGTGATGGTGGACCCTATTTCTATTATTCTACATCATGTAGTTGTTAGTGGTGGTGACTTTAGGGTGACTTCCCTCTAGTTTCACGGAGGTTTTTTGGATTGTTTTGTGTTCCCATTATGTTGTGGTACATTTGGTTTTGGTTAAGGTTGTAAACTTTTAATCTGGAAATTTTTGTACCTAGTATGGTATGTTTATTAATTATTGTGATATTTATTATTTTTTATTGTTAATGATTACATAAATTGGTGAAATCATTCCAAAATAATATTGTTGATACCCATTCACTATTTACCAAACCATGGGGATCAGGAATGCCCTTCGGTCCATGCCATGAATCGGGCCAGGTGTCGGGTTGGATAGAACCATGACTTAGTTCGTGAAAGGACTCAAGTCACCATGGGATATTGGTATTTAGTTTGACTTCTCCTCCAGGTGATATGTAAAGGCTAAAAATATATATGGAAACTGGATAGAGGAGAAGTCCTTTGGTTGAATTATTATTGTGATGGATTTGGTTATGTTTTTATTGGGGTAAGTGTTTGAGATTTTTCTAATGATTTTTTTAGAATATTGCATTGATAGGTTTTTCCCTTAATTTTTTTATTTGATGTAGAAATATTCCTCCTTTGAGACCTCTTGTGTAGCCACCAGAAGAGACAAAAAAGAGTTCTCTATCACCAATCGACCAGGGGTAAGTGAATGAAGTGGTTCGGCCTGTCCAAGATCTGGGATGAGGAGCGGGCTCTGGTCATACTTAGGTTAGAGAAGCCGAATTAGGTCCTAGAAAGGACCAGGCTTAGGAGTTCCTCAAGAACAAGACTCCTTTCTTAGGTAGTAGGGAACCTGAGGAAGTAGAGGAGTGGATTGAGAAGATAGAGAGGATTCTTGAGTTTATTTATACTCATAAGGTAGTCAGAGTAAAATGTACTTCATTCATGTTGGAAGGTCCCAGTCTGAAGTGGTGGGACTCAGTGGTGGAAGTTGGAAAGCATGAGATGAAGGGTTGTAAAGACATCAAGGCTATCTTAAATGAATAGTATTGTCATAATATTTTATCCTTTTCTAGGTCCTTGGAGTTTATGGTTATTTCCTATGGATATTATACCATGATAGAGTATGCTAACCACATTGTAGAGATAGTTAGGTACACACCTGATTTTGTCTCCAACAAGCCATTGAAGGCTGAGAATTACGAGATGGGATTAAGGCCAGAAGTCCAATCTTAGTTTTTCTTCTTCAAACTTAAAACTTATGTTGAGGTGGTCAATTGAAACATGATGGTTGAAATTGATCATATTAGAAAGTATTTTTTATCAAGGGTAGTATCAGTTGCGGGCAATGATAGTTCTTCTAAGAATAAGATGAAGTGGGATGAACATGGGAAGAAGGGAGGTGGTATTTCAATCTATCTTTCCCAGCTATCCTTTTCTATGTCATCTAATGCTGGGTTATTTATATGCCATTCGTTGGGGAAATAAAGGCATATACGAAGAACATTTTTCTCACCACCCAAGCCTTGTCACTATTATCGAGTTATGGGAAACTCATTGCAATTTTTCAAAGTGGTGTGCCCATATAAGAGTGGTGCGAGATATATAGCTTCTAAAGAGATGTAAACCAATTCAGAACCATTTGGGGAATTGGGTTATCAGTTTGGAGGTCATGGATGTAGGGCGAGATCGTCTTCTGGGAAGAGTCAGTTTAGGGTAGAGCCGCATGATAATGGTTGTTCTTAGGGTCATGTTGAGATGAGAAAACCTCATGTGGTGGATCAAGAACATTTGGAAAGAGATGTAAGGATTATGATAGTTCAAGGTACAATTCTTATTGCATCATCTTTAGATATTATTTTCTATACTATTAATTCAATTTATTTTATTTCTTCCCATTTTTTGGATGTGTTATAGTTTCCTACTGAGCTTATTCCATATTTGATGGAATTGTTGATGCTTCTTAGTTAGAAGGGAGAGCATTTTTTCAGGTGTCTAAATTACGCACTCACCATGTCAAGGTTCAATATGGAATTGGTTTTTTTGGATTTTAAAATTTAATACATTGATTTGATCCTCTGTTTAGATTGTATGGTTCATTTTCAGGTGTACATTGATTTCTATAGGCGGTGGGTGATTTTTGTGGAACATGATGAAAGTAATTGGGGTTTTCAAGGTGAATGGGATCCTCAGTTGGGATGTGTTGGACCTCCACTTATTGAATTGGGAAACCTTGTTTATCAGGTATCATCGCTCATGTTGGAGTATAACGATAGTGATATTTAGGGAGGATTACCTCCAGTGGTTGATGAGTTCACATAGGTTTTTTCAAGAGTTTTTTGGGTTTTCCTCCAGAACAGGATGTGAAGTTCTCTGTTGATTTGGCACTAGGTACACAACTAATATCTCTTCCCTCATGCCATATCGACCCCAACACGTTGAGGGAATTAAAGTTACAACTAAATGATTTGTAATTCAAAGGATTCTTTTTCTAGAGCGTCTCAGCTTGGGCCTCTACAGTTCTATTCGTGAAAGAGGCCAATGGATATCTTCAGTTGTGGTTTCATTATTAGAAGATAAATAAAGCAAAATTTAATGAAAAATATCCTTTGACCCGAATTGATGACCATTTTTTATCAGATTAAGGGGCAAGGTGGTTTTACAAAATTGATTTTCATTTCTGGTATCCCCATGTAAAATTTAGAGATGCAGATGATCTGAGCACCACCTTTAGAAAAAGGAATTTCCATTTTGAGTATCTGTTAATTCCTTTTAGGTTGATTAATTATTCATCATTCTTTTAGGAGCTTATGAATAGGGTGTTCCACCATTATCTCAATTCCTTTTTCATCGTATTCAGGGATGATATACTAGTCTATTCCTGAACTGAGGAGGAGCATGAAAGACATCAGAGAATTATGTTATGTAACCTACAGATTCATCGTCTATATGAAAAGATTCCAAAGTTCACCTTATGGATCAAGGAGGTGAAGTTTCTAGGCCATGTGATCATATAATAAGGGGTTTAGGTGGACCCCAAACAGATTAGTGCAGTGATGTCATGGGAACAACCAAAGAATGTGATTGGAATTAGAATATTTCTAGGCATGGAAGGGTATTGCAAGTAGTTTTTTTAGGATTTTTCATGGCTATCTTCATCCATGATGATGCTTAACCAAAAGGGGGTGATGTTTTAATTGATCCCACAGTGCCAAGAATCCTTTGAGGAGATCAAATGGTGGTTTACCATAGCTCTTGTTTTGATCTTAGCAGAATATGGAAAGGTATTTGTGGTCTATTGTGATGAATTGGTAATGGTTTTGGGGTCTATAAAAATGTAGTATCATCATGTGGTGGCTTATGGTTCCCACCATCTCTGACCACATGAAAACAATTACCAAACCCATGATATAGAGTTAGCGGTGGGGATGCATAGCTTGAAGGCATGGTGCTATTATCTCTTTGGGGAGAAATCTATGGTTTATTCAGACCATAAGATTTTAGCCTATATTTTATACTAGAATTATTTCAATCTAAGGAAATTTCGTTGGGTTGAGTACCCTCAAGGGATCGATTTTGATATTGTCTATAACCCCAGAAAAGGAAATTTAGTGGAAGATGCCTTGAGAAGGAAACTGCCAGTGTAGGTATTTAAACAGTAATGTGATTAGTGGATGTTGATGGGTATTTTCTATCAGATTCATCCCAATACCAAGAAAAATAGTGGAGGTGTGTTCTTGGATAGTGTTAAGCAGTCAACATCCCTTCTAGAGTTTATTTGGAAAGAGTATCCAAATGATGAGCTGTGTCATCATTCTATATAGTTCCTAAATGGTGGGGAGGTCCCCAGTGAATGGTTATTATCTCGTAGGGGAATTTTTTACTTTAAGGGCCTCTTCATGGGGTAATTGTCATTGAGTAAGGTGGTGATGTATGATATCCACCAGTCTCAGTGCGCTGTTCATCTTGGTGATACCATGATGTACTATGATATGCGTTGGTAATTATGGTGGCTAGGTATGAGGCAAGCTGTAGATAACTTTGTATTGGGGTGTTATATAGGTTAGTTGGTTAAAGAAGATCACCAAAGGCCCTTAAATGTTCCTCATCCACTGCCTATTCCTTCCTGGAAGTGGGATGAGATCACTATGGTTTTTTTGTTGGATTAACTCATACACATTAGGGATGAAATTCTATTTGGGATTTGATTAATCTTCTGTCCAAATTATCCCATTTCATTTCAATCATGGATTCAACCAAGGAGGATGAGTTGGGTCAATTGTATGTTCAGGAGTTTGTGAGGATTCATTGTGTTCTATATTCAATTTTTTCGTAAAAGAACCCCCTGTTTTACCTTATGGGTTTAGGATGTCCTTTAGAAGGTGATGGGGTCATAGGTCAAGTTGATCATGAAATACCATTATCAAAAAGAGGGTCATATGGAGTAGAAAAAACATATTTCGAAAGACATGATTTGGGAATGTGTTAGGGATTTCATAGGTTCATTGATTGTCCATTTTGAATTTTTTGAGTTTTGGTGTAACAATAGTTACCAATCCTTGATTAAAATATCCATATTTGAGGTGCTTTATGGTTGGTTGTGTCAGTTGCCTTTTATGTTGGGTTGAGGTGGGCGAGACTTCATTTTTGAGACCGAGCCTTGTGATATAAGATTCTAATAAATTAAAGTGATCAGTTTGTGGTATTTGATGACACAATGTAATCACAAGTCTTATGAAGATTAGAGGTGCTAAGATTTAGAGTTTTTGGGTGACTAGGTGTTCCTTAAAGGGAAACCTTTCTTGGGTCACCATCGCTTGGGAAAGAATGGGAAGATAACATTAAGGTATGTCAAACCATTTGAGATTACCAAGAGTGTTAGAAAGGTGGAATAGAGGCTATATTTCCTTTTCATTTTACATCAATTCATGATGTGTTCCATGTCTGTCAGTTGAAAAAGTATAACCTAGATCCGTCCTATGTGTTGAATTGGGAAGAGTTGGAGTTAGAGCCTGATTTTTCTATGTTTGAGAGGCCAATGCAGATGATGGATTCTTAGGATAAATTTATTAATAGGAAATATATTACATTGGTATGATTCCTTTGGAAGCATGGGAATGATGTGTACGAGACTCGAGATCTAATGTCTTGGGTTAAGGAAGAGTACCCATTTTTGTTCTCTGGTCAATATTCAGGTTGAATTTATGGGGGAGGAAAGTTTTCATACTGGGGTGAGTTGTAACATCCATGATTTTATTTTGAGGTAATATTTTGTTTATTTTTAGTTTAATGTTTTTCCCTTAGGTTTATCATGTGTTTTTGGTTGAAATGGAAATTTTGGGCTTACAGTAGGTGGCACATGTTTGTTGCATGATTAGGGGAAACCATGCGCCCTTTCCTAGAAAATCTTGTGATAAATGGCCTTTTTGGATAATGGAGACCGTACGATTGGCACATGGTTTGGAAAACCTTGTGGGTCAACCATATAGTGTGTTCATCTTGGATAATGAGGGATGCAAAGCTGCCTCACGGTCTAGAAAACCACAAGGGCTAAATGTGTGACATGTCCAAGTCATTAAAAAGTGGAAATTTACCTTTATACCGTCTTCAATATTAACCTTAAATCAACTATACTCCACCCCATTCAAGATTTTTATCCATGGGAGCCTCCTATAAGCTTTTTTTGACATCTTTATCCTCAATCCCTTGGGGGTTTTGACCCCAGTTCTTCAAGGAATCATCAAGTAAGTCCTTTTCCTCATGATTTCTACCTCTTTCTAGGGTTTATCTTTCCTCTTTGTTGAGTTCCTATTTTCTAGTGGGTTATTTGACCTAATAAGGATCAAATCTTTTGATGTTGGGTGAAATAATGTTGATTATTGTTCAATATTTCCTTTATAGTTTCTTGTGGTGGTGGAATTATGGTTTTTTATCGATTATTATAAGTTTCATAGAGTAAGGTAGGTGGTTACATGATTTTAAATTATTATATTATTTTGATATGAATTATTGATTTCATTAAGGTGTTCTATGAATTGTTTTTTTGGTGTGAAATATGTTTTGGGAAGTCTTTAAGATACACATGTGATGAAAAATGTATTTTCTAAAGAAAAGTGAATATGTTTCATGTGTGATTTATTGTGATGTTTCTTAAAACTGTTTATTTCCTTGTGTGAAAGGTGAGAAATTTGTTTTTAAAACTATTTAAAGGTGAAAATGTGTTGGAACTATATTTTCCAAGGGAAAATGGTTTTTTTGCATGTTCTCTATTTTTTGTGCACCTTAAATGCATTATTGATTTGTGAAAATGTTGTGAAACATGATATAAAATGGATTTGATGTGAGTATGATTTGTAAAGGGTCTTTAACCATGGAAATGGTTGGATTTCATGTGATTTCTTCTTATTGTGTTATAAAAAGAGTTTTATAAAATTTTAAAGTGGCAGTAAATTTACTTCCAAATAGTTTTTGTGTGTGTGAAAAATCGAAAGTGGTTTTGTTTATGGAATGGGGTGGTTTCCATGTTAGTTTTGATCATTATATCAATGTGAAAAAGTGAAAGTGGTGATTTCATTGCGTGATTATGATGCTTGGAATGTGTATGTGAAAGTGATGATTTATATGATTTATGAAATGAAATTTAAGAGAAAAGGGATTCTTGGGTATCTTGGTGGGCGAACTAGAACTAGTACTCTAGTTGATTCAGAAGTGGTTGAGGCGCAAATTCATTGAGTATGATTGATGATTGAAACACTGAATAAACATGTGACATGATTGGTAAACACTATACCTTGGGAATCATTCCCCTATAGTGGATCATTCATGGGAACATTGTTTATTTTTGATTTTTATATGGAGACCATTATATGAGGCGATGGGATCCCCTCTGATGGATCGTGTATGTGAACACCGTTGGTAGTTGAGTTAGAGGGTTTTTATCACTGAGGTACAAGGTTCATAGTGTCCCACTTGTGCTGGTTACATATAGGTATTTTCCCATGGAGCTCTCAAGTGATATGTTTCTTTTGTGATGTGTTTCTATTCATCGACATACGATAGACCTTGTGTACCTTTTTATTTTAAGAAATCTTATTTGTGAGAAAGGATTTTCTTAAAACGTGTTTCTTGAGAATATTTTCCGTAAAATGTTTTCCTAGAAATGTTTTAAATATTCTTAAGGAAATATTCCTATTGATTTTTCTTCTAATGTTTTAGCATTATGTATTCCTTTTGTGAGTATTCCTACTTGGATTTGTCTCACCCCCTACAAACACATTTGGGTGTATACATACTTTGTTATGTATGAACCAAGTAAAGGAAAGATGTGTTGTGGTGGTGATGGTGGATCTAGTTGCTAGTGTTCCACTTCTTGCACGTGTTGGTGAAAGTGTGTAACACCCGAGACTTATATGAGAAATATTTTGTTTTTATGTTATATAAATCATCAAAGGAATTTTTCACTACACACAACACTTTCTTGGCTTGCTTTACACGCAATCGCGACCTTCCTCGATAGCTTGCATCGTACGCAATATCGAGTTTCACTAAACAACGATATGCTATTAAAATTTTATTAAAACTAGCCATTATGAATAGTATTAACTGAATTTGGAATTTTATAACATTATAATTCAACTTATAGATTTTCTTGAATGAGGTATGAAAGAAAAATTAGTTTTTTTTTGATAAAAGAAGTATTTTTCAAAATATGCAGTTTTTCCTCCTTTTGATAGAGCACACACATTAAATCTAGTTTTTGACATGTTTATAAGTTCATTTTGAAAAAATAAAATTCTTCTTTTGAATCGGGGTATAAAAATTTACTTTGGATAAATTTTTTATATTTTTCTGATAACTTTCATATTTTGATGAATAGTAAAAATACACTAATTTTTAATTAAAAACAACTTTTTTCATTGAGATAATTTATATGGATATATTATAATATCGAATGGTTTTAAAGTATAAATAGAATATATTTTTACCATTTAATATAATTTATGTCATTAGCATTAATTTCACATTGAATTCATAGGTAAAAACATTTCAATCTTTGGCAATGTTTTAACTTCTAAAACTCGTTTTCTTAACAACGAGATTTATTTTAAATTAATTACTGCAACTTATATGATTTGAATTTTGAAACATGGATTCCATATTCGGAATCAGTGGGTCCAAATTATGTTAATAGGCTACTTTTATTTTTGGGCATTATGAATAGTAACTACGGTAAATTTTATTTACCACAGTTAAAGGTAAATCGAGTAATTAAGGGTAAATATAAGATTATAAAATTACCCCAACACCTACTAAAATCCTATTGGATGACTAATAGTCGACCCATATCACCTAAGGGTCGAATTAGATTCATTTAATGGACTTTTGTCCATGAAAATAATTTAATTATTATTAAAACCAAAGAATGTGACAACATGTCACTTTCTTAAATCTTATAAGTATAATAATTTTAATTTAGTGATAAACTTAATGAAACTTCGAACATTAATAGTCTCTAGAAATATAATACAATTATATACATCATAGGAATTTATTTATAATTTTTAGGGATTAAATAATTATCATTAATTATGACACAACAGTGATGTTGAAATTATTTTATTAATTGAAATATCAAATAAATGGTTTTAAAAATATTAAAATAAATATTATATGAACTATTTAATGTGTTAAACTAATTTTATAGATACATATGACATTTTATGGATCTATTAAAGCTTTTATTTCGAACATACCTTCTGTATATATTTTATTTAAATTCAAATAAATGAATAGTGTCAAAATTGACACTTGTTATTTTATAAAAATAAAATATTATAAAATTTTTTAAAAATCACAAAAATATTTAAAAATTATAAATTAAAATTTATATGGTCTAAAATTTCATTAAGTGTCAAATTATGGAAAATTCACAACACATATGTAATTATTTATAATAATTTAAAATTTAGAATATTATTCCCACAAATAAAATTAAATTGATAAATAAGGATAAATCAAGTTGATAATGTTTAAAATAAATTCCTAACATGTGTAAATTTTATTGGTTGATGATATTACAACCTATCTCATCTAAGCTTCATATATGAGTCATTTTGGAAGTTTTTAAGTGGGGTTGGGATTTAATATAAACTAATATTTCTTATATTTCCAAAGGTGCCCCTCTCCTCCCTTATAAAAGGGCACCTCCTAACTCTCATCCTCACACCAATTTTAGCCTTAAATCTTGGTAAATACCTGCACATTTAACTTCCGCACTTCCCTAGAAACATCCTAGAGGTTCTGGTCTCCTTCAAAGACCAATTGTAGTGCCCTAAGTGGAGGTCTCAAAGAGGCGCTTCAAAGAAGAGGTAATGTCCGTTACCGATTCTTTCGTCTTTATTTATTCTTACACTTCTTCTTCTTTAGTTATTTAATTATGAAGTAATAACATCAGTATCAATAATATACTGATATTTTATTATATGTATGAAACAACCCTATTTCACCATCTATCCATCCTACAGAAAACGAAATCACCGCGCGTGCGTACGTACGGAATACCGTCTCCACACCGTGATGTAATCTATTTTCCCCCACCACCTTTATTGGATGGGTATAATGGTGTAAATAATAACTATATATTATTATTGTAAAGTTATATTGATTCTGAAATAGTATACATGCACTCCAATACAATTCCACGATCATGGGAACGATATCATCACTCGTGCGTACGTACGGAATACCGTCTCCACGATGTGATGCGACTCATTCTACATGATCTTCATTGCATAATGATTATATAAATGAATTTAATGAATCAATATGATATATATTACACTGATACCATTCTGGAAATGAGGTATCTATAACCTAAAGAGAAGAATAAGAATTTATTCGACAAAACACGCATAAGAACAAAAAGTAATAAACACCCGAATAAAAAGTAATAATGAAATATTACTAATAAGAAGCTAAGAATATGAACATATATGATATCATAACAATAAATATGATTCTGTAATAAGTCAATAACATTAATTAAATCATTATACAGGTGATTCGGACACTTACAAAGCAAATCGGACCTATGGTAAGGGAAAATATCACAATCTCATTTTTATCCGAGATTGTTTATAGATTGGTATTTAATGGGGTGTATTTTATCATCCACACCCATGTTTCCTCAATATGTAATGTTTATATCCTTCTACAATAGTTCATATCCAATTTTACCCTTTAGTGAGTTTTTATTAAAAGATATGAAAGGAATCTTTTGTCGTTTTTTCGTACGAGGTACTTTTTGACTTTTCCGACAAAAGTATGAGAAGAATGTTTTTTTTACTTATACGGCATGAATGGATTTTTAAAATCATTATTTCCATGAATCTTACATTAAAAGTTTTAAAGTTTATTTTTAATCAACTTCTTTTAGTTTAAAATTGTATGACATGTTAATAAAGGAAAAATGTTTTTGAAGTAGAAAGGATATTTTACTCAAGAATGGAGTTCAAGAGTTTTATCAAAATTATATTCCATATAAGATAATATAGGGTTATTTTTCTATCCCTATTATTACATGGATTTTATTATGTTGTGATGGAAATATTTTTATTCCTTTATCTTATATGAATTGTTTTATGATGTCACGATGTTTAAGATTCCCATTTTTATTACATGGGTTATGCTATGTTGTATGGTTTATGATTTTGTGGCACACATAAGAATGGTATCATTATGAGATGGGTGGGGCTTATATCTCCCTCCAATGCATTGGGTAAAGATTTTATATCTCATGAGGTAGACATGGTTGGAATGGCAGGTTAAACCGGTTTAGTGAAACAAGACTGAAACGAGGAGTGAACTCGGTTAAAAAATGGACTTTGTCCACTAAGATAGTCTTGGAAATGAGTGTTGTCTAATAATAAATGATTCTCTATGATTATGTGTGTATTCGAAAAAGTTTCATGTTTTAAGTTATGATTATTTGGATTACATTTCACTACCATGATATATCCCATGTTATGAAATTATGATTTCTTTTGCAGGGTAAGATTTTCAAAATGTTATGTTTTTATGAATTTGATGTAATTGATACTTCTTTTCTTTACCCTTACTGAGAATTTGAGCTCACCATTTTGTATGTTTTCTTTCCCCAGGCCAGGAAGAAGGTTATTAAGTATGATATGCCAAAAGGTACTATTGATATGATGAAATAAATGGGAGACAATGTAGATTCTTTATGAACCAGTTGTTTATGTTTCCCAGTTTCTAAAGACACTATACCTATACGGTCCTTTCATGGTTTTGTTATATGTTGTAATAAGTATGCTTCAATTTTGAAGTATTAACCATGTATGTAAAGTATGGGTCGTTATAGTTGGTATCAGAGGAAAGGTATAGTCAACCTTTAGAAACTAGGATGTGAAAGCCTTAGTAAGAACCCTAAGGATAAGTGTAAGCATAGAACACAATATTAGTGTTTTAGAAATGTACATGAACAACCTATGATAGGACCTTAAGTGTGAAATTTTATTCTTGACTATGTGTTTTTCCTATTATAATTAGTGTTGCTCACACTATTCTTCTTGGTTTTAGTCAATGGCTGGAACCTGAAGAAATCGTGTTAATGCAGAATGCGGTAGGCAATGCAATGATTGTCCCCCTGAGCAACCAAATGTTATTGGAGCTGGAATGAAAAATCTTGTAGCCATGCTCACACAACTTTCTCAAGATATGAATCATGAAGGACTTCCAAATGAGAAAAGGAAGGAGCAACATTCTGTCGAATCCTTCATGAGGCAGCGCCCGCCTTCACTCAGCGGGTCTTCTGATCCATTAGTGGCTGAACAATGGATCTATACCACTGAAAAGATATTTTCAGTTCTTCAATGTTCTGAACATGATAAATTCATCTTAGCAGTGTATCGTTTGGAAGGTGATGCTGATCAATGGTGGAATCTTATTAAGAATACGAGGGAAAGGGATGAAATTGAGTCCATGGAATGGGACGAGTTCAAGAACTTATTTTTCAATAAGTATTTCCCTTGTATTCTTCAAAAAAAAAGATGGAGAAAGAGTTTCTTGAACTGAAGAAAAAGGATGATGAATCCGTTGGTACCTACGAAGAAAATTTTACAAGACTTTCAAGGTATGCTTCCGGAATTATTATCCAACCTGAGAGTAAGATCGATCGATTCTTTAGTGGCTTAAAACCAAGTCTTCGAAGGGTGTTAGCCATAAGGGGCTTCAATAGATACGAGGAAACTGTTCAATGTGCTCTCAAGGTTGAGATGGAGATTGGTGTAATCCATCAGTCATATGGGTTTGATAAGAAGAGGAAAATGGAATTAAAAGGAAAATATAAAGAGCACACTGAAAAGAAGATGAGTTTTACCTTATGTTCAAAGTGTGGAAAGAAACATGGAGGAAATTGTCTTAAGGGGACAAGAAAATGTTATAAGTGTGGAAAATAAGGTCATCGGGCAATTGAATGTCGAAATAATGGGAAGATGATGTCTAATGATGAAAACAAAACAAGGGATACACAGAATGAACTTACTACACTTCAATGTTTCAAGTGTAAGAAGATGGGGAATTATGCCAATCAATGCCCAAATCCAAGGGTTGATGATGATGATCGTCTTCAACAAACTCTTAAGGCTAAAGACAAAGGAAAGTCACATACAATTACTATCGGTGATGTGGAGTACGACAACGAAGTGGTGAGAGGTACACTTACCATCCACTCTAAAGTAGATAATGTTTTATTTGATTCTGGATCCACCCACTCTTTTATTTTTGAAGAATTTTCAAAGGGTATCACCATTTTACCTCAACAATTAGATGTTGAGTTGGCTGTGACAACTCTTAATGGCACAACAGTCGCATCAAAAGTTTACAATTCTTCTCCGATTGAAGTTTGTGGGAAAGTGCTTCCTGCAAATCTTGTGATCCTTCTTATAGTGGAATTTGATGTGATTCTTGGCATGAATTGGCTTTCTTTATATGGAGCTCATATCAATTTCCAAAGAAGGGAAGTCACATTTCATATTCCTGATCAATCTATGATCATCTATCGATGCAAGGATGAACATAAATTTCCAGGGAAAATTTCATCCATCTTATGGGTCTTGATTCCACTAAATGAAGGTTATTTATCTCAAATGGTTGGAGAGAAACTCACGATTAATAATATTCCCATTGTACGGGAATTTGATGATGTATTTCCGGAGGAATTTCCAGGTCTTCTACCAAATTGTGAAGTTGAGTTTTCAATAGAACTCGTACCTGGTTCTTTGCCTATTTCAAAGACACCTTATAGAATGGCCCCAATTGAGTTGCAGGAATTGAAGAAGCAACTCCAAGAGAATCTTCATAAAAGATTCATATGCCCTAGTGCGTCACCTTGGGGAGCACCTGTTCTGTTTGTTAAGAAGAAAGATGGATCAATAAGACTCTACACTGATTATCGAGAACTTAACAAGATCATTATCAAGAACAAATATCCTCTCCCACGCATTGATGACCTATTTGACCAACTTCGTGGAGCTCAATTCTTTTCCAAGATTGATCTTCGTTGAGGGTATCATCAATTAAGGGTCAAAAGGGAGGATATACCAAAGACGGCTTTCCATACAAGGTATGGACACTATGAATTTATAGTGATTCCATTTGGTCTTACTAATGCACCTGCTATCTTCATGGATTTGACGAATAGAGTCTTTAGAGGCTATCTTGATCAGTTTGTGGTAGTCTTTATAGATGATATTCTTGTCTATTCAAAGAGCAAGAAAGAACATGAAGATCACATGAGAATTGTATTAAAGACCCTAAGAAAGGAGAATATTTATGCCAAATTTACCAAGTGTGAATTTTGGCTTCAAAAAGTTGCATTTTTGGGTCACATAATCTCAAAAGAGGGGATATCTATAGATCCAGCAAAAACAGAGGTTATTGAAAGATGGTCGAGACCAACAATAGTAACTGAGATCCGAAGTTTTCTTATTTTGGGTGGATATTACCGAAGTTTTGTGAAAGATTTTTCAAGGTTATCTAACCCACTCACCAAGTTGACTCGAAAAGGAGTTATGTTTGTTTGGATGGAGGAATGTGAAGAAAATTTCAAAGAGCTAAAAATAAGGTTAGCCAGTGCACCTGTGCTCACACTACCTTGCAGTGGAGAAAGTTTTGTGATATACTGTGATGCATCCAAGAAGGGACTGGGATGTGTTCTCATGCAAACTGATATGGTGATAGATTATGCCTCACGGTAGTTGAAAATCCATGAGCAAAATTACCCAACTCATGATTTGGAGTTAGATGCAGTAATCTTTGCATTAAATATTTGGATGAATTACCTTTATGGTGAAAGGTGTGATATTTATACTGATTATAAAAGTTTAAAGTATATTTTCACACAAAAGGAGCTGAATATGTGCCAAAGAAGATGGTTGGAGCTGATTAAGGATTACGACTGCTCAATTCATTACAACCCTGGGAAAGTAAACAAGGTGGAAGATGCATTAAGTCAACAAGACCATGCTAGCTTATCCATGATGAGGATCACAAAAGATCCAATATTTATTGATTTACAAAGGATGGATATTGGAATTTTAATGGAAGGGGAGAAATATTATCTTTCTCAAATGAATGTTCAACCATATATACATGTGAAGATTCAAGAGGCACATAAATAAAATGTCGAGTTACAAAAGAAGGTGAGAAATGTTCCTGAATTCAACCTTGATTGTGATGGGATAATAAAGTTCAGGAATTGGGTTTGTGTTCCTCCCATCCCCGAATTAAAGAAGGATCTGCTGGATGAGGCTCATAGTTCTTCATTCTCTATTCATCCTGGAAGCATGAAGATGTATAGGGACATGAAAGAGTACTTCTGGTGGGATGGCATGAAATGAGATGTTGCTGAATATGTCTCTCGATGCTTGGTTTGTTAGCAAGTTAAAGCTGAGAGACAGAAGTCTAAGGGGATGTTACAACCATTACCCATACCAGAATGGAAATGGGAAAACATCACTATGGACTTTGTCACCGGACTTCCTAAAACATCCAAAGGCAATAATGCTATCTGGGTCATATTTGATCATCTTACAAAGTCTGCACAATTCATTGCTATTAGAGAGGATTTCTTTCAAGATCAGCATTCCAGGATATATGTAAAGGAATTGGTAATATTTCATGGAGTACCACTTTATATTATATCTGATCAGGATCCGAGGTTTACCTCAATGTTCTGGAGAAGTCTTCAACATACTCTAGATATAGAGTTGAGTTTCAACACTGCTTATCATCCTCAAACAGACGGTCAGTCTGAGAGGACAATTCAAACTCTAGAAGATATGTTGAGATCTTGCTCTATATATTTCAAAGGTGTTGGGATCAACACCTACCTTTGGTGGAATTTTCTTATAATAATATCTTTCACTCCAGTATTCAGATGGCTCATTATGAAGCTCTCTATGGAAATAAATGCAGGACTCCAACTTGCTGGGATGAAGTTGGGGAAAGAAATATATTAGGACCTGATATCATTGATGAAATGGTATAAAAGGTTAGATCTATTCCACAACACATAAGAGCATCTCAGAGTCGATAGAAAAGTTATGCTGACAACCGAAGAAAAGACATAGAGTTTGAAGTGGGTGATAAAGTGTTCTTACGAATATCTCCCTCGAAGAGGGTCATGAGATTTGGAAAGAAGGGAAATTTGAGCCCTAGATATATTGGTCCTTTTGAAATTCTAGATCATGTTGGGAAGGAAGCTTACCAATTTGCGCTTCCACCGAATCTCTCTCAAGTTCACGATGTGTTCCATGTATCTCTCCTGAGAAAGTACATACCTGATCCTTCACATGTACTCAGCTCAGAAGTTGTACCTTTGGAACAAGATCTTTC
Organism: Viscum album; assembly: GCA_963277665.1. Lineage (NCBI taxonomy): Eukaryota > Viridiplantae > Streptophyta > Magnoliopsida > Santalales > Viscaceae > Viscum > Viscum album. The sequence goes on from OY728164.1 coordinate 487,022,942, forward strand.
TTATGAAGAAAAACTGATAGAGATTCTGGATCATAGCGAAAAAGTCCTACGGAACAAGACCACTCGCTTGGTGAATGTTTTTTGGAGGAACCACCAATTAGAAGAAGCTACATGGGAGCTTGAGGATATGATGAGGGAGAGGTATCCTCATCTGTTTGTTACAAAGTGATGAATTTCGAGAGAGAAATTAATTTTAAGGGGGGTAGAATGTAACACCCGATACTTTTATGAGAAATATTTTGTTTTTATGTTATATAAATCATCAAAGGAATCTTTCACTACACACAACACTTTCTTGGCTTGCTTTACACGCAATCACGACCTTTCTCGATAGCTTGCGTCGTACGCAATTCCGAGTTTCACTAAACAGTGACATTCTATTAAAATATTATTAAAACTAGCCATTATGAATTTTATTAACTGAATTTTTAATTTTATAACATTTTAATTCAACTTATACATTTTATAGAATGAGGTAGGAAAGCAAAATCAGTTTTTTTGGATAAAAGAAGTATTTTTCAAAAAATGCAGTTTTGCCACCTTTTGATGGGGCACCCACATTAAATCTAGTTTTTGACATGTTTATAAGTTAAATTTGACAAAATAAAATTCTTCTTTTGAATCAGGGTATAAAAATTTACTTTGGATAAATTTTTGATATTTTTTTGATAACTTTCATATTTTGATGAATAGTAAAAATACGCTATTTTTTTATTAAAAACAACTTTTTTCATTGAGATAATTTATATGGATAAATTATAATATTTAATGGTTTTAAAGTATAAATAAAATATATTTGTACCATTTAATATAATTTATGTCATTAGCATTAATTTCACATTGAATTCATATGTAAAAACATTTCAATCTTTGGCAATGTTTTAACTTCTAAAACTCGTTTTCTTAACAACAGGATATATTTTAAATTAATTGCTGCAACTTATATGTTTTGAATTTTTAAAAATGGATTCCATATTCGGAATCAGTGGGTCCAAATTATGTTAATAGGCTACTTTTAATTTTTGGGAATTATGAATAGTAACTACGGTAAATTTTATTTACCATAGTTAAAGGTAAATCGAGTAATTAAGGGTAAATATAAGATTATAAAATTACCCTAACAGCTGCCAAAATCCTATTGGATGACTAAAAGTCGACCCATATCACCTAAGGGTTGGATTAGATTAATTTAATGGACTTTTTTCCTTGAAAATAATTTAATTATTATTAAAACCAAACAATGTGACAACATGTCACTTTCTTAAATCTTATAAGTATAATATTTTTACATTAGTGATAAAATTAATGAAACTTCGAACATTAATAGTCTCCAGAAATAAAATGCAATTATCTATATCATAGTAATTTATTTAGAATTTTTAGGGATTAAATAATTATCATTAATTATGACACAATAGTGATGTTGGAATTATTTTATTAATTAAAATATCAAATAAATGGTTTTAAAAATATTAAAATAAATATTATATGAACTATTTAATGTGCTCCAATAATTTTATAGATATATATGACATTTTATGGATTTTTTAAATCTTTTAGTCCGAACATATCTTCTGTATATATTTTATTTAAATTCAAATAAATGAATAGTGTCAAAATTGACACTATTGTTATTTTATAAAAATAACATATTATAAAATTGTTTAAAAATCACAAAATTTTTTAAAAATTATAAATTAAAATGTATATGGCCGAAAATGTCATAAAGTGTCAAATTATGGAAAATTCACAACACATATGTAATTATTTATAATAATTTAAAATTTAGAATATTATTACCACAAATAAAATTAAATGGATAAATAAGGATAAATAAAGTTGATAATGTTTAAAATAAATTCCCAACATGTATAAATTTTATTAGTTGATGAGATTACAACCCTATCTCATCTAATATTTGAATATGAGGCATTTTGGAAGTTTTTAAGTGGGGTTGAGTTTTAATATAAACTAATATTTCTTATATTTCTAAAGGTGCCCCTCTCCTCCCTTATAAAAGGGAACCTCCTCCCTCTCCTACTCACACCAATTGGAGCCTTCAAGATCATCCAATCCCTACCCATTTCACTTCCCCACTTCCCTAGAAACATCCTAGAGGTCCTGGTATCCTTCAAAGACCAATTTTAGTGCCCTAAGAGGAGGTCTCAAAGAGGTGCTTCAAAGAAGAGGTAATGTCCGTTACCAATTCTTTCATCTTTATTTCTTCTTCCCCTTTTTCTTATTTAGTTGTTTCATTATGAAGTAATAACATAAGTATCAATAATATACTTATATGTTATTATAAGTATGAAACAACCCTATTTCACCATCTATCCATCCTACGGAAAATGAAATCACCGCGCGTGCATACGTACGGAATACCGTCTCCACGCCGTGGTGTAATCTACTTTCCCCCACCACCTTAATTGGATGGGTATAATGGTGTAAATAATAACAATATATGATTATTGAAAAGTTATATTGATTCTGAAATAGTATACATGCACTCCAATACAATTCCACGATCATGGGAACGATATCATCGCTCGTGCGTATGTACGGAATACCGTCTCCACGATGTGATGCGACTCGTTCTACATGATATTTATTTCATAATGATTATATAAATGAATTGAATGAATTAATATAATATATATTACACTAATAATATTCTGTAAATGAGGTATCTATTACCTAAAGAGAAGAATAAGAATTTATTCGACAAAACACGCATAAGAACAAAAAGTAATAAACACCTGAATAAAAAGTAATAAGGAAATATTACTAATAAGAAGCTAATAATATGACAATATATGATATCATAACAATAATTATGATTCTGGAATAAGTCAATAACATTATTTAAATTATTATACAGGAGGTTCGGACACTTACGAAGCAAATCGGACCTAAGGTAAGGGAAAATATCACAATCTCATTTTTATCCGAGATTGTTTATACTTTGATATTTGCTGGGGTGTATTTTATCATCCACATCTATGTTTCCTCAATATGTAATATTTATATCCTTCCACAATATTTTATATCCAATTTTACCCTTCGGTGAGTTTTTAGTAAAAGATATGAAAGGAATCTTTTGTCGTTTTTCATACTAGGTACTTTTTGACTTTTCCGACAAAAGTACGAGAAGAATGTTTTTTTACTTATACGACATGAATGGATTTTTAAAAACATTATTTACAAGAATATTCCTTTACAAGTTGTTAAGTTTATTTTTAATCAAATTCTTTTAGTTTAAAATTGTATGACATGTTAAGAAAGGAAAAATGTTTTTGAAGTAGAAAGGATATTTTCCTCAAGAATGGAGTTCAAGAGTTTTATCAAAATTATTTTCCAAATAAGATAATATATGGTTATGTTTCTATACATATTATTACATGGATTTGATTATGTTGTGATGGAAATATTTTTATTACTTTATCTTATATTAATTGTTTTATGATGTCACGATGTTTAAGATTCCCATTTTTATTACATGGGTTATGCTATGATGTATGGTTTATGATTTTGTGGAACACATAAGAATGGTATCATTATGAGATGGGTGGGACCTATATCTCCCTCCAATTAATTGTGTAAAGATTTTATATCTCATGATATAGACATGGCTGTAACGGCAGGTTAAACTGGTTCAGTGAAACAGGACTGAAACGAGGAGTGAACTCGATTCAGAAATGGACTTTGTCCACTAAGATAGTCTTGGCAATGAGTCTTGACAAATAAGAAATGATTCTCTATGATTATGTGTGTATGAAACAAAGTTTCATGTTTTAAGTTATGATTATTGGTATTACATTTCACTATCATGATATATCCCATGTTATGAAATTATGATTTATTTTGCAGGGTAAGATTTTGAAAATGTTTTGTTACTATGAATTTGATGTAATTGATACTTCTTTTGTTTACCCTTACTGAGCATTTGAGCTCACCCTTTTGTATGTTTTCTTTACCAAAGTCAGGAATAAGGTTATTAAGTATGATATGCCAAAAGGGACTATTGATATGATGAAATAAATGGGAGACAGTGTAGATGCTTTATGAACCAGTTGTTTATGTTTCCCAGTTTCTAACGACACTATACATATATGGCACTTTCATGGATTTTTTATATGTTGTAATAATTATGCTTCAATCTTAAAGTATTAACCATGTATGTAAAGTATGGGTCGTTATAATGTGGATCTAGTTTCTAGTGTTCCATATATTGTAGGTGTTGGTGGTGGTGGATTGAGGGTGATGTACCTTTTGTTGCATGGAGGTTTTTGCGATAGTCTTGTTTTACAATTCCATTGTGGTACTTTTGGTTTTGCTTAATGTTACAAAATTTTAATATAAAAATTTATGTACCTCATTTGTTTATGTTTATTAGTTATTGTAATGTTTATTATTTTTGGTTTTTCATGATTACATAAATGGTTGAAATCATTCCCAAATAATATTATTGATACTCAAGCACTAGTTACCACCCCATAGGGACCAAAAATGACATTTGTACTATTCTAGGAATCTGGATGGGTGTCAGGTGAGATTTTACCTCAGCCTGGTTCATGACATCGTTTACCTATTCTTACCATATAATTTCATCATGTTTATAACATTTTTTATTTTGTTATATGTTTCCATTACTGAGAAATTGAGCTTACCATTGTATTATGTTTCAATATACTAGGTTATGAATAAAATTAATACACATGAAATGTTTATAAGGATAAAAAATGTGGAATAATTTATGGAATATATTAAATTATTATCATGAATTTAGTAGTTTCTTATATATAATGAAAAAATATCCATTTTTGGAGAAAGACATTGGATTTATTAGTTTATGATATTACTTAAGTATCTGAAGCTATAAACATGAATGGATCCTCAAAATATTACATATGTAGTGATCCTTCTTGATTTTGTAAATAAGGATGATTATATTAAGCCTTTTATAGCAGGTATCATAGAAACTTTGTAAAGTATGTTTCCATGAGCACAAATCTAGGAGTATAGGTCTGAGGAGTCACATGACTGATGGTTTCTATCCTAAAAGTGGGTATAGTGCACACGTTTTCAAATTCAATGATGTTGAATATACTTGAATAATTGGATTATGGAATGTTTAAATCATAACCGATGAATGTATTATTCAATTATAAATGAGGACTAGTTGGAGAAGAATAACCATTAATAAATGTGGAAAATAATATTGTTCTTATTCAATTGGGAATGGTGGGAGTAAGTTGTCCATTACCACACTCAGTTTCGGGATAGCATATGGGGTTCAAGTAGATCTTTCTTTCAGGACCAAAACATCCACTAGGGGTTACATTATAGGCTCTAGAAAAAATTGTGTTGTTCACCATCAAATACAAGTAGGTCCATTCAGATCAATATATCTATGTTACTATTTTTACTATTAAAGATAAAACCAAGAGAATTAATCAACTCATGTTTAAGGGATTCCAAGAGGAATATTGACTAAGGAATTGGCTGGTGTTGAATCATACATCCGATATATGAAGTGGGTTCATAAGGTATATGAATATATAGAAAGTGATTAAAATACCTAAATAGCTACATTACTATGTATAGAATAGATATTTATGGTAGTAATATTTCATATAGATGATGTACCAAGAAGGCATGCCCATAGTTTAAGCTCATAGTTCCTAGACCACTGAGATATAAATAATGATCTGAGTTACAATTTAAATGACAAGAATGATAAAATACCTTCTTGAATATGAGTAGAGACATTTAAAATAATATCATGAGGCTCTAAGATATGGAAAAGTGGTATGGGAAATGTACATAAGGAAGAATTGTATACCTTGTTTGAAAGGTGAATTCCATTGTGATACTGTGAGGGCATACAAAGATAAAATGATTTTCTCCTCAGGATTTATATGCCTTTGGATGATAGACCATGTCAGGGGGTGTATATTAAAATCCATGTTCGGGGTTTAATACACATACTAAAGATAGAGTAATATTTTGGAGTATGATACTTATGTCACTAATATCAAAATAAGGTTTGCGTTAGCCAAAATATATTTGGAAGTTTTTATGGGTTTTGTTTGTTTAAAAGGTGAAGGAGAAAATTGAATATGTGTCTATCTAAAAGACATATCGGAGACCAAAATTCATTCTCCACAACATATAATGTAGTGGATTTGAGTATAATACACCATAGAGGACATGGAAGATTTCCCACACCATATTCACTATGGATATACTGCAAGTAGGAGGCTATGTTGTAATATTGACTGGGAAGATGCAAAAAATTGGCAAAGACCATCTTGAGAAGCCTCCAGAAATGTTGGTGGCTAAATGCAAGCACCAAGAAGCTCATAAGGATTGAGGGGATGGTTCTTGAGAAAGAATATTACACACACAAGTTAGCATGCTCATGGGAGCAGTGTTATGTGTTGCAAGGCATTATCATAAAGTATGTGTTCCACACCGCATGGCAGTAACATAGAGGATGTTCAGAGAAATTTATGTTACTCACAACTAGTAGGTTGATGGAACAAATAAGATTATATCATAATGGATTCTCAAACATAAATCAGATGTGGGAGTAGTGATTATTTTTACACATTGTAGTCATGTACACAATAGCACAAGACACTATTTAATAAATTTCAGATCCATAGAGATTTTAAGGTGTCCATGCTATAGAGAGAAGGATACACCACATTACCATTAGAATTGAAGTTGTCCACATCAGGATTACACCTTTTATCATGGGAGTATCTAATTTGAAAGTATTAAGGAATTCATAATCCTCAATACTAGAAGATATCACATCAAAATGATGTTTCTTCAATTTAGTCAGTTCCATGTGATAAGAGGTTATATGATATATTTCAAGAGATCACGAGTGGGTTAATAGAGGTGTTACTACTCTAAGATAAGTGGATATGATAAACTAAAAGACTCCAACCCATAGTTTTGTTTACCATGATATAGAAATAACTGAGGAATTGATGGTTGTGTCATAGTGAAGGTGGAAATGATTCAATATATGAAAAATGGGTAACACTACATCACATCATATATAACTATTCCATAGCTTGATAGTTTTAGTCTGCCAGTAGTTTCAAATAGAAACATAAAGAAAAGGAGTTATGGATTGATCCTTCTAATGGTCGATTTCAAAAACATAGTTCATGGTGACCCCAATAATTATTAGTGAAACATGGAAAACCCCCAAAAAATGAGAGTAAATCATAACTATTTGATTAAAATAAAAAGAGGGAGAGTCTTGATATACATATATAGATAGAAAAATGGATAATTTTAGGAGGAAAATATTAACGAGTGATTACATATATCATCTAGAAGGTTGAAGGTCAAATAAGGTGTTATTCTAGGAGTCCTATTTTCACAATAAGTTGACATTATTTATAATGATGAGAAACTCAATCATTGGTGTATGTTTACACTATATTCATGTGAAAAATGAAAGATTCATTAGACGAAGTAGTGAGTTCGTTGTTAAATGAGGGCATTGAGTTCTCAAATTTTTTGTGGTAGTGATCATGGAGGGTCAAAGTGACTGCTCTAAATTTTACTTGTAAACTAGTGAGATTCAGTGAATTTTTTGGGTTGAAACATTATTATACATTTCCCTTGTACTATACCAATGCATGTGAACAAATTAAAATATATCATATTTTTTATTGCTTTCACCGCTTGTGAGATGAAATATAGATAAAAATTACAGTGTTCTTTAAGTTGGGAATCAAGATCCATATATAAGGATGAATTTTATTAACTATCTATACCCTGATTCACCCCCTCTCAAGGTGTAATTCTCTATAAGGTTCTAACAAGTGGAATCAAATGAAAATTTATTATTTTTATCTCTTATAAGTTTGAAAATAGTTTTTATCCCCATCTTAGAATGTATTAATTTATTATTTTGAAAAAATAGATGAAAGATTATTTTAGATTATTGGGTATGATGTTTACACAATATCCATTTATGTAATAACTACTAATTTTGAAAGAATATCCTTTATAGATATAGATCATTTAGAATTTGATGAAAATTCCAAATCCATAAATTCCATGGTACGTTCTCTTTCCAATCACATTTTCACAAAGTCAATGTCCCGTAAAACCTCTCATGATATGTGGGTAAATATTTTGAGTATTTTAATGAAGTTATAAGGATCACAAGGAAAATATGTAGTTTCTTTGGAACAAATATGAATATTGGATACGAAATTCAAATGATATGGTTGAAACATTTTTTGATTATCTAAATGTTATTTTTGAATATATAGAAGGCATCAGATCACAAAAATGAGAATATCATGAAAGAAAATGAGAATAATGCCACCTCATTTCAATAAAAAATTATTAGTTCAAGAAGAAAATAATCCTAATAATTTTTCTCTTGATATTTTTTAAATTAATATTATTTCTTATGAGATAAGAAGTGAAGATAACAAGACAATAATATAGGAAAGTACTTAGGATGTGGAATTTAATTCCTTGAAGTGACTCTCAATTAAATAGAATCTATAATTTGATAATGTTTATGAGGTTATGCTTTTTGTCCTATAATCATAAGATAATAATTGGTAGGTTTAAGGGTAACCTTCCTCTTGATTTATTCAAATGTGGGATGGTGGGACATATTGTGGCTAAATATTTCAAACACATTCAATAAAGTGATGACGAATAAAAATAGAATTCGAATATGGAAAAGGAAGGTATAAATAATTCCCAACGGAGTTACTTTAAAAGGAAAAAAATTATTTCTAAAGAAGAAGAAATATCTAGATAAAGTAAATTAGAAGAAGTTTAAAATTTAAAGGATGAAGGTGTATTGACGACTGTTTCAAATAATACAAGATATGATGATAGTGATGATGAGAATTAAGGAAACATTAAAAGGGTTGATATATAGGAATAATTTGAGTCATACCTTGAAGAAAATTATGTTTGAGAGAAAATACTAAGAAGGTTAATGCATTGGTGCATTATTCTAAGATCTACATGCAATAGCATGAGGAAGAAAAGTTAGAACTAAAAATCAATGTTGAAGAACAATATATGATCATTTATGGTTGGGATCATAATAAAAATGATATAATTAATATAATTGGGGTTATAGAAGAATATGTTATGAATTGGTGTTTGAGGTGTGAATATCAATAATGATTATTAACACCAAGTATGATGATATGAAAATCAAAGGCATCATCATCAATACAAGACAGAGTATTTTTTGAGGAAGAATGTATACATATTCCTAAAGTTTATCGGATTAAAGATAAAAGAAAATACATGATGAAACTTGTTGAAACGTATAATAGATAAGTATTTTATTCAAAACCAAAATCTTTGGCTCCCAAAAAATAGGTCTTTATGAAATTATAATGGTAATAAATAACGTAGATAAGGAAAATTAAAATGCATCAAGAGTTATATATTCTTATTTTATAATGTTGGGACACATTTACTTTGTTTTATCTATTTCTATGTGATAATTTTGGGAGAAATTCCAATCCAAACATGAAATAATAATTTATAATCATTATATCACTTTTAATGGATACTTTTTTGTGAATCCTTTAGGTATAATGAAATTGATTGATCATCAAGGATTCAAATAGTTTCATCACGAGTTCTTTGAAGAGGAAGAAATAAAAAGATGAAACATTTAACCATATGAATTGAAACTCAAAATGTATTTTTATTTTTATAAGAATAATAATCCTTCATGGAGCTAGCCATTAAGAAGGAACACTAATCACCAACATGGGTGGTGAAAGGGATTTTAGAGAAAGGAAATGTTACTGATATTTCTATGAGTGAAATAGAAAATTAGAGCTGATGGATATTGGAAAAAATATGGGAATACAATTTGACCCTAATTACAAACCTACTTGCGTATATTAATCACAAAAATATGGTTTTTTCATTTCAGGAATAATGAGTTATTAATATTATTGGTTTTGGAAAGACCAAGATTGGAGGAAAACATCCCAGGTAAACAAATATTCTTTTGGTTGATGGGTTAATTCATAATGTTCTCAGTGTCATCCAATTATGTGACCTCAATCATGTAGTCTAGTTAAATGAAAAGGTATATACTATAAAATCCAAATAGAGATCAATTATTTTATAAGGAAGAAGAACCAAGTTAAATTTATATTTTCTAGAGATAAAAATTTCTACATGGAATCCAAATAGGTAGAGAATAAGATATGGAATAGGAGTCTTGGACATTTGGGCCAAACAACTTTGGATAGGTTGGAAAAGATTAATGGGGAATGTGATATTCCAATCTCTTGTATGATCACAATCACATATGCGATTCATGTAAAAATGGAATATTATCTGGAAATCTTCTAATCCAAAGAAGATAAAAGAATCAAGGTTTCGTGAATATATGCATGTGGATGTTTGTGGGATGATCCCACCAAAACTGAAGGATAGAGTGATGTAATACATGTTGTTTGTTGAGGATAACAACAAGATGGAATGAATTATTATTATCACACACAAGACCGAGGTGTATAGATATATTTCTCTTAGTCATAGGATTGTTGAAAAATTCTTATTGTGAAGATTTAAGAAACTTTAAATGAAAATGTAACAGAATTTTGAAATCATCAAGGTGAAGAATATATTGAAAAACATGAAATTAATTATTAATGCTTTACCATTATAACTCCCCAAAAAATGATATAGTAAAAAGAAGAAATCACATAATCAACAACATGTACTAAGAAATATTGATTGAGAAGTCTCTTTCAGAAAGATAATGTATGGGATTTGTTCTTGTAGTAGTGTTTGCATCTAATAGATCTTTATTATGTAAAAATTAATGGATAAATTCAAATGAAATTTGGTATGGAAATAAATCTATACTTAATAAATTCTACAAATTTGAAAGTAAATGTTTTATCCTGAAAAATGAGAAGAGTATAAAATTTTAAGATCGAGGTGATGAATGAATATTTCCTAGATACTCAATAAAAAGTGAATATTAGAAGTTTTATAATAAGAGACATAGTAATATGATTAATAGAAATGATTTTGTGGTGGTTTAAAGTGTGTAACTGACAGTATCTGATGAACATATTTTTTCAAAAAAGAATCCAAATTATGAATTTGAAGGTGATAAATAATCATAATATTTAGGAGGAGTTATGATGAATGAATATACGTTTTATATAGAATCAAATTGTGAATAAATTTAATACATTTTAGTAGGATCAAGAAGAAAAATGAGAATGTTTTAAATAATTGAAAGAAAAATTGTTAGAGACTAGACAACCCCGGTTTAAACCAGGAAGTAACTTTTATATTATCATTGTAACTAAATTTTTCTAAATAATCTATAAGAGATAAGATATGGGTCATGGATATGAATAAAGAGATTGACTAAATAGAGGAAATTGAAACATGTGATTTTTTTCCAAGGACATGTGACTAGAATGTCATAAGAACCAAGTGGGTGTTCAAAAATAAACATAAAGAAGATTAAAAAATTATTTATAAAGAATAATGTTTTGTGTGAAGAGTATATTCTAAAATTAAAGTAATTAATATTGATCATATGCCTTTTTATATGTAGTGACATGAAATTATTCAGTTATTCATAGCCATAAAAATTCAAAAAAAATTCAAATTATATAAAATGGATATCAAATTTTCATTCTTAAATAGTTTCCTTGAAGAAGAAGTTTATATTGAGCAACCAGATGGGTTTCTCATTAATGAAGATGAAGGAAAAGTGTGTTTCCTAAATAAGGATTTTTATGGACTGAAACATGCACTAATAACATGGTATTTTTATTTAGATAAATGTCTAAATAATCAAGGTTTCTATAGAGGAGAATTTGATCAAATTATATCGTTAAAGATAGTGATAATCACGTGATGGTTCTTATCTATGTTGTGGAAATAATTTTTTGAGGCTTGGATAACAACCAATGTATAAAGTTTTCATTACTCATGAGTTGAAAATTAGAGATATCTCTAATTGGTGAAATTTTATTTTTTTGTCTTACATGTCATTGTAATATTTTATGAGATATTTAACTAAAAAAAAATAATACAAAGAAGTTTTAAAAATATTTCATTGAGAGAATTTTAGACCCATGGAAACTGTGATAGATACAAGATTAAAATTATCAAAATATGAGTAGAGAAACATGGACTATGTGACCATGTATTGGAAAATCATTTATAGTTTACTCTATTTGATAGCCACTTGACTGGATATTTTAGTTTCTACATTTCTTCCCCTCATTTTAAGAGTGATTTCAAGGGAAGATACATGAAAACTGTGAGAATAATACTTTGATATATCCATCATACGACGAACTATGGGTTGTTCTATCACAATGATTTATAGAATAATTTTTTGGTCATTTACTGATGCAGATTAGGATGGTTTGGTATATGAAAAAAAATCAAATTCAGTTGGGGTTTTTATCTTGGTAGTTCTTGTATATCATAGATAATTATAAATAATGATTTCATATCTTTGAGAACCAAAGAGGTCGAGTAAATTTTTTTAACTTTAGTATGCACCCAACTACTATGGATGAAGCAATAACTTGATGATGTGGGTGTTTAAGTGACTTATCTTATTCCAATTATGTGAAAAAATTCAAGTGTGATCAATCTCAAAAAAAATCCTCCCCAATATTCATAGACAAAGAACCTTGATATAAAATATATCTTCTTAAATGATAATGTGGAATAAGGAATTATTGTTTTGGAGTTTGTATCAAATCATGATTAAGTTGTTGAAATCTTGAAAAAGGCACAACCCTAACAATATATTTACAAGAATCGGTTGGATATTAGAGTCTAAATATATATAACCACTTAATTTATTCTTGTATGGACCCCCACTCCCCATGGTTTCTTTAATGAAAAAGGAATGTTTTCTTACCTCATTTTTTTGGATTTCTAACCGTATCATATAAAATTTTAAATTAAGTTATCTTTGGGTTCATTACCAAAGTGGGAGAAATATCCAATTTTGTTTATAAGGTATAGAAGTGTTTAAAAGGGGGAGTAAATATCAATGAAAAATAAGGGGGAGCATTCATAGACTTCAAGGTATATGGTCAAGAAAAAATATTTACCTATATTTAATCAATTTTTGTTTCCCACACTGATAATGACTCATGTTAGCATAGAATTAATGATTTGTGTCTCATTGATACATATCTTTAATGTGAATCTTGGAACATTTTAAATATTATCAATAAATCCAAAGGTGGATATTCTTTTCGAAAATAAATTTGGTAGTTTGTATGGATTGTTTTTGCTAACAAGGTGAAAAAGAGGTAGATAAAGAGGAGTTTATATCAATGATAGATCATAAACTAGAGATAATGATCCCCACCATATAATTTAGTGAATTCGAGGAGAAAAAACCATGGGGAATATACAATCTTGTTTTCATGAACCAACCCGAGTTGACCCCGAACTGGTCACTTGAACCAGACCACAACAAGGACTGATAGGCATTGCAGATGATCTTAGGCTGATAACCAGTGTCTGACATCAAATTAATTTGAATGTGAATGTTTCAAAAAAAATTATAGGAAAAAGAACAATAAAAAATTAAATTATAAATAAACACTATCTATTGAAAGTAATAAAACTGGACATACCTCTTTGTGACCTTGCGGGTCACCATCAACCATTATACTAAATTCTCTTCATGGTGATTGAGATTAAGTTGGAAGCTTCACTAGAAGCTAAAAATAAAATTATTCATATAGGAATGAGCATTAAAACTCAGTAGGTGTTCTTGAATAAACTACTCCATATACCTTACCTTTAAATTGAAAACCATGTCATGCAATTTTTAAAATAAGATGTAAAAATATATGGATTTCTATTCTTTTAAGGGAGACAAGTTAGAATATTCCATTTTAAGAAAAAGAAAAATTTCTATTCTATTTTCAAAAACAGTTTTCTAGGAATGAATAATATTTCAATTTTTTTTATAAAAGATATGATATTCTAAAAATGTGTCTCAAAATGGAAAACAATATAATGATTTCAATTTATAAATAAACTGGAAAAACATTAAAAACTATAAAGAAGATCATTTTAAAATAGTACTATAAAAATCAAGAGTAATAGTGAGTAATAACCATGGGAAATACATAAATAGCTAGCTCATTAAGTCCCAAGGATTATCATATGTTAGTGATTAATCATTATAGTCCATTATCATGCATGAGCCGTTAGAGAGGTCCCCAAAGCATCACAATTTCCCAAATGATATTTGCAAGAGGTGGTCCTTGAGTTTTGGATCTGTCTCCCTCAGGCCTGGTATTCTAAAAATTTAGGAATGGGATAATAATTTTTATCCCTTCAATGTCATTAATACTCATGTGTAGGTATGGGTTCGAATTTATAAACTCAATTGGATATATTAGCATCCCTAGATTTTATGGGACATTTCCTCTTCTATGGGAAATCTGATTAAAATGGACCATTAAACTGATAATCCCAGATTTGGAAACTTTTCTCAAGACTTGATTGAGATTGATATGACAAGAACACTAGAGGAGGAAGTGGTACTTACAACAAGGGATGAAAACATCCTGATGAGAATCTTCTATGAAAGGAAGCTGAAGTTCTGCAGGGTGTGAAACCTCTTTGGGCATCTCTTTTTGGAGTGTTGAAGGGTGAGCACATGTGCCTTTTATAAAGTAAAGGGCCATGATGATGCTAGCTACAGGAAGGCTACTCATTAGTGAAAAAAACTGGCCTCCACCTATACTGATCAGAAGCAAGTGGGAAATGATCGAGAGGTTCTACAATATGAAATAATCTTGCTTTTTTGAATTGTGGGCATTAAGCAGCTGGCTAAAGATTTTTTCCCTCAAGATGGTTTCATCCCCAATGGGACCAAATATGGATTTCATTGAAGTCCATGATATCTTATAGGATCATGAATACACTACCCTTTATGAGATATTATAGGATGATACTTCTAATGATCTGCATGATATAGTGCAACATAACCTGTCGAGTGGCTCACAATCCATTGATAAAATTGACCAGTTACCTGATAAACCCTCTGTTAGAGTCCAGAAAGATATGGAAGAGCATTATCCAGTGTCACAAAAAACCTTCAATGACGAGGCTTCTATGTCACAACCCATGGGGGTTAAGTTTATTAGTGATGTAGTGGATACTCCACTACAGACTCAGGGAGATGATATTTATAATGATGACTTAAAAGAATCTGAATTGCTTCTAGTGATGTCTTCAACTATGGATGTCGTTGTTGATTTAAGGAGTGAACTAGATACATAGAACTGAACCCCACTACTAGTGTTAATGTAGATGATCCTATTGATCTGGGTTTTCCATTGGACATGATAGTGCACTATCCAGAAAATCTATAGGATGGGATATTGGGTGGGGATGAAAATTTCATTCAGGTTCCATCAAGTAGGGCTGTTAAGAGGAGAATGGATGATGAATCAGATAGGGGGATTCTTCATTCCCCTAATAAATTCATCCCACTTTCTAGAGTATTTTGGTCTAATGCATTGGGGATGATCAACCTAATGATAGTTCAGATGATGAAGTCAATGCCCTAGATTTAGAGGGTATTCATGTTGGGAATATCATAATATCAAAAATTGTAAGGTAAATAAGGCCAAGAAAAAATTCACTCGGGGGGGGGGGGGGTCTCAAACGAGGGCCAAGACAACCCTACATAAATGAATATTCTAGTCTGGAATTGTCAAGGGCTTGGGAATTATTCCACGATCAAGACCCTTAGACATATTTTCATGACCATCAAACCTTTTGTTATTGGAATTTTCAAGCCAAGGATGAAATTTGTTAATTGGAAAGCCTTCAAGTGGGGAATCTCTTGGTTACTTCTTTGTTGATCATAATCTAAATGAGTATAATGCGAAGAGACTTTGGGTTTTAAAACATGATTCTATCAATCTTATTTCCCACACTCAAGGTAATAAAATTGTCTTAGTTTCTATTTTTATACATGGGACATTTGTTCTGTATCTTGTGTTTATGCTACTAAATCCTATATCAAAAGGAGGTAATTATGGAGTGAGATGGTGTCCCTCTCTTCTCAAGTCCCTCACAATTGGATAATCTTAAGTGATTTCAACATAGTTATCTGACTCATGGAGAAAACTGGATCCAACTTTAATCAACTTGAAAACAATGATTTTTCTCAATGTATTGACCATTTTAACCTGATTGAAGTGTCTATGGTTGGTGCGGACTTTACTTTTGGAAGATACACTCTTAATGGGAGGAAAGCCATTAAACTGGAAAAGTGTTTATTTCAAGTTGATGATAGGAATGACATCTTCAGTACCTCTGGTCTTGTGCATTCAAAAACTCACTCTGACCACAATCCCTTGGTGGTTCTCTCTTGGCCCGTATTCCCTTCAAATTTAACAATGCCTGGATTGTGATTCTAGGGTTTTAGAAGACTATCATTGATTCTTGGAGTTATGTGACTATGGGATATTCTTTATAGATCTTGTCATCAAAGATGAAAAATACCAAGATGATGCTGAAGGAATGTAGCAAGATCTCTTTCTCCATGTTGGATGTGGACACCAAGTCTACTGAAAGTCATCTTCTGGACTACCAGAATATTAATCAGCTGAATTCCATGCCTTCCATTGATGAAATTCAGGATTTATCAAATCTTGATGAGTTGGTCAACAATAAGGAAAATTTGGCTAGATATCTTTATAGTGTTAGGTGGTTAAAGGAAGGGGAAAATAACTCTACTTTCATCTATTGACTTCACAAAGAAAGGAAAATCAGGAGGGGAGTCACCGCCCTAAATATTAATGGAAGTCTTTTAACTTTAGATAATGACTTCTCCAATGCGTTTGTTGGTTATTTCTATGATCTATATTCTAAAAATGGGCCTGATAGAACACACATGATTCTAAATAATATCACCCCAAGCATTGATGACCAGACAAATAAAAAATTGGTAGAGGCACCAAGAGGAAATGGGTTTAGGGCAGCCATATTCTCTCTGAAAAATTGATAGTGTGGAAGGGATGGATGGATTCACAGATAAGTTATTCATGTTTAATTGGGAAATTTTTAATGATGAGGTTATCAATGTTGCGAGAGAATTATTTTTTAATGCCTTTAGAACATATGGTGCAAACTCTAACTTCATTTCTCTCATCCCAAATAAGGAGAATGCTATGGAAATTAAGTACTTTTGACCAGTTGTAATTGGAAACACCATTCCCCAGATCATTAGTAAAATAATTTCTACAAGGTTGGGAAATGCGGTTAAGGGAACCATGATCCTGGATCAATTTATATTTTTTCCGGGCAGGAAAATTAAAACTTTTATTTTCACTACATATAAATGCATTAATGTTATGAGAAGAAAGGTGAAACAAGGGAATATTGTAGTGAAGATTGATATTTATAAGGCCTCTGCCAGTATGAAATAGAGTTTTCTCTTGTCCATTCTTAGAATACATGGATTCTTCACAAGGTTCATTAACCTAGTTCATGCCATTATTAAGATTTCCAGTATTTCAATTTTGGTCAATGGTTCTCCTATGGGGTTATTTCAAGGCTCTTGTGGTGTTCAGCAAGGGGACCCCATTTCTGGTCTTTTGTTTTCCCTTACTGAGGATTATTTAAGTCTCTTCCTTAATAGTATTGTTCAAGGTTGTTTTTATAGTTAGATTAAAGTTGGAATGGATCTTTATTCCCCTACTCATACTTTCTTTGTGGATGATATCCTTTTATTTGAGCAGTCTAAAACAAGTAATGTGTCTTTGATCAATGCCATCTTTAAGCACTGTGAGGATGCTACTGAATAGGCCATCTGGAAAAAATATATTGTGGTTTTTGGGGAGGGAGTGACCACGAGAAAATAGAATAAAGTCACAAGGTCTCTTGGGGTAAATAAAGGGCCATTTCCCTTTAACTATCTTGGAGTTCCTCTCTTTTTGGTTAGAGTGAAAAAATTCCATCTTGATTATATTTTTTGTCATATTTTTGCTCAAATGGCATATTCTAAAGGGAAATCTATGTATAAAGCTAGGATAATCTACCTTGTTAATTTTGTAATTGTCTCTTTGTTTGTTTATGGGTTCTCTATATAAAGGCTGCCTAAGGCTCTCATCAAGGAACTCCAAAGGCTCATCATGAACATCATATGGACTAGTTCCACCAAGGAGAAGAAGTTGGTTATTATGGAATTGGGGGAATGTTCCAAGCTAGTTGATATGGGGGATTAGGCATAAAGGATTTTGGTATGTTCAAAGAGGATTTTATTAACAAGTTTACATGGAGTCTGTTTACATCCAATGATAGTTCAATGGATTTTCTTTCAATATTGACTCGTTCCAAAACATTGGGTTGGATACTCTTACTATTTATCTTCTTAAATATGGACTGCTCTGAAGTTAACTTTTAATGGGATTATAAATTGTTCAAAGTGGTTTTCTTATAGGGACTCTTTTTTGAATTTTCGGAGCACCCCCTGGTTAGCCAAGCTAATTCAATAGGATTCTCAAATTCCACCTGATCTGCAACATACTTTGATTACCTTTGTTCAGGATGCTACTTTGAGTAACATTGATTTTATTCCTACTCAAATTCAAAATAAAATTTAAAGATACAATTACATTAATAGTGAAACACTTTTTTGGTAGCTGGGCTCTACCAGTATTTTATGTACAGGGGCACTATATTAGTATATGTGTGATGGGAAGATCACCACCCCTTGATGGATGTTGACTTTTCAGACTTACTTTATTCCTCATACTGATTATCTTTTCTTATGAAGGATTTGGAAATGGTGGATCCCAATGTAGAGTCTCTTTTAGAGGGATGGAATTAAACTTTAATTAGCCTTCCCACTGTGTATTACTGTAGAGAAGACGATTTAACATGTGTTTTTTTCCTGTTTTTTCACTTGTAGGTTTTGGAGCTATATTCAAAATGTGGTTGGGTGTTTTCTAGAGATGTAAAGCTCTGAGAACTTGCTTTATTATATTGCTACTATATAGTTCATTGACCAGGTCACGAAACCTACTGATGGTTGCTACAGTATCCACCTTTGGTTTTATCAGGAAGGCATAAAATGGCCTAGTCATTGATGATATTAAGACAAACATTCAGTCGGGTATTAGGTTTATTCACAGGGTAATATATAATGCTTCCAAATTATAGGTTGGATACATGAATAATTATTTTGGTGATCTTATCATCTTGAGAAACTTTGGTGTCTCTGGAAGGATAAAAAAACAATTGGTTTTGAAGTCAATTAGGGGGATTCCTCCTATTCCTTCTTGGGTGAAACTCAATGATGATGGGGTGGCCTCTGGTACACCCGGACCTTCAGGATGTGGTGGTGTATTCTGTACCTATCGAGGCTTCGTTAAGGGATATTTTTATCATTATACTATATAGGGAGCTTCTATTTAATCTAAGCTATGGGTGATGATTAATGCCATCACCTATGCGGTTCATCATGGTTGATTATTTATTTGTCTATAATCAGATTCAATGGAGGCTGTTGACATTCTTAGAAGCCAGTCCAGGAATGTCCTATGGGTGTTGTTTCCTCATTGGATTGAATGTTTACGACTCCTAGTTTGTCTCACCCTTGATGTGAAACAAGCTTAAAAGTAGGATAATCAGGTTTCTGATACCTTGTCAAAGAAGGTCATTGCAGAATCATGTTTGGAGTGGTCTTTCTTGGTCTCAGAATGCTATTTGATATTTGTTGAGAAAGATGCGCATAATTTTTTTTAATAGGCTCTATAATCCTCCCTTATGATGTCTTAACTTTGTCTTTTATTTTTATTTATATATTTTGGTGGGAGTGGGTCTGACTCACTACAGGGAATTTTGGTTATAAAAATGAATTTTTTAAAACAATCAATAAATCATGGAATTCAAATTAATGGTCTGCGTATAGGGAACCTATCTCAAAGAAGACTTATTTTTATGACAACAATCTAAAACCACCCCAAAAAGGGCCATGGAAGAAAAGAGTTGCACATTTTATACTTACACACATATGAACATATATATATATATACACCCATAATTGAAATTTATATATTCCCCTAATCGCGAGGGAAAATTTATAAAGAATATATATATGTGTATATGTATATAGATATATATATCTCTCTATGTGTGCGTGTCTTACCTATACCTATTTGTGTAAGTCTCCTACATAAATGGTGGTGAAAAAAAACACTAGAAAAATACCACACACCCAAAAATTACTAAACACAAAATTAAAATTGTGATAATGAATAAGAAAATGAAAAAACTCACCCAAAACCAAAGTATAACTCCCTAACTTCAACAGATGCGAAAAAAATGGTCCTCAATCAAATCTGACAGACCCTAAAAACCATGAATCAGCCAAGATAACACTCAAATCAGGTTTCATTTTATCCTACGTACACATACAATAAAATTCAAAATAATAAATCCATAAAAAAGAGAAAAGGAAGATGAAATGGGAGGGGAAATACTTACCGAATATGTTCATAGTATGAAACAGTCAATAAATTTGGGTAAGGGAGGTTGAGCGTATGAAGGGAAGGGTGCCATTGGGGGGGGGGGGTGTTCGCATGAGGGTAAGGGAAATGGGTGTGGGTAGGTATTAGATGGTAATAATTATAATAACATTAATAATAATAATAAATTTGATAATAATAATAATAATAATAACATTAATAATAATAATAATAATAAAATGACTTTATTTTTTTTTCATCTTGCATGGTTTGGATGCATGGGTAGACTAATCGTGAAACACCCATGAAACCATCACAAGCCCATGGAAAACCCACATGGGTACAGTAAATAGATAAGGAAACCGTGCACTGACAATGCGGTCAGCTCTGTTAAAAACTTTGGATGCACCCACATGGTTTGCACATGGTTTCTTATGACTGTGTTCCAAACATGCAACCATACTGAAAAAAATTAAAAATTAAAAAATTATCGGGCCCTTAACTCAAAAAAAATAGATAAATATAATTATAAAATTAAATATAATCAGTAATACATGTTTTGGTTGTGTTAATTCTCCCCACCATGAATCTTTTTACCCCCATAAAGATGTAAAACACTATGTTTTTCAAGACATGAGGCATTGAAAAAATTCCTCCCAAAACTAAAACTCCACCACCCAAAAAACTATAAATTGAAATATCACTTCCCTCCTAAATCCCCAAAAAATAAGATCCCCAAATAAGCCAAGAGTTAATTCTCAAAAATGAATAATGAACAGAGAAATTTCATGTCTCCAAACACAACCTCACACAAGTAACACCCCGAGCCCTAACATATAAATCACTAAAGAAACTCATTGTGGTTAGGTGGGATTTTGAAAAAGGGTTACCCCATCAAGAAGTAATATGATCTAATTTACCATGATTCTATTTTTATAGTGGTCTCCCCCCATTTTGATAATTCATTCAAACACTATTTCTTATCCCAAAATAACTCACAGATTCTAACAAAATCTATAAGACAGGTGTAAGATCCAAACACCCTAAATTACACTTAACCAGTTTAAGAGATGAAATCGAAGAGAACTATAGTGGGTATCACCACCATTTAAAAATAAACTAGAATGGATTAACCTCCAACATAAGGGTACCCAATAAAAGAGATTAAAATTGGAACCTAGTTCGAACAAAGATTAATAATTTCCAAATGATATAGGAATCTACAAAAAGGAACTACTCAAAACTTTTAACCATTCTAAAAGAAATCAAAAAATACGACCAAAACATAAATGGGTTCCAAAATAGACAACCAAAGGAGGGGAAAATCAAATGGATTCTTCTTTGATGTTGGAGATAACAAGTTGGATCTACATTCCCACAACACCTAAAAACTCCTTCACTACATGAAATGATTTACTATGAGACATATGATTGGATCCAGGGTGTCTAGAAGAATCTTATACCCTATAGTAAGAAGATGAAAACCTATGATTGAGGATTCAAATTATACCGACACAACATATAGAACTTATCAAATTATACAATGTATCCACACTAATGATAAGTATTCAGAATATTAGGAAAAGATTCCAAACCGAACACTCTAGAAGAAAATGAGTGTGTGATCTGAGGAATAAGAAGTAGAAACTGATGATAGATACACCCAAATAACACGTTACTCCAGTTCAAACTGCTCCCTGGATAGGGGAACCTTCATGATGAACCCAAGAAACTATACTACCAACTACCAAATACTTCCCACTACTAACCAAGAAAAATAGATACACCTCATTCACCAACTCCCCAAATAGAACTTTCCCAGATAATAGAACACATTACTTAATATTTTGAAAGAGACCCCACATGAAGAGATTAGCATTCAACTGATAGCTCAAAAATAACTCTGAGGAAAAGAAAATAGACTATTCATGAGGGTTAACAAAACCCTTAAAATCTATTCACCTACCTGAAAACCCATGAGATATTCTATCCTTCAATCTATAACGATCCTTGAGTTCCACAAAATACAGGAAATAGATGAAAAGAAATTGACTCAACCAATTTACTGGGAGTCTAGAAAAATTCAAAAGAGACTCCCTATAAACCTTTAAGATCTTTTTGGGTGGAATACTCTAAATGACAAAAAAACATCCAACCAAATCAATATTGGACCAAATATAAAAAAAACTCAACTGAGATAATAATTCAACCCAAAAATACTAATTCCAAAACCAAACACCGAAAAAAACCACCCTTTTCAAAACTACCTCCCTCATTTTGAATTCTGAAACCATTTTCCAATAAAAAATTATTTGAAGATCGAAACCCATTTAAAAATTTAATTTATATTTCAATTCCTCTCAGAATAAAATAATTTCAACACACCCACTTATCAAAACATCACAATTACCTTTTTAAAAAAAATCATAATGAAAAAAATATAAATAGTATTGTGACTTACCAATGTTATTATATGAATCCCCACATATATATAAATACCCAAAAACTCAAGAACACCTCCAAACATTATATAAAATACCCACTTCACAAATTCATACATACATATATGTGATTGTACCATTAAATGAACAAGAAATGGGGCTGAGGGAGGCCACACGTGCGGAGGGAAGGAGGTCGTGGAGGGGGGATGATACATGAGATAAGATGAGGTAAGGGGGATGGTCATGTGAGGGTAAGGGAAAGAGGTGGGGGTAGTTATTAGGTAATAATAAAAATAAAAACAACAACAAAAATTAGAATAACATTAATAATAATAATAATAATAATAATGTTTCCTTTTTTTATTCATCTAGCATAGTTTGGCTGGAAAACTGTCTAAACTGTGTTAGCCTCTCTAGGCCACTATACACCAATCACAGGTAGGGCACATAGTTAAGGAAATTGTTCTCCAACCATGTGGTCAACTCTATGAAAAAATACAGACTCCCCCACATGGTTTTCTCATGGTTTCTACTAAACATGCACCAACCATTCACCAAACATGTACCCATTATAAAATAACCAAAACAAAAAATTAAAACATGATCCATATCGAAACAAATTCTAAATATAATTAAAAAATTAAATATAATTAGTATGTCAGGTTTGAGATGTGATAATTCTCCCCACCATGATACTTTCTACCCCCAGAAATTTCTAATTGAGTCGGTTGATCAAGACATGAGGTAAGGAAAAAATTCCTCCTAAAATGAAACCTCTACCATTGGAAAACCAAAAATCGAAAAATTAATTCTCCCCAAAATCCCAAAACCTTAAGATCCCTAAACAATCCAATATGTTACACTCAAAAACTATAAATGGATAAAGAACTTTCATGTCTCAAAACATAACCTCGAACAAATAACACTCCATCCCCTAAAACAGAAATCACCAAATAAAATCATCAAGATCAGCTGGGATTGTGAAAAAGTGTTACCTTATCAAGAAGGATGAAGGTCCAATTCACCATGATTACTCTTTTATGGTGGTAACCAAACCATTTCTGGACATCTATCAAGCATCATTTCTCTAGACAAAACAACTCATAAATCCAAAAAAAACCTTGAACACTAGTATAACCTCTTAACATTAAGAATTAAACCTTACCAGTTTAAGATAAGACATCAATGAGGCCCATACTGTCTTTCCCCACAGTTTAAAAATCAACTAGCATGGATGAAACCCCAATATAAGTGGGCCCAAATAAAAGGGAATAATATTAAACACCAGTCCGAACCAAGATTCTTAATTTACATAAGACTTTTTTAGCTTCAAACAAACAATATAGATAAAATAAAACCATTAAAAACACAAATACCACTAAAATATAAAGGTATTCCCAAAAAACAACCATAATAATGGAAAAATCAAATGCTTTCTTCTTAGACATTGGAGATAACAAGTTGAATCTACACCCCACACCTAATAGATCTTTAAATACATGAAAATATTCACATCAAGACCTATAAATGGAGAAATTATTTCTTGAACCATCTTCTTCCCCATTGTTAAGAGCTAACAACCTATGACTGAGGCTTCCTCTTATATCAGTACAACTCAAAAAACATCTCCAGGTGTCTTAAAAAGCCACAAAAATGATAAGAATTTAGATTATTTTGACATGATTCTTAACCAACCACATTAGAAGAAAATGATAATGTGGTACAAGGAAAAATAAGTAGAAACTGATGGAGATACCCCAATAATAGGTTTCTTTGGTTCACACTCTTCACTGGATGGGGAATCCTTTACAATCACCTCCAGAAACTAGACTGCCAACTTCCACAAACCTCCCTATGAAAACCAAATCATCTAGGGACACTTCATTCACCTACTCCATAGACATAACTTACCCAAATAATAGAATAAAATTCTTAATCTCTAGATAGAGACCCCATATGATGATACGATCTTTCAACTAATCTCTCAATTCTAACTCTCTGAAAAAACTATCCTATTTAAGACAGTCATCCCAACCCTTCACTATCTATTGACCAAGATAAACACTCACGAGATTTTATATCCTTAAACCTCTAAAAATCATTGGAAACCATGAAAAAACATGAATTATATGAAAATAACTTGACTCAAACACTCTACTGGGAGTTTAAAAAAATCTATCAACTTGAAGATACTCCCTAGAAACCTTCAGTACCTTTCTAGGAGACAAACTCTAAACACTATAAATCACACAAAATATAAATATAATATAAATTATTAACAAAAACTCAACAAATATAATATAAATTATTAACAAAAACTCAACAAATATAATATTTTATACCAAAAACACCAATTTAAAAACAAAGAACCACACAACAGAGTCAAAATCCATTTTTGAAACCACCACTTTCATTCTGAATTCAAATTAATTTTCAACTATAAAATCATTTGAACATCAAAAACCATTTAAAAACACACTTTAAATTTCACCTAAACTTGATATAAAATCATTTAAAACACCCAATTATCAAAAGATCAAAATATCTATTTTAAAAACATTTCCATAAAAGAAAATAAAATAAAAAATTGGTCACTTCCCTAAGGTATTCCATAGATCCTCACAGATAAATACATCCTCCCCAAATTAAGAACACCTCAACACATGCCTTAAAATATCATCTTTCCACATGTGCATGTACATATATGTGATCATTTATTATAATAAAAATGGATAATTAAAAACATTTCCATTCCCAAAACAAAAAATTAAACTCAAATCCAAATTCCCAACCAATTTGAATCCAACCGTTATCATCCAAAAACAAAGTATTTCGAAATTCCCTATCTTGAATAAAATTTCATTTCACATTTCAAAAAACCATTATAAAATCCCCAAAACATTTTAAAAAACTATTTTATTTCCAAAACAATTCCCATTTCTCTAATAATCCATTAATTTTCAAATAACCAATGTTTTTTATTATAGAAAAAAACTTTCATAAAATAGATCTCATTTTTAGAATCCAAAAGAAACACCCCCAAATAAATTAAATACAATACCAAAAAATAAATAAAATTAACTAAGTACTCAATATAAAATATCATAGGAATAACATTTATACATAGCTCGACCACATGTTTTTGGCTGGTCGTATGCCATCCAGGCGAGGATATCAAAAGTCATTAGAGGGAGTTGCACAGTTTGTGAAAGGTTTTCAAGAATATCAATAAAAACCATGAACCCTTTTAATACCTCCCATAATAACTACCAAATCCTTAAAACTAACATGAAACAAAAAATTGCAAGAACCTCAAAACATTTGAGTTATAAGCTCTGATTTTTAGGCAAAACCACCCCAAACCACTCTAGAAATTCAAGAATCCTTATGAGTCGGTGGTGATCAAGAACATACCTGCAAATAACTACTTAAATTATGACAATCCAATATCCAAACTACTTGGAATACCAAAATAACAAGGGTTAATTCTCTAATAACAATTTTCTAACAACCAACCTGGCGGGATGTTGAACTTGTTTCCCAAGAAAGCCAGCAACATGACCCGAGATGTGTTCCTGATCCTCATAGGCCAAAAACTAGTGTCGGGCCTCAAATTAACTTAAATGGTAATGGTTTAGCACATAAGTGATAATAAAAAAATAACAACATAAAATAAAATTAAATAATAAATAAACCTTAGAAATGGAACGAAATAAAACTGGACTTACCTCTATATAACCTTACGGGTCACCATTAACTACTAAACTAGAATCACTTCATGGTGATAAAGACCGATATGGAAGCTTCACTAGATTCTAAAAACAAAAATTGTGGTATAGGTGTGGGTATTAAAACATAGTAGGCGTACCCAAATAAGAAAATCCCTATGCCATACATTTAAAAATAAAATCAAGTCATTCTATTTTTAAAATTAGATGTATAAAAAATAGGGGTTCAAACTCTATTAAAGAAACCAATTTATAATATTACATTTTAAGAACAAATAATTTCTATTGTATTATAAGAAATAGTATTGAAGGCATAAAAACTCTTTCAAAAAAAATTATTATAAAAGATAAAATATGCTAATAGGTGTCTCAATGTGGAAAAAAACAATGGAGTCATTTTATAAAAAAACTATGAAAACATAGGAAACCAAACATAATTTAATTTTAAAACCATACTATAAAAAACCAGAGTAAAATAGAGTAAGAACCATGCAAAATTTCTATATAGCTAGGTCATTTGGGTATTAGGATCCTCAAACATCGGTGATCAATCAATATAGTATGTTATCATGCCTGATCCACTAGAGAGGTTGTATCCAAAGTTATAGAAGTCCCCAAAGTGTCCCCATTAATTTAGTTAGTGTTGTATTATAAAAATTCTGAGGTGACTGGTTTATTTCCCTACTTACTCAGTCAGTGTACTGGTCCAAAATAAGCCACCAAAACACCCAAGGTTCCAAGGGATCACGTTTACCAAATGATGTATGTTTCTATAATTCCCTGAACCTGAACTTCCAGATTCAGTACTAAAACATGATGTGTATATTTTTATAAAAGATAACAGAAAAATACATAGTACATTATATATTCAACGACCTTTTATGATCTAGGTTCCAAATAATTTGACAAAAACTTATATACATTAAATTACTATTTACAAAAATAATTACAAAATAACGAATTGGATTTATCAACACTTGAACCTTAAATATCTTTTGAACATATAAGGAATCCTGTAAAAAAAATTTAAAAAATTTGGATGAGGATAAAAATTTATGTCAGGGTTTTAAAAAGAGGAATATAAATCGTTAGTCCATGAATACTGATAAACATATGAAATAATTTTCACAAAGACATACTTCTAACCCATATATACTTACTTTGTGAAACATGATATTTCCATAAAAAATAGTGAAAATAAATAAAAAAAGATGTATATTAGGGTATTAATTACTTAATATTTTAACCCTCACATATACATTATGATTTGTAACCCTCACGACTACCTTATGATGTAACCCCCACAAAAGCCTTGTTGTGTAGCCATCGCAGTTAAACTTGGAGTGACCATACATCCGACCTAAAACATACACACACCCAAGTAATTGGAAGGATACATAGGTCCAACCCCTCATCCTAAATAATTTCCAATAACTAGAACATAATCATAAAATATTAATAATTTTATAAAACATTGCTTTTGAATTTGGTAAAATAGAATTTTAAAAGAGGATTTTTAAAGGAAAGTACCCTAATATATATCATATAATTGATATGAAAAATTAATATAATGAAGGGAATATGTGTATATACAGTAAATAAACATAATGATACATAATATAAATAAAAATTAGTTACAAAAATATTCTTAGTAACATGTAATCAATTAAGTAGAAGGTCAACCCCAAGAATTGAAATTGTGTTAGGAATTCCCTTAACTCAAGTTAGTATAACTTAAAACATGTTTAAAACTATTTTATAATGGTTATAAGAGTGTGATTTATATTTTACAGAAACATATTAATGTTTATAACACCCTATATGAACATTTTATAAAATCATTTGACACATTTATTAATAATATTTTGTTATTTCAATTGTTTTGGGTTCATGCTTCACATGATTTGCATGGTTGGTTCGTAAAGGATATTTTTTTAGAATGGAGGAAATACTCCATAAGTGGAATGAAATGGTATTAATATGTTTCCATAATATTAAATTATTCTATAAATTATTTTATTTATATGGTATAAAAAAATCATCAGAAAAATCATTAGTGATATTCATTTAGATCATTTTGGCGGTTCTTCGATAATCACAAACTAGTCCAACTATTTAATATAATATAATGCATATATGTAAAATAAAAAATAAAAAATAAAAAATATGTTATATAATAAAATTTAAGATATATTTCTAATTTTAAAATCATTTTACAACCATCTTTGATGGAATTAATGTAAATTGAAAACACATCATCCACGATTTTGTTAAATCGACACATCTCATATGATGTTTTTTATTTTTTGAATAAGAGGAAGAGGAGAGGAAGAATGATGATGATTTTTTTCTATAAATATGATAAAATTACAGTATATATAAGATACTAGATCTTTCACACCTCGTGTATAAGTGTATGTGAATATATTATAATAAAAAATTGAATTGAAAGGAAAAAATAAAGAAAAAGAAAGAGGATTTTTACCTCTTGATCTCTTCCCCTTGATATATTCCTTAAGGGCTTTGGTACTACCCTTTTGGTGAGACCATATGTCTTGGACGTGGGTAAGGGAATTTGGAAGGGTATTTTTCATAATTTAGACAATTCTAAAAGCTTGAGAGGTGTGATAGGAAGAGTGGGGTGAGGGTGGTATTTATAGTGGAGGAGAAGAGGGGTTTTCCATTTATTTAATCATTAGTTTAATATTTTTTCTCAAAACTATGAATATTCTTGATTAATGTGACTAAAAATAGTAAATAATGCATTCTAGTTCAAACTAATGGCCATTGAAATCATTCATGACTCCAACATGATGTATAAATTCTTTTATTTAGTATACTTTGTCAATTTGTGTATTTCACTATTCCCAAAAAATTCACGTATTTCATAAAAATCCAAAAAATTAACCCTAACAATTTTTTAACATGTGGAATTTAAAAATTAACTCTATTTTATCAGAATAATTTTATAGATATGATAAATATAATTTTTAAATAAAATAATAAATTATTTGAAAAATAACAATTTTAAAACTATAACCGATTTTATAACACCTTGAAAATTAATCAAGGTCTCATAAAATTATCTTATAACCATAAGATAAAAAAATAATAATTTATGAATAAATTTTATTAAAATTCATTTTCATTTAAATTATTTACTTAGTCATAAAATTTTAATTAAATATTTATGACTTACAAAAAATACTAACACATATACTATGATCATATTTTCCCTTATTAGATTTATTTTTATTTATACATTCATGGGTGATTTTACTATTCATTTGTTAAATTTACTATTCATAATAGTATGTTATTACTCATAAGGTTATGTGACTATCCAACAAAAATTAAGTTGGTCCCATCGGACTCTAAATAACTTACTGATCACAACCATCTATGTCTGTTTTTTGAAATTAAAATCATAGAAGAGGCAAAATTATGTTTGACAACTATATTATAATGGTCTCATAGTATTTATTATTTCAATTAAGCATGATGTGGAATTTTGTTTCCTTAAAATATTGGGATTTTACCATTTCCCTCTTTCAAACCACAAACAAACCCACCCTCATTCAAAGCCATCTTTATCATGGGAAAAAACAAACTCTAAATAAATCCAATGGGGAAATCCATTTCGCCATCATTACAAAAAAAATACTTGAAATTACACACTACAAATTCAAATAAATTTTGATAATAAATATAAAATTTTAAATACTATACAATTCAAACAAGGTTGGAAAACACGCTTAAACAATAAAACCTCTATTGGGATCTTCGGTAATGTATGGTAAGTAAGTGAAAATTAATTTTAGGGATTCAAAATTCACTTTTCCAAGAATATAACTATCATATGATAATGTAAAAATAATTTTAAAACAATCAAGAAATTATGGAATTCAAATTAAAGGTATGGACATAGGGAACCTACCTCAAAACACAATTCTTTTGATGATGATAATCCAAAACCACCCAAAATGGGGACATGGAAGCAAAGAAAACCTATTTTAATGCTTACACACATATTCAAATATAAATATATATATATATACACCCATATCTGCAATTTATATATTCCCATATCCATGAGAGAATATGTGTTGAGAAGATATATATATTCCGTACCCATGACTATATGTGTAAGTTTCCTTTATGAAGGATAGTCCAAAATGCACTAGAATAATACTAGATACTCAAAAAATTAAAATATTACTTATTTAAATTAGGCCAAAGAATTAAAATGGGATAAAAATCAACCAAAACAAAATTAGAACTCACTATCTTCAATGAACTTCTAAAGAACAAACCTCAATCAGAACCCACCAACCTTATGAATTGAAAATCAACCAAGAAAACACCCAAACCAGGTTACAGTTTTTCTAAGGCATAGACACCATAAAATGGGAAAGAATAAAATCAATAAAAAAGATAAAAATAAGACACTATTAGAGGATAAATACTTACTAGAGATGATTTTATCAAGAAACATCTGAGAAATGGGGTTGAGGGAGGCCGTGTGTGAAACGGGATAGGGGTTTGGGGGGCTTCCACATTAGATTGGAGGGGGGATGGGTCTTAGTCGTGTGATTGTAAGGGAAGGGTGTGGGGTGTAGGTATTATACATAAACAATAACTAAAAAAACATTAATAATAATTATAATAATAATTAAAACATTAAGAATAATATAAACAAAATTAATAATAATAATAATGACATTAATAATAATTATAATAAATCAATTTTTTTATATTTTTTCAACTCGCACAGTTTGGCCACATTTCTATCCAAACTGTGCACCAAACATGACGCCCTATCATGGCCCATGGAAACCCAACATTGGTAGGGTGTATGGTTTTAAAACTATGCACCGGTAATGCAGTCAAATCTACTAAAAATTGTAGACACATCTTCAATGTTTTTGGACACTTTCTACTAATTGTGCAGTAATAATTCACCCATGCTAAAAAATAAAAATATTAAAATATAAAACATGATACATCCTGAAATAAAAAAATTAGGATAAATATACTTAAAAAATTAAATATAATTAAACAGTTGGGTTTTGGGTGTGATAACTTCCCAAAATATAGTCACTAAAGCTACATCGTAAGGAGGAGGGTATGTGGCAATTTTGTTTGGTGGATGAAAGAACTTAGCCAATCCCATCCAGAGTAGCCTCCAGATAATCTTATGGTGGATCCTAGGAACCACATTGCCAAGTGGGACAACAAGGATGTTTTTTGTGATTCACTAACATTCACACATGTCATTGTGTACATGTGAGTATTGATATGTGTCGTAGGGAACTATCACATAGGTAGTGATCCTCACTATAGTGTGAAACTATAGAGGAGGCCAAGAGAGGACCCTGTTACGTGCAACTGACATGTCAGGGGAATGAAGAGGCTTATATCTTGTTGGTTTCTCATAGGTATGTCTGATGTGGGACTTGATATTATTTTTCCATACTATAGTCAGGCACACCAAGATGCAGGATCCTGTCGGATAATTTTTAGAGCCACTGGAGATTTTGAGGTGTCCATGTCATAGAGAGAAGGCTACACCGTAATCCATTTGCAAGAGAATGTGTCTACACTATAGACACACCTTATTCCATGTAAGGTCCAAATTTAACAGGAGTAAAGAATTTAGAATCCTCAACCGTACAAGAGATCATAAAACTATGATGTTTCCACATCATAGTTGGTTTAATGTGATAAGCGATTATAGGAGATTATGACAGAGATTGTGCATCATTTAATGGAGGAGTTACTACTCCAAGAGAAGTTGATCTAGTCAAACATAAGACTCCATGTCATAGTCTTATTGACCATTCCATAATGATAATTTTGGAGTTGATGGTTATTCCATAGTGAAGGTGAAAACAACACATTATTAGAAAAAATGGGTAACACTACTCCATACCATATATGACCATGACACAAAAAGTTAGTTTCAATAAGCTCACAGTTTCATCTAATAATATAAATAATGGGAGATATAAATTGAATATACTGATTTTCAATTCAAATTAAATGGTGAATGGTGACCCCCGTAATTATAGGGGACACTTGGCACAATCTGAGAAGAAGGAGAGTCAATCCTGACCATTGGATTGAAATAAAAAATGGAGAGTTATACTATGAAATTATAAAAATATATAGGGAGAAATTTAGGAGTATAATTTCAAAGGGTGATGCCAGATCTCATCTAGAAAGTTGAATGTTAAAGAAAATGTTATACTAGGAGTCATATTCTTATTGGAAGTTAACATTATTTGTTCCAAAGAGAAACACCATCATTGGTGTATTTTTTTATAATATTAATGTGAAGAAGGAAATATTCAACCAGAAAAGCAGCGAGTTACATGTTTAAAGAGGGTAGTGAGTTCACTAATTTTTCATAGAAGTTAACCAAGATGATTAGTGAGACCTCTCCAAATTATACATACAAATCAGTGATATTTAGTGAATTTGGCACACACAAAAATTATCAGACAATATCTTTAGGCTATCCTTATGTGGGTTAACCATGTAAAATCCCTCATGTTATTTAATTCTTTAATCCCTCATTGAGAAGAAATATAGAGATAAATTGAAGTGCTCTTCAAGGTGAGATAAAAAGATACTGGAAGAATTGTTTTATACTTTTATACCCTGATTAACCCCCACTATAAGGGTGTAATTCTCTATAATGGTATAAAATCTTGAAACAATATGAGTTTTTAAGAAATGATGTGTGTTTTATGAAAAGAAGATGTCGAGAAAACATCATAGAAGCATTTAGATCTATGATCGCCATTGTGATCTTATTGGGATAATTAGAATAAACTACTTGTGTATATCTTGTGGATTTCCCTCCATTGATATTGATCATTTTCATGGAAAAGTGTAATTTTTAATTTTTTGTTAGTCCTTAGATAAGAGATATAGGCATCACAATATATGTCATCATAATGAAAATCATGCCACACATAGTTCTTAGGAAAAATTCCCCTACATAGGTCTGGTATGTACATGGGAGAAAGCCTTTTTTTAGAGTTCATGACTAGGCATGGGATATGGACTATGGGTGTATCAATATATATCATTAGAATGTGAATCAAGTCTTACATAGTTCTTGTATGGAATATATCCCCTACACAGATCCGAGTCATATTTAGGGGAAAGGGAATTTATTTCGAGCACGATTCTATAAATGAGAGAACCCTTGTTGGAATATCTTTCATAAATCTATGATATATGTATAATAGGGGGATGTTTTTAATTTTATGGATAGTCCAAGGAAAAGGGTTCCATGTGTCACTATATGTCTCATTGAAAAGTGAATAAATCCATATATAGTTTTATATAAGTAACTCCGCAAACAGATCTGGATCATATGCATAAAGGAGGTTTTTTTTGAATTTGGGGACAAGTATAGGATAATATTTCTCAATTTTACAATGTATATCATTAAAAATATAATCAAAAAACATGTATATCTTGTAAGGAAAAGATCCTCTACACGGATATGACTCACATGTAGGGGAAATATCAATTCATTTTGAGCATGAGTCTATAAATGAGTGAAACCATGTTGGAATATCCTACCCCAATCCACATTGTATGCATGAGTGGAATATTAGTTCTCTGAGGCAAAAATGAGTTATGTTCCAAATACATTGATATGGATAGAAATCTCATATTGTGAGAGAGAGAGAGGCTATAGGGAATTAGCTACCCTGAGCAGTTTAGAGTCATGATGGATGGACTTTTTTCCTTTTATTTTAATGTCATGAGAAAGATACCATAACTATACAGATTAAAATATTGCAGTGAGGAAGTCATCATGTAGTTTTGCTTCATGAAACTATGCAGTTTAAAGTCATACATCTTAGACTAGGATTTTATACATTTTAATCTCATGTGACCAAGATATTCGACACATAATTTAACATCTTATTGTAGGAAATATTTTGTATAGATTATAAAAATTATTTATTGAGAAATATTATATTGGTAGGGGGTATGATGTTCTAGCTGTCTATTATAATTAATAAATAGGATCTATTAGAGTATAAATTATGTATGAAATAAGGACCATCCCATTTTGGATACAGTTTTGGAGGTTTCTTCCCAAGTATCATTGGGGTTATAAGAGATAGTCCCAATATTCCATAGAAGAATGAACATAGGTGAGATTTTATATTTGAGGATCATGACACTTAGTTTTAGAGAACCTCTAAATGGTGCAGGGTATACAACCTTTTCCCATCAAGGTATTCCAACACATCCAATCGCTTCTAAGATTACTATTAAATGAATAGATAATTGTAAATGGAAATGAAGAGGAAAGGTAATTGAGCCTTAATGGGTAGTACCACTATTTTCTAATGTACAAGTTAATATGATGTCTCTTATATAGTAATACATGTTATGGTATGATAATCCCATTAATCATGTATAGGTTTATCAAGATAATATTTCTTATCTTTTTTGACAATTTTCCAGATTATGTTAGAGTTTTTTTAAAGCCACCGTCTATCCATTTTTCCACTGTATAGTAGTCGGATGAGTGGTTGGATTGAATAACAAATTATGAATATTTTGTTTTATCTTGGATGTATAGAATTTGATTCCATTATCTTTTAGTATTATTTGAGGGATAAAAAATCTGGTTATATTATTTTTCCATAAAGAACTATTGATAGAAAAAGTTCCAACTTCCTTGAGGGATATAACCTCAGAAAACTTGGAAAATAAGATAGTGTAAGTAAGGATGTACTCAAACAACCTAGATATTATTTTTTGATACGATCACATGAAATATATTCCTCAAATATGAAATAACCACAAATATTTTGAAGTGTGTAGAAGCTTTGAGGTTGATAAAAGAATTTTACTTGCATCTAAAAAGCATGGTATCTTTTGGTGAACTCCTCACAATCTAGTGTCATTATTGTCTAGAAATACCCAAGCCTCTTGATTTTATGGGAAATCATAATCCCTAAATGATGAGAGTAAAATTAATCTATATGGAATTCCTACATTAAAGTGAGAGTTTCCCCTCATTTAATTAATATGAGTAGGACTCCATGGAAGACACATTTCTAAAGGAATTTTTGAGAACTCGGGCCATCATTAAGGGTATATTTGACTTCCTATTGTCATATTTTCTATTTTCATACTTTATATGATGGTAAAATCCAATTTTGGAGACAATCCAATACAGGTGACATCTATCCATTTATAGAGTCATATCGTTTAAGGGAACATTTGAAATTATTTTTCTCTTCAATGTTGTTACCAATGAATAGTGAAACCACCTTGTGATTTGAAATTATGATGAGTGTTTCTCTCTAGTCTAGATATGAAAATGTTATATCCATTTTAACTAATTCATCTTCCTAGTCATTCTATGAACATGAGTGTGAGTATGTGTTTCCTACAGGGGGAATTCCACTCTCAACCCTTGTATATAGTCATGTAGGGGAATAATATCTCCCTTTTTAATTTCATAGTATCCACAAATATTCTTAATAACTAACATTCAATCAAATTTGACTTATAGGTGGGATACCAGTATCTATAGTTCTAATTAAAAACCTACAATAAGGTCTTGGTATTCTACCTAATTATTAGTGTATCCTTCTAAAAACAATAAGGAATATGGGAAAACCACCTTAGATGAATAGATAAGTATGTTTCCCAAAAAGACCTTTTTGGATTTATGGTTTTCCATTATTTTCCCCATCGAGATTCTAGAAGTACCATCAATGCACATATCCTATATTTATGGACATTATTGAATACATATGTATTATTCATTGATATGATCAGTGTCCAACGATTTGTTTTTTGTCGAAGGATGAACTGCCTGAAAATCCACTAATTCTTATCCTTTTATTACCTTTAGTGGTACAAAATGAATGTCAAACTACTGTAAGATGAACGTCCATAATGTTAATAACATGATCAACATACAACAGTTGAGGATATATTTGGGAAGTTCATTATGAGGGAATTAGTGTAACTCACGGTGCTATAGGTAGTGACTTTTTTTTTGTACTAAAAAATATAATGAAAGACATTTATTCTCCATATCTCATTATCGAGTCTCAGTATTAAGCATGGTTTTACTATGGTAGTAGAGATTATTCTCATTTACCATGTTATTCTTATATACAGGAAAGGTTCTTGGTGATTTATTAAGGTATGTCATATAAAAAATGAGTGGATTTAATTTACCAGGAGGTATTAACACTTTTGGACATAAAAGTTATTATTTTATATTTTGAAATTCTTCCTAACAATCATCGGTCCACCGGTAAGGGGATCCATTCTTTATCAATTTGGTGAAAAGGTAAATGCTTTCCTCAAATATTTTTTATAATGTGTCTGATATAGGTGAAACATCCTTGAATACATCTCAAATATATGATATTTTTAGGAGTATATATGCTATGTATAACCTCAATTTTCTTACGATAGACATCAATTCCATGGTGATGTACTACGAAACTGAGAAAATTTCTCGAGATAACCACAAAATCAAATTTTAAGGGGTTCATATTCAAGATAAAATATTATAGAATACTAAAAATAGTATCTATATTAGAAAGATGATAAAAATGTGGATGGGATTTGAAAACCATATTATTAACATAAAATTAAATGATATTACCTAAGAAGGAATGGAAAATATGATGCATGGGGTATTGATATGTTGTTCCAACATTCTTCAAACTGAAAAGCATAACTTGATAGTAATACATTCCTTTGTGTGATTTGAAATATATATATTTATCATCTTTCCAAACCATTCATATTTTGTTGAATCCAAAATATCCATTAATAAATGAATGATATTGATAAAGGATTTTGAAAAAAATTAAAGTTATGTGATTGGCTCTGGGAAGACATCTTTTGGAAAATTCCAGTTGATATATTTGAAGTTGATCAAACCTCTAATATGACTATTATCATTTTTTACTAGGATGATGTTAGTGAGAAACATCATATTTTTAACCTCCTAAATAAATTTGGATTTAATAATATTTTTAACATTGAATTCAACCTTAGTAGCGCAAGTCAGAATCATTCTCAGGGCCACCTTCTTGTAAACACAGAGATCCCCTAAAAAGCCCAAGTAGTGGGTTAATACATGGGGGAAACTCATGAAATTTCTATGTAATTCCTGCAGAAAACATCTTCATGTTTATTTATAAAATATGAATAAACCTATTATTATTTGTAATACACGGTTGTCCTGATCAATGTTCGTATAGCTAATCAATAGTAGTGGAGACACTCTCCTAAAATAATAGAGGGGCATCTCTAATATCCTTTTATTATTATCTCTATGTACTAATTTTAAGAGGAATGAATTATTAAGGATGATATTTATATCA
Source organism: Viscum album (assembly GCA_963277665.1). Lineage (NCBI taxonomy): Eukaryota > Viridiplantae > Streptophyta > Magnoliopsida > Santalales > Viscaceae > Viscum > Viscum album. The sequence continues at coordinate 487,061,047 of OY728164.1, forward strand.
AGATGAATTAATATCATGAAATACAGAAGAAGAATTATGGGTATTCTCACTCTTTATTGGTGATATGTGGGGCCCTTATGATTCATACAATGACATATAGGTATTTTGAAACTATAGGGACAAATTGAGTGCATTTTCACTTAGAAATATACTATTGTTGGGGATATAAAACACATACATGATGTCATCAGGTTCAACTAATGTAATTCATATCATGAGAGTTTATGAAAACATAAAAAAAAATTGAACTCATATCTTTTATTTGATTGGTGGGAAATATATATTCATCATTGATTTGTTAGAATCAGTTAGCTATGGTCATTTTTAAACCATTTGGAGTTCTAACCTGAGTGACATCATCAATCATGGGTTATCTTCTTCTATTAGGTAGAAAATTTCATCAATGTATTGGGATTCATAAGAACCAAATGGAGATATATCACCAGGAAATGTACCTGTTTTTCCATTAACACTATATTTGTGACATTGATGGTATGATGAGGTAATTTTCATATAATGATGAAACAAAGGTCTCCTAATTATGAAATTGAAATATGTATCCTCTTGGACGAACAAGAATTCATAGTTAGAGATGAGGTCCCAAAATTAGGCAATGCACTTGATTCAGAGAAGATATTTCTGATCACTCTTTTTGTAATCCTAAAGTGTAAAAGTAGAGGGACACAAATCATCTTCATTGTATCCCCAATGAATGAGTGTAGGAAATGGAACGAGGATGTTTCTTAAGATATTATTATAAAAGGATAATCAAATTCCAATATCATCCAATTTACTAGATAAATACAAGGGTCTGAGGTGTCCCTATTTAAAAATATCCTTGTTATACTTTGTGAGAGAGATGATTGTGTGACACTTCATGAGATCTGTCTTTGTATGATATAATTTATCATAATTAATCTTAGACTTAGACTCTTGAGGACTCAAAAAGATCTCCAAAATTTCTTCCTAGAGATGATTTTACAAACTAAATTCATCCAAGATTGAGATATTAAAAATAAACATATCTAACTACTTCAAGATATTATATTTTTAATCTATAGGTCTACTCTTCCCATCATTGTATTGAGGCCTCTTTGTGGAATGTTACCTTGGGGATAAAGTGTTTTATATAGGTGAGTTAGGTGCTTGAACAGAAGTTGAAGGAATGCCTATTGATTATGGATTGAGTCCATTTAGTTTTCCCACTCCTTTGGGATGACCAGATGGTTTCACACATTTGAGTATGTATTTTAAAATAATTACATTTGGATGAATCTTTAAAGATGCTGGGTTGAGTTTTTGTTTAGGTTGGGATCACTAAATTGATTGAACATGTGCCTCATACACTCATATACTCATGCTGGGAATGTAACATGAATATTGGTCTGGGGAATGACTTTGTATTTCTATGTTATCTTAGCTTCTATAACATATGGTTCTAACTCCTTAGTCAGATACATGTAAATCAGTTTCATAATAACAATCTTTATCAAAGAAAGGTCCTAAAAAATGAATAATAATGAAAAATCCATAAATTAGTTTGTTATTCAATTAGGAACATGTTTTGTAGATCAGTGCTTATTTCTCCATTTAGTGGGAATATTCGTACCATCTTATTACTATATACCTGAATCCTAAGAGTTTTAAGACTATCATGGGAATTTTTATGGGTTTATCTTCCTATTAATGACAATTATTTTGAAGGTTATGCCATTTTTTAGAAGGCTGGAACTTGGAAGGCTATGGTTCTAACAAATATGGTTGTACTATACTCTAAGAAATCGAAGATATGGACAAACTACTTAAACCTATGAGCTCGTACCCGAGTGGTACGGTCTCTTGCTTGGCATCCAAGAGACTCAGATTCAAAATCGAGTGGAGTCAAATTTCTAGGGATACTGTAGCAGTATTGTAGCAGTCACTATAGCAATTACTATTTAGTACTGTAGCAGTTGGAACTATTCACCCGATTTGGGCCTTCAGGCCACCGGTTTGGGCCTACGGGACTTAAGGGGCTTCGGGTTATCATAGGACTTCGGGCCACAAGGACTATAGAAGCCATTGAGTAGCCCAGTTCACCTAGAACATTCCCTAGAAAAGGATCAGAGAAACAAGAGTAGCAGCCACCAGAAGCAGAGCTAACCTGATTGGAAGACTGAGAGGGTATGGCAGCCGCCATCGGGACTACGCACTATGCAGCTTTGTACGGGGAAATGCTAGCCAATCAACAATGCAAGGGGGGGAGCTAGGTGATCAATGACACAGAAGCTAGGGAGGGGGTAGTTCTAGTCGGTTGGGCCTACGAGTCATGTTATGGGCATGGTATGCCTCTGGGCCTTCGGGTCATGTATTGCGGGTCAGTCGGGCCTTATTCCTTGGGCCTATGGGTCATGTACGGGTTCCCCATCAACCCTTAAAAGGGGGATTATCTATAATAAAATAAAAACAAGGCCTTTAGGTCATTTGGGTGAACAACTACTTAAACTGTTTCTTGGGTATAAAATGGGATATATTGATAATATTTATAGTTATCCGACTATCAATAATCTATGTACATTTACTTATGAATTAATTCCATCCAATTTCTAATTTTATAAAGGTAAATATACATGCCACTTGTTTTGGTGGCTTTCCCAATTTTATACGTTCTGAATCCACCATATTATTAATAATATCTATAAAACAACTAATTCTTGGATGGGGTAGTCTAATGTTTTGTTAATGAGAAAATAATTTAGGTGATCACTAAGTCCAACCTAATCTGGCCATCCATATTCTATAAATCTCTACACATTGTTCTATATGGATGCAATAAAGTAACTAGGGACCTGATTATCTCAGAAAGAATAAAAATTATTCTTCTGGTCCTTATATAGAAGATGTTTCTTATTTTTTCTTCTATCTTGATGAGGATGTTTCAATTATCTTTTCCACTCATTAGAGGGTTTCACACAATATTACATGGTCCTGAATTCTAGAGTTTTTTATATTGTTGTCTTGAGTGTAACAATAGATATTTCCACTTTGCTAATTATTTTCCCTTGGGATTATAAAATTATCCTAGAATTATTTTTTCCTCACTGAGTAGTTTATTTCAATATTTTAAAAATAGTTTAAAGTTCACAAAATAATCCTAGATATTTCACTAGAATGAGTGGTGTTTAAAACAAGTCACTAGGGTTCTATATTTGAAGACCTAACAATTTTTCTTGGGGAAGATTTAGGTTCCTAGAGTAGGTCAAACCCATCAACATAGAAATTAAATATTAGACTCTCTATTTCTCATTCTACTTTCAATTTGAGAGGTTGATTATTTTTTCCCTTTCACAACATAGAGATAAATTGATTAATAAATTTATTGTAATGGTTTTCCCATCCCGTGATTGATCTGGTCAGCAAGATGGTGTAATAATCAAAATCCAACCCCTAAAACATCTATATAAATCATATGATATTGGTTTCTTTTTCCTACTCTTGGGTTCCCATCAAGGGACTACATCGAGACATAGAGAGTTCCTAGTGTTGTTTTGGATCCCCCATACCATTTAAATTAGGGAAGGTAGGATTCCTAAAATTGGGTGGGGGAATAGATATAACTACCCATTTGTGGTAAGGAATTATTTTTGGATGCATTGGTTCATACCATACTTCCATATCCATTAATTGAGTTTCTGTTGACTCAATGGGGTCGATGAGATCTTATGGGATAACTGGTTGGGTTGGAACTTAAATTGGAGCAATGAAAGGTAGAGTATAACATGGTGGGAATTACTACATTTTTGGATGATATCTAGTAGGAGCTGGCATGGGGTAGTTCATTTGGAATGATCCTAAGTATTTTTTTAATTTAGAGAAATCCTAACATCATTCCATCATTATATCTAAGAAAATTAGTATCCTGGATCCCATTTTAAGTAGATGAACAAGTTATACCTTTCAAAGAATGATATGATATTCTTTTTTAGAGAGATATGTTAAAAGAGTAATGTTATTATATTCCTAGATAACATACCCAACATAAACTTTTCCTTCTAGAAACTCAGTGTTGAGTCTTTACAACTCAATCATTACTGCATCATACAAGATCTAAATTATTCAGGAAATGGGTGGGATATAGCCACACCTTTTCCATTTTGTTTGTTTGAAGATGGATATGGAGGTAGAAGATGATAATTTGAGGAGACACCCAAATATGCATGTCATATTTTATTACTGGTATATACACCTTCTTCAGTCATTTTGGTGTGGATCAAGTTTTGAATAGGAACATACTACTCTGGTTATTCTACACTGGTTTTATGTTCCATAATATCTGCAAGGATAAACTGAGGAAATTTACCTAAGCATAGTTTATTATAGGAATCACATACCCCTAATAATTATAGTATGGTTGATCTCCCTTGAGAAATACATTGAGGCATAAGTCCCAATATTTCATTTAGGTTTTACTTTTTATGGATCACTTTGTCTTACACCCATCACAGGGCTTCATCTATTTCTTCCAAGATTCTACTTGAGTTGTTTTGATAAGGGTAATTCAGAGAGATCCTTCATAAAAACTTTTCATATATGTCCCTCCTAGTCAAGAAAAAACTTAATTCTGTGGGGATAAATGAGGTCAAGTTAAAAATTCCTCCATCCTGATAGGATGAGGCTGATCCTGTTCCCTTGCTATAACACTATGAACTTGTTTGATATCTGATAAACTTAATGGGAATGATGTTGGTAAAAATTACCCCTAATTTATGGGCTAGGATTTATCTTGGATTTATACTACTATAGACATTGATTCTTCCCTCTTAATCTTGGTAATCATTTTATGAGCATAAGCTAGTTTCAATGTACGATCTGAATGTGAGATGCTTTCTTTCAGAGGTAGTACTAGCACATGAGGTTTAGATCTTCTAAAATGAGAAGCTTGTTAAATATTCTCAGAAGATTCATGTAAGAGTATTTAAATGACTCACTCTTGTATGGTCTAATATTTCTAATATTTGGTCTTGGAAAATCCTTTTTGAGCATACCATCTACTGTGGAAAGATCTTGATTTTGAGATTCGGATCAAAGAATTGAATTTTCATGATGTCATTGTTAGTAGGATTTTTAAGGCTAGGATGTAAGGTGAAATGACGCACCCCATACTCACCCCATCCTATGATATGAACACCATGGGAAAATCAAATATAAACCAATTTAAATTTCCTAAGGCATCAAGAGATTTACATTGATGAATTTTCTCCTTCCTTACCATTTTTTTTGAATCTTATGATTGAAAGGGATGAGAAATTATTTTTATACCTTAACAAGATTAAAATATCTTTTATAAGGCAAGAATTCAATTTAATATGGGGAAGTGTCATAAAAAATTAGATGAATATAATTTATGAATTCCTCAATAATATTTTTTGGATTGTCATATTGTGGAGTGTCGAGGGGAAAAAACATGACCGATATATTATATTTGGACAATTTTTTCATCATGATAAATGTTTTCTACTCATATTCCATGATATATTCCTTTACTTTATCTAAATAAAGTGGTTATTTCTTGACAGCCTTATTCTAGAAATTAGGTTTGATATTAATATTCTCTATTATAGTGGAAGATGTCTAATGGTGGTTTGGAGAATAAAAGTTGTGTTGGGATACCTTTTGACTGAGAAAGAATTTCGCATGTCAAAGACAAAACATCAAGCATGGCTGACATCATCTTCCCATGTGCCTCAAAATATGAGGGCTTACTCATAGTTAATCTGATAAGGGGAGGTCCTTCTTGTTGAAATTAAATATCACTTCCTTGGAGGACCTTTACAATGAACACCATCATGGTGAGGACTACCATCATGGATCAACACCCGACCATGGAGAGGAATATAGTAGAATATTCCACTAGGAGGACCTTTAGGGTGGAAATTTGAAAGCGGAGAATATTATTTCTTTTATCTTTTGATCAAAAATAAATATTTTTATAGTAATCATTTTGAGAAGAGTTCATAAGATAGGACTTAATATGACCACAAATGAGGTATTCATGGTTAATACCCTTGGGAGGATGTCCAATGTTTCTATTAGCAAAATTATGAGGAGGAACTTCACAACTGAAACTACTACTTACATGATTTTGTAATTAGTCAACATGATCTTGTGCCACCATTGAAAAATGTTCAAGGTCCTCAAAAACACTAGATTTAACAAGAGAAAGTAAATGAGCCTACTTCTCTACTTAAGACCACCCTTCCTGAGAATTATTCATAGATGTTATCCATAGGGTGGTTGGAGTCACTTTTTGTGAGTAGTGACATTAATATATAAGAGCCCTCTTGCGTGACATCCATTATAGTTTCATGATCTTTTAATTTTTTGTGGTTTTGGTGGGAATGTGTACCTTCCTCAAATTTTACATTATAATGGAAAGATAATTTTTTCATGAAACAGGAATATATACTCGATCTTGTTGTCTATTTATCATGGGAAATAACCCTCCAAGACTTGAGAATGAATGTGTACATGATCCCGAGTAACCCTTGATGTTTGTCATTGAAATAATTTGGTGGTGATGGTGTGAATTTTTTATTACCCTATGACTACCGCTGCTTCAAAGATATGTTTAAATATTTTATGAACGTGGGAAAGGATACATGCCTTCCCCTCTATTATCAACAGTATGTTCTAACAGGATTCCATAGTTAAAACCAGAATGTGTGCCCATTCCTTGGTTGGTGCAACGATGTGTTGATTTTAATTTCTCCCAATTCCCATAGGATTATACTAGAATGATTTATGTATGGTGGTGGAAATATATTACTTCCCCTTTTAAGATGTTGTGATATGATAACATTCTTCCCGAGGTTCATCCAAAATGTGATGGTAGGCTTGAGGAGTGTATAAAATATCATAGTTTAATAAACTATATTTCATGATTTATTAAAAAAGGTACAAATTATATAATACCAAACTATTTTAAATAATAGTTTCTTAGTAAAATTAGTTACATAGAACATTGAATTGATACATGGATATAAGAACATTATTGAAAATTTCCTTAACATGCTCTTAAAATTATATTGCTCTTTTAAAATTTCATGGGATAACCTGAGGATATACATTTGAAAGGGGTGAGGTATAAATCTAAGTAAGGTAATAAACAAAGAATAAAATAATGTAAAGAAATATATGTGATCCAATAGGCATATCAAGGAAACATAATAGTAGTGAGAATCATAATCCTTAACAATAAGTCATTATATAACATGATAACATAACAGAAACATTGTAATGTTCTAAAACAATTAATCATTAAGTCCTAAACATAGGTCAATACTAACCACGAAGAAATTATAACACATTATAAAAAGTTCCATAAAGGATCTTTTTACTCCCTAATCCCATACATGATGTCTCATGAGACTAAAACATTACCCAATGAATTGGAGCGCTATATGGGTCAACCCATTGTTTTTATATCATGTACATGCTTAAGTGTTCTATATGAATCATACAACATAAATATTTCTTTAATAAATTTAAATCAAAAGATCAATGAGTTTGGAGTATACACATGAAATTTCCCAATCAATTATGGACATTTACATATAAGAGAATATTATTTAAAGGAAATTAGAATGGGTATTCACGACAATGATGTTTGGAAAAGGAAAATTGTAGGATAATTCTTGCAGCATAACGTGGGGTACATAAAGGATAATCAGAGGGATTAATTAGAGTTAAAGGGGTTTATAGTAACTTTTAAATCATAATTTTAGTAAGATGTATTTACAAAATTATATCCCAACTTGAAAAATTAGAAAACAAAGGGAATAATATAAAATAGGAGATTGAATAAAGAGGAGAAAAGGTGGATCCATTACCTTGAGAGAGTGCTTCTTAAATCCTAGGAGGAGATTCTAAAGAGTTTAATGGAAACTTGGGAGGGATATAGAGTGTGATGGGAGGAGTAATCATCAGATACAAGGGTTTTTAATGAAAATTGTTTTGGATTTTTTTGGGTCTATATAGAAAAAGTGAGGAGAGTTCTCTATTAATTTCCAAACATAGGTTTTGGACTATATATGAAAAAGTATAAAAATAAAAAACCTTAATAATTTTTTTGAATACAATTTCTACCAAAGTGGAGTGTTTTTCATTATTTTAAAATTTTTATGATCCAAGTTCATTAAAATAATACCTTTGGTGATGTGAAAGTGAGTTATGTTGACAATGAATTGATTTTAAAACCATAATATATAATATATAATTTTAAGGATTCATTAATGGTTTATAAAAATAATAAAATAAACCAAAAACACATTATTTTAAAGATTAAATACCCATTTGCTCATGTATACATTTTATGGCATATATTACATCAACTTTAGGTCATTATGATTTCATAATATACACTATATATTTATACCCTATTTATTTTTAATGAAAACATTACACTGTCTGAAAGATTTATAAAATATTTTCTATTGGATAATTTCAATGTAATGATTCCAAAAAAATTAATTATTTTAATAAAATAATTATCTCAATATCATAAATTAAACTTTTAAATCAAAATACAATTTTATTGATAAATATTGGGTTTTTAAAATAACTATTTGCTAACCCACTATAAAAATAATATTTAGCATTATAATATTAAATATCATTTATATTTAGTAAATTAATTTTAGTAATATTTTATTAAAATATAATTTATTCTAAAAATTATTGAATTAATTAAAAAAAGTGTCTTGATTAAAACTATATATATCCCAAAAAATACAATTTGTGTTTCATCGTATCAGAATATAATTTTAATCTGGCTCATTATTTAATAATTTAAAAAGTAACATTAAAAAGGGATAAATACAATCATTATTTTATTAAAAGAAAATAATAAAATTCCTTCTATAGGGGTCCAAATAAAAACCCCTTTATTACGCCAATAAATTCTATAAGGGTAATGCGTGTGATGGTGAAGTGGAAATTGAACAAAGCACAACCAAAGGATGAATCTGTGCTTATGAAATAGAAATAAATTGAGTATATATAGTTCCTTATATTATTGGATAGTAAAATAACTCCTCAACAATAGAAAAAGGATCTTGAAACAAAAAATGGTATCATATTACCTTCATATATGATGAATCAAATGGTATTTTAATCATCGTATATTTATGGTTTATAGGTCCATAAATTTCTATTGATCATTCAGTTTTTTATGATCAATGATCTCTATCACTCTCAATAATTATTTATGCTTTTCTTCTATGTCCATATTTTCAATTTTTAGTGATGTTATTGTATGTGTAAGTCTAGTTATTTAATGAATTTAATATTTTTATTTCTTGTTTTAAGATAAATTTTTTTAATATTTTTTACAATGTGGGGTTTTCTATAAAAGAATTTCAAACACTTAATTTTTGAGATCAAGATTAAATTTTGACAGTGCAATTTATTTAAGGGGGTAGAATGAAACAAACAAATATTTTAAAAGAATAAAATAATGTTCAATAGAATTTATGACATGAAACACCAAGATTATAATATAATGTAATACCCATAGGTCTTATAATATATTTCTTTTTAAATAAATTCAATCTCTTTGATTGATTGTGGAACATACAACCATAAATCAAAATGAACCATAATAGCATAGCCTTTAAATTAACGTGATTAAATAAGACTAAATAAATTATCAAAATAATATGGTTTACACATGTTTAAAAAATTCAATTATTATCTATTTATTTTCAATAAAATAATAATTATTTAAAAGAAAAATGAAATTTCTTCGAAAAAATAATATGTTTCTATAAAATTAACTTAATTTTTTCTCACTTTTAAAAAATTTATTTTTAAAAATTAACTTCATTTTTTTAAATCCACATATAAAATTATCTTATAGTGAGTTTTTTGGGATTTTTATAAAATTATTCATTTTTCTATGAATAGTGGAAAATATTAATATTTACTAAAAACTGAATTTTATTTTAAATCATTTACAAGCCCCATTTTATATTAAATTAGTTTTAAAATAAAAATTAGTTCAATTATATATTTTTTAAAATAAATTATTTCGTTGAAATCAATTTCAAAATTAAATATTATATAATTTTTTTAACGTTTTGAATGTTTTTCTTTTGGGAAACTATTTTTTTGACATGACTACACATAAAATTTTAAATTAAATTCTCCAAATTATATGTTTTTAATTTGTAAAAGTATATTCCATATTTTAAATAATAATAATTTATACTATCTAATAAGTTCAAATTTGTTTTTTACCATAATTAATAGTGAAAATAGTAAAACTTATTTACCGTGATTAACGTAAAAACAGGTTTATTGGGGGTTAAACTGAAAAGATAATAGTTAAAATGACCCAAAAAATGTCTAATTACTATTTTATGGTAATATTTAAATGTTATATATTATAGGGTTCTATAATGGTCCATTTTGGTGCCTTTTACTATGAGAAAAAATGTGGGTGTATTTCTTTTTTTTCAAAAATATTAAGTGTTTCCTCTCACCTATATATAAAAGGCCACCCACTACTCTTTCATCCACACTTACAAAACCATTTTTTTGGCCAATACATACCCAATTAACTTAAATAATTCACTTAACCCAAACTAGAGTAATTTGTTTTTTCATAAATTCAACTTATGGAGGATTTCTGTGGGTACCAAAAGAAGTCATCCAAAGTAGTTGTAACATCCTTTACTGAGTGTTTTATTTTATTTCATCCTCAAATAATATAAAATATTATTAAAAAATGATGATATAATAAAAAAATTATCTTAAATAAACTTATATATTGTTATTATAATGTCATTACCTACAACCATCTCATCCTCCCTTACATGGGAAATGAAATCGTTGATCACTTGTTCGACAGACTACTACCTCACAAACCGACGTAATTTTTTTCCTTAAATGATTCTCATTGATGGATATAATGATGTATTTCATTTATATATATTATATTTATAATATAATTAAACTCCTATATTTATAATATCACATATAAAATTTTAATTTATATTGTATATAAAATATGATAATGCCGCTCGTGTGTATAACAGAATATCACCACGCGAAGTGATGTGATTCGTTTTTTAACATATGTTTCACATGGAAGGTAGTAACAGATAAAAATAATTAATATATGAGATATATATAAAATTATATTGACTATTTAAAATTAATATTTAATCCAATTCCTTACCATTTCACCCGGTAAGTAAATGATAACATCACTAATGTGTACGTACGACCTACCGTCTCTACAAAGAAATGGGATTCATTCTCCAATTTCAAAATTAAAAAAATTATTTTTAAGAAATATATAATGAAAAAAATTATATTTTTAACATTAATATTATTCTTTATTTTATGTAAATATATCCTATGTTCATGATCCGAAATTTTCATGATAAAACATGCATGGGAAAACAAGGAAATTAACACTCGAAACAATAATGACAACAAAATATTATTAATGAAAGGGTGATAATATGTTATAAAAGGATAATATATGATATTATAAGTAATAATATTTTTATAAAATAAGTTAATAACATGTTTAAAACAACTATACATGTGATTAAAGAGTCCACAATTAAAGGGTAGCACAAGATAAGTTGTTTATTAACTAAATTTTCATTCATTGGGTTATGCATATACTTCATTGATTATATTATACGAGGATTTTTTGTGAAATGATTTTTTATTTATTTATGTTTTTTTAAACTTTTATTTGTGAGGATATACATTTGTTACATATAATTACTCCATTAATTAATTCTCATCTCAATGATATGATTTTTTATGAGTTTCGTCTCAAACTTCCTTTTTTGATATACATATTCTTTTATAAACCAAATTTGTTTTGAATGGTTCATATAATTACCATTTTCATACTATATCATGAATACGTACTAAATAAATATATTTTACATTAAAATTCAGGTACTTAATTCATGGTATGTTATGATTTAAAAGTTAGCAAAGCGTTAAGGATTTAGGTTTCAATCTAATTTTAATCAAGATTTCTTATGCTTCCATTGAAAGAAATTATTTGATCATTTTATAATAAAACCATTTAAGTTTCTTATACTCTATTTATTTATTAATTTTTAAATTAATAATATCATTTTCTCTCTTTGTTACTTAAAATTATTTAGAAAATGTTTTTAATAAAATATGACTTGAATTATTTTTTAGTGGAAAATTCATTTTCTTCCAAATCCATGTTTTCTAAAATTGTTTTCCAAAATGTTTCACTATAATTATTTAAAGTCTTTTTTACCCTAAATTATATTTTTTAAAATTTTCTTAAAAGGTGTATTATATCATTTTACGAACAAGGTACTTTTGTCTTTTCTTATAAAAATGTTAAATGAATCATTATTTTTAATGTATTTTACATGAATGGAACTCTTATTCCATTATGACCACTCAATGTTTTAAATATTATTTTTATGTTTCCAAGGTTATATTAAATTTTTTTTCTTTAATGTATGAAAAATTTTATATTTTAAATAAGGTTTTCCAAAATGGAATGGATATTTTCCTCTACAAAATGTTCAAAGTGATCCTTCAAAAATAATTTCCATCTAAGATGACTTCCTTTGATGTTACTCAAAGTGAAAAAAATAATTTGTTGAATAATTGGGTTTTAAAGTATTTTCATCAATGAACACAACATTTAATGTTATGTATTTATTTTAAATTATGTATATATGTATCTCACATACATAACTAGTGTATTCTACCTTTTATGAGGTAGCACATGCGTTATGATCATTTCTTAAATTCCATAATTATGAAATTCCTTTTAAATAGGATATGAATAAATATTACACAAAACATTATATTTTAACTGGTAATTCTTATGTTATAACTTATGATTGATTTCTTTTATGTGGCACAAATAGACCATGAACATGTTATGATGGGTGTGCCCAGATAGTGCTCTATTACATTGGGTAATGTTTTAGTCTCCTGAAAAATAATTTATGGGATTAGGGAGTAAACCTAATCTATTATGGGAATCTTAACACCATGTGATATTATCTAGGAAGTTTTATTTAACTCATGTATATTTCAGGGGTTTGGTATGTACAGACTCAAGAGGGATACATGGAACACATCATGAAATTGAGATATATTATGTGGGTGTAATATTTGATAGAACACTACTCCAACACGATCTAGGATCTCAGAGGGGATGATGTATCTAGGAATAAGCTTTCCATTTTTATCAAACCTCATGAATTTATTCTATGATGATATTTCAAGGAATGCTTTGTCTCTGAACATAAACTCCAGGTCTCTTTGATGATTATCGGCATAGTTTTTCTATAAACTTTTTGTGGATTTCATATGATGGAGAATGGTTTGAACCTTTTCTTTCATCTCTTAGATAAAATAATGTCCCATCGTCTTCCACTATCTAACTTCATCCAAGCATGTTAAAGTATAAAACCTCTTCCCACATATATCCACATAGGGTTCAAATTGAATTAAATAATAAAAACTGTTGTTACATGAGAACTCCACTAGGGGAAATTCTTGATCGAACATCATTTTATATCCATTAAACATGATCATTGAATATCCTCTACAATTTTAAGGGTTATTTTCTTCTGACCATCAATATGAGCGATATAAGAAGTAATGAAGCTCAATTATATAGTTAACACTTATAGACGAATTCTTCAAAACCTTGAGGTAAACTTTTATTTCTGATTATATACAATATATAGTGGAAATACATATAATATTACCACTTACCTTATGTTTATCATGGTTAGTTGTTCAATTGATAAATCTTCCTTGATGATAATGAAAAGTGATACCTTTATAAGGATATTGACATCAACCAAGATAGAATTACTACCTTTAGATGTCCTGTGGAGTCCTATGATTAAATTCATGGTTATTTTTTCCCATTTTCATATTGTTATGAGAAATTTTTGTATCATACTTCTCAACTTTTTCCACTCAACCTTGACTTTTTGGAAAACTGAGCATTCAGATAAAAAATCCACAATATCCCTCTTAATCTTATCTAACTTAATATTTTTCTATAAATCCCTATACATATTAGTGGTTCCCAGATGAATAGAGAAGAAATATCTATGTGCATAATCCCAAATTTTTCTATTTAGTTATCTTTTTAGGGGACACATATTTGAGTGCCAATACTTATAAATACTTCTTTAGAAAAGTTAAAATCTAGAGTATTCTCAATCTTCTTAGGTAACACCACATAATATTTCTATGAATTCCTGATTGTAACACCATGATATTTTAAAATAGTAACATCATGCTCAATATTTTATATTACTTGCAACAAAAATATTATAATAAAATGTAACACCCCAAGGATTTATGATAAATTTATTTTCTATGTTAATTTAATATTTTGATAACTTATAGATCATAGAACCTAGAATCAAAATGAACTGTAATAAAGTTTATGTTAAATTGGAGGGTATGGATTGGAATAAATAAATTATTAAAATTATATGTTTTATACATGTTTAAAATAAATTCAATGATTATGTATTTCTTAGAAATAAAATAAGAATAATTATAATGAAAAATAATTTTTTTCTAAAACATAATTATTTTTCTAAAAGGTGGTTTAGTAATGATTTTAAAACATAATTTAAAATTATTTTATCACTTTTAATAAATGTATTTTAAAATATAAAATATTTTTTTTTAAATCTTCACTTCAAAAACAGATTTTTATTGAAAACTATATTTTCATTTAAAGAATTTACAAGAAAGATTTTATTTTTATGTGGTTTTAATAGAAATAATAATTAAAATATATATCTATTAATATATATCTGGTAATTAGTATCAATTTTATATTTAATTTTTATATAAAAACATTATAAACATTTGAATTTTTTTCTTTTGGAAAACAGTTTTATATACATGAATGCACGTTAAATTTTAAATTAAATTATACTACTTATGTGACTTGAATTTGGAAAAATAGGTTCCATATTTGGAATTATAATAATTTATATTATTTAATAAGGTCAAATATATTTTTTATCATAATGAATTTTGAAAAAAAATTAAAATTATTTACCGCGGTTTAGGTAAAATCCGGTTTATTGAGGAGTTAAAATTAAAAGATAATTGTTAAAAGGACCCAAAACATGTATAATTAAACATTATGACCATATATAGACCATATATATTCTAATATTCAAAATTTATTGAATTTTATCCGTGTTTCATGATAAAAATGTGGGTGGAATTCTTTCTTTTAAAAATTTCCAAGTGTATCCTCTCCCCAACTTATAAAAGGCCACCCACTCTCCTCTCCATTCCACACTAAGAAAAACCTTTGGTTCATTAATTATATTTCTATATATATTCCCTAATTTCATACTATATTCATAGAATAATTTCTTGGTATTAAATACAACATAGGAAGATTTTAGGTGCAAACAAAAAGAAGTTTTCCGAAGAAGAGGTAATCTATTTAATCAAGAATTTTATTTTTATTATTCATCAAAATAATTAAAAAATTATTAAACAATGATTATTTAATAACCATTTTATCTTCCATATAATGATATATTTTTTATTTTAATGGTATTAAATACAACCATATTCTCCCCCAAACATGGGAAATGAAACCGTTGATCTTGTGTATGGAAAATTACAACCTCACGAACCGACATAATTCATTTTCCATAATCGCTTATCACGGGTTGAGATAATGATGTTTTTAATATATATATATATATATATATATTATTTCTATAATATAATTATAATACTAGAATTATAATATCACATAAACCTTTGTACTTTCTATTGCATAGAAAATACGATAACGTTTCTCGTGTGTATGGTGGACTACAGCCTTACGAAGTGATGTGATTTGTTCTTCACATAATATTTACATGTAAGGTTATAAAGGATAAATTTAATGACTATATGTTATTTATATCACATGATATTGATTCTATAAAAATTAATATACAATAAACTTCCTTAAACTTTCACCTGTTATGGAAATGAAAACGTTACTCAAGCATACATATAGCCTGCCATCTCCACAAAGCGATGCAATTAATTATCTAGTTTTAAAATTATATAATAATTAAAAATATGTATCTAATGAAAAAATTATATTTTTAAAATTAAGATCATTTTGGATATGATATAACTATAACCTATATTTTGGATTCAGAATGTTCATGATAAAACATGCATAAGAAAACAAGGCAATTAATACCCAAAACAATAGTGATAAAGAAATATTATTAATGAATATGCAATATTTTATTCCAAAAGGATAATATATGGTATTAAAAACATTAATATGTTTTTTGTTAAAAGTTAATTAAATTTTTTAAAACCACTATATAGGAGGTTAAATACTTCTTAACTAAAGAGAAGTGTATGGTAAGGGGTTTCTTATCTCAATTTTCATTCATTAGGTTATGTATCTACATCATTGATAATAGTACGAAAAAATTATGTTTAAAATGTAGTTGATTTATTTATGTTTTATTTCTAGTTTTATTTGGGTGTATATAATTTTTTTACACATAGTCACCCCATTGATTAACTCACACCTTAATGATTTGAACATTGTAGGGGTATCATCTCAAACTTCCTTATTTAAGACACATGTTATTTTATAAACCTAATTTATTATGAAAGGTTTATAAAATTAAACATTACATAATATATCATGAATCCAAATAACATCATGTTATTTTAATTTAAAATTTATATACTTTATTTTTGAGAATTTATGTATAACATCCCAGAAATTAAAATAGTAATCTTAAGTAATTATTTAATATTTAAAAATTTACAATTGAAAAATAATGGATTTAATAATGAAAATTTTTTATAAAACTATGTTAAGTTTTAAAAAAGAGTTTTGATTTAAATAATTAAAAAAACAATTTTGGAAACCATAATACTTTGTATTAACTTTTTTTATAAATTATATTTTTTTATGAAAAATGCACTATTTTTACATTAAATAAACATACATTAATATATATATATATATATATATTCATTCAATTAAATAAAATTTTATCAATTATAGTTTTGTTTAATTGAAAAATAGATTATATTATTACAATTATAAAGTTAATAGTTTTGAATTTAAATTCAACTTATTATTATTATTATTTCCATAAATAACATCTATTATTTTCTAAACGTATAAATAATAAAAAATTTGATTAATAATTGTTATTTATTCCATTATTTAAAAATTAAGGTAAAGATTTTTAAACATTTATAATTTTTTTATTATAAATATTGATCTTTGAAATTATGATATATATAAATATGTACAAAAGTATAATTATAAGTTTTAAATTATAATATTTTTATAAACTTATTACTACTTTAATATTAAAGTTAATCATACAATATTATACAAATATTAAGATAATCCGAATATAAATAAATTTCTTTTAAGAAATTAAATAAATAATAATAGTGAAATAATATAAAAAAGAGAATCCCAATGGGGTGTTTAGGGGATTCGTGTAAAGGGTTTCAAGGGGAGGCGTTAGTTTCTTATTTTCACAGGGGGTGTCCATGTCTATGGAGAGTCGCTCAACAAGGCCGGTCAAGGTCATGCACCAAGGGAAGCTGAAGCCGTTGTGAGGGTGTCATCTAGTGAAGTTGAAGTTGAGGCCTGTAGATGGTGACATCATGTCGAGTTCGGATGTGGAGTCTGATTAAGGCTACAGTGGGTATTACAAGTGGTGAGGGTTTCGATCATTCCATACCTAGTATCGGGTATGATTTAATTTTCATTATAGCTATCAAATTTTCGAGATATGAGGTCATGGTTGTCGAATCCTGTGGTTTAATTTTTCATTGGATTTTTTGTCGTGTGTCTCTTGAATTTTCTACCCTAATTTCTTTCCGCAAACTCATGTCATTGGTTCACTTGCAGTGATACTTTTTCTCTGACATCTATTGGTCTACAAAATTCTATTTTGGTTCATTTTTAAATTGAATATTCCCTATTATTGTCAATGTAAAACAGTTTTGTTTGGCATTGTTTTGTGGCTGTATCATTTTTTTTCTTCAGTAGAACAGTTTTTGTGCAAATGAGTGCGATACAATAATATATTTACCGATCAATTGCAGTTTGAACTATATTATTATAATATCTTTCAAGTTAATTTTTGTTTCTATGTAGAGTTTATGGCTATAAAATCCGTTATAATCCCAGCGTGTAATGGGAATTTGGGGGGAAACTATTTTGGTGTCTGGATAGGGGAGTCCTATACAGTCTATTTTGTTCCAGAAATTCAAGTAAAGGTGTATTAAAATTACTTTTAAATTCTTGATTTTATTTCTTTAAGTGGTAAAATTATTTTCCTCAGTATATATATGCATATAGATTTATACAGAACTAAATATTTGTTATATATATATGTATATGTAAACAAAATTATACATATGTATATAGATTTATATAAAACTATATATATGTATAAAAATTTAAACATATGTAAGTACAAATTTTTGTTCTACCTATATTATGTATTTTTCAGAATTAAATCATGTAAGGGTAATTTATTTTATTTCAAACAAGTATTATGTTTATATTTTCTTGGATACACAATTTATATACATGCATGTATGTAGTTAAATGTATATATGTGAGTGTAATTGTATATATTTTATACTTATATATCATGTAAGTATTTTTTATGGGATTATTGTTATATATATATATATGCATCTTCATGTTTAATGTTCTTCAATTTTATGGGCAAAGGTTTTTAAATTGTAAGCTAATTCATTTTAAATTATAGAGATAATTCCAATTTAATAAACATGTAAGTGGATTTTCTTAATGCATAAAACGTGATGGATCCCACTTAACCCATTATTTTTAAAATAAGGTTACTCATACCTGATTGTATATGTACTCTCATTGACGAATTTCTATCTTAAAATTTTTATCTTGATAATGTTATGAGTGATATATAAATAATTACTACTTAAGAATATTATATAATGTGAAGTATAATTTAGTTTTTCTATATAGTAAGTTTATGTTTTAAGGCCATTAACTTATGCATATAATCAATTAAGAAATTGTGTGATTAATATATTTACTTAAGATATATTTATAGATTAAGGTTTCTTATAAAATTTATTACATGAGATAACGATCGGGATTTTGAGTACTTGAATGTTTAAATATTATTAACATTTCATGTGAAGTTAAATTACATGAGTTTTGGTGTTATAAAAACTCATTAGATATTTTCAAGAGAAGTTCATACATATATATACACAAGTTTTATCTTCAAACCAAGGTATATTTATTTATAGGAAAGATAGTTTTCATTTTGTGTAACTCAATTTGTTTTTGGTGTAATAGTTTGATTCATTAAAACACTAATTATTTTTCATTGGTTCCTAATTCAATGTATGATTTATAAACCATTATTCAACTTATATATATAAAAAAGTTTATGTTTTAAATTTTATTTCATATAAACTCTGCTGATGGATAGCCTCTTTTATCGATGTTTTGCTAAAACATCATTTTTTTCCATGATGTTGAGAATTATAAATTCAATGTCATATGTAAGAATATATATATATATATATAAAGGATTAAATTTTCATTTTCATGTATATAATTGTTTTAAAAAGTTTATAATTTATATTTTCATTTTATCGCCATGTTTTCAAAAAATGCACACCATATGTCTTCAAGTCATATTAAAATTTATGTTGTTTCATCTTCATACAATCATGGACATGTGTGAAGAATAACATCAACACATATTTCATTCATAATAGACTCATAGTTTCAAATTATATTTTAGGGTTCACTTCCAATATTATTAAATACATGGTTTTCTTCAAGAATTGAAATGTTTTACTTTTAATTGTAGGTGCAAAATGTATTTTAGAGAGCATGCATGAATTTATTTCATTATCCTTTTTATTTGTGCATTGAAAATAAAAAAATTTATTTCAAGTATGGTATTAATATTTTTGTGATACTATATGGATTAATAATTAAACTTCTCAAAGTGGTATGGGAAATATTATATTGTTTAAAGATTATATACCTCAAGAATTTATCGAAGAATATATTTTCATCTATGATTAAGATTAAAATAAATCAAAGTGGTATGTGATACTTTTATTTAAATACATATTCTTATTAGAAATATGAGGAATGATTTGGACTTATTATGTGAACGGTGAGGCCCACTATAGCCTCTCGATGCATTGGTAGGTCTTATGAGACAAACAATGGTCTTGGTATGAGGCTTTGACAAAATTTTAATTTATGGTCTTAGCGTGAGGCCTTGAAAAAATGGTTATGTATGGTTTTGACATGAGGCCTTGACAAAATTTTTGTTATGTCCCGTATTATGCATTCCCTCATTATGAATCTAGTAATTGAAAGTCCATAGGATTATTCGATGAGTAGAATAAACATGGTTAAGTATCACTCTCTTATGGACATGTATTAATCAGTTATACATTTTCTGATACACACGGTATAATGTTTTATATTTATGTATACACTTATATAAGAAATCATCTATTTGAATGGATTAATAATAAAGTAAAAAACTTATCTGTCATATCATGGTGTGAAATTATGTGGAATGATAAATTTTATAGTTGTCTATCCAATTTTAGAAAAAATATTATTTCATGTCTAAATTTATGACCACACCCATATCATGTCATACATTGGTATGTACGGTCATTATCTAACTTATATGTTGAATTTTATGAATTTATGTTCATGTGCGTGCATATTTTATAATGCATTTTATTTGTAACTCTTAAATAAATTTAGGAATTTTGAACATGAGTTTATCCTAAAAGTTGTTTCATAATCTCTCATGAAAATAATGATGACATGTTATGAGAAATGTTAATTTCCTAATTTAAAATCATGTATTTTAGATAATTTTTTAAAGAAAATTTATTTCTTAATGTTCTTATTTTAAAACCCCCTTATTGGGAATTTTTGTTCTCTCCCTATGTATTTAAATTATTCTTATAGGTTTAGTAGAACTACTACGATGAATTTATAATGTGAAATCATTAATCTAATTAATGTTTAATAAATTTTTTACTTTCATATACAAATGTATTACTGGAATTCTAAATCTCCAATACCTAGGTCACTAAAAGATTTTCTGTTATATGCTCTGTAATTATTCTGTTATTTTTTATAAAAAAATTTATATAGAATATTTTTAACACAGACTTCGGGTAATTGGGGTCTGGTTCCTTACATTATGATTCAAAAGTTACCAATGTTGTGAGGGATTATATTTTAATATCATTATAATTGAGATTGATTATACTTGAATTTATATTGAATGAAATTATTTGATAATTTTCTAATAAAACTATTTCATTTTCTTATTCTATGGAAATTATTTAGGTTTTCATGTAATATTAAAAATTTTCACTATTTGGTACTTAAAATTACTAGGAAACTATTTTTAAGAAAATCCAATTTTAATTCTCTCTTCATTCAATAAATCATTTTCTTCCAAATCCATGTTATACAAAAATGTTTTCCAAAATGTTTTACTATGATTTTTAAATTCATTTTCACCCTAAATTGGATTAATACGGAATTTTTTAAAAGTAATATTACTTTTATTTTATAAAAAAAGTTATTTTGAATTTTCTTTAAAAAATTAGAAAGGAATTGTTGTTTTTTAATGTATTATATATGAATTAAACACTTCTTTCATTATTACCACTCAATGTTTTAAATCTTAATTTTTATGTTTTAAATTTTATTTAAAAATGTTTTCTAAAATTTTTTGATAAAGGTTTAGATTTTAAATAAATTCTTTAAAAATGGAAAGGATATTTTCCTCATGTAATGTTCAAAGTGATCCATCAAAATTAATTTTCCATTTATGATGAAATCCTTCGATGATACTAAAATTGAAAATATTATTTTCATTAAGAATGTCTTTTAAATTATTTTCAATATAAAAAAACCTTTGATGCTATGTATTATATATAAACTATGTATATATGTTTATGAGAAATATACTATGTTTATTACCCCTTCCTTTTATGGGGCAATACATTCCTTATGATAATTTCTCAAATAAATTCTTTATAAAATTTATATTTCAAATGATATGAAGCAATATTATGAAACCAATTTTAATTACATGGGAAATTCTTATTTTATACAATATTGTTGATTTCAATTATCTGGCCCACACATATCATAAACATTTTATGACAGTTTCTCTCAAATATTGATCCAATGCATTGGGTAATATTTTAGTCTCATAATATGTCATGTATGGGATTACAGAGCAAACCTAATCCATTATGGGACTTTTTACACAATGTGTAATTATATTGGTATCTAGTCTTAACTCATGTGTATGTCATTTTTTATATTTCTTCCCAATTTCAAAGGATTACACAATATTAACATATCATGTTTTTACATTATACTTCCATGTGATTTCTCAAGTGTCTTCTTTTTTATGATATCATTTTATATATTTGAATCACATGTTAGGTTTCCTTATCATTTTTATTCCCTTATTATCATTTTTAGCTCACCCGTTTCATTTATTTATTACCCAAGTTATAACATGATTTTTTAGGAGATAAAGAATCAAAATAGTAAAAAAATAATGATTCCATATTTTAGTTTCTTTCTATCTAATATGAACCTAGTCTTCCAAAGACACTCAGTATTTGAAATCCTTGTGATATATAATGGATATTTATGTTTATAAGTCATGTAATAATATGTTCAAAAGGATTTGGTTTCTATAATTGGTAATAGTGGAAAGGTTTAGTTAACATTTGGAATCTAGGATGAGAAAAACTTAATGAGAACTATAAGGATAAGTATAAGGAAATTTATAAATATAAGTCTGTGTATAAGAGAAAATCATGGAATTTTGGTGAAGTTTAGAGTGAGTTGTTTTAGAGTAATAACATCCCTTCCTGGATACTACAAGTGGAAATGGTTCTGGAACATTTTTACCTAGGGCTAATAACTAAAAAATGAATCTTGAGATTGAATTGATAATTATTTGGTACATAAAAACACACCTAACTATACACCTAGTTTGACACTATAAAGGGAAATTATTCGGATATTAACAAACACTTTATGAACTATCATTTATAATTTGAATATATGATAACCATGAATGAAATAGGATAAACCTATGGCGTCAAAGATTATAATGTTGGTGTTATGGTTTAGACATCCTATAAATGATTTTTCAGGATTATTTTGTTTCCCACTATGATTATTATTGCTCATACTATGCTTTGTGGTTTTAGTAAATGGAGTGAACCACAAGAAATTGGGTTAACATTGAATGTGATACAAAATGTGTTGATGAAAAACCAAATGGGATAATTCCTAGAGTAATGTATATTTTGATTTTTCTTAATCATTTATCATTATATATTATTAACAACTCACACCATAACTAACACTCAAACACACCAAGGAAGAGAAGGATAGAGTTCACTGATATCTTAGGTGGTAGAGACCATATAGGAAATAAAATTTATTTTCCTATATGTTGATAATGTGGGAAGAAGCACTCAATGGACTGTATCAACAGAATTATAAGATGTTTTAATGTGGAGAAGAAGGGAAAAAATTAATTAATTACCAAGGATAAATGAAAATTTTAGTTAATGTAATGGATCAGAATAATGGTTTTCCTAAGGTACCAACAATGGTTTAATGTATTATATGGAATGAATAGGCATTGTAAAAATAGATTTACTAGGGGTAAATCTTAATAATATGTTTAATAATAATGTATGAGTAATGGTTTTTCTTAAGATAAAGAGACTACAAATGAAATATGTAATTAAGAAGGTAATAAAAAAATAAGATGATGAAACCTAGTTCATGGTTTAAGAATGATTTTGAATAATTGAAATGTTTATTCCAGAGTTCTATGAAACATAATATATATATATAAGGATTTTTCTCTAAATTTTTTTCATTAAGGATTTGTAATAATATGTTGAATGGTATTGATGACCTAGAAAGGTGATTTAATGGTCAGGTGGAACTCAATAGAAAAATACACAATTTTAGAAAATATATTCATAGAGATGTTCTTGTTGTTGAGTTAATTAGTTGATTTTTTGGAAAATAATGAGTTTTATGGAAAAACATACTGTATAAAAAATTTATTTGATTAATGATTTTTTTAAATATAATCATCATATTATTTAGAAATATCTAGGAATATAGAGAATTATGAATATGATCATCACATAATTTATTTAGGAAGTAGAATGTAAAATCCTGAGATTATAAAAGTGTAATTAATGTTTAAAAGTGTATATGGTACAAAAAACAAGACTATAAAATAATGTAACGCCCTGAGACTTTATGAAATATTTATTTTTAATTAAATTTAATCTCATAGATATCTTGTGGAACACACAACCTTGAATCCAAACAAATCATAATAACCTAGATGTTATATTGGAGTGTATGAATAGGACTATCTATATTATGAAAATTATAAGTTTTAAATATGTATAAAATAAATTAAATGATTATCTATTTATTGGAAATAATGTAATAATCATTTAAAATAAAATCAATTATTTTCTAAAAAACTCTTTTATTCAAAAAGTCAGTATAGTCTCGCTTTGCCAACAAAATTTGAAATTAATTTCTATCAATTTTAGAAAATTTATGTTCAAATTTTCAAATTATTTTTTAAATAAATATATAAAAATTATCTTATGGTGAAGTTTCTGAATTGTTCTGAAAAGTTTCATTTTTCATTGAGAAGTGAAAAATACTAATTTCTATTAAAAACTGCTTTCTACTTCAAATAATATAAAAGTAAAATTTTATTTTAATAGGGATTTAAAAGTGAAATTTGTTATATTATATATTTATTAAAATAAATTAATTCATTTTAATCAATTTTATATCGAATTTGGATATAATATTTTTTTAATGTTTTGAATGTTTTTCTTTTGGAATACTATTTTTTCGACATGTCCACTGGTTAATTTTTTAATTAAATCCCACCAATTATATGATTTGAATTTGAAAAAATATATTAAATATTTTTAATCATAAAAATTTATATTTTATAATAAGTTAAACATAATTTTTGACTCTAATTTATAGTAAAAGCATTAAAAATTATTTATTGCGGTTATGGTAAAAACAAGTGTACCAGGATGTTGAACTAAAAATATAAGGGTTAAAAATGTATTTTTTTTGTTAAATTCCTATTTTATGTTCATATTTAGACCTTATATACTGTAATTTTTTAAAATGGTCTATTCTGGATTCTTTTTTCATGAAACAAATTTGAGCAGAATTCTTTCTTTTCAAAAATTACAAGTGTGACCTCTCCCCCACTTGTAAAAGGTCACCCTTATCCTCTACTTTCTACACATCCAAAACCCTTTGGTTTAGAAAATACCTTACCAAATCACATATATAATTCATTTAAATAATCCCAAAATATTTTTTTGAGTCAAAATCCAACTTATGAAGGATTTTGGTGCAAAGCAAAAATTGTTGTCCGAAGTGGAGGTAACATCCATAACCAAGAAATTAATTTTATTTCTTTCTCAACCTTATTGAAAAATAATTAAACCATGATGATAGAATATACTCATTATATTAAATATAATTTTTTATTTTTATGTTAATTTCATTACTTACAAACTTCTCATCCTCTATCATATGTAAAATGAAATGGTTGATTATGTGTACAGTGCACTAGCACCTTGCGAACCAACATATTTTGTTTTCCATAACCGCTTCTCATGGATGGATACAATTATGTATTTAATATATATATATATGATATTTATAACCTAATTATAATATCATATATATATATATATTCTTACTTTCCATTCTATAAAAATACGATAACATCACTCGTGTGTATGACAGACTACCGCCTCATTAAGCGATGTGATTCGTTTTTCACATAATCTTTTACATAGAAGGTTAAAAAGGATACATTTAATAAATATATGTTATATATATGAAATGATATCAATTATTTAAAATTAATATAAAATCCACTTCCTTATCCTTTCACCCGTTAAAGAAGTGATAACATCGCCCATGTGTACGTACAACCTATCGTCTCCACAAAACGATGGGATACATTATATATGATAAAATTTAAATAATTATTATAAAGATGTATCTAATGAAAAATATATATTTATTATACAAATATCATTATTTATATGATGTAACTATATCCAATGTTTGGTATCCTGAACTTTAATGATAAAACATGCATGAGGAAAAAAGGAAATTAACACCCAAAAAAATAGTCAAAATGAATGATTATTAATGAAAGAGGAATAATATTTTATAAAAGGACCATATATGATATGTAAAATATTAATTTTTTCCTATAATAAGTTAATAACATTTTTAAAACCACTATCGATGAGTTTAAATATTTCCCATCTAAAGGGAAGCATGAGGTAAGGGGTTTCTTAACTCAATTTTCATTTAATGGACTATGAGTCTATTTTGTTGATTATATTATGGAAATATTATTTGTG
This sequence comes from Viscum album, assembly GCA_963277665.1. NCBI lineage: Eukaryota > Viridiplantae > Streptophyta > Magnoliopsida > Santalales > Viscaceae > Viscum > Viscum album. The sequence goes on from OY728164.1 coordinate 487,087,654, forward strand.
AAATTAATTTTAATTTATTTATTTTGTATTTAAAATTTTATTTTTTTAGATCAACATTTTTGAACATAATCACCCCATCAATTATCTCTCACCTCAATTATACAAACATTGTAAGGGTTTTATCTAAAACTTCCTTCTTTTAGACACATATTCTTTTATGAACCTAATTTATTTTGAATTGGGTATTATAATTTTACTTTATATATTATATCATGAATCCTTAATACATTATAATATTTTAATTTACAATTCATCCACTTCATTGTGGCATTGCCTCCTCCCATGAAGCTCATATGATGGGCTTGATTCATGTGATTAAATTTACCATGATTTTTTGTTGGAACAACCTATGGATTGAAAGTGACTCAATGAACATCATTCAAGAAATTTGTAATGGTGTAACTCATTTATATTGGATTATTACTACATGTTGGATGGAATTCAAACATTTGATCACCGACCTGAAATACATCATCACACATGTTTATCTGGAAGCAAACATGGCTGCTGATGGCTTGGGAAACTTGGTAGTTAATCAAGACATTACTTGGTGTGAAGACCTCCCACCTTCTCTTATTCCCTTTCATGAAAGAGATTGTAATATGATCTCGTACTTTAGACTTTAGTAAACATTATTTTAATAAAATTTTTACTTTAGTCGTTTTGGTCGAGGCATCACATTTCAAAAAAATGGAAGCAATTTATTTGATAATTATATAATAAACCCATTTAATTTTATTATCTTCTATTTATTCATGAATTATCATGTAATAGTACCATTTATATCTATTTGGAACTTAAATTTTTTGATAAAAGGTTTTTAAGAAAATTTAACATCAATTATCTCTTCGGTAAAAAATTATTTTTGTTCAAAATCCATGTTATTAAAAAATGTTTTCCAAATTTTTTTATTACGATTATTTAAATTAATTTGAAACCTTAATTATATTTTTTTCTGAAAATTAATCTTCCTATCATTTTTTTAATAAGGTAATTTTTACTTTTTTTAAATAAATGTGAAAGGAATCATTATTTTTAAAGTATTGATCATGAAGGAAACTATTATGTCATCATGAAACATCAATGTTTTTAAGATTCCTTTTTAAGATTCAAAGGTTATTTTTAAAAAATGTTTAATTTAATGTTTGATAAAATTTTATATTTTAAATAAGTGTTTTTAAAATTGAATTGATTTTTTTTTTCAAGAAATTTTTAGAGCAAACCATCAAAAATCATTTTCCATCAAATATGACATCCTTCGATGTTACACAAATTGAAAAGTTTATTTTCCTTAGGAATTGTTTTTAAAAGTATTTTCATAAAAAAATCCTCTTATATTATGGATTGATTCTAAATGTTTTATATTTGTCTCTAACATAAATACCTAGTTTATTATCCCTTCCTTTTATAGTGTAATAATTCCTTAAGATCATTTCTCAAATTCCATCAATATAAAATCTACTTTGATTATGATACAAAGAATGATTATGAAACTGATTTTATTTACATAGGTAATTATTATGTTATATCTTATGATCCGGTTCTGTTATATGTCTCGTGTAATGACTCGGACCCAAACAGCCACCCGAACAGTGCTAAACGGGTCACGTGTTACTACCTTAGGTGCACCTCCTCGAATGCCAAAGGTCGCCAACTAGCAGCATGGGTATTATAGGTATAGTGGGGAGGCTACACCCTCTTAGAGGATAATAATGGTACTGACACAAGTATAATAATAAATATGCAGCAGAATAAATGACTCAACATACTCGAACCCGACCCACGGAGTGGAAGAACATTTAATATCGATAAATAGTGGAAGAAATAAATATAAACAACAACTGCAAAAAGTAAACAGGACCACAAGCTGATCACTTGTAACTACCACTGAACAAAAAAACATGCTTCCAAAGAAGGTCATACATATCCACATATATATAAAGGGTTCCAATGGATAACCAACTATATCTACATAACAAGGAAGCATTTTGATATAGAAAAGAATGCAAAACAAAATAATTTACAGCTAAGAAAGACCACACGGTCCATACCATCTCCATGCAACAGCTAATGCAGTCCAACTCCTAAAGTTGACCTCTTTTCTGCACGTAAATCCATAAAGTCTGTATGAATTTCGAAGGGCCCGTGCAGGGTGTGAGACGAATCTCAGTAGGATACCACCCAACGGTGCATACCTAATATAAGTGTTTTAAGAAGGCATGTAGTTATAAGGAAAATAGTAAACAATACGATGCACAAAAAGAAACACAAACTCCCCTGGTGCTCAGCAGCCACCATGGAGTGTCACTTGCTTTGGCCAATGTCATAATACCTATCATGCTACCAGGTACCATGTTCCCCTTGTCACTGTGTGTCTCGAGTACCAACATCCCGAAGGCACGCCCCAGAAATGGTAGCTCGGAGGAATGAAGATGCATGTCCTCAAATAAGTATCTGTAGCGACAAAGATGTCTTCCCTCAAATAAAGTAACTAGAGGGACAACGATTTCTGCCCACAAATAATGTAACCAGAGGGACATCGATGTCTTCCATAAAATAATGTAACCGTAGGGACATCGATGTCTACCCTCAAATAACGGTGAGCCTCTACCCCCAACCTAATAGCCTCAATGCTATCCCCTTAAGGCTCCGCACCTTCCATCTAGATTCCTACATCAAGCACCCCAAAATAAATAGTACCTAAATCACAACTAACGAGGGCCACTACCCACACGAGTGGTCAAAACCACCTCATCAAGGAGTCTCTCTGTGTGCATACTACTCAAAGTTCCGGGTGAGCGGTAATCACAAAAGTATGTTCCCAAGACACAACACCTCTGACACCTTGTTTCTATGTGACCATGCTGCTCAAGTCCGATGGCCTTGCCATCCAAGTAACCCAGGCCATGCCCAACCTAACAGTCACCCTGGCTCAAGCCGACATCCATGACGCCCAATCCCATGGTCAGAACCACCCAGTGTATATGACAACCCTGCTTTTTATTACAAATTAAACATGCTTTATTACATAAAACTTCACTTGATACAACAAAGAAGATCGAGAGGTTTAGTGTCTTTGGGGCTTAGGATCATTACATAAAAACTTTAAACTTGAAATACAACATCCTTATTGAAAACTTCCTTTACATGACCACTACATTCCTTCGTACTTAGCATTGCATGGGATAACCTGAGGACATGCATAAGAAAAGGGTGAGCTATATAGCCCAGTAAGGGAGTACATAATGAATAACATGAGGAGTACAATACATGTTAGGCAATAGGCATATCAATAGAGCATAAGAGAGACATGAACATAAAGGCATGATAAAGCATGATAATCATAACATGGAAATGTGGCAACAACACTTAACATTGAATTAGCATGAGCCAAGGCTCATTGCACATGGAGCATGAGTAAACCCTCATTGCACTTGAAGCACGAGTAAACCCTCGTTGCACTTGAATTAGCATGAGTCAACACTCATTGCACATGACGTATCATGATACTATACTTTACCCAATGCATTGGAGCGCTATCAGGGCGCACCCTTCTTAAACATTTCATTTCATGCATAAGTGTGCCACATGGATCATAAAACATGGATTCATAAAACATAATCATTTATTCCACGATAAAGGAATGTGGAATTCATACATGAAGCTTTACAATCAATAAGTAAATGTGCATAAAGGTGAATACCCTTGATGGAGAAATGGGCATGGTATTCACTACACAAAGACATTGGCTTAGAAAATCGGTGCGATTTCGGCGGCGTAACGGCGTGACATAAGAATTCATAAAAAGGTTGATGAGAGAGAAAGGGGTTCCTCATCATATTTACATGTAATGGGCAGTAAGGAGATCATATATATACATGTCCCAACAATAGAAATGGAATTTAGATTCATGATACAAAAGTATTGCTTGAATATAAAAGAAGAGAGAGAAGCTCCTTTCGGAATTTCGGCATAGTAACGGGTGTACATGGGAGGCATTTAATGAGAGAGAAAGGGGTCTCTCATCATTCAAACAATAAGAGGGCAGTATGGGGGAGGTGCAAAACCATACCCCAACATTCATAATTGAAATTAAAAAGGCAATACAACTTAATGAAAATTGACAAAAACGAGAAAGGAAGAAAAACCCTTACTTGGAAGTGTGCTTCCAAAGGCTAGAGAGAGGCTTGTGAGAGGATTCTTGGGAGCTTGGGGCACCTTGAGAGGATTCTAGAGAGAGTAGGGCAGAGGTTGGACGAACTTCAAGGGCTTTGAGTGAGGAGGAAGTGGGAGCTTGGGTGGGTTTATATAGGAAAGGTGAGAGAATTCTTTATTATTTAGGTTTGGGACCCCTTATATTAAAATAATCCAAACCACAAACCATCCCATGGTATTTTCCCATGGTTTCTGGAAAAGGAGAGAGGAAAATAATATTTTATAAGGCCAAGGTCCGAACTTATTAAAAAATTAGGGTTGCTTATGTGGAGGTGAGTCACACTCCCATGGAAATTAATTTAAAAAGGCAAAGTGTTGAATAAGTCTTGAGGGCTCCATTAATGCTTTGAAAAGTGAGTCAAACAAACCCAAAAACTCATTATTTTAATGATAAAACATATATTGGCCGAAACTAAGGATTATGGTATTTTATTACATCACCATTGGGTCATTATGATGTCATAAAACACATTATATATTTAAATGGTATTTAATTTTTACCCAAAAATTTGACTGTCTCAGAAAATTATGAAAAATTAACCGTTGGATAATTTCGACGTCCTGATTCCAAAAATAATACTTATTTTATCTAAATAATTTTCTAAATATGTGAATTTTCATTTTTAAAATAAAAACCGACATTTATAAAAAAATTCACGGGTTTTGACAAAAATGGCTTTCAAACCTTAATAAAAATTTTAATTGCATTCATAAAATTATAAGATCATTTATATTTAATTAATTTAATATTAATAATAATATTTTATTAAAATATTATTTAATTCAAAAATCCTTTAATTTAATAAAATATAATTCTTAATTAAATAATAACTAAAAACACCATTTGTACTTTAAAAACTAATTACAAAGTATCAAAAATGACTAGAAATTATATTCATTATTATATATAAAAAAAAATAATGTACATGAACATGGTTCTACTTATTTGTTACATAACCCCTTAAAATAGCCGCATAAGACCTAAGGGTAAGGTGCGCGATGGTGATAGACTCTTGGGGCTGCTCGGATAACATCGCTCGAGTGGTAATCTCTATCAACTTCCATTTTTCCCGTAGACGATCACGTTCGAGCTTGACTTGATGAAGCTCAGCTTGGGCTTGGTCAAGGGCAAAGCCCAAAGACGCCACCTCTTTACCGAGCTCCGACAAATGGGCTTCGTAAGGGGCAATTCTACTGGATGAGGCCATCGCTTCCTTTGTCTGAGTAGAAAATTGGTTCGTTAAAGCCTTATATTTAAACTACCCAGATGATCACTGTTCAACGGCTATAAAAGTAACGGTCACAAATATTAACGTTAAACTAAAGAAGTTGACATCATATAAAAACATAAAGAAACATTTAACTGGATCAAGAGGGATTTTCCATTAATGAAATTTTGGGTCGTTACAACATTCCCCCCTTAAGAAATTTCGCCCTCGAAATTTTCCTTTTCCCACACTAAAACAAATGTGGGTAACTTAGCTTCATCATATCCTCCGACTCCCAAGTTGCTTCTTCAAACTTGTGGTTTCTCCACAACACCTTGACGAGGGGCATTGTCTTATTTCGTAGAACTTTTTCTCTACGATCTAAGATCTTCACTGGTTGCTCCTCATAAGAAAGATCGTCTTCTAATTGTACCACCTCGGAAGAGAGTACATGTGAAGGGTCTGGTATGTACTTCCTTAAGAGGGATACATGGAAGACATCATGCACCTTGGCCATAGTAGGTGGAAGTGCTAGTCGATAGGCCACAGCCCCAACACGATCAAGAATTTCGAATGGGCCGATGTACCTTGGACTTAACTTCCCTTTCTTTCCAAACCTCATGACCTTCTTCCACGGAGATATACGTAAAAACACCATGTCTCCGACTTTAAACTCAAGGTCTCGTCGACGATTATCTGCATAACTCTTCTGTCGACTTTGGGCTGCCTTGATATGCTGCTGAATGGTTTTCACCTTCTCCACCATTTCTTCGACCATTTCTGGTCCAAGCAGCTTACGTTCACCGACCTCATCCCAACATGCCGGTGTTCTACACCTTTTCCCATACAGGGCTTCATATGGTGCCATTTGGATGCTCGAGTGGAAACTATTATTATAAGAGAACTCAACTAGGGGAAGATGTTGATCCCATCCTCCTTTAAAGTCCATTGAGCACGCTCTCAACATATCCTCAAGTGTTTGGATAGTCCGCTCGGATTGGCCATCAGTTTGAGGATGATAGGCCGTACTGAAGTTCAGTTCAGTATTCAGAGCATGTTGAAGACTCTTCCAAAACTTAGAGGTAAATCTTGGATCTCGGTCCGACACAATAGATAGTGGTACTCCATGCAACCGTACCACTTCCCTGATATATATCCGTGCCAGTTGATCCAAAGAGAAATCCTCTCGAATAGCAATGAAGTGTGCAGTCTTTGTAAGACGATCCACAATAACCCAGATTGCATTGTTGCTTTTGGATGTCCTTGGAAGTCCAGTGACAAAGTCCATGGTGATGTTCTCCCATTTCCATTCTGGTATGGGCAATGGTTGCATCATCCCCTTAGACTTCTGCCTCTCTGCCTTCACTTGCTGACACACCAGGCACTTTGATGTATATTCGGCGATCTCCTTCTTCATATTATCCCACCAAAAGTTTTCTCGGAGATCTCGATACATCTTTGTGCTCCCTGGGTGAATAGAGAAATTTGAACTATGTGCATCATCCAAAAGTTCCTTCTTCAGCTCCGAACATGATGGGACACATAGTCTTTTCCCAAACCGCACAATTCCTTCTTCATTAACATTAAACTCTGAGGATTTTCCCTTTTTGATAGCTTCCACTTTTTCTTGGATTCTCGCATCATCCCTTTGAGCATCCTTTAACCTTTCCAAAAGAGATGGTTGAGCAATCATTTGTGAAAGGACTGATGATGTTCCCTTCTTTATGATTCCCACGTCCATCTTCATCAAGTCTAAGAAGATTGGATCCTTCTCAATTCTCATCATTTATAGAATTGCTGGATCCTTTCTACTTAGGGCATCCGCCACCTTGTTCGCCTTCCCAGGGTGGTAATGTATTGAATAGTCATAATCCTTTATGAGCTCTATCCATCTTCTCTGGCGCATATTAAGCTCTTTCTGTGTGAATATATATTTAAGACTCTTGTGGTCAGTATATATCTCACATTTCTCCCCATAGAGATAATGCCGCCAGATTTTCAAGGCAAAGATCACCGCCGCCAACTCCAGATCATGCGTTGGATAGTTTCGCTCATGGATTTTCAACTGTCTTGAGGCATAGGATATCACTTTATCATTCTGCATCAGCACACATCCTAAGCCCTTCTTCGAAGCATCACTGAATACCACAAAAAGCTCCCCACTTGTGGGTAAAGTGAGCACAGGTGCAGTGATAAGCCTCCTTTTCAACTCCTTGAAGCTTTCTTCGCATTCATCACTCCAAGCAAACTTTACTCCCTTTCGAGTTAGCTTGGTAAGAGGGTTGGACAATCGTGAGAAGTTTCTCACAAATCGTCGATAATATCCAGCTAACCCCAAGAAGCTACGGATATCAGTTACCGATGTTGGCCTCGGCCATCCCTCAATTGCATCTGTTTTGGAGGGGTCCACAGATATCCCATTGCTTGTGATGATATGGCCCAAGAATGAGACCTCCTTCAACCAGAACTCACACTTGCTGTACTTGGCATAGAGCTTCTCCTTGCGCAAAGTCTCCAGTACAGTTCTTAAATGCTCCTCATGGTCCTCCTTGGTTTTGGAGTATATTAGAATATCATCTATAAAGACTACCACAAATTTATCTAGGTAACCTCTAAAGACTCTATTCATCAAGTCCATGAATATTGCTGGAGCATTGGTGAGTCCAAAAGGCATTACTATGAATTCATAGTGCCCGTACCTTGTACGAAAAGCAGTCTTGGGGATATCTTCCTTCTTCACCCTTACTTGATAATATCCCGACCGCAAGTCGACCTTGGAGAAGTATTGTGCTCCACGCAGCTGATCAAACAAGTCATCGATTCTTGGGAGAGGATACTTGTTCTTTATCGTGATTTTGTTAAGTTCACGATAATCGATGCAAAGCCGCATTGACCCATCCTTCTTCTTGACGAAGAGGACTGGTGCACCCCATGGTGATGCACTTGGGCGTATAAACCCTTTATCCAGATTCTCCTGTAGTTGTTTCTTCAGTTATTCAAGCTCAACCACAGCCATTCTATATGGAGTCTTGGATATTGGTAGCGCCCCAGGTGTAAGTTCAATTGAGAACTCAACATCTCTTCTTGGAGGAAGACCAGGAAGTTCCTCGGGAAATACTTCAGCGAATTCCCTCACAATAGGCATTTCTTCAAGGGTGGTTTCTTCCTTGGACTCAATCATCTGAGCCAGATATGCGTGCTCATAAGGCAGTAATATCCATGCTTGAGATGATGGAGCTAAAGGAGATTCATCTTCCTCCTGAAACTTGTAAAGAATCGGGGGTCGATTCTCCATATGGAGTGTGATTTCCCTCTCCCGACAATTTATGTTGGCTCTATATAAGGAAAGCCAATCCATGCCAAGAATTGCATCAAATTCCACCAAAGGAAGTATGACGAGGTTCGCCGGGAAATTCAATCCACATAATATAACAGGGGAGGACTTATACTCATGGGATGCAATGATTGCCCCATTTTCCGTACTCACCGACATCTTTACTTCCATGATTTGTGGTGGTGCAGGGATTGTTCTACTAAACTTTTTAGATATAAAAGAATGCGTAGAACCTGAATAAAAAAGTACGTTCGCTATTCTTGAATGAATAACTAGCGTACCTGTCACCACTTCGTTGTCGGGGTTCACTTCGGCAGAAGTGATGGCAAAAGCTCTTCCTTACTGTCTTGGAGGTTGTTGATTGCCTCCGATAACCCTTGGATTAGGGCACTGATTCGCAAAATGACCCGGTTCTTTGCATTTGAAGCATTGAACAACGCGTTGAGGTTCGAACGGAGCGTTCCTCCCCTCCGTCGCAGCCGCGGGTCCTTCTTGCTGACAGTTAATAGCTAGGTGCCCTTCTCTTCCACACTTGAAGCATTTTCTTGTCCCCCTAAGGCAATTCCCAGGGTGCTTCTTTCCACACTTTTGGCAAGTGGGGTGCTGGAATTTCTTAGCGCCGTTGGATTTATCCATCGGACCACCAGCATTGAAGTCCACCTTCCGCTTCTTGTCCCCATGATACCCCTGTGATTCTCCGATCTCCATTTCAACCTTAAGGGCACATCGGACAATCTCCTCATAGCTGTCAAAGTCACGGATCGCTAATGCTTTCCGCAAGCTAGGCTTCAGCCCACCAAAGAAGCGGTCAACTTTGCATTCGGGGGTAACGACAAAGCCATAAGCGTATCGTGCAAGCCTTGTGAAGTTTGCCTCGTACGCTCCCACAGATTCTTCATCTTTCTGCTTGAGGGAAAGGAAGTCCCTTTCCATCTTAAGACGGAGGGTGCGTGGAAAATATTTATCGAAAAACATCTTCCGGAATACCTTCCATTCCAAAGCCTCGATCTCCTCCTCAGGCTTCGTATTTTTGATCAATGTCCACCATTGATCAGCTTCACCCTCCATACGATAAGCCGCCAGGAGAACCTTCTCTTTTTCAGAGCATTGGAGGATGGAGAATATCTTCTCAATGGAGTTGATCCATTGTTCAGCGATCGTGGGATCAGATGATCCACTAAAAGTAGGAGGCCTTTGTCTCATGAAGCTTTCAATAGCGACTTGTTCTTTCTTAGGGGGGGTTGAACGTTCCTCTTGACCAGTGTTTCTATTCAAAACTTGAGTTAGCTGAGAGAGAAGCGTGACAAAGTTCGCGATTCCCGCTCCCATCGGATTGGGCATCTCATTAGTACAATCCTCACACTGATCTTCACAACGGTTGTTAGCCCGAGTTCTCCTATTACCGGCCATTGGCTGGAATAAAAGGCAAGTTAGGGGTAACACATAAAGGGTAATCCAAAGACAAAAGTTGATGACTTATAAATAAACTTTAATCTCTTTAACTCATGAGTCTATAGGATTCAATCCAGGCTTTTCATGATCTTCCTTCTAACATATATTCTTAGGGGCATTTTTCCCTTAATAAGGGTTCATACTAAGATTGCGAATTTATCAAAACATATCCCCCGGGAGTGTCGTAACCAAGAGTGCAGCAAGGCCCGTTGTCGTGCACCAGTTCCCGTTCGAGTCTAGCTCAAAGCGGTGTTTTCGGGTTTTACCCCTAGGATACATCTGTGCCAGAGCCGCCTCTACCTGCTCGTATCCAGACAGGGATGTATTTGTTTGATAAACCACTTACTTAGTATTTACCAAAACTTAGGGATGTTTTTATTATGATTAGTCTTGTATCTAAGGCTTTTACTAGGGTTTCCTAATCCCAAAAATAACTAAACCTATCCTCTGATACCAACTATGACAACCCTGCTTTTTATTACAAATTAAACATGCTTTATTACATAAAACTTCACTTGATACAACAAAGAAGATCGAGAGGTTTAGTGTCTTTGGGGCTTAGGATCATTACATAAAAACTTTAAACTTGAAATACAACATCCTTATTGAAAACTTCCTTTACATGACCACTACATTCCTTCGTACTTAGCATTGCATGGGATAACCTGAGGACATGCATAAGAAAAGGGTGAGCTATATAGCCCAGTAAGGGAGTACATAATGAATAACATGAGGAGTACAATACATGTTAGGCAATAGGCATATCAATAGAGCATAAGAGAGACATGAACATAAAGGCATGATAAAGCATGATAATCACAACATGGAAATGTGGCAACAACACTTAACATTGAATTAGCATGAGCCAAGGCTCATTGCACATGGAGCATGAGTAAACCCTCATTGCACTTGAAGCACGAGTAAACCCTCGTTGCACTTGAATTAGCATGAGTCAACACTCATTGCACATGACGTATCATGATACTATACTTTACCCAATGCATTGGAGCGCTATCAGGGCGCACCCTTCTTAAACATTTCATTTCATGCATAAGTGTGCCACATGGATCATAAAACATGGATTCATATAACATAATCATTTATTCCACGATAAAGGAATGTGGAATTCATACATGAAGCTTTACAATCAATAAGTAAATGTGCATAAAGGTGAATACCCTTGATGGAGAAATGGGCATGGTATTCACTACACAAAGACATTGGCTTAGAAAATCGGTGCGATTTCGGCGGCGTAACGGCGTGACATAAGAATTCATAAAAAGGTTGATGAGAGAGAAAGGGGTTCCTCATCATATTTACATGTAATGGGCACTAAGGAGATCATATATATACATGTCCCAACAATAGAAATGGAATTTAGATTCATGATACAAAAGTATTGCTTGAATATAAAAGAAGAGAGAGAAGCTCCTTTCGGAATTTCGGCATAGTAACGGGTGTACATGGGAGGCATTTAATGAGAGAGAAAGGGGTCTCTCATCATTCAAACAATAAGAGGGCAGTATGGGGGAGGTGCGAAACCATACCCCAACATTCATAATTGAAATTAAAAAGGCAATACAACTTAAAGAAAATTGACAAAAACGAGAAAGGAAGAAAAACCCTTACTTGGAAGTGTGCTTCCAAAGGCTAGAGAGAGGCTTGTGAGAGGCTTCTTGGGAGCTTGGGGCACCTTGAGAGGATTCTAGAGAGAGTAGGGCAGAGGTTGGACGAACTTCAAGGGCTTTGAGTGAGGAGGAAGTGGGAGCTTGGGTGGGTTTATATAGGAAAGGTGAGAGAATTCTTTATTATTTAGGTTTGGGACCCCTTATATTAAAATAATCCAAACCACAAACCATCCCATGGTATTTTCCCATGGTTTCTGGAAAAGGAGAGAGGAAAATAATATTTTATAAGGCCAAGGTCCGAACTTATTAAAAAATTAGGGTTGCTTATGTGGAGGTGAGTCACACTCCCATGGAAATTAATTTAAAAAGGCAAAGTGTTGAATAAGTCTTGAGGGCTCCATTAATGCTTTGAAAAGTGAGTCAAACAAACCCAAAACCTCATTATTTTAATGATAAAACATATATTGGCCGAAACTAGGGATTATGGTATTTTATTACATCACCATTGGGTCATTATGATGTCATAAAACACATTATATATTTAAATGGTATTTAATTTTTACCCAAAAATTTGACTGTCTCAGAAAATTATGAAAAATTAACCGTTGGATAATTTCGACGTCCTGATTCCAAAAATAATACTTATTTTATCTAAATAATTTTCTAAATATGTGAATTTTCATTTTTAAAATAAAAACCGACATTTATAAAAAAATTCACGGGTTTTGACAGAAATGGCTTTCAAACCTTAATAAAAATTTTAATTGCATTCATAAAATTATAAGATCATTTATATTTAATTAATTTAATATTAATAATAATATTTTATTAAAATATTATTTAATTCAAAAATCCTTTAATTTAATAAAATATAATTCTTAATTAAATAATAACTAAAAACACCATTTGTACTTTAAAAACTAATTACAAAGTATCAAAAATGACTAGAAATTATATTCATTATTATATATAAAAAAAAATAATGTACATGAACATGGTTCTACTTATTTGTTACATAACCCCTTAAAATAGCCGCATAAGACCTAAGGGTAAGGTGCGCGATGGTGACAGACTCTTGGGGCTGCTCGGATAACATCGCTCGAGTGGTAATCTCTATCAACTTCCATTTTTCCCGTAGACGATCACGTTCGAGCTTGACTTGATGAAGCTCAGCTTGGGCTTGGTCAAGGGCAAAGCCCAAAGACGCCACCTCTTTACCGAGCTCCGACAAATGGGCTTCGTAAGGGGCAATTCTACTGGATGAGGCCATCGCTTCCTTTGTCTGAGTAGAAAATTGGTTCGTTAAAGCCTTATATTTAAACTACCCAGATGATCACTGTTCAACGGCTATAAAAGTAACGGTCACAAATCTTAACGTTAAACTAAAGAAGTTGACATCATATAAAAACATAAAGAAACATTTAACTGGATCAAGAGGGATTTTTCATTAATGAAATTTTGGGTCGTTACAGTGTAACCCAGGCCAAGCCCAACCTATGATCAACATCACTCAAGAATATTCGAGTCACACCCAACACAACCATAAGGGTTCTAGCATATGCAATTCAGCAATTATATATATAATCAATAGAATCACTTTTAAATAGGAAAAACAAAATAAATAGATGAAATGAACTAACAAAGTGTTGTCCCATACCAGCACTGTAGAGACACAAACCTTGACGTACATGGACATTACATTACTTTTTCAGAATACTTAATACATAACAAAAACAGACACACAAGGACCGTAATAGTTTAGTGTCTTTGGAAACTTGGAACATAATCTTCTAATCATGGTGAAAGATCTTCACCATCTCCCATAAAGTTCTTCCATTTTTATTCTTACCTAAAACCTTTCTTTATATCCTAGGGAAAAGAAAACATAAAAAGGGTGAGCTCAAATGCTCAGTAAGGGTAAGCATGGGTGAAATAAAACTTACCATATACATTTGAACCTAAAAACATGAAAATAATGTTTAAACATCAAAAACTTGATCAAAGACAAAACATAGAAGTCCGTAAGGTATAGATCCTAAAGAAACATTAAGAATGATAAAATAGAATGGAAATAGAACATGTAATTGTGAAAACCATTAATCACATGATATGATTTCCATATTATCCAAGGCATTGCTACTAAGACCATCTCAGTGGACAAAGTCCCTTTCTGAAATGAGTTCACTCCTCGTTCCAGTCCTGTATTACTGAACCAGTTTAACTTTCCCTTCCAGCCATGTCTATCTCATGAGATATAAATCTTTACCCAATGAATTGGAGGGAGATATAGGTACCACACATATTATAATTATACCATTCTTATGTGTGCCACAAAATCATAAATCATACATCATTGCATAACCCATGTAATAAAAATGGGATTCTTAAACATTGAGACATCATAAAACAATTCATATAAAATAAAGGAATTCATAAAAAAAATATTTACATCACAACATAATAAAATCAATTTAATAATAGGGATATAAACATAATCCTATATTATCTTAGATGGAAAATAATTTTGATAAAACACTTGAACTCCATTTTTGAGGAAAATATCCTTTCTACTTTAAAAACATTTTTCCTTCCTTAACATGTCATACAATTTAAACTAAAAGAAGTTGATTAAAAATAAACTTGAAAACTTTGAAAGGAAGCTTCTTGGAAATAATGTTTTAAAAATCCATTCATGCCATATATGTTTTTAAAAAAAACATTCTTCTCATACTTTTTTCAGAAAAGTCAAAAAGTACCTCATACGAAAAACGACAAAAGATTCCTTTCATATCTTTTACTAAAAACTCACCGAAGGGTAAAATTGGATTTAAAAAATTGTAGGAGGATATAAATAATATTAAATATTTAGGAAACATGGATGTGGATGATAAAATACACCCCAGTAAATACTAAAGTATAAACAATCTCGCATAAAAATGAGATTGTGATATTTTCCCTTACCTTATGTCCTATATGCTTTGTATGTATCCGAACCTCCTGTATAATGATTTAAATAATGTCATTGTCTTATTATAGAATCATATTCATTGTTATGATATCATATATGGTTCACTTATTACTTTATATTACCCATTCTTTTGTAAATTCCATGTTAAAGAGCGTTTTGGGTAAAATCGTTTCATTTGTCGTTTGTGTTTTGAATTTTAATTATTCATATGAGTAATTAGATCATTTTTAATTAATTCTAGAATATAAAACATTATTTATATATAATATATATTCAGAATATACATATATATAATAGATCGATAAATGGAAATAAATACACCGTTCATGGAGACGGTAGGCCGTACGTACGCATGAACGCTGTTTTCGTTTCCTTATTGAGTTGAATGGAATTAAGTAGATGACATACATATTAATATATATATATATATACATAAATCCAGTAGCTTTATAATGTCATATATTTCATTATTATTGCTTATATATACTTTATAATCATTCTTAAATGGTTAACATGGAGAATGAATCTCATCATGTCGTGGAGACGGTAGTCCGTACGTACGCACAAGCGATGATATCATTCCCATAATTATTGAATTGAATTGGATAGGATGATAAAATATATCATAATCATTATGTTGTTATAATAACTATGTATAGTTATTCTTTACACCATTATACCCATCCAAGTAAGGTGGTGTTGGAAAAACAGATTACACCACGGCGTGGAGACGGTATTCCGTACGTACGCACGTGCGGTGATTTAGTTTTCCGTAGGATGGATAGATGGTGAAATAGGGTTGTTTCATACTTATAATAACATATCCATATATGAGTGATACTGATGTTATTACTTCATAATGAACCAACTAATGAAGAATAAGTAGAAGAAGAAATAAAGTTGAAAGAATCGGTAACGAACATTATCTCTTCTTTGAAGCGCCTCTTTGAGACCTCATCTTAGGGCACTAAAATTGGTCTTTGAAGAAGACCAGGACCTCTAGGATGTTTCTAGGGTAGTGTAGAGGAAAAATTGGTAGGTTTTGGCCGAGATTGAAGGCTAAAAGTGGTGTGATGAAGAGAGGGAGGAGGTGCCCTTTTATAAGGGAGGAGAGGGGCACCTTTTGAAATCTTAAAAATATTAAATTATAATAAATCTAACCCCACTTAAAAACCTCCGAAAATGACTCATATTAGAATATTAGATGAGATAGGGTTTTAATATCATAAAACAATAAAATTTAGACATGTTAGGAAATTATTTTAAACATTATCAACTTGATTTATCCTTACTTAATCAATTTAATTTTATTTGTGGTAATAACATTCTAAATTTTAAATTATAAACAATAATTACTTATTTGTTGTTAATTGTATATAATTGGATACTTTATAAGATTTTAGACCATATAAATTTAAATTTATAATTTTTATATATTTTTGTGATTTTTAAACAATTTTATAATATGTTATTTTTATAAAATAACAATAGTGTCAATTTTACACTATTCATTTATTTGAATTGAAATAAAATATATACAGAATATATGTTCGAAATAAAAGCTTTAATAGATTCATAAAATGTCATATGTATCTAGAAAATTAGTGGAGAACATTAAATAGTTCATATAATATTTATTTTATTATTTTTAAAACCATTTATTTGGTTTATCTCTTAATAAAATAATTACTACAACATTTTTGTATAATTATTTAATATACTTATTTGTTGCATAAAAATTAAAAATAAAATTCAATAATGATGGTAAATATATTATATTTCACAATAATAATTTTACTCTAATTTATCATCTTAAAATCACAATATTTAAATTGTTATATTTATTAAATTATGAAGGTGACAACTTTGGAATCATTTAAAATAAAATAATATAAGTGTCATAATCACTTTTATAAGACTCCAAACGCTTATATATTAGGTAATTGGATGATTAAGGTGTATATATACACTAAAAATAAGTTTTTGTCAGGTTTTTGGGCCTTTTAATGGGTATTATTATTTCAATAAAAACTATATTACTGATTTTTGACTTAATAAATAATTTCCACATCATTAATTTATCACCATTAATGACAATTATATAATCCCTAAAAATTCTAAATAAATTATCATGATGTAGTTAATTTTATTAGATTTATGGATACTATTCATTTTCTATGTTTTATGATGTTTATCAATAAATTAAAATTATTATACTTATAAGACTTAAGAGAGTGACATGTTGTCACTTTCTTTGGTTTTAATAATAATTAAATTATCTTCATGGTCACAAGTCCATAAAATGAATCTAATCCAACCCTTATGTGATATGGGTATACTTTTAGCCATCCAATAGAATTTTTTCATGTGTGAGGTTAATTTTATTATATTTTATTTACCCTTAATTACCTAATTTACCTTTAACTATGGTAAATAAAATTTACCGTAGTTACTATTCATAATTCCCAAAAATAAAAAGTAGCCTATTAATATAATTTGGACCCACTGATTCCAAATATGTAGTACATTTTTTATAATTCAATACAAAAAAGTTGCAGAAATTAAATTAAAATTAATCCCGTTGTTGAATGAAAATAAGTTTTTGATTAAAACATTGCAAAAGATTGAATTGATTTAACCTACGACTTAAATGTAAAATCAATGATAATTACATACATTATATTAAATGGTAAAAATATATTCTATTTATACTTTAAAACCATTTAATATTATAATTTATCTACATAAGTTATTACGATGAAAAAATTTGTTTTTAACTAAAATATAGCGTGTTTTTACTATTCATTAAAATATGAAAGTTATCAGAAAAATATCAAAAATTTATCAAATGTAAATTTTTATATCATGATTCAAAAGAATAAGTTTATTTTTTAAAATTTAACTTATAAACTTCTCAAAAATTATATTTAAAATGGGGGCGCCATCAAAACGCGGCAAAACTGCATTTTTTGAAAAAATACTTATTTTACCCGAAAAAATTTATTTTGTTCTCATACCATGTTCTAGAAAATGTGTAAGATGAATAATAATGTTATAAAATTCAAAATGTAGTTAATACTATTCATAATGGCTAGTTTATAATAATATTATAACCATATATCATTGTTTAGTGAAACCTGGTATTGTGTACTACAGACGCGACCGAGGAAGGTCGCGATTGCATATAATGAATGTCAAGTTAGGGCTGCGTGTTGTACAAGACTCCTTTGTTGTTGCGTATAACAAAATCCAAACATATTTTATTTATACATTGAACATATATATATATATATACACTCAATGTTGTGTAGAATGACTATTATCAAACGAACTTGAAATTGTGTATAACACGATCCAAGAATTGTGTTGCGTATACTGCAAGCTAATACAGTGTTGCGTATAACACAAGATAATCAAAGTGTAACATAAAACACATGACATAAAATAAATTAAAAAGAATAAAATCTTAGGGTGTTACATTCTACCCCTCTTAAAATGAATTTCTCCCTCTAAATTCGTCGGGGGTTATACATGGTTTACTATTCAAAAGATTCTTTAATAGAAACCCACATTGTAAAAAGGAATACCAAAACTTATCTTTAAAAACTAAAGTATCAAATGTAACGGTTACCCAAATTAACTAATCACTGGGTTTCTACGTAGGAGAACATAGGTGAAAATATGGATATTGAAGAGAAATCTAACTGTCATGTTCTAATGGAGAGTGGTAGAGAACATGGCTATGAAATAGCCAACAATCACAAAGCCATAGATTTGCGATAATCTAAGGTACCATCTGATTCATCGGATATAAGAGCACTAGGACAACATTTATGGGTTTCAATATCATTTTCCTAAAGTTGAAAATTTTGAATTAGAAGAAATACCTAATTTATTTTTATATAATCTCAGCGTTGTTCGTGCCTTGAACAATTTCAACTTCATCTCTTAAAGAAATGAAGTTGAATTTTTCATTCGTGAAGTGTTAGCAGATCATGTGAAAGAATGATGGGTCATTCTGTCTGTCTTAATCAAAATATTATCAATAGTTATATCCATAATTCCATCTATCGTATATCGTTCCAAAATGGACATTTACTTCATCTATCATACCACTTAATAAAATAAATCTAGTTTATACTAACCAGGGACATCTTGTAGGCCATTGGTAGGCGATAAAGGCTTATCGCACTTTGGTTGTGGGTTCGATTCACACAGCCTTGTCCGATGCGATGGGTTGTCGCTCGTCCTGCAGGTTTTCCTTTTTCTAAAACTACATTACTATAGCATCCCATCAATAATATCAAAAAAAGTTCTATCCTTAAACAATACTAACTTATGTCCAACATAATCTTTCCCAATCATTAGGCTTATCCAAAATACTGTTGTCCTATCTCAATTATAGTGAAAACGATTACCAAAGAGTTCATATAACAAGCATGTTAATACCATCGTTGATCCCCATATATCATGAGATATGTCTTGTTGGTCACATTCCAAACATTCGAAGGCATTAATCATGTATTCTCTTGAAAAATGAATACCCATTGAATGTTAGTGAAAACATGAGTGCTGTCAAAAGTTAACTCTTTTCACATAACAAAACCTCAAACCATGATATAACTATTTCCTTATATCAGTCATGAGCTGATGAATACTTTCAAACATTTAATTTTCTCCTTATTCATTCATTATGCGCATATCATCTTTTTTCCAAAAATATCTCAATCACTTTTCATGGTTACCGGTACCATAAAATTATCGAAAACCACAATAGACCAATACATAAATATTCCAATATTCCATGATACTATATACAACATTATTTTGGAATCCCACTACATAAACACTTAATCATTCCACCACATCGTTGTCATATTCAATATTTCCAATAGTGATCGCATGTGACTTCCCTTTGTCCTTTTCCTTATGTGGTTTCTCATGTCGATCATCACTAACCCTTAGATTAGGGAATTTATTAGCATAATACCCCATTTCCTTGCACTTGAAGCATTAAAGTGTTGGTGGTGTGTTCTCTGCAGTCTTTTCTTTATTCACATCATTAGAAACCCCTTTTCCATTACTTAGACACTCAGCTGCTCGATGACCTTCTTTTCCACACTTAAAACATTTTCTATTCCCTTTAAGACAATCTCCACCATTCTTATTTCCACACATTGATCATAAAAAAACATTCATCTTCTTTTCACCATTATTCTGAGATTTCTCCTTGAACTCCATCTTTCATTTTTTGTCAAAACTATGAGATGGATAAGTAACACCAACTTCCATTTCTACATTGATAGCACAACGCACAATTTCTTCATAGCTACCGAAGTCTCTTATAGCTAATGCCCTTTGATGATTTGGTTTTAATCCACTGAAGAATCGATCAACTTTACTTTCAGGTTGGATGATAAAGCCATATGCATACCTTGCAAGCCTTGTAAAATTCACTTCGTATATACCAATAGATTCATCATCCTTTTTCTTTAGTTCAAGAAACTCCTTCTCCATCTTTGTTCGAAGAATACGAGGGAAGTACTTATTGAAAAATAAGTTCTTGAACTTTTCCCATTCCATGGTCTCAATTTCATCTCTTGGCCTCGTATTCTTGATAAGATTCCACCATTGATCAGCTTCAGCTTCCACACGATATACTACTAAGATGACTTTATGATGTTCAGAACATTGAAGAACTGAAAATATATTTTCAGTGGTACTGATCAATTGTTCAACAACAAGTTGATCAGAAGACCCACTGAAAGAAGGTGGACGTTTCCTCATGAAGGACTCAATACAATATTGTTCCATTTTATGCTAATTTGGAAGTCCAGAATGATTCATAGCTTGTGTAAGTATAGCAATAAGATTTTGAACTCCATATCCCATAACATTTGTTTTTTTAGGAGGGCAATCATTGCATTTTCCATTGCATTGATCAACACGGTTCCTTCGGGTTCCATCCATCGTCTAAAATCCAAAAAGAATAGTGTGAGAGGTAAAAATAATGCTAGGGAAAACAACATAATAAAGGGAGAGTAAATTGAATATCTATTAGCTTAGGTTTAATTCTAAGATCGTTACCGTAATTCAAGGACTATAACCTATACTTATACTTAAACTTAGGGACATCCCTATACATACCTTAGAAATATCTCTAGGGATCTCACTAAAGTTCTCGCATCCTAGTTTCCAAAGGTTGACTAAACCTTTTCTCTGATACCAACTGTAGAGACCCAAAGCTTGACGTACATGGACATTACATTACTTTTTCGGAATACTTAATACATAACAAAAACAGACACATAAGGACCGTAATATTTTTCTGTCTTTGGAAACAAGGAACATAATCTTCTAATCATGGTGAAAGATCTTCAACATCTCCCATAAAGATCTTCCCTTTTTTTTCTTACCTGAAACCATTATTTATATCCTGGGGAAAATAAAACATTAAAAGGGTGAGCTGAAATGCTCAGTAAGGGTAATCATGGGTGAAATAATACATACCATATACATTTGAACCTAAAAACATGAACATAATGTTTAAACATCAAAAACTTGAGAAAAGACATAAAACATAGAAGTTCGTAAGGCATAGATCATAAAGAAACATTAAAAAAGATAAAATAGCATGGGAATAAAACATGTAATTGTGGAAACCAATAATCACATGATATGATTTCCATATTTGCCAAGGCATTTCTACCAAGACCATCTTAGTGGAGAAAGTCCCTTTCTGAATCGAGTTCACTCCTCGTTCCAGTCCTGTATTACTGAACTGGTTTAACTTTCCGTTCCAGCCATGTCTATCTCATGAGATATAAATCTTTACCCAATTCATTGGAGGGAGATATAGGTCCCACCCATCTCATAATGATACCATTCTTATGTGTTCCACCAAATCATAAATCATACATCATTGCATAACCCATGTAATAAAAATGGGATTCTTAAACATCGAGACATCATAAAACAATTTATATAAAATAAAGGAATTCATAAAAAAATAATTACATCACAACATAATCAAATCAATGTAATTATATGGATAGAAACATAACCCTATATTATCTTAGATGGAATATAATTTTGATAAGACACTTGAACTCCATTCTTGAGGAAAATATCCTTTCTACTTTAAAAATATTTTTCCTTTTTAACATGTCATAAAATTTTAAACTAAAAGAAGTTGATTAAAAATAAACTTGAAAACATTTAATGAAAGATTCTTGGAAATAATGTTTTAAAAATCCATTCATGCCATATAAGTTTTTTAAAAAAACATTCTTCTCGTACTTTTGTCAGAAAAGTCAAAAAGTACCTCGTACGAAAAACGACAAATGATTCGTTTCATATCTTTTACTAAAAACTCACCGAAGGGTAAAATTGGATTTAAAAAATTGTAGGAGGATATAAATAATGTTACATATTGAGGAAACATGGATGTGGATGATAAAATACACCCTAGTAAATACCAAAGTATAAACAATCTCGGATAAAAATGAGATTGTGATATTTTCCCTTACCTTATGTCTGATATGCTTCGTATGTATCCGAACCTCCTAAATAATGATTTAAATAATGTCATTGACTTATTATAGAATCATATTCATTGTTATGATATCATATATGGTTCACTTAGGACTTTATATTACCCATTCTTTTGTAAATTCCATGTTAAAGAGCGTTTTTGGTAAAATCGTTTCATTTTTCGTTCGTGTTTTGACTTTTAGTTATTCATATGACTAATTATATAATGATTAATTAATTCCAGAATATAAAACATGATTTATATATAATATATATTCAGAATATACATATATATAATAGAACGATAAATGGAAATAAATACACCGTTCATGGAGATGGTAGGCCGTACGTACGCATGAACGCTGTTTTCGTTTCCTTATTGAGTTGAATGGAATTAAGTAGATGACATACATATATATATAAATAAATAAAGTATCTTTATAATGTAATATATTTCATTATTATTGCTTATATATACTTTATAATCATTCTTAAATGGTCAACATGGAGAATGAATCTCATCGCGTCGTGGAGACGGTAGTCCGTACGTACGCACAAGCGATGATATCGTTCCCATAGTTATTGAATTGAATTGGATAGGATGATAAAATATATAATAATAGTTATGTTTTTATAATAACTATGTATATTTATTCTTTACACCATTATACCCATCCAAGTAAGGTGGTGTTGGAAAAACAGATTACACCACGGCGTGGAGACAGTATTCCATACGTATGCACGCGCGGTGATTTCATTTTCCATAGGATGGATAGATGGTGAAATAGGGTTGTTTCATACTTATAATAACATATCAGTATATTATTGATACTGATTTTATTACATCATAATGAAACAACTAAAGAAGAAGAAGTAGAATAATAAATAAAGATGAAAGAATCGGTAACGGGCATTACCTCTTCTTTGAAGCGCCTCTTTGAGACCTCCTCTTAGGGCACTAAAATTGGTCTTTGAAGAAGACCAGGACCTCTAAGATGTATCTAGGGAAGTGGGGAGGATAAATTGGCAGGGGTTTTCCGATCTTGAAGGCTCAATGTGGTGTGATGAAGAGAAGGAGGAGGTTCCCTTTTATAAGGGAGGAGAGGGGCACCTTTGGAAATCTCAAAAATATTAATTTATAATAAATATAAACCCACTTAAAAACCTCCAAAAATGACTCATATTCGAATATTAGATGCGATAGGGTTGTAATATCATAAACCAATAAAATTTAGACATGTTAGGAAGTTATTTTAAACATTATCAACTTGATTTATCCTTACTTAATCAATTTACTTTTATTTGTGGTAATAATATTTTAAATTTTATATTATAAAAAATAATTACTTATTTGTTGTTAATTGTATATAATTGAATAATTTATAACATTATAGACCATATAAATTTAAATTTATAATTTTTATAAATTTTTTTGATTTTTAAACAATTTTATAATATGTTTTTTTATAAAATAACAATAGTGTCAATTTTGACAGTATTCATTTATTTGAATTTAAATAAAATATATACAGAAGATATGTTCGAAATAAAAGCTTTAATAGATTCATAAAAGGTCATATGTATCTATAAAATTAGTTTAGAACATTAAATAGTTCATATCACATTTATTTTATTATTTTTAAAACCATTTATTTGGTTTATCTCTTAAAAAACTAATTACTACAACATTATTGTATAATTATTTAATATACTTATTTTTGAATAAAAATTATAAAAAAAATCCTATAATGAAGATAAATATATTACCTTTCTCAATAATACTTTTACTAGAATTTATCATCCTAAAATCAGGATATTTAAATTATTATATTTATTAAATTATGAAGGTGACAACTTTGGCATCATTTAAAATAAAATAATTTAAGTGTCATAATCACTTTTATAAGACTCCAAACAGTTATATATTTGGTAATTTGATGATTAAGGTGTATATATACACTACCAATAAGTTTTGGTCTGGTGTTTGGGCCTTTTAATGGGTATTATTATTTCAATAAAAACTATATTACTGATTTTTCACTTAATAAATAATTTCTGCATCATTCATGTATCACCATTAATGACAATAATATCATCCCTAAAAATTCTAAATAAATTATCATGATGTAGATAATTTTATTATATTTCTGGAGACTATTCATGTTCTAAGTTTTATGATGTTTATTACTCAGTTAAAATTATTATACTTATAAGACTAAAGAGAGTGACATGTTGTCACTTTCTTTGGTTTTAATAATAATTAAATTATCTTCATGGTCAAAAGTCCATAAAATGAATCTAATACGACACTTAGATGATATGAGTATACTTTTATCCATCAAATAGAATTTTTTCATGTGTTAGGTTAATTTTATAATATTTTATTTACCCTTAATTACCCGATTTACCTTTAACTATGGTAAATAAAATTTGTCGTAGTTACTATTCATAATTTCCAAAAATAAAAAGTATCCTATTAAAATAATTTGGACCTACTGATTCCAAATATGGAGTCCATTTTTTATAATTAAATACACAATGGTTGCAGAAATTAAATTAAAATTAATCCCGTTGTCGAATGAAAACAGGTTTTTGATTAAAACATTGCAAAAGATTGAATTGATTTAACCTACGAATTCAATGTAAAATCAATGATAATTACATAAATTATATCAAATGGTAAAAATATATTCTATTTATACTTTAAAACCATTCAATATTATAATTTATCCACATAAGTTATTACGATGAAAAAAAAATTGAACCTAAATATAGCGTGTTTTTACTATTCATTAAAATATGAAAGTTATCAGAAAAATATCAAAACTTTATCCAATGTAAATTTTTATATCATGATTCAAAAGAATAAGTTTATTTTGTAAAATTTAACTTATAAACTTCTCAAAAATTGTATTTAAAATGGGTGCACCATCAAAAGGCGACAAAATTACATTTTTTAAAAAAATACTTATTTTACCCGAAATAATTTATTTTGTTCTCATACCATGTTCTAGAAAATGTGTAAGATGAATAATAATGTTATAAAATAAAATATTTATTTAATACTATTCATAACGGCTAGTTTATAATAATATTATAGCCATATAACATTGTTTAGTGAAACCCGGTATTGGGTACTACACACGCAACCGAGGAACGTCGCGATTGCGTATAATGAAAGTCAAGTTAGGGTTGCGTGTTGTGCAAGACTCCTTTGTTGTTGCGTATGAAAAAATCCAAACATATTTTATTTATACATTGAACATATATATATTTATATATACACTAAATGTTGTGTAGAATGACTATTATCAAACGAACTTGAAATTATGTATAACACGATCCAAGAATTGTGTTGGGTATACTGCAAGCTAATACAATGTTGCGTATAACACAAGATAATCATGGTGTAGCATAAAACACATGACATCAAATAAATTAAAAAGAATAAAATCTCGGGGTGTTACATTCTACCCCCCTTAAAATTAATTTCTCCCTCGAAATTCGTCGGGGTTATACATGGTTTACTATTAGAAAGATTCTTTAATAGAAACCCACATCGTAAAAAGGAATACCAAAACTTATCTTTAAAAACTAAAGTATGAAATATAACAGTTACCCAAATTAACTAATCACTGGGTTTCTACGTAGGAGAACATAGGTGAAAATATGGATTTTGAAGAGAAATCTAACCGTCATGTTCTGATCGAGAGTGGTAGAGAACATGGCTATGAAATAGCCAACAATAACAAAGCCATAGATTTGCGAGGATCTAAGGTACCATCTGATTCATCGGATATAAGAGCACTAGGAAAACATTTCTGGTTTTCATATTCATTTTCCTAAAGTTGAAAATTCTTAATTAGAAGAAATACCTACTTTATTTTGATATAATCCTACCGTTGTTCGTGCCTTGAAAAATTTCCACTTCATCTCTTAAAGAAATGAAGTTGAATTTTTAATTCGTGAAGTGTTAGCAGATCATGTGATAGAATGATGGGTCATTCCATCAGTCTTAATCAAAAGGTTAGCAATAGTTATATCCATAAGTCCATCTATCGTATATCATTCCAAAATGGACATATACTTCATATATCATACCACGTAATAAAATAAAACTAGTTTATACTAACCAGGGACTTCATGTAGGTCATTGGTAGGCGATAAAGGCATGTCGCACTTCAGTTGTGGGTTCGATTCCCACAGCCTTGTCCGAAACGAGGGGCTGTCGCTCGTCCTGCAGGTTGTACTTTTTCTAAAACCAAATTACTATAACATCCTATCAATAATATCAAAAAAAGTTCTATCCTTATACAATACTAACTTATTTACAACATAATACTTTCCAATATTTAGGCTTATCTAAAATACTGTTGTCCAATCTTATATTATAGTGAAAACGATTACCAAAGAGTTCATATAACAAGCATGTTAATACCATCATTGATCCCCATATATCATGAGATATGTCTTGTTGGACACATTCTAATTATTCGAAGGCCTTAATCATGTATTCTTTTGAAAAATGAATACCTATTGAATCTTAGTGAAAACATGAGTGCTGTCAAAAGTTAACTCTTTTCACATACCAAAACCTCAAACCATGATATAACTATTTCCTTATATCAGTCATGAGCTCATGAATACTGTCAAACATTTCATTTTCTACTTATCCCTTCATTATGCGCATATCATCTTTTTTCCAAATATATCTCAATCACTTTTCATGGTTACCAGTACCATAAAATTATTGAAAACCACAATAGACCAATACATAAATACTCCAATATTCCGCGATACTATATAAAACATTATTTTGGAATCCCACTACATAAACAATTAATCATTCCACCACATTGTTGTCATATTCAATATTTCCAATATTGATCGCATGTGACTTCCCTTTGTCCTTTGATTTCAGTGGTTGCTCATGTCGATCATCACTAACCCTTGGATTAGGGCATTTATTAGCATAATAACCCATTTCCTTGCACTTGAAGCATTGAAGTGTTGTTGGTGCGTTCTATGCAGTCTTTTCTTTATTCACATCATTAGAAACCCTTTTTCCATTACTTTGACACTCAGCTGCTCGATGACCTTATTTTCTACACTTAAAACATTTTCTAGTCCCTTTAAGAAAATCTCCACCGTGCTTCTTTCCACACTTTGAGCATAAAGAAACATTCATAATCTTTTCACCATTATTCTGAGATTTCTCCTTGAACTCCATCTTTTGTTTCTTGTCAAAACTATGAGATGGATAAGTAACAACAACTTCCATTTCTACCTTGATAGCACAACACACAATTTCTTCATAGCTACTGAAGTCTCTTATAGCTAATTCCCTTCAAAGATTTTGTTTTAAGCCACTGAAGAATCGATCAACTTTACTTTCAGGTTGGATGATAAAGGAAGATGAATACCTTGCAAGACTTGTAAAATTCGCTTCATATATACCAACAGATTCATCATCCTTTTGCTTTAGTTCAAGAAACGCCTTCTCAATATTTGTTTGAAGAATATGATGGAAGTACTTATTGTAAAATATGTTCTTGAACGTGTCCCATTCCATGGTCTCAATTTCATATCTTGGCCTCGTATTCTTGATAAGATTACACCATTGATCAGCTTCACCTTCCAAACGATATACTGCTAAGATGACTTTATCATGTTCAGAACATTGAAGAACTGAAAATATCTTTTCAGTGGTACTGATCCATTGTTCAGCAACAAGTGGATCAGAAGACCCACTGAAAGAAGGTGGACACTACCTCATGAAGGACTCAATAGAATATTGTTCCCTTTTCTGCTCATTTGGAAGTCCAGAATGATTCATATCTTGTGTAAGTATAGCAATAATATTTTTCACTCCATCTCCCATAACATTTGTTTGTTCAAGAGTACAATCATTGCATTGTCCATTGCATTGATCAACATGGTTCCTTCGGGTTCCAGCCATCGTCTAAAACCCAAAAATAATAGTGTGAGAGGCAAAAATCATGCTAGGAAAAACAACATAATAAAGGGGGAGTACCTTCAATATCTATCATCATAGGTTTAATTCTAAGATCGTTACCGTAATTCAAGGACTATAACCTATACTTATACTTAACCTTAGGTACATCCCTAGACATACCTTAGAAATATCTCTAGGGATCTCAGTAAAGTTCTCGCATCTTAGTTTCCAAAGGTCGACTAAACCATTCCTCAGATACCAGCGGTAGAGACCCAAAGCTTGACATACATGGACATTACATTAATTTTTCGGAATACTTAATACATTACAAAAACAGACACACAAGGACCGTAATAGTTTAGTGTCTTTGGAAACTTGGAACATAATCTTCTAATCGTGGTGAAAGATCTTCAACATCTCCCATAAATATCTTCCCTTTTTTTCTTACCTAAAACCTTTCTTTAAATCCTGGGGAAAAGAAAACATAAAAATGGTGATCTCAAATTCTCATTAAGGGTAAGCATGTGTGAAATAAAACATACCATATACATTTGAACCTAAAAACATGAACATAATGTTTAAACATCAAAAACTTGAGCAAAGACATAAAACATAGAAGTCTGTAAGGCATAGATCATAAAGAAACTTAAGAATGATAAAATGGAATTAGAATAAAACATGTAATTTTGGCAACCATTATGCACATGATATGATTTCCATATTAGCCAAGGCATTGCTGCCAAGACCATCTTAGTGGACAAAGTCCCTTTCTGAATCGAGTTCACTCCTAGTTCCAGTCCTGTATTACTGAACCGGTTTAACTTTCCGTTCCATCCATGTCTATCTCATGAGATATAAATCTTTACCCAATTCATTGGAGGGAGTTATAGGTTCCACCATCTCATAATAATACCATTCTTATTGTGCCACAAAATCATAAATTATACATCATTGCATAACCCATGTAACAAAAATGGGATTCTTAAACATCAAGACATCATAAAACAATTCATATAAAATAAAGGAATTCATAAAAAAATAATTCCATCACAACATAATCAAATCAATGTAATAATAGGAATAGAAATATAACCCTATATTATCTTAGATGGAAAATAATTTTGATAAAACACTTGAACTCCATTCTTGAGGAAAATATCCTTTCTACTTTAAAAACATTTTTCATTTCTTAACATGTCATAAAATTTTAAACTAAAAGAAGTTGATTAAAAATAAACTTGAATACTTGTAAAGGAAGATTCTTAGAAATAATGTTTTAAAAATCCATTCATGCCGTATAAGTTTTTAAAAAAAATACTCTTCTCATACTTTTGTCAGAAAAGTCAAAAAGTACCTCGTACGAAAAACGATAAAAGATTCCTTTCATATCTTTTACTAAAAACTCACCGAAGGGTAAAATTGGATTTAAAAAATTATAGGAGGATATAAATAATATTACATATTGAGGAAACATGGATGTGTATGATAAAATACACCCCAGTAAATACCAAAGTATAAACAATCTCAGATAAAAATGAGATTGTGATATTTTCCCTTACCTTATGTCTGATATGCTTAGTATGTATCAGAACCTCCTGTATAATTATTTAAATAATGTCATTGACTTATTAGAGAATCATATTCATTGTTAGGATATCATATATGGTTCACTTATGACTTTATATTACCCATTCCTTTGTAAATTCCATGTTAAAGAGCGTTTTGGGTAAAATCGTTTCATTTGTCATTCGTGTTTTGACTTTTAATTATTCATATGAGTAATTAGATCATGATTACTTAATTCCAGAATATAAAACATGATTTATATATAATATATATTCAGAATATACATATATATAATAGATATATAAATGGAAAGAAATACACCGTTCATGGAGACGGTAGGCCGTACGTACGCATGAACGCTGTTTTCATTTCCTTATTGAGTTGAATGGAATTAAGTAGATGAAACACACACACACACACACATATATATATATATCCATTAGCTTTATAATGTCATATATTTAATTATTATTTCTTATATATACTTTATAATCATTCTTAAATGGTTAACATGGAGAATGAATATCATCGCGTCATGGAGACGGTAGTCCGTACGTACGCACGAGCGATGATATCGTTCCCATAATTATTGAATTTAATTGGATAGGATGATACAATATATCATAATCAGTATGATGTTATAATAACTATGTATATTTATTCTTTACACCATTATACCAATCAAAGTAAGGTGGTGTTGGAAAAACAGATTACACCACAGCGTGGAGACGGTATTCTGTACGTACGCACGCGCGGTGATTTCATTTTCCGCAGGATGGATAGATAGTGAAATAGGGATGTTTCATACTTATAATAACATATCATTATATTAGTGATACTGATGTTATTACTTCATAATGAAACAACTAAATAAGAATAAGTAGAAGAAGAAATAAAGTTGAAAGAATCAGTAATGGACATTACCTCTTCTTTAAAGCGCCTCTTTGAGACCTCCTCTTAGGGTACTAAAATTGGTCTTTGAAGAAGACCAGGACCTCTAGGAGGTTTCTAGGGAAGTGTACAGGAGGAATGGTCAGGGGTTTTCCGAGCTTGAAGCCTCAATGTGGTGTGAGGAAGAGAGGGAGGAGGTGCCCTTTTATAAGGGAGGAGAGGGGCACCTTTGAAAATCTTAAAAATATTAATTTATAATAAATTTAACCCCACTTAAAAACCTCCAAAAATGACTCATATTAAAATATTAGATGATATAGGGTTGTAATCTTATAAACCAATAAAATTTAGACATGTTAGGAAGTTATTTTAAACATTATCAACTTGATTTATCTTTACTTAATCAATTTAAAATTTTTTGTGGTAATAACATTCTAAATTTTAAATTATAACAAATAATAACTTATTTGTTGTGAATTGTCTATAATTGAATACTTTATAACCTCTTATACCAGATAAATTAAAATTTAAAATTTTTATATATTTTTTTGATTTTTAAACAATTTTATAATATGTTATTTTTATAAAATAACAATAGTGTCAATTTTGACACTATTCATTTATTTGAATTTAAATAAACTATATACAGAAGGTATGTTCGAACTAAAAGATTTAATAGATTCATAAAATGTCATAGGTATCTAGAAAAGTAGTGGAGACCATTAAATAGTTCATATAATATTTATTTTATTATTTTTAAAACCATTTATTTGGCTTATCTCTTAATAAAATAATTACTACAACATTTTTGTATAATTATTTAATATACTTATTTTTTTCATAAAAATTAAAAATAAAATCATATAATGAAGATAAATCTATTACCTTTCACAATAATACTTTTACTCGAATTTATCATCTTAAAATAACAATATTTAAATTGTTATATTTATTAAATTATGAAGGTGACAACTCTGGCATCATTTAAAATACAAAAATATAAGTGTCATAATCACTTTTATAAGACTCCAAACGGTTATATATTTGGTAATTGGATGACTAAGGAGTTGATATACACTAAAAATAAGTTTTGGTCAGGTTTTTGGGCCTTTTAATGGGTATTATTAATTCAATAAAAACTATATTACTGATTTTTCACTTAATAAATAATTTCTGCATCATTAATGTATCACCATTAATGACACTTATTTAATACCTAAAAATTATAAATAAATTATCATGATATAGATAATTTTATTAGAGTTCTGGAGACAATTCATGTTCATTGTTTTATGATGTTTATCACTAAATTAAAATTATTATACTTATAAGACTTAAGAGAGTGATATTTTGTCACTTTCTTTGGTTTTAATAATAATTAAATTATATTAATGGTCAAAAGTCCATAAAATGAATATAATCCAACCCTTAGGTGATATGGGTATACGTTTAGCCATCTAATAGAATTTTTTCATATGTCAAGTTAATTTTATAAAATTTTATTTACCCTTAATTACCCGATTTACCTTTAACTATGGTAAATAAAATTTACCGTAGTTACTATTCATAATTTCCAAAAATAAAAAGTAGCCAATTAACATAATTTGGACCAAATGATTCCAAATATGGAGTCCATTTTTTATAATTCAATACAAAAAAGTTTCAGAAATTAAATTAAAATTAATCCCGTTGTCGAATGAAAATGGGTTTTTGATTAAAACATTGCAAAAGATTGAATTGATTTAACCTACGAATTCAATGTAAAATCAATGATAACGACATAAATTATATTAAATGGTAAAAATATATTCTATTTATACTTTAAAACCATTAAATATTATAATTTATCCACATAAGTTATTACGATGAAAAAAGTTGTTTTTAACTAAAATATATCGTGTTTTTACTATTCATTAAAATATGAAAGTTATCAGAAAAACATCAAATCTTTATCCAATGTAAATTTTTATATCATGATTCAAAATAATAAGTTTATTTTGTAAAATTTAACTTATAAAATTCTCATAAATTATATTTAAAGTGGGTGTGCCATCAAAAGGTGGCAAAACAGCATTTTTTGGAAAAATACTTATTTTACCTGAAAAAATTTATTTTGTTCTCATACCATGTTCTAGAAAATGTGTAAGATGAATAATAATGTTATAAAATTCAAAATTTAGTTAATACTATTCATAACGGCTAGTTTATAATAATATTATAACCATATATCATTGTTTAGTGAAACCTGGTATTGCGTACTACACCTGCGACCGAGGAAGGTCGCGATTGCGTATAATGAAAGTCAAGTTAGGGTTGCGTGTTGTGCAAGACTCATTTGTTGTTGCGTATAACAAAATAAAACCATATTTTATTTATACATTGAACATATATATATATATATACACTCAATGTTGTGTAGAATGACTATTATCAAACGAACTTGAAATTGTGTATAACACAATCCAAGAACTATGTTGCGTATACTGCAAGCTAATACGGTGTTGCGTATTTCACAAGATAATAATGGTGTAGCAAAAAACACATGAAATAAAATAAATTAAAAAGAATAAAATCTCGGGGTGTTACAAGCACTGAGGTCCTTAAAGTATCCAACAATTCATATCATGGTTCAATAAACTAAAATCAATTGTTTAAAATAATAAAAATCAATTATAACCATTTTGGCATCCCCTAAACAAAATTCCATGATAAGTAACGACCCATCCCCTAGCACCACTCAAGAAAAACAGGTAAGATGGCATACCCAAAGGCATACCATATGTCAAATAACAATTAAACAGGCAACAACAGGTAAAATTAAGTCACACTAAAAATACTTGAAAATGAACCAAAGGTTTCACCACCCAAAAGTCTGCGAAAACACAAAAGGAGGTATGCACTGCCTACCTGAGACTCGTAGACATAGGCACGTACGATATCAAGCTCCAATTCAAAGCAGATTTTCATAGATCTATGTGTAATGACCTAGACCTCTCTAGTCCATTCCATTGTGAAAATCAGGTGTATGAGGTGTTTCAAGAGGTAAAGGTAACATATCCCCAACACTTTGCCAAATTTCTATTTTGGTGAACAGTTCCACCGGTGAAACGTTCCAACGGTTGACCGTTGTGAACAATGCATCGGTGACGTTCTATGAATAGTGTCATCGGTAACCTTATGTGAACAGTGACCTCTGTGACCTTATGTGAACAGTGTCATCAGTGACCTTCTATGAATAGTGTCATCGGTCACCTTATGTGAACAGTGCAATGGTGACCTTATGTGAATAGTGACATCAGTGACCTTTTGTGAACAGTGTCATTGGTGACTTTCTGTGAACAATGTCATCAGAAACCTTATCTGAACAGTTCCATGATGACCTTATGTGAACAGTGGCATCGGTGACCTTATGTGAACAATGTCATCGGTGACCTTCTATGAAAAGTGTCATCGGTAACCCTATGTGAACAGTATAACAGTGAGGTTCCAACTGTGAGGTTCCATCAGTGACCCCTATCTCCATTTCCAAATTTTGAGTTCATGAATAGTGTATCCAGAACGGTGAGGTTCCATCAGTAACCTCTATTTTATTTGATAAATTATGAGTTAATGAACAGTGTTTCCAGAACGGTGAGGTTCCATAGGTAACCTCTATTTCTGTTGTCAAATTTTGAGTTCATGAACAGTGCTTCTAGAATGGTGAGTTTCCACTGGTAACCTCTATTTTCTTTTCCAAATTTCAAGTTCATGAACAATGTTTCCAGCTTCCTATAGTTTGGCCACTTTGACGTTTCCTTTGACGTAAAATGACTTTAAATTGTCATTTTAAGGACTCTAATACTGATTCAAATGTCATAACTGCCTTATTAATTTCTCCTAAGTCTTAGGATGTTTTTTTACATGGTCAAACTGTGTGGTTTAATGCGATATAATTTTAATGGAAAATCCAGTGTATCTTAAACCACTGCTCCTTTAAATCTTCTAAATGGATGATATTTCTTTCTCCCTAGTTCTTCCTCCTTGTTCTCTGGTGTGAGATGCTCGAACATCCCATTACTTTGCATAGGAGTTGTGCAATCAAACTTTCCTGGTAGGATTTGTTCAACTCTATTTTGATGCAACCATGCAACATCGATCAGTCATCGATATAAGGTATGATCTATCTTCATTATTTCAAGTTCATCACCTTCTTTCTCCTTTCCATTTCTATGGAATTTTACCCCCATGTTCCTAATGGGATTTTCATGGGTGTTTGTCGATGTGGTGGGGTCTCTGCATCCTTGGGTGGATACATTTCTCACAGGGTAGGAGATTGTAACCCATTGTGTGGCTCATTCTTGTATAATTGTCAAGATCTTTTTGAGGTAGGGGATTCATTTCTTTTCTTTTCTACTACATGAAAATGTATAGTTAGCATGTTTTATCCCACTAGATCACAATAAAATTGGCATAAAAAATATTTGAACTGGATAAATAAATTGAGATCGATCATATATTTTTGCCTCTTGTTTTCTAGATAGTGTGATATCTATGTTTTCTTGCTTATCTTTTTCATTCTCGCTGGACATTGGTAAAGAACATAAAGCCAGAATTAATTGATAATTGTTTGGATAAAGATAAAGAGGCATGTAAATGAATCTGGTTCCTCTTGTTGTAATTTTAGGTTAATAAAATTGGGGCAGTAAGAATGCTTAATTGTTTGTGATAGCCTACTGATTAGGTTTCCTAAATTTGGAACCTACCAAAAAAGAAATCAGTTAATCCAAGATAGATTAAAGAACTGGTTGTTTGATAAAAGATAATTCGTTTTAGGGTTATGAGTTACCCTATTTTTTGTTTAAGGTCTAAGATCCTAATTGATATTATGTTTGTTTTCCTACTTTTTGTGTTGTGATGTGAGCCTGGAAGGCTATTGTGATACTTGGGGGCAGTGAGGCTGATTGGTTGTGGAAGCAGATGATGCCTAGAATGGTGAGATGCATCAGTTTATGCATGTGGGTGTAGGAGAGTACACCAAGGATGATGGAATGGGTTAGATGTGAATCTTTGGATGCTTGATGTTTCTTTGTTTGGTTATCTTCTTTACTTTCCCCGCTACTCAAGATAGCGAGTCTTGCTTACCCTTCTTCCAAAAGGGGTGAAGACGCGTGAGGTATGCCACCTGTTTTCCTGTTTAGCTTCTCAAGGGAGGATGGGTCTACACTCTTTCTATACGCAGCAAAGACTTGACGGGTAGTTCATCTACTCACTGTGTTGACCCCCCTTATGGTTAGCATCATAGAATATTTTTCTAGAATGCTAGGGTATATGGGAAAGTAATGCAGTAAATAAATAATTGAATAAATGATGTTAACCCATGGGGTTGGAGCTTGCTGGAATGAAATGTTTTGGTTACAATTTTAAAGGGACAATGGAATTTTGGTGATATTATAATCAAATATAATGTAAAATTGTTAATGTTTCATTAATGTTAAAATAATTAATTTACATAATGTGGAACTGACAAAAAGGGAATTAAGTAATGTAATTAATCTCTTTAAATGGTTGTGTGCTTATAGGATACCTAGTCTTAGAAGTGGAAACTGTGAGTCTGAGAGACGTTAGCTGCAGTTGAGTCTAAGACTAGGTTTTTCCCATAGTGTGGTTGTGAGATATAGTATATTCTGTACTTTTTGTGTTTCTATATGCAATTCCACCCCATCAGTTAGGGAAACTTACACCCCGAGGATTCTAAGCCTTGGAGGGGGGGGGGGGGTTTCCCCAACATTCCGGTGGGCGGATGGATGGCTGACTACCCCCTTTGGACCTGGTCTCTTCTTTTGTTAGTTACTTGTGCTGGTAGGCATAGTGGTTAGTTTTCCCCATATATGTGTATAGAGGGATGTAACAGCTTGTGGTTATTCACAAACATATTTTCTTGATATAGTATCCTATTAACTACTATAGGTGTAACGTGTATATGATATGATGTCTTGAGGATCCTTACTTGGAGTATGCGATGTAATGGCTTGAGGTATAATACCCGATGGATGATACATGTTATACGAGATGTGGTGGCTCCAGAAAACTACATGGTTGCTTTTTTGTGTGGATGTGGTGGTTTTGTTGCTTGAGGTGCATGTTGTGGTGCTTATCCCAGGTGTCTGCAGGCAATACTTTTTGGAGAGAGATTCTTAGGACGTGCGACATTGGGGAAAAGTGGAAAACCAGTGTGGAAGTAGTAGTGGGGTACCCTTGATGTTCATTATTATATTATATAATCTTGTATGCGTTACTTGGTTAGAGTATCCATGGTGAGGTTGAGAACTTAGTATACCTGTTTAGGTGATGAGTTAGTTTCACTTGTTGTTCATTGTGCTTTAGCATGATTTCTTTTCTTTTTCACGAGAGGCTTTATGGAGGATCCTACTGAGTATACTGTTATACTCAGCCTATGTATATATTTACACTGTTTTCAGGTCACTTGGATCTGGTTGGAGATCAAGCTGGATTCTTGTATCTGGAGGTTGCAGGAGCTGTTCCAGCTTGTAGTTGGTTCTGTTTTTACATTTGGGGTACTTTTAGTTTTCCCCTTCCAGTTGTAGTAGTTTTTCATGACATTACATATGTGAACTTGGGTTTTCTTTTATATTTCAATTTGAGTTAGAGTTGGTTGGTGTCTATCTTATCTCTCCCTTCTGCTTCAGTTCTCTTAGAGGGTAATGCCTCCCATCTGTGTGTTTACTATACCCTTGGTACTAGTCTCCATCCCGGGGCCTACTGGAGGAGAGACTCGGGGGTCATTATCGCCCTTATCACATTGCTAGCCCTGGAGGGTTACACTTGGTGGGGATCGGGTCGTGATAGAGTGGTATCATAGGCAAGGTTGATGGATAGGATGGAGTTTGCAGTTTGGCACAGGTGAGGTTTCATGGGTTAGTAGGGCCACAATGTCAGTCATGTTTAACATGTGATGTAAACACTGGAGACTGGCTAAGACATAGGCGTTTAGGGCCCCCTATGGTCTTATGTATGAAACTTTAAGTTTTTAATGGATACTAAATGAGGTGATACTAGTTGCAGGGTAATGACCTAGGAAAGGATCATGCATCATTCTTCTTTGTGCTTGTGTTTGAATGGGTAAAACTTGGGATAGGTTAACCTAAAATTAATGAATGAAAACAACTAATTACTTAATGAAGAGTCATACATATTCTTGGTTTAGGAGCTCTAACGGTTTATATTTTCATGGTATGGCTACAAGTCGACGTCCTCACCAGGATCACATAGAAGATGCCCAATAGGATGTTCCTGCAGATCATCGTAGGGTAGAGGTTAACGAAAACGTCACTTGGAGGAGGACACTATGAGAGTTTCAGTTCCAGAGTCTACAGAAGTATGAGAGCTCCATTTCAAATGCAGTCATGTAATATTGGTTGGAGTAGGTCGAGATAGGCTTCTGTTCAATCCATGCTCGGAAGGATCAT
Organism: Viscum album; assembly: GCA_963277665.1. Lineage (NCBI taxonomy): Eukaryota > Viridiplantae > Streptophyta > Magnoliopsida > Santalales > Viscaceae > Viscum > Viscum album. Next base: position 487,125,871 of record OY728164.1, read on the forward strand.
TGGGTGTCCTTGATTGTGAAGATGCTACGTGGAGCGGTGAGGAAGTGATGGTTCTTCTTCCTCGAGGATCACGATGAGTCATCGATCTCATGGGAGGAGTTTCAAGACATGTTTAGAATCTAGTTTCTTTCATCGAGTGCAAATGTGTCCAGTCACCAGGAGCTTCTTACCCTTCGATAGGAGAGCTCCAGTGTGCGAGAGTTTGGAATTCATTTTAGGAACGTTTTATGATATGATTCAGACCTGTCTGCAGATGAGGAGGCCAAGGAAAGGAATTTCTAGGTGGCTTTGAGTCCAGAGATCCATCATCAGGTCACCCCATTTATGCTGAAGACATATCTTGAGGTGCTGGCAAGGGCATAGGTCGTCGAGAGGACTTTGGCCAGAACTGGATCATCACGACAGGGGTGTCATCCTGATTCCTCATGAGGCTGAGGTGTGGTCCGGGGTTCTCAGTTTTCAGGGCAGAAGAGTTTCCGTTCAGCCGGGGGTAGGTCCCAGCCATCCACATCTCATTTCCCTTGAGGCAGCAGATCTATAGCCTATTCCAAGGGATCATGCACTTGTTTTTCTTTTGGTGATCAAGGTTATCCGTAGCAAGAGTGACTGAAATTTTAGAGAAGTCATTGTGCACCAGGAATTCCACTCTAAGTTCCTCCATTGAGGCAGCTCCAACAGAGGTAGCAGTAGTAGGTTTCACGAGTATTAGATTCGTAGAGGGTAGATGGTCCAGGAAGAGGATATCCCCATGATGCTCCCCATCCTCAGAGAGAAGAGAACAATCATGTCAGTGGTCATCATCAGGGTAAGAGAGGTCATGGATGAGGTCATGATCAGCTTCATGCTTTAGCATTTCTAGCACCAGGCGAGCCAGACATCGTTTGAGGTACATTTTTCTTATTTTCTACCTTAGTGTATGACTTGTTTTATCCTGGAGAGACACACTCCTTCATATCACCTATGCTCATCCATGCTTTGGGACTTGAGGTAGAGATGATTCCAGTGCCCTTGGCGTTGACTACACCAGTTAGAGGTCGATCTGACTTGTTTGAAGTATGCAGAGATTGTGAGCTAGTGTTGGGATAACACCACTCTTGGGGAGATTTCCTATGTTTACAAATACAACCATATGATGTCATCCTTGGCATGGATGGGTTGTATTCGATGCATGTTATCATGGATTGCATCAAGTAAAAGGTCATTTTCTTTAATGCAGATGGAGATTCAGTGGTGTTTGTTGGCGAGTGAGATCCTCGGATGGGTCATAGCAGTGTTCTGTCCTTATCATCAATGATGGCTGAGATAATGTTGAGTTTTTCAGAGGTTCAGCAACTGGTGTTTCCTAGGGTCATATAAGAGTACCCTGATGTCTTTCCAGAAGAGGTTATAACATCACCCCCTTGACGAGAGATCGATTTTGGGATCATGATACAACCAAAAGCATCTCTTATCTCTATTTCTCCATATAGTATGGCCCCTTTTGAGTTACGAGAGATACGTATACAGCTTTATGGTCTGTTACAGTGCAGTTTTGTTCAGAGAAGTGTGTCACCGTGGGGTGAACCGGTTTTGTTTGTGAAGATGGATGAAAAACGTTTTCAGTTGTGTGTCGATTATCGTCACTTGAAAAAAGTGACAATAAAGAATCACAGTACTCTTCCATGGATTGATGATTTATTCGATCGACTGAAGGGTGAAAGTTGGTTCTCAATGATTAACTTGTAGTCAGGATATCATCAGATGCGTGTGAATGATGAGGATATCCCAAAGACTACTTTTCTTTTTCATCATGGACATTATGAGTTTGTTGTAATTCCATTCGGCGTGACCAATGCTCCAGCCGTGTTCATGGGATTGATAAACACTGTGTTCCATGAGTTCCTAGAGAATTTTGTTGTAGTTTTCATCGAAAACATCCGTGTGTATTCCATGTCTGAAGAAAAGAATGCAGAGAATCTACATGCCGTTTTGGGAGTTCTTCCTCAACATTAGTTGTTTGGGAAGTTGTAAAATTGTGATTTTTAGGCTCAAGAAGTCCGTTTCTTGGGGGATGTGGTTTCTTAATAGGGATTATCTATGGATCCATCAAATATAGAAGCCGTTTTGTCTTGGGAAGCCCCCAAGACTGTGTTTGAGGTGAGAAGTTTTCATGGTCTCACAGGATACTACAGGAGGTTCGTAGCCAATTTCTTTAGAGTTGTGACTCCTCTGAAAACTTTGTCCAGGAAGGATAAGGTGTTCATATGGACTGATTAGTGTCAGGCAACATTCGAGTATCTAAATGAAAAGTTAGTAAGTACTCCAGTTCTTTGTCTTCCAGTAGTGCGAGTTCAGTTTGATGTTTTTTGCGATGCTTCGCATCTGGGGTTAGGTTGGGTTCTATTGCAACATAGATCAGTTGTTTCTTATGGGTCTCCTAAGTTACGTCCCCATGAATGTAACTATGCCACCCACAATCTAGAGTTGGCAGCTGTAGTTTTTTCTTTGAAGTTGTGAAGAAATTACCTCATTGGTGAGTGATTTTTTGGTTTCACCAATCATAAGAGCCTTAGGTATGTTTTCTACTAGCATGACTTGAATTTACAACAGCGTCGGTGGATGGAGTTCTTACATGGATACAATTTTGAAATATCGTATACACCTTGAAAGGGGAATGTTGTAGGAAATGCACCGAGTTAGAAGTCATGTAGTGATGTATTGCATGAATCTAGTGACTCTTGGAGAGTAATGGAAGAACATTTAACATTACATATTGATATGGGAGAAGTTGGTGGAAGAGTTTGTCTTTTTTAGATGATGGTGCAGTCATCTCTGGTGCAGAAGGTGGAAGAGTCCCAGTTGAGGGATCTAGAGGTGGAGGTCTAAAAAGACCGAGTTTTATGTGGAGAGGCCCCTGATGGTTGGTCTGAGGATGAAAAACACCGATTGTTGTATCATGGATGGATATTTGTTTCTTTGACAATGCGTGAGACGGTTCTCATAGAGTTCCTTAGTTCTCATTTAGCGGTGCAACCTGGCATGAAAATGATGTACCGAGCCTTGAGGAGCCATTTTTGGTGGCCTGGGCTGATGTATGGTGTTTCAGAGTTTGTGTCTTGATGTTTGGTCTGCCAAAAGGTGAAGGTTGAACACCGTGTTCCTGGTGGTTTGATCCAACCATTATATGTTCCTCAGTGGAAGTGGGAGGACATCTTAATGGACTTTGTCACTAGTTTACCTTGATCATAGGTAGGACATGATTTTATTTGGGAGGTAGTGGATCATTTAACAAAATCATCCCACTTCATAGATATAAAGGAGTCAAGATTAGTAGAAATTCTGTCGAGGTAGTATCTAGAGGAGGTGGTGAAACGTCATGGAGTCCCATGGAAGATCATTTTTGATCGAGAGCCTCATTTTACCTATAGGGTGTGAAGAGGTCTCTAACATGCTATTGGTTCTCAACTATGCCTTAGCATTACATTTCATCATCAAACAGACGGTTGGATAGAGCGAACCCTCTACACTCATTAAGACATGTTATGCTCTTGTGTCTTGGATTTTGAAGGTTCATGGATGAGGCACTTACCCTTGGAGGATTTTGTTTACAATAATTGCTTTCACTCCACCATCATTATGGCTCCATTTGTAGCCTTGTATGGCCGACCTTTCTGTTCTCCATTATACTGGATTGTGGTTGGAGAGGCAGCAATTCTCGGACCGGAACTTGTGCATAATACCACAGAGATGGTTCAGGTGATTCGTGAGAGGATGAAGAAATCACAAGAATGCCAGAAGTCATATTCTGATCAAAAGAGGAGACCCTTAGAGTTTGATTTTGGGGATCACATGTTTATGAAGGTGACTCCCCATCATGGGCAGCAAAGGTTTGGTTGTGGGAGTATGCTTTATCCCCAGTTTGTTGGGCCTTTCAAGGTGTTAGCTCATGTTGGAGTTATGGCGTATCTATTAACACTACCCCCAAAAATGAGTTGGAAACATGATGTTTTCCATGTATCACAGCTCTGTCATTATCTTCATGATGACTCTCACATCATCGATTTGAGAGAGATCGATGTTGATGACGATGCGACCTTTTCGGAGCGACCTGTGGAGATCCAAGGCTGCAAATAGAAGGTGTTGTGCAGGTGTTCTATCCCCTGGGTTTGTGTCTTGTGGCGACACAGTGGCATGGAGGAGAGTACCTGCGAATTTGAGTCACATATACGTGCTTAGTACCCCGAGTTGTTTGATGCTTAACTCTTTTCAAGTATCAATGTAGTCCTTGTGGTTTTAGACCGTTCATTTTTATAATATGGTTTTCTTTTGTTACATCTTGTGGCCTTCTCTCTTTTGAGAGGTATCTCTATGGGTGGTAGTTAGGGCCCCACTTCATATTCCCTTTAGGTGGGTTTTCAATTCTCAAGGACCAGAATGTTTTGAGAGGTATCTGATGTAATGGCCTGGACCTCTCAAGTCAATTCCTTTATGAACATCGGGTGTAGAAGGTGCTTCTGGAGGTCAAGGTGACGTATCCCCAAAACTTTTCCAAATTTCTATTTCTGTGAACAGTTCCATCAGTGAACAGTTCCAATGGTAAACCATTGTGAACAGTTCATTGGTAACTATCTATGAACAGTTCCATCAGTGAATAGTTCCAATGATAGATTGTTGTGAACAGTGCATCGGTGACCTTCTATGAATAGTTTCATTGGTATCCTTATGTGTATAGTGACATCAGCGACCTTATGTGAATAGTTTCATCAGTGACCTTCTGTAAACGGTGTCATCGGTAACCTTATGTGAACCGTGAAATGGTGACCTTATGTGAACAGTGACATTGGTGACCTTATGTGAACAGTGTCATCAGTGACCTTCTATGAATAGTGTCATCGATAACCTTATGTGAACAGTGAAATGGTGACCTCATGTGAATAGTGACATTGATTACCTTATGTGAATAGTGTTATCGGTGACCTTTTGTGAATAGCGTCATCGGTAACCTTTTATGAACAGTGTAACGGTGAGGTTCCAATGGTGAGGTTCGAACAGTGAGGTTCCAACGGTGAGGTTCCATCGGTGACCCCTATTTCCTTTGCCAAATTTTGGGTTCATGAACAATGTTTCCAGAATGGTGAGCTTCCATTGGTAACCTCTATTTCCTTTGAAAAATTTTGAGTTCCTGAACAGTGTTTCCAAAACAGTGAGGTTCCACCAGAAACCTCTATTACCTTTTCCAAATTTCGGGTTTGTGAACAGTGTTTCCAGAACGGTGAGGTTCCACTGGTAACCTCTATTTCCATTTCAAAATTTCGAGTTCGTGAATAGTGTTTCCAACTTCATATAGTTTCTCCCCTTCGACGTTTCCTTTGACGTAAAATGCATTCAAAGCCTCATTTTAAGGACTCTAGGGCCGATTCAATGGTCATAACTTCTATATTAATTTATCCTAAGGCTCAGGATGTTATTTTACATGGTCAAACCACATGGTTTAATGTGATTCTCTTATAATGGAAAATCCAATGTATCTTAAACCACCACTCCGTTAAATCTTTTAAAGGGATGATATATCTTTCTCCATAGTTCTTCCTCCTTGTTCTCGAGTGTGATACACTCGAACATCCCATTCCTTTCTATAGGATTTGTGCAGTCAAACATTTCTCTTAGGATTTGTTCTGCTCTGTTTTGATGCAACCAAGAAATATCGATCAATCTTCGATATAATGTATGATCTGTATTCATTATTTCTAGTTCATCTCCTTCTTTCTCCTTGACCTTTTTATGGAATGTTACCCCCATGTCCCTAATGGTATTTTCTTGTCTGTTAGCTAATGTGGTGGTGTCTTTGGATTCCTGGGTGGATACAATTGCCAAAGGGGAGGAGATTGTTACCTGTTGTGTGGATCATTCTCGTATAAACTTCAAGAACTTTTTGAGTTAGGGGATTCATTGATTATCTTTTATGTTATGTTCAACTGTAGAGTTAAAATGTTTTATCCCACAGAATCACTATGAAATTGGCATAATAAATATTTGAACCTGAGAAATACATTGAGATCGATCATATGTTTTTGCCTCTTGTTTTCTAGATAGCTTGATATCTATGCTTGATTGCTTAGGTTTTTCTTTCTCGATGGAAATTTGTAAAGAACATAAAGCCAGAATTAATTGGGAATTGTTTGGATAATGATAATGAGGCATTTAAATGAATCTGGTTCCTCTTGTTGTAATTTTATGTTAATCAAATTGGTGCAGTAAGAATGTTTAATTATTTATGATAGACAACAGACTATGTTTCTCAAATTTAGAGCCTACAAAAAATAGATTAATCCAAGATGGATTAAAGAACTAGTTTTTTTGATAAAAGATAATTCATGGTAGGGTCCCGAGTTACCCTCTTTCTTGTTTAGGGGCCAAGATCCCAATTGATATGATGGTGGTTTTCCTTCTGTTTGTGTTGTGATGTGAGCCTAGAAGGCTATTGTGATATGTGGGGGCAAGGAGGCCGATTGGTTCTGATAGCAGATGACACCTAGTGTGGCGAGCTACATCGGTTTATACATGTGGGTGTCAGAGAGGACACCATGGATGATGGAACGAGTTGGATGTGAATGTTTGGATGCTTGATGTTTCTTTTTTTGGTTATCTTCTTTAGTTTCCCCACTACTCAAGGTAGATGGTCTTGATGTTTCTTGATGTTTTGATGCTTGAAGTTTCTTTGTTTGGTTATCTTCTTTACTTTCCCCACTACTCATGGAAGCTGGCCTTGATTACCCTTCTTTACTTTCCCCAATAATCAAGGCAGCTGGTATTTAGCATGATTTCTTTACTTTTGCACGAGAGGCTTCAGAGAGGATCCTACTAAGTATACTATTATAATCACCCTATGTATATATATAAACTATTTTTCAGGTCGCTTGGAGCGGGTTGGAGATCAAGCTGATTTCTACTAGCTTGGGGTTTCTGGAGTTGTTCGGGCTTGTAGTTGCTATTGTTTTTACTTTATTTTGGGTACTTTCAGTTTTCTCCTTCTAGTTGTAGTATTTTTCAGGACATTATGTATGTGAAATCTAGTATTCTTTTATTTTTCAATCTGATCTGGAGTTGGTTGGTGTCTATCTTATCTCTCTCTTCCGCATGAGTTCACTTAGAGGGAAATTCCTCCCATATGCATGTTTACTATACCCTTAGTGCTAGTCGCCTACCCAGGTTGGGGCCTACTGGAGGTGGGACTCAGGGGTCATTATCTCCCTTCTCACATTTCTGGCTTAAGAGGGGTACACTTGGGGGGGAGGGGGTCGTGACACTATGTTTCCTTCAAATACCAGCAATTCCACACGGATGGAAACTACGACGTGTGAGGCAAAGGATCAAGAAAGAAATAGGGTGCATGGGTTTAGACTTGTTGTTGTGATCCTGTAGCAACAGACAGATTGAAGAACAAACTGCAGTCGATGATTCTAGGGAAAGTTATATAATTCAGGTTTTTGGGACAGAACTATTCCATAGTTGGGGAAGAAGAAGAGGATTTCTGAAATAAGACGCGATGCTCTTTCATTTAACCAAAAAAAATTAAAAATACATGGCATGTAGAAAATGACTACCGGCTGTGTAGTATCCTAGTCCGTACTCTGAATTAAGCAGAGGAAGCCACACGACTAGGATCCTCCACATGGGTCAACACACGGCTTGAACTTATCCAGTACGTAGAAAGGAGGATACATGACATATCAAACAATGCTACACGCCATGTAGTAGGAAATTTCTACACGGTCCTCACAAGGAATGTAATCCGTGAGCACACGACCGGTACTCACCTAACCATACACGACGTGTACCTTATAGTACATGGAGTGTAGTCTTGAAATTTCAAGAACTTCTTATATTTTTCTAGTTTTCTCTGAAACAAGTCAAAATTTAAACAGGGTTAAAATATTGACCCATTCTAAAATACCAGGTTCTTATAATCTCCCCACCTTAACATAGCTCATCTCCGAGATATCAAATGAAACCAGGAGATGGCACTGAATGTACCACCATGATCAAAGTAACTCAGACTACCCCAGTCTTAATGGTTCTCGGTAAATTATTCAAGGGGCTCCCCACATTTGGATTTGCCTAACTCAGTCTCAACCCGATAAAACTCAAATCAAGAAAAGGTTCACTAACCAGTTTCCTAGAATCATTGTCCCCTCATGACACATCATCTCCCCTGCACCTCATTGGTGCTCCCATTTCATTCCCAACACCCCAAACATATCCTGCACCACATCGGTTTCCTCCTCTATGAGGTCCTATATCCCTTGGATGATCAAAATGAACCTGGTGCCTAGCACCTCAAGCAATCCATATTCTTGATGCCTCGATTCCTATGGAACCTCAAGTAACCTGCATCCTCGATGCCCCGATGCCCAAGACACCTCACATAACCCACATCCTCAATGCCCCGATGCCACACATCTCATACATATATATAAATATATCACGCACTCGATATGGTGCAAATCCCACTATCTAGAATCTAGTCAGTCCACATAAATCATGTGCACCTCATGCACTCAAAACCGGCATGCCTCAATAGGTCATGAAAAAAAAAACAAGAAGGTCATGAACACACTTGTGGTGTACCTCTAACTATAGTCGGCTCACCAGCCTGCTCATCACCCGACAGCTCCATGGCATGCACCTGACCTGAAGTACGCCTACCTGATGCCTGACCTATCTACCGTACTACTCCAGTCACCGACCACTGACCCCTCAGCTTGGTCCCACTGTCTTTATCACGTCCTCTGCGTGCAGCTGAAACTCAGATACCCTCCCCTGGTACTGAACCTGAACCAACTCCAGATGCCACATTCTATCTTGGTTCTTGTATGCCAGCTGTCTAAGAAGGTTGCCTACATAACCTATTCCGATGCCTGACCTATCCACATGCCCAACACTCCTTTGGAGGACTATCACACTATGTCCGAACTTGTCCCAGCTGTCCACACTTAAATAAAACCACTGAATAACTACTATGATGTGGTGTATATGAGTCCTTGGCCGGACTGCCCTACTAGAACTCATCCCTTACTCACTTCCTGCTATCTGAACCATCACCTAATGCTATTTCCCGACCAACATGGGGCCTATCCCTCTAGTTTCTTTCTGCTATGATCACTTTATTTACTGCCTCTGAGAATGAACCTAGCCAAAAGATATTTACCTAGATCTGAATGGAGTGTCGTAAGCCATCCTTGAAGCGCCTCACCCTTTCCGCGTCATCGCTTACCATACCAGGTGTAAATCGAGACAACATAGTGAATGTAGATACATAGTCCATGGCAAACATGTGTCCCTACTGAAGGCTCAAGAACTCCCAAACTCTCACTTCCCTCAGTGTCTCTGGGTAAAAGTGCTCGAAAAACTAGTCCTCAATGTCTTTACATGCTAGTCCCTCTTTCCTGTGAGCCTGAACCGACACATCCCACCAACACTTTGCTGGTCCTCACTACATGTACATCACCAGCTTGACCCTCCGCCCTAGAGGCGTCCCGAGCTACTCTAAGATCACATGAATGCTCCTTATCCAGTTCTTAGCCACCTGCGGACCACCCTCACCTTGAAAAAGTGGCGAGTGTTGTGACTAGAACTACCACGTCAGATATGCCATATATGGCTCTCTACCCTATGCACCTCTGTCAATTCCCTACAAGACACGTACTAGGAAAGCTCGGAGCTGCTCGTTGATCCATGGTCTGAATACTTCCAAACCCTGCTATTTTCCTGACTGCACTAGATCCTGGACATGTTCTTGTCCCTGAGCCTGTACTTATGGCTCATGCTTTTCCTGTACTAGATCCTAAACCAGATCCTGCAGCACTGTATCATCTCCCGTCTGATGCTCCATCTGAGTCGACTAAAATAAACCCACTGAATACCATAAATGACCAGATAAAACATATATATATAACAATATATATTCAATGAAGATAAGGAAAGCAGTAATGAGATAGCATAAAACAACTTCCCTTACTCTCCCCTATCACAACCCAGGACCATGGAATCCCGACCTCATGGCCTCTTTACCCGCCCTTAACAAATCCAAGTATCAAAAGTACCTCGAGCCTTGCCCATCCAGACAACTCAAATTGCCTCAATCCATCGACCGAGTCGCCCAATACTGGTGATCAAAATCACCTCAACCATAGTACTTTCCTGCTCATTCAGAATCCAGACCCAAATACCCTGCCACATGCAATTCTACAAATATATAAAGCATGGAATAACACATTGTAATTAACAAGAAATTCTATTAGGAATTTAACCTATTATTATTTCAATGAATACAAAGAATGACAATATGATATTATTCACATGGAATTATCACTTTATAATGTATACATGCAATTATGAAATTGAAATACCCTAAAAATATACCTATTAAAATCCAATAAAACAAGCCTTTCCATGCTTAGATAAAGTCCAATTCTCCTTTACCGCACTGGTTCTAGGTTTACATATCACTATTTTTAACATCAAAAACCAAGTGATCCACTGAGGTGGAAATCATATAAACTGTAATATGAGAAAAAAGAAAACAACAATTTCCACCCACGTAAACTTGGGACATCCCTCATACCTAGGGCAACAGTAACCCAAACACAAGATAGAAACTCAGTTCCAGTCATAGCCTATCTCCAGTAAACCATACCCTAAATAGTAAAACCTGAAGAAATAAAAAGAGAAGCCTCAATCTCATTAGTATCTAGCAAAACACTACTACTAAATCCCAATCAATAAATCCTTTGATACCACTTTATAATGTCCTGAACCCGAAAATCCACCCAAACAATGCTAAATGGTTTTGGTGTTACTACATTAGGCGCTCCTCCGCAAACACCAAAAAATGCCAACTAACAATGAGGGTCTTATAAGTATAGTGGGGAGGCTGTACCCTCTCGGAGGATAATAATGGTACTAGTCCGAGTATAATAATAAATATGCAATAGAATAAATGATTGAACAAACTTGAACTAGACCCGCAGAACGGAAGAACATTCTATATCGATAAATAGTGGAAGCAATAAATATAAACAACAGAAGAGGAAAGTAAACAAGACAGCGTGCTGATCACTTGTAACTACTACCAAACAACAAAACATGCATCCAAAGCTATCCATACATATCCATAAATATATATATATATATATATATATATATATATATATGGTTCCAATGGCTAACCAACTATAGATACATAACAGGTAATAATGTTGATACAGGAAAGGAAGAAAAACAAAATAATCTCCAGCAAGACAAGAACTCAAGGTCCATACCATCTCTATGAAATAGATAATGCATTCCAGATCCAAAATCTGACTTATTTGCTCACATAAATCCATAATGTCTGCACAAATCCTGAAGGGGCCATTCAGGGTGTGGGATGAATCTTAGTAGGATACCACTAAATGGTGCATACCTAATATAAGTGTTTTAAGAAGACATGAAGTTATAAGGAAAACAGTAAATAATATGATACACATGGAGAAACACAAACTCCACGGGTGTTCAGTAGCCACCATGGAGTGTCACCTGCTTCGGCCAACACCAGAATCTATGTTATGTAACCCAACACCATGATCCCCCTGACACCGCATGTATCAAGTACCGACGACCCAAAGGCATGCCCCAAAAATAGTAGCTAAGAAGAACAAAGTGGTCTGTCCTCAAATAATTAACTAGAGGGACATCAATGTCTACCCTCAAATAAAGTAACCAGAGGGACAGTGATGTCTACCCTAAAATAGTTTAACCGGAGGGACAGTGATGTCTTCCCTCAAATACTATAACTTGAGGGACAGTGATGTCTTCCCTCAAATATTGGAGAGCCTCTTCCCCCAACGCGATAGCCATTATGTTATCCCTTTAAGGCTCCTTACCTTCCACGTGGCTTCCTAAGACAAGCACCCCCAAACCAATAGTACCTAAACCGCAACTAACGGTGGCCTCTACCCACAAGAGTGGTCAAAACCACCTCATCACAGAGTCTCTCTATGTGCACACTACTCAATGATCTGGGTGAGTAGTAATAACCAAAGTAAGTTTCCATGCCACAACACCTCTGTTAGCTTGTGTCCCTGAAACCATGCCCCTCAAGTCCGACGGTCTCACCACCCTAGTAACTCTGGCCATGCCCAACTTGACAGTCACGCAGACTCAAGTAAACATCCATGATGCCCAATAAAATGGTCAGAACCACCCAATGTAACTCAGGCCAAGCCCAACATATGATCAACCTCACTCAAGAATATCTGGGTCAGACCAAACACAACCGTAAGGGTTCCAACATATGCAATTCATAAATTAAATATATAATCAAAAGAATCACTTATAAACAGGAAAAACAAACTAAAATGTTGAAATTCACTAAACAAGTGTTGTCCCACATCAGCACTAAGGTCTTTAGAGTCTCCAATAATTCATTTCAAGGTTTAATAAACAATAATCAATAGTTTAAAACAATACAATTCAATTATAACCATTTTGGCATCCCCGACCAAAATTCCCTGATGCGAAATGACCACTCGCCCAGCCTCGCTCAAGAAAAATATGTAACAGGGCATACCCAAAGGCATCCCATATGTCAAATAACAATTAAACAGTAAATAACATGTAAAATAGAGTCACACCTCAAAATACCCAAAAATGCACCAAAGGTCGCGCCACCCAAAAGTCTGCAAAAACACAAAAAAGGTATGCACCACCTATGTGAGACTCGTAGACGTAGGCACATCCAATATCGAGCTCCAATTAGAAGATGATCTTCATAGATCTACATTTCCATCAAATCCTAGCAATTCCACTCAGATGGAAACTGTGAAGTCTGAGGCAAAGGATCAAGAATGAAACAGGGTGCGCGGGATTAGCCTCACTATTGCGATTCTGTAACCAACCGATGGATTGAAGAACAGATTCAAGTTAAAGATTCTAGGGTAATGTATATAATTTGGGTTTTCGGGATGGAACTATTCCAAAGTTGGGGAATAAGAAGAGGATTTTTGAAATAAGATGAGGCACTCTTTAATTTCACTAAATAAAAATAAAAATACACAGTGTGTACAAAAGGACCACACACCATGTAGTTGCCTTGTTCGTACTCTGACTTAAGAGGAGGTAGTCACATGACTAAGTTTCTCTACATGGGTCAACACACTGCTTGAACTCTGATGATATGCAGAAAGGAGGATACAAGGAATATCAAGCAACGCTGCACATAGTGTAGTAGGAAATTCCTACATGGTCATCACATGACATGTACTCAGTGAACACACAGCCGGTACTCGCCTAACCCATACACCGAGTGTACCTTAGATTACATGGTGTGTAGTCTAGAAATGTCTGTAACTTCTTTGATTTTCCAAATTTTCTCAGAAACAAGTCAGAATTCAAATAGGTTCAGAATATAGACCCATTCTAAAAATCTAGGTTCTTACATCATGTATAGATAATATTGATGTTATAATGGGTGCAACTAGATACCTCTCTAATGCATTGGGTAATGTTTCAGTCTCATGAGATTTCATGTATATGACTAGGGAGTAAATATAATCAATTATGGGAATTTTTACTCCATGTGATATTTTTATTCATTTTGCCTTAACTCATGTTTATTTCATGTTATATGTTGCTGCCACATTTCCCATGTTTTCGTGATCTTATGATACCATTTTCATTATGCTATGCTTTCATTTGATTACACATGTGCCTTATTTTCTACGATATCATATTATATCATTGACTCACATGTTATGTTTTCTCATCATGTTTATTCACATAATAGGATTTTTATCTCACCCATTTCTTTTATGCATTTTACAGTTTATCCCATATAGTTTTAGTATCTCACTATGGAAAAGAAAAAAAGTAATGATACCATGTTATAGTTCCTTTTGATGTAATATGAACCTATTATTCCAAAGACACTTGTACTTTACAATCCATGAGTTGTTTTAATGGATATATATCTTTATAAATGATGCAATAATATATGTAAAAGGATTGGGCATTTATATTGATCCTCTCAATAATGGATGATATGAAAGTTATTTGAGAAAGGTAGGATGCAAATCCATTTTTTATTCCCATATCCATCCTTTGATTGTCCAAAAAGATTGGATCCCTTAAAATCCTCATCATGGATTGATTTATGGGATCCTTTATGTATATAAAATCTTCCACTTTTTTCATTCCTTGAATGGTACCAAGATTAACAACAAAAATCCTTGACCCTCTTTAACAACCATTATTGGACCATATTAATCTATTTTTTTATGAATAAATCGTTGAGGATTATATGGTCTATGCATATGTCACAGTTATCCTTATAGAGGTTATGTCTCCTTATTTTTAACATAAAGATCACTAATTCCAATTACTAATCATGTATTAGATAGATCTACACAAGGATCTTTAATTAGCAGGTGGGATATGTTATCACCTTTTCATTTTTCATGAGTAATCAACCCAATACCTTTTTGGACACATCACTATAGATCCCAAATCCATCCCCACTGGTGGGTAATTTGAGAATATGTAAAATGATTATCCTCTTATTATTCTTTTTAAATCTTTCATCACATTCATAAATCTAGACAAACAGGAATCCCTTCTCAATAAATTTTTTTAGTGGGATTTAAAATCATTTGAATTTTCTCAAAAATGGATGATAATAGCCAGATAATCTAAGGAAACTATGAATATCTATCAAATAGGTTGGTCTAGCCCATCCTTAAATTGATTCTTTTTTAAGGGTCTATATATATTCATTTTCTGGTGATAACATGCCCTAGGAATGTTACTTTCTCCAATAAAAAATATAATTTATTATTCTTCACATACATATTTTCTTTATGAAATTTCTTAAGTACAATATTTAAATTCTACCCATCATAGTCCTTTATTTTAGAGCAGAGGATAATATAATTCATAAATAATTCCAAAAATTAAGTGAGGTAATATCTAGAGGCTGTATTAATCATGTACATGAATATTTCAAGAGCATTATTGAGTCCAAATGACATCATTATGAACTCATAGTACCTATACCTTGTACAAATATCTATCATGGGGATATTAAACTTCTTTACCTTTACATGATAATATCAATACCTAAAGTCCACATTAGAGAAATATTAGGCTCCATATAACTAATATAATAAGTCATCAATCCATGGTAGTGGATAATTTTTCATTTTTATGATCTTATTGAGTAGTCAATAATAAATGTAGAGGCACATTGACCCATCCTTCTTCTTAATGAAGATAATCAGTTCACCCCACAGTGAAGCACTTGGGTATATTAACCCTTAATCTATATTCTCATGAAGTTACTTATACAACTCCTCAAGTTCAAAAAAATCCATTCAAGATAGTGTTTTGGATATTATTAAGGCTCCAAGCGTAATAAAGATTGAAAATTTAACCTTTGTCTAGGAGGAAGACCATAAAATTATTCAAGAAACAAAAAAACATATTCCTTCATAATAGGAATGTATTCAAGAATGGTATTTTATTTAGTCTCAATAAATTGATCTAGATATGCTTTATCTCTAAGAAATAATATATATTCTTGTGATGTTGGTACCAAAGAATATTCATCCCCTTCCTTGAACATGTATAGAATCGAAGGGTGATTCGTGATATAGAGGGTGATTTATTTCTCTCATAAATTTAGGTTGGATATATATAATAAAATATAATAAATTCCTAAAATAGCATTGAATTACACTAAATAAAGTATCACCAAGTTCACTAGTAATTTCAACCCATAAATTTTGATAGGGTAGGAGTTATATATATAAAATGAAATAATTTACCCATTTGTGGTTTTCAATGGTGGATATACTTCCATGATTTTCAGTGGTGTTTGAATAGTTCTTGTAAACTTACATATCAAAAAATAATGTTTATAACCATAACCAAAAATTACATTTTATATACTTGAATGAATAATTAGCACACCTCTCACCACTTCATTATCAGGATCCATCTCAGTAGATGTGATAGAATAATCTCACCCTTGCTGGCTTGGAAATTTTTGGCGTGGATTGTCTCTATGAAACTTTGTATTAAATATTTTGATTTCATAATGCTCATGTTCTAGGAAATTGAAACAATATACTACTACATGAGTTTTTAATATATATTCCTTTATTCCATCACATTGGTGGGGTTTTTTCATTAGTAGTCACTATCTAGGTTCCCTTAGTTCCCACACCTAATGAATTTTTTCATGCCCCTTAAGAAATTTTCAGGATACTTCTTCCCACACTTTTTACTTGTATGATGTCGGTATTTGTTTCCAACATTATATTTATCCATCATGCCACTAGAATGAATCTCCATTTTTCACTTTTTATCCCCTGAAAACCTTGAGATTCACTGATATCAATTTCAACTTTGGGGGTGTGTTAGAAAATTTCCTCATAGCGGTTAGAGTCCCAAATCCTTAAGGATTTTCATAGACTCAGATTCAATCCACCAAAGAAGTGGAGAAGTCTACATTTTTGGGGTAATGAAAAAGAGAGAGGTGTATAATGCATGTCTTGTGAAGTTTTACACACACACCCCAATGGATTAATCATATATTTTATTTGATGCTAAAGAAGGTCCCTATCTATTTTTAGTTGAAGAGTGTGAGGAAACTATTTATCCAAAACCATTTTCTAGAATTCCTTCCACTCCATCACTTTGATCATCACCTTGAGTTTCATATTTTTTTACCAATGTATACAATTGATCAGCTTCTCCTTATGTATGATAAAAATAAAGAACAACCTTATCTTTTTTAGAGAATTGAAGGATGAATAATATCTTCTCAATGGAGTTGATCCATTGTTCTATGATTAAGGGACCCAAAGATCTACTAAATGTTAGAGCCCATTATCACATAATGGTCTCAGTTTCAACTTGATAATTATTAGGGGATTTGGGAGTTCCTCATAATTCTGGGTTTGGTGATAAAATTATGTTAATTGAGAATGTATTATCACTAATTAAATTAATATTTCCCCAATCAGGATAGGAATATCATTCAGGAAACCATTTCATTGTGCATCACATTGGTTGTTGACTCTGTTTCTCATATCTGTATCCATTTGAGTAGAAAAAAAGGGAAAATAGTGGATGATTATTTTTAACCTATTAAAAAAATAAATATTAAACCCTGAAAATTAAAGGGATAAGTCATAAATGATATATATTCCATATCCTATGAATTTAAAGGTTTAAATCTATGTTTTACACAATCTATTTGCTAATATAAAATCTTAGGGGAATTTTTTATTCCCTTAATAAAGGATTATAAGGAGATTGTGAATTTAATAACGAAAATCCATCAAGAGTGTAAAAATTGGTGTGAATCAAGGTCTTTTTTCATACACCAGGTAATGATTATGTCCATTTCAATGTTCCATTTTGGGGGTTATTACCACTGTGTACATCTACTCAAGATCCAAATCCACTTTTAGTATCCATAAATGAATTTAATTACTTATAAATTGATAAATATATAATTTTTCAAATATTCGGGATTCATTCCTATGTTTAGACTTATGATTGAGTCTTATACTAGAGTTTCATAATAGTAATCCTAAAAATAACTAGACATTTCTTGGATACAAACTATGAAATTTTATAGTTTAATACAATTTGTTTCACTGATTTACTACATAAATTTACACTTTATAAAATCCCAATATAGTGAAAATCCTTATGTATTTTTAAAATTATATACATAAAACATCATCTTGAGATAGGGATACAACAAATTTTTTGAGAATATAATTAACAAGCTCCTAAAATTATATATCTCTTTTAAAAATTCACGAGATAACCTCGAGATTCACATAAGAAAGGGGTGAGAAATAAATCCAGGTAATTGAATTAACAAAGAATAACATAATGTAAAGTTGTAAATGTGTTGAAAGTGGAATAAAAAGGTAACATAATAGGGGTGAGAAATATAATATTGAACAATAAGGCATGATATAATGTGATTTCATAAAAACAAAACTAGAATTTGTTGACAACATTAAACATGATATCACAAGCATAGGTAAAAGAAAACCAAAAAGACATCAAAACCTGGTGAAAAAAGGTACATAATGTATTAGTTTTTCTCTCTTATCCAATATGTGAAATCTCATGAAACTAAAATATTACCCAATGCAATGGAGCACTATTTGGGCACACTCATCATTTTCATATCATGTACCTGTATAAGTACACCACATGAATCATACAATATAAAGAATACTTTCATAAATTTTAATCCCAAGATCAAGGAGTGTGGGTTAAATACATGTAAGTAACCAATAAATTAATTATATGTATATATAGGGTATTCTCTCGAGCGGAAATATGTACATTTATTCATAATGAAAATGGTTGGCATGGAAAAATCACAAGATAATTTCAGCATCATAACAGGGGTACATAAAGGTACAAGGGAGGGATTAATGAGAGTGAAAGGGGTATATAATCACTTTTAAACCATAAAGATATTAAGAGTTATGTGTGAAATCATATCCCAACATGAAAAATTGGAAAAAAGGCATAATATAAAAGAGGTCCATGAGTAAAGAGGAGAATAAGAGGATCCCTTACCTCCAGAGGGTGCTTTTTAAGGATTAGAAGAAGATTCTTAAGAGATTAGAGGAACCATGGGAGGACTCTAGAGAGGGTATTATAGAGTAATTTCGTGATACAAGGGTTTTAGTGAAAATTAGTGGGAGTTTTGGTGGGTTTATATAGTGAAAGAGGGGAGAGTTCATTATTAATTTCAAAACATATGTTTTGGAATCTATATGATAAAGTAATGAAAAACAAAAACCTAAACATGGTTTTTAACTTTTATTATTCGAAATTGTATTGGTTTTCATTATTATAAAATTTTAATTCCAAATATTATTAAAATAATACCCTTGGGGATAAGGAAGTGAGTCACACTTACAAAGAATTTACTTTAAAATCATAAAATATAATATAGGTTTTCGAGGATTCATTATGGTTTTATAAGAAATAAAAAAATGATAAAAAAAATTATTTTATAGGTGAAATATATATATTTTTTTGGATAAAATTTATGGAATATATTACATCACTTTTGGGCCATTATGATGTCATTATACACACTGTATATTTATACTATATTTAATTTTACCCAAAAATTCGACCATCTCAAAAAATTATGAAAAATACACTATTGGATAATTTAGATGGGTTCATTAAAAAAATGATATTCATTTTAGAAAAATAATTATTTAATTATGATATACTAAGCTTATAAATCAAAATCCCTTTTTATGGAAAAAATATTGTTTTTATTATAACATTTTTCTGACCCTTATACAAATTATATCTGACTTTGTAAAAATATATTATCATTTATTTTTAATAAATATATTAAAATAATATTTTATTAAAATATAATTTATTTAAAAAATTATTTAATTCATCAAAAAATAGTGTCTTCAATGAAACTATATATTTCCCAAAAAAATCTATTTATGTTTCATCGTATGAGAATCTAGTTTTAATAATAATAATAATTTAATAATTTTAGAATAAATATTAAAAATGGAAAAATATAATTATTAATCTATTAAAATAAAATATAAAAATTTATACTATTAAGGACTAGATACGTATCAAATTAATGAAACTGTGAATTCCATAAGGGTAAGGTGTACAATGGTGAGATTTTCATAGGGTGGTTTGGCATAAATGGTTTGGGTTGTGATCTCAGTGTGCTTGATTTTCTTTGAAAAATAGTTTTTTAATTCTTTAGTTATTTAATATTTACAAGGAATTAAGGGAAAATCCCAGTGATGTTATCTCCCTCATAAGCTCTGATAAATGGGATTCATGGGGTATGATCATACTGGTCAATACCATCACTTATTTTATCCGTATAAATTGGGAGTTATAATAAATAATAAAATATAGAGGTTATATGGTTGTAATGGGAACAAGGGAATTATCCTTGTGGTTGATGGTTTTCCACCCTTTATGGGATATCTTGGGTGCTTTGGTCTGAGTGACATGACCCGAGTTCCATGTGGTGTTTCCCTCGATGTGATGAGGGATCTGTGCCACATAGCAATATTAGTGGTGACTGCTTCCAGGAGCCATTCAAGGTGACCCATATTCTATGGTAAGGTATCTATTGACCACATGGTCCAGATCATTAAGATAATGGATATATGTACTACTATGTTCTATATAGAGGCTCCTAAAATGGTTTGGAATTGGAATGGTTTCTGTAATGACCCAATATTTTTTTGGAAATTAATTTCTTATAAATATGTCATAATCACATGAAATAACAACATATTTAACTACTAAGTGTTATGTGACCCTTAAAAAATAAGTTTTTCACTTCTGTGAGGTGAATTTCAAAAATCTGACATACACAGTTGCGATCAGTAAGTTATTTATAGTCTAATAAAGAAAACATAATTTTTGGTGAATAGAAACCTACCCTTATAAATAGTAACATACCCTTATGAATATTGATATACCCTAATGAATAGTAAATTTACCTATGATAGTATATATGTAGAGACCCGAAGCTTATCATACATAGACTTTACATTACTTTTGCAGAATACTTAGTACATAACAAAAACACACACACACAAGGATCGTAATAGTTTAGTGTCTTTGGAAACTCGGAACGTAATCTTCTAATCATGGTGAAAGATCTTCAATATCTCCCATAAAGATCTTCCCTTTTTTTACCTAAAACCTTTCTTTATATCCTGGGGAAAAGAAAACATAAAAGGGTGAGCTCAAATGCTCAGTAAGGGTATACAAAAGAAAAATCAATCACATCATATTCATAAGAACATAACTTTTGGAAGTCTTAACCTGCAAAAGAGAGCATAATTTCATAACATTGGATAAATCATAGTAGTGAAATGAAATCCCAATAATCATAACTTAAAACATGAAACTTTGTGGCATACAAACATAATCATATAGAATCATTTCTTGTTAGTCAAGACTCATTGCCAAGACTATCTTAGTGGACAAAGTCCCTTTCTGAATCGAGTAACCCTCGTTTCAGTCCTGTTTCACTGAACCGGTATAACCTACCATTTCAGCCATGTCTATCTCATGAGATATAAAATCTTTACCCAATTCATTGGAGGGAGATATAGGTCCCACCCATCTTATAATGAATCCTTTCTTATGTGTGACACATAATCATAAAACATACATCATCGCATAACACATGTAACAAAAATGGGATTCTTGAAACATCATGACATCATAAATCAATTCATATAAGATAAAGGAATTCATAAAAATAATTCCATCACAACATGATCAAATCAATGTAATAATAGGGATAAAAACATAACCCTTTATTATCTTAGATGGAAAATAATTTTGATAAAACACTTGAACTCCATTCTTGAGGAAAATATCCTTTCTTCTTCAAAAACATTTTTCCTTTCATAACATGTCATACAACTTTAAAATAAAAGAAGTCGATTAAAAATAAACTTGAAAACTTGTAAAGGAAGCTTCTTGGGAATAATGTTTTAAAAATCCATTCATGCCGTATAAGTTAAAAAAACATTCTTCGTACTTTTGTCGGAAAATTCAAAAAAGTACCTCGTACGAAAAACGACAAAAGATTCTTTTCATATCTTTTACTAAAAACTCACAGAAGCGTAAAATAGGATTTAAACAATTGTAGGTGAATGTAAATAATATTACATATTGAGGAAACATGGATGTGGATGATAAAATACACCCCAGTAAATACTTACGAATAAACAATCTCAGATAAAAATGAGATTGTGATATTTCCCTTACCTTAGGTCCGATTTTCTTCGTAAGTGTCCGAACCTCCTGTATAATGATTTAAATAATGTCATTTACTTATTACAGAATCATATTAATTGTTATGATATCATATATGGTTCACTTATGACTTTATATTACCCGTTATTTTGTAAATTCCATGTTAAAGAGTGTTTTGGGTAAAATTGTTTCATTTGTCGTCCGTGTTTTGACTTGTAATTATTCATATGATTACTTAGATCATGATTACTTAATTCCAGAACATAAAACATGATTTATATATATATATATTCAGGATATACATATATATAATAAATCATTAAATGGAAAGAAATACACTGTTCATGGAGACGGTAGTCCGTACGTACGCATGCACGCTGTTTTCGTTTCCTTATTGAATTGAATGGAATTAAGTAGATGACATACATATAAATATATAAATAAACTCAGTATCATTATTATGTCATATATTTCATTAGTACATATTATATATACTTTATAATCATTCATGAATGG
Source organism: Viscum album (assembly GCA_963277665.1). Lineage (NCBI taxonomy): Eukaryota > Viridiplantae > Streptophyta > Magnoliopsida > Santalales > Viscaceae > Viscum > Viscum album. The sequence goes on from OY728164.1 coordinate 487,148,227, forward strand.
TTAATCATTGAGAATGAATCTCATCGCGTCGTGGAGACGGTAGTCCGTACGTACGCACGAGCGATGATATCATTCCCATGGTCGTGGAATTGTATTTGAGTATATATATATTATTTCAGTGTCAATATTACATTATAATAATCATAAATAGTTACTCATTACACCATTATACCCATCCTTGTAATGTTATGGTGGAAAATAGATCACACCACGGTGTGGAGACGGTATTCCGTACGTACGCACGCGCGGTGATTTCATTTTTCCGTAGGATGGATAGAAGGTGAATTAGGGTTGTTTCATATTTATAATAACATATCAGTATGTAAGTAATACTTATGTTATTACTTTATCATGAAACAACTAAAGAAGAAGAAGTTGAAGAAGAAAGAAATTGAAAAGATCGGTAATGGATATTACCTCTTCTTTGAAATGCCTCATTGAATCCTCCACTTAGGGAACTAAGTTTGGTCTTTGAAGAAGACCAGGACCTCTAAGATTATTCTAGGGAAGTGGAGAAGGAATTATGGAAGGGTTTGGCCGAGCTTGAATGCTCAAATTGGTGTGAGGAGGAGAGGGAGGAGGTGTTCTTTTATAAGGGAGGAGAGGGGCACCTTAGAAATATCTCAAAATATTATTTTATATTAAAGTCAAAATCGGTTTATAATGGTTCCAAAGGGTCTTATTTCGAAGCTAAAGTGGGGATGGGTCGAACCCCTCTCATCCAATAGGATTTAGACAAGTTTAGGTTATTATTTTAACCTTATCAATTAGATTTAACTCTAAGTTAAATAATTTAACTTTTACCGTGTCTTTTTGTTTTCTTACAGTATATGGTTAATAAACTTACTATATCAAGCCAAAAGAACCCCAAGTTATTTATTATTAATATATATAATCTTATCTAAGTCATTTGGCCGAACATTAGATTTTTAGGAATAAAATAACAATTAATAATATAATATTTGTTTTAAAAACTATTTTATGTCAATTTTGACACTATTTGGTACATGATTTTTATTAAATTCATAAAAGAATGATAAGTTCAAAACAAGTTACTTAAATCAACAATAACATGTCATATTAACCTACAGAATTAGTTTATGTCATAAAAGTTCTCAAATTACATTTATTTTGGCATTTATAACATCAATTATGTCAATATTTCATTAATAAGACAATTACTGCATCATCTTTCTGTCATAATAAATGATAATTATTTAATCCATAAAAATTCTAAATAAATTCCTATAATGTATATAATTGTATTAGCTTTCTAGAGACTATTCATGTTCGAAGTTTCATGAAGTTTATCACTAGATTAAAATTATTATACTTATAAGATTTAAGATAGTGACATGTTGTCACATTCTTTGGTTTTAAAAATATTTAAATTATTTTCATTGACAAAATTTAATTAAATTAATCTAATCCGACCCTTAGATGATATGGGTAGTTTTTTAGTCATCCAATAGGATTTTTACATTTGTTAGGGTAATTTTAAAATATTATATTTACCCTTAATTACCCGATTTACCTTTAACTATGGTAAATAAAATTTACCGTAGTTACTATTCATAATTCGCAAAAATAAAAAGTATCCTATTAACATAATTTGGACCCACTGATTCCAAATATGGAATCCATTTTTTAAAATTCAAAACATAGAAGTTTCAGAAATTAAATTAAAATTAATCCCGTTGTCGAATAAAAACGGGTTTTTGTTTAAAACATTGCAAAAGATTGAATTGATTTAACCTACGAATTCAAGGTAAAATCAATGCTAATGACATAAATTATATTAAATGGTAAAAATATATTCTATTTATACTTTAAAACCATTCAATATTATAATTTAACCACATAAGATATTACGATTAAAAAGTTGTTTTTAATTAAAATATAACGTGTTTTTACTATTCATTAAAATGTGAAAGTTACCAGAATAATATGAAAATTTTATCCAAAGTAAATTTTTATTTCTTGATTCCAAAGAGAAATTTTATTTTGTCAAATTTAACTTATAAACATGTCAAAAACCAGATTTAGAGTGGGTGCGCCATCAAAAGGCGGCAAAACTGCATTTTTTGAAAAATTTTTATTTTACCCGAAAAATTTATTTTGTTCTTATACCATGTTCTAGAAATGTGTAAGATGAATAATAATGTTATAAAATTCAATATTTAGTTAACACTATTCATAACGTCTAGTTCATGACAATATTATAATAATATAACATTGTTTATTAAAACCCGGTATTGCGTACAACACACGCTATCGAGGAAGGTCGCGATTGCGTGTAATGCAAGCCAAGTCAGGGTTGCGTGTTGTGAAAGAATCCTTCATTGTTTCGTATAACAGAATCCAACCACATTTCATTTATAAATTTAATATATATATATATATATACTCAATGTTTTGTAGAATAACTATTATCAAAATTGTTTGTAACACGGTCCAAGAATAGTGTTGCGTATACTACAAGCTAATACGGTGTTGCGTATAGCGCAAGGTAATCTTGGTGTAGAATACAACATAAGACATTAATGAAATTAAAATAATATTTTTCATAAAATCTCGGGGTGTTACATTCTACCCCCCTTAAAATGAATTTTGCCCTCGAAATTCGTCGGGGTTATAAATGGTTTACTATTCAAAAGTTTCTTTAATAGAAACCAACATAATAAAAAGGAATATCAAAAACAATATTTAAAAAAAAAGTATGAAACGTAACGGTTACCCAAATAAACTAATCACTGGGTTTCCACATAGGTGAAAATATGGATATGGAAGAGAAATATAACCATCATGTTCTGATGGAGAGTGGTAGAGAACATGGCTATGGAAAAGCCAGAAATCACAAAGCCATAAATTTATGACGATCTATGGTACCATCTGATTCATCAGATATAAGATCACTAGGACAACATTTTTGGTTTTCAAAATCGTTTCCCTAAAGTTAAAGAATTTGAATTAGAATAAATACTTACTTTATTTTGGTACAATCTCACTATTGTTCGTTCCTTTAACAATTTCCACTTCATCTCTTAAATAAATGAAGTTGAATTTGTTATTCGTGAAGTGTTAGCAGATCATGTGATAGAATGACGGGTCATTCCATCTGTCTCAAACAAAAGGTTAGAAAAAGTTATACATAAGTCATTCTATAGTGAGATTAATCATATATGGTTCCTAAAATGGACTTATACTTCATATATCATACTGCTTAATATAATAAAACTAGTTTCTACTAAACAGGGACTTCTTGTAGGCCAGTGGTAGGCGATAAAGGCCAGTCGCACTTCGGTTGTGGGTTCGATTTCCACAGCCTTGTCTGACGCGATGGGTTGTCGCCCGTCCTGCAGGTTGTCCTTTTTCTAAAACTACATTACTATAACATCCCATCAATAATATCGAAAAAAAACTTCTATCCTTAAACAATACTAACTTATGTCCAACATAATCCATTTCAATCTTTAGGCTTATCCATAATACTGCAGTCCACTCTCATAACATAGTGAAAACGATTACCAGAGATTTAATACCATCGTTGATCCCCATATATCATAAGATATGTTTTGTTGGTCACATTCCAAACATTCAAAGTCCTTAATCATGTATTCTCTTGAATACCTTAGTGAAAACATGAATGCAATTTAAAGTTAACACTTTCCACATACCAAAATCCTCAAAATTCTATATACTCAAACCATGATATCACTTAGTCCTTATATCAATCATGAGCTCATGAATACTATTAAACATTTCATTTTCTCATTCTCCCTTCATTATGAGCATATCATCTTATTTCCAAAAAATACCTCAATCACTTTGAATACCACATCAATAAGTATTGCAATACTCAATGATACAACATTATTTTGGAATCCCATTACATAAACACTTAATCATTCCACCACATCGTTGTCATATTCAACATTGCCAATAGTGATCGCATGTGACTTCCCTTTGTCCTTTTCCTTCAGTGGTTTCTCATGTTGATCATCACTAACCCTTGGATTAGGGCATTTATTAGCATAATGCCCCATTTCCTTTCACTTGAAGCATTGAAGTGTTGGTGGTGCGTTCTCTGCAGTGTTTTCTTTATTCACATCATTAGAAACCCTTTTTCCATTACTTCGACACTCAGCTGCTCGATGACCTTCTTTTCCACACTTAAAACATTTTCTAGTCCCTTTAAGACAATCTCCACCATGCTTCTTTCCACACTTTGTGCATAAGGAAACATTCATCTTCTTTTCACCATTATTCTGAGATTTCTCCTTGAACTCCATCTTTCGTTTCTTGTCAAAACCATGAGAAGGATATGTAACACCAACTTCCATTTCTACCTTGATAGCACAATGCACAATTTCTTCATAGCTACTGAAGTCTCTTATAGCTAATTCCCTTCGAAGACTTGGTTTTAAGCCATTGAAAAATAGATCAACTTTACTTTCAGGTTGGATGATAATGCCAGATGCATACCTTGCAAGTCTTGTAAAATTCGCTTCGTATATACCAACAGATTCATCATCCTTTTGCTTTAGTTCAAGAAACTCCTTCTCCATCTTTGTTCGAAGAATACGAGGGAAGTACTTATTGAAAAATAAGTTCTTGAACTCGTCCAATTCCATGGACTCAATTTCATCTCTTTGCCTTGTATTCTTGATAAGATTCCACCACTGATCAGCTTCACCTTCCAAACGATATACTGCTAAGACGACTTTATCATGTTCAGAACATTGAAGAACTGAAAATATCTTTTCAGTGGTACTGATCCATTGTTCAGAAACAAGTGGATCAGAAGACCCACTGAAAGAAGGTGGACGGTGCCTCATGAAGGACTCAATAGAATATTGTTCCCTTCTCTGCTCATTTGGAAGTCCAGAATGATTCATAGCTTGTGTAAGTATAGCAATAAGATTTTGCACTCCATCTCCCATAACATTTGTTTGTTCAGGAGGACAATCATTGCATTGTCCATTGCATTGATCAACACGGTTCCTTCGGGTTCCAGCCATCGTCTAAAACCCAAAAAGAATAGTGTGAGAGGAAAAAATCATGCTAGGGAAAACAACATAATAAAGGGGGAGTACCTTCAATATCTAACATCTTAGGTTTAATTCTATGATCGTTAGCATAGTTCTAGTACTAAAACCTATACGTATACTTATCCTTAGGGACATCCCTAGACATACCGTAGAAATATCTCTAGGGATCTCACTAACGTTTTCGCATCCTAGTTTCCAAAGGTTGACTAAACCTTTCCTCTGATACCAACTGTTGAGACCCAAAGCTTATCGTACATAGACTTTACATTACTTTTGCGGAATACTTAGTACATAACAAAAACACACACACACACAAGGATCGTAATAGTTTAGTGTCTTTGGAAACTCGGAACGTAATCTTCTAATCGTGGTGAAAGATCTTCAATATCTACCATGAAGATCTTCCCTTTTTTTTACCTAAAACCTATCTTTATATCCTGGGGAAAAGAAAAAATAAAAGGGTGAGCTCAAATGCTCAGTAAGGGTATACAAAAGAAAAATCAATCACATCATATTCATAAGAACATAACTTTTGGAAGTCTTAACCTGCAAAAGAGAGCATAATTTCATAACATGGGATAAATATAATAGTGAAATGAAATCCCAATAATCATAACATAAAACATGAAACTTTGTGGCATACACACATAATCATAGAGAATAATTTCTTGTTAGTCAAGACTCATTGCCAAGACTATCTTAGTGGACAAAGTCCCTTTCTGAATCGAGTAACCCTCGTTTCAGTCCTGTTTCACTGAACCGGTATAACCTACCATTTCAGCCATGTCTATCTCATGAGATATAAAATCTTTACCCAATGCATTGGAAGGAGATATAGGTCCCACCCATCTTATAATGAATCCTTTCTTATGTGTGCCACATAATCATAAAACATACATCATCGCATAACACATGTAACAAAAATGGGATTCTTGAAACATCATGACATCATAAATCAATTCATATAAGATAAAGGAATTCATAAAAATAATTCCATCACAACATGATCAAATCAATGTAATAATAGGGATAAAAACAGAACCCTTTATTATCTTAGATGGAAAATAATTTTGATAAAACACTTGAACTCCATTCTTGAGGAAAATATCCTTTCTTCTTCAAAAACATTTTTCCTTTCATAACATGTCATACAACTTTAAAATAAAAGAAGTTGATTAAAAATAAACTTGAAAACTTGTAAAGTAAGCTTCTTGGAAACAATGTTTTAAAAATCCATTCATTCCGTATAAGTTAAAAAAACATTCTTCGTACTTTTGTCGGAAAATTCAAAAAAGTACCTCGTACGAAAAACGACAAAAGATTCTTTTCATGTCTTTTACTAAAAACTCAAAGAAGGGTAAAATAGGATTTAAACAATTGTAGGTGAATGTAAATAATATTACATATTGGGGAAACATGGATGTGGATGATAAAATACACCCCAGTAAATACTTACGAATAAACAATCTCGGATAAAAATGAGATTGTGATATTTCCCTTACCTTAGGTCCGATTTGCTTCGTAAGTGTCCGAAACTCCTGTATAATGATTTAAATAATGTCATTTAATTATTACAGAATCATATGCATTGTTATGATATCATATATGGTTCACTTATGACTTTATATTACCCGTTATTTTGTAAATTCCATGTTAAAGAGCGTTTTGGGTAAAATTGTTTCATTTGTCGTCCGTGTTATGACTTGTAATTATTCTTATGATTACTTAGATCATGATTACTTAATTCCAGAACATAAAACATGATTTATATATATATATATTCAGGATATACATATATATATAATAAATCATTAAATGGAAAGAAATACACCGTTCATGGAGACGGTAGTCCGTACGTACGCATGAACGCTTTTTTCGTTTCCTTATTGAATTGAATGGAATTAAGTAGATGACATACATATAAATATATAAATAAATCAAGTATCATTATTATGTCATATATTTCATTAGTACATATTATATATACTTTATAATCATTCATGAATGGTTAATCATTGAGAATGAATCTCATCGCGTCGTGGAGACGGTAGTCCGTACGTACGCACGAGCGATGATATCATTCTCATGGTCGTGGAATTGTATTTGAGTATATATATATTATTTCAGTATCAATATTACATTATAATAATCATAAATAGTTACTCATTACACCATTATACCCATCCTTGTAAGGTGATGGTGGAAAATAGATCACACCACGGCGTGGAGACGGTATTCCGTACGTACGCACGCGCGGTGATTTCATTTTTCCGTAGGATGGATAGAAGGTGAATTAGGGTTGTTTCATATTTATAATAACATATAAGTATGTAAGTAATACTGATGTTATTACTTTATCATGAAACAACTAAAGAAGAAGAAGTTGAAGAAGAAAGAAATTGAAAAGATCGGTAATGGATATTACCTCTTCTTTGAAATGCCTCTTTGAATCCTCCACTTAGGGAACTAAGATTGGTCTTTGAAGAAGACCAGGACCTCTAGGATTATTCTAGGGAAGTGGAGAAGGAATTTTGGCAGGGGTTGGCCGAGCTTGAATGCTCAAATTGGTGTGAGGAGGAGAGGGAGGTGTCCTTTTATAAGGGAGGAGAGGGGAACCTTAGGAATATCTCAAAATATTATTTTATATTAAAGTCAAAATCGGTTTATAATGGTTACAAAGGGTCTTATTTCGAAGATAAGGTGGGGATGGGTCGAAATCCTCTCATCCAATAGGATTTAGACAAGTTTAGGTTATTATTTTAACCTTATCAATTAGATTTAACTCTAAGTTAAATAATTTAACTTTTACTGTGTCTTTTTGTTTTCTTACATTATATGGTTAATAAACTTACTATATCAAGCCAAAAGAACCCCATGTTGTTTATTATTAATATATATAATCTTATATAAGTCATTTGGCCGAACCTTAGATTTTTAGGAATAAAATAACAATTAATAATATAATATTTGTTTTAAAAACTATTTTATGTCAATTTTGACACTATTTGGTACATGATTTTTATTAAATTCATAACAGAATGATAAGTTCGAACCAAGTTACTTAAAGCAACAATAAAATGTCATATTAACCTAGAAAATTATTTTAAGTCATAAAAAGTCTCAAATTACATTTATTTGGGCATTTATAACATCAATTATGTCAATATTTCATTAATAAGATAATTACTACATCATCTTTCTGTCATAATAAATGATAATTATTTAATCCCTAAAAATTCTAAATAAATTCCTATGATGTAGATAATTGTATTATCTTTCTGGAGACTATTCATGTTCAAAGTTTCATGAAGTTTATCACTAGATTAAAATTATTATACTTATAAGATTTAAGATAGTGACATGTTGTCACATTCTTTGGTTTTAATAATAATTAAATTATTTTCACTGACATAATTTAATTAAATTAATCTAATCCGACCCTTAGGTGATATGGGTCGTTTTTTAGCCATCCAATAGGATTTTTACATTTTTTAGGGTAATTTTAAAATATTATATTTACCCTTAATTACCCGATTTACCTTTAACTATGGTAAATAAAATTTACCGTAGTTACTATTCATAATTCGCAAAAATAAAAAGTATACTATTAACATAATTTGGACCCAATAATTCCAAATATGGAATCCATTTTTTAAAATTCAAAACACAGAAGTTTCAGAAATTAAATTAAAATTAATCCCGTTGTCGAATAAAAACGGGTTTTTGTTTAAAACATTGCAAAAGATTGAATTGATTTAACCTATGAATTCAAGGTAAAATCAATGCTAATGACATACATTATATTAAATGGTAAAAATATATTCTATTTATACTTTAAAACCATTCAATATTATAATTTAACCACATAAGATATTACGATGAAAAAAATTGTTTTTAATTAAAATATAGCGTGTTTTTACTATTCATTAAAATGTGAAAGTTACCAGAATAATATGAAAATTTTATCCAAAGTAAATTTTTATTTCCTGATTCCAAAGAAGAATTTTATTTTCTCAAATTGAACTTATAAACATGTCAAAAACTAGATTTAGAGTGGGTGCGCCATCAAAAGGCGGCAAAACTGCATTTTTTGAAAAATTCTTATTTTACCCGAAAAATTTATTTTGTTCTTATACCATGTTCTAGAAATGTGTAAGATGAATAATAATGTTATAAAATTCAATATTTAGTTAATAATATTCATAACGGCTAGTTCATGATAATATTATAATAATATAGCATTGTTTATTAAAACCCGGTATTGCGTACAACACACGCTATCGAGGAAGGTCGCGATTGCGTGTAATGCAAGCCAAGTCAGGGTTGCGTGTTGTGAAAGAATCCTTCGTTGTTTCGTATAACAGAATCCAACCATATTTCATTTATACATTTAATATATATATATATATATATACTCAATGTTGCGTAGAATAACTATTATCAAAATTGTGTGTAACACGGTCCAAGAATAGTGTTGCGTATACTGCAAGCTAATACGGTGTTGCGTATAGCGCAAGGTAATCTTGGTGTAGAATACAACATAAGACATTAATGAAATTAAAATAATATTTTTCATAAAATCTCGGGGTGTTACAATATAAATAATATTCAACTATAATTATGATATTCCATTGCTTTAAAATAAGTAAACAAATTTTTTTAAACTATTATTTTTAGAATAAATTATGATATTAATTAAATATAAAATTAATAATATTTAAAAAATTATATTTCAAAAATGGACTTCATTTTTTATTGTACACATTGAAAAATGGTTGGGGTAATTTTTTGGTATTTTTCTGAAATACTTGAATTTTTTATGAATAGTTAAATACGGTAAAATACCGTATTTGAAAATTAAAAGTTAAATATACTATTCATGACATCAAAAGTGATGTAATCACACTTTTTATGAACTCATATGATAAAATTACTATTCTTGGTCATGTGATACTCACTATTCTTTGTCTTTTTAAGAAATAATAAATTAATGAATTTTATATTATGAAATCCCCTCTCTCCTCCACTATAAAAACCACCTCTCAATTTCTCTTCAATTCACTCCTCTCAAGCCTTGTTCCTTCCCCAAATTATTTACAAATACCTTCCCAACCTCCTCCCCCACGTCCAAAAAGCCTTGGTCACATAAAAATACCAAAACCTCTCCTTAAGGAGGTTCTCAAGGAAGTTTGGTTCAAGAGGTAAATTCCACTTTTCAATTCTTATCTTTCCTTTCTAGTTCTTGTGTTTTCTTTTTTTATTACCTCTATTTATACAAAATTCATGATTAATCCAGTAAATTATATGTACTATAATGTTTTCATGATAGTGGAATAAGTTATCATCATCTCCCCCTTTTTACCTTCTTTTATACTTGTAGAAAGAACACCATCTGAGATGTGTCAATTTTCCACATTCAAGGACGATGGACTTTTGATTTCTATTATCATTTTCAATTAAGGTCATGAAACTGTTCTTGTTATGGTTGGAAAATATTATTATATATAATATGACCTATTTCATATTTTTTAATCCTTTTGTATACATTTTATTATGTTATAAATAAAAATGAGTTCGTCGTAATCAAAACCCGCAAAATAACCGAAACAATTATAATTAAAGTTATATATAATAATTCATTCATTTTTACATGTAAAAAAGTTATATAAATGACCAATAACACCTATTTATATTAATAAATAATATATAATTTCAATTATTGAGATTTACATCCATTACACATACTTAAAAACAAGTTACCCGAAGATGAAAATAAAGAAGATGAACACTCCAGAGCGAAAAAATTTAATACAATAACTTATCAATAGGAACATAAATGAACTAACCATAATTATGATAAATTAAATACTTTCCTAATAGGTTATTAAATAAGTTATTAATAAGTATAATTTCTTATTCCAGGAGACTTATTTCGAAATAGGATCACGTTCGGATTTAAGGTAAGGGGTTTTCCACCCGAACTTCCATTTTCATTTGGGTTACTTTCATTGTATAATTACCTCAATTAAATTCTTATTTATTGTTATTTACTCCTCATAAATTCTATGTGGATATTATATATATTATTACCAGCCATAAAACTTCTTTATTTTACGGGTAGTTACATGGTTTCGAAGGAACTTTCAAAATTGATTTCAAAATATAAGCACGATTCAAGGGAATATCTCAACTTCATACCTATTTTCAAGGGAAATATCTAATCTATTTTTTGGAAACCATTATATTTATAAAATCACTCATATTATTATGAAAATAATATCCTACTTTAATTATGGTTTTATACAATTATTTTTGAAAAATAACTATTCTTTTCAAATAAAAGAGTATTTATCTCAAGATTTCCAAATGATTTTATAGGAGTATTTTCATTTGATTCAACGCTATTGTTGTTTCTTATGTTTTATTGGGTTTAATAATTTATGAAGTCATATACCACATTTTATTTAAATTTTTATGACTAACTCTACTATGGATGAACTATCCTAAAACCATTCTACATATTACTCAGAATGGTTAGTGTTTTATGTTTAATGATTGGGGTAAGTTAGTTACATTTCATATGATAGTTTTAATATGAATGTATATGTCGTTTATCTTTATCCCCGCTCATATGTGGAATGAATTTGACTTATTATGTGACGGTTGGGGCCCTCTATATCCCCTCGATGCATATGTAGGTCTAATGAGACAAACTATGGTCTTGGCATGAGGCCTTGAAAAAATGATTATTTATGGTCCTAGCACGAGGCCTGGACGGTATGGTTATGATGTCCGGAATATGAAATTCCCTCATTTTGATGCTATTATTCAAAGTTCATGAGGTTATTCGACTTGTATAGTACCCATGATTATGTTTTAATATGGAATAATTTACTCAGCTCATATTTCTGCCATAATGTGTTCAAGTTCATTATTAAAGGCATGTGTTTTTAATTATTCAGCATTTCCTATGTTTATGATATCTTCCGTTGTATTGATTTATCTTACTAAGCATTTGAGCTCACACCATTCTTATGCTTCATTTTTCTCAGGACATGAATAAGTAAATTATGAACGACATGCAAGAATAATCTAGGATACTTGATGTTGCTAGTGGAATAATTTAGTGTCGTTTTTCCTTTCCATATGTAAAGTTAAACTTATGTATGTATCTTGTTTCCAATAATACTAAACTACTTGGTACTTCGAGATTCATATTCCTTGTATGTATGCCAATGTAATAAAATAAGGCATCGACCCCGAGAAACTAGGGTCGGGTCCTTACAATTTCTACTTTCTTCTTTAACACCACTCATAATTTGGTAGATTATTAGTGGAGATTAATGTATTGGAGGGTTTTACATAAGACCTCTAGTGTTGAGATAGTAAAATTATTGTGGTACTCAATAATTAGTGAATATTACACTTAGAATTAAAGGGACTAAGAGGGAGATGATGTCCTGTGGTTTGATGAGAAACCATCCTATATAGCTTTAGATGCATAAGCTTAACATGATTAGTAAGAATACATTTTTATTGAAGATAGTCCTTATGGATGCACTATTGGGAAGAAAAAAAACACAAATAAAGAAACCCATTAAAGTATAATTATAAGTAAAAAAATATTGCATGGTTCACTACTTTAAATGATTAATGTTATGACTATTTATATTTTGAAAGAAAAAATGTCATGGCATGTGGGATGATTAGTTATCTTGGTTAATTAAATATTCACGTAAGGTTGGTAATTTTTTATGAATGAGGAATGTAAAACAAGATGGTAAAAAGTTTTATGGTGAATGACTAAGAATGGTTGATGGTTTCACAACAGGTTCACTATTTTTACTTCCAATTATTTCCAATGGGATTTATTCATAGAACCAGAAACACCCAATAATTCCAACATCTGTGATAGGATATAAACCATATTTCCAAATGAAATCATCCACTGGAGAATTTTTCCAATGATGCTTTGGAACTCACATCAGCTGAGAGGATCAGATGTTGGGGTCATCATACCTTTTTATAGTGAATAATTTATCCCTATGAGACTCTCTTATAGATATAATTCATGTTCATAAATCCTTCCCAAATACCAATAAGGGACTGATTATCCAATCTATGTCAGTAATCATTTATTATAATATATTGACATGAACCGTATATATGTATTATATTTTCTTCATTAACAGAACAATATATAAGTATCAGAGTTCATAAATCTTGTTTTTTATTTACTGGTTAATTAATTTTTTTAGGTAACTATGATTAAAATCCTCACTGCTAGAACTCAATAATTTGTCTCCATCCAGGAAGGAAATGGTTGTTTTAGTGTTGGGATCAATCCCATAATAAGAATTCATATGAATCCTCATGAAAGTAATCAAAAACCACATAGTTTAGGGCTACTTAATAGGACACATCATTCATTTTATGGTCATGTGACAAGGATCGGTCCATATAGCTTACAATCATATGAAAAATAATTTCAATTGAAGTATGCCTAACAATGGTTGGAGTGTGACTTATTCATGAGAGACCCTTTATGGTTAATCTCAAATGGAATGTTTCTTTGTGATATTGGGATAATCCTATAAGGAATATGGTCATGTGAAGATGAACATCACTAGTAAAATGACCTAACAAGGATGAGTTAATGATGTTGAGTTTGATCCTTAGGGAGGAATCTTATGTATCATATCGAGACTATAATGAATGCCTTTATAGCTAAATTTATATTTGGGATTAAAATGAAAAATAAGGTTAGAAATTACTTAACTAGAAATGTTTCACATTGAAGGAATACTATCATAATGAATGTGGAACTTTGAGAAGAAGGTGGGGAATTCAGAGATTATACCTGAGAAGGAGGCTAGTGATGGAAATATTATCATCCTTATCGAATAATCACTTTTAATTCCTAAGATAATGTGATTCATTCTCATTGTGAGAAAAAAGGAATAAAATAAGGTCAATAACATTACATGAATTCCATTATTTAACATACTTACTCATCTGCTGATGGAAGAGTGAGTGGATATAGATGGTAGGAGTGATAGGGTATCCTAAAAATGATAAGGGATTACTGCAAGAGGAATTCCTATAGGAACATGATTTCTGTTAGCTGATGGATGAGGGAGGGGATACAATAGGGTATCCATAAAGAAATATAAGGGGAATTAATCTATTAAAGATTATGATATTCATATGCTTATCTATTTCTAAAACATATTTTTGAAATTAAGCATATGCTGATTGGAAAACCAAAAGTGTGGTTGCTTCAAATTCACTTCATATTTTAGGCATTATGTATGAAGTAAAATCCACTACTTAAATAAGGAATATTCCCATAACTACCTCTAGGATTAGGGTCCTAATTTCCAAGGGTATGTATGATTGAAAATATCATGATGACCCTATTATTTGGGTACATCCTTTAACAATGGAGTTCACAATCGAAAGGGGGTCATGTTGGTCTGTCCATAAATTCTCCCAATAAACCCTGTGGATATAAAAGAGGCATTGAGGAAAAACTTCCTATATATGATACTTTTGTAAATGATGATGAATTGTTTTAGGGAAGAAATAACCAAGTGTGAACCTGGGGTGAATAGTTGCTAATGTGGGAAGCCCTAGGTGAATGACTGCTAAGGTGGGAAACCCATGGAAGATGGATACTAAGGTGGAAAAACATGGGAAGATGGACACTATAGTGGATAGATCAGGGTGGATGGTCACTAATGTGGGAAACCTAGGGTGTCTACGCATAAGTGAAGGACCCCAAGTGGCTGGTCGCCTAGTTGAGGGAACAAAAGTAATTAGTTTATATGTAAGGGACCCCAGGAAGTTGGTCACCCTAGGGAGGGAACCTGAGTGGTTATTCACCCAAGTGATGACATTGGATCACCACCTATTATATAAGATATTTTTTAAGTCTTAGAGTACAACCGTCTATCTAGGATAGGTGCTGGAGGCAAGAGCCAAGTGTCTCAAGGATGCTTTCTCTCTTTTCCAGAAGTTTAAAAATCATTTATTATGTGGTGTACAAGGGGGTTTATTTATAAGAATTACTTAAAGTCTAGGAAGATTAGGCCATGAAAGAATGTTGGTGTTCCTAGGTGAGTTGGATGGGGTAGGCTGGGTGATCCCTAGGAATTTGAGCGTGCTAGGATGAGTGGTTGAGAAGAACATAGGTGAGGCAGGCCCAGCTACGAGAGGGCAACTAGACTGAGCCAACCTTGCACCATGAGGGGGATCCCAAACCTTCTCTTTTTATCATTTTTTATTTTTTAAAAGGGAGAACAAATATATTTATATTTATAATTTTATTTAATTATTAATATATATATATATATATATTTATATATATTATGTGGGTATATTCACACACACATGTATATAAACATATATGTATATGTATCTACATATTTATAATTATATATGTGTATATTTTTATACAAATTTATGAAAATTTATTTATGTTTTTATATATTTAATGATATTTATCAATATTTATAAGTATTTAGGGGGTTAGGGGATTGCCTCATCGGTAAAGACACCCCATAATTCTACATATGAATAATGTTCAAACCCTAAAGACCTCCCTTAGTGGGGTGTGGGTATTTCTTATATATTTATGGATGATGATATAGGAAGTGATGCATACAGTGAAATTGATAACCTTTGCAATGACCTTCAGGCCACTGGGCTTTCGGGATATTTAATTTTTTGGCCTATGGTGAATGTAAGGGTTTTTTCACAACCCCCTCCCCACAAATTGTACCCCTCTTGGGCTAGAAATGTGAGAAGGGAGATAGTAACACCTGAGTCCCACCTCTAGTAGGCCCTGGGTTGGTGACTAGAACCAAGGGTATAGTAGAAACACAAATGAGAGGCATTAACCTCTAAGAGAACACATGAAAAAGAGAGAGATAAGACATAAAACAACCAAATCCAACTCATACTACAAAATAAAAAGAAACCCCAGTAAACATATTTAATGTAATTCTAAGACTACTTCAACTGAAAGGGAAAACTACAATTACCAAAAGAAAGTAATATGACATCGACCACGAAGCCTGAACAACTCCTGCAAAACTGTCACACTAGTAGTAACCAACCTGATCTCTAAGCTACTCTATGTTACCTAAAAAAATAGTTTTATATACATTTGGTGAGTATAATATTATACTCAGAAGGATACTCCCTGGATCCTCTCCTAAAAAAGTAACTAAATCATGAAAAAGTATAGTGAACAACAAGTGAAACTAACTCATCCCCTAAACAAGTATATAATGTTCTCAGCCTCACCATGGATAATCTTACCATGTATCACATACAACAGTATATAATATAATAAATAATACCCTATTACCACTTCCCCACTGGTTTCCCACTTTTCCCCCAACATCGCACGTCCAAATCATCTATCTCTAAAAAGGCTTGCCCCACATACACCTGGGAGAAGCACCACAACATGGACCTCATGAAACACAACCACCACATCCATGTAACCAAAGTAACCAGGTAGTTTCTAGAATCCACCGTAACTTGCATAACATGTATCATACATCGGTTATTATACCTCAATACATTACAACCCATACATTGATTAAGGATCCTCACTCCATCATAGCCTTTACACGTTACACCTATAGTATTCCATAAGAAACTTATCCAGAATATATGTGCATGAATAACCACAATACATTACATCCCTCTACACACATATATTGGGAAAAAATACTGTTGTGATTACCATCATAAGTAACTACCTAGAGAAGAGAGTGGGTCCAAAGGGGATAGTTAGCCATCCACCCTCCTCTCAAGATTTTGGGGAAAACACCCCCAGGGCTAAGAATCCTTAGGGTGTTAGTTTCCCTAACCATTAAGGTGGAGAAATATATAGAAATAGAAAAAGAACATGATATATTATATCTCACAACCACACTATGGGGAAAACCTAGTCTTAGACTCAACTGTAGAAAATGTCTCTCGGTCTCCCAAATTCCACTACTAAGACTAGATATCCTATGAGCCATATAACCATTTGAAGAGAGATATTAAGGTAATTTTCCATTTTTAGCAGATTGAGTTTATGTAATTAATTACTTAACCATCAATTAACCATTATTAATTCCAAATTACATCTCATTGGGACCACACCATGTTCAATGCCCTCCAGGAATAACCAAACCAAGTCCACAGCTTCTCAGAAAAATTACCTCAGGATTTCATCCCTGCAAACTCCAAACCCACGTGTTAACATCATTTTTTCATTAATTTACTAATAGAATTATTACATTCCCATAATTCCAAGAATTTTTCAAAATAAATAATAAGATACCAAACACAAGGGGATCAACATGATGAGTAGATGAACTACTTGTTGAGCCTTTTCCACATATAATAGAAGCATAGACCCATACATCATTTAGAATATAAACACGGAAGCACGTGGAATACCCCACATGTCTTCTCCGCCTTTAGAATGAGGGTAAGCGATACCATCTACTTTAAGAAGTGGGAAAAGTAAAGGGGATAAACAACCAACAATATTCATTAAACATATGACATTCATAAACGACCTATTTCATCATCTATGGTGCCCTCCACAACACCCAAATGCATAAAACATTGCATATTTCCACTATAGGCATCAACTGCTACCCCAAGACATGGGCCACCTTTCCCCACATACCATAATAGCCTCCCAAGCTCATCCATCCTAGGCTCACACCACAAGACATGTAGTAGGAAAACAATCAACAAGCAACTGGGCTCTCGACCCTAAGAAAGGAATATATTCTTCACACACAATGAGCACTCACAGATCCAAGCATAAGGCTCTTGGGATTTAAAAGTAAGAGGGTAACTCAGAACCCATCTAGGAATTATATTTTATCAAACAACCAGTTATTTAATCCATCATGAATTAGCTGGTTCATTTAAACTGGAATAACTTAATCAATTTCTATTATCAATTGTTCACCACAACAACATCTTGATTAAAAAACATGCCTCTTTATCTTTATCAAATTAATTTAAAATTAATCCTAGATTTAATTTCTTTACCAATTTACATAAATAAAGACATGCTAAAAAATTATGGATAGATATCAAACTATCTAGAAAAAAAGAACCAAGAACATATGATCGATACTAACATATTTATCAGGTTCAAATATTTATTATGTCAATTCCATTGAAATTTAGAGGGATAAAACATGATAACTCTATAGTTGAACATAAAATAATTGAGAATCCATTAATCCCATACCTCATAAGTTTTTAGGAATTCTTTTCTTGAGAATGGACAATACAAGAGATCGTGATCACCTCTCCTGGAAGACAACATCCACCAAAGGATGCAAAGACACCACCAAACCAACCTACATCCATGAAAAATCTATTAGAAACATGGAGATCGTATCCCATAACATGGAAATAAGTAACAGAAGAAGATGATCCTAGAATAACTGTGATATAAAATGCCTTATATCAAATATTGATCGACACTTCCCCGTTGCACTAAAATAGGGGGTGCACATGTAGTACAAAGAAACTCAAGGGAAGACATGATCCAAGGATTCCACACTATGCAAAAATCCTATGGGAAGGAAGAAAATGTTTGAGCATCTCGCACTAGGGAATAATAAGGAAGATTAATGGAGGAATTTATCTCATCCCTTTATAAGGTTTAATAGGGTAGTGGTTTAAAATATGCTAAATTTTCCATTAAGATCAGATCTGAAAAAGATCCTTCGTTTTGGTGAAGTACATGATTATAGAATATTAGGAAAAATTATGATAGTAGTTATGGACTTTTAATCGGCCTAATATCCCTTAAAACAATGATTTTAATTAATTTTACATCAAAGGGAACATCAAGCGGGCAAAGCTGTAGCAAATTAGGAGAAATTTGGGAATTTGAAAAGGCAAATGACACACATCTAGAAACAATAATCATGACACCATTTCAGTGACACTATTTCTGTGCCACAATTTCATGAAATAGTTTTGGAAATTTAGAAAAGGATGTGACACCATTTCGTTAAACCATTTCATGAAATAGTTTGAAAATTCAGCAAATGAAGTTGCACCGTTTTGTGACACCATTCAATGAAACACTTTGGAAATTTGGAAAAGGAAGTGGAACTATTTCATGACATAATTTCATGAAATAGTTTGTAAATTTGGAATGGTATGTGACACTGTTTCATGACAATATTTCATGATACATTTTGGAGATATAGCAAAGGAAGTGACACAATTTCATGACTCTATTTCATGAGATAGTTTGGAAATTTGGAAAAGGAAGTGACACTGTTTTGTGACACAGTTTCATGAAATAGTTTAGAAACTTGAAAAAGGAAGTGACACCATTTCATTACACCATTTCATGAATTAGTTTAAAAATTATTCAAAAGAAGTGTCACCATTTAGTGATATCGTTTCATGAAATAGTTTGGATATTTTGTAAAAGTGACATTGTTTCGTGACACCGTATCATGAAACAGTTTGGGAATTGGGAAATGTGTTAGGGATAAGTCACCTTGACCTCCTAGACAAACTGAAAAACCAGATTTCAAAAAAGGAATGGACCAGAGTTGTCTAGGACATGACATCAGATTCATCTCAAAACATTCTCATCCTCAAGAATCCAAAACCATCCTAGATAGGAAAAATAAAAGGGGTCCGAAAAACCACCTTTTGAGATACCTGTCAAGGTTCTCGCCACAAAAGGAGCTCAAACAATTCAAAAAGGAACACAGAAATCCTCACGAAAACCACAACCATATCATAAACACTCTTCCAGATGTGATAATTCTCAAAATAGATAAAGGAAAAACAAGAAAAAAAGAAAGCAATATCATAAATAGGAATGGTCTACAACCATAGACAAACATCATTACAGGAGAAGGGATAAACATCAAATACATCAGGGTACTGAGTGTGTGTCTGTGACTCACATTCCCATGTACACTCCTCCATACAAATTTTCCACCACAAGACATGAACCAAGGGAATAATATGCCTACGTAACACCTTCTAATTGTAGTCCTGGATCTCTAGAGGCTGCTCCTCTAAGTCCACATCATCATCAACATCAATCTTGCCCCAATAGATTATGTGAGAGTCATCATAAAGGTAACGATGGAGTTATGACACATGAAATATATCTTGTATCCATATCATTTATGGGGAAAGTGATACTCGATATTCAATAACTCCAACACAATCCAACACCTTGAAAGGCCCAATAAACCGTGGAGAAAGCTTACTTCAATGAGAAAACCCTCGCTTCCCCCAATGGGGAGTAACCTTTAGAAACACATGATCCCTAAAATCAAACTCTAGAGGCCTATTCCTATGATAAAAATAGAAATTATGACAATATTTTTCCAGATTAATCTTCTCACGAATCGCCCAAACCATCTATCTCACATTCTATACCAGTTCTGACCTGAGAATTGCTGACTCTTCGACCCCAGTCCGACAATATAGAGAATTGAAAAGTTGACCATAGAGGTCTTCAAACGACACCATACCAATGGTGGAGTGAAAAATATTTTTGTAAGAGAACTCTACTATGGGTAAGTGTCTCATCCATGAACCTCCAAAATTCAGGACATAAGAAAGAAACATTTCATCACGAGTTTGGATGGTATGATCTGTCTGAACGTCCTTCTGTGGATGGATAGTAGTGTTAAGGAATATCTGAGAACTGAAAGCATACTGGAGACCTCTCCACACCATAGAGGTAAAATGTTGGACTTGATCAGAAATTATTATCCTTAGGACTCTGTGGAGTCTCACCACCTCCTCTAGATATTTCCTTGACAAAACCTCCACTGAGCTTGACTTCTTGATCACTATGAAGTGGGATGATTTTGTCAAGCAGTCCACTACCACTCGTATAGCACCATATCCTCCCTAAGAATGATATAAACCAGTAAAAAAGTCCATCGATATGGAATCCCACTTCCACTAAGGAACATCCAATTGCTGGAGAAAACCACTGGGAACATGGGGATTGACCTTCACCTTCTGGTAGACTAAACATTAAGAAAAAAACTTTGTAACCACTTGCTTCAACCCAGGCCACCAAAACTGACTCTTTAATGCACAATACATTTTCATCATGAAATGATATACATCTAAGTGTGAACCATGGAACTTCTTGAGAACCATCTCACATGTTGTCAAAGGAATGAAAATCCTTCCGTGAATCAACACTCAATGTTGTTCATCCTCAGATCAACCATTAGAGGATTCACCACAAATAACTCATTATTTCCATAACTCTACCTCAAGATCCCCAAATTGGGACTCTTTTACCTGGAACACTAGAGATGATTGCACCATCATCTAGAAAAGACAACCTATACCCCTTAATTCCCCCATATTCATATGAAACGCTGAAATATATTTCTTCACCTTATAGGAATCACCATATTCATGAACTACATCGCTGTGTGACTTCCTTCTCAACGCATCAGCTACAACATTCCCTTTACTTTGTGTATATAAAATTTCTAAGTCATAATTTTATATGAACTCCATCCACTAAACCTGTTGCAAGTTCATGTCACGTTGGGAGAAAATATTTCTCAAGCTCTTATGATCAGTGGAAACAACAAAGTGCTCCCCGACGAGGTAGTGTGTCCACAACATTACTTAAATCACCGCTTCCACCAAATCAAGATCATGGGTGGCATAGTTCATAGAGATGCAACTGATGAGACCTAAAATAAATGACTAATATCTATGGCATTAGGACCTAGCCTAAGCTAAGATGCAAAGCATTGTATAAAACATCAAAAGTAACTCTCTCTATTGGAAGGAAAGTAACTGGAGCAGTGACCAACTTCTCATTCAGATAATTGAAAGCTACCTAAAACTGATCAGACCAGAAAAATTTCGGATCCTTCCTTGTCAATGCTATCAGAGGAGTCATAACCCAAGAAATATCAACCATTAACTTCCTATAATAGCCTTCCATGCCAAGGAAACGTTTCACCTCTTCCACTATCATTGGGGATACCCAACAAAAAATGCTTCTATCTTCGACGGTTCCACAACTAATCCCTGCTAGGATAGAAAAATACCTAATAAACGGACCTCTAGAGACTAAAACCCACACTTCAAAAACATCCCGAATGGTTGTTGTTGACAAAGAACTCCCAAGACAACATAAAGATTCTCTGCATGTTCCTCCTTAGACATGAATTATATGAGGATGAAATTGATGAAAACCACCATGAAATTATCTAGGAACTAACAGAACACAACATTCATCAACCCCATTAACATAGTTGGATCATTTTTCACACTGAACAAAATCACCAAGAACTCATAATTCCCATGACGACGACAAAAAGTAGTCTTTGGAATATACTAATCCTTAACTCACATATAATGATATATGAACTGAAAATACATCTTCGAGAACCAAGTCAAACCCTTCAGTTGATCAAATAAATCATCAATCCATGAAAGAGGATATCGGTTATTTAATGTTACATTGTTCAAGTGATGATAATTGACACACAACCCCAAACTACCATTAGCCTTATTTATGAAAAAAACTAGTGCACCCCATGGTGACACACTCGGCCGAACAAAACCACACTACAATATACCATCAATTTGTATATGCAATTCTCATAACATGGAAGGTTCCATCCTCTATGAAGATATTGAGATAGGCGACATGCCTGGATTTAGCTCGATTCAGAACTCGATCTCTCTTCGAGGGGATAATGCTACAAGATCTTCTGAAAATACATCAGGGTACTCTTCAACGACACTCGGAAACACCGACTGATGATCCTCTAATGAACTCATCATCAGTTCAGCCATCAAGGATGACAAAGAAGGAACATGACTATGACCCATTCCGGGGTCTAAATAACCAAAAAACACTACTGATATATTTGAGATACTAACATGGTGGATGAACAAGGTTATCTATATGTTTACATGATTTTGTGATTGAATGAAGTGCCTTATAGCATGGGTTTTGTCTGAGATTATTTGATCACATCATAGTTCTATAAAGGATTTCCTAATGTGACAAGGACTCAGTTGAATCTAAGTGAAATTTTCATCCTCATACTGATAGACAATCTTAGAGAACAATCCACACTATAAACAGAATATGATATGGGTGTGTGTTTTTTGAATTTTTAGTATATTTGAGATCACTTTTATCTTCTAGAGTTTTCCTACAACAATAGATAATAATTTTTTATCCAAATTTCTATGTTTGAGTCTCTTTATAGATGAAAATAACATTGAAAACTAAATTTGAATGTGGTATGTGAATATTTAGTGATTGTGCCTAGTACGGTGCATGAGGCCTTAGAGTGGGTTGAATTGATTAAAAAATGGGTAGATAAAGAACAAAGAATATAGTTGTCATATGCAGAATGGAGGAGAGTACCCTTGGAGTTCACTGTGGGTAACTATGTGTTCTTGTGGGTGTCCCCTCAGTTGGGGCATAGGAAAATTCAGAATAAAGGGATGTTGGAACCATAGAATGTTGTGTAATTTTATAATGTTTAATGCATCAGGATCGTGGAATGTTAGTTGGATCATTTTCTACAGCATTAGGGGGTACATAATGTCTTCTGCATGTCTCATCTTCAATGGAAGGAGCCCAATCCTATGTCTGTGAATGATAGAGAGGATGCTGATTTAGAAAAAGATGTATCATTTATATATTTTCTCATCTAGGTTTTTGTCCAATGTGAGAATTTTATTCAAGGTTTTATTATTATTTTTTATGTTCATTGGATGCACAATATTTTTCAAGAAGAACCATTGGGGCGAGATACACATATTAGGACATAATGAACAGAGTTATTCAAGTAAACCTTTAAGGATACTTATTGAGGATGAGAAGTAATAATAGTTGATACTTTGGAAAGCCACTATTTATGTTATGTATCATTTCATGTTGTAAATAATATTTTTAATGAGTTTTAAAATGATTTTAGATGGGTTATAGGTGTTTGGGAGGCTGAAAGTTTAAAGGGGAAAGGATAGTGGGAATACTATAGCTTAAAAAGCTATGACATCTCTACCATCCCGACAATGGAGTCATAATATTCTACTGAAAGACTGAAGATCCCACTATCTATTAGTTGAGTTTTTTAGGTAGAAGTGGTTCTACCTAGAATCCATCGACCAGCCAGTGGCACCATTCAGATCCAAGTAAGCATAGTCAGGTTTATTATGTTTTTTTATAATCACATATACATTCTATAATTCATTATTTCTCTCTTGACTCCCTCAAAACCAACACCCTAGTATATCCCTTCTTAAAATTTTCACTAACTTCCAACTTTTCTTCTCCTTCGTTTGATACTGAGACTTCAGTTTGATTCCATGTTCCAAATCCAGTAAGTTCTCTATTAATATATACCAGTTATATAATCTTTTACTTCATAAAAACCAAGTATATTATTGAAGTATCGATCAGATATAAGGGTTATTTTATGTACTAATAAGGTAATTGTTTTTATTGATAGATAAACACTTGGATTTATTTATTTTACATCTACACATCATTTAGAGAGAGAATATTCTCGAAAACATATCATATTATGTATGTATGATACTGTACTAGAATTTTGGGTATGGGTTATCCTAAATCATGATAATATAATTATAATCATGGTGGATATGGAATTTTCTTTGATTAGATATAGTGTAATTGAACATGGATTGCAACCATTTTCATTTATCATTATTGCACCTAATGAAGGTGGTAATTATCATTAACACATGTTTATATAGGATATTAGCATGATTATTGAAATATGTGTGTATCCCCATGATACTTATATTTGATGTTTAATCATATTATGTGTGTTTATATAGCCTTGTGTGACCCATTTATTATGTTTAGTCTCATGAGGTGTGCATGCATATCCCCATGAGTATTATGTTTAATGTTTGATTACATGATATGTGCTTGTGTATCTTGATAGATCTATTTTTTTTACTGATATGTAGATTATAATGATTATGAATATGTCTTGAAATTATAATATCTTCAAATTCCTTCATGTATATATGTACTATATGTGTTTTTCCTCAATCTTGTAGTCAAGTGTATAGGTTGATCCATATTAAATATCCTCTGAGGGTGATGTTTTAGATGTTTAGTCAACATGTTCATTGACTATCTCTTTAAGGGGATGTTTAAGATATTTTTTGGAAAATAAATTTGAGGGGGATATGTCATGTGGTTGGTTGATATTCCTTCTAGCATTGAGCTAAATCATGTAGAGCCCGTCTCTAAGGACCCACCATCTGTGTTACACCTCTATGAAATACTTGTTTCTTATATTTTCTCTATATAATTTCTTAGAATTAACCTGTATATCATATTAAATTTTGTTAAGGACTATTTATGGTATTCTACAAGGATTTATACTCACACCCTACTTGGATATCTCAGTTCTTGTGTAGATTTTATGTCCTTGGATCTGGGGAAGGCCAAAGGCCCTATGATGGATGATTGAGTAGAATTTGTAGGAGAGTGTGGAGAGTTGATGGATGAAATTATGGATTGTATTCCTATATCTATTTTATATAGTTACATTTATCTCATACATTGATCTACCACCTGTAGGGATCCATTTATTAGTTTTTTTGTGTGACTAGTATGGAATACTTGTATTTTAGGTGCTGGAACATTATATGTATGCTGATACTATGATAATTTAATCATTATTTAATTTATTATTTATATTGTTATCAAATCCATTATATACATTGATGTTTACTTAATACTATGGGAATAGTCTCCCCCTAATTCCCCTTGAACTTATCAATTATTTGACCACCTGTGGTGTATGGGGAGGCACACATGATGTCATGTGGAAATCCAGGCCAAACCCAGCAAATTGGTTCAGTGGTACTCATAAAACTTCTTTGTAGGATTTTAATCTTGATTTCACTAATTCAATTTGTGGTGGAGGAGAACTAAAAACCTCAAAGGGTAGGATATAGTATATTCCATCTGTAAAGCTCCACGAGGTTCATGAAATGTGGTTATGGTATTACTAAATGCCATTTTAGGTGGATGATCTTACAGGATTTGGATTTTTCTAGCTAGTGGGTCGTTACATAAAAAGGGAACTTTTATCTAACTATCCCTAACTAGGTCACATTGATGCTGACATGATTTAATAACTCACATAATATCCAACAAAGAAAAACTGACATTACATGACCCTCATGGATCTTTACATGTTGTTGGTAGTATGTGAAACCATTGGGAGGTTTAAATCACCTCTCCCTATAACTCTATCCTGTGACCTATGGATTAATAACCAAACATGAAGCATTATTAGTACCACTTACTCATGAGTCTTCCCAATGGGTTGTTATACATGAGACCAGAGGTTTGTGTTATGGGATAAATTATTTTAAAACCCCAATGGGTAGGGCACAATACATACCACATATAAATCTATATGAGGGTCATTCAATGTTGGGTTTCTATTTTAGGATGTCATGTGAGGTGGATGATCTAATAGGATTGGGATTTTACTAGATGGGGATTTTATAATAACAATTTTCTAATTACAGTTGTAATCCACTAGGAAAAAAATCATAAGTGATGACCCATAATCTAAAAAATATTTTTCTATAATCAATAATATGATATACATTACACTTAATCAATTCATCCTTTCATTTAATATGTGTTTTTAACACTAATGTGTGAAACACACCCAATATAAAATACATATGAGTCAAAATTGGTAAATATTTATTTAATAATATTCTGATCGAATCAATTTTTTTTATTTTCATAAAAATCCACTTTAAGGGAAAAGTGGGAACCATGCCAGTCTCATTACACCATGCATATTCAAAATTCAAAACGGACCCAAATCAAGATTCAAATTTAAGATAGCCACCAAAAAAACCAAATCCTACAAATCATGCACCATCAAATAGCACACTGACATCACCATCACCAAAATATTATTCATCATCACACAATCATCATCCCTACCAAAAATTGATTCGTTATCTCCTAGGTCATCACCTTTCTAAGGAGAACATACCACCGAAGCACATCCCTCCACTGCACACCCACAACATCGTCAAAAAACCCTTATCGCATCGAGCCTTCATAAACCGTAGTACCTTATCTACAACCATAATCAAGAAACCCATCATCATAATCACCTGAACTGTACCATACCTCACTATCGCTGATTGATCGTCTTCACTATATACCTCCCAAAGCCGCCCGCTCAACCTCACTTCCCAAAGAACCTCGGAGACCACCTTGTAGATTCACCTCAGAGAGAATGGTGGATGCTTGGATCCAGAATATAGAAAAAACAGGCTTTGCAGGACAAAACAGTAGCATGACCATCACAGTTTGGGACCACGTACTAGGGAAGGAAATAACCAAAAAAGAGACCTGAACAAAACCTCCCGCAAAAACAGACCTCCCTATGTAGCCACATAGATGTGACCGTCAACACCAGCCCCAAGACACAGAAATGATGATGAACTCTAGAAAAAATCCACTGAAACCCACCAATACTAGGAAACAAATTACACAAACAACAGCCACGAATGAAACCAAAGTGAGAGAAGAAACTGTACAGACTCTCATTAGTCGATACTCGCCTGTGCCGCTGCCATCCACATCACACCACAAAACTGCCCTATACAAACACCACACTTCCAACATACCTACATTGAACCAAAAATAGAAATATGAAAAAGACAATAGAAAAACAACCCAAAATCATTTTGAGCAAGAAACAAACAGAAGGATTCTAACCCTTAGAGGAAAGAAAGAAAAATCCTTAAAAGTAAAGAGATGTGAGGGTATAAAACCCTAGAATGAATTGGGGGATGAAACCCTGATAGAAGAAGATAGAGACTCCAAGAGGAATCTTAATTTCCAAACCACAATCCCAAAACCTGAGTATCCTTCCTATAGGTTTCCTAGATAAGTCTCACCCAAATAAAATGTAAAAAATAGGCTAAAAAGACATCCTAGGGGAACCCTTCTATGGTAGAACCTAACAAGGGATGATCCAGTGTAACCCATAACTTTATTTCCTTACAAAAGATAATCCATGGGCACCCTGATATAGTATAACATACATAGATGGATAATTAAGGTCTTGAAAAGTGTATCTTCGAAAGGAATCTTACACTTAGAATTTGAGGGGGATCCATGTTAAAGTATCATCAATTTAATATACATCATATAGATATTAAATTTATAATTATTAAACATTATGTAATCATTATCATCTCATGTTTTATTTATTTTCTATTTGGATTCTTTTATCAATTTTTTATAATCCCTATTTCAACCAATAAATTAATGTTTTCATGTCACATTAATGTGTATCTATTTTTATAACCCAAAATATATACTACTTCACCAAAAATTAAATCCAAAACATATTTATACATATTAAAATGCCTCATAAGAATAAGGTAAAGGTACTTTTCCTATAAAGTCATAGGGTTATATGAGATTGATAATCTCTATATGTGTAATCCCAGAGTCACAGATATCCAACCTCATCCACCATTATTGATATGTCATAAGTTTCCAAGTCAAGACTTAGTCCTATCCCAATTGCCTCTACCCCAAGGAGACTATACATAAGATATAATTAAATTCATGATATCTCTAACACCTAATATGAAAATACAATATGAAATAAATAAATTTAGGCTAATAAATTCAATTAAACACATAGATACCCAATTCTTATAAAAATATTATTACATAATTTCTAAATATAAATATACATTGAAACAACACTAGGAATTTAAATTCTTATTTCCTTTGTAAGACTAGGTTCATATTAAATAAAAATGGATATAAATCTTAAAATCCTTATTTTTTAATTTTCCCTAGTGAGATCTTAAAACTACAGGAGATAACTTGGGGAATACAAAAAATAAATGGGTGAGGTAAAAAGTATAATTAGAGAATAAACAATAAAAGGAAACATAACACGCAAGTCAAAAATATAAAAAGATATCATAAAAAATAAGGCACATGAGTAATCACATGAAATCATAACATATCATGGTATCATAATATCATGGAATAATAAGAAATATGGTAGACACATATCACACGACATAAACCTCAGTCAAGGATAACTTCCGAGAGAATATCACATGCTGGAAAAAGTCCCATAATGGATTTGGTTTGCTCCCTAATCGCATATATGATGTCTCCGGAGATAAATAAATTACTCAATACATTAGAGAACTATCTGGGCACAAAAATCATAACATGTTCATGATATATATGTTCCAAATAATGGAAATCAATCATAATTTATAACATAATAATTATCTATGGAAAATAATGGGTTTCATAATTTTTCTTTATATCATATTAAAAAAAACCGTAGTTATGGATTTTGAGAAATGATCATAAGGTATCTATTGCACCATTAATGGAAGATATAATAAACTAGGTATATATGTGAGAGTTATATATACATAATTTAAATGAAATTAAAAAAATAAATGATTATTTTTTTGTTGATAAAAATACATAAAAACATTCTTGAGAAAAATAATTTTTTTTACTTTGAATAACGTTAAAAGATTTAATCTTAGATGGAAAATGATTTTCGAAGGATTAATTTAAACATTTCATGAAGAAAATATCCTTTCCATTTAAAAAACACTTATTTCAAATATTATGTTTTCTAAAACATAATATTTTTATTTTAATAAAATTTAAAACCTAATAAGGGAACTTTAAAACATTTTTTGGTCCTGGTGGTGGATGAGTTTCATTCATTCCAAATATGTTAAAAACAAAGATTCCCTCTAAATTTATGTAAGAATGGACAAAAGTAATTTGTTCTAAATATGATAGGGAGATTAATTTTAATTTTTTTAAAAAAACACAATTAATGTAAAAATATTTAAAACAACCATCATAAAATATTATGGAAAATATTTTAAGATAACATGAATTTTGTTAGAAAAATGACTTTTGATGGAAGAAAGAATTAATGTCATATTTCCTTAAAAACATTTTATCAATAATTTTAAGAACCAAAAAGAGGTAAATGAAAATATTACATTAAATAATCATGAATAACATTAGTATAAGAAAATAAAATGATTTTATTAGACTTTTATCAATAATTTACTTAAATGTTAATTTTAGATTAAGAAATCTCGATAAAAATGAGATTCAAACAAAAACCCTTATCACTTTGGTAAATTTTGATTAATAACTTATCCTGGATGTAGTAGATAAATTTTAACATAAAATATCATGATATAGTAGGTATTAATGATATAGTATGTAAATGGGTATTATATAAACCATTCAAAAGAAATTATGTGCATAAAAAACATGTGTCACCAAGAAAGAAGATTGAGTTGAAACCGATACAAAGTTAGTATCATTGAGGTGAGAGTTAATAAATGGGGTGATTATATTTAAAAAATTTAGATCAATAGAAATAAAAGTTTAAATTAAACATAAATAAATCCGAATTAACTTCACATTAATCTTGGAATAATATAATCAAGGAAGTATATGCATAACCCAATGAATGAAAATTGAGTTAAAAATATTTTACCTCACAATTCCCTTTAGTTGAGTTCTATTTAAATTATTATATAGTTATTTTAAACATTATATTAACATATAATTGAACCATATTAATATTTATAATATCATATATGGTTCTTTTTTAACATCCTATTATTCATT
The DNA here is from genome assembly GCA_963277665.1 of Viscum album. Classification (NCBI taxonomy): domain Eukaryota; kingdom Viridiplantae; phylum Streptophyta; class Magnoliopsida; order Santalales; family Viscaceae; genus Viscum; species Viscum album. Next base: position 487,179,043 of record OY728164.1, read on the forward strand.
GGTTTATAATCTGTTATTATCACAATTATTTCCGGTGTTAATTCTAAGGCATTTTTTATTATGAATGTTACAGATCTCAAAAAAAGGATATAGTTACATCAGATAACTAATTATATTAATTTTAAAAATATAGTTTTTTTCTTAGATAAATATTAATTATCTTTACATAATTTTGAACAGGGAGAATGAATCCCATCACTTTGTGGAGACAGTATGACGTAAATACACATGATTGGCATTATCATGTCTTTAACAGGTGAAAGGGTAAGGAAGTGGATTGTATATTAATTTTAAATATTATATACCATGTCATATATATCACATAAATACATTAAAATTTTCATTTTTTCCTTTCCATGTAAGGTTTATGTGAAATAAATCACATTACTTCGCGAGGTGGTAGTTCACTATAAACACAAACGACACTGTCATATTTTAATTGGAATAGAAAGTAAGAATGAAAATATTATATTATAATTAGAAATAAATTATTATATTATAAATATAATATCTATAAATTATATATGACATTTTATCCATCCACGAGAAGTGGTTAAAGAAAAAAAATAAATAAGTTCGGGAGGAGGTAGTCCACCGTACACAATATCAACAGTTTTGTTTCCCATGTGAGGTAGGAGGAGACAGTTGAAAGACTTGTAATTAACAAAATAATCTCAGTATATGTAAGATATTGAGATTATTTTATCATCATGATTTATTAATTTATGATGGTGATGGAAGATGAAATAAAATAAAAAACTTGGTTAAGGACTTTAACTCTTCAAACAACTTTTTTAGGTTATCACAAAAAACCATTCTATGTTGGATTTATGATAAAGAAAAGTATTATAAGATGAGGGTAGGAAATTATTGATTTCATTTGGGAATTTAATGTCTGAACCAAATGGATTTTGAATTGTGTAAAAGAGAGGATAGGGGGTAGCCTTTTACATGTGGGGGAGGCGACAAAGTTGGTATTTTTGAAAATAAATAATTATAACCATGTTTTTATCCTTCTAAAAGGATCCAAAATAGATATATATTAAATCATAGAAAAAATAAAATTTAAATAAGACCATAAAATATTAATTATAAATGTTTTGGGTAATTTTTAACCCTTATCTTTTATGTTTATCCCCCGATAAATCGGTTTTTACCTTAACCGTTGTAAATAATTTTTATTGTTTTCAGTATTCAAATTGGTAAAAAATTAATTTTACCTTATTTTATAATATATATTATTTTAAATAAAAATTTTGAAGCCATTTTTTCAAATTCTACTCTCAAAAGTGGCATAATATAAATTTAAAGTAATCACACAGCAGTTTCAAAAAAATGGTTTTCCAAAAGAGAAATATTCAAAAGTTTGGATATTTAATACACGAAAATTCAATATGAAATTAAATCAAATGAACTAATTTTTATTAATAAATATATAGTGGAAAAAATTTTAATTTTACAACCACAATAAAATAAAATTATGTCTTTATATTATTTAAATGAAAAGGATATTTTAATAAAAATTAGTCTTTTTCACTCTTCATAGAAAAATGAATCATTTCAGGAAAATCCATAAAATTAACTCAAAGATAAATTATTTAATTTTATTTAAAAAATGAATTTAATTTTTTGAAATAAATTTTATAAAAGTAGTGAAAAATAATTTTAAATTATTTATGTAACGTGTGATAAATCCAAAATAAAAAAATACATTTGATAGAAATTTTTTTTTTGTAAATTATTATTATTTTATTTTCAATCAATATATAATAATTATTTTTTTTGTATATGTGAAAAAAAATTTGAAATATTTATGTATTCTTATTCATACCCTTGAATTTAATGACTAGGTTATTATAATTCATTTAGATTTGTGTTTTATGTTCCATAAACTATCAAATAGATTGAATTTATTTAAAAAGAAATATTTTATAAAGTATTGGGTTGTTAAATTCTATTCTAGGATTGGTGTTTAATTCCAAATATTCTATTGGCAATATGTTCATATTTTAATATCACGGGGTGTTACATTTTACTCCATTAAATAAATTTAATCCTAGAAATTTAATGTTTATCTCTAAGATCAAGGGTTTAGAAATTTCATTGTGAAAAAATCCATATCATAAAAAAGGTTAATAAAAATTTATCTTATAATAAAAGGAAAGGGAAATATGTATGTCATAACATAATTAGGTTTCCACATATGTGAACATTGGTGAAAATTGAAGATATTATAATATAAGAAAAGCATAGACAATTATAGAGAGTGATAAAGATCATATACCATAAGAAAATGAATGATCAATAGAAAGTTAAGGACCTAAAAACCATATATATATATATTATGATTTAAAAGAATATTTGATTAATCAAATATGAAATTAGAATTATAACATTTATTATTGAAGATCCTTTTTCCGAAATTTTATGAGTCATTTTATTATCCAAGAATGTAATGAAATATACTTACCTGATGTTATAATATTTTATAAGAAAACTTTCACCATTTTTTTGTGGTTAGATCAATTTTCACTTTATCTCTTACTCTAAGAAACAAATATAGGGAAAAAAATTATTATGTTTCTTCCTGAATCACTAAAATTAAATTTTTACATATCACATGATACAAAAAATAGTAACAGACTATTCATCCTATATTTCTCAAAATCAAAATGGTAATCACAAATTAAGATAATATCCAAAATGAATATGAATATATTAATATCTAAAATTAACAAGTCAAAACTAAGGTTTAATATAGATCATTCCTTAAATAAATGACATAATATACCAAATAACCCTAATAAAATCAATATGATACAAGGATTTATCCTAAAAGGTCATACCATTCCCTTTCAATTTACATCTCAAAAAACATAATAGTATTATTTACAAATAATCATTTATGTAAAACCAAAAGGATATATATATTTAAACCAAATAAAATGTATCATGAAATATCCTCATTCATCCCAAAATAAAATGAGTTTATCCCATAATATGTTTCCCAAAATCATCATAATATTTGAAATTAAAACCATCTAAGTAAAAAATATGTTATGCCAATCAGTACATCACATAGGCTAGTGGTAGGCGCTGAACCCATATCACCCTTAAATCATGGGTTCAATCCCCATATCCTTATTAGATGTGATGGGTTATCACCCAAATTATAGGACTTCCTTTTTCTAAAAATATGAAAACATATGTTATTATAAGATTCAAATTTCTCCATGAACCTATAAAATTTTAAGAATATGATTATCCTATTCAAATATAACATTATTCATCAAATAACTCTTTTTATCCACTCCAGTTTTCTATAAAGGTCATTATTTTCCCCCAAATCCACTAATCAACTCAACGTCAAGAACATCTCTATGATTATCATTTCCTTATTTTTGTGTTTTTTCAATAGAGTTGCACCATAAAATTAAATTACATATCTGGATCATTAATATCATTTAATACATTCTTGAAATTATTTAACACAATGATTCTGCCGAACACTCCGAAAATATATATTTCATGATTCACATATCTCTTGAATAGAAATTTATACCATTCCACTTCATTGTTAAAGAAATAACTATAATTCTTAATCTTATTCCTTAACACATCCTTACATTCTAATTCCATTTTTAGTCTCTTAATTATATAAAGTAAAACCTTTACTAATAAAACCTTGTTTATCATCTTCTTGAGCTTTCCATCTAGGAAATTGATTTTCATAATGCCCATTCATTACACATTTAAAAAAATAATCAATTTATGATGCCATAGGTAAACCATTATTATCATACATTACATTATCTAAAATTATAATTTTTCTTCAACAATTACTTAAATTGTTTCCTTATTCTCCACATGTAAAACATATCCTCATTTCATTGAGACATTCCCTTGAGTTCTTCTTTCTGCATTCTTGACATATAAGAAATTGAATATTTATTCCCCCATGGTTTCCACCTCCCTAAATCTAATTGTACTATATAATTATCTTATTTAGTTAGTCTTAGAGATGGTTAAGGTTAATTTATTAATAATATAGATAAATGGGTTTTGACCCTCAACATTTCAGAAAAAACCATATATAATGATAACTGTTTAGGTATAATAACAATATTCTCTACTGCAATCAAAATCACATTTTGTTTCTCATCCACACATTGTGTGTAAAATTAAATTTTAACTGAGTTCCTTCTAGTTCCTACCATTGAGAAATACTGCAAAGAATATCATGATCAATAATAATAATAGTGGGAATCCACATAATCATAAAAAATAATATATTGGATGTATAAATCATGACACTTTATTTTCAATCTAGGAAACATTAGGATTATCCATATAATTCATGGTTACCATATATCTAAATACTTCATGAGGGTTCATAAAGAGTTTGTGAATTTACAAAATATATATCCAGTAAGTGTCAAACTAGGTGTGTAGTAAGGCCTTTTTTAATATAGCAGGTAATGCTCGAGTAAAGATCAACATGCATTTTTCAGTGTTATTTTTCCTAGGTAAATCTATTCTATAACCATGTCCACTTATAGTATCTTGATAGGGATTAAATTTCTTAAAAACCACTCTCTCTAAATTTCACCAAAATTCTAGGATATTTTCTAATATGTAGACTTATCCTTATAACTATCCTTATAAGTATCCTTAGAGTTATCATTAAGGTTTTCTCATTCTAGTTTCCAATGGTTAACTAAACCATTCCTCTGATAACAACTATAACAACACAATACTTGGAAATATATTATTATACGACTTTTAAATATAAATATCGATTAATTTAACACAAGGATTGTAAAGTCCTAGTGTTTTTGGAAGACTTTGTTCATATTACATCAAAATAAACTGAAACATTGCATCTTTATTTTCTTTCTTTTCCTTAGCTAGATCCTAAAACCACATGGGATAACCTAGGGAATACATAAGATAAAGGGGTAAACTAAAAATCCAAATAAGGTATTAAATAATATTAATAAAAATTAATCGTTATTCAATGATATAACATTACATAAAAATAGAATGCACAAAAGTAATCACATGGAAGTATAATATAAAGAACATTGAATCATAAGATATTGACATCATATTACATGTGGTAGAAACATATAACATGTCATTAAAATGACTCGAAGATAAATTCACAGACAATATAACATGGTGAAAAAAGTCTAATAATGAGTTAGGTTTACTCCCTAATCCCAAACATGACCTCTCATTAGACTAAAATATTTCCAATTCTATTAGAGCACTAAATGGGTGAACCCACAATAACATGTTCATGATCTATGCGTGACACATCTATGAAATCAATCAAAAGGTATAACATAAGTATTACCCATGGAGATAAAATATGTAGCATAATCTTACTTAAAAACATATTTAAAGGAAGCATTGTAATGAATAAATTTTAAAAATGTTAATAAGGAATGTATTACCCTGTAAAATGAAGGGATAAAAAACTGGGTATATATGTCAGAGACATATATACATAATTTTTAAGAAATCCATAACATCAATGTTTGTTTTCATTGATGAAAATACTTAAAAAATAATTCTTGATGAAAATAATTTTCTCACATTGAGTAACATCGAAGGATTTCATCTTAGATGGAAAATGATTTTTGAAGGAACAATTTAAAAAATTTGAGAGGAAAATTTTAATTCCATTATAGAAATATATAATTAAAATAAAAAACATTCATAAACATTAGATATTTTTTAAAATAACCTTTTAAAATAAAAAAAATTAATATTTAAATAATTGAGTCTTCATGATGATATAAGAGTTTTTTTAATACCAAATACATTAAAAAAACAAAGATTTATTCCAAATTTTCTTAAGAAAAGTAAAAAGTACCTTATTTAGAAAATGAATCGATAATTAATTTTAGTTTCTTTTAAATAAATATAAATAAGGGTAAAAAATATTTTAAAAAGTCAGTAAATTATTTTGAAAAACCTTTTAAGATAAAATGTATTTGGAAGAAATATAATTTATTATCAAATATAGAATTGAAATCAGATTTTCATGAAAAACATTTCTCCCTCATTTTAAGTAAAAAAGAGAAGAAATAGAACTAATAATTTAAAACATCATATTTGAATGGAGGAGAAGAAAATGATCTTGTTTTATTAAGAAATGATCAAATAATTTCCTTCAATAGACATTCAAGCATAAGGAATCCTGATTACAATGAGATTAAAACACAAACCCATACCACTTTGGTAACTTTTGAATCATAACTTCCCATGAATGAATTATACGAATTGTAACTTTAAATCTCATTATATTTTGAGGATTAATGATATTATCTGTAAAGGGTAATTATTTAAACTATTCAAAATAAATTAGGTGCACGAAACATGTGTCTCAAATAAAGAAGTTTCATATAAAACGCATAAAAAGTTTGTATCATTGAGGTGAGAGTTAATAAGTGGGTTGATTATGTGTAAAGAATATAGATAAAAAATAAAAGTGTAAACAAAACATAATGAAATAAAAATTCATTTCACACATAATATTGGAAAAATAATATCAATGAAGTATATGACTGACCTAGTAAATGAAAATTGAGTTAAGAAACCCATTACCTAGCACTTATCTTTGGACAATATCACTTTAAACTCTTATATACTGGGTTTAAACATGTTATTAACTTATAACTGAACCATATTAATATTTATAATATCATATATGATCCTTTTATAACATATTATTACCTGTTTGTTAATAATCCTTCACTATCATTACTGTTTCAGGTGTTGATTGCCTTGTATTCTCATGCATGTGTTGTATTGAAAGTCACAGATCCCAAACATAGGATATATTTATACCATATCCATAATGATATTAATTTTATAATTTTTTTAATTTGATACATATTTATATTCATTATTTAATTTTTAATATGAAGAATGAATCACATTGCTTTGTGGAGATGATAGGTCGTGCGTATGCATGAGGGATGTTATCATTTTATTACAACGTGAATGAGTAAGAAAGTTGATTGTATATTAATTTTATATAATCAATATCATTTCAAATATATCAAATATAGACAATAAATTTTTTTACATTTCATGTAAAGTGCATGTGAAAAACAAATCATGTTGCTTCACGAAGCGGTAGTTTTTCATACATATGAGTGACATTATCATATTTTACATGAAATGGAATGTAACATGGTATATGTGATATTATAATTAAATAAGTATAATTATATTATAAATATCATATATATATATATATAATTAAAACATAAATACATCTAGTCATGATAATCAGTTTGGTAAAACGTAGTCCACCATACAGATGATCAATTGTTTCATTTACCATGTGAGAGAGGATGAGATCATTTTAAGTCATGATATTTACAAAAAATCATATAAATATATGTAAGATAATTTTTTATTATATCATCATGTTTTCATAGGTTATTAATTGTATGGAATAAGGAATAAAATAAATTTCTCGATTAAGTATGTTACCTCTTCTTCAGACTACTTCTTTATATTTAAAACAAAAATCATTCTAGGTTAGATTTATAATAAAGAAAATGATTCTAGGATGAGAATAGGGTATTAGGAACATTTTTTGAGAATTTATTGGAATAAATAATTGGTCTTTGAAGTGTTGAAAGGAGAGGAGAGTGGGTGTCCTTTTATTAGTGGAGGAGAGGACACACTTGGTATTTTCTAAAGGGAGGTAATACACCCAACTTTTATTTATGAAACAAGGCTCCAAAATTAACAATATTAATAAATAGAAAAGTTATTTTTGAAATATGACAATAAAATTGTAATTAGACAATTTTTATGTCATTTTTTACCCATATCGTTTAAGATTAACCCCTTGTAAACCTATTTTTACCTTAACCACAATAAATAATTATTACTATTTCACAATTAATTATAGTAAAAAATTATGTTGACTATATTAGATAAATTTAATTATGGTTATTAAAAATATAGAATTAATTTATACAAATGAAATTCAAAAATAAGAATAATTTAATTTAAAATTACTCCAATAGTCACGTTGAAAAAAATGGTTCTCTTAAAGATAAACATTCACAGGGTTAAAAAGTTATTATACCAAATTGAATATGAAAATAATTAAATTGAAGTAATTTTAATTAATAATTATGTAATTTAACTAATGTTACTTTTAATACCACATGAAAATAAAATGGGGATTTTAAATACGTTAAACTAAAAATAAGTTTTTATTAAAAATAAGTATTTTTCACTATTAATTGTAAATTGAAACTTGTCCCAAAAATACCAAAAATTACTATAAGATATTTTTTAAATCATGATTTAAATGTAGAATTTAATTTTATAAAATAAAATTTCTAAAATTGGTAAAAATGAATTTAAAATTATGTATAAAAATCGTGACTAAATGACCTTTTACAAAAATACATTTTTTCGGAAAACATTTATTGTTTTAAATGATAATTAATTTATTTAAAAAATATATATAATTATTAAATTTATTTTATACATGTGTAAACCATATAATTTTCATAATTTATTTATTCTTATTTATACCCACCAAGTTAACGGCTAGGTTATTACAGTTTATTTAGATTCAGGGTTGCGTGTTCTATAAGTCATCGAAGAGATTGAAATTATTTAAAAAGGAATTTATTGTAAATCATTGGGGTGTTACATTATCTTAATAAGTTGGTGTTATATGTACCATATTCTATCTAAAAATATTCTATTCTTTTAAAATATTAGGATGTTATAACAAAATGAGGTCAATTTAGATGAAAACTAAATTTTCTGTTATCATACCCTGTATAGCATGAAAGTATCTATTTTCTAAAAGTAAATTATCACAATAAAAACTCATACACACTATTCATAATATTCAAAACTATATATATTTATATATATGAATAAATAAATAATGAAATTATAAATTATTGAACATTTTAAATATTTCAACCAGAGAACAATTTATAAACCTTTGTATAAATAAAGACTATTATAAATCTTTTATAATTAATCTTATAATTATGAATATTCCATATAAAAAACATGTAAATATAATATAATACATTTTCTATTATTCATAAACAATTTATAAAAAATATGATTGAATTCAAAATTGATTTTTCGTAATAAATAAATAATTTATATATTTATTCAATCACGTGAAAAAATATGACCCTTTTCATATTTAATTTAGACGTATCTTTTTAAAAAACCATAAATATTATAATTTATAAAAAATATTACAATATAATTCAAATTCCTCAAAATTAATTTTTTAATGATAATCATATCAAAATAGCCAAAATTCGGCATTTCAATAGTTTCCATTTCAAATAGGTAGACTCCCCATGAATAAAACCTTTCAAAACCAGTAGCCAAGTAATTTCACTTACCTTAGTGAAATTTAGAATTTAGAACTTCCACATATAAATTGGATAATTCTTAACGTCATGGAAAAAAATATTTCATAAATTTAAACCATTATAGATTAAATTTACATTACTTATCATGTGTAATTGTTTCCAAGTTTTTATCTTTACAAAGCTCAACTATGTATATGTAACAATGATAACGATGGATTATAAAACATCATGGAGTGTTATTCACTGGTTGATTTAAAATAACACTAGGTATCTTACATATTGTTGATAGAATAATCCTAATGAATAACTATAATGGGAAATCAATTCCATGGTGATGGGGATGTTTTTAAAAATCATGTAACAAATTTGTTTAACACATGAAGGAAATTTATCTGATACCCTTGATGATGCTGGAATGTCAAAAACTCATATGAAAACATCCAACAAGAAATCTATATAAACCCATCAAAGAACTCCATTTCCAAAAATATTTTGGAATGAAACTATTTGAATTATAATGTAGACACATGGTAGATATGCACACTTTGTGACATGTTCATTCATGAGTGTTCACAAGAATCAGATAACTCTTTAGCCCATTCTTTTAAAACAATTTATTAGTTTTTTATCATTATATTATAATTTAAAGTGAAAGTGATCTAGAAGCATAGAAAAATATATCTCCTATTATCGTAAATAAATATAAAATAGGGAATAGAAAAATATACCTCTGACTACGAAATATCTGTAGATTCCATATTTTTCTAAAATAGAGTTCATTTGATAATGATCACAAGGAGAAATAGATATATGCCTCTAACCATTGAGGGAGGACACTAGCTAGTGGATTCATCAATACTTCATGATGACTCTCGAACACTCAAATTATTTATAGACACTTCATGAATTGATGAACAAGATTCAAGATGGAATATATTTTAAACTAGTTTGCAACCAATTCACCAATTCTTTATTAAAAAAACCCACCCCAACTAGAGAAATATTGAATCCTTATATAAGGTCCATGACCAAACTCCATTAAAGAGTGTCAATATGTAACACATCACATGAATTACAAAATATTGGAAAATATACATATAACCCAATCAATGTTATATCAATCCATAATAATTCATTCATAAATGAGTCATAATTGAAGAAAACCGAGTGTTGAAGTACATGGAAAACACAGTCATCATATGCATGGAAAAATGATGTTGAATATAGAACACAAAAACCCATGTTGTAACATCCCAGGTAAATAAAAAATATTACCTTTTCATATTTATTAATATTTGTCAATAAAACATTAATATTACATTAAAGGGAATTCTATGCTCAATGGGGTACCCAATACGCAACAACGAGTTTCTTTGATGACTTACGTCGCACTCTAATAATAAAATAATATTATTTTAATGGTAGTTAATGCCTAGCCGTTATAATGGAGGGAATGAACAAAAATAACTAAAAAATTATTATATATGTTTGTCAAATATTTTTACATTTATCCAATAAATTTTATAGGCTTAAAATGCGAATGAATCTAATTTTAAGCATAAATACTCTAATATTCACTAAAAGGTCGATTTATCGCCTTTTGATGGTGAACCCTCTTTAAATATAGTTTTGGTCACTCTGATAAATTCTATTATAAAAAATAAAATTCTTCTTTAGAATCAAGACATCAAAATTTACTTTGTATAAATTTTTGGTATTTTTCTGATAAAGTTCAATTTTTAATGAATAGTTAAAAATATTGTATTTTAATTTGAAACCTCCTTTTAATATAATTTATTTATTTGGTTATATTATCTATTTAATTTATTTTAAAGTGTAATTATAATATATTTTATCCATTAAATCTAATCTTGGTCATTGGAATTAATTTCACTTTGAAATTGGACATAAACAAGTGTTAGTGTTTTGATAGATATTATTTCTTTAAAACACGCTATTTGTTTTGACAACGGAAATTAATTATAAAATTAATTAAAGCAACTTATATGTTTTTCATTTTGTAAAATAAGAATCATTTATTAATTTGGAATATCAAATATAGCTTAGGGTGAATTTTTGGTATTTTTCTGAAGAACTTCAATTTTTGATGAATAGTGACACCACTAAGTGGTAGTTAGAAAAACTGATTTTTTGTTTAAATGAAAGTTTACCAATCATGTGTATTGAATTTAAAAAATGTGACATACATGGTTGTCATTATTAAGTAAAATGTGGTTCAATGGGATTAAAATATTTTTTTTGGTGAATAGTAACTTTTGAGTTTTGTTAACCGCGATTAGAGGTAATTAGTGTAATTTAAGATATAAATGATATTATAAACATATAAAAATATCTTTACACATGTCATAACCTTATTGGATAGGTAATGGAAGACCAAGAAAATCCATGGGTCAATTTCTGGGACCCCATGGAGCCACATGGGTAAGATAATGACATTAATACATTTTATTTAAAGTAAAAAATAAAAATATCACAAACATGTATTGTTTTACTAAAAGAATTTTTAGATGAGGTTATATAAGTAATATTTTTGACTATAAATACTCATTATAATTATAAAAATATTTCCTACAACATGGTATTTTTTTTATAATTTTTTTTTCATCAAAAATAAAAAATTATTTATGACACAGTGATGATACATTGTTTACGTTATTAATGAATTATTTAATTAAATAAGAAAATAATGTTTAAAATAATATCCAAAACCTGTAAAATTATTGTTGGATGATTTTATTTCGAACATGGACCACCTTGTCTTATACTTTAGTGATTTTTGGAGCTTCAGGAACCAAAGTTCATTTTATAATAAAATAATAATTTCAAGATTTCCAAAAGAGCCCCTCTTTCCCTTATAAAAAGACCCAACTTCCAACCCATTTATCACACATCTCAAGCCCTTTGGCTCAGCCAAACTCTACTCAAATAATCTACCAATATCCCTCTATTAATTTTGAAAGCCTTATCTTAGGCAGAAATCTCTTCAAGAATCCCTTTTGGTTCAAACCAAGGGGAGTTACCTGATTTAAAGGTAAATTCTTCTCTTATGATCTTTTGTTTTATTTTGTTTCTCCAACCACGTAAAATATTTTTATTAATTTATTTTGTAACAAAAACAGTATATTCAATATAATAGGATGTTTGTATAAAAATTATTCAAGCTATACTTACACATAACTCCATCTAATGGTTAAAGAACATACTGTTTCTGTGGGTGGTGAATTACAACCTCACAAAACGATGATTGTTCAATTTCTCTTAACACCATTCATGGTTTCCATTATGATGTCACTGTATTTATATATGATATATATGGTATTTATTTTTTCTATATGCTTCTATATTTTATGCTTAAATCATATCATTATGATTTTCATGTCATGTAATTGCGATAATTTCATCTGAGGAAGTGTGGACTACCGCCCCCTCAAGTGATGTGACTCGTTCATGCAATACATGGAATGTATAAATAGTGAAATTAATAAACATATGTGACATATATAACAAATATATTATAATGGAATTATAATATATATATATTTCTCATTTATTTTTAATTCCTTTAATATGATAAAGAAATGAAAGTAGCATTCATGCGTACATACGGCCTACCGTCTCCATGAACGGTACATTTAATTTCTTATCTTCAAATGTTATGGAATAGTATAAAATGAATATATACTAGATATATATGATATTTAAATCATTAATACTATTCTGGATATGATTTACTTATATCTACATGGACAATTCTTTTCAAACAAATCTATTTTTTTGACTCATGTACCAAACATCGACAAAACATATGATATGAACTCACATAATTAACTAATTATTATAACATTATAATATCTAATATGAATTGAATGATAAACTTTAAAGGAGTTCATTAATATATTATAAATTTACCAAAGTTTATTATTCAGGAATATAAAGAAACGAACAAGACAAGTCAGACTTGAGGATAGGGATCCTACCTCTCTTTTTTTAAGTACTCTCTTTTATGTCATTTCTTTTAAGCTTATATTTATTATGTTGGGGGGTGTTCTTTTATATTCCTATGACTTTATATTTTATGTTCATATGATGAGAGACCCTATTTTATCTCATCAATCAATTTTTTTGTAAGTATTAAGTGGTTCTGTTAGGCTGCCGATTTTTCGTAAGGGATTTTTATCTCACCATGTGTTCCCGTGAGATTCATGTTACATTTACAACTATTTCCTTTTGTGTGGTGTAAATAATTCCCATAATTGTATTATTTGTGTGATATAAATTAATTTAGGGGTATTTACATCTTCACTGTATGACCGTTCTTTCATGGGTTGTAGGTTTTTAAAGTTACACAAATCGGTAAGGGAACCTTTCACCCTCCTCTTTTTAAAAGAATTATTTTGTTATCTATTTTAATTTAAACCTTATTATGTTGTGATATGTTATTATATATACTTATTGATGTAAATTTTATGTCCAAGTGATGAGATATCATTTTATCTCTCATCAAGCATTTTCTGAATTTTAAAGTGACGTCGTTAGGCTGTTGAATTTTTGCAAGGGAACTTCTTAACTCAATTTAAATTCTTTGGGTTAAACTAGTACTCCTTGATATGTCATTATATGAATATGTCTGAATGAATCTGGTTTTTTTACACTTAATATCCACTTATATTTGGCGTATCTTTATTTTTCACACATAAGTATGTAATTGGTCTATCCTTAATCTAAGGATACCGTCTTTATAAGGGACTTTTTCGCAATCTCCTTTTATTGAGGATTCCTTTGATTTATACATGACATTATTTTATATGGGGTATAAAACACTTTGAACTTTTCATTACATTCAAAGGGAATATTTTCTCTATGAATCATTTTACTAAACGACAAGAAGTATGTTTCTTTTTTACGTATGTGGTGACAAAAACCTTTCTACCGCGAGTATTATTTAATCTTTGGCTTCCTTAACAAGCCGTAATGTTTTTAAAAAAGGAAAATAAATACCATATACTCTTTTATAGTTTCGTATTTAATTTTTTTTGATAATTTTTGGATTATATCAATGTGTTGTATTGATATCTTGTGATTGAAATATGAAAATGTTATGTTTTCTTTATACATGTTTTATGTGATACGATTATGTTATGGTTCTTGGGCATTGTTTATGAATTCGGGTGGTTCCGTTATAAACTAAGGGTGGGTGAGCCCAATATAGCTCTCCAATGCATTGGGTAACCTGACAGAGGTAAACGTGAATGTTTCTCCTAAGATATTTATGGAATATATTGTGATGGGTATTCCAAATGTAACTATGAGGGTTACTCCCTACATAAAAATGTTATGAATGCCTCAAGTTACCTTTATGTCTTATGATTTCTATGAGTTATTCATAAATATTATGATTTCATGAGGTATGTTAAATGCTTATGTTTTATGAGTAAAGTATGTTTTCATTGATTTTTATATACACATGGACTAATGTTTCCTTTCCGTATTTTTATATCCTTTACTGAGCTTTTTATTCTCATCCCAAGTTTCTGAAATGTTTTCCACATGACTTAAAGTGGAATAGGGTCACGGATGGAATCAAGGAAATGTCATTCTGTCTAGAATATGGAACTATACCTGACTCTTTTGTTCAAGAATTTTTATTTTTTGAAAAAAATAGAAACTGAGTAGACGTGTCTACCTTGTAATCTTTGAGATATAATAGTTATGTCCTAATTCTCTAAAATCTAAACCTAAAAATATCCTCAACGTGAATTATTCATTTAGTTCAATATTATATAATTTATTAAGGCTGGGGCCTTATAGTTGGTATCAAAGGTCAGTTTAGATAACTTAGGGATTAAGAGTTTTCTTTAAACAAATGATTAGTCCCTATGTTTATTATTTAAGTTAAATCCTTGTTTTATAACTTTTTCAGATCAAGGAAATTTTCTTACAAATGGAAGGAGGAGGATCTCAAATGACATTCTTATCTCTTCCTGATGACATGCTTGCAATAATTATTGCAAAGACATGTTCGGATGATTGTGAAACGTTTTCTAGCATACAACTCACTTTCAAGCTGTTGTTTGAGATATCAAACACCTCCACTATACGTCGTTATCATCGTGGATCATGGGTTGTATTTAGAAAAATCCTATTTTCACAATATTATCATATTTTCAAGAAAGGTATATATTATCATGGCATTTTCAAATATTTTACCTTATCATGAGATTTTGAAGCATATTATGATTTTAGAAAAGGTTATGAAGAAGGAGACCCATGAGAAAACTATTTATATTTGATTTAAAAATATAGTCTCTCAGCACATACTTATGGTATTTTAAAAGTAACATTAATTGAAAGTTTCAACTCAATTTCGGTCCGACTATTTTATAGAAATCATGTTTTATCAGATGTATTGAAATTATATGTCATACATGGTTATTTTCCAAAACTGTTTTTCTATGAACACCCATATGATCCATGTTATACAAGGTGTATTTGGATGAAGGAGGTAAATGATTTTGAAGGATATCTAAATCATTGTTGTGATTCATGGACCTTCTACCTACTTGAACAAGATGACAATGAAACCAAATGGACACCATGATTAAGGTATGATGTTCTTCTTTTTGGGGATCATTTTATTTTATCTTAGGAGGGTGAAATAAGACTTCAAGAATTATGATGTTGAGATCATAATGAATTTGGATGAAAATGAGATGTATATGGAAAAAATTGTGGTTAAAACATGTTAGGGTTATTTTGGAGTTTTATAAAAAGGACAACCCATAGGATGGGTGACAACTCATCGCATTCGGAAAGGAAGCAGGAATCGAACCCACAACTGAAGGGCGACAAGGGCGCATTGCCTACCACTAGCCTACTTGAATTCCCTGGTTTGTTTGACTTATTATTTTTAGTTAAATGATTTTATAGATCAAGAATAAGTTGTTTTTGGGTTATCTATGGAAATGATTAACCTATCATGGAGGATATGTGATTAGGTTAAATACTTTTCAATATTGGACTTTAGGAGTAACTGATATTATTAAGAGGTAAATGTTAAGATTTATCTTGGAAGGCTATGTGATTAAATCCTTCGGAGATTTGGGTTTCAATATTAGTTTGGACTACTTTGAATAATTTTATGGATAACTGTTTATTGAATAGTCTTTGTTGAACTTTGTGTATTGATTGAAAATTTTTGGAGATTAAACGTAGTTTTTCATTTTGTAAAAGATTATCCTTTTTGGGGATTATATAATCTTGTACTAACCATTTTGGTTTTGGTTAGGGTCTAAAGACATGGGAAATATATAGTTCTCTTTTTTGGATTAGGAGATTTTCTAGAAGTTGATTTTAGCACTCTTAATGAGAACTAGTCATCCTAAATACTCATCTTTTGGAGAAAATATGAGTTTCTGTTAGAAATCTAGTAAAATATGATGTCTATATGAGAAGTAGGTATGTTTACTTATGTTTCAGTTAATCTCATAAATAAATTCCTCAATGAAAAGTAACTTAAAACAAAAATGTTGTCTGTTAATTTTTACTACTGGGAAATCAAATACCATTTAACCCATCACAAGTTTGTGATTTTCTGGTGGTTAACTTTCTCCTAAACATGTTTTCTATCACTCTCTATCAGAACATGACCCTTTTTTTTCTCTTCCATGTCCTTGTTTTCCTACATGGAATCCTAGTATGGGTTAACTTGGTTGACATTTGTACTTCCCTTTCTTTATTTTAAAGTGACAGTTTAATTGACTCCACTTCTGATGTGGGGCTTTCAATGAAGTTTCCTAGCCGAATTTTAAAATTGCGAGGACGAAATTCCCAAAAGGGGGGAAGGATGTAACATCCCCGGTAAATAAATAATATTACTTTTTAATATTTATTAATATTTGTGAATAAAATATTAATATTACTTTAAAGGGAATGATATTCTCGATGGCGTACCAAATACGCAACAACGAGTTTCTTTGAAATCATACGTTGCACTCTAATAATAAAATAATATTATTTTAAATGGTAGTTAACGCCTAGCCTTTGTAATGGAGGGAATGAACAGAACTAATTACAAAAATATTATATATATTTTTCTAATATTTTTACATTTATCCAATAAATGTTAGAGTCTTAAAATGCGAATAAATCCAATTTTAAGCATAAATACTCTAATATTCACTAAAAGGTCAATTTATCGCTTTTTGATAGCAAACCCTATTTAAATATAGTTTTGGTAACTCATATACATTATATTATACTGAATAAAATTATTCTTTATAATAATGAAATAAAAATTTACTTTGTACAAATTTTTGGTATTTTTCCGATGAAGTTCAATTTTTAATGAATAGTGAAAAATGTTGTATTTTAATTTGAAACCTCCTTTTAATATAATTTATTTATATGGTTAGATTATATATTTAATTGGTTTTAAAGTGTAATTATAATATATTTTAACCATTAAATATAATGGTTGTCATTGTAATTAATTTCACTTTGAAATTGGACATAAACAAGTCTCAGTCTTTTGATAGATATTGTTTTTTAAAAACACGCTATTTGTTTTGACAACGGGAATTAATTATAAAATTAATTAATGAAACTTATATGTTTTTAATTTTCTAAAATGGAAATCATTTTTCAATTCGGAATATCAAATATATCTTAGGGTGAATTTTTAGCATTTTTCTAAAGAACTTCAATTTTTGATGAATAGTGAAACCACTAAGTGGTAGTTAAACAAACTGATTTTTCGTTTAAATGAAAGTTTACCGCTTTTTTGTATTGAATATAAAAAATATGACATACATGGTTTTCATTAGTAAGTAAAATGTTGTTCAATGGGATTAAAATATTTTTTTGGTGAATAGTAACTTTTGAGTTTTGTTAACAGCGATTAGAGGTAATTTGTGTAATTTAAGATAAACATTATATTATAAACATATAAAAATATATTGACACATGTCCTAACCTTATTGTATAGGTCATGGCCGACTAAGAAAATCCATGGGTCAATTTTTGGGACCCCATGGAGCCACTTGGGTAAGATAATGACAGTAATACCTTTTATTTAAAGTAAAAATAAAAATATCACAAACATGTATTGTTTTAATAAAACAATTTTTACATGAGGTTATATAAGTTATATTTATGACTATAAATACTCATTAGAAAGATAAAAAAATTTCCTTTAACATGGTAATTTGTTTATAATTTTTAGAAATCAAAAATAAAAAATTATCTAAGACACAATGATGATGTAGTGTTTACGTCATTAATGAATGATTTAAGTAAATAAGAAAATAATGTTTAAAATAATATCCATCACTTGTAAAATTCTTATTAAATGGTTTTATTTCGAAACATTACCACCTTATCTTATACTTTAATAATTTTTGGAGCTTTATAAACCGAATTTCATTTTATAATAAAATAATAGTTTCAAGATTTCTAAAGAGCCCCTCCTCTCCCTTATAAAAAGACCCCACTTCCTACCCATTTCTGAAACTTCTAAAGCCCTTTTGCTTGGCCAAACTCTAATCAAATAATCTCCCAATATCCCTCTATTCATCCAACAATCCTTACGTTAGGAAGAAATCTATTCAAGAAACTTTTTTGGTTCAAACCAAGGGGAGTTACCCGATTTAAAGGTAATGTCTTCTCTTATGATCTTTTGTTTTATTTTGATTCTCCAACCCCATAAAATATTTTTATTACTTTATTTTGTAACAACATAAGTACATTAAATATACTAGGATGTTTTTTATAAAAATTATTTGAGCTAAACTTACACACACCTCCGTCTAATGGTTAAAGAACATACAGTTTCTGTGGGTGGCGAATTACAACCTCACGAAACACTGATTGTTCAATTTCGCTTAACACCTTTCATGGTGGCCATTATGATGTCACTTTTTTTATATATGATACATATGTTATTTATGTTTTCTATATGCTTCTATATTTTTTTTCTTAAATCATATCATTATTCTTTTTATGTCGTGTAATTGCGATAATTTAATCTGAGGAAGTGTGGACTACCGCCCCCTAAAGTGACGTGACTCGTTCATGCAATACATGGAATGTATAAAGAGTAAAATTAATGAACTTATGTGAAATATATAACATATATATTATAATTTATTTATAATATATATATCTCATTTATTATTAATTCCTTTAATATGAAAAAGAAATGATAGTAGCGGTCATGCGTACGTACGGCCTACCGTCTCCATGAATGGTACATTTCATTTATTATCTCCAAATGTTATGGAATAGTATAAAATGAATATATAATGGATATATATGATATTTAAATCATTAATACTATTCTGGATATGATGTACTTATAACTACATGTACAATTCTTTTCAAACAAATTTATTTTTTTGACTCATGTACCAAACATCGACAAAACAGATGATATGAACTCACATAATAAAATAATTATTATAACATTATAATATGTGATATTAATTGAATAATAAACTTTAAAGGAGGTACTTAAGAAATTATAAATTTACCAAAGTTTGTTATTCAAGAATATAACGAGACTAACAAGACAAGTCAGACTTGAGGTAAGGGATTCTACCCCTCTCTTTCATTCTAAGTACTCTCTTTTATGTCATTTATTTTAAGCTCCTCTTTCTTATGTTGGGGGATGTTCTTTTATATTCCTATTACTATATATTTTATGTTCATATTATTAGGTAATATATTTGATCTCATCAATACATTTTTTTGGATGTTTTAAGTGGCGCCGTTAGGCTACCGAGTTTTCGTAAGGGATTTTTTTCTCACTTTGTGTTCCCGTGAGATTCATGCTACATTTGACACTATTTCCTTTTGTGTGGTGTATGTACTTCCCATAATTGTATACTTTTTATGATATAAATTAATTTATGGGTATTTAAATCTTCCCTGTATGACCCTTCTTTCATGGGGTGTACGTTTAAAAAGTTACCCAAATCGGTAAGGGAACCTTTCACCCTCCTCTTTTTAAAAGAATTATTTTGTTATATATTTTAATTTACACATTATTATGTTGGGATATGTTCTTCTATATCCTTATTAATGTAAATTTTATTTCCATGTGATCAGATACCATTTTATTTCTCATCAAATCATTTTCTGAATTTTAAGGTGACGCCGTTAGGCTGTCGAATTTTTGCAAGGGAACTTCTTAACTAAATTTCAATTCTTTGGGTTAAACTAGTACTCCTTGAATATGTCATTTTATGAATATGTGTGAATTAATATGGTTGTTTTAAACTTAATATCCAGTTATATTCGGTGTATCTTTGTAACGCCCCGACCCCAGCTACCCAGAGCCGGTGCGTTACTTCGTAACATTGGCATGACCACAAAAGATCAAGTCTCGAAAGACTGATTAGATTAGTAGCCTTGGAAACACTAGATACATTCATAAATGTTACATTACATCATAAAGTGAAAAACTAAAAAAAAAGTCTTTATAGTCCACACTCATATCCTCTTCTGACTATCCCTGCAGGTCATTCATAAAATACTTATTCACATCCTGGAAAATATTAAAACATTGAAAGGGGTGAGCTCAGATGCCCAGTAAGGATAAAGATATTGCGGAAGCTTTCATAAATAAAAATTAACAATTAAGGCAATGTATAACTAAACAAAAGCTTTATTAAACTTGAAATTCAGCATAATATGGAAAAAGTAAAATCAAATAATGCCACTTACTTACTCACATGGATATTCAACTAGATGAATAATCACATGAAAGATCAATAACCACTTTCATAATGAGGGAATGTATAATGCCAGACATTCTGAAACATTTTTTCAAGGCCTCGGCCATGACGTATAAAATGATTAAGGCCTCGGCCAAAACCATAAATCAAATTGGGAAAGGGCCTCGGCTAATTCCACGTCTAGTTGTCTCATGAGACCTATCGATGCATCGAGAATCTATAGTGGGCTCCACCCGTCACTTATTAAGTCCAATACATTCCTCATATGAATAGGTTTAAACATATCCTAAACCATAACATAATCGTATCACATAAAACATGCCTAAAGGAAACATAACATTTCCATATTTCAATCACAAGATATCAATACAACACATTGATATAATAAAAACTCTTTCAAAACCATTTTTAATACCAAAATAAAAGAAAGATAAAAATTTGTATTTATTTTTCATTAAAAAAAATGATGGCTTGTAGAGGAAGCCGAAACTCAAATAATGGTCACGGCGGCGGAGAAGTCGTTGTCGCCGCATAAGTATGGAAAGAAAAACATTCCCTTTTGTCATTTAGCAAAACGCTTCGTATAAAAAAGATTCCTTTTGAATAAACGTAAAAGTCAAAGGGGTTTATACACCGTATAAAAGAAAGTTGTGTATAAATCCAAATATGCCTCAATGAAAGGGGATTGAGACGAAGTCCTTAAAAAGATCATTTTTAAAATAAAATAGATCTATTATGTGTATTCACTATAGATACACATATAGAAAGTAAATATACAAAATAGGACATAATAATATCATGACATAATTTGAAAGTAGGAGATTGACCCAAAGAATAGAAATTGGGTTAAGAAGTTCCCTTACCTCATGTCTGACTTGACTCAACCATTCGTTAACCTCATGAATAATAAACTAGAGTTAATATATACCTTATTAAGAACCATTTTCAATTTCATTATCCTTATTATATCACTTATTACAATGATATGAACATTATGTAATTATTTAAATTAATAACGGTCGTTTTGTCGATCTTTGGTACTTGAGTCAACAATAAAATGCTTATAATTACAAGTTATTTATGTGGTAGAATATCCATTATCTCAAGAATTATATTCATGATTTAGATGTCATATATATATTATATATCCAGTATATACATTCATTTATAATATTACATAACATTTAGAGGTAAGAAATGAAATGCACCGTTCATGGAGACGGTAAGCCGTACGTACGCATGAACTCTACTTTCATTTCAATTTCATATTTAATGGAATGAAATCATAATGATATAAATGTATAATATAATTCCAGTATAATATAGTGTATAATACCATTTACTCCATCCTTTATACATCCCACATATGGCATTAACGATTCAAATCACTTTGAGGGGGCGGTAGTCCGCACTTCCTAAAATGAAATTATCGTGTTTTACCCATAATGGAAATCATAAATTATGCCATAAATGAGAAATACAGAAGCATAAGTAAAACATAAACATATTATATATCATATATAAAAATAGTGACATCTTAATGGCCACCCTTGAAGGTGTTATATGAGTGTTGAACAATCATCGTTTCGTGAGGCAGAAATTCACCATCCACAGAAACCGTATGTTCTTTAACCTTTAGATGTAGGTGTGTGTAAGTGTAGCTCGAATCCTTCTTATAAAAACATCCTATTATATTGAGGATACTGGTGTTGTTACAAAAGAAATGAATAAAAATAGTTTATGGGGTTGGAGAAGAAAAATAAAACAAAACAACATTAGAGAAGACATTACCTCAAAATCGGGTAACTCTTTTTGATTTGAGCCAAAGGCTTCCTTGGGAAGCGTTCTGCCCAAAGTGAGGCTTCTAGGAGTAATAGGGGGAAGTTGGGAGAGTATTTGGGAAGATTTTGGCCGACAAAAATGGCTTGATGGTGTGAATAAGGTGGGAGTGGTGGGGGCCTTTTATAAGTGGAGAGGAGGGGCACTTTTGGAAAGTAATGAAATGTTATTCTATTATTCAATGCTTTTCGGATTCTAAAGGTCCCACACTTATATAATTCAAGGATAAGGTCATAAGGGTTCGAAATATCCTCATTAAATAGGCTTTGGACAAGTTTAAGCCTTGGATTTTACATTATCTTCTCATTTTCTTTAAATCGTTAAATAATGAGGTCATCGCTGCATCATCATGATGTCATAAATAATTTAATTTATTTAATGTCTAAAAATTATAAAAAAATACTATGATGTAGGAAATCTTTTTAGCTTTCCAATTACTATTTATAGTCAAAAATATTACTTGTATAACCCCATGTAAAAATTGTTTTAGTAAAACATTTCATGTTTGTGTTATTTTTTACTTTAACATTAAATAAAAGGTATTTATGTCATTTTCCAACTAAAGTGGCTCCATGGGGTCCCCAAGTTGACCCATGGATTGTCTTAGTCGGCCATGGAATATCCAATGAGGGTAGGACATGTGTCAATCTCATCTCATATTATTAAAACATTGTTTTTACCTTAAACTACACTAATTACCTCTAATCGCGATTAAGAACTTAAAAGTTACTATTCACCAAAAAATTATTTTAATCTCATTGAACCACATTTTACTTCTTAATGACAACCATGTATGTCGGATTTTTGAAAATCAAATCACAGAAGTGGTAATATTTTATTTAAACGAAAAATCAGTTATTTAACTACCACTTAATGGTTTCACTATTCATCAAAAATTGAAGTTTTTCAGAACAATGCCAAAATTTCACCCTAAGCTATAATTGATATTACGAGTTCAAAAATGATGTCTATTTTACAAAATTCCAAACATATAAGTTGCATTAATTAATTGTATTATTAATTCCTGCTGTCACAATAAATAGCGTGTTTTTAAGAAACAATTTATATCAAAAGATTGGCAATTGTTTATGTCCAATTTCAATGTTAAATTAATTATAATGACCCCCATTGGATAAAATGGTAAAAATATATTATAATTATACTTTAAAACCACTAAATTGTATAATTTATCACTATAAATTATTTTGATTAAAAAAGTTGTTTTTAAGTAATTTTCACTGTTCATAAAAAATTGGAAGTTCTCAGAAAATTACAAAAAATTAAACTTTGGATAATTTTGATATTACGAATACAAAAATGAAGTCCATTTTAAAATATAAAATTTCTATAAAATATGAAAGTTGTTATTACTATTCATAACAGTTACTTTTATTAGTCGCGGTGTTTTAGAACTCGAAGTGGCATACAATGCAAGCTTTTGCATTATTGAATGAGAAGCGTATCATGGAAGCTCGGGGTGTTACATTCTCCCCTCCTTCAATAAATTGCGTCCTCGCAATTTGAAATTTTTCTTTGAAAACAAAAGGTTGAAAAGAGAAAATACCTTTGTGGAAAACCCACATCGGAAATGAGGTTAATAAATATATAACATTAAAAGAAAGCAAGATAAGTACAAAGGTCACCCAAGATAGCCCATTATAGGATTCTATGAAAATATGGATATGGAGGAGAAACAAACCATCAAGGTCTGATGGAGAGTTATAGAAAACAGGATTAAGAGAAAGTTTAACAACAAGAAAATCACAATCTTGTGATTGGTTAAACGATCATTGATTCCCCAGTAGGAAAAGTTAACCGACAACATTTTTGTTTTGGTTTAACTTTTATAATGTTGAGGAATTTATTTAGGAGATTTACTAAGAACGTAAGAGAATATAGATACTTGTTATGTATACTTTCATTCGTTAATAAATTGTTACCACAAACCCAACTTTTACTCCAAATGGTAACAGAACTCAAAAATATTCTATTTATCCTAATTGTATAAGGTTCAAAATGTTAACACATACCATTTTGATTAGTAAAATTATTTTGTAATAACCAGGGACTTCCTGTAGGCTAGTGGTAGGAAATAATGGCCTGTCGCACTATGATTGTGGGATCGATTCCTGCAACATTGTTCGACGCGACAGGTTATGCCCCACCCTGCAGGTTGTCCTTTTCCTAAAACTGTAGTATCATAATATTCCAAAAATAATCTTCATAAATTTTTTAACCTTAAACAATGTTATCCAAAGATCAACTTAATCCACTCCAACCTTTATAGTTATCCAAAATACCTCTGTCCAGACTTTCTCTAAAAGGTCTCTTAATTCCAAAATCAATTGTAACATCAGATTCCCCAAACAAAGAAAAGTTTCTCTTATTGTCATAAACTAAAAATATGATTAACTTAATCATATTAGAACCTTACTGAAATCAAAAAGTACTGTAGTACAATCCATATATATATATCACATTATTCTTATAACCAGAATATAATCCTTGAGTCCAAAAGCACCAATACATTAATTATTTTGCTTCAACTGTAGTAACAACAAAAGATTTTCCTTGATCCCTTGGCATTTTCTGAGGTAAGTTTCCCTGACGCTTAGGACATTCATTTGCATAATGTCCCATTTCCCTACAATTGTAGCATTCAACATTGACAGCCTCTTTCTTTCCCTTGCAATCACGAGCTTGGTGACCCTTTTCTCCACATTTATAACAAACTCCCATTCCTTTTAGGCACGTACCAGGGTGATTCTTCCCACAATTCTCACATAATGGAAAATCCTTCTTTCCCTTTTTCCCTTTATCTGTCTATTGTTCCACCGTTCTCTTCTTCTCTTGCTTTACTTTGTTGTCATAAGACCTAGAGAATTCCTTTTCTGTCTTGATAGCACATGAGACAATATCTTCGTATGTTGAGAACGATTGTGATACTAAAGCTCGACGGAGAAATGGTTTTAACCCATCAAAGAAACGATCAATCTTACCTCTTGGGTTACATATATAATCTGCAGCATGCCTCGCTAACCTTGTAAAGTTAGCCTCATACTTTGCAACATTCTCATCCTCCTTCTGCCTCAGACACAGAAATTGCCTTTCCATATATGCTCTATGGTCATGAGGAAAGTATTTTTCTAAGAAAAGATCTTTGAACTCCCTCCATTCCATATTCGATATGTCATCATATTCCTTTGTGTTTTGAATCAATGACCACCATTGATCAGCATCTCCAGTGAGGCGGTAAACTGCCATGATAACCTTTTCTCTTTCACTACTCCCCAAGGAGTGGAATATTTTCTCTACGGAGTTTATCCATTGCTCAGCTACTATAGGATTTGTACTCCCATTGAAGGTTGGTGGTTGTTGCCTCATGAAACGGTCTAGCATTGATCCTCCACGTTGCGGATCAGGGTGCTCTATACGAGTAAGGTTATTATTCATAACCTGCGTGAGTTGTCCCAGTACGGTGAGAAGCTGATCAGAACCAATTGTATCATTAGCTCCACCATAATTATCTTGAGCAGGAGGGAAATCCCTACACGGAGTGCATGCATTGATACGGTTTCCATTCCTTCCACAAGGCTCCATTTCTAAACAATGGAATAAACTAGATTAGTTTATGAAATAAAATACATAATTCCATATTTGTAAAATACTTTACATAAATTGAACTATTTATGGATATAATCCATAATCATAAAAATAAATGTTTCCTTTGAGGAAGTATATACTCATAACCCTTCATAGTGGTTTGTAAAGAATATGAGAATTATCCTAAGCATATCCCCCGGGAGTGTCGTAACCAAGAGTGCAGCAAGGCCCGTTGTCGTGCACCAGTTCCCGTTCGAGTCTAGCTCAAAGCGGTGTTTTCGGGTTTTACCCCTAGGTACATCTGTGCCAGAACCGCCTCTACCTGCTCGTATCCATACATGGATGTATTGCTCGGAAAACTCATAACATCTCTATAATACCAAAATTCTAGGAAGTTCTTCTATACTAATCCTCAAAGTCTATCTTAGGTCTACGTGCTCTAATCAGAGTTTATCTAAATCTAGCTTCCAAAGTTTGTACTAAACATCCTCTGATACCAACTGTAACGCCCCGACCCCAGCTACCCAGAGCCGGTGCGTTACTTCGTAACATTGGCATGATCACAAAAGATCAAGTCTCGAAAGACCGATTAGTTTAGTAGCCTTGGAAACACTAGATACATTCATAAATGTTACATTACATCATAAAGTGAAAAACTAATAAAAAAGTCTTCATAGTCCACACTCATATCCTCTTCTGACTATCCCTGCAGGTCATTCATAAAATACTTCTTCACATCCTGGAAAATATTAAAACATTGAAAGGGGTGAGCTCAGATGCTCATTAAGGATAAAGATATTGCGGAAGCTTTCATAAATAAAAATTAACAATTAAGGCAATGTATAACTAAACAAAAGCCTTATTAAACTTGAACTTCAGCATAATATGGAAAAAGTAAAATCAAATAATGCCACTTACTTACTCACATGGATATTCTACTAGATGAATAATCACATGAAAGATCAATAACCACTTTCATAATGAGGGAATGTATAATGCCAGACATTCTGAAACATTTTGTCAAGGCCTCAGCCAAGACGTCTAAAATGATTAAGGCCTCGGCCAAAACCATCAATCAAATTGGGAAAGGGCCTCGGCCAATTCCACGTCTAGTTGTCTCATGTGACCTACCGATGCATCGAGAAGCTATAGCGGGCTCCACTCATCACTTATTAAGTCCAATACATTCCTCATATGAATAGGTTTAAACATATCATAAACCATAACATAATCGTATCACATAAAACATGCATAAAGGAAACATAACATTTCCATATTTAAATAACAAGATATCAATACAACACATTGATATAATAAAAACTCTTTCAAAACCATTTTCAATACCAAAATAAAAGAAAGATAAAACTTTGTATTTATTTTTCATTAAAAAAATGATGGCTTGTAGAGGAAGCCGAACCTCAAATAATGGTCACGGCGGCGGAGAAGTCGTTGTCACCGCATAAGTATGGAAAGAAAAAATTCCCTTTTGTCGTTTAGAAAAACGCTTCGTATAAAAAAGATTCCTTTTGAATAAACGTAAAAGTCAAAGGGGTTTATACACCGTATAAAAGAAAGTTGTGTATAAAACCAAATATGCCTCAATGAAAGGGGATTGAGACGAAGTCCATAAAAAGATCATTTTTAAAATAAAAGAGATCTATTATGTGTATTCACTATAGATACACATATAGAAAGTAAATATACAAAATAGGACATAATATTATCATGACATAATTTGAAAGTAGGAGATTAACCCAAAGAATAGAAATTGGGTTAAGAAGTTCCCTTACCTCATGTCTGACTTGACTCAACCGTTATTTAACCTCCTGAATAATAAACTAGAGTTAATATATACCTTATTAAGAACCATTTTCAATTTCATTATCCTTATTATATCACTTATTACAATGATATGAACATTATGTAATTATTTAAGTTAATAACGGTCGTTTTGTCGATCTTTGGTACTTGAGTCAACAATAAACTTCTTATAATTAGAAGTTGTTTATGTGGTAGAATATCCATTATCTCAAGAATTATATTCATGATTTAGATTTCATATATATCTTATATATCCAGTATATACATTCATTTATAATATTACATAACATTTAGAGGTAAGAAATGAAATGCACCGTTCATGGAGACTGTAAGCCGTACGTACGCATGAACGCTACTTTCATTTCAATTTTATATTTAATGGAACAAAATCATAATGATATAAATGTATAATATAATTCCAGTATAATATAGTGTATAATACCATTTACTCCATCCTTTATACATCCCACATATGGCATTAACGATTCAAATCACTTTGAGGGGGCGGTAGTCCGCACTTCCTAAAAAGAAATTATCGCGTTTTACCCATAATGGAAATCATAAATTATTCCATAAATGAGAAATAAAGAAGCATAAGTAAAAAAATAAACATATTATATATCATATATAAAATAGTGACATCTTAATGGCCACCCTTGAAGGTGTTATATGAGTGTTGAACAATCATCGTTTCGTGAGGCAGAAATTCGCCATCCACAGAAATCGTATGTTCTTTAATCATTAGATGTAGGTGTGTGTAAGTGTAGCTCGAATCCTTTTTATAACAACATACTAGTATATTGAGGATACTGGTGTTGTTACAAAAGAAATGAATAAAAAGAGTTTAGGGGGTTGGAGAAGAAAAATAAAACAAAACAACATTAGAGAAGACATTACCTCAAAATCGGGTAACTCTTTTTGATTTGAGCCAAAGGCTTCCTTGGGAAGAGTTCTGCCCAGAGTGAGGCTTCTAGGAGTAATAGGGGGATGTTGGGAGAGTATTTGGGCAGAGGTTGGCCGAGCCAAATGGCTTGAATGTGTGAATAATGTGGGAGTGGTGGGGGCCTTTTATAAGTGGAGAGGAGGGGCACTTTTGGAAAGTAATGAAATGTTATTCTATTATACAATGCTTTTAGGATTCTAAAGGTCCCACACTTGTATAATTCTAGGCTAAGGTGATAGGGGTTCGAAATATCCTCATCCAATAGGCTTTGGACAAGTGTAAGCCTTGGATTTTACATTATCTTCTCATTTTATTTAAATCGTTAAATAATGAGGTCATCGCTGCATCATCATGATGTCATAAATAATTTAATTTATTTAATGTCTAAAAATTATAAAAAAAATCCTATGATGTAAGAAATCTTTGTAGATTTCCAATGACTATTTATAGTCGAAAATATGACTTGTATAACCCCATGTAAAAATTGTTTTAGTAAAATATTTCATGTTTGTGTCATTTTTTACTTTAACATTAAATAAAAGGTATTTATGTCATTTTCCAACTAAAGTGGCTCCATGGGGTCCCCAAGATGACCCATGGATTGTATTGGTCGGCCATGGCATATCCAATGAGGGTAGGACATGTGTCAAGCTCATCTCATATTATTAAAATATTGTTTTTTCCTTAAACTACACTAATTACCTCTAATCGCGATTAAGAACTTAAAAGTTACTATTCACCAAAAAAATTATTCTAATCTCATTGAACCAAATTTTACTTCTTTATGACAACCATGTGTGTAGGATTTTTGAAAATCAAATCACAGAAGTGGTAATATTTCATTTAAACGAAAAATCAGTTATTTAACTACCACTTAGTGGTTTCACTATTCATCAAAAATTGAAGTTTTTCAGAACAATGCCAAAATTTCACCCTAAGCTATAATTGATATTCCGAGTTCAAAAATGAGGTCTATTTTACAAAATTACAAAAATATAAGTTTCATTAATTAATTTTATAATTAATTCCCGCTGTCACAACAAATAGCGTGTTTTTAAGAAACAATTTATATCAAAAGATTGGCAATTGTTTATGTCCAATTTCAATGTTAAATTAATTATAATGAACACCATTGGATAAAATGGTAAAAATATATTCTAATTATACTTTAAAACCACTAAATTTTATAATTTATCACTATAAATTATTTTTATTAAAAAAGTTGTTTTTAAGTAATTTTCACTATCCATAAAAAAATTGGAAGTTCTCAGAAAATTACAAAAAATTCAACTTTGGATAATTTCGATTTTACGAATACAAAAATGAAGTCCATTTTAAAATATAAAATTTCTATAACATTATTAAAGTGGTTATTACTATTCATAATGGCTACTTTGATTAGTCGCGGTGTTTTAGAACTCGAAGTTGCGTACAATGCAAGCTATTGCATTATTGAATGAGAAGCGTATCATGGAAGCTCGGGGTGTTACAATCTTTATTTTTCACACGTAAGTATGTAATTGATTTATCCTTAATCTAAGAATACCATCTTTATAAGGGACATCATCTCAATCTCCTTTTGTTGAGGATTCCGTTGATTTATACACAAATTTATTTTATATGGTGTATAAAACCCTTTTGAATTTTCATTGCATTCAAATGGAATCTTTTCTCTAT
Source organism: Viscum album (assembly GCA_963277665.1). Classification (NCBI taxonomy): domain Eukaryota; kingdom Viridiplantae; phylum Streptophyta; class Magnoliopsida; order Santalales; family Viscaceae; genus Viscum; species Viscum album. Next base: position 487,210,071 of record OY728164.1, read on the forward strand.
GAAGCATTTTACTAAATGACAAGAAGTATTTTTCTTTTTTTACATACGCAGTGACAACGAACTTTCTACAGCGAGTATTATTTAATATTTGGATTCCTTAACAAGACGTAATATTTTTTCAAAAGGAAAATAAATACCATATAATCTTTTATATTTTTGTATTTAAAATGGGTTTGATAATGTTTGGATTATATCAATGTGTTGTATTGATATATTATGATTTAAATGTGGAAATGTTATGTTTCGTTTATACATGTTTTATGTGATACGATTATGTTATGGTTCTTTGGCATTGTTTATGAATTCGGGTGGTTCCATGATAAACTAAGGGCTGGTGAGCCCGAGATAGCTCTCCAATGCATTGGGTAACGTGACAAAGGTAAACGTGAATGTTTATCCTAAGAGATTTATGGAATATACTGTGATGGGTATTCCAAACGTAACCATGAGGGTTACTCCCTACATAAGAATGTAATGAGTGCCTCAAGTTACCTTTATGTCTTATGATTTATATGAGTTATTCATAAATATTATGATTTCATGAGGTATGTTAAATGCTTATATTTTATGAGTAAAGTATGTTTTCATTGATTCTTATGTACACATGGACTAATGTTTCCTTTCCGTATTTTTATATCCATTACTGAGCTTTTTTATTCTCATCCAAAGTTTTCAAAATGTTTTCCCACAGGACATAAAGTGGAATAGGGTCAAGGATGGAATCAAGGAAATGTTGTGCTATCTAGAACATGGAACTATAGATGAATCTTTTTTTCAAGAGTTTTTATTTTGTTAAAAAATGGAAACTGAGTAGATGTGTCTACTTAGTAATATTTGAGATGTAATAGTTATGTCTTAATTCTCTAAAACACTAATCCTAAAAGGATCCTCAATGTGAATTATTCATTTAATTCCAGATTATATAATGTATTAAGGCTGGGGCCTTATACATGCACACCATTTTATGGTGATAACCATTTTAGTAAAATTTTATTATAATATTTCTTATATAACATAAATATTTACACCCTAACACAGATATGTTTATTGCTTTTTAAGACTATATACACATCCAATATTATTTTGGTAGCATTCTTAAATATATTCTATAAATTCTATTAACATTTGGTAACCTTATAGAAATATCATACTTTTTATTATTCCATATAACCAGGTGAATGGAAACAAAATAAATTTTGAGCTTAGATGCCCAATAAATGTAAATATTAGTGTCATAAATTTAATATCATATCTGCATACAATATAAGCATGTCACATGAGAACATAATCAAATTACATGAATATATCATAACAGAAATCCTACCCAATTAAACAAGGATCATAAATCATGGATCATGACATAATGATTTGGTTATAACATAAAATATGACTCTTAGAAGCATGTAAACATGATTCAATAATATGTGATCATGACATAGACATAATGTGTAGAGAAAGAATATAGAAGACATATAAGAATGAAGTTAACAACAAGTATCAAAGAAAACGATAAAGACATTAATCACATAAATGAACATGACATACACATATTCATAATATAGTTGGAATGCATTATCCATCAATGTACCCTATTGGGCTTGGGATATACACCAGTGTACCATTGGTCTTTGGATAACTTCCCATATACCCCTTTTCTTGCGATGGCCACCCATACCCCCTTGAGTTGACATCATGTATAACCTTAGGCTTGGGATGTCCACCTATGTACCCTTGATATAAAATGAAGTATAAAACAATAACAAATTCATTGGGGTCTATAATGTATCCACATGTTATATATTGATAAACCATACATCTGTGTGCCACATATTATAAAAAACATTCATAATTTTAATCTATAATAATAATCCCAGGAATAAGCAATTGGTATCATGAGAATTATAAAATAGAACGATAATAGTCCATCAAGAGAATGAATTTGGATGGTATCATTAGATAATATTCCTAGTAAACCACATGAAACATTAAAGTACATTAACATACTAGAAAACTAATTTTTAAGAGAATTATAAAATTGCTTCGAAAAACAAGAATAAAAATCCTTTTCATTTCAGAAAGTTTATTTAAAATATAAAATAAACAAAAATAATGAGAATATTTATTATTTTTGAAAAAATGGAAACATATATAGTATAAATAATTATTAAAAATATATAAAAGTGGGAAAACAAATTCATTCAAGAATCATTAAAAATGAAGATTCTATTTACACTTTGGTAAAGAAAGTAAAAGTTGGTGGAAAATAACAGTACAAAAAAGAGAAAAAGTAGATTACTTTTATAAATAAATTAAATGATTTGTAAAAATATCATAATAAATCATATAATTTTATAATTTTTCATTTGTAAAAACAAATATAGATATAGAGCAGAGAGATTACCAACCTAAAATTATAGATAAAGAAAATATTACATATAAATGTGCGTTTAGGAAAATTATGAACCAATGGGATAAAAAATGTTAATAAGACTTGAAAAACAAATTAATAACCAATATATGGGGATTAGGTGAGAAATAACATTCAATTTACCAATATGTAAATTCATTCATAAAAAATCTTGATTTGGAAATGATACTGGAAAAGAACGCCATTAGCTTTACTCACTAATTCCAAAATGGTACTTAAACCTCCTATATAATAATAATAACAATATTAATAACTTATTTTTTAACCTAATTAATATATATCACGATTTATAATATTTATATTCAATCTTTCATTACTTATATTTTTGATAATTTTTATTTAATTTCATCATCGGATGTTAACAATTTCTGTTGTTCTGTGAAAGTTTCGTAATGGAAAAGTTGATCCAAATTATTTCATATCGAGTTCATCATTAAAATAGTATTCATAGTGATAGAATAATTTATTTCCAATTATGAATTTAGTTCCATGTTAATTTTATGGAATTTATCGGCATGGTTCGTGAGAATAGAAGCCATGGTGAGAATGTTTCAGGTAATTTACTAATCACAAAAAGTTAGTTGATAAAGGCCTTTCATTTTATTTTATCCTTAATAAACTAAATTCATTACATATATCACTACTTAATATCATATATTTCTCATATTTATGTCTTTATGCCTATTAATGGAAAAAATTATTAATTTTGGTATAACATCGTTCATGTGGGTGGTTGAACCGATCTGAACAAGAACATTGTAGACTATTTAATGATTAAGATTTAAAAAATATATAATATTTTAATAATTTATTAAGAAGATTAATTATATAAATATATCATAATTATAATGAATAATAAGGTTTATAAATAGTAGTTATGAGAATTTAATATAAAAATTAAGAAAATAATTTAGATATTTACATATTGAATTCTGTATTTTTTGACATGGCTTCCTTCTAAATAAAGGATTTAGGATATTATCATTGAAATAAAATAAACCCAGTATATTTTAAGGATTTATGATATGTAAAATGTGTATGTAATTAAGATAATTTTTATTTAATTGTGTTTTGTAAGGGGTAAATAAGATATCATTTTATATGTGATAATTTGATATTTTTCATTAGAAACATATGTTATATAAATGATAAAGATAGAATCCCATTAGTTTTTTGAATGTCAGGTGAATAAATGTTGGATTGAAACATATTTATGACTCCCAAACCTAAAAAAGACTTATATAATGTATAAGTATATATTTAATTTTAAAAAATTATAGGAATGTTAATTTACCTCTTATTACCACATTTTAATTAGTTTAATTATTTATAATGATTGTTATTTTATTACTAAACATTTAAGATGAACTATATTAGCCAATTATGACAATATGATTCAAAATTTTGGACTCTATTTAATCTTATTAAATGTATAATTATTATAAATTGAACATTGAAATGAATACTTAATATATATATATATATATCATGGTATTTATTGAAAAATGAATTTTTTAGTCTTTTTGTGGACTTAAAATTATTTCATATCAATTAATAATTAAATAAGTGATAATATATTTATTAAAAATAGAAACATTAAATTATATTCTTCATTTAAAATTTATCAATTTAATTTATTTACATAATAATTCTCAATACTTAAAAAAACTTGTACTTTGAAAAATAGAATTTTTTATCATCAAATAATTTTAACCACATCACATTAAATTTATTTATTCATTATATAAATTTTTTTTATAATAACATTGGTTTCAAAATATTTCATTATATTTTATAAATAATTTAAATCATACTTTAATAATAATAATAATGTGTGATGCATAAAAACATCTTTTTATAAAAATATATTTTAATTAAATCTTATAATTTTAATTATTTATTATTATGAATTATATTATTTTAAATTACCAAAATTACCCAATTATTTATACCAAATGAACATATATTTGATAACTATATAACATCAATCATATATCTAATGGACATATTTATAACGACCATATATATAAAATTATATTTTTTTCCTACATATAGTCATAAAAACATTCATAGATTCGTTCATTAAATTCATTTAATTATATCTCAACATGTATATTATATTTTTAATTCTTTTCATTATTTCCACATTTTCAATTTGGGTGATTATATTCCTGGAAACCCACAAAGATAGATATTTTATGTTCATGTTTATTTATTCTTATTTTACTTCTCTTTAGGATTCTAGATATTTCATTCTAGTAATATATTAATTTTTATCTTGTATTGTAATATTATATCTCAATAAAATGTATATTTTTTTGATTGGTGTTTCTTGTTAAATTAACTATTCATAAAAATATTAATTTAAGGGGAAAATACATAGTAAAATCATGGGATGTTATATTATAAACCCCTTAAAATAATTCCACAATTGAAATTTAATTAATATTATGAAAATGAAATATGGTACTTCTACCTCTTTACATATTTAATTTCTGACATTAATTTTTCAAACATATGATTTTTGAAGAAAACTTTTAACAGGTGAGTGGTATTATTTGTAGAAAAATCTATCTATAATCCAATACATATTCCATTTATTCCTCATAAGAAAGATCATGTTCCAATTATACAACATTTGAGTTTAGTAAAAGTTATGGTTCTTGTATATACATTATAAAAAGTGATTCATTAAACTCATCATGCACTTGTTAGAGGTATTGTGGGACAACAATTTGATATGTAATAGATCATAGATGATAAATAATATTTAAGTGATTGATGTATATAGGGATCATATTTCATATATTATCAAATCTCATAACCAATATCTATGGTTATATTTTAAGTTATAACTTGTCTCAAATATCAAAATGAAAATATCATCATCAATTATCCACATAACTCTCTTTTTAACATTGGGAAGTTTTAATATATCAAAAAATTATTTGAAACATCTCTAAATTTATAAAGAAAGATTTAATTCCATTATCTTGCACTCTCCACTTCATCCTAACATGATTGAGGTTTACAAATCTTCCCATATAGATCTGTATGTAGTGACATTTTAATTCTAGAAAAAAATCTATTGTTATATGAGATCTCTACCAAGGGAAGGTATCAATTCTAAAATCTTTTGAAATCCATTAAACATGATATTAGCATGTATTACATAGTTTAAAAGGTCTTTTTGATTGAAAAAAACTATAGGGATGATAAGAAATACTGAAGCTCAACTCTGTATACAAGTATTTTTGATAACTTTTCTGAAAATTTTAGGTAAGACTCAGATCACAATTAGATACAATTGAGAGTGGAAATATATAATGCATTAACAATTTATATATATCTAGAAAACATTACCGTGTGAGAATTCTTATTGAATAGTAATGAAATTATTAGAAATCATGAGGTGATCAATTATAACAAATATTCAACTTTGGCCTTTCAAGGTCATGGGATGAACTAGTATAAAATACATAGTGATTTTATCCCATTTCTATAAATGTATTTCTAATGGATTAATCATCCCCTTATACTTCTATCATTTCTCATTAATTTCATGGAATTCCAAACAAGTATATATATACACCAAAATATCCCCCTATATGTTTTCCCTCTAGAAATTAATATTTATATCTATAGAATTTTTCGCATCTAAGATAAATAGATAATAAAGATATATGTGAATTATTCAAGAACTAATTATTCAATTATAGTGTTGAAGGAACCCAAATTTGATATAAAAAATCTTACCACACATTAATTATTGAAGTTTAAATCTAGAATATACCCTATATTCTTCAATATATTTATATTCTTCTAATATGTATCCTTTATCTTCTCATGTATAGATGTTTTAGTAGTTATTTAGGAGAGAAAATATTTATCCTGTTCCTTTATGATTTCAATTTCAGTTCTCTAAAAATCAATAACTTGTGGGTCTCTTTTAACCCTCATCATGGATAAGGTAACATGATCATTCCAAATCAAAGCATCATACAACATTTTTCCTTCCAGTTATGGTAATTTACTGAGTATCCGTAGTCTATGATCAGCTCAAACCATATCCTTTTGGAACATGTTCAAATGTTTCAATGTGAATATATACTATAAACTCCTATAATTAGTATATATTTTACACTTTTCACCATAGAGATAATTCCTCCATATAGCCAATGAAAATATACCTTAAACTACCTCTAAATCATGTGTATGTTAATTCTACTCATGAATCTTTAATTAATGTGAGGCATAAGCTACCACTATGTGTTTTATATAAGAATACATACATATCCATTATTTGATAAATTATTGTATATAAAAAATCCTTTTCCAATACACGATAGTGTCTGTATAGGTTTAGTGTCCAACATTATCTTGAGATCCTTGAAATTTTATTCACATTCATTTCTCTATAGAAACTTGAATCCATTTTAAGTTATCTTGTTTTATAGATTTTAAAATTGTATGACACATATTAAAAATAATCAATAATATCTATATAATCCAAGAAAATTATAGATCTCTATTACAATGGTCAGTCTAGATGTTTCATCAACAACCTATGTCTTTTAATGATCCACATACTCACCATTTCTTATGATTATATGACCTAATAATGATACCTTTTGTAACCATAATTCATACACGAAAAATTTGGTATAAAATTTATCATTTCTCATAGTCTTCAACAAAATACTAAAATGATCTCCATGCTCTTCCATGATCATGGAATATATGAAATTATTATCTATAAATACTAACAATAATTTATTGAGGTAATAGTTTCAATTGTTTTCCAATGGGAATATGATCATGGAATAGGAAATGTGCAATGAATCATGTTTCACTGTGGTTCGGAAAAAATTTCCTTTTGACCCAGCTTTTAAATGGTAGGTGTTTGATGTGGTTTTTATCAAGTTATGATTTTAAATTTGATTTATTCTGTAAGGTGATATTTTGAACTCATATCAATCTTTTAGGGGGAGTTATTTCCCACTCTTGTACTTTGTTATATATTTAAGATGTATCTATGAATCCTTCCAATATCCCATTGTGGGACCAGTTACCCTCATGCCAGGTATTGGTCGTCAACATGTGTTGATGTGAATATATGTTATATATCAGTGGAATTTCATCAATTTGAACATATATATGTATCAGAGGTTTTCCAAATAGGTTTAAATTTATATATATTAGAGTTTTTCCATATTGTCCTTATTAATTAATTATTCATAGTTTGAAGTACTATACATTAAATCCATATAACTTGGTGATTTGGAGAGTATTTTTATTATAGGGAAGAAGGTGTAATTATGGAGTTGGTACTAGGCCCCTAGAAGGGTATTTATACATATGTATATAAAGTTAATCAGATCCCATGTAGTTTAGTGACACTTAATGGAACATGTTTTCCATTTTGAGGTCATGTGACATGGATCGATTACAAATAATTTAGAGTCATACAAAATTGTATTCCATGAAAAACATTCATAACAATGGTTGGAGTGGGACTTATTCCAGAGCAATCCTTTATTGATTGACCACAAATTAAATATAACGTGTTTCATATATGTTGGTTTTATGATCACCCATGGGGAATTGTGAATTCGATATGGGGATAACCAAATTTAAATATTTATGGACTCAAAATATTTCACTAATTATTTAAAATGTTATACACAATATGTATGAGGAAAAAACAATCAAGAAAACTAAATTTGTTTATTATGTTTTTAAAATAAATAAAATAAATAATTTTGAATAAAGGGGAATTAAATAATAATTAATTGATTCAAAAGAAAGAGAAATAAATATTCAGATTGAGTTTTTGAAAAGGAAGCTGGAAGGCATGATTATGTTTTTTCGATTTATGGTTTGGGTGTAATTGGATTTCAAAATTAGTTAAATTGTTCAATATTGGTTTTGTATTTGGGATGGGGAGGATCTGATGGTTAGGGTATCCTCTCCTTAGTAAACAATATCAAATTTTCTTTGGTCTAGTAATTTAGGGTTTTAATGCACAATTTTATAATAATAAAACATTTAATCCTAAATAATATATATTACTCAATCGTATCAGAATTGTATAAGGAAATGAGTTGTGAAATTAGAACTGTGGCTTTCCATATGTTTTTGCAATGTTCATGGGAAAATAAAAATAAAAATATTGAAATTTATATTTAGAAATTGTAGCAACCCAACGTGAATAAGATAAAATAAAATAAAATCCAAAAGCACCTTCCCTCTTTGTCTACATTACCCTAGAACAAGGTGGGGAATACACCCTCATTCTGAAAATTAGGGAGTAAGGGGGAAGGTTTAAATATAAATAACAAATAAAATAAATCATAGAGAAGAATGGTGAGGACCTAATAACAGTGCAACTTCTTTCTACAGGGTTTGGTCATCTGATTGATCTTTAGATACAATATCTTGGTCCTATATTTTAAAATATTTAGGGATGATATAGTTGAATTTTATTCACAATTAGTGTATCCATAAATTATCTGAGGTCATTAACGGAATTCCAACAAGGTATGGATCATTACTTGAATCTTCCAGCAAATTCAACATCAAAGCAGTCAAATATGGGAAAGTCAGTCCAAATTTACAGCATGAAGCATGTGTTTATTCCATAAGAGTGATAAACATGAAATTATTTTTTCCCAAAAAACATACATAGTAATTGATGTTATGACTTGAATCACTTCTTCATAATTTGTCCTTAATCCCAAATATTATTACACAAACCATCAATTTCAATGAAAATAAAACTCTTCTAGATTCACTAGATATTCTCTAACTTCAAACCACCTTCAAACTTCTACTTTCATTCCATGGATTGAACTATCTCTATCATTATATGTTCAATTTTTTTTTTATTTCCAAATATTTGTTTTATCCTACCAAAAAATAAAAAAAATTCAAAATATTCAAAAATTAAAAAAACTATCAATTAAATTGAAAAGATCAAGGTATAAAGTTATTATAAAATATATGAATGAAATTTACCTATCAAATACAAAATTTTGAATTCATACTTATCCTAAAGGATGAAATCTCAATATACTAGAAAGGACAATCACCTAATCATGCATTAAATTTAATTTTAACAAATGAAATTGATCAAATCGTAAATTTAAATGTTTATGAATCACATTGAAAAAATCATCAATGACTCAATTTATAAGGAAAAAATAAACATATTATTTTTATTTTATTTTTTTGAAACATAAACACCATTTCATTCATCTATTTTAATATTTCAATTCATTATTAATATGTATTCCATTTTTAATTTACCTCACAATAATTTTTATACTCATCATCAAGGTATTATTGTAAATATCATTATGCACAATCCTAAATAACTTTTCACTTACCATATGATTTCAAATAATATTGCATCTCTACCACATAAAGATAGAGATATAGTAAATCACATAGACATAGTATCAAGATTAAAATGCCTCTAAGGATTAAGTGTTGGTGGGTAATGGTATTAAAATAAATAAATCTTAAAAGTTGGTTTGAATCTAAAGTATACTACATTATATAGAAAGTTAGTCTCAATGAGAATATCTATTTAAAGATGTCATCTCTCTATTACCATAAAAAACACTAGGTGGACTCATGATAAAAGTACGATTTTGGGGAGATTTCATGCACATAAAACTAAATTAATAATAATCTTAAAAACTTGGGTTTCTATGAGAAGATTTCTTTTAACGTTGTTTTCTCAAAATTACCGCCTTCTACATCATATTATGTGATGGAACATTTGAAATATATTACCTTGTCAAGGACTACAAATGTTCTTAGATGTGACCTATCCACATAGGTCAGTAATTTTAATTCGTATATAAATAACTTAACTTTTCTGGTTGGAATCACTTACTTGATTTTTATTAGATTGATTCACTAGTTATTGTTTAATCTAGAAGATCTAAATGGTTCTTTTTTATCATCTATACATATTATCCTTTTTAAAACATGGTTTAATTGTTCTATCATACTATTTCAGTTTTATGATGGCCAATATTATTTTATTTTTGATACATTTAATTTGAATATTCTCTTTTATGAGAACAACTACCTCATGTACTTTTTTTATCTTGGAAAATATCTCAGAATTTATGCATATTTTCACTAACAGTGCATCATAATCATTTACATAGTAATTTTTCATCGTTGAATATATGATAAGAATTAATTGTTCACTACTAACCCTTAGACAAATTTCTTCACTTTGTACATCAATTAGTTCTCTTACAATACCAAGAAATAGTCTTCCCCAAATTAGAGGTGTCCACTCCTCTTCAATATCTAGCACTATGAAATCAATGTGAAGTATAATATTTTGAATTTTATCAAGATAAAATCAATAATCCATTATGTAAATTTCACTATTGAGTCTACTAATTGAATTAAAACTCTCACAGGCTTTAGTCCTTCTATTCCCATGATTTTTAAAAGTGGTGTACGACATGATATTAATTCCTACACATAAAGAAAATAACACAAGTCCAAATTTATTAATCTCAATATATATAGGAATTGAGATGCTATAGGTGTATAGTTTCATCTTTATAAGTTCTATTAAAAAAAAAACCAAACACTACTTGGTGAGTGGTATGGTTCCATTTTCCTCCAACTTCCTCTTATTGGTCATTAACTCTTGTATAAAATTTTATACGTCAGCATGTGGGAGAGGGCCTCTACAAAAGGGATTTTAATATATAATTTTTTAAAATTTTCCATAAGTTTACCTATTTTCTCATTAATCTTCCCTTATTCTTTCCACTCTAGAAAAGGTATCCTCATCATTTATGGTGGTGGTTCCTCCTTGTTTTCCCCAGTATCTACTTGTTCTATACTCTTTTATTGATCTTCAACATGCTTTTAAACTTGTTGCTATTTTTTATCTTTCTTTCTCCAGGATGATCCTTGGTGAATTTTTCACTTTGTAGTGAAATGAATTTCAAATATACCCATGGGTGTATTTTAAAGAATTATAGTGGTTCACATTTATGTATCTCTATGATATTATTACCAATTTTTCATACTTTTCATTCGAGGTTCCAAAGTGCATCCTTCTAATCCCTTAAGTCATCCTTTATCTCCTTTATTGACTCAATTTTATCTTTTGAGTTGGCCATAATTTATTTCAATGTAGCTTATATAGTATTCAAGAAAGTAGCCAAAGTATCCTCTATCTTGAGGAATTGGATCTATAGTGATGGTATTTTTTGTTCTTGAAAACAGATAGCTCTCTGCCGATATCCTTGACCTTATTGTTGTTGCAGCTTCCAACCCTGAATATTATTTTGAAATTTATAGTTATTGAAATTAACTTCTTATACACACATACTTGGATGTTGTTATTTCTAGCCTATCATGGTATACATATTAATTTTTAATAATTCCATATAAACCACCATCTAGAAATTAATATCGACCATATGAATGCACCTTAATTGAATTCTCTCTATATTCCATTGGAATTGTTTGTTTTCCATATCATGTAGTAGACTATAAATCTTATCTGGTTAATTATTCATCAATGATTCTCCACTTTTACCATCTAAAATCAACCTTTTACCCTACACATGACCTTTATAGAAATATTTTATTAGTTTCCATGTCTCTATGCCATGATGTGGGAATTTTCTAACTAGATATTTATAATGCTCTCTTGTACTGTATAGAGATTCATTATAAAATTGATTAATGTTTATAATATTTATAGATATATGTATAGATTATGATATAGGGATAAAATGGGTATGAAAGTGTCTTTCCAAATCATCTCAGGTACTAATGGATTGGTGTGGAAAGATCTTGATCCATTATCAATCTCACAACCATAAAGAAAACTGAAAGAAGAGAATCATTACCAAATCTCTTGAAAATTTTGAGAATTATAAAGAATTTTAGATATTTTGGAATCTACCAAGTTGTGAGTTTATATCTACATGGGTGATTCTATAAAATACCATAATGTTTTAAAATCATTTGAATTATTGTTGGCTCTATCTCAAAATGTAAAGTGGCTATTAGCGGTACATGTATTTTTGGTTTAGTGATAATGTTCAAAGGACTACCATCGTATACCATCACTTTTATTCTATGATCACTTCGTTAAACTCTCCCAATTTCTATATGTTTATTTTTATATATGTCATCCGTTTTTTCAACTAACTTTTTTTATGAGAAGTAATTCTACATTATGATGAAACTCAAAGTCCGATTTTCCTTTTTTCCTTGTGCTGTAGTAGTGTATAAAAGTTCTAGAAGCCCGAGAGTGAAGAATGGAAATACCTAGTGTAAACAGTTAAATAAAAATTGAATAAATAAAATTAAAATTACAATTTTAAAACCTTAAAAAATAAAATGATAATATCCTCAAGAACGATGCCAATTTGATCACCCATTGGGAATAATTAATTACCAATAGGGATAAGCAAATTTAAATATTTATAAAGAGTCAAAAAAATGTACTAATTAATTAAAATATATTATTTAGTATGTTTAGGTGGAACCCATGGGAATGTGAAACTAGTTTATTAGGTTTTATAAGAAAATAATTAAATTAATTATAATAAGGATGAAATAAATAATGATTGATTGATTTTAATGCAAGTGAGTGAACTCTCCATATTGAGTTATTGAAATGGAAATTGGTTGGATTGTCAGGGATTTGAAAATTTAGATTTCTGGTGTAATTTTATTTATCAATTAATTTAATTATTCAGTATCGGTGTCAGATTTGAGATGTGGGGGTTCTGATGGTTAGTGTATCCCCCCATTTATACAAATACCCTATTTCCATTAATACACTAATTTAAGGTTTTAATGTAGTAATCTTGTCTTCATACCTTATTTAAACCTAATTACCATATATTACCCAATACTCATGCAAAAATAAATTTCAAATAGTTACACAAAAAATTATGAATTTCCAAATGTTTTCAAAATCACCATGGGAAAAAATATAGGTATTGTAATTTAGATTAAAAAAGTATGGAAACTCAACCAAAATAAGATAAAAATAAAATATAATCAAGAATAACACCCCTTGATAACATTACTCCAGAAAAAAGAAGGAATTACCCCCTCATTATAATAATGGGGTCGTAAGGGGGAATTTTAAAATATATGGAATACATGAAATAAAGTGGAGAGAATAATGGTGAGGACCCCACAACATTGCAACTTCTCACCCAGACTTTGGTCTCCAGATGGATCCTTAGAAGGAACGACTTCATTATCTACTTATATATCATTAAGGGTGATCTGGATGAATTAAATTCTCTATTAGCGTGGTTAATAAGTGTCTTAGGTTATCATGGGTATTAATTGGTGGTCCGAATCATTAATTGAATATTTCATTGAATCCTATGTCGAAGAAGAAAAATCTAGAAAATCCAGGGAACATGTATGGAATAAAACACATGTTTATTCCACAAAATATATGGGTGTGAGTTTTTATGTCATGCCAATAAATTTCTATAATTGAATTTACAATGTGAACCACTTCTATGACATATTTACCTGTTTCTGGATAGTACTCTGTAAATTGGATTTTATAGCTTAAATAAATTTCTTCCTGGTTCTTCAGTTATTATCTAGCTTCAACCCACCTTCCACCTTCATCTGTCATTCCAAAATAATGAAGTGTATTCACCCTAATATATTCACATATTTTTTTTTCATTTTATGAATATTTTTTCATTATACCAAAAAACAAAAATGAAGTTATACAATTATTTTTTTGAAAAAATATAATTTAAATTACAAAGATCATTGTATAATATACCATATAATACATACATGAAATGTACATATAATTTCACAATGAATATGACCTAGTGTGTTATAGGTTTGGTATGACATGAAAGGGTATGAAACAATAATTAGAATTTTATTTCTTCAGGAATAGTAACCAATTATTGAAATATAGAGATACTTGGAAGGATTATGACCTCCATGTTAGGGATAATTTCATTAGGAAACCATGGTAATGAAGATGGTATGATGATTACCCAAAGGGAATATGGATCTTTGAATGGTGGAATGAATCATCTGGAGTATAAAACAATGATATGATAGAAGATAAAGATATTAGGTTTGGAATGTGAAGAAATTTCCTATGTATCATGTTGAAATAGGAATAAAATATCACCAAGTTTATGTAAAATAGTTTAAGGTTGTATGAAAATACAAGTTCTAAGGTCTTTATATTCTTTCTAAATAGAATTCTATTTCATGAAAGGTGTGACTATAGAGGATTGAGTGGGTCTTATGCATATGGGGGATTACTTTTTGTATATTAGGGTTAATTTATTGGAGATGAAATCTATCAGTGAGATAGAAATAGGAACATACACCTAATTGGGGATTTAAATTAGATACATTCTAATCTACTAATCGCAAGATCAAATCATATCTCTTAGACCACATGAGTTATTCTCAATGTGATAAATAATATATAATGGAAGATCTGAAACATTACATAATGTTACACTATTATATTTTAATTTTAATTATGCACTGACCTTCATATATAGTGGATGTCCTAGGATAACCGATGATATCACCAATAGAAACTCAATTGGCTGTTATACCCAAAGTTTAATCGTACTAGATGAATCCCACTTCCACTGATGGATATAGAGATGATATGGAAGGCATAGGGGATAATGAATCCTATATTAAAGACCATTGGATTACTCTAGGAAGTATTTTATACCTCATGTGTCATTGATGGAGGTGGCGTGGGATCCCAAGATTTCCAAATATTGTAGATAGGTCAAACAGAGTGGATAACCTGGGAAATGATAAGTTCACAAGATACCACCATGATAGAGACCCACTTTAACAAGGAAATACATGATCAATATTACCTGATATCTCTATAATTTTGGGATTAAATCATTGGGAAAATATTTTATTAATAGAATACATGATCTAAAGGGTTCATCAGGGTGAAAATTACCAGATTATGTATGTTAAGTTCATTTAGGGGACACTTTAGGTTGGAATTATTGATATTTTTAACATGAAAAAAATTAATCCTTAATGTTATTTTAGATTTATTTCATATGAATATATATCCTGGATGAAGGTGGTGACATGAGAGAATTCATCCATCCCATTGTGGGGGTGGTTGGGAGAGCCAATGTGGATCACTCGGTATTCCTCGGGCGCTTGAGGATCCTAATAAGTGAACCATGTGAAGTAAATATAGATGCATGGTGCATTTAAAATATCTCCATTCTCATAAATCACTTAGTGTATTTCACCTTGTCCCATAAACATAGTTCATTTTTTCTATTCCCATCTTCTTAGTTCACGTTATCTGGTCCCATCCACTTTGTTCAGTTTTTAGTCCCATCTTCTTAGTTTACATCACTTAGTCCCATTTTATTAATTCACCTTCAGTGGTTCAACTAGATTAATTAATCTTAAGTCACTAGTATTGGTGGTGATAAATAGGTGTGGTGGCCATTAATTTGTTGTTTTCACCTGGTGATGTTTCCTATTGAGTTTCACTAAGTGGAATTTTCTTTATTGGATTCTCTTAGAATCATTCTCTTAAGATAATTTTCCATGTAGAATTCCTCTAAATCTCTATTAAGTGACATTATTCACGTTTTAGCCATCTCCATTCTATCCTTCTTCTATATGTGTCCCTATAAGAGAGTAAACAATGTATTTTTAGGAAATGGTGGTGTATCTACACCCCCAAACTAATAGATCCTACTAAGTATCTATTTTGGACTGTGTAGAGTAATGTTGTGGCATCACCTGATAGGAATCCAATATAGCATGACCTAGGAAATTGTGTAGATATGAAATCACATCCGTGAATGGATTTACCATCCATTTTTTGGAGTCATACCCTAATCCATTTATTCCATCTATGTATTAAGTGAATTTATATCAAGTTCACATTCCTAGAGGAGTCCACCAGTCTTGAACATATGTAGAATTTATTGTATACCTAGATGGGGTAAACTGCAAGGGTTTGGGTCGAAGATAAAGGGGCTGATGAGGTAGGAGATTTTTTATTTGGTCATAGGTCTCCTAGGGAGTTCCTATAATGTTTCACTCTCCTCAAATTGATCATATACCTCACTAAGACATTCCATTGAAGGAATTATTGGATCAACGATGCTTGATTAGGTGGGTGATCACATGGTCAGTTGATGGTCACCTCGATAGGTTCATCACCCTTGATCACATTTCAGTTTGATCAAGTATCAATTCAATTATTCTTTGATAGGTATTCCATAAAGATATTAGATGATCATGAACTATTCTATGCTTATATGGGGAATTCCTTTTCCAAATTTTTTGAGTCTTAATTTGGAAATGGTGGCCATATTTAAACAAACAATAACTTTTTAAGATAAAATCTATTTTTAGGTCAATGAGTTTTCACATAAAAACCTAAGAAGAAACCATCACCGAAAGATATGTGGTATTCCCCTTAGAAGAATTCCCATTGAGTCTAAATTTGCTCGGAAGACCCTAAAAATGGGGGTTTCAGTCCCAATTACCTTTTCAGTTATTGGTGAAATCCATGATCAACTCTATGAGAGAGTTTATCAACATCATGTCACTAGATTGGGAAAATTGATTATGATGTAACCATAACTCGATGTGTGAAAAATCATATGATACATGGAGATTTTATTTGATTCTTATTCAGGAATTGTGTTTGTTTTCTTCTCAAACTCAACTTGTACCAGAGTGAGTATCATTTCATAGATTATATGAATAAGTGTGGGGAAATTTTTTTCTATGAAAATATTTATCTATAAAGAATATGCTCAAAAAATCCAAAAAGACAACAGGGAAATTTGTTATTTTATATGGTGTCAATATTAGTTTATAATTCTCATATATTGTATAAAAGGCTATCTGAGTTGAATATTTTATTATTACCCTTAATTGATGATATATAGATTAAAGTTCATTCATTTTAAATTATTTACCCCATTATAGTTGATCTAAAAAATTATCAATATAGGATATAATATACTTTCTGTTATCATGTTTTTTATTTCATGATAATCAATACCGAAGTTCACTGATGCATCCTTCTTTTTTTGAAAAGGATTTATGGACCCCATGGTGAATAAATTGGGCATATAAATACCTTATCTAAATTCTATTTGAGTTGTTTGTTTATTTATTATAACTCAAGGGGGTCAATTCTCTAAAGTCTCTTTGATATTAGTGTAGAATCTAGTATGAGATCAATTGAAAAGTACGCATCCCATTCTTTTGAAATCCTATTGAGTTATTTAAAAAATACATCAAAATAATCTCATACAATTAGAATGTATTACATTCAAATTTCCTCTTCAACCATTTGAGTTTAGTTCCATTCGTTATTGGGTACTTATAACCATCTAATAGAATTAATTTCCATTATGATTTGATAGTTAAATTTTCCTTGGTAAATGATCTTTGGTTGATTTGGGATAAAAAATGTGAATTTTATATCATAGAAATTTATATGTTCCCCACACAAAGAGATAAAATATATGACCAGAATCACATAAAATTCATATTATTGTAGGATAATAATAATTATTACAGAAATGTTTTTCCATAAACTTCTATTGGAGAATATCTGTGACATGGGATATAATCACCACACCAATCGGGGTTTTTATTAGCAATTCAATATCTAACAGTTTATTTTTTTATCCCCTTATAATTTTGTTAAATATAAATAAGTGGGAAGAACTAGAATATAAAAAATTAATTACTGAGTGGAAAATAAGTCTACCTTTCACCACATCATTTTATTGACCCACTTTAGTAGTTGTGATGAAATATGAATTCCCTTTGTCCCTTTATTAGTGAGGGTTTTTATGTTGGTTTTCATAATTAACCCATGAACTTGTTTACTTAATTGTATAATTCTCATACTCTATAATATTATATCATTGGAATGTGGGTGGTTCATTAGGATGAAACTTACATTCAAAAATTTGTTTTAGTTATTATCTTTAGATCTCTTCAGTATCCATGTGCTCAATGACGTCTCTTAGGCACTTTAAGACTTTACATGTTCCTTGGAGATAGTTCCCACACCCTTCTTCAGACCTTTTCAACATGTAAAAAAGATGAACTTTCTTTACACTAGGGTTTTTATCACATAAACTCCATTAAAATCCCATATTTCACTTCTTTTCCCCCCAAACCATGAGAAAAACATGTGAATATAATTTCCATTTATACATTTTAAGCACATAAACCAAAGTCCCTTATAGACAATTCCTTTCAGATACATGGTTTCAGGATACAAAAGAAATGGTCTATTTTGGAAACATAGTTAGTGATAAAACCAAAAGTATATACTTCATGTCTTATAACGTTTTCTTCAATAGTCCTAATGGATTCATCCTCCTTTTGTTTCAGCATAAGGAATTCCCTCTCTATTTTAGTGAGAGGAGTTTAGGGAAAATATTTATTGAAAAGTATTTTCTTAAACTAATCACATTCCTGGGAGTTTATTTTTTCACATTCACTTAATGAGAGTTGACAACTGATGAACATAAAATTCTAATAGATAGATAAGTAAAACCACATTTTCATGATCTAAGAACTAGATAATGGAAAATATAATTTCTATTATGTTGATCCATTTTCAAAAATATTATTGGATCAAAATAACCACTAAAGGATAGTGCTCATTTCCTTATAAAGGGGTAAAGTTTGAGTGTAACTTCTTTGGTTTGTATGATAGTTTTCTGTGATTAATATTTTTGTTCATAACATGAGAGAGTTAAATGAGTATAAAAATGGGATTTTTCCAACTATCTCTCCTCCCTTTTGGGTTTTCATTGAGATAATCATTCCATCATCAATCACACTCATTAGTAACTTGATTCCTCCTAGTTCCATCCATTGAATTTATCCAAAAATATTAATGTGGGTATAAAAAAACAATAAATAGTGTAAAGAATTTTAAGAAAAAAAATCAAACCTATATAATCTTAAATCAAAACACCTTTATTTAATTCTATGACATATGAGGTTCATCTGAATTAATATTTGGTTCATCTGAATTCATATTTGGTTTATCATAAGTTATTTAAGGTTCTATACACTTATTTTTTATAACCTAATAAAAAAAACTACACCCCACATTGATATCATATAATCTATTCTGATCATATAAATACATACATATTACATAATTTTACTAGGACTTACATTACAACCCATTATAATTCACATCCCAAAACATATAGGTTTGTTTCTTTTGGAGACTAGATTCGTAACCAAAATTATTCGAAAACTTTCTACAACATCTGCTATAAATACTCTTCTCATTTACTACCCCTCTAGACATATAATAATTAATATTTTTTATGACCTAATGAAAGGAAATATAAAAAAGTGTGACTTGAGATGATTAATAAGAGTAAACTTGAGAGTCATTAATCAAAGATCACATGTGATCATACAATAATCATGCATCTATGAGAACATAATAAAATTATATAAAAATATTTAGGAGTCTATCATAAACGAAAGTAAAATTATTTAAATATTTTATTCATTAAGATAGTGTATCAATAATAATGGTTCTAAACCATAGAGAATGTGTGAGAAATTTTAAGAAACAATCTAAAACATAAAAGAGAAAACGAAAAAAAAGAAACAATAAATGGAAGTGACAATATTGTATGTGAGAAGAAAGAAGGAACAATAATTAATAAAAAATAGAAACTCTAGGAAAAAAAGAAATAAATGGGGATAACATTTAATTAGTGAAATGGGGGAAATTAGACATCCTATTATTGAATTTAATTTCCCTTGATATTGTAAAAATAATACTCTTTGGAGTCCAAAATAGAATTATCATTCAGTTTTAGATCATTACACTCCCTATTATAAAAGGTACTTGTCTAGATGTTTTCAATAAAAAGTTTTCTTGATAGAATAAATATTTTAGTCAAGATAGTATTAGTTGACCTTGAAGGTTTTAAATGAACTGATTGATGTTAATTGAATGCGAAGAAAGTAGTAACCCAATATTAAATTAATAAAAGCATAGTAAAGAACAAGTAAAACAGTAATCAATTTCCCCCAAAAATGTTTTAGCAAAATATAATTTTTGAATAGATAAATTAAAAGAATGATGGATATCAAAATGATGAAGGAAAAGAGAAAATGGTTTAAATGATCTTTTATATTGATTCAAACGATATTCCTATAAGGTGTGTTATCTCACATAAAATATCTTATTGAATATTCTTCCAACTACCTAGAAGATTGGTCCATCAATGAATTCCTCCCCCATTTTAATTATTGGACCCCCCTTTAATAAATATTTCAACACCTCTTAAAATCACCACCTCGAATTTCTATCTTTACCTATTTTTGATCACTTCCATAGGACATCTTTCATTTCGTCATGAAAATTTAAAACCTTTAAAATTATAATCAAAAATGAAAAGAATCATCGTATAGATACATATTATTCTAGTTATGATATGTTCCCTTAAATTAATTTTCTATTTATATATCCTCAATAACAATCTCAACCTTACAAATCCAAGAATTTATATTAAATACACTGTAACACCTCGATATTTTATGAGTAATATTATTTTTAAATTCTATGATGTCTTCTATTATACACTACACCAAGATTATCTTGTACTATACGGAACACCATATTATCGTGCAGTATACGCTACAATATTATTGGCTCATGTTACACAAAATTTCAAATTCGTTTTGTAGAAATTATTCTATGAAACATTAATTATATATTTTCTTTAATGAATAAATGAAATAAGTTTTGATTATGTTATATGTAACACCAAATAGAGCTTTCACTACACGCATCCTTGACTTGGCTTTCATTACACGCAATCAAGACCTTCCTCCATAGCGTGTGTAGTACACAATACCGAGTTTCACTAAATTAGATATTATTATAATATTATTATGAACTAGCCGTTAGGAATAGTAATACCTAATTTTTGAAATTTTATAAATTTTATTTTTAAAAATGGACTTAATTTTTTGATTTGAAATATTGAAATTAGCCTAGGGTGAAATTTTGGTATTTTTATGAAAAATTTCAATTTTTGATAAATAGTAAAAAAACTGAGTTTTTGGTTAAAACTGACTTTTTATTTAAATAATCATTTATTTTATTTAAATTTATTTTTGGTCAAAATAGGTACATAATACTTATATAAGTTCAATTAAATTCATTGGAGTAATTTTATAATAATTTTAGATATATAAAAATTGTATTGAAATTTTCACCGTCTTTTGCCCACCTCTTAGAAGCTTTTGTAATTGTTAATAAAACATAATTTTACTGCTTCTGTGAGTTGAATTTAGAAAATCCAAGAGACACGGTAAATATCCAAGGGTAAAATGTGGTTCAATATGATATGAATAATTTTTGGTGAATAGTAACTTTTTACTTTTATTTACCATGGTTAAAAGTAAATAGGGTAATTCAAGGATAAAAGAATATTATAATAATTCAAAATTACCATAACACTTTTCCTAACCTTATTGGATGATTAGTGACCGGAAATGTGCATCCGTGGGTCGAATTTGGGACCCCATTGAGCCACTTGGTAGTGATAATGACAATTTGAATTAATTAAATTAATGTAAAGACAAAAACGACTTTAACAAAAATCTTTTAGTAATTAATTTTTATAAGGGTTTATATAAATTATCATTTAACTATATATCTTACTTTTAAAGATAAAAATATTTCCTACGTGATGGTATTTTTTTATAATTTTTAGGAGTCATATAAATTAAATTATTTATGACACAATAATGATGCATTATTTACCTCATTAATAAATTATGTATATAAATAAGATTATAATGATTAAAATATTATCCAAAACATGTCCAATTCTGATTGGATGATTTTATTTCGACCATGAGTCATCTTATCTTAATCTTTAATGATTTTTGGACCTTTTGAAACCGAAGATATGTTTATAATAAAATAATATTTTCACAAATCCCAAACGAGCCCCTCATCCCCTTTATTAAAGAATACCATATTTATGCAATTCTTCACACATCTCAAGACATTTGTCTCATCCAAAATCTTCCCAATTAATCTCCCTACATCCCTTTACTCCCCCTATAGTCCTTACCTTAGGAATAAGGCACTCCAAGAAGTCCTTTTGGTTTAAACCAAAGGAAGTTACCCAAATTAAAGGCAACATTTTCTCTTAAATTGTTTTCTTTTATTCTACATCTACAACCCCTAAAATCTTTTTAATCATTTATTTTGTAACAAACCATATATCCTTAATATACGAGGATTTTGTTATGATAATTATTTGAACTAAAATTACACACACCTACATCCAATGGATGAAGAACATAATGTTTCTGTTGTTGGCAAACTAACGCCTCACGAAATGATGATTGTTCGATTTTCTCCTACCGCCTCTCATGGTGGACATTATGATGGAAATGTATTTATATATGATATATTATGTTTATAATTTCGTTATAATTCTTTACTTCCTAATTATATCAAGCCTTTATGGTTTCCATAGTGGGTAAAGACGATAATCTCATATGATGAAGTGCGGACTACCGCCCCCTCAAAGTGATGTGATTCGTTAATGCCTTATGTGGGATGTATGAAGTATGGAGTTAATTATATAATATATTATATTATACTGGAATTATAATATACCAATGTATCATCATGTTTTAATTCCATTAAAATAAGAAATACAAATTAAATTAGTGTTCAGCGTACGTACGACTTACCGTCTCCATGAACGGTGCATTTCATTTCTTACCTCCATATGTTATGAACTGTTATAAATACATGTATATTCTGGATATATAGGATATATATGATATATAAATCATGAATATCATTCTGAATATAATGAAACTTTTAACACATTAACAACATGTAATTATAAGAAGTCCATTTTTGACTCAAGTACCAAATATCGACAAAACGAACGTTATTAACTTAAATGGTTACATAATGTTTATAACATGGTAATAAGTGACATAAAAGGAATAATAAACTTGAAAAATGTTCTTAATAAAGTATAAATTAACTTTGTTTTATCATTAAAGAGATTAAAGAACGATCCAGTCAAGTCGGACATGAGGTAAGAGAACTTCTTAACCCAATTTCTATTCTTTGGGTTGATCTTCTGTTTCTTGTTTATGTCGTTATTTGATTATGTGAGAAATGAATTATTATATCTTATCATGTATTTATACTTTATTTATGTTACCTTATAGTGAATACTCATAACTGATCTATTTTATTTACAAAAAGATCTTTTTTAGGGAAAATCTCACAATCTCATTTTTATCTGAGATTGTTTATACTTCAGAATTTACTAGGGCATATTTACCATCCAAATCCATGTTTACTCAATATGTAATATTATTTATATCCTCATATAATAGTTTAAATCCAATTTTACCAATTGGTGAATTTTTAGTAAATGATATGAAAGGAATATTTAGTTATTTTCAGTACAAGATACTTTTTTGACTTTTCTTGCCAAAGTACGAGAAGAATGTTTTTTAACTTATACGACATGAATGGATTTTTATGATTTCATAGAACATTATTTCCATGAAGCTTCCTTTACAAGTTTTCAAGTTTATTTTTAATAAACTTATTTTAGTTTAAAATTTTATGACATGTTAGGACAGGAAAAATGTTTTTGAAGTAGAAAGGATATTTTCCTCAAGAATAGAGTTCAAGTGTTTTATCAAAATTATTTTCCATATAAGATAATATAGGGTTATGTTTATATACCTATTATTACATTGATTTTATTATGTTTTGATGGAATTATTTTATGAATTCCTTTATCTTATATGAATTGTTTTATAACGTCACGATGTTTAAGAATCCCATTTTTATTACATGGGTTATGCTATTAGGTATGATTTATGATTTTGTGGCACCCATAAGAATGGTTTCATTATGAGATGGGTGGGACCTATATCTCCCTCCAATGCATTGGGTAAATATTTATATCACATGAGATAGACAGGGCTGGAACGACTGTTTAATCTGGTTCACTAATGTAGGACTGGAACGAGGAGTGAACTCGGTTCAGTAATGGAATTTTTCCGCTATGATAGTCTTGGAAATGAGACTGGACTAATATGAAATTATTTTATATGATTATGTGTGTATTCCACAAAGTTTCATGTTTTAATTTATGATTATTTGGATTACATTTCACAACTATGATTTATCCCATGTTATGATATTTTGATCTCCTTTGCAGGTTATGATTTACAAAATGTTATGTTCTTATGAATATGATATGATTGATATTTATTTTTTACCCTTACTAAGCATTTGAGCTCACCCTTTTGTATGTTTTCTTTTCCCCAGGATTTAAAGAAAGGTTTTAGGTAAGAAAACAAAAGGGGAAGATCTTTATGGGAGATGTTAAAGATGTTTTACCACGATTAGAAGATTATATTCTGAGTTTCAAAAGACACTAAACTATTATGGTCCTTGAGTGTTGGTTTTTTTGTTATGTATTAAGTATTCCGAAAAAGTAATGTAATGTCCATGTATGTCAGGATATGGGTCTATATAGTGGGTATCCGAGGAAATGTTTATTCAGCCTTTGGAAACTAGGATGCGAGAAATTTAGTGAGATCCCTAGTGATATTCCTAAGATATGTCTAGGGATGTCCCTAAGGTTAAGTATAACTATATGTTATAGTCCTAGGATTACGGTAACGATCATAGAATTAAACCTAAGATGTTAGATATTGAAGGTACTCCCCCTTTATTATGTTGTTTTCCCTAGCATGATTTTTTCCTCTCACACTATTCTTTTTGGGTTTTAGATGATGGCTGGAACCCGAAGGAACTGTGTTGATCAATGTAATAGACTATACAATGATTTTCCTCCAGAACACTCCAATGTTATGGGAGATGGAGTGAAAATTCTTATTTCTATACTTACACAAGCTAGGAATCATTCGGGACTTACAAATAAGCAGAGAAGGGAACAATATTCTATTGAGTCCTTCATGAGGCAACACCCACCTTTTTTCAGTGGGTCTTCTGATCCACTTGTTGGTGAACAACGGATCAGTACCATTGAAAAGATATTTTCCATACTTCGCTGTTCAGAGCATGAAAAAGTCATTTTGGATGTTTACTGTTTGGAAGGTAAAGTAGACCGGTTTTGGAATCTAATTAAGAATACAAGGCCCCAAGATGAAATTGAATCCATATAATGGGACGAGTTCACGAACTTGTTTTTCAATAAGTACTTCCTTGGTATTTTTAGAACAAATATGGAAAAGGATTTCCTTAAGCTTAAGAAAAAGGATGATGAATCTGTTGGTATATACGAAGCAAATTTTACAAGTCATTCAAGGTATGAATCTAGATTTATCATCCAACCTGAATGTAAAGTTGATTGATTTTTTAGTGGCTTAAAACCAAGTATTTGAAGGTCATTAGCTATAAGAGACTTCAGTAGCTATGAAGAAATTTTGCGTTGTGCTATCAAGGTAGAAATGGAAGTTGTTGTTACATATCCATCTCATGGTTTTGACAAGAAACGAACGATGGAGTTCAAGGAGAAATCTCAGAATAACGGTGAAACGAAGATGAATGTTTCTTTATGCTAAAAGTATGTAAAGAAGCATGGTGGAGATTGTCTTGAAGGGACTAGAAAACGTTTTAAGTGTGGAAAATAAGGTCATCGAGTAGTTGAGTGTCGAAGTAATGGAAAAAGGGCTGTTATTGATGTGAATAGAGAAAATAGTGTAGAGAATTCACCACCAACACTTCAATGCTTCAAGTTACAGGAAATGGGGCATTATGCTAATCAATGACCTAACCCAAGGGTTAATGATGATCAATATGAGCAACCTCTTAAGGAAAAGGATAAAGGGAAGTCACATGCGATCACTATTTGTGATGTTGAGTATGAAAATGATGTTGTGTAATAATTAAGTGCTCATGTAATGGGATTCCAAAATAATGTTGTATATAGTATCGTGGAATATTGGAATATTTATGTATTGGTATATTGTGGTTTTCAATAATTTTATGGTATAGGTAACCATGGAAAGTGATTGAGATATTTTTTGGAAAGAAGATGATATGTGCATAATAAAGGGATAAGGAGAAAATGAAATGTTTGATAGTATTCATAAGGTCATGACTGATATAATGACAAAGTTATATCATGGTTTGAGAATATAGAATTTTTGGATTTTGGTATGCGGAAAGAGTTAAATTTTGACAGCATTCATGTTTTCACTAAGGTTCAATGGGCATTCCTTTTTCAAGAGAATACAAGATTAAGGTTTTCAGATGTTTGGAATGTGATCAACAAGATATATCTTGTGATGTATGAGGGATAAATGATGGTATTCACGTGCTTGTTATATGACCTTTTTAGTAATCATTCTATTTATACTACGAGTTCGGAAAGAAGTATTTTGGATAAGCCTATAGATTGGAAGGGATTTTGTTGAACATAAGTTAGTATTGTTTAAGGATAGATTTTTTTATATATTATTGATATTATGTTATAATAGTGTAGTTTAAGAAAAGGGACAACCTGCAGAACGGGCGACAACCCATCGCGTCGGATGAGGATGTGGGAATCGATCCCACAACCGAAGTGAGACATGCCTTTATCGCCTACCACTGGCATACAAGAAGTCCCTGGTTAGTAGAAACTTGTTTTATTTTATTAAGAGGTATGATAGATGAATTATAAGTCCATTTTTGGAATCATATATGATTAATCTCATCATAGATGGACTTATGTATATTTAATAAATTGTGCTAATCTTTTTGCAATAGAAACAAATGGAATGACCTATTATTCTATCACATGATCTGCTAACACTTCACGAATGACAAATTCAACTTCATTTCTTTAAGAGATGATGTAGAAATTGTTCAAGGCACAAAAATAGTGATTTTATACCAGAATCAAGTAAGTATTTCTTTTAATTATTCTTCAACTTTAGGGAAATGATATTGAAAACAAATTTTTTTTTCATAATGTACTTATATCCGATGAATCAGATGACACATTAAATCATTAAAAATTTATGGCTTTGTGATTGTTGGATTTTTCATAGCCATGTTCTCTACCACTCTCCATTAGAACTTGATGGTTAGATTTTTCTTCCATATCCATATTTCCACCTATGTTCTTCTATGTGGAAACCCAGTGATGAGTTAATCTGGGTAACCGTTACATTTCATTCTTTACTTTTTAAAATTAAGTATTAATTTTATGATGTGGGTTTCTACGAACGAAACTTTCTAGTAATAAACGATTTATAACCCCGACGAATTTCGAGGGCGAAATTCATTTTAAGGGGGGTAGAATGTAACACCATGAGATTTTATGAGATATATTATTTTTAATTACTTTGATGTATTCTATTGTACAATACACCAATATTAGCTTGTACTATACGTAACACTGTATTATCTTGCAGTATAAACAACACTATTCTTGGCTCGTGTAACACACAATTTCAAATTAATTTTGTGGAAATTATTCTATGCAAAATTTAGTATAGATTTTGTTTAATATATAAATGTAATAAGATTTGATTATGTTATACAGAACACCAAATGGAGCTTTCACTACACGTATCCTTGACTTGGCTTGCATTACATGCAATCAAGACCTTCCTCGATAGAGTGTGTAGTACGTAATACCAAGTTTAACTAAATGGGATATCATTATAATATTATTATAAACTAGCCATTATGAATAGTAATACCTAATTTTTGAAATTAAATAAAATTTAACTTTCAAAATGGACTTAATTTTTGGATTCAGAATATCGAAATTAGCCTAGGGTGAAATTTTGATATTTTTCTAAAAACTTTCAATTTTTGATGGATAGGGAAAACACTGAGTTTTTTGTTAAACTTGAATTTTTATTTAAATAATCATTTATTTTATTTAAATTTAATTTAGGTCAAAATAGATACATAATACTTATATAAGTTCAATGAAATTCATTGGAGTCATTTTATAATAATTTTAGATATATAAAAATTGTATTGAACTTTTCACCGTCTTTTTCCCACCTCCTAGGAGCTTTTGCAATTGTTCATAAAACATAATTTTACTGCTTCTCTGAGTTAAATTTCCAAAATCTGAGAGACACAGTTAATATCAAGGAGTAAAATGTGGTTCAATAAGATAAAAATAATTTTTGGTGAATAGTAACTTTTTACTTTTATTTACCACGGTTAAAAGTAAATAGGGTAATTCAAGGTTAAAAGAATATTATAATAATTCAAAATTACATTAACACTTGGTCTAACCTTATTGGATGAGTAGTGGCCGACCATGGTCATCCTTGGGTCAGTTTTAGGACCCCATTGAGCCACTTGGTAATGATAATGACAATTTGGATTAATTAATTTAATGTAAAAACAAAATTGACATTAACAAAAATCTTTTAGCAATTAATATTTATAAGGGATTATATAAATTATCTTATCGACTATAAATATTCATTGGATAGATAAAACTATTTACTATATGATGGAATATTTTTTATAATTTTTAGACTTCAAATAAATTAAATTATTTATGACACAATAATGATGCATTATTTACCACATTAATAAATTATTTAAATAAATAAGATTATAACGATTAAAATATTATCCAAAACATGTACAATTCTAATTGGATGATTTTATTTCAACCAGGAGTCATCTTATCATCATCGTTAATGATATTTGGACCTTTTGAAACCAAAGATAAGTTTATTATAAAATAATATTTTCACACTTTCCAAAAGAGCCCCTCCTCCCACTTATAAAAGGAGACCATTTCTATCCAATTCATCACACCTCTCGACCTATTTTTCTCAACCAAAATCAGACCAATTATGCTCCCTACATCCCTATACTCCACCTATAAGCCCTTACCTTAGGCAGAAGGCACTCGAAGAAGTCATTTTGGTTAAAACCAAAGGAAGTTACCCAAATTAAAGGTAACAATTTGTCTTAAATTGTTTTCTTTTATTCTACTTATCAAACCCCTAAACTCTTTTGAATCCGTTATTTTGTAACAAAAATAGTATCCTCAATATAATAGGATGTTTTTATGAGAATTATTCCAACTAAACATACACACACCTCTATCTAATGGATGAAGAACATAATGTTCCTGTGTATGGAAAACTAACGGCTCACGAAACGATTATTGTTCAATTTTCTCCTACCGCCTTTCATGGTGGCCATTATGATTGAATTTTATTTATATATTATATATATTATGTTTATTATTTCCTTATTCTTGTTTAATTCACAATTATATCAAGCCTTTATGGTTTCCATATTGGGTAAATACGATAATCTCATTTGAAGAAGTGCGGACTACCGCCCCCTCAAAGTGATGTGATTCTTTAATGGCTTATGTGGGATGTATAAAGGATGGAGTTAATGATATAATATATGATATAATACATGAATTATAATATCCATTTTTATAATTGTCTTTTAATTCCATTAAAATTAGAAGTAGAAATGAAGTAGCGTTCATGCGTACGTACGACTTACCGTCTCCATGAACGGTGCATTTCATTTCTTACCTCCATATGATATGAACTATTATAAATACATTTAAATGCTGGATATATATGATATATTTGATACATAAACCAGGAATATCATTCTGGATATAATGAACCTTTTACCACATGAACAACATGTAATTATTAGAAGTCCATTTTTGACTCAAGTACCAAATATCGACAAAACGAACGTTATTAAATTAAATGGTTACATAATGTTTATTACCTGGTAATAAGTGAAATAAAAGGAATAATAAAATTGAAAAGGGTCTTAATCAAGTAGAAATTAACTTTGGTTTTTTATTCAGGAGATAAACGAATGATTGGTCATGTCGGACATGAGGTAAGGTAACTTCTTAACCTAATTTCCGTTCTTTGGGTTGATATTATCTTTCTTGTTTATGTCGTTCTTTGATTATGTCAGAAAATAATTTTTATATACTATCATGTATTTATAATTTCTTTATGTGACCTTATAGTGAATACACATAAGTGATCTATTTTATTTACAAAAATATCTTTGTAAGGGAAAATCTCACAATCTCATTTTTATCCGAGATTGTTTATACTTCAGAATTTACTAGGGCATATTTATCATCCACATCCATGTTTCCTCGATATTTAATTTTATTTATATCCTCCTAAAATTGTTTAAATACAATTTTACCTATTATTTAATTTATAGTAAAAGATATGAAAGGAATATTTTTTCATTTTCAGTACGAGATACTTTTTCACTTTTTTGGCCAAAGTATGAGAAGAATGTTTTTATAACTTAGACGACATGAATGGATTTTTATGATTTTAAAGAACATTATTTCCATGAATAATACTTTACAAGTTTTCAAGTTTATTTTTAATCAACTTCATTTATTTTAAAATTTTATGACAAGTTAAGAAAGGAAAAATGTTTTTTAAGTAGAAAAGATATTTTCTTCAAGAATAGAGTTCAAGTGTTTTATCAAAATTATTTTCCATCTAAGATAATATTGGGTTCTGTTTCTATCCCTATTATTACATTGATTTGATTATGTTGTGATGTAATTATTTTATGAAGTCCTTTATATTATATGAATTGTTTTATGATGTCACTATGTTTAAGAATCCCATTTTTATTACATGGGTTATGCTATGATGTATGATTTATGATTTTGTGTCACACATAAGAATGGTTTCATTATGAGATGGGTGAGACCTATATCTGCCTACCATGCATTGGGTAAAGATTTATATCTCATGAGATAGACATGGCTGGAATGGCAGGTTAATCCAGTTCAGTGATATAGGACTGGAACGAGGAGTGAACTTGGTTCAGTAATGGAAATTGCCCGCTATGATAATATTGGAAATGATCCTTCACTAATATGAAATTATTTTCTATGACTATGTGTGTATGCCAAAAAGTTTCATGTTTTATGTTATGATTATTAGGTTTACATTTCACTAGTATGATTTATCCCATGTTATTATATTATGATCTCCTTTGCAGGTTAATAGTTTCAAAATGTTATGTTCTTATGAATATGATATGATTGGTATTTCTTTTGTTTACCCTTAATGAGAATTTGAGCTCACCTTTTGTATGTTTTCTTTTCCCTAGGATTTAAATAAAGGTTTTAGGTAAGAAAATAAAAAGGGTAAGATCTTAAGGGGAGATGTTGATGATCTTTCACCACGATAAGAAGATTATATTCCATGTTTCCAAAGACACTAAACTATTACGGTCCTTGAGTGTTGGTTTTTTTGTTATGCCTTAAGTATTCCGTAAAAGTAATGTAATGTCCATGTACGTCAGTATATGGGTCTGTACAAACACCTACAAACTTAAAATTTCAAAGATATGATATGTAGTTAAATCCACACTACATTCGAAAAATAATGATCTCCAAAAACAACTCAAACTCAGTAATACTCAAAACACCAACTCAACATTCACTGTATTCTTAAAACTATTGATCCATGACTTAATATCAAGAGAAAAATCATCTTTACATAGTGAAGGATTCCTATAATCTATAACATGATAAAATATATTAAATACAAGACATGACATTAGAAACATTGTAGTCCCATTAGTTATCAATATCTCTTTCAATTGGTTCTCAAACAATCCATCCATGGAAAACCCACAACCCTGATCAAAACCATAATTTGTTTCAATGTAAAATAAACATGATTTCTCACGTCAACATTCGGGTCAAAATCTTTGAGGTATTATATAGAGTAGGTTGTGCCTGAACAACTTTGTTCATATAGCCAGTATGATTAAGATCATCAAGGCCCCATCATCTTCTTGAACCTATAAGAAAAAAATCATTGAGAGGAAATGTTTTCCATTGATTCTTAATTCAATCACATGTGAGATTTGACATCACATCATCAATTTTAATGAGCTTTCTCATACTCAACTAACATCATTCCCAATTTCAATTCATAGATGTGGTAGTATACATAATCAATAATTATATTCAAAATATGTTACTTTATCCCTAGTAAATATATGATATTTGGTTTTAGTGGTTGTTTTTCATGGTCATATTGATTCACTTGTAAACATGTTGTGAGGAGTGTCTCTTTTCAAGGTTATTCTTTGATTTCAATTCTCAGTGCTATTGATTCTTAATCTAATCATATATGATCTTTAAAATAACATCATCAATTTTAATTATATTCCACCCAATAAAATTACATAATTTCCAATTTCAATTCATGAATGTGGTAGTATAATTAATAGATAATTAGATTCAAAATATATTTCTTTATCCATAGGGTTGATATGATCTTTTGTTTATGTGGTGTGTTTTCATGCTCAGATTGATTAATCTATAAAAATATTGCACTAAGTGTCTCATTTCAATTTTTTTTCCTTCAGTTTTATTTCTCAGTGATGGATTCTATTAAAAACTTCATTCAATACACATGGGGATGATTGAGTGTGAGTTTTATTTTATAGAGTCTTTATAGGCATCTGGATTGTGGTTTATACTCCTTTGATTTCAATGAGCTATAACAGGAGGAGTCCTTAGTGAAAAAGAATCCATGTGATGAGTCATGAAAATCGTTTACATAGTAGCATGAAGAAATACGATGGATATTTAGAAATATCCTATGAGGTTCCTAGAAACAATAACCTATGAGCCTTCCACAATTCAACTATACGATCATTGTTAAAATATCTTATAGAATGTGAAAAAATCATATATGTCTGATGAGTCATTGTAATTTCCAAGGAGAACGCTGCATAAAATATCTTATAAGGAGGATTTAAAAATTATCTTACACCCAAAAATAAAACAACACTATAAATTCATTTCAATTAAATAATATAATTTTATAAAAAATAAATATCCCAAAAATATTATTCCAAAAAAATATTGGTTTCTTAAAACATATTAAAAACTAAAGCATGGAACTTTAGATATTAAAATATATCAGCTGAACATCCCTAAAAATAACAAAAAATATTATAATTTCAATTTAACATCAAGAAAATTAAGAAATTTACTCCTATGAAATATGAAAATGAAGTAGAAGAAATTTTTAATCTATTAAGTACCAGAAATCATTATTTAAGAAAAAATATTTAAATACTAAAAAAAATAACCCAAAATAAATTGTATTTAGTTATAACATTTCTAAAGAACATTTTAAATATAAAATCATTAAAATACCATATATATTATTTAAAAAATATATTCAAATATGATTCCATAGAGAATTATCCAACACTTAAAATATTAATTATACTCATGAAATCAATTAACAAAATTTAGTGTAAGAAATTATATATCAAGAATGAAAAATTGTAGTTCCAAAATGAATCGGTACTGAAAATTATTTTTCCCGATTGAATATCTCAATAAGAAAATGAGATTTTTGTTTTCAAAATAATTTTTTCCATAAAATTTTGTTTGCGAATTAAAAAAATGACTGAGATTGAATTTTTTTAAAATATTTTAAAAAATCCATTTTCATTTAATTAAAATAAATAATTTTATTCTTTTTCTAAGTGAACATACCTACCTTATTAATTGATAATAAATAGACACTATTGGTGGAATATTCATTTAAAAATAAAAAATAGAGAATAATTAACTCAACTATAAGTTTTAGCTTAAATAACAGAGAGTTCATAAGGATTAGGAGTTCATTTCACAAAAAATTTAAATGAAAGGATTAAGTGTTTAAAAATATAACAAAAAAATAAAAACTAATTATGTTCCAAAATATTAATCCCAAAGTTGACCAAAATAAAGAATTTAGATTGAAATGAAAATTATATTCCATGACTTAATCTATGGGGAAACATAAAATATTAACCTCAAAAAGTAGAAAAAATACCATCAACCAATGGATAAAAATATTCTCTGTAAAATGATAGAAACTATATATAAAGACTCTATTATAAGAAAAAAGAAAATAGTGGGTATTGTGAGCATCCCTATATTGACCAACTGATCATACATCATTATATTATGTTGGGTAATAGTCCTATCATCCAACATAAGAAACATTGAAGTGGGTTTTATTTCCCCAATACCCAATCCCTTAAATATAGAGAAAGAAAATAGGTTGAAACTAACTACTAAGTCATAATAGTAGTCAATTTCGCCACAATCCCTTATTTTTCATGAAATAAAAATTCTACTTTGGTCATTAAATAAAGCAGGAAACCTCTTTTGGAGGACAAAAATGTATGGATCAGTTAATCTAATGGTGTAAATATCCTTTAAGTCCCTTTTATTAGCTAAAACCATATAATAAATTTGACATAAGAGGGGATTTTGTTTAATTCTTACATAATATTCTTATTCACAGTTATGGTTTTAAACAACTCGATGAATTTTATGTGATAAGGTATATTATTTGTATAGGTAATGGGATAAGAAGGGAAAATTCTATAGAATATGGGGCATACCCTCTTGATCTTCCTCAACTAATTCCTTCCCATTATTATCTTTTATTTTAAAATTTTATTATATTTTTACTGTAGTGGATCAACAAGATTTATTTTATTTTAAGTGTTGCTGTTCATATTTCAAGGTTTATAATGTTATATATTTTAGTTTTATGGTTCTTATAGAATTTTAGTATCTATATACCTAGTGTCATTTCTAGTTTCCTCATGCTTTTTAAACAACTTTTAGTTATATCATCCATTAATTTCACCATATGATTGATCTCTATTTTACTTAGGGGTTTTCCTTTTTCTCTAGTGGTCATGCCTCCTACCAGCTTCCCTACTTTCATTTCCAAATTATGCAATTTTATATTGGTCTCAACCATTTCTTAATTTTTCTTATTATCTTTTAAATAAAATTTAGCCTTTTGAGAGTCAAACATTCCTAGAAACTTTTGTAGCATACCCATTTCTTCCTCTTATGAATTGGATGTCTTAAAGTTAATTTAGTATGGAAGTTGGGGCCTCAGCTATTATATGAATACATAGGTTGGTTCTCTTAAAATTAATTACTCTTTCCATGATATATTGGGATAGTTGTTATATCTTAAGTTATTTATTTTTGGAAAAGGATCAATGTTTGATTTCATTCTATGACCATATCCTTCAAAACTATCATTTTCAAAGGGTTAGACTAGCATGTAAATGTTTGGGTAGTAATTTTTAGTGCCCTAATAATACCATCTAGAAAATTTTTCAATAAGAGTTTTGGTTTGATTTTGACAACCCATTTTATTAACACTTTTTTTAACATTTTTTTACATAAGATATTGATATTTGTCCTACATTTCATCATAATGTGAATTGTAACAATCAAGAATTTATTAATAAAATTTCCCTTGTGATTTAATTAAATGAATTATTATAAGTTATGGATATAGAAAACTCATGAACTTATTTACTTTTATTATATCCTATCAGATTTAAAATACTGTTATGTATCATTGTTGTTGGTAATATAGTCACTGAACAGTGAATATATGATTTTTAAAAATACATAGTTTTCAAGAATCCAATTGACACAGAAAAATTAAGTGATGACCTGAACTAGTAGAGTCATACCCTATTAATCCCATTTATTAGATCTTTTAAGGGAGATAAAATCACTCAAACATTTCCCTTTAATAAGAATATTGGATCCAAAAACTTAAGCATGAGTGAAACTGTTTACAATAGAAGTTCAAGCTCATCAAGACCATGACCCAAACCACGTACACTGAACCACCTCATGAAAGTCTCACATTCACAAACCTTACACTTAGGGAATTTTTGAGATTATTAATGGTAGTTGAAACAATAACCTCATGATATTAATATGTATATTGTATTTTAAATAGAATAATTTTTATATTTAATTTTTTGTTTTTTGATATAATAAAATATAAATTATATTTTTGGAAAATATTAAATTTCAATCAAGACATTAAATTTGATGAATTAATGTATTTTTAAAATAAATAATATTTTAATAAAATAATAATATTAAAATATTTTTTAGATAGAAATGATATTATAATTTTTTTGAAGACAAATGTATTTCTTATAACCATTTCGATTGGTTATGAGGTTTAATTTCATCGTTCGGGTTTATTTGATTATTTGGTTTTAATGACCGGTTTTATTATATTCATGTTTGGATAAACATATAAGATGAAAGTTGTTTTCCAGAGTTTATGTTCTTGCTATTAGTGAACATAAATGGGATTAAATGGTTTTAAAATTTAATTTTGTTAGTTATAGTGATGTCGAATTATTATATAAAACCATCTTGAAAACCGTTTTTTTGTTAATCGATGGGTTTGGTTAGAAAGAACATGTTTTTCTTTATAACTTAATACAATTTGTACAAAAGGATTACAGAACAAAAAATAAGATATATTACATATATAATAATCTTGTTCAACAATAACACAAATGGTTTCATGGCCAGAATTAAGTATAATAATAGAAATTGACAAACTATTTTCCAGGAATGTGCTAAATTAGCACATCTCAAATGATGCTTTCATTTCTTTCAAATAAAAGGTGGAGAAAGTAGAAAATATAATTAAATATCCCATTAGCATGGATACATTCCAGTACATGTATGTTATGAGAGTTTTCATACTATTTGGGTGAAGGGAGGTGAGGAAAGAAAAAAAAGAAAAGACCTTAAAAGGAATGAAAGAACTGGAAAGAGGAATTTACCTCTTGAGACTTCCTCCTTTGAGAACCTCTTAAGGGGAGAGATTTTTCTATTTTAAAGAGGCTGGGAGATTTTGGACATGGGGGAGAATATTTCTGAGAGATTTAGGTAGAATGATTTCAAGTCACAAGGCTTGAGAGGAGTGAAGATATGAGGGAGTGAAGGGGGTTTTATAGTTGAGGAGAGGAGGGTTTTCAAAATCATTTAATCATTAGTTTATTATTTCTTCACAAAACAAGGAATAATAATAATTACATGACCAGGAATAGAAATAAATTAATGTGACTTCGAAACAAAGGTCATTTACGTCATCCATGACTCATGAATGATGTAGAAATTAAGGTTTCACCATTTATTGTGAATTATCAGATTTTACTATTCATAAAAATTTAAGTATTTTAGAAAAATCTCAAAAATTCACCATAACCATTTTTCAACGTTTATAATCCAAAAACGAAGTCCATTTTTCAAAAATAATTTTCTATATTCTATTATTTTAACATTTAATTAAAATCATAGTTTATTATTAAAAACTTGTTTTAAAACAATTAGTTACTTATTCTAAAAATAGGTATATCATACATTTAACATGAATATTATTTATATATTATCATAGGTAAGGTTACTATTCATTAGGGTATATCACTATTCATAAGGATATGTAACTATTAATAAGGGTTGGTTACTATTCACAAAAAATTATGTTTTCATTATCGGACTCCAAAGAAATCACTGATTTCTACTGTGTATGTCAGGTTTTGGAAATTCAAAACAATAAAGTGAAAAAATTATGTTTAAAGGCCACATAGAATATATTTGTTCATTATGTTGTGTTTCTATGTGATTATATGAATTATTTATTAGAAATTAATTTTCATTGAAAAACATTAGGTTGTTTAATATTAGGTATCATGTACCAATATATCTCAATAAATATATATAGAATGATTGGAAATATTAGTTATGAAAACATCTAGGGAAAGAGAGTATATAATTTAGATTTAATAACGAAATTAATTTGCAATAATCAAAAAATTTCCCACACGATCTTCTAAAATTTAAAGCATGAAACATGAAAGGTAAATTTTCAACTACATGTAACAAAAAAGAAAAATCACGATTCATGGAATCCATATTCCTATGCGTAACTCTAAAAATTATATATCCCCATATTACTTGTTCAATTAAAGAACATGAATATTAAATCATGGCATCATTGGGTTCATAAAAATTATTTGTGTTTTCGATAAAAATAGTATAACTAATCTAAGTGTGGGTATATATATTTTTATATTTAAACCTCAGATATTTTTTGAAAATAAGGAATCATATATAAGAATTGAACAATTATGTTTAACCCCATATATCATTAATCTCTTACATTATTCCACCTTATTTCAGCCTGGTTTCATAGTACTTTGAACCATTATGGGCCACCAAATCAAATAAAAACATTAAAAGTGTTTTCCCATCATCAAGAATGTTAAAAAATTAAAATGGATTTCCCGCCTAACTTGTTCCCAAAAAATTTAAAATATATTCAATCCTAAGTCCTAAAGTAAAAAAAACTATTTTCCTCCTAAAAGTTCTTTGTTTATGGTTATTGAGCTCTACCTTACATTTTGAAGTCATGTGATTGAGGGTATGAAATAGGTCACTCTATCTGCAATTACAAACTACCAATGTTATTATTACTCTATGTGGACAATCCCTCTTATATTTTTTTAGAAATATTTTCAATCATCCTTTGAGTAATAATTTATCTACCTATATAGTCCCATTCCATTGGATTTTTTCTCATCCTGAAAAATGAAATTTTTGTTCCTAGATTATCCCAACCAGTTAACCATCCTTGGACATCCATTCCTCCTACATCACCATCATTTTAAAACAATATTATTTTATTATTTAACTCATTTTAAATTTCCTATCAATTTTCAATAAAATCTACCATACTTAATTTTCATAGGACAATAACATCCCCAAATCCTCAAAATCCATCTTCTCAAAAACCAATACCTTTTCATTTATATTTTTCATCAATTGGAATACGTTGAAATTTACATATTACCCACTAAATCTTAAATATAACTCACCACTTTAGACATCAGTCATTTATCTTCCCCCAATTATGATAGATATTGAAAATGTTATTAGTGTATTCTTATCATCTAAGTCCATCACAAGAAAGTACATTGGAAACTAGAAATTTTCTACACTCATTATGAAATCTTAACATAGTCCTCATGAAATCTCACTATTCTATCTAAAGGTTGAAGCATAACATTTGTAATATTTTCCATTCTCAATTAATAAATTTTTAATATTGAGTATGAAATTATTTTTAAATTTCAATTAAATCACATAGTGCCTTTCCAATATCTTTAGAACCAATATAAATTTAAATGAAAAAATAATTAGATCACTTTTATTCTTTGATAAGTATATTAATACCACAATTGAACATTCTAAACGTTTTTTATTTGGTAATTTACAGGGTCTATAAAGATAAATTTAGTTTTATATGTAATTTTTTTGAATTTCTATTGTATTTTATCTTTCTTTATAAAA
This sequence comes from Viscum album, assembly GCA_963277665.1. NCBI lineage: Eukaryota > Viridiplantae > Streptophyta > Magnoliopsida > Santalales > Viscaceae > Viscum > Viscum album. The sequence continues at coordinate 487,249,851 of OY728164.1, forward strand.
CTTTACTTTCTTTACTCATTGTAGAAGAGGTAATGGTGGTCGGTAGGGTGGTGGTGCTTCCTCTTAAAGAAATTTCTCATCTTCATTGTTTTTTTGTTGATTAGTTCACCATATTATCTTTAATTTTCATCTTGTTCATCAATAAGTTTTCCAACTATTTCAGAACACACTTGGATTTTTTAACCCCTCAAGGTAATTGATTTTAGTTCACCATATCTATTAATTTTAGTATCTCTTGAAAAAACTCCCCTTATAATTTCATTATGTTGGGTTTCAATTTTTCCACCTTGAATTTATATATTTCTCAAGAAAACTATATAGTTTTGAGAGTTGTGTTTTAATTCCTAGATGTAATCACCTTGATCCTTAGATTATGTTGTTAAAACCTTGATTACATCTCATGTTGTTATTGTTAAATATGATATAGTATCCTCCAAATTTTGGAATTAACTTGTTAGAGTTTGACCTTGATGTTAAGTTTGTAACCCTTGGGGCCTCAACTAAAATCATTATCTTTGTTGTGGTCTTGAAATTCATCCCCATATATTATTTTAAAAATTATAATCAATGTAATTTACATCTTTATAGTTCATACTAAGGGGGTTTTGAGTGTCCATCATGACATCCAATTTTCTAAACATTTAATTCATTTTGTTGGAAACCCAAATGTTGTCCACCATGTGTACCCCATGGTTTTTACATCCACCATTTTTCCATTGGAAAATATTTATTATCATCTATTACAATAAATCATAGTTTTTTGTGTGAATTTCCCATTAGTGATCATCTTATAGAAGAATATATAATCGACCAATTATCCTACAATAAAACCTATAAAATGTTTGAATGAGTAGCCACTTTTCTACATAATGTCGAGTAGATCATATAATAAAACATTTAAATATTTTCCCTGAACATTAGAGTGGATCTTAATTTAATTATTCATTGCTAATTATACTTACCCAAATATCCATATATTTGGAAGGATGAAAAATATTTTCAATAATTTTCTTAATATATTCTCCCATGTGGTGATTGAATTTGAGGGTAGACTTTTGATCCACTCCCCAAAATTATCCTTTTGTGAGAAGTGGAAGAGTTAAGGTCTCACCATATGTATTTTTTCATTTATTAAAAAAATATCCCATAAATCTTATAAACATCGAAGGAGTGAATTGGGGTTCTCATGTGGTGGCCCAATGAATATCAAGGAGCATGTTATCATATATATAGTTGAAATTTCAATCTGGAATCAGTGCCTATTTGAATGAGAATTCTTGGATTGATCCCCATATTTGAGGGTATAATCTAGTTTAATAAAGCTTTCATCCCTGGGTTTCATTCTTGGAACTCATGGTGTTATCCTTATCTAACTCATTATTTTACTTCTCTTCCAACCATGACTCACTCTTATGTGCTATTATTATTTATTATTAGGTTAATTTCAATCTCATCATTGAATTTTTGTTCTAGTTATTTTTCCCTTCATTAGAAAAATAATTCATTGGTATTGTATAGGAGAATTTTCCACAATAAGCCCGAGTGTAAAAAAAGGAAGAAGATAAAAAATAGAAAATTTATAAAAATTATAAAAATTTACAATAAACTATTCCCAATAATAGAACTCTTTTTGATTCCCCTAATTGGATCATTAATCATCCCAATGAATAAAATTACAATTTTATTAACTCTACCTATCACTAACTAACTCTTAAATATATTAAAATGGAATTCGGGGTTGATCCCATAAAGAATGGGTAGAAATAACATTCTAAAGTAAAATAATGGTCTGAAAAAGAGATATTTTAAACCTGTTTAGGTTTGGATTAATGAGAAAAGCATATTTAGATTCTATAAATTTAGGTTCTTTCACCTAGTGAAGGATAAGTGACAAGATTTAATTCAAATGGAGTCAGAATAGAACTCAAATGGTCTTCCTCTAAGAGTACTCAATCTCTATTCTCTATATTCAACTTTCCACTTATAGTTACAAAATTTACCATATATTTAAGAGTCATAGAAATTTTTTAAAGATCTCTACAAAAAACTCATGCATTGCTTGTACCATGAGAAATGGTAGCTAGTCGATGCATTAGAAAGAATACACTCCTCTCAAAACAATGGTCATGCATGAGAGGGAATAATAATATTTATGTTAAAAGATAAAATGAAAAAAAAACGGATTAAAAATTTTAATCCAACAAAATTCTCAACACTAGTGGAACTCCACATTAATTATAAAGATTTCTGAATGAAAATATTACCCCCAAATACTAGTCTTGAGGAAATAAGAAAATGAAAATGACCTAGGCAACTTCACCACACATCATAACAGTAGTACCACTCTAGTCACCAAGTCTAGTAACAATCCAAGCATCGTATATTTATCTTCTATATAATATAATTTTATGGTATATTTATAGGCTTATCCCTTTGAAAATAATCCATTCCAAACATCCATTTACCAACTTTATTTTATCACACTTTAAATCAGTCTGCAACTCCATGAGTGATCCTCCTCAAAAATCACTATCTTAGTTGATGGTTTGGCCAAGTAATAATTGTTTTGTGGTAAATTTGAACTTTTTGTGTATAGGAAAAGACCCCACTTTCTTATGATTCCTTGAAAATTTATAATAATAAACACATAACATGTTTATAGGCTGAAGAAATTAGGATTTTGAAATTGTACTGAAACTGAACCCTATAACATAAAAAAAGATCTACAACATTATTGATCAATCTTTATTAATCATCCAAACCCATGTGTAATGGATATCCCCTCATGGTGCATGGATATGAATGGATACTATGTAGTAATATGAAAATGGTGATACCATATTATTCCTCAATTACCTCAACATTTCCATTTTTATCCATTTAAAAACTTCTTCCAATACCCTACGTCATAGACCATTCCTTTATTGTTTGTCACAACCAGCCCTGGTGAAACACTTAAAAAACACCATTTCATCATGTTAGGGTAGTTCTAACCATGAAATAATGATTTCAATGATGTTATAACATCACTATCTTAATTATTAGGCAAAAGGGAACCTTTATTTATCATAGATCCTGTGGTGTATCCTCTTCTCAAAATTTCATCTTCTAGGGGTCACTACGATTCCAGGGTAAAGCTAAAAAAATCATAATATCATAATATATAGTGGAACCACGATTATAATCTGATATAAATAGTGGTCATATGGTCTAACAAATATTCATGAGGTGTGTTATAGGAAGCTTATGTGTGAGCCAACATAAAATACTTGTGTTTCATTTAATTTCATTGTATCCCCATAAAATTAAACCCCACATGAAATAATCCAATGTACCCACTCTTCAATTTAAATAATAAAATTCTATTATCTAAAAAAGTAAGTTAGATAAGAGTTAACATATTCCAACCACTGATATTTACTACCCTATTCTGGTGGAACACTCCTCACATCACCACACCGTCCTTCCTCCCATCTATTAATCTGTTATTATCCCTATGCGCAACAAATTTTTATCTCTACCATATATAGTCAACTATCCTTATGGGATATTTCGATGAATTATCCACATTGGGAGACCATGTGGTTTCATACCATTATTTGAAGACTATCCTATGTTTTCAATTTTTTTACCTAAACACATAAACATAATACTTATAAATAAATATAATTTTATAAACATGTAATAAATTTTTTTTCCAATTTTTTTCTAAAATATAAAACCCCCCATAAATGATGATTTCTAATTAAAACATCTGTATGAAAAATTATATTAAAATGACTTTTATCAATTAAAATTTCAAAAATTATGCATAAAAAATAGATCATCAATGCACCAAAGAGGATGGGTTTAACTAATCAAGGACTATAACTACTAAATCCATAGCTATCATGGGGAATAACTTAAAGTCATAGTTGAACTAAGAATAAAGAATTCTATAACCTTATTATTGAAGAGAATTAATGATGATCTAATATTCCAAAACATGAAAAGGATATACCATAAAGTCATAAAAGAATAAAAATCATCATTACTTTCTCAAATTATTTCTCAATTATCCCTTCTAGATAATATAATGCATACTAAAAAAGATGACATGTAAATGAAAAAAAATAGTAATCTATAAAAGAAGGGAAATCCTTGAATTTTAAAATTGATAAATAATGTTTTTTAATATTTGGTTTTGGAATTTATGTACCATGAAATCATAATATAAAGTAAGAGATATTGAATAATGCACATAGCCCAACCTTTTCCATCCATTGATGGAGAATGAAGATGTATCGAGAACATTAAGAGAAATGTTGGTGTCAAAACATGAAGAAGTAGATCAAAAAATATAGATCAAAGTGTTTGGTATGTTAACAAGTGATGGTAGAGAGTAAAAATTATAATGGGATGATATACCCATTAACCATACCTAAATGGAAATAAGAAAAAATCCCCATAGAATATTTCACTAGTCTATCAAAGAAATATAGCGTAAAGAATACTATATGGGTTTTGGTGGATCTTTATACAAAGAAATTTAATTTCATATCTATCTGAGTGGTGTTTTCGCTCGATCAAGTTGCAAGGATATACATCAGAGAAGTATTCAAGTTGCATGCAACCCCACTATCAATTTTATCTGAGAAAGATATGATATTTAAATCTATGTTTTATAAAAGTATCAAACTTTATATAAGGATTAAGTCGATCTTCGGTTAGGATTATTACCCCCAAACGAATGGAAATATTAAAATACCATCCATAAACTTGAGTACATGTTGAGAGCATTCTTGTTAGACTTAAAAGTAGGTTGAGATCAGTATATTCCTTTGGTAAAGTTCTCAAAAAATAATAACCCTCACTCAAGAATTCAGAAGACTCTATAAAAAGACCATTATGTTAAGCGATGCATACACTAGTGTTCTGAGATAATGTTTTTGAAATAATGATACTTGGAAATTGAATAATTAAATAAATTGTATAAAATTTCATGACCATTCAACAACACATCAGGGCTGCTCAAAGTTGAGAAAAGAGCTATGCTGTAAATCTTCGACGACACCTGGAGTTTGATATTAGAAATAATTTATTCCTTCGTATATCTCCATGGAATGTATTAATACTATTTGGTAAGTAGGGAAAGCTGTGTCCTAGCTATATTATCCCCTTTGAGATTCTTAATCTCATTAGAGTTGTGTCTAATCAACTATTACTACCACAAACCTTGCATCAAGTACCTATCATGATCTATATATCCCTTTTGAGGACATACATACAAGATCCCTCCCATGTGTTGAATTATGATGGGTTATAGTTTAAAAATTTTCTCTCTTATGAGGAGAAACTATTAAAGATCGTAGACCATAGTGAAAATGTTCTATGTAATAAGACCTCTCACCAAGTCAAAGTATAATGGTGGAACCATAAGTAAGAGGAGTTGACATGTTAACTATAGGAATTAATGAATCAATAATACGCTTTCATTTTTTCACTTTAATATAAAAAATTGTATTTTTAGGATCAAATTTCTTTTGAACGAAAAATTTAATTCCCCATGATTTATATCAATGAAATTTATATTCATAAATAATTTTCTCATATTTATTAATGTAGTATTATATAAATCACATATTCGACATGATGGATCCAATAAAATTTTATTTATTTAATCCAAATATTAGGTTTATATAATAAATATTTCCATAAAAATTTAAAATATTAGAAAGGGAAGAAATAGAAAAAAAATATAATTATAATATGAGAATGTGGATATTCTCGATCAACCAGAATAACTGCTCTCATAAACAACACTATAGAAATAAAACAAAATATTAGTAATAAAATATTTATCATGATGAATAAAAAATATGTCCTTGATATAAAATATAATTTGATGATGAATAGATCAAATATGAAGTATGAATAGTTTTCATAGAACCCATATGACTATTTCAAATCTAAAAATATGAATAGTAATTTGACAGTTATGAATAATTTTTTTTCTATTATAATAGTATTCTAACATATAGAAGTATAAAAAATATTCTTCTCTATATTATAAAATTAAAACATGATATATTTTTATCATGATAGATTTTAATAAATTTGTTAATAATGATAAAATAAGTTTCTGTATTTTTATAAAACATAAATGTTATATTTTTATTTTAATAGAAATTATAATTATTGGAAAGAAATAATTTTTTCAAAAAATTATTTTATAAATTAATATTTAGTTTTATTTTAATGAAAATAAAATTTTATGAGATCAGAATTAATTTTTCAAAGGGCTAAAAAATTTATAATAATAATAAAATTAGTATTATTCAAATAAATAAGGATTTATATTAAATTTAATTTTCTCATATTTAGAAATTTATTTTCAATGATTAGATATAACTATTTTAATCTAAATTAAAAAAATGTCTTAGTTGAATTTTTGGAATTTTAAAAAATAGTTAATTTTTTAGTGAATAAAAAAATAAAAAAATACGAAAATTTTAATTAAAAAAATACATGAATAAATGAGTCATGGATAATGTAATTTTTATATTTTTTTGGAATCACATGGATTTTTATTATATATATTCAAAATATTCCTCACATTTGGTAGTCTTGAAAAAAAATAATAAACTAACCAATATTACATTCAAAGAACACACCTGACAACCCCTTCTCCTCACTCATTATAACATATATACCTAAAAATTGAAAAAAATTATATTTCCATATCTCCACCACGTACTTTATAGAATGTTTATCATAAAAAGACCAATCCAAGGTGGCTTTAGGAGAATCCTAAGAGGATTCATTGAAAAGGTAATACCATGCACCGAGCCATTTAATTTTTCTTCTTCCTCATCCTCAAAAAAATATATCCAAAATGTCATAATGAATCCATTATAATATATATAATATAATTTTATAGTGTCAATTTATTATCTATCATCCATTCACTTCTCTTATCTTTTTTCACTATAAAAACCAAAATGTTGTTCAAAATTTGGATGGTTCCCCACCTTCATAAACAACATAATTTGTTTTTCTGCACCACCTTTATAGATGGTTATAAAAATATTATAATTGTAAAAAATAATGAAAATAATTATATTATAAATTATTTAATTATATTGGAATTTATTAATAAACTATTAATAAAATAAAATAAATATAGTTCATGATTGTCGGTAAAACCACATAAATGTACTTCAAACATAACGATATCATTTATAATAAATGAATCATCTCAATTAATGAACACAAATGTATATTAGGGACCATTTAAATTTATAGAATTAAATGAATATTATTTCATTTAACTTCTCGAGATGTTGTCCCATTTGAAAAAAACTTCAATAATTATCCACAAGTGATCTGAAAATGGAACCGTGAAATAAATTTCCTAATGACAACAAAATTAAACATGATATCTCATTAAAATGGTTGAAAATTATCATAATATTATTATATTTAATTAAATTTATTTGTAAAAAGTTTTTAATTAATCAATTAATGAATATAATTTGATTATCCTGGATGTAAGTGAAGGTACATAATGATTATGGATCACGAGGTAAGAGAACTCTCTGAACAACCCCATTTTCATTTGGTTAAGATATCTATCTATTTTTCTAAAATTAAAAGTACATTATTATTATATTATTGTATATATATATATATTTTCCACATATATATACCTAGTTTAATTCACTTTTCCATAATAGCTATATACATGTTTTAAAGGTTCTCTTCCCAATTATATTCGATAAGAAAACATGATTAAAGGGAACTTCTATATTTCTTAACCCATTTCAAGGATCAATATATAAAATTTTTAATTAATAAATGGATTATAAAATTTATAATTACATTATAGAAATTCATTTCTATTTATTTTATGGTTTTATGGAAATTGATATTCTATTTCCTCTCTTTAAAGTCCCCTCACCCTTTTCTGAAAACCCCACATAAGTGGTATATTCCCAATGTTACCTATCCACACATTTCCATGTATTTAGTTTTGTTAGAAATTATTTTTCATTTTATATTTTTATTTTTCACCTATGAATTTACAAGAATTATTTAATCCCTTATTTCATGGAAATCAATATGATACAAGATCTTTCTATAATGAAAGACATGATTAAGTAGCACATTTTTTATGGGTATTACATATGTTTTTGAATTATGTATGATTTCAATTTGAGGATCAAATAATCATGTACATGTTTTGATGATTTCACCCAAATATAGCTCCAAATAATTGAGTAATGTTTATTTCTCATGAGATAATATATATGGTATTAGGGAGAAAACCTAATCCATGATGTAACCCTTTCCACATTGTGATGTTGTCTCAGAGGTTATGCTTAAGTTATAATTTTTTCAAGTTTTATGTTGTTTCCACATTTCTATATTGACATTATCTTATAATTCCATGTTCTTTATATCATGATCCCATATGATTATTCACAATCATTGTATTTTATGATATCATGTTATGCTTTTGGAATTATTTCTTATGCTTCATTATCATGATCATTCAATTGCTAGGATTTATAGATCAACCAAGTTATTTATCTATTTTTTATGTTATCTCATGATGTTTTAGGAACTAAAAATGATTTAAGAGATATTTATAGAGAATAAAATAAATATGTTTTGTATCTGTTCCATTTTTATGTATTATGAAACTAGTCTTTAAAAGAAACCATGCCTCTGAATACATGGGTTATATTTATTTGGTATTTATATTAAAAATAATATTATAATAAGTGTAATGGTATTGGGTCTCTAAAAAAGATTATCTTTAGATGATTCACTATTGAAATAATGGGATATTACTTATACGACCCCTTAGAAACAAATTTCTTTGTAGAAATATGGTCCATATTTTTTGATAGGGGACATTTCTATAAGATATAGTGGGGGAAATATATACATTGATGATGTTAATTATCAAGACACACAAGCATTTGTGTAGAAAAGCATACCATAGGTCCCCAACGAAGAAGTTTTTCCTGAGTTTCAAGTACTTAATAAGAACATCAAAGATTTTAAAAACGCAAAAGATATTGTTTTCTAGTCAACCAGGATATTGAATCATTATTTATTAGGAATAATGGTCTGATTTAATATAATGTGGTAGTTAAGATATCATAAGTTGTTTGATTTAAGGAATCCAGTAATTCTGATTGGGTTTCAATAAGTACAAACAAAGTGTAGATTTTGGAAAATGCACAATTTGATGTGAGGATCATCTTATTACAATGTGTATTAAATATAAAATTAGACATGAAATGTAAAGTGAGTACCAATAAAGAATAAATAGTGAAAAAATATTTCAAATAGTATCAAGACATAGAATATAGATAATCCTTTTCGTCTGTTACCTAGATTAAATCCATTAGAATTCTACATTCCATAATAACTTTCATGACTGTGAGAATTTATAGTTGGATGGAAAAAATATTTCCTTAATGGTAACCTTATGAAATATGTATATAGTAAACAACTTGAAGAGTTTTTTACTCTATGTAATAACAATAAGGTATATAAGTATTAGAGAGGTATGTTTGGATTGAAATAAGTGTCCAAATCATGTCAAATTCAGTTTTATAATGACCTAATATAATCTAGTTTCATTAATATTAAATATGAGACATGTGTCTTTAAGAGGTTCAACAAGAGTGTAGTAATTCTCCAATTTTTATACTTTAATTAAATTTCACTTTATGAAAATAACATTCCATACATACAATAAGTTAAGGAATGGTCGAAAAAATGTTTCCCCATAAAGTAAATAGGTGAAATATCCCACATTTTCTAGACCATGATCATTAATGATAGATATAATAGGATTCTATAACTAAGTAATTCTATATACATCGATCAGATACTAAATAGATTTAGTATGTAACTATCAAAGAGGGGACTATTTCAAGTGTCCCACGATATATATATTTCATAGAAAATGTTCCCTCATACATAATAAAAAAGAGAGGGGATGAATAATAACCCATTCGCATCCATGATAGGACAAATCATTATAAAATCCTGATAATTTATATTTATTTTATCTTTAAATAAATATTATTTTTTTGATAGCTTGAATTGCACACAACTATATGTTTGACCAAACCACCACATAATATTAAAATATTATTATTTATTCGTGAAAAATATAACATATCCCTTAACTTGGTGGGTGTGAATTGAATTATATAACTTATTATATATATATAAATTTGATTCTAAATATAAATCTATTAAAAATATTTTAATAAATAGTCACTCAATATTTATTATGGTATTTTATTCTAAAAAAAATATGTCTCCTTTAAAAAAAATTATTTATTTTATATGAAAATATTATAAATAATATTGGAATTTTATAAATGTTATTTTTTAAAATGAACATAATTTTTCATATAAACATATCTATATTAAAATTTATTTAAATTTTGGGATTTTTTGGAAAATATTGATTTTTCAGTGAATAGAGAAAATATCGATTTTTGGTAAAAATGTCATTTCTTTTTCCTAAATTATGTAATTTAAAAGTTAAATTATTATTTTATATGATTTGAAAATAAAATATGGTTTATTTATTTATATCTAATCAAATTAATTACATTTACATCATATTTATTCTGGTCTTTAATAAAGGTTTATTTTTATGCTTTAAAATAAGTTTTTTTTCTAAAAACTATTTCAAATTTCATAATATTTGTCCAATTAAAATAATTAAAATGACTCTTAATTAAGAATTATTTAAATTAAATTTCTATATTATATGTTCATAAATATTAATTTAATTTTTTTAATTAATATTACTTTCTCATAGTTATTATGAGATCGTCCTTTGATTGAAACATGTATTTCTTGAAAAAGAATTCTTTTTCAAATGTGTGTGAGTTTAATTTTAAATTATATTTTACCAATTAGGTGAATTTAATTTAATAAAATGGATCCTGTATTTTTAATCACCATAATTTATATTATAAAATAAGTTCAACATAATTTTTGGTCATAATGAACAGTAAAACGCATAAACAAATAGGTACCCTGGTAAAGAAATTAAGTGTAAATGTGAGTAATCTTAGAGGAAAAGAGGTTAATATGCTTAAAAAAGATTAATTTTAATGCAAGAGGTATGTATTGATATTATCTATTTTACAATACATTATTTGTCAATTTTGTAGGTATTTGACTTGAAAGTGACTTCCCAACATTAAATAGTTTTGTGTATTTACAAAAATATCACTCATCCTTCCTTATAAAAGGGAATCTCTATCATCACATTTAAACAATTAAAAAATCATTGGATCAGAAACCAACTACCCAATTTTTTTTATACTTCCATAAAACCATCCTATAAAATTTTTTTTGACAATAAATTCAATCTTGGAAGAATTTAGTTACAATCCAAAAAGGTGGTCTGAAGAGGAGATAATTGTATTCATCGAGCCCCTTCTTTGTTTTCTTCTTATTTTTCAAATATGAATTATGCCTTAACAATTAACATATAATAAATCCATTATATACTATATAATTATATTTTATTATATAGATTTTGAAATATTCATTCATCTCTTCTATCGTAAAATGGGAAACACAACCATCATTCCTTTGTATGATGAACTACCTCCTCACAGACAGATGAATTTTTTTCCCATAATCGCTTCTCAGGATGGTTAATAATGACTTATTTACTATTTATATATTATATTAAATATATATGAACCATTATTCTAAATTAATATATAATATATTTTATTACCATACCATCCATTGAAAAATGACAAAACCATTCATGTTTTTGGAAAACTACCACCCCACAAAGTGATGTGATTCATTTTTAATTATTACTACATCTCATGTATGGTATATGAACTTTTATTTAAATAAATAATATGATATTTATAATATTAATATATTTTTTTTTAAAAAATTACACTTACCATTAATCCATCATGATCGTTTAAAATTGGAAATGTTACTAATGTGTATGTACAATCATCCATCTCCATGATTGTAGCACACTTAGTTTTTCGTTACCATGATTGATGGATGGTTTTAAAAGTATAATTCATCTAAAAAATATAACTATGTTATTATTATTATTCTAATTATTATAGAAAAATTAACCCTATGAACAATATCATTATACAGAAGTCATTTTGTAATTATGAACTAAGACTCCTCATAACACCAGACACGACCATAATAGATTATGTAGTTAAATATGTCATTAAAATAAATGTAGTAAATGATTTAAGTATATGGGATTAAAAAAGGGAGAAATTAATAAGAAGAAAATTAATTGATTAATGTTTATTATACAAGAGATAAATTACATACACAATAAAATTTGGACTTGTGGTTAGGGTTTCCATCTCAAAACTTCATTCTTTGATACGCATGTTCTTCTATTCAACTACATTAATTAAAATGGTTTATATAATTCCCATTTAAAAAAATATCACAAATAATTCTTAATTCATGAATATATATGTTATAATTCATCTGCTACATTTATGGGAGTTATGATTCAAATGTTACCAAAGCTATAAGATTTTATGTTTCAATAATATATTATTCGAGATTATTTATGATTAAATTTCCATTGTAGGAAATTATTTTATAATTATATAAAAATAATTCAATATTAAACATATTTTATAATTCATTAAATTTTCAAGTAATATTACCATTCTCACCTTTTAATACGTAAAATGACTGAGAAAATGTTTTTTATAAAATACTACTTCATTTCTCTCTTCGGTTAAAAAATTATTTTCCTTACATATCCATGTTTTCTAAAAAATATTTTCAAAGATGTTTTGAAAATCCTACATATGATTTACTAATAATATTTTTACCCATGTTTCATTTTTTACAAAATTGTTTGAATGGAATATTTTTTAGTTTTCTGAATGAGGTACTTTTTTAACCATTTTACAGTAGTGTGAAGATATTTTTCTTTTAAATTATATATAATTCATGAAATTACTTGTCGTAATGACTATTATTTTCATTAAAAAATATATTTTAAATTTCCATGTTTATTTTAAATGAAAATTATTTCTACAATGTTTCTACTTTTTTTTTATTTTTTTAAAAGTGATTTTCAAAGTTGAAAGGTTATTTTTCTCAAGACTAATTTTAATATTTTTTAAATAATGTATATTCATCAATGAAAAGAACATTTAATGTTATGAAATGATATTTAATTATATATATATTTATCTTAAATATAAATCTATCTCACTCTCCCTCCCTTTAATAGGGAAATACATTCCTTATGTCTATTTCTAAAATTCGTTTTTAAGAAATCTATTTTGAATATGTTATGAGACAAGATAATAAAACCTATTTATTTTCTTGTGTAATTATTATATTTATTCCTTATAATTGATATCCTCATATGGAATTCATATTCATGCACATGAAATTAATGTGACTAGTTTTTCGGAAGTTATATATCTCTCTAGTGCATTGGGTAATTTTTTATTCTCATGATATATGTTGTATGAGATTAAGGAGAGAGATTAATCCTTTATGGGACTTTTTACACCATGTGTTGTTGTATTGGAGGTTAAAATTTACTTTTGTTTATGTAATTGTTTATTTTTTGACCAAAATTCTAATGATTCCTTCATCTTATGATACCATGTCATTTATATCATGTTTCAATTTGATAACTCATATACCTTTTCTTCTATGATATCATGTAATAACTTTAAATCACATGTTATGTATCTTTATTATGTGTATTAACTTACTAACATTTTAGGTTACCAATTTCTTATATGTATTACCTAGGATATCTCATAATTATTTTACAGATCTAAATGACTTATAGAGATCATCATAGATATTAAAAGTAAGATATTTTATTTTATCCTCACTTTGATGTATTATGAACCCAGTCTTCCAAGGACACTAGGGATCATTATCTATGGATTTAGATTAATATATTTTTCTGTTAAAAATTATGTAAGGATATTTTTAAAAGGATTGAGACACTAAAGTTGGTATCAGAGAAAAGTTTTATTTAACCTTGGGTATCTAGGATGAAAAAATACTTATTGGAAACCCAAGGGATAACACTAAGGATAAGTCTAAGGATAAGTTTAAGGATAACACTAAGTATTAAAAATATAATGAAATCATGGTGATGTATAGAGAAATTGGTTTCTACAAAATTACATCCATGTATGGATATTTTAAGTGAAATTTGTTCTAAATTATATGTACCTAGGGGTAATAACTCAGAAAATCCACATCAGGATAGAATTGATTATTACTTAGTATAAAAAATGGGACTTAATATTCACCAGTCTTGACATTCAAGAGGTATATGTTTTGGAAGTTCATGAATTCTTTATGAACAATTATAAAATACTTGAAAAATTTTTTAACTTAGATAAACTAATAGGAATCATTACCATGGATAACCTAGATTAAAACCTAGAAACACATAAGTAAGGATAAAATTATAAGTTATAAGTTATTTTTTCTAATATTATATGTTCCCATTTCTTATGTTAAATAGTTCTCATATTTTTTTATTTAATTTAGTTAATGGAAGGTAATAATAGAAAGAATACCAACAACCAACATGATGGGAAATGTAATGATTTCACTAATGAGATTCCAAAACTAATGGTAATGAAATTTATACATATTATTATAATTCTAAATGAGATTTCTCAAATTCTGATTTACAACTGGAACATATTTTAATTCCAAAACACATAAAATAAGAGAAGGATAGGGTCTCATAGAAGGTAAAGTTGTAACAATGAAAAATGAAACAAGTTGAAATTTACTACATGTCAAAAATATTTAAATATTATCCATGGAAAATCATTAATGGAACTGAAATATTATTTATTTGTGGAAAAGATGGGCACATAGTAACTAATTTCTAAAGAAAATAAAATGTCTGATAAACAAGGTACATGAAAATAAATTTTAACACAAAGAACCATTAACTATTTAATGCCATATATTTGTGGAAAATGATCATTATCTAGTTCAATTCTCCAATCCATTTATTAATTTCTAAAGACCGATGTAATGATAATAAATTAAATATAATTATTTAAGTGTTTTGGTGTTAGAACTCAAGAATCCTATTGTTAAATTTTATTTATCAATTATTTTTTTGTTATAAGAATAATGAAACCACTAATTATTGTTTTATAATAGTTCTATTTATATATTTTCAAGAATATGTTGAATGATACTAATGACCTAGAAATGTGATTTAATGATTCGGGGATATTCTATAGAAAAATAAATGATTTCGAAAAATATAATCATGGAGAACAACATGATGTTTTAGTAACTATAGTCGATTAAAAATAGTTGATTTTTTTTAAAATAATGAGTCAGATAGAAAACCGTAGAGGTTATAAAATGGTGATTTCATTAATAATTATATTTTTTAAGATATTCATTATATTTTTGATAAAATTGTAGGATCCATGAAAATTATGAATCTGATTATCACATATGTTTTCCATGGTTTTAGGAAAATAAAAACCTATAAGTCGGGTGACAACAATTCGTATCTGGTATGGATATGGGACTTGAACCCTCAACTAAAGGGTTATAAGGGTGAAATACTTACTAACATCCTATGTTTTTTACCAATCAATATGATTTTTTTCATAAATTTTTAGTGGAAAATTATTATGTATATTTTGTGAAACATATTTTTGGATGAAATATTTTTGATTTTTTTGGATTTTTAGATGATTAATGATATTTTGGGATTCATTTTATTTGTTTGAGGTATATAACCATTATGGTAAATATAAAGGATTGTTTGGTAAGAATTATATTATGTTTTTAGAGATGTAACTTGAAGTGTATAAGATAACCATTGATGTTGACACCTTATTTCAACTAGAGTTTGTTAATGTTATTTACGATAAGGGTTTATTTATTTAAGAAATTATCTATGATAAACCTTTTGGTTTTATTATTGAATTTTGGAGATTAATATATTCATATTCATTTTGGGTATTAACTCAACTTCTTCAAATAATTTTATTTTAAATAAATATATAGGGAATATATTGTTACAATTTTTTAGATCTTTTGATACGTTAAAAGTTAATTTTAGTACTTAGGGAATAAAAAATACAATTTATATTCATTCCATAGAGTAAGAGGTGATATGGGAATTTATCAAAGCATAAGAAAAAAATGAAATCATGATTATGAAATAAAAAGATATTATTTAAGTATATTTTCTATTTTTCTCAATCTTGATAAAAAATAATAACACACCTTTGGGAAAAGGATATTGAAATACAAATTTTATCATTATAACTACATGTATGATAAATCAATGGTCTTTTAATTCATTGAATATTTTTGTATTTGTGTTTGTTAAATTTCTCTTGATCATTCACTTTCTTATGATAAATGATCTCTTTCACTCTCTATAATTATTTATGATATTTTTGCATATCCATATTTTCACTTCCCACAATTGTTATGATATGTAGAAACCTGGTTATGTGAGGAACATCATATTTCCTTTTCCATATTTTTATAAGGATGTTTTATTAATCTCTTTTATGATGTGAGTTTCCATAAAGGATTTTTCAAAAATCCATCCATTTATTACAGATCAAAAGTTCAAGTTATGAGGATGATATTATTTAATCGGTAGAATTTAACATCCCAATAATTTATAATATTTTTAAATTTAAAAAAATTTTAATTTTTTTATAACTTTCACAACACACAACATTGAGTTTAATCGAACCATGAAATAATATTTAAATATTGTTATTTAAATGTTATTCATAGTCATTATATTGGTTGGTATGGATAATATTAAATAAAAAATAAAACATTTATAGATATCTTAGTCAATATAATTTTTTTTAATAAATCTTAATCAATAGGCACCAAACTATAATAAAGATATTTTATTCTACAAAAAAAAACGTTTCCATCAAAAATATTTTTTATTTATTTTATGTTAAAATATTATAATTAATTTTAGGATATTTTAGAAATTTATTTTTATAAAATTAAAATAATTTTTTGAATTATAATATTTATATTAACTTAGGATTATTTTTTCCATTTTTTGGAAAATATCTATTTTTTAGAAGAGTAAAAAATAACGATTTTTAAAAATAATATCATTTATTTTTAATAAATTAAGTAATTTAAAATATTTAATATTAATTAATATTATTCCAATGTAAAATAAGTTTTTATTAGTTATATTTAACCTAATAAATTCAATTTTGAAAAAATAATTATACTAGACTTTCATATAATTTTTTTGGATTTAATTTTTTTCTTAAAACTGTTTTAAAGTGAATAATTTTTCTCCATTTTAACTAATGAAAAAAACCACTAATGAGAAATTATATAACTAGAATTTATTGATTATATATATAGAAATATTAATATAATTTTTTTAAATTATAATTATTTTTCATATAGTTATTATAAGGTCATCGTATTCTTGAAAAATGCATTTCTTGAAACACTGTTTCCAATATATCTGAGGCATTAATTTGAAATTAAATTCTACCAATTGTGACTATTGAATATTTTAAAATGTATTAAATATTTTTAATCCTAATAATTTATACAATATTATATGTTCAACATAAATTTTGGTCGTAATGAATAGTAAAAAGAGTAATAAAATAGTTACCGTGGTAAACAAATTAAAGGGTAAAAGGGAGTAACCGTAGATGTGAAGAGGAAAAAAAGTTTAAAACATATTTATTTTAATTTTATAGGAGTTTATATTCCATATATCTCCTTCACTACTTTTTTTGTTAATTTTGGAGTCACATGGCTTGAGAGTGACATCACATTGTTGAACAGTTTTAGGTATTTATAAGAATGTCACTCCTCCTCATTCATAAAAAAGAACCCACTCTCTTTTACTTTCTTCACTTCTAAAACCCATTGGTTTGTCCAATAACTACCCAAATAAATTCTTTCATTCATTACCCTCCTCGTATAAGACTTAGTTTGATCAAAAAACCAATCTATGAAGAAATTAGGTATAATTCTAAAGAGGTGATCCGAAGAAGAGGTAATAGTCTTCACTTCGATTCTTTTTTTAGTTCTTCCTTTTCCACATTTAATTATTATTTAATTATGTTGAATTGGTATCTATATTTTTCAAAATAATTATTTTTAATTAATTTTATTTTAAGTATTAAAATATTTTTTTACTTAAATAATTCACCAAAGTTGTAAAATATTCATTAAATAATTAAATCTTTGATTTTTTTGGTAAACTATGAATTTTAATGTTTATTTCAGTTATTAAGATAGTTTAAGAATAATATGTAATTTTATTCTAATAAATAATTTTTTAATATGGTTATATACATATTAGTTTGTTACTAATATTACTTAATTAATAATTTTTTTATCAATTTATATTTTTCTAAAACAATAAATTTTATAAATGAAATTATTTTATTTCAAATTTCAGTTAAATTTAAAAATTATAACTTTCTAATGTTCTGTTTTAATTTAATTTAAATCTAAAATAAATAGATTCTTTTTACTTTTTCTTTAATGAAATAATTTACTTGGGTTTTAATGATTTCAAAATATTTTTTAATACTCATATATTTATCTTCATTTTTTATTTAATTTATTTCACATTCATTTGTATTTTAAAATATATATTTTTTAATTTTAATAAATTTACATGTTTATTAGTTTTTGTGTAAATAATTATTTTCCATTTTCTATAATTTTGTTTCATTTTAATTGAATCTAATTTTGCGGTGTTATTTAATTTTTCAAGAAATGTATTGTATGAGTCTACCTCTAATGGAATGTAACCCCCCATGCAACTAACCATGCATCTCTAATACCACTAAACCATGCCTTCACCCTCAATATAGGAATTCCTATTATGCTTGATATTTAGAACTGACCACATGGGAGGACCAATATTTATCACCACTTGAGGTTGAAGATGAATTCCATTTATGAATTTTATTCCATTTTATAGCACTGAGCTTCATAGTTAGGAGGTCCATCATGGATGCAATATGAGTTTGATTATGACCTCAACTCACTTAACCTAATGCTGGCTAAAACAAGAACGGATCACTGATCTCTAGAAATTACTAAGCCTTGGATGCTTGGAGGTATAACCAGAATCGACCATGTTAAAACCATCACTTGATATTTAATTTCCAAGCTCAAATTACCCAAGGAGATTAAAGACCGAAGATAAAGGAAACTACAGACCAAGATTCTCACAGAAGCCTATCGTGATTAAGGAACATTGGTCACCACTGTAATCTGGAGAAGATGTGTCTCCATTCCCATTGAACTCTAGATGTTAAACCACCAAAGACAAAATATCACAGTAGTTGAATGCCAATATCAATAAACCAAACATGCACCATCATGTGGAAGGGGATACAAAAATTAGTGGCTTATCTAATGAGCATCAAACCTAGATCTATTGAATTGTACTCCCGATATTGTCAGCCATGTTTTTGGTCACCACCAAATAAGTTGTTTCTGATCTAGCCCGATCTATGCCCAGGAAGGAGAAGACCAACATAGAGAGAAGAAGCAAAAAATATATTTATAATAATAAATAAAATAACATTAATAATAAGTATATATATAATAATAATAATAATATATAAAAATAATAATAATAAATATACATATACCTAATAATAATATTATGTACATATTTATTTAAATATTTTTTTATTTAATTCTAATTATAATTATATAAATATAAAATGATAAGATGCAAACTTGTAATAGTCAAGCCTAAAAAATGAGCAGATATACACGTGCATTTGGACACTGAAAGGGCTCAAAAAACTATTCTAAATATTTCAGTGCACTAAAAATATAAAATATGAAATTAATTTCAAAATTTTGATAATTCCTTATACATTTTCTGAATGAATTAGGTATGTTATATACAGTCGAAGGAGATCATAGGGAGTGGAAAATTTATTGTGGTCATTTCACAATTTCCTCAAGGGGAATTAAGGGATATTGTTAGAGATTAGATACTTCCAGAGACACTTTAATGAAAACTCATGATGATGATTTCATGGAAGACCACAATATTACATTTACAATTAATATTTTTTACAATACATTTCTATTCATTTTTTGAATAAGAGGGGTTCTTCTCCTCTTTTTTTAATTATTCGTAATTCAAAAGAATTAGGTAGGGGATCTATTTCGTATTTCATTTCCAGCATTCTAAGATTTTTATTCTTATGATATTGTAAATTCTTGTTAGTTTGTTCCTCTAGAATGCATTTTTTGATCTTTGATATTCAATGTTAAAGGACGAATTTGCAATCCCATCTATTATAACTAAATCTTGAAACTACCTGGATATCCACACTTCATGATGATAATCACTTATTCATTACACTTAATAGACTATGAAGGTGATTTTGGTTGATTTGAGAGTTCATTCTTGCATAGGATTGGTTTTATATTATTTACCCATGTTCATTTACCCCTTATTCACTTAGTTTCTTTCTAATGTGCTTTGGTGATTCTGTATGTTTTGTGATCTCATGAATATCATTATGATAATGAATATATTTTTGGATAATGTGTTTTTATTTTTTGACTTCTTCACTTTGGGAATGTTCTCTTATGTTGGAATACATTCTGTGCATGCTTTCTCAATGTTTTGGATGGGAGAGGTGTGTTTTTCGAGCCATCATCAATGCATTGAGTGAGTATAACAGTCAACAATTTATTATTCAGAAGTTGTAAGAAAGGGTGTTGAGGTTGGATCAACTAGGATCTAGTTCTTGTTTATTCATAAGTTCTTTTTCCTTCTCTTAGTTTTGTTTTCAATGTTTTTATGTTGGGGTCACTATTTCCATTGCATTCCTACCTTCTGTTATTTTTATCACTCTTTATTTTGATTTCATTTCATGCATAACAAATATCTAAATTCAAAATAAGAGTTTTATGAAGAAAACTACGTCATTTGAAACTACTTCCTTGAGAGTCACCTTGAGGATAGGCACTCTAATATATGTTGGGTTTATAAATACATCACTGACCATCATCATTAAAAGAAATTCATAAAATTTTAGGCCATTATTGGGGAGGAAAAATTTTCCTTGGTTGTTTTTCAATTTATAAAAAACTAAAAAATGAAACAAACAAAATAATAATAATTAAAAAATTAGTGATGAACTATAACTATTCTAATTATCTATCATTGTATGATCTAGTAAAACATTGAGGTGGTTATTGATGTATTTCTATTTTTGTAGCAAGAAATTAAACGTAGAAAGATACCTGATGATGAAAAAAATATTATTATCATAAAATCATGAAAATTATACAAAAAGATATAGATAAGATTAAATACAACAAAGAAGATAAGGAAATACTCCAAAACCCAACTGAATCTATAATTTCAAAAAATAAATTAGAATAAGTGAGAAAAGGAGAAAAAAATAAATTGGATCTATCAACATTTGAGACTATATTTCTCTATGACCAACCCCAAGATATTCTAGATCGTTATGATGAAAAAAATGCGAAGGGATGTTAAGAGATGAGACTTGTAAAAATTTATGATGTTAGAAAACTTGTCAATTTTCATTTTCCCACGATATTCATTATAATGATTTTTATTGAATTGAATTGTTTTATGGGGTTTCAATGATTCAACTGGTCGAACCAATATCATACATTCTAATCTTTCCATTGGAATACCCCACACCAAATGTGATATTTTTTTTGAAGAGAAGTAGGATGAGGTTTAATACCTCACTCTTACCTTAAACAAACTCCAAGGATCACTATTCTATATTGATGAAGATCTAGCTGATTATTATGTGGTGTTTATATTTTATAGAAGAAGTAGTGTTTTTGATTGATTATGATTTATTTGAGTCTGATATTAATTTTTTTTAAGCCTATTTAAATATTGAAAAGATATCTCACATTTGTAATATTCTAGAGAGTCATGAGAAGGCTTCAATTGATAAAGAACTTCAGGGCCTCTTAATATTTTCTAAAAGATTATGTGTGGGAGTAGCTTTTAATAAGAGTTCTTAGAGGTATACAGAGGATCAAAAGTTGATACATGATCATCATCATCATTATTAATTTATAAAAATAAAGGTTTATAGTCTTAGATACAAGGAAAAAAGATAAATATATGAAGTTCTAAAATAACGTAGTCAATGGGTGTCCCTATAGACAATTTCCATCCCTTATTAAGGAAAAGATACCAATCTAGTGAATATGGTAATAGAAACAACTTGAGAGGAAATTGATGCAAAAAAAATCCATGGATTTATTACCCTCATGCCTAGTTTAACAGACCTCCATAAAGTTTTTGATAAACCTCCTTACCTTTCAAATATGGTTAGATATATCCCATGATGTGTTGAAAATTCCGTTCAACTATTTATGTATGATTTTAGAGACTTTATCAAACATATCCAGTTTGATGTTGTTTTATTACAAATATCAGGGCCTGCAAGCATCACCTTAGATTTAACCTGAAGATAGTCACCTTTCCCAAATAAATATGTGAATGAGAGAATAACAATACCAATGATATCTCATACTAAGATACCACCCCTTAGGGTTCCCTTGGTGCATGAACCATTCATGTTCTGTTTTTATCAATTCCAGTGCGGGCGAAAATAAATACAATATACCTAGGTTTTTTATGGATGAAGGGGTGGAGGGACTAGTGTTTAAGAGGACCATAAAATAGTGGGTATCATTCTATATTTTGATGGGTTGGAAAAAATAAATATGTAATGTCTTAATTCTGAAAATAAGGTCCATCCTCGAGCAAAAAAAAACATCATTCCAAGGTTTATTCAAGGTATACTATTTGCACCAAAATCTTGTGTCATGGATTACCACTCTTTACTTATTCCCAAAAATATTTATCTCTAAACCATAAAACCAGATTTTAGGAATCAATGATATTGACTGGAACACGAGAGGGAAAACTAGTGAACCCCCCAAACATACACCTCACTATGTGCACTCAGTATCTTTCAAAAAATAAGTTAGCATTAGATAACTCTTATGGGTTTCCACAACATGATCACTTGGACACGAGATTAATACCCATTATCTTGACAAGATCATCAATGGGTAAAGCCTTATTACCAATATTTTATACAGTGAAGTTGTGTTTTTATGGATTTCCTTACACCATATCATCTCACCCAAACTTTCTGAGTCTGTTGGTTTCATCTACATACAATGATAATCCTTTCTAGAAAACACACCTAGTGGAGAACATGTAAAAATTCATTTATCAGTGTGGGAGACAAATCGATGAGATGAAAATGATTGTTTTAGTATTCATCTAGGAAATCATGGGGGAATTATAGAAACTCTCCCACATGCCTAATACATCATGATAGGCACCGGGCATCCTATAAATCAATGGGGGAGCTGGCTAAGTTCTGGTTCCATAATTTGATGTCACCCCAGTGGAAAATCCATCGAGAATGGAATTGAAGATCTAAAAAGTGTTGTTGGATTTTTTCTATATGGGAGAGGATATTTTTCTTAGGAAGTCACCGATTTTTTCATTATTTTTGTGATATGGGAATTCCCCATTATTTCTAACCTTCGATTACTAACCGTAATAACTTAGTATGTAGGCTTTATACCTCACCCAACACACCCATGGTGTTGATTCCACCATCCTACATTGCTCATTCCATCTTAGTCCACCATTCCTAGTGGTGTTTACCATCCAATTTTGCATCATCGATGAAGGAGGATAATATTTTATTGATACCCACAATTACTACTTTCAAAATAGTGAGGTCATATAATGTGTGTATGGGGATTAATGTATGAACATAGTTAACCAATGTTATACACTATCAAAGGATAGATACCAGGTTTTCTAGTTATAGATCTGTTTGTTGATGTTATCCTCTATTCTTTTGAAGTGATTGATGTAAACCCATTTAGGAATATGGGGCACCAAGACAGTCTATCGTAAAGCTCCGTCTAAAATTTCCCAAACATCATCAAACAGAGCTACCCCACCTGTCCATTCACCCTGTTGAGAGATATAACCTTCACTTCTCTCAGTTAATGATTTGTCCAATCTAATTATATTCTTCCTCAAGAATCTTGTTTATACCAAAAATGGATCTTTAACTTACATTAAGAAAAATAATTGTATCTTAATCATACATGAGGTGGGAGACTCTGCCAAATAACTGCTCACCGTGATAGGGGAGGATACCTCCTGCTGATAGGATTTTATTGGTGAGATGACTAATGGTATATTACATGATAATGTGTAAGCTGGTAGAGTGAAGATCTCTTTTCATGATCCCTCACACCACTTTAATGAAGATTTAGTTCTTCCCTCAAAAGGAGGATGAAAACCACATTGAACAGAAGCAATTGTAAAAAAATATCAATGGTCTAGGAAGATAATACCATACATGCAAGAACCACTAACATGATGTTACTTCAATTCTATCATCGAATTTATCCATATCAAGATTAATCAGCACATTGGAACCAAAAAACTTATGGTCAATGATCATTATTATCTCCTTCACTAACCCACCATCACCTGAAATTGATCTACCTTTTATAGATATGTGTTTCTCATCTGAGATCTAGCATGATAAGTGAGACTATATTCTCCTCTTTATAACCCTGAATAACACTTTGTAAGGTAAGTTACACATACTTTTGGGTCGGTAGTGCTAGGGATCAGTCATATACTGGATCTTTGGGAGAATCACCTGAATAGTTACACTCACCATGTGGGGGATATAACCACCATAAAAAATTCATGCACTACACTGACTAGGTATCTCTTAATCAGATCCCATGAGTCCCTATATAATGACCTAGAAATCCATTTGGACTAGCTAAAATATATGGGTTTAGACCCTGAACTCCCTCATAAATCTCTTACTCATCTGGTACCAACTCAAAAAAAAAATTATCATAGGCTGAAAACATTGATCTTATATCATAAATAAACTCATGGCTACAACTAGGATATCCACCTTTAGTTCCCTTATTCATACCTTCATGTAGGGAATTAAATTGAATAACAACCATACCTCCCACCACATCTCAAAAATCAGCGAAGGTACCACCCTCTAAAAGTATGTTTGGCCGGATGATATACTTATTTTTATTAACACTATCTTGGAATAACATTCTCTTTCTTTCTTTGACCGTTATCCACTTAACTTGAGATTGTTTGATAACTAGTTGTTCCTATTAAACGTGAAGGAAAGATAAAGTATTCTTCTTGAGATATAGATGATTGAAGATTTACTCATTCTAACAATCTCTAGAATGTATTATATAATTTTAATTTTTTTTTGGATAGAATATGGGGCTTGAAAACATATGGGATGATTTTAAGTAACTCAGATCTTTCCACATGGCCTCTCTCTCATGAGCACCACATTTATCATAAAAAAGGTTAAACAAAAATAGTGAACCCCCATGATGATCTTAGTAGTTATAAACTAGTTCAATTACATCAACCTTTTTAATTTGATGTTTAATTTCCATATGTGATTATTTTGAGGATCAACATGCATAAAATAACATACATATATTCTGTTATAAAATTAATTTATTTCTGGAAGGTTACTACTTAGGATCCAAAACTACCATTAGGGTGGAATTTAGGTTGAAAATATCATTAAATATGTAATCATTTTTGACCCACGCTCTGAGACTGTGATAATTCCATAGATGAAAGGAAATCATGAAAAAAACTTTATGGAGTGAGAAACCACTAAAGAGGATGATTATTTCCAAAAGAACAAGGAGGCTTGAGAATATTTATTTTTGGAGATGGTTCAGACTATGTTAAGAGGGGATGGAGTCATAACCTTAACGGATCCCGATGTATATAGTTTATCAATGCTCTAACAATATGTGGATAAAGAAGAGAAGCAATTGGAGAGGTGAAATGGAGGGAATCTTAAGGAACCATTGGAAATTAGTAACGATGAATGAGAATAAAAATAGAAATATATTAGGTAAAATGTGTGTTTATAAGAAGTGGAAAAAACTATAAATCTTTGTGGATGGTAAATCACCATCACCCAATCCGACGAGGCTTGCACCAAAGGATGAGGAGGGAAACATTAGGAATTTCCAAGAGTTGGGACACTAATAGTTTGAGGGAAATCTGTAGGGGGAGTTTTTGGGGTATTCTTTTGTATTCCTTGTAAGACAGTTGAGGGGGGTTATTTGAATGATCATGGGATAGGGTTGGAGGAAAACCGCTTTTGGGATACAAGGGAGAGGATGGGTGTTTAGAAGAGGAAAAAATATTAGGTTCCTGAGGAACATACCTAATATTTATAAAATGTAGTGGTAGATTTTTCATAAAATAAGAAACTCCAGTAGTAGAAGGGTAAGAAGTGTGGGAATATTTTATTCCACAATGAGAAAGATACACCTGTGTATAGGATGATGTAGTTAGTAAGTACCTTAGATAAATTCTCTTCACCGCAAATGCATCTAGTATCTGGGTGGTGCACTCATCTACAAAAAAGAAATTATCTCACCATATCACCAATGTAGTGAAGAAAAAACTCCTTATAAAGATGGATATAAATCCACATAATACTTAACTACTTCTATTCTTGAGGGGAGTCACATCCAGAATAAACACCAAGAGACCACAAGAACAAGTAAAAGTTCCAAATTCCAATAGATCTATAACTTTGAGACCATGGTTTAATGTATTCTTCCCTGGATGAGAGGTTGATGCTGAAGGGTTTGTGATTAAGTACCAAAACCCACACCATAGCTTCCAAATACAAGGAATCCACCACTTTCGGAAATAATGGGAGTAGAGGCTGCCACTATCCGAAGTGAGACACCAAGGTCCACTGGTTTAAGGAAGAAGCTACATGGAAGGATTATATCATAAAAATGAGTTCTTGGGAACCCTATACCATGCCTAGACTAATTTGGTCCATGGGGATCACTGGTATGAGTGGAAGGGAAGAAACCAGTTGTTCAACCCCAAGAAGAATGTGATTTAGAGAGGGGCCATCAAGAAGTTCAGAACCAATCTGGGAAGGAGATGCAACAAGATAATATGAGTATGTCAAATCATCTATTCAGAGAAGGGAAGGATCTATAACTACCTTATATGTATCTAACACCTCGTTAAATACCAACTAAAGGGATGAAATAAGTGATTTTTATGAAAAAGTTGAGGTGAGTGCAACACATTTTCAAGAGATGAGGAGCTGTTTGTTTGTCTCAAAAGTGGGTACATATTAATATATTGTAGTCAAAGAGAAAATTATTCCTTGGTCTGACATAAAAGAAAATTATATCCCTAAATTTTATTTTCTAAAACATGTTCACCCTAAACCTATTTTTTTTTGAATAAGGTATGGAACTCTATATCATGTTCTCCACTACAAGATTCCATAAAAGTTAAATTTTCAAGGAGGGTTACATAGAGAAATCACTAAAGTGGATAATCCATCAATGTAAAATATGTGAATAAGGAATAAAAATACTATGGTGGTTCATAAAAAATAATCCATAAACTTTTTTGGACTAGGGTTGGCCAAAATACTATCCAGCCTTGGTAAGTCAAAATATAACACCCCTTAGGGGGTTTTCCCGAGATTATCCTTTTTATTTTAATGTATTATTTTCTTTATTATTGTTTTAAATTTGAGTGATATTTCAAGTAGGATAATAATTAGATAGTAATTTTTCATGAAATTCAATCAATGTTGATGGAAGAAACACACTGAATTAATTAGATAACACTCTCTAACTCAAAAATTGGGTTCATTTCACTTTGAAAATTGAATAATGATTTCTAAATTTAATCATTTAACATTATAGGGACCTAAATTGGGAATCTTGAGATATTATATAAATAATGAAAATGGAGGCCACATGAGGTTCAAATAAAAATGACAATCTTTCACACTCAAGGGAGTTCTATTTTTAATTCTAAAAATTTTAAATAACCACATTCATATTGTATGTTTCTAGGAAAAATGTGTGGGGGTATACAGGTTTTTTAAAGATGAATTGGTGATATTATCTCCATACCATGGGTGTATTGTTTTATTATTAATATTATGTTGAAAATGAAGTTGATAAACAATTTAAATCTGGTTATCCACCCCATCATTCCTCTGTATCAAAAATTTTATTTTCTACTACCTCATTTTTTACTATACTTCTAATTATATTGATTTGAGAAATCTTTGATGTTTTTATAATAATTATGAGTTTTTTATTTAAATTACATGTTATATGCTTGATTTTTTTTACAATTGTTAGGAATAATTTATATATGGTTTTTGTATTACAATTTTTTGGGTGGAATTTTTTTTGATCTTCCCTAACACCCCTTAAATCAAAAAATTTTCTTAATAGCGTGATTGATGAGTTTATCTTTCAAATTTTCTTTCATAAATATAGTGTAGGAACATTGGAAGGGAGTTTTATTTGAGTGTTTTTTTTGTGGAATTAAAATTATTTATTTATGAAATTTAAATTTTGAACTTTAACCCAGGCTACTCACCTTTTTGAAAAAACTACTCATTTTGACTACTCAAAAGTAAGAAGTATAAGTCTTTTCAATATAGTGTAGACTAAGAAAATGGGTTCTCATGGTGAGTATTAGAGACATGGGTAATG
This sequence comes from Viscum album, assembly GCA_963277665.1. Taxonomy (NCBI): domain Eukaryota; kingdom Viridiplantae; phylum Streptophyta; class Magnoliopsida; order Santalales; family Viscaceae; genus Viscum; species Viscum album. Next base: position 487,278,552 of record OY728164.1, read on the forward strand.
GGTGTGTTTTGATAATTAAATAAAATCCAGTCACACTATGTTCCTTGAGTAGTACTATACGGAAAACATTGGCTATGAAAAATTGAAATAAAATGAACCTGTAAAAAATGAGCTCCTTTAGTTGAGGAGATTTTTTAAACTAAATAAATAATTGGACATTATACTTTCATGAAAATAATTTTATTTGTACAAATGAATTTAAAAAAACCCATGAGTTTTGGAACCCATAGGAGAGAGATAATCACAAGTCTTATTCTTTAATTTTTTAATTCCACTTTTATTTATCACGTTTTACTCCTAGAAATATTAACAATTTTGAAATAGAAATATGGAAGTTTTTGACATTCATTAAGAGACATTATTTTTTTATATATAGTGTAATTTTTTATTTTATTTTATTTTTAGTGATACATAACTTAGTATGGATGTCATAATTTCATTTTTTCAATTTTTACAAATAAATAAAATGCTTTAAATTTTATAGGAGTACAAATAATAATGTGTGTAAGATTGTGATGTTTTCTTTTTTACTATCTTTTTACACCTCATTATTTGTAATTATTGGTGTTTTTTTGTATTAATTTTTTACATAAATAATTCTCAAATGTTATTATTTTTTTATTTAATTATTATTTATGTAAATTTAGTGTAAATCATGCATTTTATTATATAATTTAGTTATTAGGAAATTTTTTGTTTGATAAGTAATTTAATTCTAACCAATCATTTGTTTTGTTTATATATATTTTTTAATTTATTATTACCATGATTTTAATTACTATTATTTTTTTCATTTTATGTATTTGAAAATAATAATTTTTATTGAAAGAAATTATTTTATTTTAATTTATGTTATATTTTCAAATTATAAATTTTTAATGTTCTATTTTAGTTTTATTTTTCTATTAAAAAAAAATATTCATTATTCTTTTTCGTTAATTAAATAATTTACTTGGGTTATAATATTTTTAATATAATTTACGTACTAAACTATTTATTTTTATTATTATTTTAATTGATTTCAATTTCATTTGTATTTTAAAAAATTAAATTTTCTAATTTTTTTAAATTCTAATCAATTTATATTCTCTATCTTTTTGTGTAAATAATTATTTTTACATTGTTTTAATCTTATTTATTTGTAATTGAATCTAATTTTATGGTTTTATTTTATTTTTTAGGTAATTTACTTGAAGTCTGTATATTGATAATTCCATGCTCAGTAAACTAACCATATGAGATGTTAAAAACTGATATCAACGTAGGAATACTTACTGTGAGTCACATATCTCTACCTGAACGTGGCCTCCCATGTAGCTAATCATACCTCCTTCATACCACATAGCTATGCTCACACCCTAACGATAGGCATAACTAATACGCCTGAGATTTAGAACCAACTGAACTAAAGGACCATCCATTCACACCATTTGAGGTTGCAGATGATGTCCAATAAAGAATTTTCCACCACGATAGAATGTTGAGCTTCTCTATTCATAATTTCATATTTCATGCAATCTAAGATTCATCATAACTAAAATTCACATGAACCAAAGCCGACCGAATTGAGAATATAATTACAAGGTTGAGACAGTCTCAAGAATTGGTCTCTTAAATTTATCATTGGAATTGGATATTCCCAAATCAATATTCATGATATCATTGTCGAGGTCAAATCCCATAGGGAGATCAATAACCGAAGAAATTTGAAATCACCAACTGAGATGATCTATTTATGAATATTGTACACCACTAAAGTTTGGGGAATATGTGTTTCCACCCCTACGGAACTATGGATAGCTGATCACCATAGAAAAAAACATCCACCAGTTTAATCCCAATCATTCCAAACCAAATGACCAGTGTCATGAGATAAGAAATTGAAAAAAATATATATTTATGATAATAAATATAATAATGTTAAAAAGAATATATATAATATAAAAAATATATAATTATTAATTAATTATTTATTTATTTATATTTAATATATTAATAAATTAGTGAATATATGAATATAAAATGTAGAAACTTTAACCAGTGACATCCGATACAAAAACAATGTACAGATGTGGGTGTGTGGGATGGACACTACAAGGATTCATAAAACTATCTAAATCCATCCAAGAGAAAAAATAATAAAAATACTTTTATATAAAATTTTTTATAATACCATATTTATTTTCTTGATAAATTAGGTGAGTTAACTTCAAGTAAAAGAGATCATGGGGAGTGGAAAAGTGATCATGGTAATTTCATGAGTTATTTGAGGGGGATCAAGGGTTATTGCAACTAAATTATCTACTTTTGTAGACACTTCATTTAGAGTTGGTGTAAAAATTATCTAAGCAAAACATATTGATTTAATTCCCCTATAGGGTATGTTTTTAATGAATTTATATTTGGTTTTAAAATAAGAGGGTGTATTATCCTCTTCTTTTGATTATTCATGATTCTAGGGGCCAAGGAAAGGGTTATATTTCCTCTTTCAGTTCCCTATTTCTGTAATTTTTGTTGTTCTTTGATTTTAAATATATGTGTGTTTATTATTCTTCTATATGTGTTTTGATATCAAACCGTATTTGATGATGGAATAATATTGGATCCCATATTTAGGTAGTGAAACTTGATTTTTTCTTGTAGATTTTTGATTCATATTTATCATCACTTGTCCTTTACTCTTAGCTTATTGTGGAGGTGATTTGGGTTGCTACAAGAGAGTATTCATGCATGTGATTGGTTTTCTACTATTTTTCCCTTGTTCCTTTCCCCATTCTTCTATTAGTTTTTCATTCAAGTGGTTAGGTTAGACTGTATTTTTTTTTGATATAATGAAGATCACTTTGTATAAGTATAGATTTTTTCTTGGAGTGGTTTAATTGGGTGATTTCATGAGTTTTGGAAAGTTCTCTTGTGTTAGAAGACATTATATGCATGAATGATCAATGTTTTGAGGGAGCAAGGTGTGTTTGTCAAGCCACCAATCATGCTTTGAGCGATGATAAGAGTCAAATCAATCATCTTCATATGATCTTGTAAAGGGATTTGAAAGTGGATTAACCATGATCTAGTGCTTGTTTCTTGAAAAATTCCATTTCTTTTCTTTTTCATTATTTCTTTATTTTTTATTGGTGTTCACTATTTTTATTCTACTCTCACCCTTTATCATTTTATCACTATTTCATCAATTTTGTTTCTATAATTCTTTAAATATCTAAAAAAATATTTTTTGGAAGACTACTAGGGAATTCCACACTTTCTCTAAATAACTCGGTTCGACCCAGAATCGATCACCCTAGCCGATCTACAACATGACCCGAAAGGAATTATTGATCCCCATAGGCTGGAAACCAGTTCCATGAATCAATAGAGAACAAAAAGGGAAAGATTTAGACCAATATAAATCAATAAACTAAATATAAGAATGGTAAAAAAGAATCCCATTGTTTCAATAAATATCAGAATCCAAACATGGCATTATTTACACAAGAGTTGTAGAATACCACAAAACTACACAAAAACCTAAACTGTAACCTGAAAAAAACAATCTCTATGTGACCCCAATGGTCACTCTCATATACCAAGAACCTCTATCCCCAATTCCAATTGATATAAATTTGAACCTACAACATAAGAGAAAAACAAGAACGAAATATAGGCGTGAGTATTAAAATTTAGTAGGTGTTCCCAAACAATCTATTCCCAATGCACTTCCTTTGAAATAAAAGAAACATAAATTTCATGTTTGAAATACAATATATAAAGGTAATATTTTCCCACACATTAACCATTTTGAATCCAAACATATTCTATTGAGATTTTTACCATTTAAACCCACAGTTTTCTCTAAGGAGAAACCATGAACATTTCAAAAGGGAAAGGGGACATTTCATTTATAAAAGTGTGAGAGTGAAAAGAATTACCAAAAACACATCTTTAGAATTTTTTTTCACTTTTTATCTTATTTGGATTAAATCCACAATAAATAGGGAGCATGAAAATTATACAACAAGGGAAATAGAAATAATTATACACATCCAACCATCCGAAAATTTAACACAATAATTTAATGTAAGCAACTAACTGCCAATAAACATGGGTGAATCCTAGGAGATTGTGAATAATCCAAAACATACTATACATGTTGCATTATCCCAGAAATCATGACTCACTTTATGACATAAATAATTTCCACACAATTGAACACACCCCACCCGGTACATACTTAAGTGAACAATCCCATTGTAATATTAACAAAATATATCCTCCTTCTATGGGCCTCTAACTTGTGTGTAATCTAACTTGTGCAATAATCATTCTTATAAAATTCACTCACTATGCTAGGTTACCATGTGAATATGTATAAATAAGAAGGTGAGAAAACCTATTCCAACAAAATATCAAATCACATGTAGAAATATATTAAGTCAAACAATGGGAATCCCTCGAGCCACTCTAAGGACGAACCTCTTAATATATAACTCATAAGTCAAAAAGGAGTCCATATCAAGGATCAACCATTCCTAAAAAATTAAATTGGTTAAAAGAATTATACAATGTGGACATCCCAGCCATTGAATATTTATATAAAAAGGAATCACAATTGTCCCTGGAGAGGTTTCATACTAACCATTTTCACCACTTGCACAAATGTGCCAAATGGGCCTCAAATATTCTATAAGAAAACATCATTTTTTAAATGAACAAATCACATTTACCAAAAGATAACTTTAAAGACCCATAATTTCCATGTAATTCTATTAAATATATGGGGATTTTTCGAGTCTTTGGAATCCGACGGCGCGTGATTCTGAGGTCCTAAGTGCCCGAAATGATCCGTCAAAGTTTTGTTCTGCTTTAATTAACGCTCATAATCAGTTTTCCAGAAAAAGTGGAATAACTCTTAAACGGTTACTCGGATAAAAAATACGAGGGCACCGTTGCACTCATGATGGTGGGTTTACCCTAGGAGCGACATAAGATTAGTCAGCGCGTGCCTCCTATGAGAAGACCCTATAAATGGAATAATTGTAAATAAAATAATTAAATAATTTTTTTATTTTTCAAATACTAATAACTCACAAACGATAACTCAGATTAATAATATAAGACCACCGCTGTACTTGGGTGGGTATGCTTTCTTTAATAAGATACTAACCTTGGCCGGAGAGGTCCTCCATAGAATTCTAGTTTTTGGACACAAATAAGATAATTAAGTGACAATTATTTTATTTTAAAATTCATAACTTCTAAATGGTAACTCGTATTGAAAATCTGAAAGTTCCATTGTGTTCTTTGGGGGCATGTTTCACCTAGTAAGATCCTAACCTCGACCAGTGCCGGTCGAGGGTGACTGATAATAATTTTTCGAACTTTTTTCAGGTACGTTCAGTAAACGCACGAGTGGTGTTTTGTAACTTTTGAACTGGTGCTCAGAATTAAAATACAAGGACACCGTTGAACTCGCAGTGCCAGTATTCGCTTATGGAGACTTTCACCTTGACGATAGTTGGTCGAGCGCTAAAGTTAGTTTTTTGGGTTTTTCATGGAAATAACAAAATAAAATAAATGCATGTTTTATATTATTTCAGCTTTTATAACCACCCACGTGGAAGTTAGAAGTGGGGACCACTACACTTTAACCTCCCATGAGAAGTTATGGTGGTGGGGACCACCCGGACATAACCTCCCACAAGAGGTTACAGTGTGGGGACCACTCGGGACTAAACACCCCTAATAATGGTGGGAGAGGAAAACCTCTCAACTCCCTCATAAATGAGGGAGAGCCTCTTGACCTCCTCCTCCCTTTATTGTGCCAACACACCTATTGATTGTGCCAACTCTCCCTTAATCAATTCAAAAATTTTGAATATTAAGACAACAACTTAATCTATTATTTGGAGGCTATTATTTCATTTTAGTGGAACTAGGGAGAGGAGAAATATTGCAAGAAATATTAGGAGAAGGCACCCAATGAAGAACACTCCACTGAAAAATAATTCCGACGAGGAATGCCTTCGACTACAAAGAACGACCTCGACTTCGACTACCATTATTGGAGCTACCTTCGATGTAGGTCGTGTTCGTCTACTAAAAATCGACATCCTCCTTCTTGTGCCAACGTAAACCAACTTCGAACAAGGGGGATTTTATTTTGAATATGATAATTTTCCCTTGGTTGTTCCCTTCTAGAATAATGAATCGTTGTGGATGTTTTCCTTGCGGGATGAGAATAATTTTTTGCAGGAAGGGCATGATGTTCTTCATTATTACCTTTGTTGAGACGCTTTCTACCACTCTAAACACAGAGGGTGCGGGCCAAATTAACATGGCCTGACCCCTCTGTTGATCTCCTTGGGTGTTCTTCGCGATGGAGAAGGAAGAAAACCTACGTGGAGGAGCACAAGAATGGAGACTGACACCACTACTGGCCGCAACAAAGGAAACGACGCAAAGCTCCGCTCGACAGCACCACCGCCCCGCTGCTCCCTCACGGCGACCCCGATCGAGCCGACCGTACCCACGCAGCGGCCCTGCGGCTCCGCCGTCCGTGCACCCCACACGCCCCGCACACCCCGTGGCGCTGCCCTCCGTGCGCCTCGCGCACCTCGCGGCTCCGGCCTCGCGACGCCCTCCCGAGCCACCCCGGCCGCACCAGCCACCAGCCTCTCGAGCCTTGGCCGAACCGGCCTCCCGCGCCCCGGCTGAGCTGACCTCCCACGCTCCTCATGGTGCCCCGGCCGAGCCGACCTCTCGTGCCCCCGCGGCGCCCCGGCCGAGCCGGCCTCCCTCGCCCCTTGAAACGCCGCGGCCGAGCCGGCCCACGCCCTAGAGGTTCCCTCCTGGCCATGTCACCCATGCGGCGCCCTCCGAGCCAAAACGCCCTCATGCCAACCTGTGGCCGGTCTGTGCCCTAGTGGCCAGTCTGTGCCCTCTTGGCCGGTCTGCGCCCTCTCGCCTCTTCGCGACCCCTCGCAGCCTGCTAGGTTGGGCTTAGTGGGCCGGGCCGAACCCAATGGGCTGGCCCACCAAACGGGCCAATCCAGACCCAACGGGTCAGGACAGGTTGACCCATACTAGGTCGGCCCAGACTGTGTCGGGCCGGGTCGGTCCAACAGGGTCGGACCGGACCCGGGCCCACTACGTCCGTTTACCTTCTTTTGGACATAACTTTGGCACCAGACGTCTGTTTGACGAACCATCAGCAGTGCTAAAAACCTTTGAATGAGATGGTCCCTTTGAGTGATACTCCACTGAGTTTTGTATTGAGATGGGATACGTTCAGGTTGGATCGAGCAGGAATCCAACCGTGCCCCTAGGACTAAATGGCTAACACCTCACAGATCGGGCGTCTGATTGATGTGTCGTCAGTTACATTGAGACCACGTTGATGTTGCAGACCATTGGGATTCTTATTCGTGGAACTTCATGGCAGTTGGAGCATCGACCAGGATCTTGTGGAGCAGATCTTTCGAAGATGAGAGATATTTTTTTTGGGAACCTAATAGCTTTTTGAGACATGAAAACTGCTTACCGATTGACCCAGAGTGACTCGACTAGCCCAGTGGGGAGCGCCTAGTTGTGGCGGCAGACCCACGGAGGAGGAACACCTTGTTGTTTCAGAAGAACCGTGGTACTCGATAAGAGGAATAACTCTACATGCTATGAGGGGGAGTGCCTGGTTGTGGCGGCAGACCCACAATGAGGAGCCCATTTGTGTGACGCAAGAGACCCATGGTACTCGACAAGAGGAGTACCTCAACAGTCCAAGGTTAGTGGAAAGCGCGCTTGGTGCAGTGGCATGCCCACTATACTTGATTGAGTTGGAGTTCTCCAGTAGCTGAGGTTTTAATGATGTGAATAAAATCCTGGTGGAGTTGAGTCAGTATCTTTTGTGTTTTCCTCATGATTGAGATGGATTACTTAATAACTTAGGTATATGTATGGGCGTATACCTATGTAGGGTTATCTCTTTATTTCATACTTTGTGGTTTATCATTATTGGAATTTGTGAGACCTTGAGGGTCTTGGGGTCCCTACTAGGTATTGTTATACTCACCCCTACATAGGCTATGCCCTCACCTCATTGTGTTGGATGCAGACGACAGATAGCACTAAGTGAGACAAAGGGTACCAGGATTGGACAGTACCTGGAGGTGGACCTTACAACGAGTCGGTACGCAGAGAAGATTGGAAGATGTGGAGTGCTAGGGAGGCTATCTGTACCTACCCTTTAGGTAGTAATCCTGAAGGATGAACCATCAGCTATTTTACCTTATTCAGTTGTACTTGTACTTCCCGTTCTTTATACTTTACAATTGAGCTTATATTTCCGGCACCCCTTTACTTTTTGACATTCTTTTTTATAAAGTTTACTTAGTGTTTTGTTTCCAGCTGTGTGCTCTTTTGTGTGAATTTATAGGTTAAAAAGGGACTACCTTCCCAGTTTTAGGGAATTACTCATTTGGAGCTAGTCGCTAGCCCTTGGCCTATGGAAGGCAGGTTTGGTGTAGTCACGACACTGTCCCCGTGGGACGAGCCATGAAAATGAAAATATACCATTTCCCATTTCAAAATAATTTTTTTTAAATCCTCTTTAAACATTCAAGTCACATTTTCACGTCAATCCATTTTTATTAAAATTCCAATTGGGCCATTAACCACCACCATAAGACAAACCATTCTTGAAACCCAAATACACCATTCCTTTAAATCACAGACCACTTTGAAAACCAATTCAATGAACCCAAACCATCATTTAACACATCATAAATATATTCAAAAAACCAACCAATTTTTAGAATATGAAAAAGTATATAAAAAATTCAACCAGGCATTATAGAAAACACTAGGCATGCAATATTTCACAAAAAGATTCCATTTATCACATAATGAGGATGAAATAACCACTTTGACACCTAAAAAATGTTTCAATGGTAACATATCCTTATATAGTGTACAAGAGAGGTGTGAAAAGAAATAAATCATTGAATCCCAAATCATAAAGGAAATTGTAAAGGGAAAGATATCTCAAATCCATGACACAATGACAATGCATACCCAAAATAACATCATAATGGTTCAAAGAGCCATAATTTATGAATATGAACCATAAAATCCTAGAAAACCGTACATAAATGAATTAAAAATCAAACCCTCGGTTTCAATGGCCATGGGAGAATGAGATATAATGTGAATAATGGAGAAAGAGGAAGAGATAGAAGAGAGGTGGATTACCCTGAAAATATAACCCAAAATCATGAATAAAACATAGATCCACCTCATGGGAGAGGAGGAGAGGCTTAGAGAGAAAGGGAGGGGCTCCCTATGGCTCTAAAAAACCAAGAGATAGGATTATGAGGAATTTTGGGTGAAAAATATCAATAGGTAAAAGTTCAAATTTTATGAATTTTTAGATCTAGTAAACATATATAGTTTGGCCACACGGTTTTCCAAACCCTATGGAAACTATGATCCCCTTACTCGACCCAAATTGGAATCTTGATAGTTTGTAAAACATGCAAAAACCATGACAAATGCAACTATACCAAAAATATCCCTTGGCCACGTGATTTAACAGTCCCTTTTCTAACAATGTGTTAGCTACTACCAAGCCCAAAAATAAAAATTTTCGCAATGAAATCCAAAAAACTCAAGGAATAATGCTAGGATAAAAAATATACAAATAAAATTCTTAAATTTGAAACCCAATTATACCTATAACTTTAGAGGGAAACCAAAATCCAACAATGAACTATAAAAAAGGGTGAAAAAAAACCTAGATTTGAGAATTCTCCCCACCACAACACTTTCCACCCCTAAAAGCCACAACATCTTCTAGTGGATTTATAAATGACTATGAACATACAAAACTTCTTGATTTGACCTCTTAAACCATGAACATCTCAACCCCTTAAAAATTGAACGTACAACAATTTCTTAAAACAAAACAATAGTTTGAAAACACTTCCCTAGGAATAATGGGAAAGATCAAGCCCCAACATCCAGAACTATGCCGTAAAAAAAGGTGATGAGAATTCTCCAAAACCCAATGCTCACCCAACCCAAAGAAAAAAATCAAAAATAAAACAATTCAAAAAAGAAACTAGCTTATACCATAGAAACACCCAGACAAGAACAAAATCTTAGGGCAGGATGCCAGAACAGACTCTTAACATTTGAAAACAACGAAAAAGGATTATCTTTGGAAGAATATTCAATGTGACCCATGGTGGGTCTCCCAACCAATAAGAACCAACCAACCCAAACTGACAACATAGGTCAATATAAGAACATTTCCACATAGGAAAAATGACCCCACCACACAAGGGACCCTTGATAAATGAAACATGATCCTAATGTAAATTAAATCGTGATAAGGAAAACGAAAAAAGAGAATATACAATACCCACTTCACAATAGAAAAGAAAAAACTTGAACACAAATTCCCACTTCCATGATAGATTTTGGGCTTCATAGAAATCTTCACTATGTGATGTATGGATAGAGCCCTAGTGTTTGAAGTGTAACACCCTGAGATTTTATGAAAAGTATTCTTTTTATTTTCATTAATTTCATGTGTTGTACGCTACACAAAAAAATCTTGCACAACACGCATCCTTGACTTGGCTTGCACTACACGCAATCGCGACCTTCCACAATAGCGTGTGTTGTACGCAATACTGAGTTTCTCTAAACAACGATATGCTATTAAAATATTATGAAAAATAGCCATTATGAATAGTAATACCCACATTTTGAAATTTTAGAAATTTTATTTTGGAAAATGGAATTCAATTTTGGATTCGGAATATCGAAATTAGCCTAGGGTGAAATTTTGGTATTTTTCTGAAAACTTTCAATTTTTGATGAATAGTGAAAACACTGGGTTACTATTTAAAACCCGACTTTTTATTTAAATAATTATTAATTTTATTTAAATTTATTTTAGGTAAAAATTGATACATATTACCTATATAAGTTCAATGTAATTCATTGGAGTAATTTTAAAATAATTGTAGATATATAAAAATTTCATTGAACTTTTCACCGTCTTTTACGCACCTCCTAGGAGAATTTGCAAATTTACATAAAACATAATTTTACCGCTTCTGTGAGTGGAATTTCAAAAATCCGAGAGACATGGTTGATGTCAGTAAGTAAAATGTGGTTCAATGAGATGAAAATAATTTTTTGTTGAATAGCAACTTTCTACTTTTTTTTATCATGGTTAAAAGTAAATAGGGTAATTAAGGGTAAAAATGATATTAATATTACCCTAAAACATGTCCTAATTCTATTTTATAAGTGTAATTCGACCAAAAAACCTTATTAATAAAATATGACCATTTAGGCCCACATGGTTTAGATTAGGACATTTAATATTAATTTATTTAAAGAAGGGTTAAAATTGTTAAAATCAAAGTTTAATAACTAAACCAATTTTAATATAGAGTTATACATACTATAAATTAGACTATAAATATTCATTATAATGATAAAAATCTCTCCTACATAATGGTATTTTATTTATAATTTTTAGACATTATATAATTTAATTTATATATGACACAATGATGATGCAGTAATTATCTTATTAATGAAATATTGACATAATTGATGATATAAATACCCAAATAAATGTAATTTGAGACTTTTTATGAATTAAAACTGTTTTCTAGGTTAATATTACATGTTATTATTGATTTAAATAACTTTTTTTCAAACTAATATATCTGTTATGATTTTCAAAAAAATCAATTACCAAATAGTGTCAAAATTAGCGTAAAATAGTTTTTAAAACAAATATTATATTACTAATTATTATTTTATTTATAAAAATCTAAGGTTCATCCAAATTACTTAGATAAGGTTATATATATTAATAATAAACAACTTGGGGTTCTTTTGGCTTGTTATAGTATGTTTATTAACCTTATAGTGTAAGAACACAAAAAGACACGGTAAAAGTAAAATTATCTAACTTAATGTTAAATCTAAATGATAAGGTTAAAATAGTAAACTAAACTTGTCTAAATTCTATTGGATGAGAGGATTTCGACCCATACCCACATTAGCTTAGAAATAAATAAATTTAGAGCTATTTAAAAGCGAATATGACTTTATAATAAAATAATATTTTAGTTTTTCCAAAGGTACCCCACTCCTCCATTATAAAAGGGCACCTCCTCCCCCTCTTCCTCACACCACATCGAGCCTTAAATCTCAGCCAAACCATGCCAATTTATCCTCCCAACTTCCCTTGAAACATCATAGAGGTCCTGGTAATCTTCAAAGACCAATTTTAGTGCCCTAAAAGGAGGTCTCAAAGAAGCGCTTTAAAGAAGAGGTAATGTCTGTTACCGATTCTTCCAACTTTATTTCTTATTCCACTTCTTCTTAATTAGTTGTTTCATTATGAAATAATAACATATGTATCACTCATATACTGATATGCTATTATAATTATTAAACAACCCTATTTCACCATCTATCCATCCTACGGAAAATGAAATCACCGTGCGTGTGTACGTACGGAATACCGTCTCCACGCCGTGGTGTAATATATTTTCCACCACCAACGTTCTTGGATGGGTATAATGGTGTAAAGAATGAATATATATGATTATTGTAAAGTGATATTGATTCTAAAATTGTATACATACACTCCAATGAAATTCCACGATCATGGGAATGATATCATCGCTCGTGCGTACGTACGGAATACCGTCTCCACGATGTGATGCGACTCGTTCTACATGATTTTCATTACATTATTATTACATAAATGAATTGAGTGAATTAATATGATATATATTACACTAATACCATTATAGAAATGAGGTATCTATAACCTAAAAGAAGAATAAGAATTTATTCGACAAAACACGCATAAGAACAAAAAAGAAATAAACACCCGAATAACAAGTAACAATGAAATATTACTAATAAAAAGCTATGAATATGACCATATATGATATAATAACAATGAGTATGATTCTGGAATAAGTCAATGACATTATTTAAATCATTATACAGGAGGTTCGGACACTTACGTAGAAAATCGGACCTAAGGTAAGGGAAATATCACAATCTCATTTTTATCTGTGATTGTTTATACTTTGGAAATTACTGGGGTGTATTTTATCATAAACATCCATGTTTCCTCAATATTTAATATTTATATCCTTCTACAATTGTTTATATACAATTTTACTCTTCGGTGAGTTTTTAGTAAAACATATGAAATGAATCTTTTGTCGTTTTTCATACGAGGTACTTTTTGACTTTTCTGACAAATGTACGAGAAGAATGTTTTTTTAACTTATACGACATGAATGGATTTTTAAAACATTATTTCCAATAATCTTCCTTTATAAGTTTTCATGTTTATTTTTAATCAACATCTTTTAGTTTAGAATTGTGTGACATGTTAATAAAGGAAAAGTATTTTTGAAGTAGAAAGGATATTTTCCTCAAGAATGGAGTTCAAGTGTTTTATCAAAATTATATTCCATCTATGATAATAAAGGGTTATGTTTATATCCCTATTATTACATTGATTTTATTATGTTGTGATGGAATTATTTTTATGATTTATTTTATCTTATATGAATTGTTTTATGATATCAAGATGTTTAAGAATCTCATTTTTATTTCATGGGTTATGGTTTATGATTTTGTGGCACACATTAGAATGGTATCATTATGAGATGGGTAAGAACTATATCTCCCTCCAATGCATTGGGTAAAGATTTTATATCACATGAGATAGACATGGCTGGAACAGCAGGTTAAACTGGTTCAGTGAAACAGGACTGAAACGAAGAGTGTACTCGGTTCAGAAATGAAATTTGTTCACTAAGATAGTCTTGGCAATGAGTCTTGACTAATAAAAAATGATTCTATATGATTATATGTGTATGCCAAAAAGTTTCATGTTTTATGTTATGATTATTGGGATTAAATTTCACTACTATGATTTATCCCATGTTATCATATTATGATCTCTTTTTCTGGTTATGATTTCCAAAATGTTATGTTAATATGAATATGATTTGATTGATATTTCTTTTGTTTACCCTTACTAAGCATTTGATCTCACCCTTTTATGTTTCTCTTTCCCCATGATATAAAGAAATGTTTTTGTTAAGAAAAAAAAGGCAAGATCTTTATGGGAGATGTTGAAGATCTTTCACCATGATTAGAAGATTATAGTCCGAGTTTCCAAAGACACTAAACTATTACGGTCCTTGTGCGTGTGTTTTTGTTATGTACTAAGTATTCCGCAAAAGTAATGTAATGTCCATGTACGACAAGCTTACGGTCTCTACAGTTGGTATCAGAGGAAAGGTTTAGTCAACCTTTGGAAACTAGGATGTGAGAACTTTAGTGAGATCCCTATAGATATTTATAAGGTATGTATAGGGATGTCCCTAAAGTTAAGTATAAGTATAGGCTATAGTACTAGAATTACGGTAACCTAAGATGTTAGATATTGAAGGTACTCCCACTTTATTATGTTGTTTTCCCTAGCGTGATTTTTGCCTCTCACACTATTGTTTTTGGGTTTTAGACGATGGCTGGAACCTGAATGAACCGTGTTGATCAATGTAATGGATAATGAAATGATTGTCCTCCTAAACAAAGAAATGTTATGGGAGATGGAGTGAAAAATCTTATTGTTATACTTACAGAATCTATGAATCATTTTGGACTTCCAAATGAGAAGATAAGGGAACAATATTATATTGAGTCCTTCATGAGGGAACTTCCACCTTCTTTCAATGGGTCTTCTGATCCACTGGTTGCCGAACAATGGATCAGTACCACTGAAAAGATATTTTCAGTTCTTCAATGTTCTGAACATGATAAAGTCATCTTAGTAGTATATCGTTTGGAAGGTGAAGCTGATCAATGGTGGAATCATATCAAGAATGCGAGGCCAAGAGATGAAATTGAGTCCATGGAATGGGACGAGTTCAAGAACTTATTTTTCGATAAGTACTTCCCTCGTATTCTTCAAAAAAAGATGGAGAAGGAGTTTCTTGAACTAAAGCAAAAGGATGATGAATCTGTTGGTATATACGAAGCGAATTTTACATGGCTTTCAAGGTATGCATCATGCTTTATCATCCAACCTGAAAGTAAAGTTGATCAATTCTTTAGTGGATTAAAACCAAATCTTCGAAGGGCATTAGCTATAAGAGTCTTTAGTAGCTATGAAGAAATTGTGCGATGTTCTATTAAGGTAGAAATGGAAGTTGGTGTTACATATGCATCTCATGGTTTTGACAAGAAACGAAATATGGAGTTCAAGGAGAAATCTCAGAATAATGGTGAAAAGAAGATGAATGTTTCCTTATGCACAAAGTGTGGAAAGAAGCATGGTGGATATTGTCTTAAAGGGACTAGAAAATTTTTTAAGTGTGGAAAAGAAGGTCATCGAGCAACTGAGTGTCGAAGTAATGGAAAAAGGGTTGCTAATGGTGTGAATAAAGAAAAGACTACATAGAACGCACCAACAACACTTCAATGCTTCAAGTGCAATGAAAGGGGGCATTATGGTAATCAATGCCCTAATTCAAGGGTTAATGATGATCGACATGAGAAACCACTTAAGGCAAAGGACAAAGGGAAGTCACATGCGATCACTATTGGCGATGTTGAATATGACAACGATGTGGTGGAATGATTAAGTGTTTATGTAATGGGATTCCAAAATAATGTTGTATATAGTATTGTGGAATATTAGAATATTGATCTTTTGATCTATTGTGGTTTTCAATAGTTTTATGGTACCAGTAACCATGGAAAGTGATTGAGATATTTTTTGTAAGCAGATGATATGCGCATAATGAAGGGATAAGAATATAATGAGATGTTTTATTGTATTCATGAGCTCATGATTGATATAAGGACTAAGTGATATCATGGTTTGAGTATAATGAATTTTGAGGATTTTGGTTTGTGGAAAGTGTTAACTTTTAACTACATTCATGTTTTCACTAAGGTTCAATGAGTATTAATTTTTCAAAAGAATACATGATTAAGATATTCACATCTTTGTAATTTGACCAACAAGATATATCTTATGATATATGGGGGATAAATGATGGCATTCACGTGATTGTTAGGTGACATTTCATGTAATAATTTTCTTTATACTATGACCTTGGACCGCAGTATTTTAGATAATCATAAAGATTGGAATGGATTATGTTGGACATAAGTTAGTATTGTTTAAGGATAGAACTTTTTCTCCGATATTATTGATGGGATGTTATAATAATATAGCTTTAGAAAAGGGACAACCTGCAGGACGGGTGACAGCCCATCGCGTCAGACAAGGCTGTGGGAATCGAACCCACAAATGAAGTGCGACTGGCCTTTATCACCTACCACTGACCTACAGGAAGTCCCTGGTTAGTAGAAACTAGTTTTATTTTATTATATGGTATGATATATGATGTATAAGTTCATTTTTGGAATCGTATACGATTAACCTCACCATATAAGGACTTATGTATATTTGATAACTTTTGCTAACATTTTGTTCGAAACAGATGGAATGACCCATCATTCTATCACATGATCTGTTAACAATTCAAGAATAACAAATTCAACTTCATTTCTTTAAGAGATGAAGTGGAAATTGTTCAAAGGACGAACAACATTGAGATCGTACCAAATAAAGTAAGTATTTATTCTAATTCAAATTCTTCAACTTTAGGTAAATGATCTTGAAAACCAAAAATGTTTTCCTAGTGCCCTTATATCAGATGAATCAGATGGTACCTTAGATCATCACAAATCTATGGATTTGTGATTGCTGGCTTTTCTATATCAATGTTCTCTACCACTCTCCATCAGAACATGATGGTTAGATTTCTCTTCCATATCCATATTTTCACCTATGTGGAAACCCAATGATCAGTTTATTTGGGTAACCGTTATGTTTCATACTTTTGTTTTTAAAGATTGGTTTTGGTATTCATTTTTACAATGTGGGTTTCTATTAAATAAACTTTCGTGTAGTAAACCATTTATAACCCTGATGAATTTCGAGGGCGAAATTAATTTTAAGGGGGGTAGAATGTAACACCCCGAGATTTTATGAAAAATATTCTTTTTAATTTCATTAATGTCGTGTGTTGTACGCTACACCAAAAGGAGCTTGCACAACATGCATCCCTGACTTGGCATGCAATACACGCAATCACGACCTTCCACGATAGCATGTGTTGTACGCAATACTGAGTTTTTCTAAACAACGATATGCTATTAAAATCTTATTAAAACTAGCCGTTATGAATAGTAATACCTACTTTTTGAAATTTTATAAATTTTATTTTTGAAAATGGACTTCATTTTTGGATTCAAAATATTGAAATTATCCTAGGGTGAAATTTTGGTATTTTTCTGAAAACTTTCAATTTTTGATGAATAGTGAAAAAACTGGGTTACTATTTAAAAACCGAATTTTTATTTAAATAATTATTTATTTTATTTAAATTTATTTTCGGTCAAAATTGATACATAATACTTATATAAGTTCAATGTAATTAATTGGAGTAATTTTATAATAATTTTAGATATATAAAAATTTCATTGAACTTTTCACCGTCTTTTACCCACCTCCTAGGAGAATTTGCAAATTTACATAAAACTTAATTTTACCGCTTCTGTGAGTGGAATTTCAAAAATCCAAGAGACACGGTTGATGTCAGTAAGTAAAATGTGGTTCAATGAGATGAAAATAATTTTTTGTGAATAGTAACTTTTTACCTTTTTTTACCACGGTTAAAAGTAAAAATGGTAATTAAGGGTAAAAATAATATTATTATTACCTTAACACATGTATTAATTATATTTGATAAGTGTAATTCGGAAAACAATAACATTGGAAATAAAATATGACCATTTAGGACCACTTGGATTAGATTAGGACATTTAATATTAATTTATTTAAAGAATGGTTAAAATAGTTAAAATCAACATTTAATAACTAAACAATTTTTAATATAGGGTTATACATAAGATAAATTAGACTATAAATATTTATTAGAAAGATAACATGATTTCCTACATAATTGTATTTTATTTATAATTTTTAGACATTAAATAAATTAATTTATTTATGACAAAAAGATGATGCAGTAATTATCTTATTAATGAAATATTGACATAATTGATGTTATAAATACCCAAATTAATGTAATTTGAGACTTTTTATGAATTCCAACAATATTATAGGTTAATATGACATGTTATTATTGATATAAATAACTTTTTTCGAACTAATATTTCTGTTATGATTTTCAAAAAAAATCAATTACCAAATATTGTCAAAATTGACATAAAATATGTTTTAAAACAAATATTATATTATTAATTGTTATTTTATTTCAAAAAATCTACGGTTTGGAAAAATGACTTATATAAGGTTAGATATATTAATAATAAACAACTTGGGGTTCTTTTGGCTTGTTATAGTATGTTTATTAACCTTATAGTGTAAGAACACAAAAAGGCAAGGTAAAAGTAAAATTATCTAACTTAAAGTTAAATCTAAATGATAAGGTTAAAATAGTGACCTAAACTTGTATAAATTTTATTTTATTAGAGTATTTCGACCCATACCCACCTTATATTCGAAATAAATAAATTTGGAGCTTTTTAATACCGAATATGACTTTATAATAAAATAATATTTTAGTTTTTCCAAAGGTACCCCTCTCCTCCCTTATAAAAGGGAACCTCCTCCCCCTCTTCCTCACACCACTTTGAGCCTTAAAGCTCGTCCAACCCCTACCAATTTGTCCTATGAACTTCCCTTGAAACATCCTAGAGGTCCTGGTCTTCTTCAAAGACCAATTTTAGTTCCCTAAAAGGAGGTCTCAAAGAAGCGCTTTAAAGAAGAGGTAATGTCTGTTACCGATTCTTCCAACTTTATTTCTTCTTCCACTTCTTCTTCTTTAGTTGTTTCATTATGAAGTAATAACATAAGTATCACTAATATAATGATATGTTATTATAAGTATGAATCATCCCTATTTCACCATCTATCCATCCTATGGAAAATGAAATCACCGCGCGTGCGTACGTACGGAATACCGTCTCCACGCCGTGGTGTAATCTATTTTGCACCACCAACTTACTTGGATGGGTATAATGGTGTAAATAATGAATATATATGATTATTGTAAAGTGATATTGATTCTAAAATAGTATACATACACTCCAATAAAATTCCACGATCATGGGAACGATATCATCGCTCTGGCGTACGTACGGAATACCGTCTCTACGATGTGATGCGACTCGTTCTACATTATTTTCATTACATAATTATTACATAAATGAATTGAGTGAATTAATATGATATATATTACACTAATACCATTATGGAAATGACGTATCTATAACCTAAAAGAAGAATAAGAATTTATTCGACAAAACACGCATAAGAACAAAAAAGCAATAAACACCCAAATAACAAGTCACAATGAAATATTACTAATAAAAAGCTATGAATATGACCATATATGATATCATAAAAATGATTATGATTATGGAATAAGTCAATTACATTATTTAAATCATTGTACAGGAGGTTTGGACACTTACGAAGCAAATCAGACCTAAGGTAAGGGAAATATCACAATCTCATTTTTATCTGAGATTGTTTATACTTTGGAATTTACTGGGGTTTATTTTATCATCCACATCCATGTTTCCTCAATATTTAATATTTATATCCTTCTAAAAATTTTTATACCCAATTTTACCCTTCAGTGAGTTTTTAGTAAAACATATGAAAGGAATCTTTTTTCATTTTTTGTACGATGTACTTTTTGACTTTTCCGACAAAAGTACGAGAAGAATGTTTTTTAACTTATACGGCATGAATGGATTTTTAAAACATTATTTCCAAGAATCTTCCTTTAAAAGTTTTCAAGTTTATTTTTAATCTACTTCTTTTAGTTTAGAATTGTATGACATGTTAAGAAAGGAAAAGTGTTTTTGAAGTAGAAAGCATATTTTCCTCAAGAATGGAGTTCAAGTGTTTTACCAAAATTATTTTCTATCTAAGATAATAAAGGGTTCTGTTTCTATCCCTATTATTACATTGATTTTTTTATATTGTGATGGAATTATTTTTATGAATTCCTTTATCTTATATTAATTGTTTTATGATGTCACAATGTTTAAGAATACCATTTTTATTGCATGGGTTATGGTTTATGATTTTGTGGCACACATAAGAATGGTATCATTATGAGATGGGTGGGACCTATATCTCCCTCCAATGCATTGGTTAAAGATTTTATATCTCATGAGATAGACATGGCTAGAATGGCAGGTTAAACCGGTTCAGTGAAACATGACTGAAACGAGGAGTGAACTCGGTTCAGAAATGGACTTTGTCCACTAAGATAGTCTTGGAAAGTAGTCTTGACTAATAAGAAATGATTGTCTATGATTATGTATGTATGCCACAAAGTTTCATGTTTTAAGTTATGATGATTGGGATTACATTTCACTACTATGATTTATCCCATTTTATAATATTATGATCTCTTTTGGAGGTTAAGATTTCCAAAATTTTATGTTCATATGAATATGATGTGAATGATATTTCTTTTGTTTACCCTTACTGAGAATTTGAGCTCACCATTTTATGTTTTCTTTTCCCCATGATATAAAGAAAGGTTTTAGGTAAGAAAAAAGGGAAGATCTTTATGGGAGATGTTGAATTTCTTTTACCACGATTAGAAGATTATAGTCTGAGTTTCCAAAGACACTAAACTATTACGGTCCTTGTGTGTGTGTTTTTGTTATGTACTAAGTATTCTGCAAAAGTAATGTAATGTCCATGTACTTCAATATTAGGGTCTCTACATGAAGCATCTCCAACACCTCAATTAGGAACTAAATAAAAAAACAAATATTCATTAAAACTTTATGTCTCATGAGATCCACAACATCCCCTTACATCTCAAACAAAGAGAAAACCCTTAGGCACAACTGGTATAATAAGAATAATCGTTACAACATAAGGATCAAATATAAGAAAAGGAAACTATAAATCAAGACCAAAACAAAATTTCACTCCCTCAAATTTGATCAATTATGCTTCATTGAATATCCCCGATAGAACCTCCATAAGTGTCCAAAGCAATAATTAGAATAACAGGTCTACGGTGTGCTTTGAGACAACAAATTCTTATGAATTGGCTTTCGACACTGAAGATACACCATTATTCCAATACTTGAAGAAGATAATGAATTATATATAGGTATTATAATTACAAAACTAGAGCCAAAATCTTCTGGCCACATCACCAATCTTTTACAGGAATTCCCTTCACCCCTTCCAATGATTATAGGATGTTGGAATACATGAAGCATTCCTACTAACATAGCTTCCACATGAAGTTATTGCCTCACAACAACAGAAAATGATGTGAACTGGAACGTAATCACCATGGACTACAGATAAGGATAAATCCCACACTTGAAATTTGGATACATTAGGGAATCTTCCACAACATATCCAAAGTCATATGGAACTAGGTCTATGATGGAATGATTAAACTCTAGCACCGACCCACCACCATCCTGAAAACTGCACTTCTCTATACTGTTACCACCTTCTTCATCATAGATAAATATTGTTGGATGAATGAATCCTTGAATAACTCCCAAGTACAATCTTACCAAGGATTTCTCTGAGACACCAACATCCACCACATCGATGTCACACCTTCAAGCATAATGGTAGAAAAGATAACCTTTAATGACTAAAGAAACTCAATGAGTCTATATTTCCTTTCAACTTAGAGGGGATCTGCTTGACCATAAAATAGAGGTGGATTTATCTTCTGAAACTCAAGAATTAAATCCTTTGCTTGATCAAATGGATGGTTTTCTAATGGTGAACCACCCAAGGCCACACTTAGAATATCCATAAAATCATTATTGGCGAGAACGTGGAGAAATAATGAGACCAAGATCTCTCTCGACACTAGCTCGTCAACAGGAGTTCCAAAACTAAAACACCACACAAAAAACATTTCAAAATAATAATATAAGTAACACACAACCATTGGTTTTTAAAGCATCAAAAATTTGTCTTGAAATTATTTTTGAATGAGAACAAACTTGGTGGGTTTCACACTCACATATGATATTCCTTAAAGTCTCACACACATGCACATTCTCATGCCACCCCGGTAACCAATTAACCAATGATAATATGAAAATTTATCCATATTTCCACACATATCCATGCATGTGAGCACCCATGGAAATACTGAGGGTCAAAAAAATCATTCTCATTTCAAAATTCCAAAAGCCATTCAAAATATGAGCGACCAAAAATTCAAAAACCAATTTTCAAATTCCACACATTAATCCATTTTATCATACTCATATATAAAATCCTATGGACTTCCCCTAAAATCCTTTTTATCTTTTTTTAGAAACTCAAAATAAACCTCGTTTAATGAATATTTCACAACATCCCAATTTCGATAAAGGTTTTCTATTTTCAAACAACCAATTTTAATAAATCTAAAAAATAATTTTACAAAAAATCCTTTTTTCCAAGTCTTTCATCAAAAGAGAGCTGTAAAATATTTTTTCATATTAAAAAAACCTAATAATTTCCTTTTCAAAATCCATTTTCCCAATTCTAAAATAATAGTTCACAAATAAATTCCAAAATCATGAGGAACTAAATGCAATGTAAAAGGGGGAACTAGTATTGGTGGGTGGCTTGGTAATATCTTTAGAGAACATACACCTATCGCTCCATCATCACATATAGTCTTATAAGACCATATCTCTAGCTCAAAATGGCTTTCCAGGCCCTGAGAGCTCATGAAGACCACTATACCAACTCCCTTTTCGTATCCCAACTCTCAAGAAAGAAATAAACTAAATAAAACCGGACATCCCATGGAAAACCAAAGGCTTGATATAGAAGGTGATAGAAAATCACTCCATATTTCCTATTCCTTGAGTTTCTAACAGCCCTACTACATATACAATAACATCCCCAAATAACATAGAGAGATTTTAATTCTATATCCTCCCAAGATGAACAACCCATAAATCCATTTTGTTACAAAACAACCTTAGTTTAACATTAATTGGTCACCCAAGCTGATCTGTGACATGACCCAAAGGGAATTCCAGATCGGCATGGGTTTGAAATTAGTGGTGAGCATCAATAGAGAAAAACAAGGGAAAAATTTTATTCAATATAACTAAAAAAATATAAATTTAAAAATGAAAAAATAATCCCAATGTGACTATAAATATCATTATCCAAACTGAACATTATTTATAGAGGAGATGAAGAATACAAAAAAACTACACACAAACCCAAACTGAAACCTAACATTAACTATCACCCGGTGACCCTGAGGGTCACTCTCTAAAGCTAAGAACAACCATCTCCCATGAAGTTCAATACCAAGGTAAACCTTCACCAAAATATTAAAACAATAAATAATTATATGTATGAGTATTAAAAAATATTAGGCATTCCTGAATAATATAATCCAATGCAGTTCTTCTAAAATAAAATAAAGATTAATTTTATGTTTGAAATATAATATATAAAGGTATGATTTTCCACACATTTACCATTTTAAATACAAACATGGTCCACTTCCCTTTATACCATTTAAAACCAATAATTTATCTAAGAAGGAACTAAGGAAATTTAAAAACAGAAAGAGTAAATTTCATTTATAAATGATATAATGAGTACACAACATTTCCAAAACAATTTATTTGTAAAACACTTTCAAACATTTTAACATTTTTGGAATAAAGCTTCAATAAAAAAAAGGGTGAATCCCAATCATACAATAAGGGAAATAGAAATAAACATAGATGATTTACCAACCAATAATGTAACACAATCATTTGATCCAATAAACTAAGTTCCAATAGACTTGGTTGAAACCTAGGAGCTTGGGAATAATGTATAACATTCTATACATATTGATTTATCCTAAAAAGTATGCCTCATTCGATGACATCAACAACTACCACATAACTTACCAGACCTTTCCTACTATAGAATGAGGGACACAATACCATTGTAATAATAACCAAATATATCCCCCCTGCCTTGGGCCATTAGCTAGTGTGAAATCCAACTAGTGCAACAGTCATTATCAAAAAACTCACTCACTATGCTAGGTTCCATGTCAAGATGTATAAAGAATAGGGTTATCCAAGCAATTCCAACCAAGCGTCAAATAATATTCACACATATATTAACTCAAACAATAGGAAACACCCAAGTCACCCCTAGGACCAATATCATTCCATATAACTCATAGGTCACAAAGGAGTCCATAACAACGATGTCACATTCCACACAAAGTAAATGGGTCACAAGGATTACGTAGTGAGGAAATCCCACCAGTTAAATATTTATTTAGAAAGTCATGAAAATTTTCCCTAGAGTGTTTTCATACCAACCATTTTCACCGCATTCACAAAAGTGTCGAACGATCCCCAAACATTCTTTAAGAAACCATCATTTTTCAAAGACCCAAATTTCCATTCCAAAAATCATAAAGGATTCCATTTCCCATTTCCTAATAATTTATTAAAATCCATTTTTCAACATTTATGACACATTTTCAAGTCATTACATTTTTATTAAAATTTCAAATGGGCTATTAACCACCTCTACATGTCAAACTATTCTTGAAAACCAAATAAATCATTACTTTAAATCCATAACCACTTTGAAAACCAATTTAATGATCCCAAATCATCATTTCACACATCATGAATATATTAATAATGCCAAAAAATTTTTAAGAATATCACAAAGAACATGAAAAATACAACTAAGTATTATATTATAAAAGAATTACATTTATCACACAACAAGGAAGAAATCACCACTATGTACACCAAAAAAATGTTTCCAAGGTCACATATAATTATTTAGTTTAAAAGGGTGGTGTGAAAAGAAATAAAAAAATGAATATTAAATTATAAAGTCAAGTTCAAATGGAAACCTACCTCAAATCCTTGATGCAACGACAACACACAGCAAAAATCACACCTCAATGGTTCAAAGAGCTAGTATTTATGAATATGAACCCTAAAAACACCAAATAACACCAAAAAACAGATATAAATGAAGGGAAACCCAAACCCTAGGTCCACTAAACCGTGGGAGAAAGCTATCTCAATATAAAATGGGAGAAAGGGGATATGGGAGAAGAGGGGAAGATGATTACCTTTACGATCTATACCAAAATCTAGAAGAAAACCTAGATCCATACCGTGTGAGAGGTGGAGAGGCTTAGAGATAAAGGGAGAGGATCTCTATGGGTCACACAAACCAAGATATGGGAGGATGAGGAATTTTAGGTTTAAAATCCCAAGGGATAAAAGACAGAATTTCCTTAATTTTTAGATATGGGTAACTCACATGGTTTGGCCACATAGTTTATCAAACCATGAACCAACTTTGTGCCCCTTGCTGAATTGACATGGTCACTGGCATGATTTTCCCCAAAATTTTGTAAAATTTTCGCCAACCATTACAAATTACACTATCCCAAAATGTCACATGATCTCATAGTTTCCTACATTGAGCCACACAGTTGAACAAACTATGCGCCAACCGTATATAGGATTCTAACAAGTCCAAAAACTCAACTTTTCACCAAGAACTCATGAATTACCTAAGGAATTACCATAGGATAAAAAATATATAAATAACTCATATTTGACACCCCACCACACCTAGAACTCGATAGAAAAATTGAGATCCAACAATAAAATAGAAAAAGGGTGAAAATAAAAACCTAGGTGTGACAAAAATTTATTCTTTAATAGAGACATCGAGGTCAGCTAATATGCTATATTTTCGGTTTAGAAATGTATCTCTAATATTCCTCAAAATAATAGTCATAAACATTTGGCACTGTTTCTAGGGAGATAATTCTTTTCCTTGGTGGTTTTCTTATTTTTCATAAAAAAAATAAAAAATCATTAAAAACAAAGAAATAAAAATAAATTTATTTAAAAAATATAAATGGGATGAACTCTAACTATTCAGATTCATTATCACTATTTGATATGGATCAAAAACATAATGGGGTTTTAACTATATTCAAAATTTGGTTATATGAATGAAATCATATAGTGATTACGGATGATGAAACAACTTATTATGATGGAATCATGGAAATAATTTTTTGAGCTATAGATAAGATCAAATAAAACCATAATGATAAAGAAACACACCAGAAACCCACTGATGTTATACTCTAGGGGAAAACATAAATGAAAAGATAAATGAAGAAGAAATAAAAAATTAGAGCTATAAATATTTGAGATTGAATTTCCCTCTGACCCAAAACATACGATGCAATATCCTCACAATGAGAACTTCACCATGGGATGGTAGGGGATAGGGCTTGTAGAAATTGAAGATGCTAGAAGACATTTTGATAATCGGGTTTTCCTTGATATTCATTAAAATAATTTTGATTTCAATAACTTGTGTAATGATTTTTCAAAGATTTAGTAGGTAAAACCTACATCAATCATCCTTTCTATTTCCTAGAAAGACACTGAACAAGGGGTAAATGTTTTGTAAGAGATGTTGGAGGAGGGTAACTACCTCACACTAAACTCAGACATATCGCCTAGATCATTGTTCCATCTTGATGATGGGAAAGATGATTTTTATAGGGTTTTGATAAGTTTATAAAATAATTAGTGAATTAATTTGATTATGATTTTATTTAGTTTCATATATAATGTATTCCTCTATATGTAGATTTTAAAAAGATATCTCACCTTTTTGATTTTTGGGAGAATCCTGAGAAAGATGCACCTGATGAGGAATTTCTATAGATCCTAATATTTACTGATAACAGATTTATTATAATATCTATTTAATATGATGTCTTAGAGCTCTACATAAGATCATAATAGGGTGTAGATTCATATAATATAGAAAAAGAGGAAATGATAAATTAGGATCAACCAAAATAAAAGTATCACCTACAGTTGATTTTCTACTACCTGGGCACGATGAACTTGAAGCTGATGAAGAAGGTAAGTCCTCCTATATCATGTTCCCCAATATACAATTCAATAAAATATACAATGTTATATATGGGTATTTGGAAGAATCTATACAATGGGTACCCCACAAATGGAAATGCTTTGATGCTGGATCAAAGAAACAATGATGGATCTTAAGTAAGAAGACCCAACCTCCTTAGAACTGAGGCTGAACCCTAGAGTATTTAGCTATGGATATTTGAAACCCATAACCCATTGTGGGTTATCCAATTATTATATTATTTAATTTCATGATTTATTTTTTAACTTCTTATTTGTTATTTTCAGATTTTTTCTAGTAGGATAATAATCAGTATGTAATTCAACAAGACTGTCAGTCAAGGAATAAGGGAGTAGAAAAATGGATTAACTGGATAACGCTCCCTAACTAAAACATTGGATTCATTTCACTTTGAACGTAAAATAATGAATTATAATGTTTATATGTTGAAATTGTAAGAACCAGAAATGGGTAGCTTGGGATCATGTAGAATAAAAATAAAGGGATACCACATATAGAAGAACTAAAAAGAGAAGTGGTTTCCACACTTAGGGGAGTATTGTTTTTAAATATAAAAAATTTAAAATTTCACATTCACCTTATACTGTGATTGAAATTATGTATGGAGGAATACACCTATTTATTTTGAGTTAAATTGGAAAACCTTTCTTCTTTCGATGGGTGCATAACTTTATTATTTCAAGTGAGTTGGAAATTAAGTTGATCAACATTTGAAATATGGCCAGCACCCCCACCATTCCTCTATATTTGAAATGATGTTTTTTACTACCACATTTTTTACATGATTTTATATGGGAATAGTTTATTTTTTTGTCTATTCATAATAATTAATATAATTTACTTGAAAAACAATTTTTATGTAATATTTTTTGGTGGTGGCTGGTATGGATCATTTTAATATGTTTTTTATTACTGATTATTGTGTGTAAAATAAATTTCAAGATTCCCAAACAACCCTAGGAAAAAAAATATTTTTCTATCCTTATCATTGAATATATTTAAATTAAAATTGTTTTATTATACATCCCACCTTTAGAATCAATAACAAGGACATTGCTGAGTTTTAAGTTCGGGGGAGGTGTCTTATATGTGCTAAGCTGTACATCATTATAGCCCATCCAAAATGATTATTTTTTTCTTCAAATTTTCATCTAGTCAAGATTCATTTTAGGATTTATGTTTATAATATTTTCTATAAGTGTGTTAATAAAATAAGATACAAAAAACAAAACAATATAAAAATAAAGATGAAAAAAATATCTCTATCATCACATCCTCTCTAGGTGATACATTTATTCTTATTTGAGGGTTGTCACTAATATTAAAAATTCAAGAATAATGGGATTACTGGGTGTTTATCAGCCATTCATATGAGAGTTTTGTTCTGGAACTAGTGAAGGAAGTGTGATTGGAGTGTTTTTATGGAATTGAAATTATAAATTTAGAAAACATTAAATTTGAACATGAACATGGGTGGATAACGTTTCTAAATAAACACCTCATTAATCCTACTCAAATGTAAGAAGTATGAGTCTTATGAATCAGGAGTAAAATGGAAAAAATGAGATTTCATGATGTGCCTCTAAGATAATGTCACCTAGTGTTTTTATGTAATTAAATAAAAGACATACTAAATAAGTTCCTTTCATAGTGATATGAACAAAATTTTATCTATGAAAAATTAAAATTGAAAGGATCATTCAAAAAAGAACTCATTTAGGTGAGGTGAATTTTGAATCAATTAAAGAAGGGGAAAATTGACTTATATAAAAATAATTTGAGTTTCATCATTGAAGTGCAAATTGAACCTTTGATTTTTGGAACCCAAGAGAGATTCAAAATCACAAGTGTTCATTGTTAAAGATTTAATTACACTTTTTTGTAATCTAGTTTACTCATAGAAATACACCCATTTTGAACTGAAAATGATATAGTGAATGAAAATAATTATGATACCTTCTTATTTTTAGCTTTGGAGGGATTCCATATTTTCATTTATTTTGGGTGATTCAGAACATAGAAAGGATGTCCTTATTTCATTTTTACAGTCATTGGGAATAAATAAAATGCTTTAAATTACTTGAGAGTGTAATTGATTAAGTGTCGGGGATTTTGAAATGACCTTTTTCTCTATCTTTCTCCCACCTCATTATTTGTAATTAATTTTATTTTTAGTATCAAAGCATTGTTTTTTACTTAAATAGCTCTGCAATGTTTTTATGTTGTATTTAATTATTAAATCTATGATTTTTTTTGTTAAATCTATATTTTTATTGTTCATTTTAGTTATTTGGATATTTTTGGTATGATAATTAATTTTATTCTTACCAATAATTTTTATTCTATTTATATGTTTTTAAATTTATTACTTACATTTTTTTGTTATATATTTTTTCATAATAGTAATTATTATTGGTTGAAATTATTTAAAGTTAATTTAAGTTATATTTTGTTATTATAAATATTTAATATTATTTTTATATTTAATTTAATTTTTAAATAAACAGATTCCTTTAATTGTATATTTAATTGAATAATTTACTTGGTATTTAATTATTTTAATATGATTTTTACACTCGAGTATTTAATTTCATTCTTTAATTAATTTATTTAACATTACATTGTATTTGAAAAAAATATTTTTTAATGTTTTTAAAATACTAATAAATTTTAGTTTTCATTATTTTTTTGTGTAAATAAATATTTTCCATTTATTTTAATTTTTCTTGTTTCTAATTGAATCTAATTTTAGGATTTTATTTTATTTTATAGGAAAAGTTTCTGCTGCGAGTATACTAACTGTGCCATGATCAATATACTAATCCTATGAGATGTTAGAAACTGATATCATGATAGATATACCTTCTGTGATCCCTCTTCCTCTACAAAACGGTGTCCCCTAGGAAGCTGAAAATGCCTCCATGATACCACCCAATCATGTCTACCAACCTCATGGTAGGTATACTTACTGTGCTTGTGATTTGGAAATCACCGCACCAAAGATACAACCTTTCTTGCCACTTATGTTTAAAGGTGAAGTCCAATTGGGGATTTTACACCATTGTACAATGATGATATCCAATGTTTTAATGTCCAACTTGTGCATAATATGAGATTGATCCTAATTGCGACTCACCTTATCCAAATCCAACCAAACTGAGAATGGATTGTTGAGCTCAAAATGGACTCGAGCCTTCACCACATGAAGATATAACATGAACCAATTGAGCTCGATCCACCCTTTGAGATTTAATTTTTGAGTATAAAGCCCACTAGGAGATCAAAGATTGATGAAATCATAACTCGTAGTCTGTGCTTGCTGTAGAAGCATACATTTATTGACTAACATCAGATGCCACTACGATACATGGAAGATGAGTTACTGACCTTGTTGAACACTTGATGGTCAATCACCAAAGACCAAATCTCAATCCATTTGAATCTTAATCTCACCAAAATTGAAAACCACCATCACAAGTAATGGGAAACATTGAGTATCACCTCCTCCAATGTCCACTGAATGTAAATCTTTTGAAGAGTACTCCCGATCTCAGTAGTGTTATTGTAGTCGACCACTAGATCAGATGTTGCCGAGATAGTATGAGTTGCACCCTGGAAGTAGAAAACATGAAAAGAGATATGAAATGGAAAAAATATTTTTATAATAATAAATATAATAATATTAATAATATTAATTACAATATATATATATTATTAATTATCTATTTATCTAAAAATATTTTTCTTTAAAAACAATAATAAATATAAATATATAAAATGATTAGACGTCAAATAGAGACATTAAATCCCCAAAAGTGAGGGGGTCTAGGTGCATAGGATGAAAACTACATTGTCCCAAAAAGAAATTCTAAATTTTATGTGTATTAAAAATAAAAAATAATAAATTAATTTCAAAATTTTGAAAATTCATTACACCTTATCTAGTTCAATCAAGTAAGTTACCTACAAGATAAGGAGGTTGTGGAGAGTGGAAAAATGATAGTGGGCATTTTAATAGTTATTTTAGTAGAATCTAGGGTCTTTTTAAGAAACCTTATACTTTTCATAACACTTAATTTAGAGATGGTAACACGAATGTCAAGGAATGCCACATGGATTTCATTTCTTCTTAGATTTTTTTCACTTCATTTATATTTTTATTTCGATTAATATGGGTCTTATCCTCTATTATTAATTATTCCCAATTCACGAGACCTGGGAAGGTGGATTTAATTACTCTTTCATTTCCCCATCTGATAATTTATCTTCTTAGGGGATTATAAATACATGTTTTTTACATTATTCCTCCAATAATATTTTGATCCATAACTTTTTGAAATGAAGGAATAATTTTTTATCCTAGCTTTAGGAAGTGAAACTAAATACTTCTTGAATATCCACTCTTCATTATGATTTTCACTCCATCCCTAATATTAGAAGACTATGAAGGTGATTTGGGGTACTGAGAGAGTTCATTCCTATATCAGATTGATTTTCTAATGTTATCCCTTGATCCTTTACCCCTTATCAACATAGTTTCAAATTAGAGTGGATACATGAGGAAGTGTGTTTTGTGATATCATTAAGATAACCTAATATAGAAAGATACTCTTTGATGGAGTGGTTTGATCAGGTGATTTATTAAATTTGGAATATTTCTTGTGTTTCAGAAGACATTCTGTTCACGAATAATAATTGTTTTGGGCGAGAGAGGTGTGTGTTGAGCCATAGACCACAAACTAAGTGGTGATGATTTTTAATAGTTTCTTCTTCAGAAGATATAGGAAAGGGGATTGAGGGAGGATCAATAAAGATTTGGAGATTGTTTCTTGCTAACTTCTCTTTATTTCTCTTGTTCTTTTTTATCTGTTTCTCATTTTTGTTCCCTGTTTCCATTCCACTCTCACCCTATATCATTTTTATTACAATTTTTGAGGTTTTTATTTTCATCCTTCCATATATCTAAAGTAAAAAAATTATGTTCAATAAGACCACTAGGGAAATAGATACTTCATCCATGATAGTGACCCATAGTTTAGCCATTGTTCTATATTTTTAGGTTTATAAATATTGCATTGAATATCCTCACAATAAGGGAACCATCAAATTTTGGCACAATAACTAGAGATTTAATGATTTCCATGGTATTTTTTCTATTAAAAAATTAAAATTTAAAACAAGAAAATAAGATTTAAAAAAAACAACAATGATGAACTATAAATATTATTTTTCATTGTCACAATTTGATCTGCTTCAGAAAATAGAGAAGAATATTACTATATTTCAATGTTTGTTTAAATAATGAAATCATCTAGATCTTACTGGTTATACCAACCATAATATTTACTACAAATTAATAAATGATTTATTATATATGATTACACTTAATAAAACCCAAAGTACTGTGAATAATCGTGTCTTTGAGAGCTAGTTACATAGTATAACATCTTGAACAAGCAATATAATCACATTATTCATAACATCCTTAACATGAATCTAAAATTACATGGATTTTAAAACTGCACAGGAAAACCTAGGGACAAACATAAGAATGGAATGAGAGATAATGTCTAGTAAGGTAATAAACAAGAAATAACATGAAGAAGATAATACATGTTAGTCAATATGAATATTAATGGGGCATAAAATGAATATGAATAATAAGGATTGATATACCATGATAATCATAACATGGGAATTTCGGAAACATGATGAAACACTTGACAATAATCATATGTCAAGGATAAATTCTCTAAGACATCATGGTGAAAAAGTCATATAAAGGAATCAAATTCACACCCCACCCCCAATATGACATATGATGATAC
Organism: Viscum album; assembly: GCA_963277665.1. NCBI lineage: Eukaryota > Viridiplantae > Streptophyta > Magnoliopsida > Santalales > Viscaceae > Viscum > Viscum album. Next base: position 487,311,528 of record OY728164.1, read on the forward strand.
TAAAAGTTACCCAATGCATTGGATTTATATCTTGGAACACCCATCATATTATTTTAATTATCATGTTTAAGTGTGCCATATAGATCATAAAACATGGATTCATTTATCATCGTAATTTATTACATGATTATGGAGAGTCTAATACATATATATAAGTACCTAATAAAAAATTACATGTTCACATATTTAAACAACCTTGATAGGAAATGTGTATGGTATTCATTACACAATTGTTTTAGCAAGGAAGATCACTGTGATATTTTGGCAGCATAACAACATCCCTTAAAGATTCATAAAAATGGTTTGATGAGACATAAAGGGGTATATCATCACATAAACATAAAATGGGTAGTAATAAAGTCATGTAAAATAATATCCAGAAATTATAAATTTTGAAATATAGGTCATAAGGTAATAAAGAAACATAAATAGAAAAAAAAAGAATCGTAACTATATTTCGACATGGTAATGTGTGTACATAAAGAACCATGGGAGTATTAATGAGACATAAATAATCTCTCATAATTTATAAATTATATGGATAGTTAGGGGAATAGGTAAGAACATATTACAATATAAGAAAATGGAATTCAATATACATAACATAAAAGAAGTTTTTGAATGGAAATGTGTAGAGATAAATCCCTTTCAAAATATCATCATAGTAATGGGTGTACATGAAGTATAATAGAAGTGTTAGTTGGAGTAAAAAAGGTTTATAATCAGGTAAACATAAAAATGAGTGTATGTGGGATATTCAATAACATATCTCAATATGAAAAAATAGGAATTAAGAAGAATAAAAAAAGAAGTGATTGAATAAAAAGGAGAGCGGAAGAACCCTTATAAAATTTCGTCATATTAACAGCTTAAATAAAGGTAAAAATAATAGAGGATATTAATATATCACTAATATAACATCAATTGGACAGTAAGGAAATGTTTATAAATTATTGAAATTATAAAAAATTACAATTATGTAGATAAATTTCAATGAAGTTGCTTGAATTGAAAGGAGGAGAAAGAGGTAAGGGTCCCTTACATGAGTGTTCGACTCCAAATGCTTGGGATGGGATTATTGAGATATTTGGGATCCATGGGAGTATTATAGACTGTTTATGGAACCGTATGTATGTGAAACAAGGATTTTTTAAGAGAAATGGATCTTGGGGGGTTTATAAAGGAAAAGCAGTGGATTTCATTATTATTTAAGTTTTGGACTCTATATAGTAAAATAACGCAAACCACAAACCATACCCTAATTTTTTATAATATTTTCTACCAAATGGTATTGGTTTTAATTATTTTATAATTAAAAATTCAGAACATAAAAAGTAATTCTCTTATTTATGTGAAGGTGAGACATACTAATAAAGAACGAATTTTTAAATATTAAAATATATTACATGTTTTGGAGGATTCCTGATGAACTTATAAAATAAAAACGTATAATTAAAATAAAACACTTTTAATAGGGAATCCTATATTTGGTCGTGTTCACATTTACATTATTTATTAAAGCACTTTTGGGTCATTATGATATCATAATACTGAAAGTATATTAATATGATATTTAATTTTTACCCAAAAATTTTACTCTCTTAGAAAATTATGAAAGATTTACCATTGTATAATTTTGACATTGTGATTCCAAAAATAATAATCCTTTTATCTAAATAATATTCGAAATATGTTAATTTTTACTTTTAATACAATAATTGATACTTATTAAGAACTTTTGGATTTTTTTGTTGAAAAAATGTCTTCAAGCACGTATAAAAATTACATTTGACATCATCAAAATTAACGGATAATTTATATTTTATAAAAAATATTTAATAATAATATTTTATGGGAAATATTTAATAATAATATTTTATTAAAATATTATTTATTTTTAAAATCCTTTAATTTATAAAAATAAACGACTTAATTGAAATTGGATACTAATTAAAAATATAATTTGTGTCTTATCATATAAAAGTATAATTTTTATCAATCTGATTACTTAATCAGTTATAAAGTAAAAAAAATAAATATATTCATAATTTAAATGATAATGAAATATAAATATTTATACTATTATTGTTAAGGTATTTATATTCATTGTTAAAATTTTTTACACTTAATTAACCTATTATCGTTTTCTTATTGAAATTAATATTTACTAAATGTACTATTCATATTTTACAAAATATAAGTTTAAATTGTTATGTATTATTAATTTTGATGATTCCAATTATAGAATCCATTTTTAAAAAATAAATTTACAGAGTTTAAAAATTTAATTTTATTATAAAACCTTCATGCACGACGAAAATAGATTTTTCAAAAAATACATTTGTTCAAGGGAAAATTACTTTACATTGCCTATATTACTAGTAATAATAATTATGCAAATTTAAATTCAAAAATTTAGATATATAATATTAAAATTTTATTTTTATGATTTACCATTAGGTTATATTTTAACTAAGGAAAATGGATATGCATTATGAATTTTATAAAACTTTTTAAAAATAATTCATTTTTAAACTTAAAAATAAAATATACTAATATATAGTTTAATAAATAATTATATTTTTATTAGTTGAGTTAAATATAAATAAAGTATAAGTATGTTACCATGAAATCATATTAAAATAAGAATTGATTAATTTCTAAAAATAATATACAATTTTACATAAAAGTGTTATTTTTCACTCTCCGCTAAAAAATCTATATTTTCGAGAAAATCCAAAAAAAAATGTCATCATAAGTCAATTTTGATATAGTGATATAAAAAAGATAGTTTATTTTATGAAATAAGTATTCTAAATGTTCTCTAAAATCATTATCAAATTTTTAAAAAGAAATAAAAAATATTTTTTTTATGAAAACATCTTTGGAAGAAGGGAAATTCATTAACCAAATTGATTGATTATTTAATAAGAATTTGTCAATATATATTAGACACACATATATATATTTATACTTCAAAATGTAGTTAATAATATTTAGATCTATGAATTTAATATAAATAGTAAAATTTTCATATTCAAATAATCATTATTTTTTAGGAATAGGTGTTAGGTATCACATATGCTATCAAACATAATTTTCACTTTTAAAAACTCAGGGCATTACCTTATACCCCCCTTTAATAAATTTTGTAATTTTAATTTAAACAGAGATAGTGTATGAAATTATATAAAATATTAAAATGTATTTATCGAAAACCCACATTATAAAAATTGTTAATGAAACATCCACTTGAAAAGAGAGAAAGGTAAGTATGAAGGGCATCACATAACTAGGTTTCCTTGTACGATAAAAATTGTGGAAAGTGAAAATACGGACATGGAAGAGAAAAATAACACAAAATAATTAATTAAGTATAATAGAGAATGTGGTTTGGTGAAATTTAATGAACACAAAACCATAAATCAGTGATGGATAAAATGATAATTAATTCATTTAAAATGATTATAAAATTAAAAAATTATTGATTAAATATTATTTTCCCAGAGTTGAGGAATTAACATATCATTTATAGTTGGAATATACTGAAATATACATTCTAAATAATTAAAATCCTATCCTTTAATTAATTTCCACAAAAATCTTATATATTTCTCCCAAATGATGATAATTCAAGATATTTTTTTTCATACACAAAGCACTAGAATAAGAATCTAACAGATCACATAATACGAAAATTAATAAAAATTTATTCCACATATCTTTATTAAATCCAAAATGTTTTAAATAAATTAATATAATATTGAAAATGAATCATCCTTAATACTTCAATCACAAAAAATTCACAAACATACCAATGGTTTAACAAATATCATTCATTAAATAAGTAACCATATATGTAAAACAACACTAATTACATCATTATAAAACAATGTTATTGACTCAATATTTTTCTCATACTCTTCTTCTTATACCTCTTTAAAAAATAACAATCTACTCAAATTATCCTTTCTTTTAAATCAAATGGTGATAAATACTTCCACATAAATAAAATATCTCCCAAAATGTGGTTAATCACAACAAAATAAAAATATTTTATCCTATAATCTATTTCACTAAATATATATAATCACGCTAAAACTTAAATACATAAATTCTCAATAGTGGTATAGAATCTTTTAAGAATAATATTATCCTTTTCCATACCATAAGAAACTCTTTTGGATAATCCCAACTGCAAACAAACATTAATGGTTATCGATCCCTTAATCGTGAGTTTTCCAAAATACGACATTATCATTAAATAATTTTTATAGAATTTATGGTACTATTACACATTTTTTCAAAATAATGAAAACAAATATTATGTAATATGTTTCCTGATTCTATAATGTCATTAATATACTACAAAAATATTAAAAAAACTAATAATTACACAATAATTACTTCCATATCATTGGTTCTTCCTTAGTGTAGTATCTAACCCTTAGATTAAGGTATTTACAAGGTTATTCTATTTCCAGAAATTAGTTATAATAAAGGGAAAAAATTTAAGAATGAGTACTTTTAAACTATTAAATACATAAATGGTAATCGAATAAAATTAAAGGGATAAGTTATAAATTACAAATATTTCTTTAACTTATGGACTTATAGTCTTCAATCAAAATTATCCATGTTATATTTCCTAACATATATTATTATGAGAATTTTTGGTTCCCTTAATAATGGTTTCTAATGGTATTGTGAATTTAAAAAAACATATCCCCTAGGAATTTCAAACCAAGTGTGCAGTAAGCCCCACTATCACTTTCTAGGTTACCTCGAGTCAGGTCCAAATCACCTTGTCAGAGTTAGTACACCAATTTATATCAGTTCCAGAACCATGTCCACTTTTTTTATCCATAAAGGGATGTATTCTATTGATATACCACTTTAATATATTCTTACTAGAAGTTATGGATGGTTTCTTATACTTAGTCTTATCCCCAATTCATTCGCTAGAGTTTCCTAATCCTAATCCCAAAAAACTAATCTTTTTTCATATGATACCAACTATAAAAACACTTATCTTTACATGAAATTAATAAATTATTAATTAAATAATATTAAACTTAATACAACTAGAAATATTGAGAATTATAGTGTCTTTTGGAATTAGGTACACAACATAACATCTTTAACATGTGATACAACAACATTGTTAAGAACATTCTAAACAAGCCTCTAAAATTAAATCGATTTAAAAAATACATGAGATAAACTGTGGAAAAAAAATAATAAATGGTGACATATAAATCCAAATAAGTGAATAAATAATAAATTATATGAATAAGATAATACATTTTATAGAATAGATAAATCAAGGGGATATAAAAGGAACATTGATAATAAATATTGATATAGCATTGTAATCAAAACATGGGAAATGTTGCAACAACTTAAAAAACATCATCATAAACATTGGTCAAGGTTAAAATCACCAAGATTTCATGGTGGAAAAGTCCCATAATGGAATAGGGTTCACTCTTTGTCCCAACATGATACTAAACATTAACCGATTTATTGGAGTTTTATCTGGGCGCACCCATTATATTCATTTTATTCTAATGCTTAAGTGTTCCACATAGAACATAAAACATAGATTCATTCATCATCCTAATTTATTATACTATTAATGAGTTTGTAATAAATATATTATGTCCCAATTAAAAGTCTATGTTAACCAATGTTAACACCCTTGATAGGAAATTGGTATTGTAATCAGTACACAATTGTCTTGGCATGGAAGATCATGGTGAAATTTTGGCAGCATAACGTCATCACTTAAATATTTTTAAAAAAATGTTTGATGATAGAGAATGGGGTATATTATCACATATAAATAAAATGGATAGTAATAGGTATATGGAAAATCATATCCCAACATTATAAATTTTTAAATAAGAGGTATAAAGAAATGAAGAATCTTGAATAGAGAAAAAATCATAATTATCTTTTGGCATGATAATGGGTGTACATAAAAACTCATGGGAGGTATAATGAGAGAGAAAGGGGATAAAATCATTTATAAATTAAACAAAAAGTAATGGAAATAAATAAGAACTTATTACAACATAATAATATGTAATTTAAGGTATATAACATAAAATATGTTCTTGAATGGAAATGAGTAGAGAGAAATCCCAAACGAAAATTTGGAATGGTAAGAAGTGTACATGAAGGATCATGGGAGGATTAATGAGAGTAAAATGGGTCTATAATCATGTAGAAATCAAAATTACTATATTTTTGAGATGTAAGAAAATATCCCAACATGATCAAATGTGAATCAAGAAGCATAACATAAAATAAAGTTTTAAATAAAAGTGAGAGTTGAAGATCCCTTATAATATTTCGGCATATTAATGGCTTAGATAGAGGTCAAAATGACTGGGGATAAATAATATATGATTAAAATAAATTCAATTAGAAAGTAATTTAATATTTAAAAATTATTTAAATTTGAAAAAATTACAATTAAGAAGGAAATTTTTAAATAAGGTGCTTGAATTGAAAGGAGTAGAGGAAGGTGAGGATCCTTTACTAGAGTGCGTGACTCAAAATGCTTGGGAGGGACTTCTTGAGAGATTAGGGAACCTTGGAAGAACTCAAATGAGTTTATTTCATAGTATTCATGTGCCCCAAGGAGTTTTAGTGAAGATAAATGGAAGCTTGGGTTGGTTTATATAGGAAAAGAGGGGGATTTATTTATTATTTATGTTTTGGACTCTATATAATAAAATAACCAAAACCAAAACCCATACCATAGTTTTTGTCTGTGGTTTCTGAAAAATGGGAATTTTTATCATTATTTTATTAGTATAAGGACAAAAAAATAAAATATTTCTCTTTCTTATGTGGAGGTGAGTCACACAGTTAAACAATGGATTCTAAAACCATAAAATATATAATATATTTTGGAGGTTTCATAATGGAATTATAAAATAAATAAAATACACCTAAAATCAAATTATATTAAATTTAAAACATATATTTGGTCTTGTATCCCATTTATAGTATTTATTTCATTCCTTTTCAAACATTATGATTCTATAATACACAAAGTATATTTATATGATATTTAATTTTTACCCGAAGATTCGAATGCCCCAGAAAATTATGAAAAAAACACCATTGAATAATTTAGAAATTATTATTCAAAAAATAATATTCATTTTAACTAAATAATTTTATAATTTTTTTAATTTTTTACTTTTAAAATAATAATTGAAATTTATTTAGAAATGAGGGTTTTTTGGAAAAAAAATTTCAGATCCCTTTAAAATTTACATTTGACGTCATCAAAATTATATGATAATTTATATTTTATTAAAATATTTAATAATAATATTTTTTTGAAATATTATTTATTTCACAAATCTATTAATTCATTAAAATATATGTGTGTATTGAAATTAAAAACTAATTAAAAATACAATTACTGTTTTATCGTATCAATGTATAATTTTTATCAAACAAATTACATAATAATTTAAAAAGTAAAAAAAAATAAAAATATACCAAATTGTAATTAAAATAATATATAAATATTCATACAATTATGTGTAACTTATTTATCGTATTTTGTAAAATATTTTTACCCTTAATTAACGTATTTTCATTTTACTTGGGTTATTAATATTTTCTAAATTTTCAATTCATATTGTAGAAAATTTAAGTTGACCTTATTAACTATTATTAATTATAATGATTAAAAATATGGAATCTATTTTATCCAAATCAATTTACATATGTTCAATAGTTTTATTTTTTTATAAGACCTGGAAGTAGGATGAAAACCAAATTTTCAAAAAATACATTTGTAAAGGAACATATGGTTTTAATTTAACTATATAACTTGTAATCATAATTATATAAATAAAAATTAATAAATAAATATATATAATATTAAAATTACATTTATATAATTTATAATTAGAGGATATTTTAATTAATTAAAATGAATATGCATTATGCATTTTAAAACAGTTTTCATAAAAATGTTTTTTTAATCCTAAAAATAATATATACTAAAATAAAATTTCATATTATTAAAATATAGAAATTAAGCTAAATATAACTAAATAATTATTATGTTTCAATTAAATAAAATTAAAATAATAATTAATTAATTTATAAAAAGAATTTACGATTTTACATAAAAGTAACACTTTTAATTATTCACTAAAAAATCTATATTTTCGAGGAAACCCCAAACTTTTCACCGTAAAATAATTTTGATATAATAATATCCAAAAATTATTTTTATTTATGAAATAAATATTATAATTTTTCTAGAAAATTATTATCATATTTATAAAAGAGACAAAAAACATTTTTAAAGAAAATATACTTCGAAGAACAAAAAGACATTACCAAAATTGATTGATTATTTACTAAAAAATTATCAATATATATAAGACACACACACACATATTATAATGTAGATAATGTTATTAAGATTTATGATTTTAATATAAAGATTAAAGTGATTATATTTAAATAATCATTGTTTGTTTGGATTTGGTGTTGCGTATCAAATATGCTATTGAACATAGCCTTAAATTTTATAAACATGGGGTGTTGAATTGATGATGAAACAAATTATTTTCATTAAATCAAGTAAATGATTCATCAAGATACAGATATGATCAAATACAACCAATATGATAAGAAAGTACCCCAAGAACCCACTAAAGAAGAACTTTTTGGAAAATAACATAGAATAAAATTGGAAAGAATAAAGAAAATGAAATTGTAGCTCTCAAAATTTGAGACTGAATTTCCCTCTGAACCACCACTTGAGATAAATGATCCCCATTCCATGATCAATTCTAAGGTATGGAAGGATATGGAAAATTCATTAATTGATTATGGAAACTTTTTTATAATCATTTTCCATTATATAAATTCTAATTATTTTAATTATATTGACTTGTCTAATGTTTTTTCAATGATTCAATATGTTGAACTGGTATCATAAATCCTCTCATTTTCCTTGGAATACATGACACTAAAGGTGGTATTTTTAAAGATATTGTAGAGGATGTTGACTACTTAAATCCTTCCCCAAACAAACTACTAGGATCATTGTTCTATCTTGAAGAAGAGAATGATGAATTTTCACTCAGAGTTGATAATTTTTTAGAAGAAGCATTTTTTTTATTTTTTTATTATTATATTGAGTCCATAATTAATTTTTTCTCTCTATGTATTTATGAAAAAGATATATCACCTTTTTGATTTTATATAGAGTCTTGATATGGTTGCTCCTGATGAGAAATTTTTTTAGCTCCTAACAATTATAGAAAACATATATGTGGGGGGGGAGATGTTGAAGTGGAGGCCATTTAGGTTTATTAATAATCACAAGAGGGTGAATATTTATATATTTTAGTTAAAGATGAAATGAGACATTGGGATAAACCAGAAGAAAATTCTCACCTTATAGTTGACTTTCTATTACATGTTCACCCTAATCTTGAAGCTGCTGATGAAACTATGTAACCATATATTTGGTTCCCTAATACACTATTCCATAAAATAAAAATAAAAATCAAGGAGTGGAAATTAGAGTACATAATACGATGGTAAATCTACCAATGTCGAATATTTTAAGTAGTAATGAATAGAATATGGTGTCTCTTAATCAAGAATCTACAACCTTCTTCAGACTAGGGATGACTCAAATACAGTCTTGCTATAGAAAGTAAAAAATATATAACCCCATGGGGGGTTTCTCCATGATTATCCTATTTATTTTCATGGTTTAGTTTCTAATTTTTTTAAATTTGTTTTATTTTTATAGTATGATAATAATCAAGAAATAATTCTATATGGTAGTCAGTCAATGTCAAAGGGAGAAGTAACCAAGATTAATTTTATAAAACCCCATAAATATTTTTTTTTGAATTTCAATTTGAACATTAAATCATTAATTCCAATGTTCATTTTTTTCATTATAAGAACTATAATTGTGTAGCTATGAATCTTATAGAATTAAAACAAAGGGATTCCATACATGGTTAAAATAAAAAATGAGAATCTTCCACACTCAGGGGAGTACTATTTTTATCCCAAAATTTTAAATTTTCACATTGATATTATAAGTTTTAGGAATTAAATGTGAGGTAATACATTTTTTTCATGTTTAATTGGTGATCCTTTTTTCTTTCCATGGTTGTCTATATGGCCTATTTCTATTATGTTGAAAATGAAGTTGATCATAAATTTAAATCTGGATATCACCCCCATCATTCATGTATATTCAATATTGAATTTTATACTTCCCAATTGTTTACCATGCTTATTCATGATTTGATTTGAGAATTATTATTTTTTCGTCTATAATAATTAGAATCATATACTTAAAAAAATATTATCTTGATTGTTTGGTGGTGGTTGATAGGGTTAATTTTTATATGTTTTTATTACTTATTTTTATGTGGTAAAAATATTTAAGCTTCCATAAAACCCCACCAATAAAATATTTTTTTGTGCTGATCAAAGAATCTATTTAAATCTAAATTTTCTTATTCTTCCTCACACTTTAATATTAAAAAATAAGGATATTATTGAGGTTTAATTTTATGGGGTGGTTCTAAAATGCGATAAAATTTAATTCATTATAATCCCTCAAAAAACATAATTTTATTCAAATTTCCTCCCGGTAAAGCTTCATTTTAGGAATATTATAAATTCATATTGTTCTTAGTGTGTTAAAAATCAAAATGAAAAAATAGAAAACAAATTAAAATAATTGAAGATAAAAAACAATAATTATGACATCAAATATTTTATAGCTGATAATTTAATTCTTATTAAGGGGGTTTCAGTAATTCTAATAATGACATAATAGTTTATTTGGTAGGATTTTTGTCTAATTTTGTTACGAAAATTCTATTCATGAAGGAATTGAAATTATAAATATATTATATTTTATATTTTAACATGAACCTAGGTAAATACAATTTAAAAAAACACCTTATTGAGCCTACTAAAAAATAAAATGTATGAGTCTTCTAAATCTGGAGTGAAATGGGAAAATGAGATCCCACTGTGATTCTCTAAGAAAAGGGAACTAGGTGTGTTTTTGGGATTAAATAAAATCCAAAATCAATAATTTCCATACATAGTGATATACACAAAACATTGGTGTAGAAAAATTCAATTAAATGGGATCTATAAAAAAATTATTTCATCTAGATGAGGGAAATTTTGAACATAAATGAATAAGGGTATAATTGACATAGATGAAAATAATTTGAGTTGTATCAAAGAATTGAAAAATGGTCTCCTAATTTTTGGAACCTAATGGAGTGTGTTAATTGCAAGGGTTCTTTGTTAAAGTATCAATTCCACTTTTATATAACCAATTTTACTCTGGAACTGGAATGTTTTTGGATATAGAAAAAGGGGAAGTTAATGAAATTCATTTGGAGGCATTATTATGTTTACCTTTCATGGAATTTTTGATTACTTATTATTTCGATTGATTTAAAACCTATATAGGATGTTCTCATATCCATTATGTACTATTTTTGAATAAATTAAATGCTTTAAATTTCTCATTAGTTCAATTGATTATAAGTGGGAAAGTTTAATGCGACCATTTTCTCTATTGTTTTTCCACATGATAATTTGTAATTACTTGTATTATTAGTATCCGAATATTTTTTTTAAATTAAATAATTCACTAATTTTGTTAATTTGGTTTTAAATTTTTATATCTATTATTTTTGTGTTAAATCATACATTTTAATGTTTATTTTAGTTATTATGATAGTTTCAGTGTAATACGTAATTTTATTATAACCAATCATTTTTTATTTTATTAATTTATTTTATTAATTTATTAATACCATTATTTTAAATATTTTTTTCGTTTTATGTTTTCTAAAATAGAAAATTTTATTGAATGACATTATTTAATTTTAATTTAGGTTGTATTTTTAAAATTATAAATTTATATAAATTTGTTTTATTTCATTTTATGGATTAAATAAATAGATTCTTTTAATTACTTCTTAAACAAAATAATTTACTTAGGTATTAATTATTTTAATATATTTTTTGTACTCAACTATTTAATTTAATTATCTATTTATTTTATTCCACATTCCCTAGAATTTTTAAAATAATAATTTTAATTTTTTCATAATTTTAATAAATTTACATTTTTATTATTTTTTTGCATATAATTATTTTCTTTTATTTTAATTTTTTTTGTAATTTAATCTAATTTTGTGGTGTTATTTTATTTTCTAGGAAATACGCATGTAGTGAGAATGCTGACCATTCCACAGTTAGTATAATATCTCTATGAGATGCCTAGAGGTGATCTCATGATAAGTGTACCTACTGCGAGCCTCCTTCATCCACCTGAATGTGGTCACCCGTGTAGCTGAGACTGCCTCCCATATAATACCCAACCATTCCTCCACCCTCTTGGTAGGCATATGTATCATGAAACATATATGGAACTGACCGCACCAGAGAAGAAACATTTCTCAACTATTGAGGTTGAAGATGAATTCCAACTAAACCTTTGACACCATAATAGAATGCCAAGCACTGTTATTTGGAAGTCCATCGTTGTTGCAATTTGAGCATGATCATAACCAAAACTCACTAGAATTGAAGTCGATGACACCAATAACGGAACAACGATATCCAGATGGTCCCCATAATTGACCACTCGAAGATATAAATGGAACTTATTATATGCTAACCACTATTCGATATATGACTGCTTCTACTAAATCCCATAAGGATATCAAAGATAAATGAAATCCAAAATCACAATCTCATCTTGCAGTGGAATCCTAGTTTTATTGAAGAACATCTAAAACTTCTAGGATTTGGGGAATATGAGTCAATACCCCTATTTAATTCCATATTGTGGATCACCAAATACCAAATATCACATTTGTTGAATCCCAATCTAGTTTAACCAGACAACCACTATCACAAGGAAGGAGAAATATAAAGTAGAGCCTTCAGAAATGGGCATCGAATCCGGATCTTTTGTAGAGTAATCCCGATCTCATCAAACACATTGTATGCGACCATTGAATCAGATGTCACCGAGCTAGCCCAAGCTGCACCCTAGAAAGATAATACCAACAAATAGAGATGAAATTAAAATATATTTTTAATAATAAATACAAAAAATTTATTAATAAATTTATCTAATAATAATAATAAAATATAAACAATTATAATAACACTAAATACTCAAATATATATATATATATATAATAATAATACTAAGAAACAAATTATGTTAATATCTTTTAATTTAACACTAATAAAAAATATATAATTATAAAATACTCAAACCACAACTGGTAATGGCTAAACCAAAAAATGGATGGACTTGGGCATATGAGCTGAAAACAACATGGTCCCATAAAACAATTATAAATATTTCTACATTCCAAAAATCAAAATTTAGAAATTAATTCCCAATTTTGATGTTGAATTATGCCTTGTATGTTTGAATCAGGTATGTTTTCTGTAAGTGAATGGGATTGTGGTGTGTTAAAAATCATTGTAGGAATTGAATGATTTATTCGAAGGAAATCAAAGTTCATTGCAAGAGATTGGAAGAATTCAGAGTCACATTATTCAAGACTAGGGACAAGTATGTCAAGGAACACCATGTGGATTTAATTTCTTGTCAGGATATCTTCACCAATACATTCTTATTTTTTTTATAATAATTGATGGATTCTCCTCTGTTATAAATTATTCTTGATTCATAAGACCTAGGCATGAGGCAATCTTTATCATTTAATTTCATTAATTTTGTAATTTATACTGTACTTGGATTTTTAATACAAGTTTTTTCATTCTTCTTCCTTCTATGTAGTGATCCCATACCTTCAACAACAAAGGAATAAATTTTGAGCATATCATTACAACGTGAAACTCAATGCTTTTTGGAGATCCGTGATTCATGAAAATCTTCATTTCATATTTACTCATAGATGACTATGAAGGTTATTTGGGAACTGTGAGAGGGAATTATTAAATAGGATTTGTATTTTACTATTTTTCCCCATTATCATTTTCTCCTACTTCTCTTAGTTCCATGTTTGAGTGGTTAGGTGAGGCTTTGTGTTTTGTGATATCCAATGTATTGCTTAAACAGAGAATGTTTACTTTTCTAAAGTGGTTTGATTGTGTGATATAGTCACTTTGGGATAGTTCTCATGAGTTGGAAGACATCATTTTCATTAATTATCAATGTTTTGGCTGATGGATATGAGTTTATGGAGCCATCAACCATTCAATGAGTGAGGATAAGAGTACACAAATTCTTCTTTATAAGTTCGTGGAATGGGGGTTGGGGGTGGATCGACATGAATCTAGAGACTATTTCTTGATAAATTATATTTCCTTCTCTTTGCATTTTTTCCTTTTTTCTCATTATTTCGAACTCTCCTAAACCATTTACTATATTTAGACATAGTAATCATCATTTTTGATACTCTTGATCCAAAATAATAAACAAACGAATTAAATAATAAAAAATATCCGTCACCTCCCACTATAAATACCCCCGTCTCCTCACACCTCAAAATCCATTAATATTGTATAAATTATTCCCAATTCCATACCTAATCTTATTTAAAATGTACAAGATCTTATGGTGTCAAAATAATATGAAAACCAAGGGCATTAAAGAGGTTCTCAAGGAGGCGACATAAAAGAGGTAAAATCATCCACCCTTATCTTTTTAATTCTTTCTTTGTTATTCCTAATTATTTACTCCTCAATCCAAAGTTACATGATAAATATAGTATAATATATGTACATTACTATAATTTTTAATCGAATTTCAATAATCAATTCCCTTATCTTCTCTAATTATTCTGAAAATGAAAACATTGTTTTTGAGGTGTCGATTCACCCTCTTCATGGATGAAGAGTTTCCATTTCCATTGTTTCCCTAAAGGATGGTAAAGAACATTATTATGGTCAAATAAGATTGAAAAGTGTATATTATATATTTTTTGATGTTATGGAACTAATATATTTATGTAATATTAAATAATAAAATAATACTAGTTCATAATGAATGAAAAACCATCAAAATAAACTAATCATTTTCCATTAACATTTTATATACCGCATCATTCTCAAATATGAAGAAAACTATATATGGGAACATTTAAAATTATTTAATTTTGTTATTAACCTATCATTAAAATTATGATGTTTCTTCTATTTGAAAACAACTCCCATAATTAAACTCAAGGGAACAAATCATAAAATCAGGAAACAAATGGTCCATAAAAGGTGAAATTGAATCTTATATCTAAATAATATGTAATAAATGAACTTAATTAAGTTATAAAAAATCAAATACATGTAGAATAGGTAAAAAATTAATTAATTAATGATTTAATTTTATTACCACTTGTATAATCATGACCTTTAGAAGCCGCCAAAAACCATCGCTAATGGTCTATAGTGGCCACCTAGCGTCTGCCGATCAGCAGCCGCTTTTGGCCCGTCGCTGTTGCTATCAGTGACCACCATTTGGAAAACATTGTAGGAAAGCTGGAAAGGGCTACAACAGCCGCCAAATGGGGGCCGCTGTAGCCTAGAGCGAGATCGGCCGCCAAATGGCGGCCGCTATAGGTTTTAATTTTTTTTTCAAAATTCAATTACACAATAAAATATACCCACATAAATTTCATCCGTCATCCTCCAAGCTCCACATCCATCATCAAATATAACTGCATAAAAAAATTTAATAACAAAATTAGTACCAAATAAAACATATAAACAAATAATTGAAACAAATTAACATATTTCAATCCAAACATACTATAACAGATCAAAAGTATTCGATTTTCAAAATATATTCCTAATTTTGATTACCTTTTTTAAATTTTAAAATCATTAATTCTATGGTTCTAATTAGATTGTTTCCCTGTGGTTTCAGGTCAATCGAATGTCATCCGCTATGAATTTGACCGTTAAACACCCGTTTTGGCCGTTTATGACACCAGAACTATGTTCTCGGTCACCGCAGACACACAGAACCTTCGATTGACATGCCATCTACTCAAACACTTCAAAATTCACTCACCCGTTGTTTTCATCTGACATCAGTCCATTCTGACTTCGTTTGGCCCGTTTGGACCCCCTATGTGTGTTTATGAAGTGCACCCAACACTTAAAAAATGCTTATTAACTCGTACCGTGCAAACCGCATGTCTGATTGATGTGTTATCTCCTCGTACACATCAAGAATAATAATCAGGTTGTTTCCCTGTGATTTTAGGTCAATACAATGTCATTCTCTATGAATTTGACAGTTAACCGCCCGTTTTGGCTGTTTATGACACCAGAACCTGCGTTATCGGTCACCACGAGCACACGACACCTCAGATTGACATGTCATCTGCTGAACCATTTCACAATTCACTCACCCATTTTTATCATCTGACTTCAGGCCATTCCAAATTCGTTCTTCCCATTTGGACCCACCACACACGTTTGTGAAGCACACCCACACTTAAAAAATTCATATTGAGACATACCGTGAAAATCGCACGTCTGATTGATGTGATGTCTTCTGATACATGTCCTTAATAATAATTGGATTATTTCCATGTAATTTCAGGTCAATATGATTTCATCCTCTAAGAATTTGACTGTTAAACACCCGTTTTTTCCATTTATGACACCATAACTGCGTTCTTGGTCAACGCGGGCACACGGAACCTCCGATTTATGTACCATCTACTCAACCACTTCAAAATTCACTCACAAGTTGTTGTAATCTGATTTTAGGCCATTCCATATTCATTATTCTCATTGGGACCCCCACATGCATTTATGAAGTGTGTCGAACACTTAAAAAAAGCATATTGAGTCGTACCGCGCAAACCGCACATTTGATTAACGTGTCGTCTCCTCATCCACATAAAAAATAATAATTGGATTGTTTACCTATGATTTCAGGTCAATCGGATGTCGTCTTCTATGAATTTGACTGTGAAATGCCCGTTTTGGCCATTTATGACACCAGAACTGCGTTCTCGGTCACCGCGGGCACACGACACCTCCGATTGATGTGCCTTCTATTCGACCAATTCAAAATTCACTCACCCATTATTTTCGTCTGCTTTCAGGCCATTATGACTTCGTTCTGCCCATTTGGACCCCCCCCCCCCACATGCATTTATGGAGCACACCCAACACCTAAAAAACGCATATTATGATGTACCGTGCAAACCACACAAACCATTGACGTGTCGTCTCCTCGTACACGTCACGAATAATAATTGGATTGGTTCCCTATAATTTCAGGTAAATCCAATGTTTTCTTCTATGAATTTGACCGTTAAATTCCCTTTTTTGCCGTTTATGACACCAGAACTGTGTTCTCGGTCACCGCGGGCACACGACTCCTCCGATTGACATGTCGTCTGCGTGAAAAATTTACAATTTACTCACCCATTTTTTTCGTCTGATTTCTGGCCATTCCGACTTTGTTCTGCCCATTTGGACCACCCCATGTGCGTTTATGAAGTGCGCCCAACAAATAAAAAACACATATTGAGCTGTAATTTGCAAACCGTACATCTGATTGTCATTCCGTCTATGTGCACACGTCATAAATAATAATTAGATTGTTTCCCAGTGATTTCAGATCAATCTGATGATGTCCGCTATGAATTTGACCATTAAATGCCCGTTTCGTCCGTTTATGACACCAGAAGTGCGTTCTCGATCACCGTGGGCACACGAAACCTCCAAATAATGTGACGTCTGCACGAGCACTTAAAAATTCACTCTCCCATTCTTGTTGTCTGATTTCAGGCCATTTTGACTTCGTTCGTCCAGTTTGGACCCCCCACACGCGTTTATGAAGTGCACCCAACACATAAAAATGCATATTGAGCCATACCATGCACACCGTACATCCTATTAATGTGTCGTCTATGCATACATGTCACAAATAATAATTAGATTTTTTTCCCTCTGGTTTCAGGTCAATTGAATCTTGTCCGCTATGAATTCTACCGTTAAACATTCGTTTTGGCCGTTTTTTACACTAGAACTACGTTCACATTCAATACGGACACAAATCACCTCCAATTGATGTTCCATCTACTCAACCACTTCAAAATTCACTCACCCCTTGTTGTCGTCTGATTTTAGGAAATTCCTACTTCTTTCGGCCGATTTGGATGCCCACGTATGTTTTTGAAGTGCGCCCAACACTTAAAAAACTCATATTGAGCCATACCGTGAAAACCACACATTTGATTGACGTGGTGTCTGTGCGTACACATCACAAATAAAAATTAGATTGTTTCCCTGAAATTATAGGTCAATAAAATGTCTTCAACTATGAATTTGACCATCAAATTCCCGTTTTGTCCATTTATGACACACGTACTTCGTTCTCGGTCACTGCGGGAAAACGACACATCTGATTGACATGCCGTCTGCGCGAAAAAATTACAATTCACTCATCTGTTGTTTTCGTCTAATTTCAGGCCATTCCAACTTTTTTTGCCTGTTTGGACCCCCATGCGCGTTTATGACGTGTGCCCACCACTTAAAAAACGCATATTGAGCCGTACTGTGAGAACCACACATCCGATTGACATGCTGTCTGTGGGTACACGTCACGAATAATAATTAAATTGTTTCCCTGTGATTTTAGGTTAATCTGATGTCGTCCGCTATGAATTAGACAATTAAACACCCGTTTGGCCGTTTGTGACACTTGAACTGTGTTCTTGGTCACTGCGGGAACACGACACCTTTGATTGACATTTCTTCTGCTCGACCACTTCACAATTCACTCACCCGTTGTTTTCATATAATTTTAGGCCATTCTGACTTCGTTTGGCCCATTTGGACCCCCCCACACGCATTTATGAAGCGCGCCCAACACTTAAAAATGCATATTGAGCCATACCGCACAAACCGGACGTCCAATTGACGTTCTGTCTACGCGTACACTTCACGAATAATAATTAGATTGTTGCCCTGTGATTTTAGGTTAATCTGATGTCATCTGGTATGAATTGGACTGTTAAAAGTCTGTTTTGGTCGTTTATGACACCAGAACTGCGTTCTCTATCACCACGGGCTAACGGCACATCGGATTGACATTTCTTCTATGCGACCAATTCACAATTAATTCACCCATTTTTCTCGTTTGATTTCAGGCCATTCTGACTTAATTCTTCCCGTTTGGACCCCCCACGCGTGTTTATGACCAACACATAAAAACTAATATTGAGCTATACCGTGAAAACCGCACGTCTGATTGACATTCTGTCTATGCGTACACGTCAAGAATAATAATTATATTGTTTCCCAGTGATTTCAGTTCAATCCGATGTCGCCCTCAATGAATTTGACAGTTAAACACCTGTTTTGGCTGTTTGTGACACCAGAACTGCGTTCTCGGTCACCGTGGGCACACATCACCTCCAATTGATGTGTCTTCTGCTCGACCACTTTAAAATTCACTCAAGCATTCTCGTCGTCTGATTTCAGGCCATTTTGACTTCGTTCTGCCCATTTGGACCATCCACGCACGTTTATGAAGCGTGCCCAACACTTAAAAAATGCATATTGAGCTGTACCGTGCAAACCACATGTACGATTGAAGTGTTGTCTACGCGTACACACCAAAAATAATAATTCAATTGTTTCCTTGTGATTTCAGGTCAAACCTATGTCGTCCGCTATGAATTTGACCGTTAAACACATGTTTTGGCTGTTTATGACACGAGAACTGCATTCTCTGTCATCACGGGCACACGACACATCTGATTGACATGCCATCTACTTGACCACTTCAAAATTCACTCACCCATTCTAGTAATCTGATTTCCAGCCGTTCCTACTTTTTATGCCCATTTGGACCCCCACGCGTGTTTGTGAAGCGCATCCAACACTTAAAAAACGCATATTGAGCCGTACCGTGCAAACCGCACGTCCGATTGTCGTTCCGTCTCCACGTACAAATAAAAAATAATAATTCTATTGTTTACCTGTGATTTCATATCAATACGAAGTCTCTCACTATGAATTTGACCGTTAAACGCCCGTTTTGGCCGTTTATGACACCAGAACTGCGTTTTCGGTCACCGCGGGCACACGACACCTCTGATTGACATGCCGTTTGCTCGAAAACTTCTCAATTCCCTCAATAATTTTTTTCGTATTATTTCATGCTATTATGACTTCCTTCGGCCCATTTGGATCCCCCCACACACGTTTATGAACCCCACCCAACACTTAAAAAAACACATATTGACTCGTACCGCACAAACCACATGTCCGATTGCCATGATTTCTTTGAGACCATTTCACAATTCACTCACCTGTTGTTTTCATCTGATTTCAGGCCATTATGACATAGTTCATCCCGTTTGGACCCCCCCCAATGCGTGTTTATGAAGCAGCCCCAACACTTAAAAACTCATATTGAGCCATACCGTGCAAACCACACTTCTGATTGACGTGTTGTCTCCTCATACACGTCACGAATAATAATTAGATTGTTTCCCTGAGATTTCAGGTCAATTAGATGTCTTCCTCTATTAATTTGACCGTTAAACGCCCATTTTGTCCGTTTATGACACCAGAACTACATTCTTGGTCACCGCGGGTACATGACACCTCCGATTGATGTGTCGTCTACGCGACCAATTAAAAATTCATTCAACCATTGTTGTCATCTGATATCAGGTTATTCTGATTTCTTTATTCCAATTTGGACCCCCACGCACATTTATGAAGCACACCCAACACCTAAAATAATGCATATTGAGCTGTACCGTGCAAACCGCACGTTTGATGACGTGCTGTCTGCGCGACCACTTCATAATTCTATCACCCAGAAAGATACAGATATCAAAAGAGTTATTGGGCTTCTCCCAAGAAAAAACCGCATGAAGTTTCCCTCCATCCACTGGCACACCTTCCTCTGAAATTATTTGACCCAATAACTATACCAAATCAATACAAAAATGACATATATAGCTTGGCGTATAGTCGATGCTTTATATCTGTAATCTGGATGATGTCAACATATTGGGTATGATCATCATAAGTCTTTGAGTGAATGAAGATTTCATCCACAAATACTGAAACAAACTAATCTAGGTGAAAATGGAATATTCTATTCATCAAGGATATAAAAACTTCTAGAGAAATCATCAACACAATTGAAATTACCTCATGCATGGGGTTCATTCTCATCTAGATCACCAATATCTCTGCGATGTCCACCAGCTGTATTCAGAGCATAATATGTATCTTAAACATATCAATAAAATTCAATCTCAGTATGGATTGTTTTATTGTTTTCCAGTGGCACGACTTATTGCGTTGTCATTTCATCGATACGTGATGACATCTGTGACAACCTCTCCTCACACTCTACACATAACTGCTGGAACTGTGCATCAAAATTGTGCTACATATCCTGCATGGATGCATCTATATCAGTCTGTTTGTGCATCCCTGACTCTTTGCATGCACCCATCACATCTGCTTTAACCACTGCATGTTGTGGGACACCACCTCCATAAGTCAAAGAATAACCATGACCATCACGCACCACGACACGGTGAAATATTTCATCTCTACGCATAGTACTACAACGTTGCTCCTTTGGAAACTCAGCTAACTGAGCATCAAACTGATCATGTAGCATATAATGAATCAATGAACAAATATGAATCATTTATATAAAATAAAAATACATTTATGAGTAAATAATATGTTTACTATAACACCGGCAACATCGGGATCACCCGCCCTATGAGTCCTCACCCATATGGACATCTGATCGATCGACTCAATGCATTGGTGTAACTATAATAAAAGGTTTCACCATGTTATATTACAATATTTTTAAATTATTCATGAATAGTGAATTCTAAACTTACATCAGGTCCGAGGTGTGACTTATGTCAAGTGCCAAGTCTGGAAGGTGTGCCCTGCATCGCCCGATTATGTGAATGACGAGCAAAATCAGTCTACATTCAATGTATTTAATTAATAGACATTTGAAAAATTAGTCATTTATAGATTAAAAGTGATAAATCTTACCATCGCCACCTCACTCGACCAAAATGCAACCAAATCCTGCCCCTGTGTAGGAAGAATGCCTGGAGGGACTCACTATAGAATGTCTGGCACTCCCGCAAATGGTGTCTAGTGATCTATCTTCACCCTTGACTTGTAATCCTTCCATAATTTGAGGCATTTTGACATACAAACTGCCCGAAACTCATCTGGACAGGATGTAAAATTGTCATGTTAAAAAAATTGTTAGTATATGGGACAATAATAATAATAATATCATGAAAAATTATACATTGAATTTACCTAAACCTCCCTCCATAGTCTGTCCATCGTATCCTGGGGGAAATAACTCCATTCACGAGTTGTTAGAGGGAATATATGTGAGCCTCGTATCATATTCCCAAACTGATGACTCAATACAATAGCACCATATCCAATTGGATGAAATGTGTCATCATATAACACATCTAATCGGGCTCCTGAGTTCAAGGATCGAACCCCTCTACTAGGACCCCTGCGTCTGCTAGAAGACGCACTAGATCCTGATAAACATAAATTCTAAATTCAATTACAATATAAATTAATGATTAGAAATAGTTATGGAAATATACACAGAAAATTACAATCAATTAATTTAGAAAATTGAAAACATACATACTGACAACATCAGGTGAACCACTGTGACCACCCTGTGACATACCAACATTAAAAGAAATTATAGTTAAATCAAGAAAATTTTATAGATAATTAACTCATAAATATTATTACAAACAATAACTGGGGATATAATTAAATTTTAAAAAATCATGAAATTTCATCGTATCTCCTTCAACTGTATCTATGGCCCATTGTATATGTTCATCTCGCATAGATATTGTTGTTTGTTCAAGTGTTTGATCAGGAAATGCAACAACTTCAGGTTCCTCTTGGTCAATCAGAAAAACCCCTCTTGTAGACATGTTCACAACAACTTTCCAGTTAGAATCAATGCCGACAAAGTAAACTTTTTCTTCCTGCGGTGTCAGTATGAAGGGCTCATTGCTTACTCGGTCATCTTTATATAGCATATTGTTAAATTTTACTAATGTAAATTGGATTTTATCAACTTTCGTTTGATGAACCGGATCGACCCTATCAGACCTTAACAATATGTGTTTTATTCCACGACCATAAATAACCTCAATAATATCTCTCAGCAATCCATAATAATAACCCTCACCAAAAAATGAACAACCAACACCACTATTTTGTGTGGCTCGGTTCATGTAAACATCGCTAATATGAAATCAGCATCCGTTAGAATCCAATGACTTGTAGAGACAAGCTGTAATAAATGGACCATCAGCTAGTTGGTTGAGTTCTTCTCCCACAAGCGGGGTTAAATCACATAACTTTTGAATCTTCAAATTTCACATATACAGTTTAATGGATAAAGGATTCTGAAAATACAACTAGGTTTCACTATAAAAATATTAAATCAATTATACGTACATGAGTCTTGAACCATCATGAAATGTGTTGAAATGATGTTTTTGGATTTGATAGTCAGTTTCACAAGCCCTTTCACGTTTCAACTCAGTGATATACATTTTAAATCAGAACACAATATAAGGTAAGAAATAAAATAAATATAGAAACAAAATAAACATCAACTATGAAACATACTATATCAATGGAATAACTGATGGTGTGTTGAACAACACATATCGATGAGCTTGAACCCACTCGTCATTCTGCATATCAAATGTTATTCCTTCTCTAATTGGACACTCTTTATTCTGGGACGGTTTATCTATCTTTGTTTCAACCTCATCAATATATGAAGCACAAAAATTAGTACACTCATCCATTAAATATCCAATGGATATTGAGAATTCCATACGAGCTTTGTTAGACACATACCGTTTCAATGTATTTAAGTATCGCTTTATTGGATACATCCACCTAAATTTCATGGGACCGCCATCAATGAATTCACCAGTTAAATTCACATTCAAGTGAACCATAACATCAAGAAAAGAAGGCGGAAATAGTTTTTCTAGGTCACATAGTTCAAGTAATATCTTATCCTCTAGCTTTTTCAAATCACTCATTCGATGATTCCTAGATCAGAGCTGTCTGAAAAAAATAGAAACTCCAATAAACAACTCAACAAAGTGGGCAGTTAAGAAATCAATAATTTCTATAGGAATTAATTGTTGAAGCAGAATAGGATTATCGTGACTTTTCAAACCCTGTAATGTCATGCTTGTCATAGTCACACGCTTCAAAATATAAGAGCAATAACCATCTGGCACCTTAAAAGTATTCAAAATTGATAGACAATAATTGTTTCTCTTTTTTACTCATTGTGTACTATGCAGTAGGAATTTATGCCCAATTACCTTCACCAAACTGTAAATGTAATGGTTTTCTCAATCCCATATCTTGCAAATCGCGTCGATCATTAGCACAGTCCTTAGATTTCCCCTTGACGCCTAAAATGGTGCACAATATAATATTACATACATTTTTTTCAATGTGCATCACATCCAAATTATGTCTTAAAATTTAATATTTATAATAAGGAAATTCAAAAAAAAAATACTCCATTTCTTCCAATTATGAATTCGTTGTCTATTTTCAGCAGTAATAGAAGGCAATGTAGGAACAAATAAATCTTGAAAATCATACATTGTACAAATGTTTTCTTTATCAATTTGTGCACAAATTTCAACCCCAGACAGTATTTGTGGTGATGGGTCATACTCTCTATTCCCATCAAACGATACACGGTCTTTTCTTAACCTGTTCAATGGAGGAAGAAAGATTATGTGACCAAGATATGCCCACTTTATACAGTGTTTAAGCCATATAGATTTCTTACTCTTATTACAACAAGGGCAAGAAAATTATCCTTTTGTACTCCAACCTAATAAGATAGCATACGCTGGGAAATCATTAATTGTCCATAACAAAGCAGCCCAAAGAATAAACATTTCCTTAGCTGCCAAGTGAAAAGTCATTACACCATCGGCCCAAAATTCTTATAGCTCATAAATAAAAGGTTGCATATAAACATCGATTTTATCTCCATGTCCTCTCGGTCCATCAATTAGAATTGACAGTAATAAAAAAGGTTGATTCATACATACCCATGGGGTAATGTTATATGGAACCAACACCAATGGCCACGTACTATGTGTCGCACCAACCATGGAACTAAATGGGTTTAAACCATCTACTTCCAAACCCAGTCTAATATTACGATCATCTTGGAAAAAGTATGGGTGTCTTTGATCAAACTCTTTCCATGCCAACGAATCTGTCAGGTGACTTAATTTATGAGCCTATATCATTCTCTATGAATGCCAAGTCATCAATTTAGAAATTTTAGTGGAGAATAATATTTTATTCAGCTTCAGTTTCAGTGGGAAATAATGCATCTTTTTAGCAGAAACTTGTATCTCTTGATTCAAGACTCTCCCAATAAGAATGTGACTGCCTTGATTAATCTCATTGGTATTCCACCTGGATGTATAGAAAATAGAAAAAATATTTAATTGTTCATTCTCTTTTCTTAACAACATACAATTATTGTGACATGAATCAATTGTATCACATGTAAAACCAAGATCATCGGTCAACTTGCGAGATTGATAGAATGACTCTGGAATCTTCGCTCCAGCAAGGAGTACCTTCTTTAACAATATCAACAACATGTCGAATGAGGTGTCTGACCACTGGTTTAAGGCCTTCAGGTGTAACAATTCAATGACTAATGACAGTTTACTAAATTTTTTTGCATCCAAGATATAATTAAGTAAGCGCATCATCAAGAATTTCAAATAATTTCAATTCTTCTCCATCTGTAGAAGAAAGGTGATTACTCAATCCAATATCGTCATTTACGACATTATTATCTTCAGGTTGAAACTGACACATCATATCATTGAGCATTATGTTCATCGAATCAATTGATCTCGAATCAACATTCATATGAATAATTTCTAAGCGATGACATGAAACATAATCTTCTATATGACGTGTCCATGTCTTATAGTTTTTCAAAAACCCATTCAAAAACAAATGTTCTCTAACACTATATCGTTTGAAGAGATATCTATTTGAACATTTTCTGCATGGAAAACTAATCATATCGCTTGTAAATATATTGGTGAAATCCATAAATCACTTAATCACCTCATAATATTCAGATGAAAAACTATATTGCATATCAATCCAACTCCTATCCATATATGTATTCAATAGAAATCAAAAGTGAAATAACTTATTTAAATTCTAAAAAACACATATCATTTTACAATTTAAAAACCAAATTTGAAGGATAAAAAACATTACATGTAGAGGAATCGTTTGCGGGTAATGGGGTGTGACTTGATTGCGGATCTATGACGGCGTAGCGACATGATGACTGGGGTTCGAAGGTCAGACTCGAAAGGGGCGGAACCATTGGACGAAGCGTGGGAGGGTTCTACATGGTCGGGCACAATGGACCGAGAGGGTCCTACAGAGGCTTGAGGACTTGCTGGAGGGATACAGTGGGTCCGGGAGGGGACATCGGTGGCAAGACTGTCTAAAGGTGTAGTGTAGAGGCAAGGGGTGGGGGTTGCCAGGTCGCAGGGGTGTTGGGGTAGCGGGGGGCGCAGCGTGGAGGCAAGGAGGTGGGGGTCACTGGGGTTGCGGGTGGCGCAACACGGAGGCAAGGTGGTGGGGGTCACCAGGGGTCAGGGTCGCTGGGGGTCGGGGTCACCGGGGGTTGCCGGGAATTGCTTGGGGTCAGTGGTTACCAGGGGTCGGGGTCACCGGAGGTCAGGGGTTAGGGTCACCGGGGATTGGGGAGGGGTCGTCGGGGGTCAGGGAGTGGTCGTCGGGGGCTGGGGTCATCGGGTCGCGGGGTCGGGGTCGCCGGGGGTCGGCGTCGTGGGGTCGGGGAGGGGTGGGTCATGGGGTTGGGGAGGGGAAAATGGGGTCATGGGGTCAGGGGGTCGGGGAGGGAAAAATTAGGTTTTTTATGTGTTAAAATGCAGTGGCACCATTTGGTGGCCGCTGTTGATAGTATTAGAGGCCACCAAATAGAGGCCGCTATAAGTCCCCCGCCTAGAAAGCTAATAATTCTAGAAGTGTACCCATGATATTAATTAAAAGTGAAAAAATATTTTGGTCATAAGGTAATGGATTCTCTCAAAATCCCATTTTTTCCTTTTGGTTAGAACTTTTCTCTCTTTACACTAATGTAATTCTCATTTCTTAAAATTTTATTCCTATAAATTCTATGTGTATGTTCCAAATATATACACCTATATAATTATTCTTTCTTTTTTTGGGGAAACATGTTTTATAAGGATCACTTTTTTATTCACCCCAATAAGCATGCCTGATTTATGGGAACATCCTAATTTCATAACCATTTTCATGTACACTACATAACATATTTTACACCATAATGTTTTTTTTTCTAAAATCTAAAATTTCATTATGAAATACTAAATTAGTTCATTTATTATTTTATTCAAATAATAATTTCTTTTATATCTTTAAAGACTTTTTTAAATTTTCCCTTAAATTGTACTAAAGTGGATCATTTATAAAGTTTATTAAACACCCTTTTGACATGATTTGACTTTATTTGGAAATAATTTATCATAATATATTTCTATTTTACCCCATTAATGTCCATGTATGTTTTAAATCCAATCTTTCATGGACAGTATCAGGATACTCACTTTGGTTATTCCATATGATATTTTTACGATACCCAATTCTTTCCTGGGGTAACCCTTCTATTTATTCCTCATCTTGAATTTTTATGTGGAACACTTATGTGTGAAAATGTAATGATGGGTGTTCCCAAATAGAACTCCAACTCATTTCGTAATGTTTAGTCCCTTTAAGCGTCATGTTGGGATAGGGAGTAAACATAATTCCATTATCGAACATTTTCCAAAATTTTATATTGTCTTGGTAGTTATCCTTAACTCTTGTTTATGTCACGTTTTCTGTTGTTTGTACAATCAAATGATGTGATTATTACATGATCCCATGTTCTAGATGTTATTTTTATAAATTTTTACTCACGTTTCATTCAATTTTATGTAATAATGATATTCCTTTTAATCCATGTACTATGTTTTCTTCCTATGTTTATTCCCTTATAGAGATTATTTGCCCATTAATTTTTTCAATGTATTCCCTAGGTTATCCCATGCAATTGTAGGATGTAATATGGATTTGGGAGGTTATTATAGATAATAAATTATATTTTGGTTTCATATTATAAAATTATGTACCTAATCATCCAAAGACAATAGAATTTATAATCCTTGGATTATATTGGATGGTTAAATATGAATAAGATCATGTAAAAATATGTGAAAAAGGATAGGGTCACTATCGTTGGTATCAGAGCATGGTCTTGTTATTTTTGGGGAATAATATTAGAAAACATTAGTAATAATTTTTGGTAAAACTACATCACCATGGATAACCAAGATTGAAATGTTGGAAAAACAAGTAAGGATATACATTTCATTTATAAGTTTATTTTTTAATGTTAAAAGTTTATTTTTTATAAAATTAGTAGATATATATTCAAACCCACTAATTATAATTACTTATTCTTAGTTAATGGCTAGAAATATGATAACCAATTCCAACAATCAATGTGATAGAAAAAATGATGATTTCCCTTATGACATTCCAAATATGATGGGAAAGGGAGCTCAAAATTCATGAATATACTAGAAAAACTAGCTAAAGTTATGAATAATAACTTGAAATGTGTAGAAGGACCTTATTTTCCAAGGAAAGAACTTATTGTGGTGGAATCATTTATATGAAAAATTCCTCTTATATTTAATGGATCTTTATATCCTCTCACTATAGAATAATGGATTAACTCCCTTGAGAAGATATTCTAAATCCTCCAATGCTCAAAAGAAGAGAAAGTCATGATGGAAGATTATAATTTTTTGGGGGTAGCTAATCAGTGATGGATACTGATCAATAACACAATTCATAAGGAGGAAATTGATTCCATAGAATGGGAAGAATTCAATAAGGGTTTTCAATAAATATTTTCACTAAGCACTCTATCTTAAGAGCCAAAGGGATTTCCTCAAACAAAAGAAAAATGATGACTATTTATTCAGGGAGTATGGGGAATTTTTTTTATATATTTCATGATGCGCCTAGGGATTTTTCATGAACATTAAAACCAGGGAGGATTGTTCTTTAGCAGATGAAATATAAGTCTATGAAAATCATTGGTGATTCAAGACTTTTACATCTATGAGGAGATTTTTAATTATTCCATTAAGGTTGAAATGGTGATCATAGAATCTCATTGGTCTCATGGAAAAAATATAAAAAGAGGAAAATGAATTTTAAT
This sequence comes from Viscum album, assembly GCA_963277665.1. Classification (NCBI taxonomy): domain Eukaryota; kingdom Viridiplantae; phylum Streptophyta; class Magnoliopsida; order Santalales; family Viscaceae; genus Viscum; species Viscum album. The sequence goes on from OY728164.1 coordinate 487,341,007, forward strand.
ATGAGAGTATCATCATATAAATCCCATGAAGGAAATAAATCCTAAGATCCCACATGTCATAAGAGTAGGAAAATCATCCTATAAACTGCCTATGCGGAACCCAGAGATGTTTCAAATGTGAAATATAGGGTCATTAGGATAATTTTTGTTAAAGAGTTCCAAATAATCCCCTTAATTTGGAAGAATAAAGGAAGGTTTAGATCAACACTCAACCTATTTTACAGTGTTTCAACTTCACGGAACATGGGAATTGGGTGAGCCAATTCCCAAAGACAAGGGTTATCTGAGGAAATCAAAAACAACCTACAAGGAAGTAGGAAAGGACATATTCTATCACTACTACTAATGTAGAGCCTGAAAATGATGTGTTAGTAGGTTCACTCATTAATCATTAAATAAAAATGAACATACTATTTGATTCTGGTCCAATTAATTATGTCATATCTTTCAATTTTAAGAGTAATATTAAAACAACACAATAAACTATAGAGGTAGAGTAATCCATGATAATCGAAAATAGGGAAATTTTTTCATCCAAAATATATAACTCATCCCATGTTAATTATTGTGGATTAAACCATTAAGATAATACTTTACTTACTTTGGTGGAGTTTGATTCTATATTTGTCATGGATTTCCTATCTTAATATAAATCCAACATCAATTGTTGATAAAGGGATACAACTATTTAACTCTTGTTTCATCCCCTAATAATTTATTAGTGTAAGGAGGAGGATGAATCTCTAATAGAATCATCACCTAAATTTGGGATATTATTACCCTATTAACCAGCATATATAGTAGAAATTATTGATAAAAGGGAGAGAATCATGACTTAAGGCATGCCCATTGTGAGGGACTACACAAATGTGTTCCTAGAAGAATTGTAGAGTCTTCCACATGGAAAAGAGGTTTATTTCCAGATTGAACTTATTCCTAGATCTCTATGTAAATCAAATATTCCTTATAGAATTGTCACTATTGTGCTAAATGAATAGAAGACCAAGTTACAAGATATTCATTAAAACAATTTTACAACCCAAGTGTTTCACCATGGGGTGTACCATTCCTCTTTGTCAAAAATATTTATGGATAAATGAACCTCTTTATTCATAATCATGAGTTCAATTGAATCATGATATATAACAAGTATCTCATATAACAGATATAAGTTTTTTTTATCAGATACATGGGTCCAAGAATTTTTCTACGGTGGACCTTCGGTTAGGATATCATCAATTAAAGGTGAGAAAAGAAGATATTCCCAAGACTACCTTTAAAATGAGGTATGGACACTATGAGTTCATAGTGATGCCTTTTAAACTCACTAATTCTCCACAATTATTCATAGACATAAGGAATTGAGTTGTTATAGATTACCCTAAAAAACCTGTGGTTGCCTTTATTGATGATATTATAATATATTTAGAGAGAAAGGGGGAACAAGAGGAAAATTTTAATATTTTTCTATATACATTAATATGGGAGATAATATATCAAATTACAGTAAATGTGTGTTGTATATGGAGGATGTATCACTATTGGGGAATTTTATCACCAATAAAAGAAAATGTGTGGACCCTTAAAAAATAATGGCATTTGAGGAGTGGACCAAAACAATATATAATAGTGATCTATAAGTTCATTGGTTTAGATGGGTATTAGTAATTATTTGTGAATTACATCTCATGACTATCAAAAAACATTAACCAAGATGACTTGGATGGGAGTAAGTTTTTTAGGACCAGTGAATGGAAACAATTCTTCAATGAGTTGAATAAAAGGCATATCACTAAATAACTACTCACACTAACAACAAGCGGGGAACTATTTTTGATATTAAATGATCGTTAAAATAAGGTAATATGAATTTTTTATATGAAAAATGTTAAATTTATACCCTATTCATTAAGGCAGTTGAATGTTCATGAGAATAATTATCCCAGGAATGATCTAGAGTTGGTGACTGTGATCTTCACTTTGACAATTTGGTAGCATTATCTATATAGGGAGAAGTGGGAGATATATATTGATCATAATATCATCAAATAAATATTCACATAGATGGTTATTAATGTGCACCAATGGATATGGTTAGATCACATCAATGATTATGACAACTCAATCGACTATCACCCAGGTTAAGAAAATATAGTGGTGGATGCTCTATATAGAAAGGATCCTGTAACTTTATCAATGATGATATTTGAGAAGGATCCAATTTTCCTAGATATTTAAATGATTAACATTGGAATTATTAAGGGATAAACATCATCAATCTATTATCAAATGATTTATCAAATATTCCATATGGATAAAATAATGTATCCTTAATGAAATGATGAAGAAATTTAAAAAAACTTAAAGCTATCATAAATTGGGAATTCAAAGAGTTGAAAATTAATGATGAAGGAGTCATAATATTTTTATCATGACTATGTAAACCATCAAAACTAAATATAAAGAATGATCTTCTAAATGAAGAACATTTATCGACCATCTCTATCCACCTAGGGATCACAAAGATGTATCACAATATATAATAGAACTATTGGTAGTAAAATATGTTGAATGATTTCGATGGATATACATATATGTTCCTTGTATGTCATTAAGTGAATGCTGAAAGGGAACATTATAAGGTTATAATTCAACCGTTATATTTACCAACATAGAAATGGGAAAAACAACATTTGGCTTTTTCACTAGATTACCAATGAAATCTAGAGGAAATAATGATATATTGTTCATTAGATGATATTACAAAGAAAACTCTATTTAACCAAATTCAAGAGGACTTCTAAGTCGATCAACTTGAATGGATATATATCAGAGAATTGGAAAGGCCGCCTGGAGAACCATTATTTATTTTATCTGATCAAGAACAAATATTTACATCTATGTTATAGAAAAGACTCTATCATTATCTAAACAATGAGTTGAACTTGAAAACGACTTATTATCCTCAAAATCATGTTCAAACATAGTCTAATATTTAGACACTAGAAACATATTGAGAGATTTTTTTGGACTTTGAGGGAGGATGGGGTCAATATTTATGTCTGGTCATTTTACCTTACAATAATAGTTTCCACTAAATAATTAAAATGTCTCCATATAAATCCATTTATGGGAAAAGTTACATTTCACTGACATACTAGAATGAAGTCAATGATCATAAAATTAGAGGACCTAAAATGGTCAATGAAATGGTAGAAAAAGTTAAAACCATTTTGCAGCACATCAAGGTAGCCCAATGTTGATAAAAGAGCAATTTAGACAATCATTGATATCACCAAGAGTTTAAGGATGGAGACATGGTATTTCTCTTTATATCTTAATGGAAAAGAGTCATAAAATTTGCGAAGAAAAGAAATCTATGTCATAGGTAAATCTGTCCCTTTGAGAATCTCGATCACATTAGAGCTACAGAACATCGACAAATACTTCCACCAACTATGTCTTAAGTGCATGATGTATTCCACCTGTCCCTCTTAAGGAAGTACATACCAGATCCCTCATATATACGAAATCCATAGGTGGTACAAATGGAAAATAATCTCTATTATGAGGTGAAGCCGGTGAAGACCATTTATTATAGAGATAAATTTATAAGAAAAAAAGAAAACTCACCAGGTCAAATTACTATAGAGGAACCATAAATATGAAGAGACAACATGGGAGCTACAAAAAGCGATTAAGGGGAATTACCCTCGCCTATTTTTACCATAGTGTGTTAAATGAAATTTTAATAGAGAAATTTCATAAGGTGGAAGAGTGTAACGAACCATAATTTTATCAATGAAATTATCCCTTTATAATTATTAAATGTATTATAACGAAGATAAATCAAATTAGTTAGTAATCAAGACAATATTAATGCCAAATATTATAGTGGAAAATAAATAGAAAACAAGATAATAACAATAGGAAACATTGGAACTTCTCAGTCCAATAGAATGATCATGATCACAAAAAAATGCATTAGAAATAAAACATAGTGGTAATAATAAAATATTAATTTTTAAGATGAAATTATATATGACCTTCGGAAAATATCAATGACTGAAAAATGAAATAATATGTATTTATAAGATGTAGTAAACCCTTATGATCGTTAGAAATATGATAGTTAGAATGGAAACCTGACCATTTGAATAGTAATGTGACCGTTAGGAATATTAATATTGCCATTAGAATAGTAACATCACCTATGAAATAAAAAATAAAATTAATTAATCTTATAGATGAAAATGTGATATATTTATAACTTGGAATATGTGAATAAATATTTTAAAAATGATAAATTGAGTGTTTCTATTTATGTCAAACAAAATTGATTATTTACAATTTTATAATTAATATAATGATTTAAAATAATTTTTTTTAAAAAAAATGTATTCATAAATAAATATTTTTTTTCTGTTATAATTTAAAGATCATTTTTTGATACTTTAATTAAATTTTCAAAGTGTCATAAAGTCAGTTATAATATTACAATCAATATTTTTCAAGTAAATTATGAATTTATATAAATATTTTTATCATATTTATAAATTTTTATTTCATAAAATATATTCCATTTTTTAAATCTACACATTTAAAAATGGTTAGGGTGATGTTTTTGGATTTTTCTAAAATAGTTGAACTTTTAATGAACAGTAAAATATATTAATTTACAGTATTTAACAAATACTTGAATTATTGAGTCATGGATGATGTGTGTACGAGGTAAGAACACTTTTTTTCTAACTCTCCTGAACCATTTACTTTATTTATTAATATTAATCAACACTATGGATGGTCTGGAGCCAAAATAATTAACAAATGAATAAAATAATAAAAAACACCCATCTCCACCCACTATAAATACCACCCCTCACCACCCCTTGTCCTCACACATAAATATCCTTAAAGATTTTATAAATTAATTCCAATTCCCTTCCCAAGACTCTTCCCCATGTCTAGGAACTTTTTGTCTAAAAAATGTCTAAAACCTAGTTCATTAAAGAGGTTCTCAAGGAGACAACATACAAGAGGGAAAATCCTCCACCTTTATTTAATTCTTTCTTTCTTCTACCTCATCCTTTACTCCAAAATAATAAAATATAATTAACTCCAGTATCATATATGTACATTAATTTTGTTTTTTTATTGTAATATCAATATCTAAATATCCTCTCTTCTCCTATTATTCTTAAAATGAAAACATTGTCTGTGAGGTGTCGATTCACTACCTTTGTGGATGAAGTTTTTTTGTTTCCATTACCGCCTTCATGGCTAGTAAAAAACAATTATTATGATTAATAAAGATTTGATAATGTATATTATATCATTTTTCTTGTTTTGGAACTAATATATATACATAATATTAAATAAGAAAACAAAACTAGTCTATGTTGAATGAAAACCCATCAAAATAAACAAATCATTTTTCATTAAGGTTTTATCTAATGAATCATTCCCATATATGAAAAAAAATTATATATTGAACCATTTAAAATTATTTAATTGTATTATTAAAAAATAATTAAAATTTTTGAGTTTATTCTATTTGATAATAATTCCATTAATTAAACTCCATGGAACAGATCAAAAAAATCATGAAATGAATCCTCCTAAAAAGACTAAATTGAATCTTATAACTCATCAAAAAGGACATAAATAAACTTAATAAAATTATAATAAATAAAATACATGTACTATTTGTTCCAAATTAATTAATTAATTTATTTAATTTAATTATCCAGGATATTAATTACAAGCGCATAAAACTTTTGAATATAAGGTGCAAGATTCTCTCCAAAACACCGTTTTTCCTTTAGGCTAGCATTTATCTCTATTTAACCCAATGTAATTCTTGATTATTCTTATTTAATACTAATATATTCTATTTTTATGTTCCAAAATATGAACCTATCTCAATTATTCTTTCTTTTATAGGTAAATACATATTTTATTAGGATCTTTTTTAATTTCTTTCAATAAACAAACCCGATTAAAAGGAACAATCCAATTTCTTACCCATTTTCATGTATTCAGTATAAAATATTTTAAGCCACCATTTTTTTATAAAATAACTCATTTCATTATGAAAACATATCTTTGTTCATTTATTGTTTTATTCAAACAATTATTTTTTTTCTCTTTAAAGAAACATTAATAATTTCCCTTAAATCTCACTAATGTGGCTCATCCTAAAGTTTATTAATCACTATTTTTACATGTTTTAACTTTATTTGAACATAATTTATCATTATATATTCCAATTTTACCTTATTAATTTCTAGTAATGTATCAAATCCAATCTTTCATAGACACCATCATGATACACACTTTGATTATTCCTTATGATATGATTATGATACCCACTTCTTTCCCTATGTAACCCTTATGTTTATTCCATAGGCTTGATTCTTAATGTGGAACACATATGAATTAAAATGATTGGATGGGTGTGCCCAAATAGCACTCCAACTCATTGGGTAATTTTTTATCTCACAAGACATCATGATGGTATAGGGAGTAAACCTAATAACTTTATCAGACATTATCCACCATGTGATACAGTCTTGGTAATTATCCTTAAATCATATTTATGTCATGTTTTATTTTTTTTACCACACTCCAATGTTTCCATTTTAAAATTATCCCATGTTCAATATTTTGATATTCTAAATGTGTATTCATGTTCCATTCCTTTTATGTTCATTGTGATATTTCTTCTAATCGATGAATTAATATTTATTCTTATATTTATTACATTACACATATTTTTAGCTCATCCCATTTTTGACTATATTCCCCAGGTTTTCTCATGAAATTATAGGTGCTCAATTGGTGTCAGGATCTTATTTTGGAAAATATATTATATTTTGGTTTCATATTTTCAAATTATGAACATTACCTTACATATACACTAGAATTTATGATCCATGGTTTTTATTTGATAGTTAAATATGATTAAGATTATATAAAAACATGTGTAAAAGGATGGGGTCCCTATAGTTGGTATCATATCATGGTCTATTTATGTTTTTGAATTATCATTGAAAAACATTAGTCAGAATGATAAGGACAATTCTATCACCATGGATAACCTAGATTGGAAATTATGGAATAAAAAGTTAGGATATACATTTCATTTATAATTTTTTCCTTTAATGTTAAATGTTTACTTTTTATAAACTTATTAGATAAGTATTCAAGCCCCATTAATTTTAATTACTTTTTCTAAATTGGTGGATAAAAATAAGAGAGCATGTACGAACAATCATTGTGATAGGAAATATGATGATTTCCCTAATGAAATTCCAAATCTAATGGGAAAAGGAGCTCAAAATTCATGATAATACTAGAAAAACTGGCTCATGTAATGAATAATAATATAAAATGTGTGGAAGTACCTTATTTCACAATGAGATAACAAGTTGCGGTTTGATCCTTTATGGAAAATCAACCCCAACATCCCACGTCTAAATAGTGATGGAAGAAGCATCCTGGAAACTACCAATATAGAACTACGAGATGTTTGAAATGTGGAAGAGGGGTTCATTAAGCTATTTTTTCTCAAAGGGATTTAAATAATCCCACTAATGTAGAAGAATAATGAAAGGTTAAGAACAACCCTCAATATATAGTGTAGTGTTTCAACTTCAAGGAACATGGTAGTTATGTGAGCTCATGCCCTAAGCTAAGGGTTATCTGAGGTAATCAACAAGAACCTCCAAACCAATAGGTAAGAGCATATACTATCACTACGATTGAGTTTGATCCTAAAAATGATGTGGCGGTAGTTACACCAGTTATTCATTCAATAAAAAAATTATACAATTTGATTTCGATCCTATGAATTTGTTCATATATTTTAGTTTTAATATAACTATTCATACACCACCTAAAACTATGGAGGCTGAGTTATATATGAGGTCAAAAATAGAGAAATTATTCCATAAAAAATACATAACTCCAACCTAGTTAATGACTATGAGATGAACCTTCAATAAAATATTTTCTTACTTCCTTTAGTGGAGTTTAATTCTATATTTGACATGAATTAGATATATTTAAATCAATTCATCATCATCTATCCAGAAAAAGATATCACTCTTCATATCGTGAGGGTTCCCCCAATTTTGAACAAGTGTAAGGAGGAGAATTTATCTCTATTATAATTTTCATCTTAATTTTTGATATTATTACCCTATGAGAAGGCATATATTTCTCAAATTATTGAGACAATGGTGGGAATAATACTTGAAGACATGCCCATTATGAAGGACTACACTGATGTGTTCCCTGAAGAATTTCCTAGTGTTCCGCCCAACCAAGAGGTTGAGTTCTCAATTTAACTTATTCTTCGATCTATGCCTACCTCAATGACTTCATATTGAATAGACACTATAGAGTTAAAAGAACTGAATATGGGATTACGAGAGATTATTGGAAAGGTTTTTATAGTCCCAAGTGCTTCACTATAGAGTGTTGTAGTCCTCTTCATCAAAATGATTAATGGGTAATTTTTCCTCTACATTGATTATCATGAGCATAATAAAATCAGAATAAAGAACAAGTATCCCCTATAATGGATAGATAACCTATTCTATTAGCTACCTGGGTCCAATTATTTCTCTAAGGTGGATCTTTGGTTAGGATCTCCCCAATTAATGGTCGAGAGGGAAGATATTCCCAAGACTTCATTTACAACAAGGTATAGAAACATTTAGTTCATAATGATTCCTTTGAGACTCACTAAGGGTCTAGAAATATTCATAGAATTAATGTATTGAGTATTTATATATTACCTCAAAAAATTTGTGGCAGTCATTGTTGATGATATTCTAATATACTCCACGGGTAAGAAGAAACAACATGAGGATTTTAATACTGTTCTAAATACATTATGAAGGGAGTAATATATTAAATGTGTATTAAATGTGAGTTCTAGATAGATGAAGTATCATTCTTGTGGAATGTTATCATGGATAAAATAATATATGTAGACCCTTAAAAAATGATAGAATTTAAGGAGTGGCCCAGACCAGTATCTATAATGGAGATCCATAGGTATCTTAGTTACACTGGTTATTACTAATTATTTGTGATAAACTTCTGATGACTATTGAACCCATTAAATAAGATGACTTGAAATTGAATAATGTTTTCCTAGACTAGTGAATGTACGAATAGCTTCAATGAGTTGAAAAAGAGGCTTATTACTGCATAAGTACTAACACAACCAAAAAAGGGGAACTATATTTGATATTAAAACATGGTTAAAAGAATTTTCTAGGACGTTTACTGATGAAAAATGATAAATTGATAGCCAACACCTTAAGGAAGTTGAACGTTCATGAGAAAGATTTTACCATGCATGATATGGAGTTGGGAGCTCTAATCTTTGCATTGATAATTTTTTAGTAATATCTATATGGGGAGAAGTGTGAGATATATATTGATCATAAGATCCTCAAAATATATATTCACATAGAAGGTGCTTCATATGGTCCAGTTAATATGTTTATATCACATCAAGTATTATGATTACTCAATCTACAATCATCATGGATAATAAAACATAGTGGGAGATTCTCTAAGTAGAAAGGATCATGTAACTTTATCAATGATGATAAATGAGAGGGATCCAATATTCTTAGTACTACAAAATATGTACATGGGAATCATTAAGGAAGTAACATCATCAATCCATTCTTAAATTATTTATCAACAATCCATTATTAATAAAATAAAGTATTCTCATAAAATTTATGAAGAAATTCAAAATAATATATAAGATTTTAGAAATGGGAAATCCCAAGTGTTCAATAATGATGATGAAATATTCATAAGATTTTTGTTATGACTATGTGTACCATTGAATCTGAAGATAAAGAAAGAGATTCTGAATGATTCGCATAGATCAAAATTTTCTATCCACCCACTGATCATAATGATATATCAATATCTCTAAGAGAACTATTGGGAGGATATGATAAATGAGTTCAATGATTATACATAAAAGTTCATATTATATCATCAAGTGATGGATAAAAGGGAAATAACTAAGGGGATGATGTAACCATTATCTATACCAACATGGAAATAGGAAAACATCACCATAGATTTTTTCATTGGATTTCCAAAAACATCGAGAGGTAATAATGATATATTGTTCATTGTGGATAATATTATAAAGAAAAAACACTTTACAAAAATTTGAGAGGAATTCTAAATCAATCAACCAGAATAGATATATATAAAATAATTAGTAAATCCAGATGAAGTACCATTATCATTTGTATCTGATCAAGAATTGATATTGACCTTTATGTTTTAGAACAGTCTCAAACTATCACTAAAAATTAACATGAATTTCAGTATGGCTTATTATCATCAAAATCATGGTCAATGTGAATGGACTATTTAGACATAGAAAGACACGTTGAGATAATTTTATATGGAATTCAAGGGATGATTCGATAAACATATACCTCTAGTATAGTTCTCTTATAACAATAGTTTCCAATAAAGAATTAAAATGGCTCCATACGAAGAAATTTATGGGAAATGATGCACAACACCGACATAATGAGATGAACTCAGTAAACATAAATATATTGGACATGTAATGGAAAAAGAAATGCTAGAAAATGTGAAAACCATTATGAAACAAATCAAGGCATCCGAAAAATAATAGAAGATATAAGCAAAAAATCCCCTATAGGACCTGGAGTTTATGTTTGTAGAAATGGTATTCCTCCGCATATCACCGTGGAATAGAGTCATGATATTTTGGAGGAAATGAAAGCTATGTCCTAGGTATATCTTACAGTTTGAGATTAAAGATCACATCAAAGTTTTGGTATATAGACCAGGACTTCCACCAACCATGTCTCAAGTGAATTATGTAGTCCATGTATCTCTCATGAGGAAGTACATACCAAATCACTCATATATACTGAATTTAGAGGTGGTACAAATGAAAAATTATTTCTCTTAGGAGGAGAATCCAGTGAACATATTGTACCATAGAGATAAATTTTTATGGAAAAATACCACTCACGTGGTCAAATTACTATGGAGGAACCCTAAATATCAATAGGTTACATGGAAACTAGAAGAAGCGATTAAGGAGAAGTACCCTCACTTGTTTTTCACCACAGTATGTAAAAGGAAATTTTAAAGGAGAAATTTCATAAGGGGGAGGAATGTAACAACCCATAGTTTTGTCAATGAAATTTCCATGTTTATAATTATTACATGTAGTATAAATCATATATATCATATTAGTCATAAAACCAATCCATAATAATTCCAAATATTACAATAGAAAAAATAATATAAAATAGGATAATAAAAATAGGAAACTTTGGATCTAATCAATCCAACAGTATGATCATTCTCAAGAATAAGGATTTAGAAATAAAAAATAATTTTAATAATAAAATATTAAATTTTAAGATTAAATTATATAAGTTTTTGGGAAAATATAATTGATTGATGAATGAAATAAAAGGTATTTATAGAACTTAGTAAACCCTTATGACTGTTTGCAATATAATAGTTGTAAGGGTTACCCAACCATTAGAATATTAATGTGGCCCATAGGAATAATAATTTATCATTTAGAATAGTAACATTACCTATGAAATAATGAATAAAATTTATGTATCTTATAGATGAAAATTTGATCTATTTATAACTTGGAATAAGTGAATAAATATTTTAAAAATGATAAATTATGTGTTGGTATTTTGGTCAAACATAATTTATTAATTACAATTTTATAATTAATAAAAGTATTTAAAAGAAAATTAATTTTTATAAAATGTTTTTATAAATAAATATTTTGTTACCTTGTAATTTTAAGATAATTTAATGAGACTTTAATTAATTTTTCAAATTGTTATAAGATCAGTTATAATATTGAAATCAATATTTTTCAAGTAAATGTTTAATTTATTTAAAATTTATATTTCTCATATTTAGAAAATTATTACCATAAAATATAGTCCATTTTTGGAATCTACACTTTGAAAAATTGTTTGGGTGAATTTTTTGGATTTTTCTAAAATAATTGAATTTTTTAGGAATAGTTAAATACAATAATCTACGATATTTAAAAAATACATGAATTATTGAGTACTGGATGACATATAGAAGAAGTAAGAACCCATTTTTTCAAACTATCCTACACCATTTACTCTATTTATTCATATTAATCAACACTATTTTTTATCATGATCCAAAATAATTAACAATTGAATAAAATTATCAAAAACACTCATCTCCTCCTACTATAAATACCATTGCTCACCACCCCTTCTTCTCACACCTAAAAATCCTTCATTATTATATAAATTATTATCAATTCACTTCCCAAGCCTCTTACCCATGTCCAAGGACTTCAAGTCTGAACAAAAGTATAAACCTTTGTAACTTAAAGAGGTTCCCAATGAGACGACATATAAGAGATAAAATCCTTCGCCTTTCCCTTTTTAATTATTTCTTTATTCTAGATAATACATTCCTCTAAAAATAGTTACATGATAAATATAATATCTTATATATACTAGAATATATTTAGTGGAATTTAAATCATAAAATCCATTATCTTCTCCATTTATTCTAAATATGAAAACATCGTATGTGAGGTATCGATTCACCGCCTTCGTGGACGATGCGTTATTGCTTTCCATTGCTACCTAAAGGCTGGTTGTAAAACCATTATTATGGTTAAAACATATTGAAAATTTTATATCATATCTTTTTTCAAGTTTTGGAAGTAATATATATTTATATATAGTATTAAATAATAAAATAAAACTAGTTTGTGATGATCGAAACCCCGTCAAAATAAACTAAACATTTTTCATTGATGTTTTTTTAATTAATTATTACATTATAAAAAAAATAATATATGGGACTATCTAACATTATGGAATTATATTTTTACTATATCATTCCACTTATGTATTTTTTCTTCTGTTTATTCAATAATTCAAATAACTAAAATCAAGGGAACCGATCATAAAATAATGAAACTAACACTCCTCAAATAACAAAATTGAATCTTATAACTCATCAAAAGGAAATAAATTAATCTAATAAATTTATATTAAATAAAAAAATATATAATAATTAATTAATTAATTAATAGATGTAATTTGATTATCTGTTATATAAAGTACAAGTGTAGAACACTTTCATTCATAATGTAAGGGATTCTCTCTGAAACCCCATTTTTTCCTTAATGTTGCACCTTCTCCCTCTTTACCCCAATGTAATTATTAATTATTATTATGTAATCCTAAAAAATTCTATGTGTATGATAAAAAAATATGTATGTTTCTCAATTTGTATTTATTTTATAGGTAAATACATGTTTTATAAGGGTCTCTTTTTAATTCATCCTACTAAACAAGCCCAATTTAAGGGAACATCCCAATTTCTTACCCATTTTCAATAACACTCCATAATACAATTTAAGATATAATTATTTTTATATAATCACTCATTTCATCATGAAAAAAGAAATTAGTTAATTTCTTTTTTATTCAAACAATTATTATTTTTTATCTATAAATAATATTTAATATTTTCCATTAAACAACACTAATGGGCTATTTTATAGACTTTCATAAACATTATTTTTACATGTTTTCACTTCATTTTGACATAAATTATCATGATATATTCCTAATATAACTCATGAATATCCATTTATGTTTTAAATCCTTTATTTCATAGATAGCATCATGATACAGTCTTTGGTTGTGACTTATGATATGATTACAATACCCATTTCATTCCATGAGAAATTATTAGGTTTATTTCTTATGCGTGATTCATCATGTTGAACACATATGAATAAATGTGTTATAATTGGTGCACTGAGATATAAATTCATCGAATTGGGTATTTTTTAGCCTTATGAGAAATCATGTGGGGATATAGATTAAACCTAATTATTTTATGGAACTTTTTCAACCATGTTATAATGTTTTGGAAGTTATCATTGACTCATGTTTATGTTATATTTTATATTTATACCACATTATAATGATTCCATGATTACATGATCCCATGATCTATATTTCATTATTCCAAAGGTTTATTCACATGCCATTCCTTTTTATGTCATAATGATATTCCTTTTAATCCTCGTGATATGATTTATTCCCATACTTATTCCCCTACTAGGATTTTTAGACTTTTAATCCATGTGAAATGATTTATTCCTATTATTATTCCCTTACTATTATTTTTATCACATTCTTTTTTTCTATGTATTCACATGGTTATCCAATCATGATATAAGAGCTAAAATAGAGTTAAGAACAAATTATGGAAAATATGTTACATTTTGGTTTCATGTTTTCTTATTTTGTACCTAATATTACAAATACAATAGAATTTATGGTACTTGGGTTTTATTTTATGGATAAATATGCCTAAAATCATTAAAAAATGTGTACAAGGTTAGGGTCTCCATAGCTTGTGTTTTTCTGTACGATGGTCTACCACCTTACGAACCAATGTAATTCATTTTTCCACATCACCTATCATGGATATTGATAATGATGGAGTTAATGTTTATATATGATATTCATGAAATATTTACAATTTTTAAGAATTGATATATCATATACTTCTTTACCTTACAATCCATTGAAAAATGTTAGTACAATTTTTGTGTTTGGATGACTATCGCCTCGCGAAGAAATGTGATTCATATTATAATTATTACCACATAACATTAAGAATAATGTAATATTATTTAATGAAATAATGTGGTATTTATGAAATTATTATCATTTTGATAATATTAAATAACACTGACCTTTATTCTATCACGGTTGTTGAAAAATGGAAATGTTACTCTTGCATACGTATGACCTACACTATCCATTATTGTAAAACACTTAATTTTTAATAACCAAGTTTCATGGTTGGTTTTAAAATAATAAATGAAATAATAAAATTATATTTAATTCATTATTATAATTCTGTAGATTATAGAACAGTGACCCATTTGACTACTATCAACACATTGATGTTATTTTGAAATTATAAACTGTGCATCCTCAAAATAGTTGATGTAAAAAATTATAATTATGTAATTAAATAAGTCAATAAAAATGAATTAAATGATTAAATTACGAGGTATTAATAAAAAATTAATTGATAAATGTTTATTATAAAAGATATAATATACATAAATAATAAAGTCATTACTCAAGGTATGGGTTTTTGTCTCAATATTTCTTTCTTTGAGACAGATATTCTTATATGCACCTAAATTATTTTAAATGATGTATATACTATCCGATTTCAAATTACATCATTAATCCTTCTAACTTCATTATAATTTATGTTACAATTCCTCTACTTCATTCATGAGACTTATGATTAAAAAGTAACCAAAGTGGTAAGAGTATATATCTTAATATCATTTTTAATTTGGATTTTTTATTCATTAATACAAATTAAATTATATTTTTGATCATTTTCTAATAAAACCATTTATTTTTATTCTCTTATTTTCATTGATGAACTTTTATATTAAAAATACCATTTTACTCTCATTAGTACTTGAAATTATTGAGATATTTTTTTAAGATAAGATGACTTCATTTGTCTCTTGAATTGAAAAAAAATTATAATATATTCTTGTTCAGTAAAAAAAATTTCAAAGATGTTTTTAACATCCTAAAAATGATTTATTAAATATTATTTTTACCAATGTTGTCATTTTTACAAAATGTTTTGAAATTAATCTTCTATTCATTTTCTTAACATAACACTTACTAAACATTTTACAATAGTGTGAATGTATTGTTTCTTTTAACTTATATGGAATGTATGAAATTATCCTCCACCTGAAACATTATTTTATTTTATGCTTAGTTTTTATTTTTCAAAAAAAAATTTCTTAAAAGTATTTCCCCAATATTTTATGATTTTTTTAGTTTTTTTTAATTAGAATAGTTATTTTCCTCAAGATCATTTTTTAACTTTTTAAAAGTTTTTTTATTAATCAAGAAAACAACCTTTAATGTTATGAAATGATTATAAATTATATATTTTTGTCTCTTAAATATATACATAGATCACTCTCTCTCCCTATGATGGGGTAATACAAGCTCTATGAGAACATCTCAAATTTATTCATTATGGAATCTATTTTGAATATGTTATGAGACAAGATTATGAAACCTATTTATTTTCATGGGTAATTATTATGATTATGCCTTATTATTAACATCCTTAAATGTAAAAGATATTAATTTACATTAAATTAAAGTGAGGGGTGGTACTAAAATCATATTTCCCTTTATGGAACTGGTTAACATTTTAGTCTCATGGGACATCATTTATGTGATTAGCATGTGAACCTAATCCTTTATTGGACTTCATCCACCAATTGATGCTGTTTTAGCAGTTATATTTTACTAATATTTATGTAAATTTTTATTTTACTACCACATTTCCTATGATTCCATGATCTTATGATACCATGTTCCTTACATTATCTTTCTATTTGATTACTAATGCACATTCTCTTTTATTATATAATGTTATAACTTTTACTCACATGTTATTCTTCACTATCAAGTTTATTCCCCTACTAGTAATTTTATCCAACCCATATTCCTATGTATTACCTTGGTTATCCCATTTAGATTTTGGAGCTTTATTGGATTTGGTTTCCTAATATATAGAATAAAATTTTGAAGATTTATTTTAGCCTCACATTGATTTATTATGAACCAAGTATTCTAAGGACACGAGGACTCATGATTGTTGAGTTCAAATTTATATATGTTTGTGTCATAAATCACGTAAGAATATTTTTAAAATGATTAGGTCTCTATAATCATGTGCTCCATGTTATATACCAATCTTTATGCTGGCTACACATTGATCATGGTAGGAAGATATCAAGCATATCTATGAGACTAATATTGTTTTTCTACTAAGACTATCTTTAAGTATCTGAAGTATAGAAAAGTTATATTCCTGGTGTATAGATGTTATTGGGAAGTAGTTATGAGGAGATATATTGATTGTAGTTTTTAAACAAATCAAAACCATCCAAAGCCACAGTTAGGATATGTCTTCAGTCTCAACAAGGAATATGTGAGATACATAAACTCAATGTTGATAGTTGTCAATGATTCAATAGTGGAATTTGACTATCTTATAGATTTTGATATAATTTCAGAGTCTTTGTAGATATGAAACCAAATCAATGATTATGAAGTGGTGCTTATTATTTAAAACTATATTACATTATATTGTGATAATAAAATAGCGGTGTCTCTCATAAAGAATAGAAGTTCATATCAATGTAAAAAGCTCATACTTCAAAAATATCATCTCTTTTTAGATTTTTCTCAAAATTCAAGGTTCATGCTCGGTAGTGATTCCATTTTAGAAAACATAGATATCCCTATTACTAATACCTTATCTCAGCATAATCATGAACATCATGTGAATGATATCAAAATAAGAGTTGTTAACAGTTGGATCAAATATAAGTTATATTTTGTTGGATTTGGTTCTATATAACAAATTACTATGTGTGTTACGATTACCTTTTAGCAGGTATTAGAATATTAACAACGTTACCATCACATAATGATTTTTCTTCTACAAGACATTGTAACTGATAATGTATTAAAGAAACTTGTCACATAGAAATGATAGAGGAATTCTCTAATATGATGAGAACCTATAAGTGTGATGATAATATTGTTAAATATATTTTATATGATTGGATGATATATTAAAACAGTAAATATACGATACATCTAATTATGGGTAGGAGGCTTATATGACATTGAGACTTATTCTCATGATGTTATCCCTTAGATATCTTTTAGAGAGAGGAGGTTATGACAACTTGAACAACCCATAGGGAATCCTCATTAATACGTTTCATTGGATATTCCTATCCATTGAATTGTTTAATGGTATTTAAAATATAATATTTTTATTAATTCATATCATGGGTTTTGTGCCTCCAATTATTTAAGAATGTCATAACAGTATATGCACACTGTGAGGTATGATATGTTGGGTGCATCATGAATGATATTGTATTAAGGAATAAGTTGACGAATGATTTTTACCGTTTGGCCTATAATAAAAATTGAAATCTTAGTCCCTTTTTATGGGAATGAAAATTATTTATAAACTAAATTTCCAAGAAATTAGATCCATAAATTCACTTCTAGAATGTTAAAGAAAGTTACTTTGGGATCTTAGGTTAATGGAACCAGTATGGAAATTTTTTTATTACAGATATCGAGACGAAGGTATTATTTTATATATTGTATGTTTGTTGGATTCTTTACTTTTTTTTAGTAAAAACAACTTTCCCTAAATGAACATTGTATTTTCTCTAGATGATAAGTTTGGAATTTAGGTTCTTATGCCTATTTCCACTTTGAAAGAGGCTTAGGGGGTCACATATGATGTGTATCCATAATCTTATTTATTTTCTATATGAATTTAACATGTTGAATAATATTATTCCTATGTTTTGTTTAATAATTATTTATGTTTGGTTGATCAAAAATATTCAGTAACTAGTTATTTGAGAGAGAATATTTGATATTAATATTTATTAAATTTATATTCACTATTATGATGAATATAATATTTATTTATTTTATGGTGAATAATGTTGTGATATTTATTTATATAAATAAATATACATTATTCAAATTTTGATAAGGATGGATAATTTTCCAAATTAGTGGTATGGTGAACATTATATAAAAAATTTCAATTAAATAAATATTAATTTATGTATTAAAGAAATGAAATTTAGTTATCCATTAGTTTATAGAATGTCATGTAAAAAATAATAGTATTATTATTATGATTTAGAAATGTGTATTATGGGGACTAATAGAATAATAAGGGACAATGTGATTTTTTTATTATCTAACCCTTGATCAATATAAACTAAACTATCTCACTCTCAAACTTAATCATTATTGGGAACAACATGAATCTAAATAATCCTCTTAATATTTGCAGTACCCTTCTCCTAGAACACTCTAAAGAATATATTCTCCTCCTTTATCCTCTCAGATCAAGAGAGAACATGAAGAATCCATTTACCCTCAATGTGATTCTGGTGGTAATCAATGATAAATGATTAAAATGTTTGAATATTACAAACTAGAACCCTAGGATTTATGTACTGACATTCATAGGTACATGGTTCATGTGTGGATAACCACTAAAGGGATTCTACCCTTGAATCCTCTGATGTACTGATTAAACAACCTGAAGTTATAATATGATTCATCAATGAAGAAATAATTCTACTAAAATGTAATAATTAATTTATATATATTTATTATAAATTTCTAGTGATGATCTTATCTCATGGATTTCATGGTATCTATTTTCCTAGTTCTTCATAGAAATCCAAAAAGGTTAATTAATTTTCATTATTGGTCATGGGCCCCACCACATCAATTGTGCCATAAAATCTTCACATATTACAAAACTCAATATATATCTGAGGGACCCATACCCCAATATCCTAATTCTATCAGGTTTTTACCATCACTATTCAATCTCAAGATTATAACCTGAATATTGTCATGAGAAAAGTAGACTATAGATTTATAAATAGGACTATAACATCTTATTAATGAAATATAAAAAAATATTACCCCATATTCATGATATTCATGGGAATATTCTTAAAATGTATTATCTACTGGTCTAAATATGGATATTGGGCATTAAATCACAAAAATATATACTAAGGGAACAATATATGTCATTATATATTATGTACCTGGAATGTAAACTCACAACCTCCATCTGAATATTTTTTATCATTATCTCATCAATTATTTAAATAAATACATGAAATTATCACTTAATCAACATGAAATATTTTCTTTTTGTGATACATGGTGTGTATGGATATTACCCGGAGTCATGTAACCTCAAATTACATTGCATGTGATCTTTGATACACGATGTGTGGATCCCAATGTTTTACCATGTTAGGTATCATGGAACATGATGTCTCACGTAGACTGACATGGTGTGTCAATCTACATACACTATACCTTACATGATGTTCCTCACCATGTAATACGCCACACCCTCTATCATGCACCCAATGGTTATACCAAATGCGTTCATTTAGCCCATAGAACATGTGTAATTACTTATATCCACGATGAACTGATGAACTACTTGTTGTCAGTTCATGATCTACACACACTATAATCAAGAATTTTAGAAATAGAAATTCCATGAATATTCAATATCCATCCATTTCACTGCAAATCAACCCTTTTACAGGCCTTGGGAAAGACATCAGAAATCATAATCCCAAAAATATTATAAATGAATAAAAAATTAATATGAATTAGAAATCAGAATAATGATCCCAACCTCATAGTGAATCCCCAATGCATCGATGTCCCAAATCGTTAATCCACACTACATCTCCATTATATCAGGATTTGGCTTTCATTGGCCTCAATATTCGAGAATATCCTTCGTATCCACCTATACCTCAATCTCCTAAAGTTAATAAGGGATAGATCCCTTTCAATGTGTAACTGAGTGAATTTCCATGGAAGGTAGGGGGGATCCCAAAAAGGAAACCACCTAGGACAAAAAACCATTATATATTGTTTTACAACTAGTTTTTGTAGAAAAGTGTTTTTGTTTATTACTATTGAATTTAAATACCAAAGGAGAAATGATGAAATGGATGAATAAGTGAAAATGCATACAATTAACATGAGATTAATTTTTTATTTGCGAAGGATGTATTACATTGAGATGTATTAGAGAGTAGTTTTAGGATATTTGATGATGTTTAATTATAATATTCTTATATATTTTGACTTTATAATAGGTGTAAGAAGGCTTGGAGATGTTTTGATGAACTTTGAGTTGACTCTAAGAAAATTGAAAATTCCTAAAATATATGGGTTATAAATTAATAGTTCATATTTATGTAAAACTAGAAATTTCCTATTTTTTAATGGTTACCATGGAGTTGAGTATATTGGGTAATGAAAATAAGAAATTCATGACGTGTAAGAGTTACCATGGTGCTGAGTGGATTTGGTCAGGAAAAAATAATATTCCTGATATGTAAGGGTTACCATGGTGCTGAGCACATTCTGTGTGGAAAATTAGTGAAGGTTTTAATACACAAGGGAAAAGGGTAAATATTTAAATGTGGGGACATATATATAAGCGTAGAACTAGACTAGAAAAATGGAAAAGTACCTATATTAAAGGGTCAATTGAGATGATAAAAAAGGGTTCTATGAATAAAAGTACTAATACATAGGATTCATATTTATATTATATAATGGTCATCTAGGTGATACATAAATTTTATCTGAAGGATACCCAATGGTTGTCAAGACTGTGCTGACATGAAATTGGAAATACACCAGATACACCACATGATACATAATATAAATTAATAAGTGTACTTAGAGTCAACCCATGACACAAAAGGATATATAATATACTTGAATATATTGTGAAAATGATATCTCTAATATGTAATGGTAATCCCATTTCCACTATCCCATGAGACTTTGGATATATCATAAAGAGTTTTACATAGATTTTAGTGTGTATTACTATTTAGATATTACCATGTAATGAATGAAGTTGACATCAAATATATTTAAAGATCCTATTATTTAATCCATGATAGATTGTATCACAGCATAATAGGTTTAAACAGCAAGACAATTTGGAGGATCACATCATGATATTTGATGGATTTAAATATAATTTTTTTTGTATTTTGTTGATTTGGTTATTAATTGAGAATTAAATGATAAATAAGGACATAACTCAGTGATTAAATTAAAGAAGTAGAAGAAAACACTATAGTGAGATCATAACACCGTTATATATTTATTTCTATAATATATGAAATATTTGATGAGAAATTAAACTAAGATATTTGGGTTAAAATTTTAGAAGTTTTAATCAAATTTTATTGTACGTTTTTAGCTATACTATTCTTAAAGACACATGGAATGATCGTGAAACATTTATAAGGATTAAATTGATCCAAATCATTGGATAAATGGTAATTATTTCTATAAAATCTACTCCAAGTAGTTATAGAAAAAGGATAGTATAGATATATTGATATATTAGTTAAGGAGGATGTATATTTGTGTTCATCGTTAGAAAATCTGAATTTTTTTCTTAAAAATTGTATTGGTAGTGGAACTTAGCAGAAAGTTAATGTGAAATAAATTCTAAACCCATTTAATATAATGTGATAGTGGTTTATAGTACATTTATAGATTCATTTTTTAATTATAATTTGACTATCTGTTATCAGTGAATAATATAAAATCCTTATGTATTATTAAGATTGATATTTTTAATATCTATTTAAAATTTATTTTTTTTGGAGATGATGGAATGATATATTGAACATGATCCTTCGAATTATGGAACCAAATCCATTTATCATAGGGGTGTAATGGAATACAAAAAACCATTATTTTGTGTGCACCCTAATTCCCCCCCCCCCTTTATAGGATTTTTATTATTAGTTTGGTCCCAATAAGTGGTATCAGAGCCTAAGGTTTCTGACATGGTTCTTAGTATATAAATATATGTATTTATCTTTTTCACATGGATTCAATGATAAAACATCAATTTATAAATTGCAATACTTTTTATATATGTAATAATTAAATTTATTTGTTCTTATAAACTATTGGAAATGAGATCCTGAAATCTGTCCAATAAGATGATAACATGAGAAATCATAATGAATTAATAGAAGATATGGAGATGAAAAATTTATTTTATAGATGTATATCAAAATGGGCATTTAATAAAGATTTCCATTTTGATAGTTCTTTTTATATTTAAAAATTATTATAAAATTTATAATGAAATTTAGTGGAAGGAAATTAGTTTGTGATGTTTACCTCTAGAAAAAATTTCAAATTCAATAATAATGATAAATTAGTGAAAAAATTAAGATAATATTTCTTTATGAGTAATGGAAAAAGATAATGAATCAAGAAAACCATACTAAAAGGAAAAAATTCATAATGAGGTAAGACATTTTCATAATGGTGTTAAATATATGTGAAATATTTTTTTAATATTTAATTAACTATAGACATCTAGATTCCATTATAGATGTTAGAGATGATTATGATTTATTGGTATAAGGTATAATGAAATTAATCAATCAATCTGAAGAATGTTCATGAAGTTACTTGGATACGATCCAATCCATGTATTGGAAGCTATATCTACTAGGTATTATACATGGATTTTAATATTTATTCCAAATTAGTTTGGTTTTTTACTATCAATGATTTAATAAGGAATAAGATTCTATTTATAAATACATTACAAAAAATGGTAATAAAAATGAAGGGCTGAAGTGAGCTACTTAAATAACTTTCACATGAAGTGTGTAAACAAAGGGCCCTGGAGAAAGAGCTACAACAAATAATTATCCTCTTCAAAACATAACATGATGAGGGGATAAAATTTAGAAATTAATTAAGATCTAGGATAAGGGAGTTGGATACCCAATTAATGGTAAATAATGAGAAGATCATGGAGCTTGAAGACAGGTTGAGAAAATATAATGAAAAATATCCATCCTATTTAAATGTTAATAATTGGTGTCCTAAAAAGTATAAATTTTAAAACTATAACTATTTGGTAGTCTATTTATAAGGTAGGTACAAAGATATACTATTTTGTAAACTATAGACACATTATGTGTGTGTTTCAAGAGGATCGGAGTTTTAAAGGAGGAAGGAAATATGCTACATCAACATCTCAACAGAACAATGACTAACAGGGTAAGAAACTATGGAGATATGTTTTATTTATGAAAACAATAGAAATATAGATAAATATTATTTCAATTATGAACATATGTTTTCATAAGTAATTTCTCTATTTGTATGAAAATAGGAATACAATTTTCATTCATAGAAAATATGATGTGAAGGAAAATAGATTTATTGATTTAGAGGAAAGTATTAGAGAAAAAAAATTCATCACGAAGAAATGATGGTATACAAAAATTATCAATCATGTGAATAATGAAATGAATTTAGAGGAAGAATAATGAAGCTATAATATATGTATGAAATATTGATGAACATGTGAAGAGAGGTCCAAAAATTCTGAAAAAAGTATGGAGTAACTCTCGTATATATTAATAAGGGTATAAATAACGAATTACTAAGTGTTTTTACAGGTTATAACAGAAGTAAATAGGTGAATATTAGTGAAATATCAATCTAATAGAAAGAAATCTTTCTTTTATGCTATAATAAAAATACATAAATGGAGGATACTATAAAAAGAGGGATTAGTCTCACAATAGAGAAAGTCCCCAAGCTAAGGAAATTGAATAATAGTAATGGAATAATACATAAAAAAATTTATAAGTCGTATCATCGAAAGAGTACCACTAAAAGGTCCTGGAATAAAATTGGTAGTAAAGGGTTGGTCCACTATGACAAGCCACATTTCTCTACTTGAGGATATCCAAGAAGTATCCCTCCACACACATGTTTAAATATGTTTAACTATTATTTAATGTGATGCGGATTTAATTGGGATATAAAATTCAGGGGGTGACTGTGTTTAAATATAATTCATAATGAAAATGGTTTCGCAGAAAACACCAATGGTATCAAGGCCATATACGACTCAACAAGGGGTTTCATGAATCTACATTGGATATCAATGTTGAATATGGAATTACATGTCATGATGAATAATTTTAAATGATGTAGAGTAGAATATGTATTTTTAGTGACATTTAATCCTTATATACAATATCCTACAATATCAAGACATGTTCTTTGATCAATAAATGATATTAGAACACATCTCATGTGCTATAAGACCACATCTCAAGTGTTATCAAACCACTAGAAAAAGAGAACATAGTCCAAGAGAAGAACTAAAAAAATACTGAAGTTTGATGATTATTTTCCAATTCATTAATGATGTGGTAAGTTGTTTTATTTTTAGGGTATAAAAATAAATATATAATAAATTTTTATAAATAGAAGGTGTTTTCTCTATGATGAAATTTTTCAAAATACATAGTATTAAAAGATGATTCATTCAAGGGGAGTTAGTGGCGAGAATTCAATGGATGTTTTGTATTATTTAGGAAAATAGAAACCCTATAAAGAAAGGATGGACATGGATATCAAATTGTTTAATAATTTAAACCTAAAAAGTGGTATTATTTAGTTTGACATGTGAAATAATGTTGAAATAATTAAAATATAATTTTGTTTATGTTTATGGATGTATGTGATTGAAATGGGTGGATTTTATGTTATTGACATGGACTCTTGTTTTCCAATTTTTTTTGGGTGAATAATCTTATAGAATTTGAAAATGATTCATCTATATGTTTTAAATTTATTAAATGAAATTATGTGACTAAAATATATCAGAATAGAGTATTTTTTCCAATTAAGAAAATTAAAAAAACATTATTTTTTTATTCAACTAGTAGTATCAATTATGAAGTGAAAAATATAGATTTCTACAAGTGTTAAAAGGGATAAAGGATCAATAAACATGTGTATAAGAGATAAACTAAATGTCCAAAGGAGTTAAATATGGATAAAAGTTAAAATATTTAGAACTATTCTTAGAAGATGGAGTGAATCATGTTGTCCCAAAAGACTCTAGTTGATATCATTTAAAATATAGGGAAAATCTTGTATGGACAAAGGGGAGTATAAATAATAACATAACCTAATATAATACCATGATAAGGGTAGAAAGAATGAATGGAAAATATAAATAGTAATAAAATTTCATTTTATCATCAAAATAAAATAAATAAATTCACTATAAATCTAAACATTTTTTTTAAATAAATGTTGTTACATGATGAATATAGATTCTTGGTATAATTGAAAACATAATAAAAAGGGTGTATATTGGAACCATAGGTTATGGATAGAATTTTTTTCCAATTAAATTTGCTGTGAAATACATGAGGAGACATGGTGAAATATATAAATAAGTGAATATAGTTACTATACACATAGGGAAAACATTTGGTTTATTGAGGGTTCAAAACATTGAGATATATGGGGCAGTAGTTTCAGGATGATAATGCTGTTTAATGAGATTATTCTCATATATTTTGGATTTATAAAATGTGTAATAAGGTTTATAGGTGTTTAGATGAACATTGAGAATATTTCAAGAGAATGAAAAAGTAATTGTATGTTAGGGAAATAAATCTAGAGTTTAATATATTAGTAAAATTACTAAAGTAATGATATGTATGGGTTACCCTGGTGCTCATCATATTATGTTAAGAAAATAAAAAATTATTGATATTTATGGGTTACTATTATGATGTATAATTTTTGGATGGAAAATTAGTAAAGACATCAATACATTAGGTCTATAAGCAAATATATGAGAGATAACATAAATATATATAAAGGTTGATTTAGATTGGTAAACTGGAAAATTTCATGTACACATGGGTTGATTCAGATGATATTTATGGTTTTTCCAGACCAAAGTACCAATATATAGCCGTCATTTTAGTGTATATAATTTTTTATTGATTATATATAAAGGTGATATGGATTATATTCATGGTTTTTTATGACCTTGATGACTTGAAATTAAAAAGGTACCATAGCTGATCCTTGATAAATAATGGAACTCAAGAGAGAATACATAAGACGAGTTAGATTTATCTCACAACACAAAGGGATACAAAAGATAATTGAATTTGTTATCGAATTGAGAACCTTTAAATGTTAGGTTAATCCATTTTCCATTTCACGCAAAATATTGGCTACACTCTGAAGAGATTCGTAAATATTTTAGTGGCTATGCCTATTATGTGGTTCCCACAACATAGAAGAAGTTCACATCACAAATATTTGTATATACATTGATTTTCACTTTGAGGGAGTGTGAAATGTCACAATAGGTTTGACGATCAAAAATATATTGAAGGTAAATTCATGATATTATATAGAGTTATGTATAATATATTTTGAAGATTGTGTGGATGTGATTGTTTATTGGACATAATGTTGTGAACAAGGATATAAATTATTGATTTGGATGAGAAATTTTAAGGCCACAACATTGTGAGAAGAATCACTTTTTTTACATGGTTGTTTCTAGTATACCATATAAATTTGGAAAAATATTAAAATGAAATATTTGGTTATAAATTTAAGGAGGATAAATAGAATTTAAATAAATGTATTTGACCGCACTAATCAAGTGGACACATGGAATGATCATGGTTCGTTAAGGTGGACTAAATATTTTTCAATCCTTTTAACAATGGGGATAAATTTTTAAGAACATTATAATCTACATGAAAAAATTCTAGGAATATGGGGTTTTGAACAAATAGATATATTAGATATAGAGGAAGAAGTGGAGCTGTGTTCTTTATTAGCATATCTGGGTCTTGGAGAGAAGAATGAAAAGAAAAATAAGTTTCATTATTGTATTTAACTGTTGAAGATAGAGGCAAACATGATAATTGTAATATGGGATTATCATTATATGTGAGAAGGAGTTCTTCTATGACATTCATATATAATAAAATTAATTTAAACTCATATGGAGTGGTCATTACTATGAGTATTTAGATGATTGGAAGAGTAGAGGACATGGAGTTTAAAAATTCATCAATTTTGGAGTTATGACATAAGAATAAAAAAATTATCCTTAAAATACTTTCATGTCTGTAAAATTTTAAAGAAAGATGTATATTTATTAACATAATACTACCTAGTGCGTAGAAGAGAAGAATATGGAGTATCCCTTGTGTTGACAATGAGTATTTTCTAAACCTTTTAAGGGAAGTGCATCATAGAAAAAATATATGAAGAATTAAAAGACATATACATTTAACTAGAAATGATATTGGATTTCAGTACACCATCACATCAACAAGTGGTTTCTAAATTTATTTTCCATCAGCAGTGAAATATGAAAAATCATTATGTGTTATTGTGATTTAATTTATGTATTTGTATTTAATATTCATTGTGAATGGTGATTAGGGAAAGATAAATTGAACACATTCCATAAAATGAGGGAACATGACCAATGTGTACTAAGATATACATAGAAATAAAAAAAATTATTTACCGTGCACCCTAATTCACCAACTATAACACTTGGGCTTCAATTATAGTATATATGATTTTATTCATAAAGAAATAATAACACAATGCACATAAATTTAGTCAAGAATATTATTAAAACCTAAAATATATTTATTATAAATTATATTTTAGGAAAGGAATATCATTTTTTAAACCAACATGTCCACATTTCATTAGGGTTAATTTTTTGGTTTTTCTTAAATAGATTCATTTTTAGTGAATAGTGAAAAATGTCAATTTTAAAAAAAAATTCATTTTTATGAAATTATAATGATATAAGAATGAACTAAATTTCATGATTACTTTTTAGAAAAAATATTTATATTTATGATTCATTATAATTTTTATAAACATATAATGTTCAACATTGGAATATATGATTAACATTTTAGAAATATATGTAATATTTTTTCCCAAATAGAAATATTTTCATTATTTAATATTAATCATATATTTACATGGACAATTTTTATTATTATTCACTTAAAATTACAAATAAATCTTATTTTTAAAAAAATAATATAATTAACTCCATTGGTATCATTATAAGACTTTAATTTTTTTATTCATTTTTTTGGTCAAAATATTTTTCTTTCAAAAATGGGTTTTATTTCATTTTGCGCACTTATATAAAAATTAATTTCTAAAACATCTGAAAATAGAAAATTATAAAATAGAATCCAAATTTTATAAAATCATAATTAAAATTCTTTAATAATTTCATCATAATTTTTTGTTAGAATGAATCGTCAAAATATTAAAAATTAGTTACCACGATTAGGGTCAAAATGAGTTTACTCCGGTGTTAAACTTGTAGAAAATGGTATAAATACCACTTAAACTATTCTATAAATATTTGTAGTCTAATTTATAGATTAAAATTATAATATTGTATTATTTTATTGTTTTTACGCACTTTTACAAGAAATATTACTTATATATTTAAAATATTTTAAGTAATTCGATATTTTTCTGTTCCCACACTTAGAAAAGGGATCCACTTATCATCTCTTATTCAAACTTCTCAAGACACATATATCGACCAAGACCTGAAAAAATATCTTCCTAGAATTCCTTCTCATGAAATAAAGGCTCTGGTCTCATCCATGTACCATCCAACAAGGCTCAAGGTTTAAGCCTAATGTGGTTTTCCGAAGAAGATGTATAACTTTTAATGGAGTGTTTTCATTTTAGTTAATCTTATATTTCATTAAATATTTCATAAAAACCCATATAATAAAATTATTATATTAAATATACTAAGATTTAGTTATTATGGTGGAAAACCCCATATTAATTTCCATTCCATCCAATGGAAAAATAAAATCATTGCATATACATATGTATGGCTTACTATCTCCACATAATAGTGTAATTAGTTTATAATCACCACTTTACATAGATGGATATGAACATGAAAATAATTAATATTTATTATATTTATGAAATAATTATGATTCTATAAAGATAATATATCATTTACCTTGTTACCCCTCTACACTTTAAAAAATCATAAACTTTCCCGTGCATACTAGTACACTACCTCCTCCACGAAGAAATGTGATTCAGTTTTTATGTACACAATTTAAGGCTGATTAGAAATATTTATAGAATAAATATATATTATATTTATATAATTATTAATACAACATATATTTTTAAGTAATGAATAATATTTAAGGATAAAACCCACCAAACCGTAACCTACATGAATAATTGAAATAGTTAACACTTAGAAATGAATATTGTGATAACTATTTATTAATAAAAGAGTGTAAAAACCTTATAAGAGGATAATATTTGACATTATAAGTATATATATTGTTCTGTTATAGATTTATCATAAATTTAATTTTATTATAAAGGAGTCAAAAATTACTTTCAAACAATGTTAGACCTAATGAAATGATTTATTTCACAGTCTCATCATTATTTGGGATTATTTATGTCTATGTTTTGGTTGGAGGAATTATATGATATTAATATATAAAACACAATAAATATTATTCCATTTTTATTATTTATTAAAATTAAATGTTTTCTTTATTTTTACACTCTCTATGTTCTGATGATTGTGATAGATTATTATTACGAAAAATCGACTATATTTTTCTTTCGATCGAGAATATTTTCATATCATGTATTTATTTTCATTAAAGTATTTTAAATAATGTCTCTACTATTTTTTAATTATTGATTAATTTTATTTATATCCATGATTGAATTTTTTAAATTTTTATTAAACGTAATAATCTTGTTATTTTCTAAATAGAGATGTTTTTACTGATGGGTTAATTAGAAACTTTGTTTTAATATACATCACATGAATAAATTTTTCCAATTTTAACACTATTATTTGATATGATATTATATAGAAAGATTCCATGTATATTTTAGATTTTTTTTTAAATAGTGAATATTTTTAAATTTTCATTATTTTATTTTAAAATGAAAAGAGTATATTCCTTAAGAAATCTAATAGTAATTCATTAAAAGTATTTTAAGCCATGTAAATATTATTTGATGAGTCTTATGCTTTAAATAGGACACACTATAATGATTCCATATTGATTATTTTTATGTATGTCTTATGATAATTTTTATTTTGGAAAATATTAACAATATATATTATAGTTCATCCAATATTAACAGTTATTAATAAATATGATAAGCTGATTATGATGTGTTTTTTCTATAAGATGAGTGAATCATAAATTTTTATTTATAAGCGGGGCCTAGAATTTCATATCCCCATAATGCATCAATATGTCTCATGATACAAAATAAATTGGTCATTTTTCGGAAACCTTTTCTAATTATATAACACGTAATAGTATGAGGCCTTTATGATAAGTTTATGATGTCTAAAATTATTCATTCCAGAATTATGAAATAAGTTATTCATGTCCATATGATTATTTGAATAGTTATATTGTATGTATATAAGATTCAATAACATGTGATTTTTTATATGTAAGTAATTAATCATCAACATCCCTACCATGTCATTAATTAATTATTTATTATATGATATCTTATGTTGTAAAATTCCCTTAGTGAGTATCTAATCTCACCCTTTTATTTTTACTCCTTTCCCTCAGGTTATAGGAAGTGAAATATGATTAATATAAAATGAAATTCTAGAGGGAGTTTTCACATACATGACATATTTTAAAGGTATTTTTCTTTTAATTTACTTTCTTGCTTTGTTTTGGGGGTTTTCCATGCATTTTTGAAGGAAATGGTGGGTTTCCAAATTTCGTCCAACTCGAGATCCCATTTCCAGTTTTGAAAATAAATTTTATTTCTTTAATAACTACTTCGTTTTTCAACCTTTTTTGCCCATTAATCTTCCAAAATTACCTTTATTTAACTATTCAAACCACCAAAGAATATTGGGTTCCTTAAAAATTCATTATAATCTTGGATTTGGGTGATCAAAATAGGTATTGGGCCAACCTGAAAACCAATTTACTGTTTTAAAATTTGTTTTTTATTCTGTCATAAAATATTCATTTTTATCCTTTTTTGGTGATTTTACCTCTCACATGCTCCCAATGTACCTAGACGCACCACCAGCTTCGATTCCCCCACTTTGGAGATCATATCGGTCGAGAATTAGGGTCAAACCTCTCATGTTTCTAAAATCGTCTAGATTTCTCAAGCAAGTGACTATCCTTATAAGTTCCTTCCTTTTCCTTAAGCTTTATCCATTTTTTCTTGAATCCCAAAATGTCCAGAAGATATGGCTTCGTACCTAGAGTCTCATTGTGAGTTTCTTGGTCCAATCCTCCAGTTTTAGGTTTGATCTCACTCTCTTGTGGTGCGGTGGTGGTGCAGTTGAAGTTCCACACTAGGATTTGTGGTTCCTGACTCTTTTGGTAGGTGATTCCATTGTGAATGAAATTTTTGTGACAAAGATTAATGTGTTCATGGTATTTTCATGTTTATTAAATTTGAATATTTCTGAAAAAAATTGTTTTTAGTTGCATTTATAAAGCAAATGAATTTTAAGTTCCATTTTTGGTGAAATTGGATGGTTTTCATACAAATCTTTTATTGGTTCATTTGGGGATAACCAATAATTACTTGGTGGATTTTATTGAACAGTATTTGGACTAAAAATCATGTTTTTAATGTTTATTCTTTTTTTTGTTGCTTTGAAATTTTGTTTAATTGGTATTTTGGAAGCAAATGGGCTTTAAGTGCCATGTTTGTGTGAAAATGGGGGGTTTTTAAAAGATATAACTTCTTGGTTCACATGGGGCTACCCCAAACCTGAATTTTTGGTTTCATTAAAGGTTATTGGACTTCCATTTTGTTTTGGTGACTTAAAAGTGTACACATAGTGTGGAAAGTGGATATTTCAAAGATATTTGGGTGCAAAATAAAGGGATATGTTGAGAGGTTGTTTTATTGAAAATGAAAATGTCTTGTTGTGTGTTTTAAATGGTATAAGGTGTGTATAGCTACTGTATTGTTTGTCTATGACCAGCAGTGGTGTTTGATATTCAAAAGGATGTGTGTTGTTTTCTAAAATTGTTTGAGCACAAAAAGGGGAATCTCAGGTACTTAGGTGGGCGGATATGTACTAGTACGTCTAGTGAATCAGATGGTTTGTGTCTCTATTTCACTGAGCGAATGTATAAAGACAAATCTAACTAAACTATGTGGATGATATTTGGGGACAACTAGGTTATTGGTATGTTCCCTACTAGTGGATCATGCATGGGAAAAGATTGTTACTTGGATACTTTACACCTAGGTACGAGGTACATAGGGCCCGAGACTATGTTGCTGCCTAGGGGTGTTCCCTGTTTTGGGGCTCATTGGATTTTTGGTATTTACCCTTGTATTGGGGTGTTTTTGGAAGTAATTTACAGTATCTCACATTTCTATTTAAATGTGTTAACATTCTGAAATTTTTAGTTTGAAAACTATTTTCAATTGAAAGTTGCATTTCTTGGATTTTATCACTGCTTTTCTTTGTGTATTAAAAGTTCTTGATTTTTTGAAATGTATTGCATTATATATGGGATCATTGGGTGGTATCCTATTGGGATTATCCTCACAACCTACTTACACCTCTTGAGTGTAAGTTGAATTGGTTATGTTTGACTGAGATAAATGAAAGGCCAAGGGTGATGGCGGTTCTGGGTGTTAGTCCCCATCCTTGGGATAGAGTTGTAGAGAAGGCTTGTGGGTGATGAACCCTTGTCATGTGGAGTCCATGCGGATGTTTTTTTGTTGTTTCATTGTGTCTTTGGACCTTTTTTTATTTAATTTAAACTAATGTATTCATTTCTGGATTTTTGTATAAACCTTGCTGGTATGAATTTTTCAGATTCATTTTATCAAATATTTTTTATTTTTTATGTATACATATTTGGGTAAATCATTCCCAAACCAAGATAAATGATACCCTGGAACATGTGCCTACCCGTGGGGATAGGGAATGCCCTTTGGGACTTGCCATGGGCCGGGTTTGGTGTTGTTAATGGTGGCGACCAGATTCAGTTCATGACAAAATGGTATTAGAGGAGGTTAATGTTTTTAGGTTATACTGCTATTTTGGGATGAGTCGGGATAGACGGGAGCTAGGACTGACTGGGCTCGGGGTTTTGGTTTTAAGTAGGGTTCTTGGCTCTCACCTCTCCTGGAAGACCTTGAGTCTCCAGGGGATGTTAGAATTTACGGATTGATTTCACATCCAGGTGAGACGTGTGGGCTGCAGACCACATGTGGACATCAGGCAGATGTGGGGTAGTTGTTCCTTTTATTTAGGAAATGTGCTTAGTTTATTTATATTTTATGTATTTGATTAAAATTTTCAGAATTGTGTTATTGACTATTGTTTTGTGACTGTTTCATTTTTTAGAAACATGCCACCCTGGAAAGCTCCCACTCTCCCACTGGAGGAAGCTGGAGAGAGTTATCCCACACCGATTGATCAGAGACTCGTGCAGGCTATGGTTCAGGATATCCAAGATTTGGGACAGGGACTAGCTCCTACTCCTATTCCTGCTAGGGAAGAAGAGAAAGGTCCTAGAAAAGATAAAGCATAAGAGTTTTTGAAAAACATGCCTCCTACCTTCCGAGGTATCTCAGAACCCCAAGAAGTAGAAGAATGGATCAAGAAGATCGAGCGTATGTTTGAGTTCCTGGAAACACCCGTAGAGCTTAGGGTGAAGTGTGCCTCCTTTCTGTTGGAGGGTCCCAGCTTTAAGTTTTAGGAGTCAGTGCTTCTGGCTGGGAAGAATGAGCAGATGCACTGGGGAGATTTCAAGGTTGTCTATAATGAACAGTACTGTCATAAGGTTTTGGCTTATGCTAGGTCTAGAAAGTTCATGGAACTTGTTCAGGGGAATCTGTTTGTGTTGGATTATGCCAACCATTTCTCTAAGATGGTTCGGTATGCTCCATAAATTGTCTCTAATGAGAAGGCAAAGGCCCAGAGGTTTGAGAAAGGCTGGCGACTAGAGATATACTCCCGGGTGTTCATGTTTAAGCTGAGGACCTATATTGAGGTCATTGATCAGGCGTGCATGGTGGAGATTGATAGGAAAGGTATGGATAGTTTCTATGGTTTAGTATCGACAGTGGAAAGTGGCATCTCCTTAGAGAAGAATAGGAAGTGGGAGGATCATGTGAAAAAAGGAGGTGGCAATTCCGGCCACTCTTCCAGTCAGTTTTCTTCTGTGGCTACTGATGTGAGATCGGTCATGTGCCACCAATGTGGGAATCCCGAGCATATTCGACCATCATGTCCACTTTTTCCAAAGCCTTGTTACTAGTGTGTAGGTATGGGGCATTTTTAGCGCTTCTGTGATTTAGCACATCCACTCTCAAGTGGTTCAAGGTCAGTGGCTTCAAGAGGAGTGCCGACATAGTTCAAGCCATCAAGGACTGGGGAATCTCAATTTGGCGGTCACGGTGGTAGGGATAGATCATCTTCTGGGTAGATCCAGTCTAGGGCACATCCACAGACTAGCGGTTGTCCTCAGGCAGATACTGGACATCTATATGCAATGGATCAGACACCAGCATGATCAGTGGCGGGACCGTTGATAGTTTGAGGTACCGTTTTGATCGCATCTTCTATAGCTGCTGCTCTTTTTGATACCGGTGCCTCTGTTTCATTCATTTCTTCCCGTTTTGTGGACATTCTGAATTTTCCAACTGATTTGATGTCTTTCGCAATGGAGTTGGTGACACCACTAGGAAAGAAGAAGGAGCACGATCTCATGTGCTCGTCGTGTGCACTTTCTATGTCAGGGGTAGAGATGGATTGGGACCTATTGGTCTAAGATATGGACCTTTTTGATGTCATAATTGGGATGGATTGGCTAGTATACTTCCAAGAACACATTAATTTCTACAGACGGTGTGTAAGTTTCACAGAACCTGATGGGAGTCATTAGGTTTTTCATGGAGAATGGGATCCTTAGTCAGGTCGTGCAGGGCCACCACTCCCAGAGTTGGGAAGTGTTATCTTCCAGTTATCTTCACTCATTCTAGAGGTTGGTATTTCCCCTGAAGGTGTACTACCTCAAGTGGTGAATGAGTTTCCGGATGTATTCCCAGATGATTTTTCAGGTTTTCCCCCAGAGCGGGATGTGGAGTTTTCAATTGATCTTGCACTGGGACCACAACCGATATCTCTTCCCTCTCATCGCATGACCCCATCAAGCCGAGGGAACTAAAGATACATCTGGATGACTTAGAATCCAAAGGATTCATTCACCCGAGCGTCTCTCTTTGGGCCGCTCCTGTGTTGTTTGCAAAAAAGGATGATAGATCCCTCTGGTTGTGTATTGACTACCTGAAGCTGAATAAGGTAACAATTAATAATAAATACCCTTTTACCAGAATAGATGATTTCTTCAATTAGTTAATGGGGGAAAAGTGGTTCTCAAAGATAGACCTACATTCGGGGTATCAACATCTTCGGTTGAAAGAGTTAGATATCCCAAAGACAACATTTCAATGTAGGTAGGAGCACTATGAGTTTTTTGTCATTCCCTTCGGATTGCCCAATGCTCCAATAATCTTTATGACACTCATGAACATGGTGTTTCATCAATATCTCAATTCCTTTGTTGTGGTGTTCATGGATGACATTCTTGTATACTCTAGCTCTCAGGAGGAATGCGAACATCACTTGAAGATGGTTATGGGTACATTACGGGATCACCATCTCTGTTCAAAGTTGTCAAAGTGTACTTTCTGGATCAGGGAGGTGAGATTTCTAGGGCATGTGATCTCAAGGAAAAGATTTTCAGTGGACCCTGAAAAAATTAGTGCGGTCATGTCGTGGGAGAAACCGAAGAATGTGTTCGAGATCAGGAGATTCCTTGTCTTGGCTGGTTATTACAGGCGATTCGTTCAGGATTCCTCTCAGCTTGCTTCACCGATGAACGCCCTCACCTAAAAAGTGGTGAAGTTTGTATGTGGTCCAGAATGTCAGGAATCGTTCGAGGAGCTGAAGAGGTGGTTGACTACCGCCCCTGTGCTGATTTTTACAGAGGCGGGAAAGGGTTATGTGGTCTATTGTGATGCTTCAGGTATGGGTCTGGGGTGCGTGGTTATGCAGTATGAACACATGGTCGCATATGGCTCTCGCCAACTTCGACCACACGAAAAGAACTACCCGACCCATTACTTGGAATTGGAAGTGGTGATGCATGCTTTGAAGACATGGCGTCACTACCTATTTGGGGAGAAGTTTTTGGTCTAAAATGATCACAAAATATTGGCTTATATGTTCTCGTAGAAGGACCTCAACTTGAGGCAGCATCGCTAGATCGAGTACTTGCAGGTGTTTGACTTTGACATTTTCGATACCCCAGGAAAGGGCAATGTAGTGGTCGATGCCTTGAGCAAAAGGGTTCCAGTGTAGGATTTGAGGAATTCCAGTGATGATTGGGCATTGATGGGGCTCTTTTCTCGGATGCATGTGGAGACCAGGGAACACAGTGGAGGGGAATTCATGGCGAGCGTCCATTTGAATCCTTCTCTGTTGGACTTGATTCAGTGGGAACAACCCAGTGAAAAGCTTTGTCAGTGGTTGAAGAAGTTTCTTCATGGTGGGGAGACATCCTCTGATCGGTCGTCATCTCCCAAGGGAATCTTGTGCTTCAAGGGCTGTTCAGTAGCACCGTTATCTCTACATAATGTGGTGATGCAGGATAGCCACCAGTCTTAGTGGGCTATCCATCCAAGTGCCACAAAGATGTATTATGATGTCTGTCGATATTTTGGGTGTCTTGGTATGATATGGGACATAACAGACTTTGTTTTGAGATGATACACATGCCAACAAGTGAAAGCAGAGCACCAAAGGCCCTCCGGTTTTCTCCAACCATCACCCACACTTACCTAAAAGTGGGAAGAGGTCACCATGGACATCATTGTTGGCTTACCACATACACCTAGGGGTAAGAATGACATTTGGGTGGTGATAGATTGTCTGACCAAATCATCCCACTTTATTCCGATCAGAGATACATCTAAAGTGGATGAGTTGGGCCATTTGTATCTTCAAGAGGTGGTGACACTCCATGGTGTTTCATCAGCAGTTGTCTCAAATAGAGACCCTCATATCACTTCTCGGTTCTGGGAAGGCCTTAAAAAGGCTTTGGGGTCTCAGATTAAGATGATCATGACATACCAACCTCAGATGGATGGTCAGACATAGCTAGAAAATCAGATTTTGGAGGACATGCTCCGTACATGTGTATTGTACTTTGGAGGTTCCTGGGATAGCCATTTGGGGTTGGTTGAGTTTTCCTATAATTACTGTTACTAATACTTGATTCTAATGGCTCCTTTTGAGGCGCACTATGGTCGCCCTTGTCAGTACCCCCTGTGTTGGGCTGAGGTAGGTGAGACCTCACTGCTAGGGACAAGTCTAGTGCTGGAGACGTTTGAGAGGGTCAAGTTGATTAGGCAGCATTTATTGATAGCTCAGGGTCGCCATAAATCATATGATGACTAGAGGCGTCATGACGTAGAGTTTTCTGTGGGCGATATGGTATTCTTGAAAGTGACCCCTCGTCTGGTCCATCGTCGATTGGGGAAGAAAGGGAAGCTGGCATCGTGGTATGTCAGGCCGTTTGAGATCGTCAAGAGTATTGGCAAGGTGGCATACAAGTAGGCCTTACCTTCTCAGTTAACTTCCATCCATGATGTCTTCCACATCTCTCAGTTGAAGAAATACAACCCAGATCCATCTCATGTGTTTAGTTGGGAAGAACTGGAGATAGATCTTGACTTGTCTATTCTTGAGCGGCCAGTGAAAATAGTGGACTCCCAAGAGAAGGTACTTCGAGGGAAGTCTATTCCATTAGTCCAGGTTCTATGGATGCATGGGAATGATACACATGAGACATGGGAGCGAAAGTCATGGGTCGAGGAAGAGTACTCGTTCTTGTTTTTCAATCAAGCATCATGTTGACTTTCTGGGGCGGAAAATCCTTCATGGTGGGGAAAATTGTCACATACGTGACATATTATAATGGTTTTTTTATTTTAATTTACATTATTGCTTTGTTTTGTGGGTTTTCCATGCATTTTTGATGGAAATGGTGGGTTTCCAAAATTTGGGCCAATCTGGGAACCCATTGCAAGTTTTGAAAATAAATATTGTTTCTTTAATATATCTTTAGTTTTTCAACCTTTTTTACCCCATTAAACATCCAAAATGACCATCATTTAACTACTCAAACCACCAATGAAATTTTTTCTCCTTAAAAATTCCTTAGAATCTTGGATTTGGGTGATCAAAATAGCTATTGTGCCAACCTGAATTCCCATTTCTAGTTTTAAAATTTGTTTTTAATTCATTCATAAAATATTCATTTTTATCCTTTTTCGATGATTCCACCTCTCACGTTCTCCGACTGTACCTAGATGCACCCCCAGCATTGTTTCCCCTCTTTGGAGATCGTATCAGTCCAGAATTAGGGCCAAACTTTTCAGGTTTCTAAAAGAGTCCAGATTTCCCAAGTAAGTGACTATCCTTATAAGTTACTTCCTTTTCCTTAAGATTTGTACCTTTTTTCTTGAATACCCAAATGTCTAGAAGCTAGGGATTCGTACCTACGATTTCATTTTTTGTTTTGTGGTCCAATCCTCTGGTTTTAGGTTTGATCTCACTCTCCTATGGTGCGGTGGTGGTGCGGTTGAAGTTTCGCTCTAGGATTTGTGGTTCTTGACTCTTTTCGTAGGTGATTCTATTGTGCATGCAATTTTTGTGACTTATCTTGATGTGTTAATGGTATTTTCATTTTTATTGCATTTTAATGTTTCTGCAAAAATTGGTTTTAGTTTAATTTATAAAACAAATGAATTTTAAGTTCGAATTTATATTGAAATTGGGCAATTTTCATACAAATATTTTATTGGTTCATTTGGGGCTGACAAATAATTACTTAGTGGATTTTATTGAACTATATTAGGACTTAAAATCATTTTTTAAATTTTTATTCTTTTTTTTGTTGCTGTGAATGTTTTCTTAAATGGTGTTTGGGAAGAAAATGGGCTTTAAGTGCCATGTTTGTGTGAAAATGGTGGTTTTTAAAAGATATAACTTCTTGGTTCACATGGGGTTACCCCAAAACTGAATTGTTGGTTTAATTAAAGGTTGGTGAACTTCTATTTTGTTATGGTGACTTAAAAGAGTACACATAGTGTGAAAAGTTGATATTTCAAATATATTTGGGTGCCAAACAATGGGATAATTTGAGATGTTGTTTTTATTGAAAATAAAAATGTCTTGTTGTGTGTTTTAAAACATATAATGTTTGTATAACTACTGAATTTTTTGGATGTGACCAGTAGTAGTGTTTTATATTCAAAATGATTTGTTTTGTTTTCTGAAATTGTTTGAGCACAACAAGGGGAATCTCGGGTACTTAGGTGGGCAGATATGTACTAGTACGGCTGGTGAACCAGATGGGTTGTGTACCTGTTTCACTAAGAAAATGGATAATGAAAACTCTAACTAAACTATGTGGATGATATTTTGGGACCACTAGGATATGCTAATGTTACCTACTAGTTACTCGTGCACGGGAAATGATTGTGACTTGGATACATTACACTGAGGTACGAGGTACATAGGGACCGATACTATCTAGTAGCCTAGGGGTGTTCCTGGTTTTGGTTCTCATTGGATTTGTGGTATTTACCCTTGTATTGGGATGTTTTTTTAATTACTTTACTGTATCTCACATTTCTATTTAAATGTCTGAACATTCTGAAATTTTTAGCTTGAAAACTTCTTTCAATTGAAGGTTGCATTTCTTGGATTTTATCACTGATTTTCTTTGCGTATTAAAACAAATTGCTTCTTCACATTATATTGCATTATATTTGAAATCATTGGGTTGTATCCTATTGGGCTTAGGCTCACACCCTACTTACACCCCATGGGTGTAAGTAGACTTGGTTATGTTTGACTGAGGTAAAGGAAAGGCCAAGGGTGATGGTGGTTCAGGGTGTTAGTCCCCATCCTTGGGACGATGTTGTGGAGACGGCTTGGAGGTGATGTCCCCTTGTCATGTGGATTCCATGGGGATGTTTTTTTTGTTTCATTGTGTCTTTGGACCTTTTTTATTTCATTTGAACTCATGTATTCAGTTCTGGATTTTTGAATAATCCTTGATGGTAAGAATTTTTCAGATTCATTTTATAAATTATTTTTGATGTTTTATGTATAAATATTCTAGTAAATCATTCCCAAACCAAGATAAATGATACTCGGGCACTTCTTCCCACCTTTGGGGATAGGGAACGCCCTTCAGGCC
This sequence comes from Viscum album, assembly GCA_963277665.1. NCBI lineage: Eukaryota > Viridiplantae > Streptophyta > Magnoliopsida > Santalales > Viscaceae > Viscum > Viscum album. The sequence continues at coordinate 487,382,033 of OY728164.1, forward strand.
TTTCCATGGGCCGAGTTTGGTGTCGTTAATGGTGGAGACCAGATTCGGTTCGTGATAGAATAATAATATTTTCAAAGAAAATAATATGTTGTATTTTATTATTTAAAATATAATCTATGATTCATTAATGTATTTATTTTTTTAATACTAATAAATAGGTCGATCCCCCAAGATATGATAACTTATATCTCATTATAATGTAATAATCTAACCACTGAATCTAGAGAACTAGGTTTGGGGTTTTTACGGTTGGTTTCAAAGAATTTTTTCTATAAGCCTTAAGAAAAAGCTTTAGTAAGGAAGATAATGTATGGTTTCCTCGAAAACACATCCCTTTCAAGATATAAGAAAGGGGATATAGCTCTGACACATGAACAACTAGGGGTAATAACTCTAAAAGGTGTGGATTAGGTATTTACTCAATCATCACTAGTGTATGTTGAGTGGGAATATGACTACACAAATATATTGAAACTACTGGGGGACATGCTTTGGTTGATTCACATGATTTTTACAAATGATTATGAAATTTATGAAAATATTTTTATACATTAATAATATTTAAAATGACACTGAGCTTTTGATTAAGTTATTATTTATAAATAATATTCAATTTATTTTATGTGTTTCATCCATTTTTAAAATATACAATATTATTCTTAAGTTTATGATCTAATATACTTAGGCTATTGTTTAAGAAATACACATTGAAGAAGGAATGGAACCTTATCAAGGAACATAATCTATGTAGGTATTTCACCCAAGTCAGGATAATAAATATGTATTTGGAGTTAGAGATGAATAAATTTTATGTATATTAGGGTATATTTCTTAGGTTATGACTAATAAACTTTCCCATATAGAGCATCATATTGATCAACAATGAAGTGTAACATTTTTAGAGTGTTTTATGTGACAACAACCTCTATCATTCAATGCAACAAATAACCCTTTAATAGTGGATAATTGGATAAGTTACTTAAAAAATATGTTTCTAACTTTTGGTAATAAAATCTATAATGTTTTCATGTAATATTATAACCTCATGGTGTATTCCGATCAATGGTGGTCATTGATTAAAAAATATGGATATGGATAAAATAGAAGGGATTATGTGGAATGATTTTAAATTATTTTTCATTGAAAATATTTTCCTCATAAAAAATCAGAAGATATGAAGAGAAAATTCCCAAGTATAAGAAAAGGGAAGGAAAAAATATTTATAAGTATGAGGTTATATTTAATAGGTTATAAAATAATACTTTATAATACATATGTTTTCCAAATAGTAAGATTGGCTATTTTTTTGATAGGATAAATCCAATTCATTTAATTTCACTAGTCTCCAAAAATTTATAATTATATTAGGATATAATATCATTTACTATAAATAAAGAAAAATAATTATCTATGTCTTAGGAAATATAAGGAATTTAAGAGATGAAGAGGATAGATGAACCCGTCATGAAGAAAAAATATTGATAAGTGAAATAAGAGAAGGGTGTAACTTCCAATATGTGATAGTTTGGTTAGGAAAAAACCTGGTAAATGCTTTAATAAAAAAATTTCTTCAAGTTTTGTGGGAAATTATATCATTCTCATGAATATAAGGTTAAGGAAGAATATATAAATATAAATTTAATTATCTTTATATACATGGGAAATTATTCCAACCATTTCCCCATGCATCAAGTGAACTTTTCATAGAAGAGCCCAATGGGAGGAGGTTAACCTTATGTAATTAATATAACATAATTTTATCTTCCCATCAATGTGGTGTCATGTAATTTTATTGTAACTTTAGTGTTATCCAACTATTTATTTAATTATAGATCAAAATAAATATTATATTATCCATTTTTTCCAATAAAGTTAGATATTTTTATATAATAGTATGAAAGAAGTTATCAATCAATACCTATAACAAAAATATTACTGATAAAAATAAATTACAGTATAACATCATTATAATGAATGGATATACACTATTTATAAATTTAATTATTATACATATGGTAGAATTTGATATATACTTGGTATGTATTGAATTTAATTTTATAATGAAAAAATTTAATTCAAAGAGAAGGAGATCACGATTTGTGATGAAGATGTGGAATTCCTTATATTTACAATAGAGAATTAACAATATTAATATTTACAAGATCTACCCTCAGTATCTCTTCTTAATGAAATTCAAGGAGGATATAAGAAGATATAAACTATGGCTGGGAAAGGTAACCATATGACTGAAGATGTTCTTGGTGATATAGAATTCATTTATGTGTTTCAAGATAAACTAACTAAATATTCACATATGTGTGAAGTTTATTTTTCTACTTAAATCATCAATGATTGGAAATAAATATTTAATACAACCTATAGAATAACCATAATAGAACTAGTGGTGTTAAATAAACTACTGAAGGATTTCTGTGATAAGGGATTCATATGACCAAGTCTTTCATCTGGGAGAGATCTTGTTTTGTTGGATAAAAAGATGGGCGGGACTATGTGAATGTATATTGATTATATGGAAAAAATTTGTTCTACCATAATTAATAAGGATCCACTACCTATTATTTATTAACTATTTTTTGAACATCAAGAATCTTAACATTTTTTAATGACTGATATTCATTCAAGGTATTATGAATTAAGAGTAATGAATGAAAATATTCCAAAGATAACATTTTGTTAAACATATGGAAAGGATGTTTTCAATTAAAGGCATGTGGATTGACTAATGCACCATTTTTTATGGATCTAATGAAAAGAGTGTTCAAGGAAGGTATTTAAAATTTTATGGATCTCGATAAAGATTAGTTCTTTGTATAAAACATTATAAAAATAATATTTGTTATTGTGTCTTTTATTATCTTAATTTCATGTGTTTATAATTGTTGATATCACTCAATATATCCAATACTCATTACTGGGGATGTGGTTTGAGAGTAAGAGGGGATAATTTGAAAGAATGTAAATTTGGTAAAATGTTTGGTACACTGAATCACTCCCCTCTTAGTGTCCCCGGATGATCCATCTAGGCTCTACCAGGGGTACTAGAGAATAGTTCTACCTATTATTGGATTAACATTTTTCCCTTGTTTTTTTTACATGGTCTATATGAGGTTCAATTTTGAAGATTATTCTGAATCACTTCATGTGTAGATTTATGTTTCCATTCTAATTGAATTAAAAATTAAGGTTTCTACCAACACTATAAAAATAGGATGAAGAGGGAAACTCAGAGGTTGGGAAACAATATCAAGGAAATAAGAGAAGGATCAATACTCTCTTTTCAAATCAGTTGACAATGATTCTTATCTGGAATGAAATTAAAGATTGGAAGATTTTGAGGAAGTTGAATCTATCAATATTTTAAAAGGCTTATACTCTCAACTAGAAATATATATAAAGAATATTCCAAATAAAGTGGTTTCAAATATACTTTGTTAATTAATGAATCTTTTAATGAAAGAGTACAACATGAATAATAAATAAATAAAATGGTGGATGCACTTTAAAAGAAATATAAATGGTGCAATATTCTCACAAACATTGTCAAATAAAATAAAGAATATGTGACTCTTTGTAATCAAAATATTTCAATAATTAAAGAATAATTTAAATGTCATGGTTATGAGATCACTATGAGTGGACATATTTTTAGTAAAGTAATCATTTCACATGAAACATTTTTCAATGTATCCATGTTATTCACTCAAATTGAATATAAAACATGTAATTTTAAATAGCTTGAAAAGCGAGAGGAAGAAAAGACCATATTTTATGAACAATATATGTTTAAGATCAATTCTCTAGAATAATTTCATAAATCTATTTGTAGTTTCAATGAATCCCAATTAGATTTTAAATCCAGAAGTGTCTAAGAATTTAAAAACTCTATGATTTAAGGTAGTAAACAACATGAAAATCAGATTAATAAACTAAAAAGTGAATGTCAATGAAAACCGAAAATTATTAAAAATGAGAAGTTTTACCTTAAAATGAAATGTCTAGAACTCGATATTTAATTGAGAATTTTGAAGAAGACAAACTATAAAACTTCAAAAAAATTTGAGAAGAAAATATTTTATACCCAAACATATGAAGATAATCAAAACTCAGAAGGTATGTTTCTATACAAACTATTGATGACAATCATCACACTAAACAGATTCAAATTGGTGGAAATAATAATTCAAAATCATATGTCGACCAACCTTATAGAATCTCATGTATGAAGGTAAATCATTACACATTTAATAATTTTATTATAATGAAGTCTAATATGGTAGTGCAGGTTCAAATATAAAATATTGGGAGATATGGATTGGTAAAATTACTAATAAACTCACTAAAACACCAAGGGTGGATACATGTAAGATCAAGAAAAATAACTCTCAAAAGTATTCTCCAAAGAATAAAATACCAATCTAGATTCATAAAAGCACTAAATATTTTTTAGAATGGTTCTTCAAGTAAAAAAAGATGATTTATTGGATATTTCTGGGGTTGCTAAAAATTTGAGCATCTGACGATTTATTGTTGGAAAAAAATATGTGAGAATATAAAAATTATAGAAGGCCTATGGTCAGGGGGATTAAATGTGAATAAATTAAGAAACCAACAAAACTAAAGTAGAATACATAAAGAAGATGAATCTATATATCATCAATTGTTTTGTTTATGTTGAAGACATATGTGATTATTGAACAATAAGTGGTAATATTTAGGATGAGTTGTATTATATCCCAACCCTGAACTATTCATATGATGATGATAAGAAAACGTCACAAAAAATGTATATGAAAAATACAAAAGTTGAAAATTCATCATTGGGGAATATTTAAAATATGGTAGTCAGGAAATATGTGAAGAAAAATACACCCAAAAATTATGATGAGTTGGATGCCAAGAGTTTCTTATCAACTAAGAAAATAATATTCTACTATGAAGGAGAGGTCGTACCCTGGACCACTGCCAAAAATCCATGGAAATTAATGGAAGAAATCTGAAATAAAGATTAGAACCAATCTTGGACAGAAACAATTTTTTATAATGTATTGATAACATTTATAAAGAAGACATAGATAAGTTACCAAATAAAGGTAACTCAAAACCATTGTAGAATCCATGAGAAATTTCTAAAATAAATAATATTAAGAAGGAATTTTTGATCATTTTTACTACAAAATTGTATGTTTATTGTAAAATAAAACAAGCTAAAGATGACGCACCAGCTAGAGAAAAAGAAAAAGAAAAAAATTGTTTCCAATAAAGATATAGGGTTTAATGAGATTATTTAAAAAAACTAAAACTAATGTATCTAAAAAACTACATGGATGGTGTAAGTAGACTACAAATAATGAAAAAAAATTATATAACTATTATACCATCTCAAAGAGAGATATTAATGATTGAAAAACAGGCACCAGAGGAAACTGTTGTGCAACTGTTAGAAGAAAGGATAAAAATCTGCACAAGATGAAGGTGAATGAATGAAAAATTTATATGTTATCAACAAAAGATCAAAATTTCAAATGTAAAGTGGGAATAATCATTTATTATAACAGACACATTATAGTTACAAGGAATACAGTCTTTGGGTTGAGTTGAAATTGTCACCCCTATTTCACCTATTAATACACTCAAATATTTCCCATTTTATTCTCATATTATTGTGTATTTTTTGTGGTTACATTGTAGGGAATTGATGTTGAATTTAAATCTAAAAATGTGAAATTAGTGAAAAAATTGGAAGGAAACAAGTTGTAATGATTATTCAAGATTTGATAAAAACTTTAATTATTTCAAATCAGTGCACTATAAACCTGAATATCTTGAATACTATCTGATGAAATTTTCCACCTGGTCAAATGGAAGGGAGTTCATCTCTTAAGGGGATAAAATATAAAGGATATGATATCAATTTATATTTCATAAATATCTATAAATTCATGTCATCACTACATAATTTGGAGACATAGGTAACCCAATTCCACATCTTTCATTTGCCTTGATTATATCAAATATGTGAATAAAGGGAGAGTGTTTATTGATCTCTAAGCTCATTAAAGGGGGAAAATATTATTACAATTAAAATTTATGATGTTTCTACTAAAGTGTGTAGGATAATATATTACTCAATTTTTTTTTATAAAATCCCCCTATTTGAGAGATAAATATTATCATGATATCACATTAATGGTTGTTAATATATATTATATACATCATTGGTTGTATGTATCTTATTTTATTTAATGGGTTAGCCCATGTAGACTTATATTAGAACAAATAAAGTCTTTTTCCTTGTGAAACATGTGGTTCCATCCCTCTTTCATAAAAAATAGAATTAATTTCAAAATATCGTGAAAATCAAAATAAAACCCATGTATTAATCTACTATAGTTATTATCAATAATGGGTGGAGACATTGAATTAAAGAATCAGTATTGAGAACAAAGAAAAAGGAGGATATGAAAAGACCATGTCGATGGGTAATGAGGTTGGTTTTAATTTTTTCGATATATAATATGGAATGAAAATTCAATGTTTGATGTATCCCTATATGATTAATGATTAATCATGGAAAGAGTTTGTGATATATTCAAGAAGGATGATGGTGATGACTCCTAGATAATTTTAATAGAATAATTCATTTGTATTTGGTAAAAAAAATTCAACACGATTGGTTGTGATTCATGGATAATTATTATGGATTCATCTAATTGTATTTGATGGCATGATTGAAAAATTATATTTTTTAATATGTTGATTATTTAATGTGATCTTAAATTATTATGAAATGTTTTTATGGAGTTTTCACATTTCTACAACAAGTGGAAGTTAAATATGGAAAAGAAAAAAGGAATTTATTAATTATTGAGGAATTAATTTGGAAAAGTAATTTATTAATCCATTTTAATAATTTTATTTCTACACTTAGATATTTTTATATGTAATTTTTTAGGTGCACACATATTAAAAATATGGCCCACTAGATAATATTTCTCGATCACTTACCTAAGGGAACATGTGGAACCTGGAGTTCAACCAAGACCAATGGAGTGTCCTTGGTCAATAACATGGTTTTAAGGATTCATAATTCCCTCTAGGTGCATGTGGGCCCATGGGTAAGACCTGTGGAGTGAAAATTCCCTTAGGTCCACATAGCATGGGCTAGAATCCCGTAGAGCCAAGGCCCGGTGGTGGTGTGTGTTGGTGGAATGAGTGAAGAACCTCATAGATGGATTAACAAGGCATCGATCACTAATTCAATGATATAACTCATCCTATGTGGAATGTGGGACATTGCATATTATTCACTCGTTTATTAAGGAGATGGAAATAAGGATGACAACTAGATCATGATGATCCTCATCATCCACAGAATCCTGTGTTGTGTGAATTCAAAAAGGCCAACCATGTACAATGTATATTTCAAAAATCATTCATCTCCTAAATATAATTTAAAAATATTCATGTGATCTCATGATATCCAACCATAAAAAAATAGAGCTAATGCTTGAATGAACCAAGGCATCACATGCAATAACTGTAATGTATGCATCAGCGGAACAAATCAATAACTTGAAGGATAAGTTTCCACTAGAAGACATCACATTATCTAATGAAATTGAATAAAGATATTGGATGATTATATTTATATCATACTATACAAAAGATAAAATTAATGATATATCATGATAATGTGTTTTAAGAATAAAATAATATCATCAAGACATTGTTAAAGGAGAAAGAAAAATATAAAGTTTTCATGATAATATGAACATATTTTCTATTTTGAGAAGATTACATATTTGTTAGGTGTTATCATTTTTATTGTTTGGATTATTAGGAGGACTCCCATTGAGTTTCTAAGAGGTATCACATGAAGGACTGACCACCATTACATCTCATAAAGATTGCTGAGGTTTCACATTATTGAGAAAAGTGGCCATTTAATCAAATAATCACCTAGATAGTTCATGGAGAAGATGATAATATCATCATTCAAGAGGTCATGATATTTTCAATAATTAATGACACACCTAGAAGCTACAAACTACACAACCTATATAAACCATGGATGATCAGTGTGTCGGGTTGTTGTGTTTCTATGAACATGAGAGTTACAACAAAAATAGGGGAGCCAGTGTGATCTAAATCATAGAAAGTTGATTCTACAAACCACTATGGTTTTTTCTGTAAAGGGAGGAGCATATAATTTGATCCTGTATACATGGATCATACAATGGAAAAATGAATAACTAATGGATACAACCTTTGTCTTGAGATAATAACCCAAAAATATTTTTGATCTCACGAAGGTGTTTAAGAAAGAAGTTGTAGAAAAAACCATTGTAAAAAGAAGAAGTTATTCATAGCTTTCTTAGTTCACCATAGGAAATAAGAAAAACCCATAGAGAGAACCATCTATCACATGAAGTAACTGGGAGCACACCCTTTTCCTATGCCAATAATACTGAGATAGTCTAACGAATTATAAACCCGTGATACATCTTGGTCTTGAAAATTTCAGGAGACAACCATGTGAATAATCCATCGATATGCAAAGGAAGTATTATTGAGTAATTTTTGTTTTCATGATCCTCACCGAGTCATGTGACTAGCTATGTGTGGGCAGTTTGATTGAATAACATTAATTCTGGTGAAGTTTCTATAATATTTTGAAGGAGACAATGAGATCAAAATATCTCTTCATGAAAAGAAAATAAGTTGCAACCACAAGTTCCTCCAAGATTTCAAGAGAATAATATTCATGAAGATTAAGTGTGAGCCACACTTGGTTCATGTGTATCCAATAAATAGAACATGTGTGTTGCATAACTATGGACAGGTCATGCACTTCGCATGATACAATTAAGAATGGATAGAGGAGAAAGTGAAATGAACATGTAAATAATCACATTAGAATTTTTTATACAAAAAAATAATTAAATAATAAATAAAATAATAACATTTAAGATTCCATGAAATACATGTATGAAGTGTGATTAATTTGATATTGAAGGATGGAAGATTATGAAAAGATATTTACTCCTAGTTGACATTGTTTATAGAATTCAAGAAAACACTCTGAGATGAAATTGTGAAAGAACCTTATTGCATATAATATTCATGAACAAGTTGTGTGCACCACATTCGCACATATAATTGATTTGGGAAACCTCATTTATATAAGGAGTATCTACCTGATAAATTGATATATCAGGGAATAAGACAACATATAATGTACTTCTATATTTACAAGTTGATCACTCTGAAAGAGTAATGATTTGAAGTAGAAGTTATATCTTCCACTAATTGAAGATAAGTTGGCCAAAGTGAATATAATATTATTGATTTATTAGAATTAAAATACCTACTATTAAGGGATAATATTTTTCAATTGATATAAATTTTCCAGTGTAGTGGGGAAATATCATGTTTAGTGTGTTTATTGAATATCATTGAAAACTTATAGTTCTAGTATAATCAATTCCATTGTATATTAGTGATACCAGTTTAATGAACACCATGGAATAATGAATATTTTTTATTCCTGCATAAGCACTATGCACTAATTCTAGGAGTTTTTAATCATTTTAATTAGCTATATTAAAATAATTCATGAAACAACCACAAGTTGATCATATCAAGGAGTATGTCTTTATACCAAACCTTGTACAAATATTTGTGTGATTCATTCTCTTGTATTATCCATATTTCAAGTGTTTATAATCATTGATACCAAACAATAGATCCATTCATCTCAACTCATTTAAAGGTTATAGAGTAAGGGGTTATAATTGAAAATAATGTAAATTCGGAAAAAATTTGTGTACACTAATTCACCCTCCTTTAATGTCGCTACCCAATCTATCTAGGCTCTAAAACATTATTAATGTATGTGATTAAAACCTAAAATATCATTTTTAGAAATTTTAATATAGAAAAATAATATTTTTTTGAATTCAGCCTCTCAATATTATCTTACGTTTATTTTTTGAATTATTATAAAATATTTATATTTCAATAATTATTGAAAAATATGATTTGAAAAAATACAATCACATTTATGAAGTTATAATGAAATAACAATTAAATGAATTATTATAATAAAAATTCAAAGAACAAATATATTTTTTAAAAGTGAAATTATGAATGTAAACCAAATTTATATTGTACTTAGTAATATATTCTTAATAATATAGAAATCCTTGTAAGGTTTTCTTCCCAAATAAATAATAATTTTCATTATTTTATATAAATAATGTTTTTGTATGGATCATTTCTATTTTGGGTGGGTTTTAATAAAAAATAAGTATCATTTTATTTAACATAATCCATTTAATTCCATTTTTACTTACATAATTCAAAATTTTTCTTTAAATTTATTTTTATTATTAAAATAAACATTTTTCTATAAATTGTTTGTATTGAATTTTATGAAATTATACGAAAATTAATCTCAAACAATAATAAAAAATTAATCTTTTAAAATTTATTCTTTCTTTTAATCATTAATAATTTAAATTAGGTAATATAATCAGATACATATTTTTTAATAATTCAATGAAAAAATAGTAAAAATTTGTTATGATAGTTTAGGTTAATATATAATTGAATTAGTGTCAAACTGTAAGATAAGGTATAAATTCCACTTGTTATTTCCAAAAACTATTTTTTTGTTGTATTTATACGTTAAAATAACCTCATATGGATAATTGATAATTTTGATCCACTTTAACAAGATAAATATATTATATTATTAAACCCATTAAAGTAATTCCAAGTGTCTCTTTTCCTTCACTTGTAAAAGGTAACAAGTTATCTTCGATTATTCATTACACTTTCACAAATTATATCATAAAATACTAGAGAAAATAAATTCCCAACCTTCTTATCCATGACCTAAAGGTTCTTTCAACGTCAAAGAAATATCTATTAGGGATTTAGGTCAATCCAAAGGTGGTCTTTCGATGAAAAGGTATAAATTTTAAACAAGTATTCTCATTTTATTTCCAATTTTACCTAATTTAAATATACAATAAATGTGATCATATATTAAATTAATATGTTACATATTATAAATTTTTATTATTTTGGTGTAACAACCCATATTCATCTTCATTCATCCTATGGATAACCAAAAAACATCCTTCGTGCGCACATACTAATTACTTTCTCTATGTATTGTTGTAATTAGTTAATCCTCGCCACTATACTTGTATGGTTATAAACATGGAACTAATGAATATATATTATATTTAATAAATAATTATTAGTCTATAAATATATTATATCAATTTCTTTTTTACCATTTCATTCATTAAAAAATGATAATGGTGCTCATGCGTATATATAAATTACAATCTCAATAAAGTAATGTGATTCATTTTTCTTATCCTCATTTCAGGTATGATAACAAATAAATATAAAATGAATAATTATAATTTTTATATCATTATTAAAATCCTATATATAATTAAACCATGTTAAATATTTAAGGACATATACCACTTAACCAAAAATGACCTGTAAAATGAAACAGTTTCCACTCAGAAATGATGATTTTAATAATAAATAAATAAATAAATAGGGGATGAAATTTTATATGTGGATAATATTTTATTTTATAAGTATGAATATTTTTTTAGTATATAATTATTATAAATTTATTATTTTTATGTTGGAGGATAAAAGAACTTACAATTAAAGTGAGACTTGAGGTAAGGGTTTGTTTCACAATCTCATCATTATTTAAGATTGTTTATGTTTATGTTTAAGTTGGTGTAATTATATAATATCTATATAATTAACCCAATATATTTAATTATACTCTGGTTATATCTATAAATAAAAAATTTTCCTTATATTTTCTACTCTCTAAGTACTCAAAATTATAAAATAAGTTATTTAACGAAAACCAACATTATTTTTCATTCGGTTATGAATGTTTTTTTTCCATGACCATATTCTCTATAAAATGTTTTCAATATTTTTTTAAATATACTAAAATGATTTATAATATTTATTTTTATCCATGTCATAATTTTTATGAAAATTTTAAAAATGAATATTATTTTTGTTTTCAGAACTAGAAACTTTTTATGGAATGTTTGAACAAAATAATTTTTTAACATTCACCGAAAAAAAATCTTCTTCCATGACTAATATATGGATTTAAATTTAATTTATAGGTTTCCATGATTATTTCAAAATAAAATAATTTTCAAAATTTTTTATAAATTTTTTAGAAATTAAATAGTGATTTCAAAATGAAAATGGCATTTTCATTAGGAATTTTTCGAGTGATATTTTAAAAGCCTTCTTAACTATGAAAATATAAATTGAAGAATGTTATTATTTAAAAAGAATATAATGTAATTACACCATCTAAAATTTTTATGGGAAAGTATTAGGTTTATTTTTACTTGGTAATGTATTGACATTCCATATAATAGTTCTTCCAATATGGATAGTTGTTTATTATTAAAAAACATTGCTTATGTTTTATTATTTACTGACATGATGAATAAATTAGAATTATTATGTGATGGATAGGGATGATAATTAAATATCTCCATGATGAATCAATATATGTTATGAGACAAATAATATTATATTTTTAGTAATGTTGTTTCTAATTTATGTATTATGTCCTTGCATGAGGCCTTGACTATAAGTTTAAGATTTATAAAATTATGCATTCCATCATTATGAAAGTGGTTATTAATTTACATATGATTATTAATAGAGTTATGTTATCTATGGATATGTTTCAAGATCATATTATAATTTATATAACATTATTTGATCACTATTTATTCCTTCCATATTATTCATTCCTTATTTATTCTATGATATCATTCACTGTATTCATTCCCTTATGTACTAGTTAATTTCTCCATTTTATTTAGTTTACTTTCTCCATGATTCCTGTAAATATAATGTGGTAGACATGAAAGGATATGGTTAAGGTAATAATAATGTTCACACATAAAATAATTGTTGCATTTTATGTTTTCAAATGTAATGTGAAAGTCAATATTTTATCAAATTTTCCATGAATACAATTTTATTTGATTCCCTTGGATTTGATTGAAAATATATAGTAAAAATTTTATCAAGTTACCACTGAATCTAGGATACAATAGTTGGGGTTGATACACCAACCCTCCCTGGGTGATTTCTGTTAGTTTGGTTATAGTAGAGATTGTACATCTGCTCAGTAAAACATACCATTTCAAACTTAATTATGGATTTTGAATTTTCATTCAGAGATTAATTTAGTAGATAAATACCTTCACATGCATAGGTTAAAGAAATATTTTCTATTTGATAATTAATATAATAAAAAATCAATTGATATAGAATCACATAAAATTGTATCATAATGGATAATATATCTTCTTATAGAAATTAAACCATCATAAAAAGTTTCTGAAGAAATTTTCAATGAATAATTTAGAATTTTTCATTATTAAGGATTTTTGGATTCATAGAATAATAATGAGTTTTTTTCTTAAGTATGGGAAACCAGGGTCACTACAATCAGATAATAGAGAAACAATCATTAAACTATGTTTATGGCCATCATTGAAAATATTTTTTATTTTACTTTAGGAAAATCATTCTAATTCATTAAGTCCTAATGAATATTTACCAAAAAATTTATACCATGTATCATATTACTTAGTTCATTTAAGAAGAGTTTTATTTCCCATCACTTATGAGCCCACAACCAAGTATTTCTTCTTAAAAATATGATTTTTATGAAAACATTTTGGGTGAAAAAAATGGATTTTGTTTATCTTGGGTAATTTAAATACATTCCTTCAATATGTGAAATTTTTAGTCATAACATCCTCATATTTGAAACATTTTTAAAAACATTGTTCTTGAGTTGAGAATTTAAACCATATTTGGTGGTTGTACATTACTCATGATTTTGGGTTGTTTCCCCCACAATTAAATGCGTCTCATATATATATTGTATGAAATATTTTTATAGTGCACATATCTCAGGGATCTAAATGAAATATAACACTAAAAATGACCTTGGAAAGAAAAATACCTCACTAAATGTAAATTTTAGAATCAAAAATACAATTAATTGTTATTTATGATTTTAGATCAATGAAAATATATTTTTTAGGAATTAATTGTGAGCATAGAAATACATTTATTTTTAAATTTAGAGTCATCATTTATAATTATCTCTCTCTCAGTCTCTACAAATATTATATCCATTTTTTTAGATTTTTTATAGAATAATTTTTTTACCCCATTTATCCTAAAACCAATTTTTTTCCCATTGATTCAAAATATTTTAAATAAAGATATCTTAGTTATTTATAAACCATGAAATTTAGTCTTTTATGATATTGTAATTCATCAATTTTTCTTAATTTAATATATTTGTTTTCCACCACCTTATAAGTTTCACTAACCATATCCAATTATTTTTATTTGTTAAAAATAAATTTATCTATGTAATTTATTGGCCTCAAAATATTATAATGAAGTTATTTAAATTATTTTTATTTACTTATAAATTTTGACGTTATATCATCAATTATATTACTCGTCTCAATAACTAAGGCATTTAGAATTTCTAATATCATAGAAAGACATCTTATTTCATAGTAAATTTAGGAAAAACATATTAGAACCATGTAAATTATTTAAAATAAATTTTTTTACACTAATTTTGAAATATTATTTATACATATTTGGATCTCCATTATTTGGAAAGATCCCTCTTATATCTGTTGTTTATTATTTTTTACCCAGATGAATTTTCCTCTATATTTTCCGAAGACAAGAAAATGAGCTAATATTAATCTCTAACTATTTCAACCATAATTTATCTATGATAAATCTATAACTTATTTTACTCTTGATAAAAATTCCCATTTATTTTTTCATAATAACTAGTATTTCCTACTCTTTATAGAAAATTCCTATTTTATTATAAAAAATTATTTATTTTATTTCTTCGTATGGAATTTTTTTGATAGTTTTTAATCATCGTCATTCTCATGATTTTTATTTTGGTCATTCATACAGAAGAGTTTTTTTCAAATTGAAAAAATTCCAAAAAAACATTCATTTATAATTTTCCTTAACAATTTTATTTTTAAAAAAAAATAGATACATAATATTTTATTCTTTACAACTTATTATTTATCTATTTACTATTCTTAAAGAAGTTATTTATTTTTATAAACCTTAAAGACTTTTAATGAGTTAATTGAAGACACTTCACACCCTTTTTAGTTATTTTAGGTCAGATACTCTGCTCATTTAAAAGGATACATTAATGGAATAACGTTTACCGTCTGATAACATATCTAAATATTAATCTTCTAATACAAACTATTTGTCAAAAATCATCTCAAGAAAACATTTAATTTTTATTACCAATGATTTTTATATGCCTTTATGATATCCTTTAATAGTGTTAAAAATATTATTTACATTTTTGAATAATTTATCAATGCACCCATACTTTTCCATTCACATGTAATTTACTTGTAGAAAAAAGGTATATTTTTTCTTAATATTTTTATATCCCTAAAAAATACTTTAATTATTGTAAAATATTTTTCTTACTATTTTTTATTATAAAACCATAGTTCAATACATATATAAGAGTAATGAAAATAAATAATTATTATGGTACCTGTAAAACTCAATACTATTATGATTGGTCTGAGAATATGTTTTATTTTCCTTAAATGGTTTTAAATATGATAATTTAATTTTTCACTTGTTAATAATTTTTCATAAAACCATTGTATGATAGATTCCTTCCACATAATTTTTCTCATAAAAAGTAAGAATGTATTTTTTATCTAAGATGATATGATACATGTAAAATAAATTTTAAAATAACTCAAAAAAATTAATAATATGAATATATAATTGTGAGCCTCACTGTAATTTCCATATAAGATCCTCTAGAAGTCTTGGAATGCCGAGAGTATGATGGTATTCAATTTATACTCTATTTTTACATTTTTATCACTAAAATATCACTTCCCCCTCTGTTATTAAGTGAATTTAGATATAATGGTATGTCTCTTAATTTTTTTCCACATGAAGTGAATTAAAATAAATAATAAGAAACACCAACAATTATTTCAATGTCGACTAATTATTTTAAACTAGAGAGTCCATGAATAAAAAGTGTGATATCCCACTTCCCATGGGTTAATTTATTTCTTTCAAGCTCGATTAAAAATCCTAGGGGATAAAATTTTATTTCCATTAAAAATATCTATTAATAGTTAATATGCATCCTATATAGGTAAAATGAATATATAGAAATGATAATGATGAATATAACCACAATTTAATAAGTATAAAAATGCCAATAGCACCTTTTTCATAACTCTTTGTTGACTAAATAATGGTCTTCATGAGTATTCAAAATAAAAAATAATATTTCCTACAAAATTTTTACAAATAAGTTATTTATAAAATTAGATCAATGATTAAACATAATATAAAATTGATAAAAATATCATATATATAAAATATATCTCAGTAATAATGAATCGTGATACCTATTAAATGATTGATATTTCCATTAGGATTTTTATGGGAAATATATACTCACAATGGATTGTCATCTCATGAATTAATGATCTCAATGATATTCAAGTGATTTACTACTACACTTCTTTAACTTCATTGAAAATTTAATATCATTCATATAAATATAAATATAATAAAAATAACACTGAAATTTTATAAATATAGAAGAATTATCATAGAGAAAACCATTCTTGACAATGGATAAAGTAAATCATGCTATCCACATGTCATGGGTCAATATTATCAACTCCATTATTCAAAAATGGTTTATATAGAATCTTGATTACAATAATACCGTATAAATATTTTTTAGAAAGAACTAAATCAACTAGAAAATATTATAATCAACCGATATTAAAATAAATCATGGTCAACAAATTTTTGGGTTATATATTTTTATTAACAGATGTTTTTCTATTTTTTTTACAAACTAACTAAGATGTTTTACCGAAATTCACTTAGAAAATATAAGTTCTAATAAGAACTCATTGAAATAAAAATCAATATCGTGCTATACATAATGAAATTACTTACTCTATATTTAAGTTACAACTATATTGATTAAATCTAAGAGGTTACTTATTGTTTATTCTACTGATAGTCATATCCTATAGCCTAAAAAAATTTATCAATCCTCTATAATAATAAAAAAACTATATAAGCATCTTTTGAAATTCTGAATTAATTAAAATGATAATTTTTTTAAAAATAAAATATAAAAAATTTATACCACAAATCATTGATTAATTAAAATTCTTATATAATTATTATTTATTATTTTTATAAAAATATCATCGATCTATCTTCTAGAAGTGTATATTAAAATACCTCAATATGTGAGATTTATTTTTTTAGATAACTCCATTACTCGGTGGAATGAAAGTATACAAAAATATAATACTATAATCACCACTAATATTTGTATATTCAATTCATTAATATCATATTTTTACTTCTTGTATAATCCTAAATTAATTTGATGAATTAATAGTCAAATTTTAATGATTAGTTCCCATAATTAAACATAAATATGAAATAATTTATTGAAAGGGACTTTTAGATAGATTTTATTTACTTTTTTTGAACATATTCACAATATAAATCATTTTAATGGTCTTTTAAATGATTATAATTCAGTTTTTATATTTTTAAGATGTTTTAAAACTTCTTATTTGGAAATTTATTTCATTATCCATTATAAAAATTAAACAATAATAATATTTCATAATTTTTGATCTTTTTTATTAAATAAGAAGAATTCATTTAACATAAATTTAAAAAATTACATAAGTTATTTTAACATTTATTTTCAATCCTTATATCCATCATGTTTTTCAAAAATGTTTTAATTACTTATAAGTTGGAACATTCTTGGATAATAAATCAAATTATCACACCTGTAGTTCCATTTTCAGGTATAAATTTTATTACTTATTAGTTTTGTAAGAACTCAATTCTTCTTTAAAGGATCAGATCTTCCTTTTTTTGTGTTTATTTTGAGAAATATGAGGATAATATGAATATTATTGATTTAAAACCTGTTACATGACTTGTTTTGGGGTTATATTCCATGTAATACTAGTACACGCCATCTAAGGATGTCGGCAGGACTCATATATGACGAGGAAGAGAAGTCAGATAAGCAGAGAAGTTTTGGAATACATGAACCTTGTATATGAATGTAAATTGTGATAAATATTGTAATATTTTTCAAAATAAGTAGTAGCCTCATATTTCTTTAGACGAACAGAATGGATCACTCGGGTGTCGCGAGAAGAAATGTCAAAGCAAGAATTTCCTCCTGTTTGTCTATTTGAACTCCAATTCGAACGCTGTAAGATGTGTTGGAAGCCAATATATAAGATCATTATTCTTATTGAGTGGTTATTCCTGATTTTTTTCTCAACAATATTATTGGAACTTGAATATTTTACCTTGGTTGGTAGATCTTCTACGTTTTATCTTGAATTAGAGGCTGATGTTGGACGAGGAGAGTCACACAAGGTCTAGGTTAGTGGTGTTGTTACTATTTCTCATCATATAGTTCTTTATATGGTCCATAGTGTCATGGAACCATTTTTAGGGTGTTTCCTTAAATGTAAGTTGACCTCTTTTTGTTTCATAATGACGATTACGTAATGGATTAAATGAATTTAATCATGTTTGAGCATGTTAGGATTGATTAAGGGCCACAGCATGGCAGTGTTTCCCTATGATACCTATGATAATACCTTTTTTCCATTTAGAGGATAGTTAAAAATAGAATTTTTTTATTGAATTTTTACCCGCATGAGATAAAAAATTTAGTATTCCTTTTTACAGTTCAATTGACATGATAGGCTTGTTATATAAAATTACCGTGAGGGATAATAATTATTAATCCTTGTAATTGTTAGATTAGAAGTTATGGTTGTGATATGATTTGACCATGTCATATTATTATTGTTAATCCTGGTAATGTTTAGATTACTTGGAAGGATTGTGGCATGTTTGATGCCCACAAGAGTTTTTATTTTATTAACCAAGTAATAGGGTAAAATCACATGTGATGTTTTTATGGTGAAATTCTTATATATAAGGTTTAGACCCTGACACATTCTGAAATTATTATATATCGAGAATGGACCTAATTTACTAATGAAATGCCTACTAGAATGTATTTTCTATTCCAATGGGAAGGGTTTGTTGTGCCTATGGGTGAGGATTTTCTATGCCTGTGGGTGGGGATTTTCTATTCCATAGGCGAGGTTTTTCTATGCCTGTGGGTGAGGATTATTTCTATGGCTAAGGGGGAGGTTTTCCTGACTATTAATATATCATAAGTGAGTAATCATGTAATAGAAAGGGTTAGGTTTTGAACTAAATGTAGAAATTGAATGACTTATGATGCGCCTGTCAAGATAAATCCCAAGCAAGGATTCAGTCATCAAGTATCTGTTTAGATGGACTTTTGAGACATCTACTATGATTACATTACATGGGGGATTGATGGGATAAGGCTGGATCTTGTATGTTTATAATTCAATGAAATGGAATTTCTAATGAACCTGAACTGAATATTACTGAAAACTAGTACTAGTAGGATTGTTTACTTTTGAGTACTTTCTTTTAATATTGTACATTGTGGTTGCATATACTCAATGAAATAATGAAACAAATCATGGGTGGTTTCCTACTATGATTTATTTCTCAAAAAAAATTTGGGTCATGTTTTTGGGCCCAAATATATTATTGTGCTTCATGTGTCGGTAAGGGAAAGTTCCCTTCTACAAGTACATGATTGTAGTTTGGATGAGAAGAGCATGGGACCAAGCTGATGCTTGCAATGCTTCTATGTTTTTTTTCTCTACAATTTTATTGTATCTTGTATCTTACTATAGTGTATCCTTTTTTGGATGATTTCCTATAACATGTCACATGGTGAATCATCTTTTGTATGGATTGATGCCTCATTATTTATCTTATCAGTATTCCACTATTTATTTCAGTTATACGTTGTTTACTATTTATACTGTTGTATTATTATTGATTATTCTATGTTATACTCTACCAATGAGGTAATATTTTCACCACTATCACTCCCTAGGCCCTCACTACTATTTGGTAGCCTTTGGGGTTTGGGGAAATGTCTTTGAGGCCATGTGGCCAACTGGGTATGGGGCACCAGTTTAGTGGCATTCAGATCTGAGACATTACAAATTGGTATCAAAGGAAGGTTACAAATTTCTTTTCTAGTTTAACATACTATTTGGTGACATTAGACATGGATAAGAAGGAAATAGAGTTTGGTACTAAACTGTGGCCAGGAGTAGCTACCATGTGTACATGGAAAATCCAAATCGCCTAGAATTGACTTGTGAATTTTAGATTTTGAGTTCCAAAAGTTTTTTAGATTTCACCATTGGGTGACACACTTGTTTTTTTTCTATTTTTATTGATATTATTGTTCTTATATTTTGTTTCAACCTGATGAGATGAGGGTATTCCGTCTCATGTATCATATATGAACTTGTAAAAAATCACATACCATGCATTCTTAACATGCCATTTAAGATCATTACTGATTTCATGATGTTTTCATAGATGTCAGGATAGATTTGAATATTTTTATGATAGGTACAGTGATATAGAGGAATTCTATTGTGATAGGTGTATTGTTATGTGTTATAGTTGAATTGGATGGATTTCAAAATTTGGTCCCTAAGGAGTATGGTCCCTCTTGGATCATAATTTGGTAGATTATGTTTTTTCCATGGGATATATACTGTGTTTTTTATTTGCTATATGTGGATGTCATGATTTTATTTTTGGAAAGTATGGCCCCCACAGATCAAAATTTGGCACACCATTGCATTATTTTTCAAAAATAGGGGTTCTGAGTAAGTTTATGAGTCTTATTATCTAGAAAGGAAAAACAATAAGGCGTTTGGATCTACGAACACCTGTAATGTGATCTTATTTTCTGGAAGAGATAACTTTTCTTAAGTACACACCGTGTACTCAATGTACACATCATGTGGTAATTTACTGTGTGTCTGTCTGTGTGAGAGAGAACACGAGTTGATAGTTTTCGGTTCATACACACTGTGTATGGTAGATACACACCATGTAGTTTTACATACGAAGGCCCTGTGCTACTCTAGCCATATGTAAGTACATATTCAAGAGGGATAACATGAGTATACACCATGTGTCTGGGTGACACACCATGTAACTAGGATTTTTACATGGCTTGGGAGTCATGAGTTCATGGCTATGTAAGACTTTGAGGGTACATAATGTGTGTTGTTTTTACACATTGTGTACTTATTTTCTGGTTCCCTTTAATGTTCTTTTATTTTTTTATCCCCACTGTCAGTTTTGGACATGATAGTAGTCGTTTCTAAGTAGTTTTTCATATAGATCGCAATGATAAAACTTTTATAGAATTCTAAGAACTCAAAATTGATGTTTTGGGGATTATTTTTAAATGGATAGGTTACTCCTCCAATTTAAATTTTCAGTTGTCACCTGAGAGTGAACATGGTGTGAATGACCGGTTGGGTATTCCGACCAGCCTTTTAAATACCTATGAGCTGGGATGATATGTAAGATATCTATTGTGAAGTATGACTTTAGGATGTCTCCCTTACAGTATGTGCCCTTACGTCCCATGAGGTCATGATACAAGTCGATATCTTGGATTCGATGTATGATTCATCTACATATGTTTCAACCTATAGAATATGGTGTAGGATGTCGCTATCTTTTATCTCGTTACCAAGGATTCTCTAAGGTATGCATTAGATTACATGCTATTATCGTTAGTCCCTAGTAGGATCTCTCTTTTGTGTACCATTTTTGAGGATCCCTTTTAAAGGATGCCTCTGTTGTTTATCATTCACAGATCCCATGTAATATTCCCCACATGACATTTTAGTCATGGATCCCATGTAGGATGCCTTCAATCATGTTACTTGGAGGATCTCGGGTAAGATTCCTCTTAGTGTTATGATTCATATACTTTCTAAGAGGCTATAATGTGGTATATCTTTCCAACATTGGTACTAGATTAGTATCATTGTCCTTAGTAGGGCGTTGGAGTATTCCAATATGACTCCCTTGTTCGGATGGGTGATAATTGTATCTTGACCCTTGATATGGGAATGAGCATTGAGGAATTCCCAGTTTAGTAGGTCTGGCATGCTTCAGGTATGGTCACCCATTTAGGAGGACAAGTGAATCACTATTTCTTTAATTGATGGGTGGCTTGGTACATCATCATCCGTGTAAATGGTTGTGTTGATGATGTTATTTTGATTCATTTATTTCATAATCGATCTGGTACATGGATGAATAGGGTAGGAAACCTATGAATTGTTCCTAGAATGTGTTATTTGTTCTTGTAAACATGGGGTAGTATATTTTGACATACGTGGTACCCATTCAGTTTTAAATATTCAAAACGAGCCTTCTCGTTCGCCTAAATCGTTGATATTTGAGCTGTTGTGTCTATTTTCAGTTATCTTCAGAGAAGAGTGACCTGAACATTTTGAAACCAAGTTCATCCCACTACTCTAGTGGAATTTCTATAGCATTGGTATTTTGAAATGCCAGTCAGTTAAATTTATAGCATTCATTTCATGTTATATGATTAAGTGATCGTGGTTCGTGGAACGACACTCATGTATTTAAGATTTCCTTGAACTAGTGAATTTAAGAGAGGTTGTTTCATCTTCTTTATTTTTAAGACAATCCTAGGTCGGGAGCATCAAATCAGTTCTATTTAAATGTTTTCTTCTAGGAAGAGGGACCATAATCAAGGACCATTCGTAGATGGTCATTTCTATAAGAATTCCTTTGAGACATACGAGTTCTGATTCATGTTTTTTAGTTTTGGCTGGGTGTAAAACCCGTGTAGGGAACCGATGATCATGAATGGATCACAGTTATTAATGATGATCTATCACAAAAATTCCTTGGGATAATTCCATTTTGGTTGGTTAAATTTTCATGTTTTGAAAAGTGAATCCAAGTTTCATTTAGGAGGTCAACCAGTAGTGGTTTAGCTAACATTTTCTAGAGATACTTGAAAACCTCTTAGTGTTCTCTTTAATTAGAGAGGAGCATATACCTTATCTCGACATTGTCTTGGATGCACTAATAGAGTTTCAGTTTAACATTTCACTACAATTAAAGTTCATTTGGATGGTTCTTGATCTCATTCTATGTTGTGTGTTGAATGTGTGGTTTTAAATGACACTTTGTTAATCCTGAGTGACACTTAGGTTTCCATGTTAGAATGCGTTGGAGAACCTCAGGGATGCCTATTGTTTTCCTCCACTTGAATTCTAGGTGGATGCTACTCTGGGTTTAGTTAGTGTTATTATGTGGAATTTTGACCCTATACCAAAGTCTCACTTATAATGGGGAGTATGGACCCCCAGGGTGTGTTCCTTAGACTATGGGTTCATGAATTTGAGTTTATCTCAAACTTATTTTTGGGCTTAAATGTGATGCTTAAAAATAGGTAATGATTCTAGTGGGACGGATCTGGAATTACACTTTTAGTCATGCTGTGGTATGAACTTTTAATTGATCAAGGGATGTCAAGACAAAGGAGAATCACCAAGAGACATGTATGTGCTTTGATGAGTGGGATCGTTGTGGGAGTATAGTTCGTGGGGAGAAATCATTGTGTCTTGTAGAAATACATCATCCTTCTAAGCCAAGAGTTTATGAGATAATTCATCTAGTGATGGTTTGACTCATTATCCTTCTTGTTCTTCCTGTTTGCTTCCATTGGACTAGTTTAAATAATTCTCTTATTTAAGGTGGGTGTGGTGTAAAAGTCTACATTGTTTTTTGAAGAAATGCAGAATGACCTATTTTGATGTGGTCAATCCGGGTTCACTAGTTCCTTGCTATGAGGCCACTATTATGACCCCAGTTATGTTCAGGTTTTCCCAGTTAAAGGAAAATCATGTTGAAAGCATTTCTAGAATTCTTAGGGGTGTACTTGGGGGAGTTTTTCAATGGTGTAGGTGTTTTGGTAATGATGTTTTTTGAGATGTTCTTAACAGAATCATGAAGTTTACACTCTTCCTATCGATCAAGGAAACTTTCAGTGTTGATGAGATAGGAAAGTTGTACATATGTGAGATGGTAAGAATGACCAAGGTTCTATATTTTATCATTTCAGATAGGGATTCCTAGTTTAATTCTCATTTCTCACAAGGGGTTAATAGGGTGTTGGGTAAACAGGTGCTCAGAGAACAACTTACCACCACTAGATGGATCGCCAGTCTGAGCGGACAATTCTGGTGCTGGAGGACATGCTTTGGGCATGCATCCTGAATTTCAAGTGTTCTTGGGAGAGAAACATACCCTTGGATGAGATTGACTATAATTATAGCTTTTAGGATAATATTTAGTTGGATACTTATGAGGCTTTGTACGATAGACCATGCCGATCACCCTTGTGTGGGATTGAGGTGGGAGAGACAGCTATGCTGGGACATCGTCTTGTCTTGGAGACCACTATGTAGGTTAAAATGATTTGGAATAGGATGGATACTGTGTAGTTTCATCATAAATCTTATGCTGATTGTAACACCCCAAGATTTCATAGTGTGTTAGTTCTTCAAAATAATTCAATAACTTTCACTACATGCAACACAAAGTTCAAGCACACCATGACTTACCAAACAAGCCGTTCAAAAGAGGTTATGAATAGTATTAGATAAATTTTAATGTTTATATAATCCTTATAATTTTAGAATCCATATTATGAGTTTCTTAGTCATAATGCAAGAACAGATTCATTTTCAGTATTGCACTTTTATCAACTTTTAATAGTAAAACCTTTTTAAATACAATATTTTAAACTTTTTGACTAAATGGAGACATCAAAAATTTAAAATGAAACATCCCAAGCTTCCACGGTACGCTTTCCTTTGAATAAAACAGTAGCGTGTGTTGTACGCAACTTCGAGTTTTAACACACACCACAACCGATCAAACTAGCCGTTATGAATAGTAATACCTAATTTTTGAAATTATATATATTTTATATTTGAAATGGACTTCATTTTTGGATTTGGAATATCTAATTTAGCCTAAGGTGAAATTTTGGTACTTTTCGGATAACTTTCATATTTTGATGAATAGTGAAAATTACTAAATTTTAATTAAAAACAACTTTTTTAATCAAAATAATTAATAGTGATAAATTATGAATTTGAGTGGTTTTAAAGTATATTTATAATATATTTTTACTGTTTAATATAATGTTGGTCATTGGACATAATTTTACAATTA
The DNA here is from genome assembly GCA_963277665.1 of Viscum album. Classification (NCBI taxonomy): domain Eukaryota; kingdom Viridiplantae; phylum Streptophyta; class Magnoliopsida; order Santalales; family Viscaceae; genus Viscum; species Viscum album. The sequence goes on from OY728164.1 coordinate 487,407,446, forward strand.
AACCAAACATAAACAAGTGTCAATCTTTTGATAGTTATTATCTCTTAAAAACACGCTTTTTGTTTTGACAGCGGGAATTAATTTTAAATTAATTTCTGCCACTTCTATGTTTTGAATTTAGAAAAATGGATTCCATATTTGGAATCAGGATGTTCAAATTGTGTAAATAGGTAACTTTTATTTTTAGACATTTTGAATAATTACTGCGGTAAATATTTTATTTACCATGGTTAAAGGGTAAATCCGGTAAATAAGGGTTAAAAAATAATATTATAATAATACAAAATTACCCTAAAACGTGTCCTAACCTTATTGGTGGACACATACCCGACCATGGGCATCCTTGGGTCAATTTGGGGACCCCTTGGAGCCACTTGTATGAGGTAGGGACACATTATATTAATAAAGTTAAAATAAAAATAAAAATGGCATAAGCTTACATCTTTTAGAAGAACAATTTTTACATAGGGTTATACATGTTGGATTTTCGATTATAAATATTCATTAGAAAGCTAAAAAGATTTCATACATAATGGTGTTTTATTTATAATTTTTAGACATTAAATAATTTATTTTATTTATGACACAATGATGATGCAGTAATTACTAAAATAGTAAAAAATTAACATAATTGATATTATAAATACCCAAATAAATATAATATGAAACTTTTAATGCATTACACTAATTTTCTAGGATAATATGATATATTAGGATTGATTTAATTGACTTTGTTCGAAGTAATCAATCTGTTATGAGTTTCACAAAAATCAACTATTGAATAGTGTCAAAATTGACATAAAAGAGTTCTTAAAAAAAATATTATATTATTAATTGATATTAAATTCCTAAAAATCTAAGGTTCGGCCAAGAGACTTATATTATGATAAGTTAATCATTAATGGACCACTTTGGGGTCTCTTGGATGTATATAGTAAGTTTATTAACCATATTATATAAAAATACAAAGAGACATTGTAAAAGTGAAACTAATTAACTTAGAGTTAATACTTAAAGATAAGGTTAATATAAGTACCCAAACCTGTCTAAATTCTATTGGATGAGTTGTTTTCGACCTATCCCCACCTCATCCTTTGAATAGTCAACTTTGGAGCCTTTGGAAACCGAATATGAATTTATTATAAATTAATATTTCTAGCTTTTCCAAAAGTGCCCCTCACCCCTCTTATAAAAGGGCACTCCTCCTTATCTTTTCCTCACACCTCTCAAGCCACTTGGCTCGTCCAAACTCTGCCCAACTAAGCTCCCCAAATCCCTATCCTCCTCCTTGAAGCTTCCCCTTAGGCAGAAATCATTTCAAGAAGTCCTTTGGTTCCAACCAAAGTGAGTTACCTAGATTAAAGGTAACGATTTCTCTTAAATTATTTTCATTTATTTTGCTTCTTCAACCCCCAAAATCTTTTTATTTCCTTTCTTTTGTAACAACACCAGTATCCTCAATATACTAGGATGTTGTTATAAGAAGTATTAAAACTACACATACACACAACGCCATCTAATGGATGATGAACATAATGTTTCTGTGGATGGCAAACTAACGCCTCACGAAACGATGATTGTTCAAATACATCTTACCGCCTCTCATGGTGGCCATTATGATGGCACTATAATTAAATATGATATTAATGATATATATTTTATATATAAGCTTCTGTAATTCCATTTTATTTCATACCATTATTCGTTTCATGTTGTATATACATACGATAATTTCATTTGAGGAAGTGCGGACTACCGCCCCCTTAAAATGATATGACTCGTTCATACCACACATGGAACGTATAAAGGATGGTGTTAATGAACTTAAGTAACATATATAAAATATTATATTATACTGGAATAGTAATATACCTATGTATCATTTGGATTCGATTCTTTTAAAATAAAAATTGAATGGAAGTAGCGTTCGTGCGTACGTACGGACTACCGTCTCCACGAACGCGATGAGATTCATTCTCCATCGTATCCATTCAATTATAATTATCATTTAATGATTTAAAAATGATGTTTAAGGACTTGATATCATTCTGGATATGAATAAGATACAACAAACATGACTTATGTAACAAAACATATAAAGAAAATGAGTAAGTTAACACCCGAAACGGCGATAATACTAAGATATTATTATCAAATCAATATTAAAAGATCATATATAATATCATATTAATGTATATGATTCTTGTATAATTTAGTAACAATTATTTCACTATTATACAGGAGGTTAACCTACCCCAACCAAGGAAAAGTACAAGGTAAGGGTTATTTCACAATCTCTTCATTATCCGAGGTTGTATTATACGTAATAATCTACTGGGATCTCTTTATCATCCACATCCATGTTTCTTCGAAATGTATTTCAAAACATTTTTACTATTTACAAGAATATGGGTTAAAGTCATTTATACCCTTTTTTTTGACTTTTTATAAGAGGAATCTTTCCGTCGTTTTCCAAACAAGGTGCTTTTTAACCTTTTCGACAAAATTGAGGTAAGAATGTTTTTTTTAACTTATACGGCGGGTGCGGTTATTTTTCCGCCGTTATAAAATCGTCGAAGCTTTCCTTACAAGCTTATAAGAATATTTTCAAAGAAAATGTTTTATTTTATATGGATCTTAAATGATTTCAAAATAAAAGGAGATACTTCTTTTAAAAGAATTTTGATTTCATCTATGTCAACATCCTTTGATGGATTTTAAGATTATTTGAAGTTGATTTATTATGATACAAAACTTCTATATTTTATTGAAGGTTTTGTGATATGTTTGACTGTGGATGTTCTATTTTTATACCAATCGTAGTTTATGGTGAAATTATTGACATTTCGTATGCTAGTTTTAATACGAATGTTTATGTTATGTTTAAACCTTTTCATATGGGAATGCATTGGACTTAATAAGTGACGGGTGGAGCCCGCTATAGCTCCTCGATGCATCGGTAGGTCTCATGAGACAAACTAGTGTCTTGGAACAAGGCCTTGACAAAATCTTATTTGTAGTCTTGGCACGAGGCCTTGGCTATGTGGTTATGATAGTCTGGCATTATGCATTCCAACATTATGAAAGTGGTTATTGATTTTTGCATGTGATTATTCGATTAGTAGAATATCCATGTGAATAAGTAAATGGCATTATTTCATTTTATTTATGCCATACTATGTTAAATGTTCAAGTTTAAAAGGCTTTTGTTTTAGTTATACATTGCCTTAAATGTTTATTTTTATTTATGAAAGTTTCCTCTATATTGTTATCCTTACTGGGCATTTGAGCTCACCCCTTTTCTATGTTTTATTTTTCCCAGGTAGTGAAGAAGTAAATTATGAATTACTTGTAGGGATATTATGAGGGGTTAATAGTGTGGATATGAAGACTTTGTTGTTGTTGTAGTTTTTCACTTTGAAATGTAATGTAAAACTTTATGATTATATCTAGTGTTTCCAAGGCTACTAAACCAATCGGTCTTTCGGGATTTGATCTTTCTTGTGATCATGCCAATGTTATGTAATTAATGCACCGACTCTGGGTAGCTGGGGTCGGGGCGTTACAGTTGGTATCAGAGGAAGTTTAGTACAAACCTTGGAAGCTAGATTTAGATAAACTCTGATTAGAGCACGTAGACCTAAGATGAACTTTGAGGATTAGTATAGAAGAACTTCCTAGAATTTTGGTATTGTAGAGATTTTGTGAGTTTTCCGAGCAATACATCCCTGTCTGGATACGAGCAGGTAGAGGCGGCTCTGGCACAGATGTACCTAGGGGTAAAACCCGAAAACACCGCTTTGAGCTAGACTCGAACGGGAACTGGTGCACGACAACGGGCCTTGTTGCACTCTTGGTTACGACACTCCCGGGGGATATGCTTAGGATAACTCTCATTTTCTTTACACATAATTATGAAGGGTTTATGATTATATACTTCCTCAAAGAAAACATTTTTATGATTATGGATTATATCAATAAATAGTTCAATTTATGTTAAGTGTTTTATAAGTATGGGATTATGTATTTTGATTCATAAACTGATCTTGTGTATGCCATTATTTAGAAATGGCGCCCAGTAGAAGGAATGAGAACTCTAGAAATGCACATGATGCAAAGAGAAAGAAGGATCATATATTTCATGGTCTTAAGCCAGAATTTATAAGAGAAATAGTCTCGCATGTATTATCATCATATGAAGAAATAATATCATGTGTTGATAAGATAAGTAAAGATTTTACTGAGTCCTATGGATTTGAAAGGAAGCAAGAGAAGAAAAGTATGGAAGAGAGAAAGATGGATAAAGGTAAGAGGGAAAAGAAGAATTTTCCCATATGTGGTAACTGTGGAAAGAAACACCCTGGAACTTGCCTGAAAGGAATGGGAGTTTGTTATAAGTGTGGAGGAAAAGGGCACAAAGTACGTGACTGCAAGGGTAAGAAAATGGTTTCAAATGTACAATTCTTCATTTGCAAGGAGTTTGGACACTACGCGAACCTATGTCCCAGTCATCAGAATATGCCGCAAATGATGTTATTGGATAATAATCAAGTTATGATACTACCACAGATGAAGAGGAATGATTAGAGTTCTTATGTTGATTTTGTCAATTGAGTGTTGTATCAACAATGTACTTGTTATAATAATTATAGAGTATATAAGGATTTTACTGCAGTACTATTTCATTAAGGACTTGAGATTGTGTGGAACAAAGAAAAGTGACTCAATAGCAGGATAAAATTTTGGAAAATATATGGTTGAGAGAATGATAAATCATAATATAGTTCTGATACTGAGGTAGTGATTTTGGAATAATATGTGATTGTTTTGGATAAATTATATTGGATATTCTTGACTACCTTGGAACTTATTAATGATTTGTATATTCCATCATTGTTGGGGTTTAAAACATTTTTGGATTAATGAAGTATATCCAGCATTCTATATGGAATAAGGGAGCATGAATGTAATCAATAAGGAATATGGTAATACATGATGAAGGTACTCATATGCTATTACGGGGTAAAAAGGATCTATATTATGTTTACCTTCCTTATAAATGTTGGACTATGAGTTTGGATAGAAGTATTTTGGATAGTTCTAGTTTGGATTATTTTGGATTGCCATAAAAGGACAACCCGGAGGTCGGGCGGCAACCCGTCGCGTCCGGCAAGGCTGCGAGACTAGAACCCGCAACCGAAGGGCGACAAGGGTGTATCACCTACCACTGGTCCACGAGATGTCCTGGATTAAATAATGTAGTTTTTATTAAATGATCTTTTAGATGAATTATAAATTCGTTTATTTTGGAACCCTATACGAATAGTGTAAATAGAATTTTTTTTACATTCTATTATCTTTTAGAGTGAAAGATGAGTTTGTGGTAGAAATTTATTAATGGATAAAACTCTAATTATAAAGTAAGTATATCTCCATATGATCTTTGCCAATCTCATAAAAAAAATTCCTCAATATTAAGAAAAGAAAATTAGAACAAAAATGTTTTCCTAGATGGTACCTTAAATCATCACTAATTTATGGCTTTGGGATTGTTAGCCTTTTCATAGCCATGTTCTCTACCACTCTCCATCAGATAATTGATGGTTAGATTTTTCTTCCATATCCATATTTTACTACATGGAACCCTAGTATGTGTTCTTTTCGGTAATCTTCATACTTTCCACTCTTTATTTTAAATAGAGGCCTCGTTAATTCATTTTTCGATGTGGGATTTCAACTAAGATATTTCGAAACGTCAAAAATGTGTTATCCCAATACCCTATATTTTGTTGAACCGATGGTACTTCAAATCATAATAGATTGATGAGTTTAAGGACCTCAATTTTATACTTTTTTGTGATTGATGACCTCAATCACTACCTATAAATATTTACGTTTTCATCCAATTATATGTCTCTAATTGCCACCAATGTTCTCCTAATCAAGATCATAATTTGGTGGTGACCCTTTCATTTCTCTTTTCCTCATATTAAGACTAAATTTTAGTAACCCAATTTCCGATGTGGGGTTTCCCACAAATATATTATATATTTTCAACCTTTTATTTTCGAAGAACAATTTCAAATTGCGAGGACGCAATTTATTGAAGGAGGGGAGAATGTAACACCCCAAGATTTCATAGTGTGTTAGTTCTTCAAAATAATTCAATAACTTTCACTACATGCAACACAAAGTTCAAGCACACCATGACTTACCAAACAAGCCGTTCAAAAGAGTTTATGAATAGTATTAGATAAATTTTAATGTTTATATAATCCTTATAATTTTAGAATCCATATTATGAGTTTCTTAGTCATAATGCAAGAACAGATTCATTTTCAGTATTGCACTTTTATCAACTTTTAATAGTAAAACCTTTTTAAATACAATATTTTAAACTTTTTGACTAAATGGAGACATCAAAAATTTAAAATGAAACATCCCAAGCTTCCACGGTACGCTTTCCTTTGAATAAAACAGTAGCGTGTGTTGTACGCAACTTCGAGTTTTAACACACACCACAACCGATCAAACTAGCCGTTATGAATAGTAATACCTAATTTTTGAAATTATATATATTTTATATTTGAAATGGACTTCATTTTTGGATTTGGAATATCTAATTTAGCCTAAGGTGAAATTTTGGTACATTTCGGATAACTTTCATATTTTGATGAATAGTGAAAATTACTAAATTTTAATTAAAAACAACTTTTTTAATCAAAATAATTAATAGTGATAAATTATGAATTTGAGTGGTTTTAAAGTATATTTATAATATATTTTTACTGTTTAATATAATGTTGGTCATTGGACATAATTTTACAATTAAACCAAACATAAACAAGTGTCAATCTTTTGATAGTTATTATCTCTTAAAAACACGCTTTTTGTTTTGACAGCAAGAATTAATTTTAAATTAATTTCTGCCACTTCTGTGTTTTGAATTTAGAAAAATGGATTCCATATTTGGAATCAGGATGTTCAAATTGTGTAAATAGGTAACTTTTATTTTTAGACATTTTGAATAATTACTGCGGTAAATATTTTATTTACCATGGTTAAAGGGTAAATCCGGTAAATAAGGGTTAAAAAATAATATTATAATAATACAAAATTACCCTAAAACGTGTCCTAACCTTATTGGTGGACACATACCCGACCATGGGAATCCTTGGGTCAATTTGGGGACCCCTTTGAGCCACTTTTATGAGGTAGGGACACATTATATTAATAAAGTTAAAATAAAAATAAAAATGGCATAAGCTTACATCTTTTAGAAGAACAATTTTTACATAGGGTTATACATGTTGGATTTTCGATTATAAATATTCATTAGAAAGCTAAAAAGATTTCATACATAATGGTGTTTTATTTATAATTTTTAGACATTAAATAATTTATTTTATTTATGACACAATGATGATGCAGTAATTACTAAAATAGTAAAAAATTAACATAATTGATATTATAAATACCCAAATAAATATAATATGAAACTTTTAATGCATTACACTAATTTTCTAGGATAATATGATATATTAGGATTGATTTAATTGACTTTGTTCGAAGTAATCAATCTGTTATGAGTTTCACAAAAATCAACTATTGAATAGTGTCAAAATTGACATAAAAGAGTTCTTAAAACAAATATTATATTATTAATTGATATTAAATTCCTAAAAATCTAAGGTTCGGCCAAGAGACTTATATTATGATAGGTTAATCATTAATGGACCACTTTGGGGTCCCTTGGATGTATATAGTAAGTTTATTAACCATATTATATAAAAATACAAAGAGACATTGTAAAAGTGAAACTAATAAACTTAGAGTTAATACTTAAAGATAAGGTTAATATAAGTACCCAAACCTGTCTAAATTCTATTGGATGAGTTGTTTTCGACCTATCCCCACCTCATACTTTGAATAGTCAACTTTGGAGCCTTTGGAAACCGAATATGAATTTATTATAAATTAATATTTCTAGCTTTTCCAAAAGTGCCCCTCACACCTCTTATAAAAGGGCACTCCTCCTTCTCTTTTCCTCACACCTCTCAAGCCACTTGGCTCGTCCAAACTCTGCCCAACTAAGCTCCCCAAATCCCTATCCTCCTCCTTGAAGCTTCCCCTTAGGCAGAAAGCATTTCAAGAAGTCCTTTGGTTCCAACCAAAGTGAGTTACCTAGATTAAAGGTAACGATTTCTCTTAAATTATTTTCATTTATTTTGCTTCTTCAACCCCCAAACTCTTTTTATTTCCTTTCTTTTGTAACAACACCAGTATCCTCAATATACTAGGATGTTGTTATAAGAAGTATTAAAACTACACATACACACAACGCCATCTAATGGATGATGAACATAATGTTTCTGTGGATGGCAAACTAACGCCTCACGAAACGATGATTGTTCAAATACATCTTACCGCCTCTCATGGTGGCCATTATGATGGCACTATAATTAAATATGATATTAATGATATATATTTTATATATAAGCTTCTGTAATTCCATTTTATTTCATACCATTATTCGTTTCATGTTTTATATACATACGATAATTTCATTTGAGGAAGTGCGGACTACCGCCCCCTTAAAATGATATGACTCGTTCATACCACACATGGAACGTATAAAGGATGGTGTTAATGAACTTAAGTAACATATATAAAATATTATATTATACTGGAATAGTAATATACCTATGTATCATTTGGATTCGATTCTTTTAAAATAAAAATTGAATGGAAGTAGCGTTCGTGCGTACGTACGGACTACCGTCTCCACGAACGCGATGAGATTCATTCTCCATCGTATCCATTCAAGTATAATTATCATTTAATGATTTAAAAATGATGTTTAAGGACTTGATATCATTCTGGATATGAATAAGATACAACAAACATGACTTATGTAACAAAACATATAAAGAAAATGAGTAAGTTAACACCCGAAACGGCGATAATACTAAGATATTATTATCAAATCAATATTAAAAGATCATATATAATATCATATTAATGTATATGATTCTTGTATAATTTAGTAACAATTATTTCACTATTATACAGGAGGTTAACCTACCCCAACCAAGGAAAAGTACAAGGTAAGGGTTATTTCACAATCTCTTCATTATCCGAGGTTATATTATACGTAATAATCTACTGAGATCTCTTTATCATCCACATCCATGTTTCTTCGAAATGTATTTCAAAACATTTTTACTATTTACAAGAATATGGGTTAAAGTCATTTATACCCTTTTTTTTGACTTTTTATAAGAGGAATCTTTCCGTCGTTTTCCAAACAAGGTGCTTTTTAACCTTTTCGACAAAATTGAGGTAAGAATGTTTTTTTTAACTTATACGGCGGGTGCGGTTATTTTTCCGCCGTTATAAAATCGTCGAAGCTTTCCTTACAAGCTTATAAGAATATTTTCAAAGAAAATGTTTTATTTTATATGGATATTAAATGATTTCAAAATAAAAGGAGATACTTCTTTTAAAAGAATTTTGATTTCATCTATGTCAACATCCTTTGATGGATTTTAAGATTATTTGAAGTTGATTTATTATGATACAAAACTTCTATATTTTATTGAAGGTTTTGTGATATGTTTGACTGTGGATGTGCTATTTTTATACCAATCATAGTTTATGGTGAAATTATTGACATTTCGTATGCTAGTTTTAATACGAATGTTTATGTTATGTTTAAACCTTTTCATATGGGAATGCATTGGACTTAATAAGTGACGGGTGGAGCCCTCTATAGCTCCTCGATGCATCGGTAGGTCTCATGAGACAAACTAGTGTCTTGGCACAAGGCCTTGACAAAATCTTATTTGTATTCTTGGCACGAGGCCTTGGCTATGTGGTTATGATAGTCTGGAATTATGCATTCCAACATTATGAAAGTGGTTATTGATTTTTGCATGTGATTATTCGATTAGTAGAATATCCATGTGAATAAGTAAATGGCATTATTTCATTTTATTTATGCCATACTATGTTAAATGTTCAAGTTTAAAAGGCTTTTGTTTTAGTTATACATTGCCTTAAATGTTTATTTTTATTTATGAAAGTTTCCTCTATATTGTTATCCTTAATGGGCATTTGAGCTCACCCCTTTTCTATGTTTTATTTTTCCCAGGTAGTGAAGAAGTAAATTATGAATGACTTGTAGGGATATTATGAGGGGTTAATAGTGTGGATATGAAGACTTTGTTGTTGTTGTAGTTTTTCACTTTGAAATGTAATGTAAAACTTTATGATTATATCTAGTGTTTCCAAGGCTACTAAACCAATCGGTCTTTCGGGATTTGATCTTTCTTGTGATCATGCCAATGTTATGTAATTAATGCACCGACTCTGGGTAGCTGGGGTCGGGGCGTTACACTGATCGCTACATATATCCTCTAGAGTACAAGGTCGATGACCGGGTTTTCTTTCATGTTGCACCAAGGTTGGGACATAATAGGATGAAGAGACAGGGAATGTTTCGCCAAGATATGTTAGGATGTTCGAGATTCTGGATAGATTCGGGATGATTTCGTATCGGTTTTAGTTACCTAAGATGTACTGGGATATGCACGATGTCTTCACCTATTCACAATTGTGATGTTATTTTTCATACTCATCTCAGGCCTTTTAGTCTTAGGATGTTGAGTTATAGGTAGATGTGTCATTTGAGGAGTATCCTATAAAAATTGTCAATCATAGCATGATGTTTCTCTATGGAAGGTATGTTCCTTTAGTATGGGTGCTATAGTAGCATGGCTGATTTCAAGAGTAGACCGTGGAGAGTGAGGAAGATGTTTGATTACAGTGTCCAGATTTGTTCTCAGATATTTATTCATCACCCTCGGAAGGTAAATTCGGGGAAAAATTGCTTTAAGGGGGGGAAGTTTATAAGAACCTGATTAATTTTTTAAGGTCATGATCATTCCTTTTGGGGGTTCTTTTGAGAAATAGGAGGATAACATCCCAATTAATGACTGAAAACCTATTACATGACTTTTTTGGGGTTACACACCATGTAATCCTAATACACACCACATAATGATGTCGGTAAGACTCATTTATGATGTGGAAGAGAAGTAAACAAATGAGGGAAATTGTAGCATATAAACATTGTGTATATAAAAGTACACAACATGTGATTTTATAAAATTTTCCAAAATGGGAAGTAGCCTTGCATTCTTTCAGACATACAGAATGACTCACTTTGGTGTCGTGAGAAGCAACACTGGGGGAAGAATTTCCCCCTGTTTATCAGTCCAAACTTCAATTCGAATGTCGTCAGATGCATTGTACCCCAATCAGGAAGATCTTAATTCATATTTATCCATTCTTCATGAATTTTTCATTCGATGAAGTTATCTTACATTGACAATTTTACCTATTTTTTAGATCTACTTATTTTTAACTTTAATTGGAGGCTGAGGTTGGATGTGGACAGTCACACGAGGACTAGGTAGGTGATCTTATGCCTTTCTCTCAATGCCAAGTTGTCTATATGTGTCGTAGTGACATGAGACCATGTTTAGGGTGTATAATTGAATGGAAATTGACACTAGTTATTTAATAATGATGATTAAGTGATGGATTAAAGGAATTGAGGCATGTTTAATCTTGTTTGGTTTGATTAAGTGCAACCCCGTGGGTATATTTCCCTCAAATGGTCATTATTTAGCTGTTTGGCATAGGATGCCTATGTGCATACCTTTGATTCCATTTTTAGGGCTGTTAAAAATGAAATTGGTTAATTAAATGTTTACCGACCTGAGATAAAATATTTCTTAAGACTTGTGATACTTTAATTCACATGTTAGGCTTGTTATATAATTCTCCCACTTGAGATAATAATTGTTAGTCCTTGTAATTGTTAGATTACATGTTAGGATTGTGCTATGATTTTCCGAGGGGAGTTTATAATTGTTATTATTGGTAATGGTTTCATTAATTGAATGTGTTGTGACATGTTTGATAACCAAGAAAGTTATTATTTTATTAACAATGTAATAGTGTAAAATTACAAGTATTGTTTTTGTGATGAAATGTTTATATACCGGGTTTTGACTCTGAAACATGTTGAAATGCTTATATACCGGGATTGTCCCATATTGACTGATGAAATGACTATGGGTGAAAATTTTCTATGCCTTCAGGAGGTGTTTTCTATGACGTTGGGGGAGGATTTTCTATGCATATGGGTGGGTTTTTCTTTTCCTACCAATGAGGTTTTGCAATTTATGTGGTTGAGTTTTTTTCTATGATTGCAGGAGATGTTTTTTTCTAGGCTAGAGGGTGTGGTTTTTCTTACTATTACTATTTCATGAGTGATCTATGCTGTAATGTACAAGCTCAGGTTTTGAACTAAATGCTGAAATGGAATGACTTATAAAGACTCTGTCAAGCGAAATCACAATATTGGATTCATTATTCTGTTATCTATTTTTTTTGGAATTTTAAGACATCTACTATGGTTAATTTAGACAAGGGATTGAGGGGCCTAGTCTAGATCTCGAGAGTTTATAATTCAATTAAATGGGATTGCTAACGAACATGAACATAATATAAATGGAATCTTATACTTTTAGGATTGTTTAATTTTGAGCACTTCCTTGTTATTCTTTTCATTATTGTAAATTGTTATTACCTATACTCACTGATAAGCTGACACAAATATTGGGTGGTTCCCTAATAGGATTTATTTCTTAGACCTTGTTTGTGTCATGTTTTTGGGCCCAAATAGATTATATTGTTGTAGGTGTCGATAATGGAAAGTTCCCTTATATAGGTAGTTAATCGCTTTTAGGATCAGTAGAGCTTGAGGAAAAGACGAGGCTTGGGATGATTCTGAGTTTTATCTTGTATTTTACGTACCTTGGTATTGTATCTTGTATCTAACTATTGTGTTTCCAATTTTGGAGGATTTCATAGAACTTGTGACATGTTGCATCATCTTTTGTGTGGCCCGATGCCTGGTTATTTATTTTATCAGTCTTTTTCTATTTCTTTCAGGTTTATGATTTTTACTCTTTCTGATATTGTATTATTACTGATTTCACTATTTTAAACATTGATAATGGGGGAATTGTTTCCACACTATCATACCATAGGCCCTCACTATTAGTTAGTAGCCTATGGAATTTGGGGAAATGCACTTTAGGCCATGTGTCCAACTGGGTACAGGGTACCAGTTCAGTGGAATCCAGGTCCAAAAAATTATAGTCATGTGCTTACCTTTCATTTTAAGACCATTCTATTTGAAAAACCATTAAATTCATAGATTTTTTTTTCATATTTTGGAAAAAATTATTAAAAGAAGTATAAAAACCCATGAAAATACTATAGTTTCTTTTGAGAGGTGATTGTAAATTATAGTGAATTATTTTTCTAACTATGTGGTGAAAATGTAAAACTCACAAATCATGTCCATTTCCACATTTATGGTTAGAACATGCTTCCAAAAACTACATATAAAAACATTACGATCAACCAAGAAACATAAAATCAAATAAAATTATAAAGATCTCATCCCCAGATGTAACCCATTATCCTCTCATTTTTCGCTTCTACTTTAATCTAACACCCTCTTACATGAGAAACAAAATTCTTCACCTCTCATTGGATTGATTTCAAGGGGAATTTTTCATTTTTTAATGATGATAATAGTTGGTGAGTTCCTCCACTTCCATCCAATATTCATTTACATTCCATTCTATGGGTTTTTACCCTATGGTCATCGAAACCAAGGTTTCATTTTATCCAACCCTTATGATAGATATTTTAGTCAGGGTCTTATTTTACATCTTGAGGTCTTTGATCCCCTTTTCTAGTGAATTGCACTTGATTTATTATAGTTCCATTGATAATGGTAAGTGGTTTAATAAGTTATCATTGTTTTATGAGCCTTAATTTTTTGATTATTTTCAAAGAGTGTTTTTAATTGTTTAAACCACGATCCATGATTTTTTATATAACATATATATGTATTATAAATGTTTGGAAACGGGGTTGAAATGGATTTTGTTAATTAATGTTTCTTAAAATGATTCTTTAGGGATTATTGGGGTTGTATTTGATAAAACAACCCACTATAAAAATTTAATTGACGAAATTGGTACTCCATGAATATGAAAAAATCCCATGGGGTCCTAGGTATTTATGTGGGATGAATAGAAATATAATTTTTAGGAATGAAATTCCCCACCTCAAAATGGATTGACTCTACAACACTAAATAAACAATATGATGCTATTATTACGGGAGTGAGTTATCATAGTAACCACATCCCACTAGGGCTTAAGAATACCCAACCTAGTGGAGGCATATAGTCGACTATATTTTTTTAAAATTGCAGAGTTATGTGAGGATACTAGATTTCCAAGAAATTTGATACATTTGGGTTTCCCCAAGGTTTTTTTTTCTAAATTACCTTCTTACATGGTTTATGCATTATATTTTTAAACTATTATCAACTGCATTCCTATAAAATATTAAAATCCAATTTTCATGTAATTTATTTTTAAATTAGAATCCTAGTTTTTTAATTTTTATTAGGAAACACATGGTTAGATCCTATTTGGATAAATATGGTCACACCCTACATTGAGCCAATGGGTGTATGTAGACTTTGTTATATATATAAATATATATATATATATATATATGTGTGTGTGTGTGTGTGTGTGTAAAAGAATGTGACCTCTTAGTGGAATTGTATAGTGGACCATATTTTCCATACATAAATATTACATCTAATTAGATGAATATTAATTACATAACATCACAATCCACACTAAAACAATAAATGGGTAGTTTCATTGGGAACATGAATGCATAAACAAATTTTTCATAAGATATCTATATAACATAACAGTAGCACCTTCATAATCAGAATTCACTTTTCACATATAATAATTAAACTATTCATCATATCCCAGGGAAAAGAAACTATAATAAAGGGAAATATCATACTCTCAATATGGGTAAAAATGGTGATATCTATGATCATTAGACATAATTTGAATATAAAGGTATGATAACATGAGCACAAAATTTTAAAATCATAAACAAAAATTCTTAGATCATAAACATGAGTAATAGTGTATATTATGGCATTTCAAATGACATGAATCATAAAGGGATCAAATAAAATGATCCTTGAGAACATAACATTAGAATAATATTATATCCAAAAAGAGTTACATGAATTGGGCATAATCATAGTCATAGAAATTATATATCAATGATACCTAGAAAAGAATTGATAATATTTTATTCCTAGGATAACCTCCCTGTACATTCTTTGGGCTTCAGATAACCTCATGTGTACTATATTTTAGTCTTAGGATAACCTCTTCTGTACCCTCTTTTAAGTTTTGGATAACCTCTCATATACCCTTTGAGCTCATAGAATATTATTCATTATCCATTACATTGTTGGGATTTATAATTTTTCAACCACACATCACATAATAAAAAATACATTCATATGTATTTTATATGATCATAAAAAAAATTATCTTAAAAAACCATGGAAAAGAAAACTGGCTTCATCGGTATTTCATCATTATAACCACAAAATATCCAAATAACTAATAAATATGGTATAATTGGATCATATAACTATAAAATACTAAGTAAAATTAATGAATATTAGCAAAAATTATAAACTCCTTTAAAATAAACCCTTGAAATTTCTTGAGTAAAATACCCTTTTCATTTTTAGATCATATATTAAATTCAAAAAATTCTAAATATTACAGAAATTTTTTACTTAAAAATAACCATGGAAAATTCTAAATGATTCTCTAAAATGTTGAGCAGTTATGATGATGGGAAATTTCATTCATGTCATGTATGTAAAAATAATGATTCCTTTCAAATTTTTGATAAAAAAATCAAAATTACATTTTTTAGAAAATAAAATAAACATTACTTTTAAACCATTTTGTAAAAAATTAAATCTCTTGTAAAAATGAATTTAAAGAAAAATATAATAATTTTTAAATAATTTTTAAACAATTTTTAAAAAATATGGATATGAAAGAAGGATGATTTTCGACTAAAGAGAGAAATAAAGTCATTTTTCATTAAACATATTATTCAGGACTATTGAGAACTTAATGTCAGGAAAATGAAATGAAAAGGTTTATTCTCGAGAAATAACTATCAGAGAAGGAAATTAAAGGTTTTTTTCATGAAAGAATCATATATATAGCCCCATAATTTTCAAATATTTATATTACTTATCAATAGATTAATATTAACTATTTATCATTTTGATCCATGCCAGAATCGTTTAGGTCTAGAATCTTTGGAATATTGAAATCATAAACAACTAGTTTAAAAAATATCTACATCATATCACACTTATTTCATCAAAAATAGAACCCTTATTATAAATATCATACTTAATACCTTTCTTCATAACCTTGGGAGTGGAAACATAAGAAATGGGTGAGATCAGATGTTCCATAAGTGTAAACAAAGAAGATATCAATGATAAAATTAGAATAACATTAGAATAAGGGTATAAGAACAAGATATTAGAATTTTAAAACCTTAACCTATATACGAATGGTCATAATATTTAGTCGTGGTATTAATATTCATAGTTCATAAGACACTAATCATAATGGAATCATAGAACATAGACCATGAGGTCATAATATAAGAATAAGACATATAATTTTGGAACACACATATGTATAGAAAATAATTTCGTTATAATTCAAGGATCATTGAAAAGGCTATCATAGTTGAGTTCATTCACCCCCCATAATTTCATAGTAGTCATGGTTCACCCCCAAGACTATCATAGAGGATATAATCCTTTAATGAATTAGGTTCACTCCATATTATTGTCACATTTATCACATGAGATATCAATCTTTACCCAATTAATTGGAAGGAGATATAGGTCCCACCCATCACATAATGAAAATCGTCCATATTTATTCCACAATCTCATAAAGAATTCATCATATCATAACTAATTAATAAAAATGGGTTTTAAAAACATTTCATCATTATATCCCATTCAATAGAAATGGAGTTCATAATAAATTAATGTTTTAATCAAAATCATTAACCATATAAAGATGTAATAAATATGGTATCCTTGTATTATATCCCTATTAAATCATATTTAACATCAAATGATTTCATCTTATATGGAAAATTATTTTGAAATAACACTTGGAATAAATATTGAGAAAAATAACCTTTCTATTTTGAAATCATTTCTTTTTAAAAATATTTGAAATTAAAAAGGAAAACATTTTCACTGAAAATTACATGGTAAGATTGTAAAGGATTTTTCACTGAAAAATTTAGTCATTATATTGTAAAAATATGTTAAGGCCATATAATTTAAAAAAATATTTCCAATGTTTTGTCCAAAAAATCACCAATTTATTCATTTGGAATACCACTAGATGATTCCATTCAAACATGTTTTGTAAAAATTAAAAAATGGATAGAAAATGGCACTAAAAAATCATACAATAATGGGAAAAAATATTTAAAATATTTTAATAAAACATTGATATGGAAGAAAAATATTCCTTAGTGAAGACTGAAACAAAATATTCTTGAATATTGATGAGATTTTGAAATAAAACCCCTCCCTCGAGTTCTACTTGCCTCAAATCACTATAACTACAAGTATAATAAAATTAGAATTATTATAATTTTATAAAAAGTGTCAATTTCATATGTATAATATCATATATGACCCCTTTATAACATTTCAACACCACCTTTTGTCAATAATAACTTATTATAATTGTTATTTTTGGGCTTTATCTATTTCATTTAACCTGAGTATATATGTTTAGTAGTTCCAATGATTGTACATTTATCATGGTTACATAATCTACATAATATTTATCATGATATGAATATCATTTATATTCATTATATACATATTTATAGTATTCCATAAAAGTTAGAGACAGAAAAATGGATTAAATTGTTTATGGTGATGGTAGACCGTACGTACGCATAAACACTTTTTCATTCTTTAAAAGATGGAATGAAATAATGGTAAATATTAATTCACCATTAAAATATCATAATTATATCATATATGTCATATATATTCATCAAATTCATCCTTATTTTCATCTAAGAAAAATATAAATGAAAAATGAATCGCGTTACTTCGTGGATATATCAGTCTACATATACGCATGAGTGACATTATCATTTCTAAAAGGATTGAATGATAATAGGGTAGACATAATATTATTATTCCTAAAGAATAATTCTGTCATTAATATCATATATAAATATTAAACCCATCATAATAGCTATAACAACCCAGAAGTTTATAAATGATATTTTTCTAATAAAGGAAATGTGTATTTTAATATAATATATAGGAATATACACATAAAGAAACCAAACAAGATTATTTCAATAATATATTATATTACAATTATCTTTAATGAAACCAATTAAAATTCTAAACATTACAACAAGACAAAAAAAATATAAAATTGAGAAGCTAAAATGGGAAAATATGGATCATCCAAATCTATTAGAATCATTTCCCCCACTACCAACACTTTATAAAAGAAACAAAATATTATTAAAGTAATCAATATATTTAAATAATGGAAATATTTAACCTTGAGAGGAATTGAGTTGAATGTCAAGTTAAAGAATGAAGTGGTATATAT
Organism: Viscum album; assembly: GCA_963277665.1. Lineage (NCBI taxonomy): Eukaryota > Viridiplantae > Streptophyta > Magnoliopsida > Santalales > Viscaceae > Viscum > Viscum album. The sequence continues at coordinate 487,426,144 of OY728164.1, forward strand.
AAGAGGAAATGTGATCGTTTGAATAATAATGTGATATCTAGAAATAGTAATCCAATCATTATGAATAATAACCTGGCTGTTAGAATACTAATGTCGCCTTTAAAAGTATAAATTAAATTTAGTTATTTTAATAAATGAAATTATGATATAATTATATAATTTTATAATTAAATAAATGTTTTAAAAATACATACACTAAGTGTTGGTTTTTTTTGTGAAAAATAAATATTTATTTAGAATTTTATAATTAATGTAACTATTTAAATTAAAATTTATTTTCATAAAATAGATTCATAAATTAATAATTTTTTATAATTTTAATATAATATTATGACACCTTAATTAATTTTTCAATGGTTCATAAAATAAACTATAATATTACAATCAGTAATTTTTTAATAAATGAAGATTTTATATAAAATTTTAATTTCTCATATTTAGAAAACTATTTTCTTAAAATGGAGTCCATTTTTGAAGACTGCACTTCTAAAAATGGTTAGGGTTAATTTTTGGTATTTCTCTAAAATAGTTGAAATATGGTGAAAAGTGAAATACGGTATTTTGTGGTATTTTACATTTTAAGCAAAATACCTAATTTTTTAGGTCATGCATGATGTAATGACACATTGGTTATAAATATCATGAACTCTTTACTATTTTTAGTTGTATTGATAATCACTATTTATAATCTTGAGCCAACATAATTAACTAATGAATATTATAATAAAAAACAACCATCTCCTTGCCCTATAAATACCACCACTCACCACTCCTCCTCAAAACATACAAGACTTTTATATTTTCAATATTGTATTTAATTTCCTTACCCTGGATCTTCCCCACATCGAGGAGCTTCTAGTCTCAAAAAAACCAATCTCATGCACCTTAATAAGGTTATCAAGGAGACAACCTTAAAGAGGTAAAATCCTCTATCCTTCTATTTTAATATATTTTTTTCTTATACTTTCCTATCCTATCATCAAGAAAGTTTTATGATAACTCCAATATCATATATTTACATCAATTTTATTATTTTAATGGGATATCTGTAATAAAAGTTCTTATATTATTCTTTAATTCCTAAAATGAAAACATCATCCATGATACGTCGGCTCTCCGCCTTCATGGACGATGAGTTTTTGGTTTCCATTACCACCTTCAAGGATAGTCATATAACCATTATTATTGATAAAACTTATTGTAATATACATATTATAACTTTTTTAATTATATTTAACTAATTTATATACATTATATGAAATAAAACAAAACTAGTTCATGATGGTTGAAAAAACCTCCAAAATAAACAAAACATTTATCTTTTGAATTATATCAAATGAATCATCATCATACCATAAAACCAAATGATATATAAGATAATTTAATATTATTTAAGTTTATTAATAGCATAAAATGCCACTTTAATATAATTATTACCATTTTACAAAAATATCCATAATTATATACTAGTGAACTGATCATGAAAACCACAAAAATGAAGACTCTGGAAATGATGAAATTGAACTGTATAACTCACTAAAATTTCCATAAATTAACATAATAAAAATATGATTATTAAAATTAATGTAAAATAATTTCTAAATTTAGTAATTAATTTATATAATTATATTATCCAATATATTAAGAGAAAGTGTAGAACATGTTCATACACAAGTTAAGGGGATTCTCGAAACCATCTCAATTTCATTAGGTTATAAACCATTAATGAAAACTTTTAGTGTGGATATTTATTTAAGATTTATTAAATATAATTTCATTTTTTTTCTGTTTTTATTATTGGTGATATACATGTTTCCAAATTGGTTTTATGAAAATATACATATTTTCCAAAACAAAATTTCTTTCCAAAACACATCTTGAACCCTCTTGAGTTGTTTCTACATCAAGACTGATGATTCTTATAAGAAATTATGTTATGAATATGAACATATGTTATATGTGAGCATGATGCAAGCTTTGTTCAAAAATATGTGTGGTATTTGACCACTATGACATGTTGTTTCATATTAATGCATTTCCATATTAGATTCCATTATCCATTATTTCCCCACATGATATTGATGATAATCCTATTCTTATGATATTATTTTGATGATTATGATCAATCATGTTATATTGATTCATGTACCTTATTTATCCACTTACTGGGATTTTAGCTCACCCCTTTATTTTATGTATAAATTTAGGTGATTACATGTACTAAAGATAACATCTATTCTTAAGGATAAAGATGAAGGATTTAATAAATGTTTATGTTTTACTATGTTCAAGGTATGTGATAGCCTAATTTTCCAAAGACTCTAAACAATATTATTTTGGATTATTATATATATTATGTTGTTTATCATAAAAATGATGTAACTGTGATGTTATAAATTTAGGGTCTCTATAGTTTATGTTAGAGCATAGTTTAGTTAATTTTGGAATTATGATTTGAGAACATTAGTGAGAACCTTGAGGATATGAATGAGCATATTTAATCATCCAATAATACTTTATTTAGAAAAATTATAAACATATGGATCCAATAAGATATTATTTTAGAGTTAATTAAAAAAAAGAATAAATTATTTATTCATTTTTTTTAATTACATTTTGATCAAACGTTTTATAAGTTATAAATTTTTGGGAACTATGAGAAATCAGTCTAACAACACCTGTAATGGAATATTAAATGATAACCTAAATGAAATCCCCAATTCCTTGAGAGGTGATGTTCCAAAAATCATAGAAATACTTACCCAGTTGTCTTAGTATATGAATTAAAAGATGAAACATGTGGAACATCATTGTCACGACCCGTCCTCGGGGCCCGTGCCGTGACTACCCCAAGCCCGCCTTCCATAGGCCAGGGGCTGGCGACTAGCACCAAAGGCGTAAAATCCCGATAACTGGGAAGGCATTGCCTTTATAAAGAAAACAAGCACCACAGAGTACAAGCGGAAGTAAAACACTATGAACAAAAAGAAGAACTGAAAAGTAAAAAGGGGCCGGAAATACAAGCCCAACTGTAAAGTACAACTCGAAAGGGAAAACAGCGACTGAAAAGTAAAGCTGCTACGCTGAGATGTCCACTGGAAATCCCACCTGAAGGGTGGGTGCAGATAGCTCCTCTGCTCCTCGGGTCCCGCCATCCGCTCCAAGTATGTCCCGCCCTGTGGTCCACCTCCGGGTACCGCCTCGTCGTATAGTCCACCTCCAGGTACCGTCCAGTCCTCGAACACTCGGCCTCTGCCAGTACTGGCCGTCGTCTGCAACCAACACAACGAGGTGCGGGCATAGCCCGTGCAGGGGTGAGTATAACGATACTCAGTAGGGACCCCGAGACCCTCAAGGTCTCACAAAAACCAACAAGGATAAACACAAGAAGATCTCAACAGATAAACTCTACTTAGGTATATGCCCATACATATACCTAAGTTATCAAGTAACCCATCTCAATCATGAGGAAACACAAGAATTGTGAAATCGACGGATAACCACTACCCGGGTATATGCCCATACATATACCAAAGTTAGCAAGTGACCCATCTCAATCATAAAGTAACACAGGGTCAAAAGTCTCAGCTCAAACCAGGATTTTCATTATCGAAACCGTAACTGCTGAAGAGCCCCATCTCTGAAGTGTGCAGTAGTCCTGTCACGACTCCGAGGTACTGCTCACTAACCTAAGACTGCTGAAGTACTCCTCCTGTCGAGTACTGCGGGTCTGCTGCCAACTACCAGGCGCTCCGTCCGCTGAGGGTCTGCTGCCAAATACCGGGCGCCACCCAGATAGCCTACTGAGGTACTCCTCCTGTCGAGTACCGCGGGTCTGCTGCCAACTACCAGGCGCTCCGTCCGCCGTGGGTCTGCCGCCAAATACCGGGCGCTCCGTCCACTGGGCTAGTCGACTCACTCCAAGTCGAGTCGGTCAAGCAGTCGTCAGGTCTCAGCCGGCTACACGGTCTCCGTACTCTGCACGCTCGTCTCCGGGAGGGTCCGCTCCACGAGCCACTGGTCGATACTCCAAGTATCACAAAATCCCACGAAGAAGTATCTCAAAAGTCCGTCTCGTCACAGGGGTCTCAATGCAGCAGACGGCGCGTCGATCGGACGCCCGGTCTGTGAGTTATTAGCCTTTTCGTCCCAGGGGCCCGGTTGGTTTCGTGTGCGAACCAAACCCGGCCGTATCTCAACTGTACCCCGAACTCTCATAGGGTATACTCATAGGGACCGTTTCTCATCGTGATCATCAACGTCGCTGACGGTTCGTCAGACGGACGTCCTGTCTGAAAGATAACAGCTTTTCCCGTTCCAGGGGCCCGGTTGGATTTCGGTGCGATCCAACCCGGCCACTAACCAACTGCACCCAAAACTCGGGCGGAGGGTGCCAAAAGTTCCGTCTCATCAAGAGGAAGTCAACGAAACAGACGGCGCGTCAATCGGACGCCCGGCCTGTGAGTTATTGGCATTTTCGTCTCCGGGGCCCGGTTGGTTTTTAAAGCAAAACCAACCCGACCGTACTCCACCTGCGTCCAAACCTCGGGCGGAGTATGCCAAAAGATCCGTCTCATTAAGAGGAACGCAACGCGACTGACGGCGCGTCAATCGGACGTTCGTGGCTCAAGATATGAGCGTTTCCGCTCCGAAGGCCCGGTTGGTTTCGTGAACGAACCAACCCGGCCGAACTCAAAGTAAACCGAAACCTTGAGTGCGATATATCAAAACGACCGTCTCGATCCAAGGATCGCGTTGCCGCTGACGGTTCGTCATTCGGAGGTCCGAGGCTCAAGTTATGAGCCAAAAACCAAAACAGGTTCGAAACGGGGGGGTCCGGGTCCGGGCCGACCCGGCCCGACCCCCCCTGGGCGGCGCGGTGGCCGACGGCGGCGGCCGGCGGCGGCGGACGGCGGCGGCGCGGTGGCCGGCGGCGGCGGCGGGCGGTGGCGCGGCGGGCCGCGGCGGCGGCGGCGGCGGGCCGCGCTGGCGGCGGCGGCGGGCCGCGCTGGCGGCGGCAGCGGGCCGCGCTGGCGGCGGGGTGCGCCGCACGGGCTGCGCACGCGGGGCTCAGCCCCGCGGTTCCTTCACAAAAACGGCGCGGCCTTTGTGCCGCGCCGGTTTCTTCAAACCGCCCCCCCCCCCCCCCCCCCCCTCACGTGGGGGGGCCTGCTGGCGGCTGGACCAAAGGGGGCGCTGCCCCCTTTCCTCAAGAACCGCCCCCCTCATTAAGAGGGGGGTTTTAAAGGAAGGTCGGGGGATTAATTCCCCCGGTTTTTAAGACATCCGGCCGGCCCGCTGGCCGGCCGGTTTTTACCAACGGGACCGGAAATTCCGGTCCCGCCCTCGTCTTCCGACGCCGGCGGCCACGCCGCCGGTCTCCTCTTCCGCCGCGGCCCGGAACCGGCCGCGGTCTTCTCGTCCCGCCGCGGCCCGGAACCGGCCGCGGTGTTCGTCGTCCGGCGCGGTGCGACGGCACCGCGCCTCTTTCGCCGTGCCATGAATCCTTCCAACGCGGCGCGACGGCGTCGCGTTCTTGAAGACTCTCCTCGGCGAAGCGCGACGGCGATGCGTAAAATTAAACGCACAATCATCCGCGTGGTGCGACGGCACCACGCCACTTGCTTCCACCCGCAAGAACAACAAGAACGTTGGAGGGGGGGGGTTCGGCCGTGTTCGTGCGGTCCGGCCCCCCTCGCGTTAAATTAATAATGCAACTTAAACAATCAAACATCAAGTTAGACATGCGAGATCCACGTTCAAGGAAAAAGAATAAAGAAATAATGAACCAACAACCCCTACCTCGGTTTTAAGATTCGAAGAATCGTCTACGATCCGCGGAAGACGGCGTCGCGGAAGTCGGGCGTCGCGGTCGTCGTTCGTCAAATCCGTTGACGAAGTGCTATGCCCGAAGAGACACGACGTTGGCGGATCTTCGTTTGCCGACGAAGGTTGTCCGAAGATGAGATGGCGTCCCCTTCGTTGTCACGGTGAACGAAGAAAGGAGTTGCGGCGTTCTTCGTCGGAAAAGAGAGCGTTCCTCGTCAAGTCTCGAGGAAAGTCAAATTATAAAAAGAACAACGAACTCAAGGACCCCTACCTCGATAGTCGCACGTGACGGAGTCGTGGAATATCGGTGTCGATCCCCTTGACGTCGGAGGAAGAGTCGTTGTCGAAGGCGTTCGTCACGGAAAACCGTCGCGGAAGGGATGACGCGGAAGAAGAACGTCGCGTCGTGGATACGGCGTCGCGGATGGATCGTGTTCTTCGGTGGAGAAGTTCTTCGTTGAAGAACGACGTTCTTCGCGTTCTTCGTTGAGGTTGAAGAAGAAGAAGAGGAGCTCTCCACCTCTCAAGAAGACAAACGAAACAACCCAAAATAAAATAAGACCACTTCTTATTTTATTATTACAAAACACATTTGAAGAAATTCAAAAGTTTGAATTTCAAAAGAGATAACTCCACATTTAACTCACTTATTTAATATACATGAATTGTATAATTAAATATAAGTTAACTTGTCAAGCCATTAAGAGGGAGAGTGGGGAGTTGAAAAGGTGGGGGGTTCGTGTGGGCCCCACCACACTTAATCCTCCCAAGGGAGGTTAAGTGGGTGTGGGTCCCACTTCCAACCTCCTTTGAGAGGTTTTAAGAAGTTAAAATAAAATTTGTTCTACACAAATTTTATTTAACTCAACCTAAACCCTCAAAAATTAACTTTCAACCCGCAACAAACGCAACTCCCGAAAAGGTCTCTTTAAGCGAAAATCGGCGCTGCGAGTTCATCGGTGCCCTCGGATTTCAATTCCGAGCACCGGATCAAAAGTTAGGAATTCCCGCTCGTTCGTTCACTGAACGTACCCGAGCCAAACTTCGGAAATTAATTCCGGGCACTCCGGGCCTCGGAATCAGGTGCCGTCTGAAACCGCGCTCTTGTAAAATTCTAAAGAAAATTAAGAAAAAAAAATTTCCTTGAATTTTACGGGTCTTTACAATCATTCATCCCCCAAGAAGGAGAAACTATACTTTGAGTTTTTAATGCGGTAATTACCACTGACATTTAATGGATCTTCCTATCCACTTGTTGTGAAATATTCGGTTGACATAATGGATATGATCTTTTCTGTGCTCCACAGTTCTCATAAGAATAATATAAATCTATAAATCTATCACTTAGATGGATATTCCAATCAATGGTGGGAATTGATAAAGAACACCATGGAAAAGCATGAAATATAATATATGTAATGGGAAAACTTCATGAAAATAATTCATATAAATTATTTCCCTATAAATTTTCATATAAAAAAAAGAGAGATAATTTATAGAACTAAAGAGAATGGATGTTTAGTATGTCACAACTTATTTAGAAAGCATCATAAGTATTTCACGATACACCTCATATTTTTTTATCAACAATGATAGAATATTAGATATATTCTTTAGTTGTTCAAAACCATCCATTTAAAAGGCTATATATATCTGAGACATTAGGAGATATGAAGAAGTGGTTCGATGCAATTTCAAAGTGGAGATGAAGTTTGGTGAATAGTCCCATGGATATAGAGATAATAAATGAAATATAAAATTTCTATCTGGATGATCTAGTGAAAAAGTTGCAATGAAATATCAACCACCCACATGTCAATAATTTGGGAAAAAGAATCATTAGAACTACCTCAAAGGGAAAGGGAAATGATCTAAGTGAAAGATATAAGGATACTAAGCTCATGAAAGTTGAAGAGACATAAATAATATGCCCATTTTGATGTATGGAATGACCACACCACCCATGGTTGAATGCTTAAAATATTGAGATAAAGGGTGAAATGATAGGTAGCACAATAAACCATGGGTCCTTGAGGGAAATCCATATCAGTAGACATGAAAACCAAAGGATAAATGGAAATATAATTCCATCACTACCACTGATGTGGTGAAATAAAACAATGTCATATATGGTGAACATTATATTAACACAATATTGGAAAGAGTTTTATTTGATTATGGTTATACACATTACTTTATATCTTCCATGTTTTATAGAACTGTGGAATCAAAACCCGAATAACATGAAGTTGAGATATCTATAAAAACACATAGTGGAAAAATAATTGCAACCTAAGTATTGGAATCTTCTACTATTAGGGTATGTTATAATATTATTCTAATGTATATCATAATACTTACCATGGTGGTATTTGCAACTATATTGGGAATGGATTGGATATTATTAAATAAATCACACATAAATAGTTGGGAAAGGTAAAACTCTTTTCATATTATGAATTGGGCTATGATACTATTCAAATTCATGGAAGATCATGAATAAATTATGAAAAATCCATTAACAGTGTGAGTATCGATACCCAATTATGAATCACACATTTCCTAAATTATTTAGTCAATGTAAGGTATAAACATAGATGAAATTACCATTTTAGGGAATACACTAACATATTTCTCAAAGAGTCACCTAGAATTTCCCTAGATCTGGAGGTAGAATTCTCAATATTGCTCATACCTAGAGCCACCCTTATCTACAAATGACCCTAAAAAATGGCCATGATTGAAATTAAAGGGTTAAAAAAGAAACTACCAGTGCATTTGGACAAAGGGTTCATACGCCATAGTACATCTCACTTGGTTCTCAAGTTCCCTTTGTAAAGAAAAATAATTGATCAATGTGGTTTCGTATCAATTATTAGGTTCTTAATAATATCAGTATAAATAATAGGTATCCTCTTTAAAGGATTGATAAATTATTAGATCAAATATGGAAAGATTAGTACTTCTTAAAGGTATATCTTAATTCAAGATATCATCAACTTATGGTATAAAATTATGATATTCAATTTCCCATTTTCAATATAAGGTATGAGACTTATGAGATCATAGTGATACACTTCAAACTTAATAATTCCTATGAATTATTCATGGATTTTATGAATAGAGTCTATTTATAGTACCTTGGAAAAATTTTGGTTGTTTTTATTGATGATATAATGCACTGGCCTTAAACCTTACTTAATATTGAATTAAATGAATAATTCACATTGAAGATTTTTTCAAGTTTAAAGTTTTAGAGAATTAGGACATAACTATTACATCTCAAAAGATTACAAAGTAGACACTTTCACTAAGTTTACACAAAATAAAAACTCTTAATAAGAAACATGTCTAGTTCCATGTTTTAGATAGCATGACTTTCCCTTGATCCCATCCCTGACCCTATTCCACATTAAGTCCGGTGAAAAAAATTTCAAAAAAAAACTTGGGGTGAGCATAAAAAGGTCAGTAAGGGATACACAAAGAATGAAAACTGTTAGTTATTCAAAACAACAAGTAACCCATGTATACTTTATCAAAGTATTACCTTCACCTTCATGATGTAGTAAAAACTCTTCACTGAATAAAATATCATTACTCACCGTTTTGTAACCAAAGGATTACCATAAAACCCATATAAAGAACACATAACATATAAAGGTAACTTGGGACATAAACATACTTAAGTAGAATAACCATACGGTCGACTTCAAAACATATCACTTAATGGAATAGCCATACGACCAACTTCCATACATACTTAATGGAATAGCCATACGGCTGACTTCCATACCCAATGCAATGGAGGTTATAATGTGACCACCCGTCCTGGTATTCACGGCACCACCCATCATATGGTTTATCACGTAACCACCCGTAAAATGTCCAAGTACCATCATTAAACATAAAATATTGAAAATATAAACATTTCAATAACAAAATTTCATTTGTAATTACAATAAGTAATTCCCAGATATTGAATTAATCAATCCATTTTCAAAAACCATTTAAAAGAGATTTTTGAATCAAAGTGTCCCATACCCCTTTGTATCTTTTAATGGAATTATAAATTTAAAACATTAATGTCCATATAAATAAATACTGAAAACCATTTTGAAAACATGGAAATTAAAGATAAATATTTATAATAATAAATCTTTAAAACATTTATAACGATATTTTTGTTAAATATTTTATAACAAAATGAGAGAATCTTGAATACAAATAATAGGGGAATAACATTTAATCCGAACTTTATAATATCATGAGAATAAATGGGTTCATGATATAATATTTCAAAGGACAGTATACACACCATATATTAGTGAATTGGTGTATAACAACAATTAAGTCTCCAAAGAAATGTAAATTGAGATGAAATCCATTATAAAGAAGGTATCCTAAAATTACGGATAAATCAATCTCATAATTATGTGTGAAAAATATAAATACACCCAATATAAGTTTATATTAAGTGTAAAACAAACAAAGGTTATTCACACATATTAAAAGGATGACATATTCAATAACTACATGTTGAACCCAAAGAAATCGAAATTGGGTTAAGAGGTTCCATTGGTAAAATTCGACAGCCTAACGACGTCACATAAAATTTTACAAAAAGGGTTGATGAGAGAGAAAAAGGGTATCTCATCACATGGAAATAAAATTTACATAATTAAGGATATATAAGAACATATCCCAACATAATAGTATGTGAATTAAAAGACATAACAAAATAAGTCTTTTAAAAAAAGGAGGGTGAAAGGTCCCCTTACCGAGTTGGGTAACTTTCGAAACGTACACCCCATGGAAGAAGGGTCATACAATGAAAATGTGAATACCCATAAATGAAATTATACGACACAAAGTGTATAATAATGGGTAGTACATACACCACTCAATGGAAATTGTGGAAAATGTAGCATAAATCTCACGGGAATAAAAGTGAGATGAAAAATCCCGTATGAAAACTCAGCAGCCTAACGGCACCACTTAAAACATCCAAAATGGATTGATGAGAGGAAATAGGGACTCTCATCATATCAACATAATGTTTACAGAAAGAGGAATATAAAAGAACATCCCCCAATATAACAAATAGGAGCTTAAAAGAAGTGACATAAAGGAGAGTACTTAAAAAGAAAGAGAGAGGTTGGATCTCTTACGAAAACTCGGCAGCCTAACGACGCCACTCAAAACCTAAAAAATGGATTGATGAGAGAGAATAGGGTATCTTATCATATGAACATAATAATTACAGTAAGCTTAATATAAAAGAATATACCATTAACAAGAAAGATGATTTTTAAAGGAATGACATAAAAGAGTGTACTTTAAAAGAAAGAGAGGAGTCGGATTCCTTACCTCAAGTCCGACTTGTCTTGTCGTTTCTTTATATTCCTGAATAATAAACTTGAGTTAATTTCTACTTCCTTAAGAACATTTTTCAAGTTCATTATTCCTTTTATATCACTGATTACCATGTCATAAACATTATGTAATCATTTAAGTTAATAATGTTTATTTTGTCGATATTTGGTTCTTAAGTCGAAAGTGGACTTCTTACAATTACATGTTGTTCGTGTGGTAAAAGGTTCATTATATCCAGAATTGTATTCATGATTTATATATCATATATATCATATATATCCAGTATATTCAGGAATTTATAATATTACATAACATTTAGAGTTAAGAAATGAAATGCACCGTTCATGGAGAAAGTAAGCCGTACATACGCATGAACGCTACTTCCATTTCAATTTCATATTTAATGGGATTAAAAAATAATGATACATAATATTATTTTAATTCCAGTATGGTATCATATATAATATCATTAAATATATCCTTTATACGTACCACATATGGTATTAACGAATCAAATCACTTTGAGGGGGCGGTAGTCCGCACTTCCTTAAATGAACATATCGCGTTTACCCATAACCAAAAAGGTATGACATAAATGAAAAATACAGAAGATTAAGTAAAACATAAACATATTATATTTTATATATAAATATATTGTCATCTTAATGTCCACCTTTGAAGGTGTTATAATAATGTTGACCAATCATCATTTCGGGAGGCAGAAATTCGTCATCCACGGAAACAGAATGTTCTTTAACCATTAGATGTAGGTGTGTGTAAGTGTATCTCGAATAATTCTTATAAAAACATCAAATTATATTTAAGATACTGGATTTGTTACAAAATAAATGAATAAAAAGAGTTTAGGGGGTTGGAGAAGCAAAATAAAACAAAAGGACTCAAACGAAGACATTACCTTAAAATCGGGGAACTTCCTTTGATTTGAGCTCAAAGGCTTCCCTGGAAAGTATTCTGCCCAATGTGAGGCTTCAAGGAGTTATAGAGGGATTTGGAGAGACAAAATGGGCAGGGGTCAGCCGCCGAAGGCTTTGGAAGTGTGGCTAAGGTGGTAGAGGTGGGGGCCTTTTATAAGAGGACAGGAGGGGCACTTTTGGAAATGTATAAAATGTAACTTTATTTTCAAATGTGTTTCGGATTTTAATTGTCCCACATTGATGTTTTTTGAGGCTAAGGTTATAAGGGTTCTAAATACAACCATCCAAATGGTTTTAGACATGTGTAGGTCTTAGAGTTTACATTATCTTTCAATTTTATTTAAATCGTTAAATAATGAGGTCATCGTTGCATCATCATGATGTCATAAATAATTTAATTTATTTAATGTCTAAAAATTATAAAAAAAAATACTATTATGTAGGAAATCTTTTTATCGTTCCAATGAATATTTATAGTCCAAAATATCAATTATTTAGACAAAAGTAAAAATATTTTACTTAGGTGATACATTTTTTGTTACATTTAACATTCTTTAAAAATAAAAAGATAAAAAGTCACTTTCTCCCAAAATTGATTCCATGGGGCCCCCAAGTTTGGCACAAGGCATCCCATGGTCGGCCATGAGACAACCAGTAGCCTTAGGACACATTTTATTGTCATTTTGTATTATTATTATATTATCTTATTATCTTTAACTACTTGATTACTCATTAATCAAGATAATTAAAGATAATTACCGTCGTTACTATTCATAATGTCAAAAAAAAGAGACTTAATTACATAATTTGGACCTTCTGATTCCAAATATTTAATTCATTTTACCAAATTCCAAACACATAAATTGCAATAATTAATTTAAAAAAACTTCCCTTTGTCAAAACAAATAGCGTGTTTTTTAGAAACAATATTTATGAAAAGTTTGGAACTTGTTTATGCCTAATTGCAATGTGAAATTAATCCCAATGACCATCATGGAATTACATGACAAAAATATATTCTAATTAAACTTTAAAACAAATTAAGAAGATAATATAACCATATAATTAAATTATATGAAAAAGCAGTTTTGATGTAAAATGCAGTATTTTTCACTATTCATTGAAAAATGAACATTGTCAGAAAAATACCAAAAATTAACCCATGGTAAATTTAAATGTCCGAATCATAAATAATATGTTCATTTTGAAAGATAGATCTTATAAAATTTTCTAAAAAGTGGATTTAAAAGGGGTTCACCATCAAAAGGCGGTTAATCGACCTTTTAAAGAATATTAGAATGTTTACGCTTAAAAACTAGATTCATTTGCATTTTTAATTCACTAACATTTATTGTGAAGAGTAAAAATATTTGAAAAATATATATAATCATTTTGTAGTTAGTTATGTTCATTCCCGCCATTACAACGGCTAGGTGTTAACTACCATTTAAAATAATATTATTTTATTATTAGAGTGCAACGTAAGATTCCCAAGAAACTCGTTATTGAGTATTGGGTATTCCATCGAGCATAGTATCCCCTTTAAAGTAATATTAATATTTTAATCACAAATATGGATAAATATAAAGATTTCATATTCTTTATTTACCTGAGGTGTTACATCCTTCCCCCCTTTTGGGAATTGCGTCCTCGCAATTTTAAAATTGAGCTTGGAAACATCCTTGAAAGTCCCACATCGGAACAAGAGTCAGTAAAACAATCACTTTAAAATAAAGAATGATAAGTACAAAGGTCACCCGAGTTAACCCAAACTAGGATTCCAAGTATAAAAATATGGACATGGAGGAAAAAAAAGGGTCACGTTCGGATGGAGAGTGATAGAAAACATGTTTAGGAGAAAGTTAACCACAAGAAAATCACAAACTTGTGATGCGTTAAACAATATTCGATTCACCAGTAGGAAACGTTAATAGACAACATTTTTGTTTTAAGTTACCTTTTATTGAGGAATTTATTCATAAGGAAACATAATCAGTTATCATGTTGACTTTCAACTTTTATTAGATTCCGTACACAAACGCATATTTTCTCCAAAAGATGAGTATTTAGGAAGACTTGTTCACATTAAGAGTACTATAATCAACTTCTAGAGAATCACCTAATCCACAAAATAAAACTATATACTTCCCATGTCTTTAGACTTTAACCAAAACCAAAACCAAAAAGGTTAGTACAAGATCAGATAATCCAGAAAAGGATAACCCTTTATAAAAAGAAAATCTATTCTTAATCTCCCAAATTTGTCCAACAAAACCCAAAGTTCAACGAGGACCATTTGATAATCAATTTGTCCATAAAATTCTTCAAAGTAAACCAAACTAAGATTGAAACCCAAATATTTTAAGGATTTAGTCACATAGTCTTCCAAGTTAAATCGTAACATTTATCTCCAAAGAACATCAGTTGCTCTTAATGTCTCGTATTGAAAAGTAATTAACCTAATAACATATCCTCCCTGATAGGTTAATAAATATCCATAGATAACCCAAAATCAACTTACTATTAATTCATAAAATCATCTAACTAAAAAGAATCAGTCAAACTAACCAGGGACTTCATGTAGTCCAGTGGTAGGTGATAAATACCTGTCGTACTTTGGTTGTGGGTTCGATTCCCACAGCTTTGTCCGACGCGACGGGTTGTCACACGGTCTGTGTGTTGTCCTTTTTTCAAAACTATATAATTTTAAAACATTCCCAAAAACGAGTTAAAATCTTCAAAAATGATCCTAACATATTTTAACCTCATGTTTATCTCATGCCTTTCATTTTCTAGTATAACATATAATAACCCATAATTACCTCAAAAGTAAGGATCATATAAACTCTAATGGTTACCTATATAATTATTACATGAACTTCCACATCGATTGGTCATCTTGTACATGATGCATTACAGATCATACTAAGGTTCAAGTGGTTGATCACGACTCCTTGATAGTTGGTTTAGAACAACCACGAGTTTCCTCATTGAATCCCCAATTTTATCTAGTATCCTAATCAGAGAACCACCACAGTTTCCTTCCAACCTATTGTATCTTTGGTGCCTTCTAGATCCATCCATTCACTAAAAATAGAAATTTCAGTGTGAGTATATCAACAAAACCATCATGTACCAGTGAGGAAGATAAACACTAATATATACTTACTCATTCACTTTATCTAAAACTAGGACTCTTTCTAAAATCATAACCGTTATGGTAATGACACTTATGCTCAGAGGATACCCTAACCTCTAAAGTTATCTAAACCGACCTTTGACACCAACTATAAGGCCCCGACCTTAAACTTTACATAATATTGAATTAAAAGAAAAATTCAAATTAAGGATCTTTTCAGGTTTAGTGTTTTAGAGAATTAGGACATAACTATTACATATCAAAAGATTACAAAGTAGACACTTCCACTAAGTTTCCATAAAATAAAAACTCTTAATAAGAAACATGTCTAGTTCCATGTTTTAGATATCATGACTTGCCCTTGATCCCATCCTTGATCCAATTCCACATTAAGTCCTGTGAAAAGCATTTCAAAAAAAAACTTGGGGTGAGCATAAAAATCTCAGTAAGAGATAAACACAGAAGAAAAACTGTTAGTTATTCAAAACAACAAGTAAACCATGTATACTTTATCAAAGTAATACCTTCACCTTCATTAAGTAGTAAAAACTCTTCACTGAATAAAATATCATTACTTACCCTTTTGTAACCAAAGGATTACCATAAAACCCATATAAATAACACATAACATATAAAGGTAACTTGGGACATAAACATAATGAAGTGGAATAACCATACGGTCGACTTCCACACATATCACTTAATGGAATATCCATATGGCCAACTTCCATACATACTTAATGGAATAGCCATACGGCCGACTTACATACCCAATGCATTGGAGGTTATAACATAACCACCCGTCCTGGTAATCACGACACCACCCGTCATATGGTTTATCACGTAACCACCCGTAAAATGTCCAAGTTCCATCATTAAACATAAAATATTGAAAATATAAACACTTAAATAACAAAATTTCATTTGCAATCACAATAAGTAATTACCAGATATTAAATTAATCAATCCATTTTCAAAAACCGTTTAAAAGAGATTTTTGAATCAAAGTGTCCCATACCACTTTGAAGCTTTTAATGGAATTATAATTTTAAAACATCAATGTCTATATAAATAAATACTGAAAACCATTTTGAAAACATGGACATTAAAGATAAAGATTTAGAATAATAAATCTTTAAATCATTTAAAACGATATTTTTGTTAAATCATTTTTAACAAAATGAGAGACTCTTGAATACAAATAATAGCGGAATAACATTTAATATGAACTTTATAATATCATGAGAATAAAGGGATTCATGATATAATATGTCAAAGGATAGTATACACACCATATAAGAGTGAATTGGTGCATAACAACAATGAAGTCTCAAAAGAAATGTAAAATGAGATAAAATCCATTATAAAGAAGGTATCCTTAAATTAAGGATAAATTAATCTCATAATTATGTGTGAAAAATATAAATACACCCAATATAAGTTGATATTAATTTTAAAACCAACAAAGGTTATTCAAACATATTCAAAGGATGACATATTCAATAAATAAATGTTGAACCCAAAGAAATCAAAATTGGGTTAAGAAGTTCACTTGGTAAAATTCGACAGCCTAACGGCGTCACATAAAATTTTACAAAAAGGGTTGATGAGAGAGATAAAGGGGATCTCATCACTTGGAAATAAAATTTACATAATTAAGGATATATAAGAACATATCCCAACAATAATAGTATGTGAATTAAAAGACATAACAAAAGAAGTCTTTTAAAAAAAGGAGGGTGAAAGGTCCCCTTACCGAGTTGGGTAACTTTCGAAACGTACACCCCATGGAAGAAGGGTCATACAATGAATATGTGAATACCCATAAATGAAATTATACTACACAAAGTGTATAATAATTGGCAGTACATACACCACTCAATGGAAATTGTGGCAAATGTAGAATAAATCTCATGGGAATAAAAGTGAGATGAAAAATCCCTTACGAAAACCCGGCAGCCTAACGACGCCACTTAAAACTTCCAAAATGGATTGATGAGAGGAAATAGGGTCTCTCATCATATCAACGTAAATATTATAGAAAGTTGAATACAAAATAACACCCCCCAACATAACAAAGATGAGGTTAAAACAAGTGACATAAAGCAGAGTACTTAAAAAGAAAGAGAGTGGTTGGATCTCTTACGAAAATTCGGCAGCCTAACGGCGCCACTCAAAACTTCCAAAATGGATTGATGAGAAAGAATAGGGTCTCTCATCATATGAACATAATAATTAAAGTAATATTAATATAAAATAATTTCCCATTAACAAGAAACATGAGATTTAAAGGAATGACATAAAAGAGTGTACTTTAAAAGAAAGAGAGGAGTTAGATCCCTTACCTCAAGTCCGACTTGTCTTGTTTGTTTCTTTATATTCCTGAATAATAAACTTGAGTTAATTTCTACTTCCTTCAAAACCTTTTTCAAGTTCATTATTCCTTTTATATCACTTATTACCATGTCATAAACATTATGTAATCATTTATGTTAATAATGTTTGTTTTGTCGATATTTGGTTCTTAAGTCGAAAGTGGACTTCTTACAATTACATGTTGTTTGTGTGGTCAAAGGTTCATTATATCCAAAATTGTATTCATGATGTAGATATCATATATATCATATATATCCAGTATATTCATGCATTTATAATATTACATAACATTTAGAGTTAAGAAATGAAATGCATCGTTCATGGAGACGGTAAGTCGTACGTACGCATGAACGCTACTTCCATTTCTATTTCATATTTAATGGAATTAAAAAATAATGATACATAATAGTATTTTAATTCCAGTATGGTATCATATATAATATCATTCATATATCCTTTATATGTACCACCTATGGTATTAACGAATCAAATCACTTTGAGGGGGCGGTAGTCCGCACTTCCTTAAATGAAGATATCGCGTTTACCCATAACAGAAACCATACAGGTATGACATAAATGAAAAATACAGAAGCTTAAGTAAAAAAATAAACATATTAGATATCATATATAAATATAGTTTCATATTAATGGCCTCCTTTGAATTTGTTAGAAGAATGTTGAACAATCATCATTTCGGGAGGCAGAAATTCGCCATCCACGGAAACAGTATGTTCTTTAACTATTAGATGTAGGTGTGAGTATGTGTAGCTATTATACTTCTTATAAAAACATCCTAGTATATTTTAGATAGTGTATTTGTCACAAAATAAATGATTAAAAAAAGTTTAGGGGGTTGGAGAAGCAAAATAAAACAAAAGGACTCAAGCGAAGACATTACCTTAAAATCGGGTAACTTCCTTTGATTTGAGCTCAAAGGCTTACTTGGAAAGGATTCTGCCCAATGTAAGGCTTAAAGGAGTTAGAGAGGGATTTCGAGAGACAAAATGGGCAGGGGTTGGCTGCCAAAGGATTTTGAAGTGTGGGTAAGGAGGTAGAGGTGGGGGCCTTTTATAAGAGGAGAGGAGGGGCACTCTTGGAAAGGTATAAAATGTATCTTTATTTTCAAATGACTTTCGGATTTTAATGGTCCCACATTGATATGTTTCTAGGCTAAGGTGATAAGGGTTAGAAATCCACCTATACAATAGGTTTTTGACATGTGTAGGTCTTAGAGTTTACATTATCTTTCCATTTTATTTAAATCGTTAAATAATGAGGTCATCGCTGCATCATCATGATGTCATAAATAATTTAATTTATCTAATGTCTAAAAATTATAAAAAAATACTATGTTGTAGGAAATCTTTGTATTTTTCTAATGAATATTTATAGTCCAAAAGATCATTTATGTAGACAAAATTAAAAATATTTTACTTAGGTGATACATTCTTTGTTACATTTAACATTCTTTAAAAATAAAAAGATAAAAAAGTCACTTTCTCAGAAAAGTGGTTCCATGGGGCCCCCAAGTTTGGCACAAGGCATCCCATGGTCGGACATGAGACAAACAGTAGCCTTAGGACACATTTTTTTGTCATTTATTATTATTATGATATTATCTTATTATCTTTAACAACCCGATTACTCATTAATCAAGATAATTAAAGATAATTACCGTCGTTACTATTCATAATGTCCAAAAACAAAAGAGTCTTAATTACATAATTTGGAACTTCTGATTAAAAATATGTAATTCATTTTACCAAATTCCAAACACATAAATTGCAATAATTAATTTAAAAAAACTTCCCGTTGTCAAAACAAATAGCGGGTTTTTTAGAAACAATATTTTTGAAAAGTTTGGAACTTGTTTATGCCTAATTCTGAAGTGAAATTAATCCCAAGGACCATAATTTAATTACATGGTAAAAATATATTCTAATTATACTTTAAAACAAATTAAAATGATAATATAACCATATAATTAAATTATATGAAAAAGGAGTTTTGATTTAAAATGCATTACTTTTAACTATTCATTGAAAAATGAACATTGTCAGAAAAATACCAAAAATTAACCCAAGTTAAATTTAAATGTCCCAATCATAAATAATATGTTTATTTTGAAAAATAGAGCTTATAAAATTGTCAAAACGTGGATTTAAAATGGGTTCTCCATCAAAAGGTGGTTAATCGACCTTTTAAATAATATTAGAATGTTTACGCTTAAAAACTGGATTCATTTTCATTTTTAATCCTCTAACATTTATTGTAAAGAGTAAAAATATTTTATAAACATATATAATAATTTTTTAGTTAGTTCTGTTCATTCCCGCCATTACAACGGCTAGGCGTTAACTACCATTTAAAATAATATTATTTTATTATTAGAGTGCAACGTAAGATTCCCAAGAAACTCGTTGTTGCGTATTGGGTACGCCATCGAGCATATCATCCCCTTTAAATTAATATTAATATTTTATACAAAAATATGGATAAATATAAAGATGTCATATTGTTTATTTACCTGGGGTGTTATAGATGATATTCTCATTTACTATAAGAGAAAGGAGGAACATGAAAAACTACTAAGGATTGCTTTGGAGACATCATGGAAGGATAAATTGTACTCCAAAATCATCAAGTGTGACTTTTGGATTTGAACAGACACATTCTTGGGTCACATGATCACAAAAAAGGGAATTTATGTGGACTCTTAAAAACAAAGGCTATTGATGAATGGCCCAGACCCACTAGTGTCATAGAAATCATTATTTTTTATAGATTAGTAGGGTACTACATATGTTTTTTCAGAAAGTTATCATGATTATATATTCATATAACTAATTTAACATGTAAATTGGTAAATAATATATTTATTACATAATTTTAGGAAATATTTATGGAGATTAAGAAGAGGGCAATCACTACACCTGTACTCACACTACCAATAAGTGGAGAATGTTTTGTGATATAAAATAATTATTCAACGAAAGGATTGGTTGGTGTACTAATGAATAATTATAATGTGATAACATATGCCTCATGGATTTTGAAGATCCTTTAGTAGATCTATTTAGTGTGTAATATGAAGCTATAAGCTATGATATTTTCATTAAAAATCAGGTCAAACTATCTCTATGGTGAGAAGTGTGACATATATACAGATCATAAGAGTCTTAAGTATATATTCACACTAAAAGAAATCAATATGACTCAATGAATATGATTATAATTAATCAATGACTATGATTTCTCTCTTCATTACTATCTGTGATAAGTGGACAAGGTATTTAATGCTCATAGAGGAAAAGATCCTGCAACCTTATCTGTGATACTAATTGAGAAAGACCTTATCTTTATTGATATGTAGAGGATGTATTTAGAAATAATAATGGTTCCGAATACACTTTACCATTCAAAAATTATTTCCCAACAATATATCCAGAAGAATATTGAGGAGGTACAAAGGGATGGTCTAAATATTCAAAAAATGAAAAATTAGTAAAGGAAGGTAAGTAACAATAGTTCCATATCGATGAGGATAGTGTTATATTATTTGGAAATAGGTATTATGTTCCCTGAGTTAATGAATCACCTATTAGATAACTCACATATCCCATATTTCCCTATCCATCCAAGGATTACTAATATATTCCTTGATCTTTGAGAGCACTTTTGTTTGGACAACATTGATAATGAGATTACAGAATATATCTCGAGGATTTTAGTATATTAAAAAGATAAATAATAGTGATTGAATCCCAAATGCATGATGTAACCTGTCCTTATGCACATTTAAAAAACGGGATAATTGCTCAATGGACTTGGTCACTAGTCTCCCAAGGAGATCCCATATAAAAAATGGGATATGGGTCTCGGTAGATTTACTCAACAAGACTACTCACATTATCCTTATTTTAGAATATTTCTCACTTGAAATTTTTTCCATGATATATGTGAAGGAAGTGGTTTGGCTACACGGGATTCCAATTTCGATCATATCTAATAATTAGCCAATATTAATATCCAGATTTTGGACAAGTCATCAACTTTCCTTGAGTACTGAATTAAATTTTATCATGAACTATCACCCCCAAAAGAATTGAAATTATGAAAGGGATATTCAAATGCTCGAAGACATGCTGAATTCCTTCTCATTGGAAATTAAAGGTATATGAGATCAACATCTTCTATTATTTTAGTTCCCATATTAAAATATCTTCCACTCAAGTATTCAAATGGATCCATATGATGCTATATATGGGAAGAAATGTAGAACTCCAACATGATGGGATGAAGTTGGTGAATGAAATATACATGGACGTGATCTTATGAAAGAGATGACTGAAAAGTTTCAATCCATCTAAAAACCTAAAAAGATACTCGGAATAAAAAAATGTTCTATGATAAAAATTGTTGAATGGTCTTGGAGTTTGAGGTCGGATCGACATTTTTCCTTTGAATATCACAATGAAATAGAGTCATATGATATGGAAGGAAAGAAACTCTTATACCAAGGTACATTTTCCCCATTGAGATCACTGAACACATAGAATAAGTAGCCTATTGGTTTTCAATTCCAGAAAGTGTGGAACATGTTCTAGATGTGTTCTGTGTATCACTCCCGATGATATACATACAAAATATCTTACATTTACTGAATCCAGTAGTGGTAAAATAGGAGAATGACCTCTTATATGAAGATCATCTATAGAACATCTTGAATCGTAGATAGTAATTTTCCTACAATAAGACAAATAATTGTGTCAAAGTTTTTTTGTAGGAACCATAAGTATTAAGAGTTGATATAGGAACTAGATGAAACATTGAAAAAGAAGTACCCTCACCTATTCTCCACTTAGAATATGAGGGGAAATTTAGGGGAAGAAATTTCTAAAGGGGTGAATTATGTAACAATCAAAAAGTTTTTAAATGATATTTATCTCTTGAAATAAACTTTTTCTATAATATACTATAAAATATTATAAATATAAAAAAATAAAATTATTTAATTAGTAAATAATGTTATATTAATCATAAATGAAACCAATTAATATTATAAACATTACACCTCAATAAAAAATATAATATAGAAAGACTAAAATAGTAAAATATGGATCACCCCAATCTACTATAATTACCTCCCCCACTACCAACACTATTTGAAAACTAAATACTATTAAAAAAAATAAAAAACCTAAAAAATGGAAATATATATCTTTGAGAGGAATTGTGTTTAATACTGTGTAAAATAATTAAGTGGTATATATAAGAGGTAATGTGACTGTTGGAAAAGTAATGTGTTCATCAGAAATAGTAATATGTTTATTCAAAATAGTAATCTTTGCGTTAGAATAGTATCCTCAAATATGAAAGTATAAATATAATTTATTTAATTCTATAAAATAAAATATGATATAATTATATCATGTTATCAGTAAATAAATGTTTTAAAAATTGATAAATTATGTGTTTGTGTTTTTGTGAAACATAAATCTTTATATATAAATTTATAATTAAAATAACGATTTAAAAAAAATTATTTTGTAAAATTAGGTTAAAAAACTAATATTTTGTCTTATTATAATTATTTTATTAATTAATGGGACCTTAATTAATTTTTTAGTGGGTCATTAAAACAACTATAATATTAAAATCATTAATTTTTTGAATAAATAATGATTTTATTTAAAATTTAAATTTATCATTTTTAAAAACTTATTTTCATAAAATAGAGTCCATTTTTTAAATCGACACATCAAAAAATTATTAGGGAGATTTTTTTTGTATTTTACTAAAATAGTTGATACTTTGGTGAATAATGAAATATGGTAATTTATGGTATTTAACATTTTATGCCAAATACATGAATTTTTGTGTCATGCATGATCTAATCATCCATTTTTTCAGACATCCCTAAACAATTTACTATATTTAGTCATATTAATAATGAAATTTTATAGTCTTGTGACTAAATAATAAACTAATGAATATTATAATAAAAAACACCCCTCTCCCCCTATCAGTACCACCCCTCAACACCCTTTCTCCTCAGACATGCTATGCCTTGTATCATGTAAATATTCTACCCAATTTCCTTCCCAAGACTCTTCCCCATGAAAAAGAGCTTCTGGTCTCAATAAATTATCAAAAATAAGTTCTTTAATGTCACGACCCGCCCTCGGGGTCCGTGCCGTGACTACCCCAAGCCCGCCTTCCATAGGCCAGGGGCTGGCGACTAGCACCAAGGCGTATATCCCAGTAAAAAGGGAAGGCATTGCCTTTGAAAAGTAAGCACACACCACAGAGTAAACAAGCGGAAGTAAACACTAAACAAGCAGAGTACAACTGAAAGTGCGGAAAAGTAAATGGGCCAGAATACAAACCCAAACTGAAAGTAAAGTACAACTCAAAAAGGGAAAAACAGCAACTGTAAAGTAAAGGCCGCTACTCCGAGCTGTCCACCGGAAATCCCACCTGAAGGGTGGGTACAGATAGCTCCTCTGCTCCACGGGTCCCACCGTCCGCTCCGTGCTCGTCCCGCCCAGTGGTCCACCTCCGGGTACCGTCCCGCTCCGCAAACCTCAGCTAAGGTCAACGCTGTCCGTCGTCTGCAACCAACACAACGTAGTGCGGGCGAAGCCCGTGCAGGGGTGAGTATAAGCTACTCAGTAGGGACCCCGAGACCCCTGAAGGTCTCTCAAAATCCACAAAGGATAAACCACGAAACAAAGTACAATCACGAAGTAACAACCAACATTGCTTAGGTATATGCCCATACATATACCTAAGTCATCAATTAAAATACGCTCCAACCTCCGAGCCCAAGTACAACTCAGTCCACACAGGAAAGTAAACGTATTTCACACAGGAAAGCAAAACGTAATCCACACAGGATTGCACAACACAATCCACACAGGAAAGCAATAGGATTCAGCTCACACAGGTATACTTCTTCAAGGACGATAAAGATGATCACTGATCCATCTAAGTCGTCGGACCCACGAAGGATCGATAGGTAACTAACCCCCGCAGAAGACCCACACAGGATCGGGCTCACACAGAACCTGTAGGCGCTGGCTCACACAGAACCGCTGAGCGCAAGGACCCACACAGGATCGGGCTCACACAGAACCTGTAGCACTGATCCACGTAGGATCGCTGAGTGCTGTAGTCGTCGTCGTCGAATCCACACAGGATCTCTGTACTGTCGTCGTCTAATCCACACAGGATCTCTGTACTGTCGTCGTCTAATCCACACAGGATCTCTGTACTGTCGTCGTCTAATCCACACAGGATCTCTGTACTGTCGTCGTCTAATCCACACAGGATCTCTGTACTGTCGTCGAAGTCACAGTAGCAGTCGTAGCAGTAGAACAGTCGCAGCCAGCACTAGGGTTCCCGCACACAGCAAGCTCGTACGGAGGATCCGCTCCACGAGCCGAGAGGCTGATACATCAACTGTCACGAAGACCAGAGTTGATGTATCCAAAAGTTCCGTATCGTCATCAGGAACTCAAAGCAACAGACGGCACGTCGATCGGACGCCCGGTCTGAGAGTTATTGGCATTTTCGTCTCCGGGGCCCGGTTGGTTTTTAAGGCAAAACCAACCCGACCGTACTCCACCTGCGTCCAAACCTCGGGCGGAGTATGCCAAAAGATCCGTCTCACTAAGAGGAACACTACGCGACTGACGGCACGTCAATCGGACGTCCGTAGCTCAAGATA
Organism: Viscum album; assembly: GCA_963277665.1. Classification (NCBI taxonomy): domain Eukaryota; kingdom Viridiplantae; phylum Streptophyta; class Magnoliopsida; order Santalales; family Viscaceae; genus Viscum; species Viscum album. Next base: position 487,451,528 of record OY728164.1, read on the forward strand.
TAAGCGTTTCCGCTCCGAAGGCCCGGTTGGTTTCGTGAACGAACCAACCCGGCCGAACTCAAAGTAAACCGAAACCTTGAGTGCGATAAACCGAAACGACCGTCTCGATCCAAGGATCGCGTTGCCGTAGACGGTTCGTCATTCGGAGGTCCGAGGCTCAAGTTATGAGCCAAAAACCGAATCTGGTCCGAAACGGGGGGGTCCGGGTCCGGACCGACCCGGCCCGACCCCCCCCCTTGGGCGGCGCGGCGGCCGGCGGCGGCGGCCGGCGGCGGCGGACGGCGGCGGCGGGCCACGTGGCGGCGGCGGGCCGCGTGGCGGCGGCGGCGGGCCACGTGGCGGCGGCGGCGGCGGCGGCGGCGGGCCGCGTGGCGGCGGCGGCGGCGGCGGGCCGCGTGGCGGCGCGGCGGGCCGCGTGGCGGCGCGGCGGCTGGCCACGTGGCGGCGGCGGCGGCGGCGGCCGCACGGGATTGTCACGCGGGGCATAGCCCCGCGTTTTTCCTTCAAGCGGCACGGCTCAAGCCGTGCCTTTGACAAAAACGGCCCCCGCAAATGGGGGCCGGCTTGACAAAACCGGGGGGCTGTTGCCCCCCCCTCTTTAAGTGAACCGCCCCCCTCATTAAGAGGGGGGTCTTGAAGGTCCGGCCGGGGGTTTAATCCCCCGGTTTTTATGACGTCCGGCCGGCCCGCTGGCCGGCCGGTTTTTACCAACGGGACCGGAAATTTCCGGTCCCGCCCTTGACTTCCGACGCCGGCGGCCCGGCCGCCGGTCTTACCTTCCGCCGCGGCCCGGAACCGGCCGCGGTCTCCTCGTCTCACCGCGGCCCGGAACCGGCCGCAGTGTTCGTCGTCCGGCGCGGTGCGACGGCACCGCGCCCCTTTCGCCGTGCCAAGAATCCTCCCAACGCGGCGTGTCGGCGTCGCGGTCTTGAAGTCTCTCCTCGGCGAAGCGCGACGGTGTTGCGGAAAACATAAGCATGTTCATCCGCGTGGTGCGACGGCACCACGCCTCTTGCTTCCACCCGCATGAATCAACATGAACGAAGGAGGGGGTTTCGGCCGTGTTCGTGCGGTCCGACTCCCCTCGCGTTAACAAATAACATAACTAAAAGTCTCACGTTTAGTCATGCTAAAATCCACGATTCAAGAATGGAGTAAAAATAATTAATAAAAACATCCCCTACCTCGGGTTTGAGGTTTCAAGAATTCTCTACGTTCCGCGTAAGACGGCGTCGCGGAAGTCGGGCGTCGCGGTCGTCGTTCGTCAAATCCGTTGACGAAGAGTTACGTCCGATGCGACACGTTGTTGGCGGATCTTCGTTTGCCGACGAAGAAGGTCCGAGGAGGAAGAAGAGGTCCGAAGATACTAGGTCTCCGTGTCGATGATCCTTGACGAAGTGTTGTCGTTCTTCGTTGAGGATGAAGACGTTCCTCGCCGGAGAAGATGAAGACGTTCTTCGTTCTTCGTCAGAGCTTGAAGAAGAAGGGAAAGCTCTCCAAAGACAAACAAAGAACCCTCAATAAAATAAGAATACCACTTATTTTATTAACACACAACTCAAAGGATTTCAAATGTTTGAAATTCAAAAGAGGGGGTTTAACTCCCTTAATTAAATAAGGGTAACTTAAGCCATTAAAAGAGGGGTTATGTATGTTGAGAGAAAAAGAAAAGACTTAGGGGTTCGTGTGGGCCCCACCACACTTAATCCTCCCAAGGGAGGTTAAGTGGGTGTGGGTCCCACTTCCAACCCCCCTTAGATAGGTTTTTAAAAAAATTAAAAAATAAAATTTGTATTACACAAATTTTATTTAACTTAACTGAAAATCCCCAAAACGTAACTCTCAACCCGCAACAAACGCAACTCCCGAAAAGGTCACATTAAGCGAATATCGGCGCTGCGAGTTCATCGGTGCCCTCGGATTTCATTTCCGAGCACCGGATCAAAAGTTAGGAAATCCCGCTCGTTCGTTCACTGAACGTACCCGAGCCAAACTTCGGAACTTAATTCCGGGCACTCCGGGCCTCGGAATCAGGTGCCGTCTGAAACCGCGCTCTTGTAAAATTCTAAAGAAAATTAAGAAAAAATTTTCCTTGAATTTTACGGGTCTTTACATTACTCCCACCTCAGGGCTTTACGTCCCCGTAAAGCTACATCAAAAACTAGGGGAAACCAAAAGAGAGTACTGAGCACGCATCGGAGCCTCCCGCTCCCATGTGCTCTCCTGGAGATTCCCGTGCCGCCATTTGTTGCGCACAAGAGGAATCGATTGCCCATGTAGGACCCGCTCCTGGATGACATGGACCTCCTCTGACGTGGCCCGGACCATCTCCGGTCCCACCAGAGCTGCAAGATTTCTCTTTTGCCGAAAAGAGAAATCTGGTCTCATCCCCTGGATGAACCACATTCTTTGCCTAAAACAGTCAATCCTAACATGGATGATACTAATCCATACTAAGGATGACGTCGTAAGGCCTCGACGCTACTACTAAGAGATTCAACCGTTACTCTCGCCTCCAAGGGTTGAGTCACACTGTCGGCATCAGTGTGTGGTAACTGGGCCTCCTCCAGTAGATGTCTCACAAGTGAGGGTCAAGTCAACAGCCAAAACTGGAACCCCTTAGTAACATTACGATAGAGGACAGGAACGAAAACATCACAAGGTATGCATCTTTTATTATTGCAGCTCGTAATACAAGACGCTACACAAAAGCAACAAGGAACCAGAAGTACAAAGGATGTAACCACTAGTTCTGCTCCTGTCCATCGGCTCCCAGAGCTCCATGATCGAAGGCCTCGGCTGCCTGAAGCTGAGCTCTCCCCTGCGGTCGGGGTGGACCTCCTGGTGGTGGTGGTGGTGGTAGAGCCTCAAAGCGTCGTCCACCACCTGCTGCTCGGCCAGCTCCTCTGCCTCGTCCGCCTCCTTCCTGCAGACCGCCACGGTCGAACCTCTGCCTCTGCCTAGGTGGTTCCTCAACCGTCTGCTGCTCCTCCGCATGGCGGGTCGGGCAGTCACGAGCCATGTGGCCTCGCCCGCCGCATGCATAGCACTGTCTTCCACTCAAAAGACTGGCCCCGCGTTGTGTGACCTGCACTGCTGAGCCAGTGCCCTGAGGTCTGGTCTGTCTGGACCCCTGAGTCATTCGCCGACTGCCAGCTGCAGATGACTCTGCCACGTGTCGTCCTGCGGTGGGTCTCTGTGCTGGTGTAGACTCAGCAAGGAAGCTCTCGATCAGAAGGGCCCGCTCCAGTACTCCTGTCTGAGTCGGTATGCTGAGGGAGATCAGTGATGCCCTGATCTCGTGTCTCAAACCCTGCTCGAAGGTCCGGGCCCGGAAGAATGGGTCTCGTACCATGTCGGTCGAGTAGCGCGAGAGATCGGTGAATCTCGCCGAGTACTGTGCGACCGTCATGCTGCCCTGCCGCAGCTGTAGAAGCTCCTGAATGCGCACCGCTCGGAGAGTGGCCGGGACGAACTCAGAGCGGAAGAGGCTCTCGAAGTCCGTCCAGAGTAGAGATGCCTCATCGTGCACCTGGAGCATCAAGCTCCACCATCGTCCTGCTGCTGCGTGTAGTAGGCTCGCAGCGAGGATCACCATGAGGTCTGCTGGTGTCCTCACTAGCCTAAACACTCGAACCACTGCCTCCAGCCAGTCCTCTGCTGCCTGGGGATCCGTCTCGCCGCGAAACCTGGGTGGTCGCTGGCGCTGAAACTCATGCAGTGCGCTGAGGCGACGTGCATCGTCAGCGGCTGCTGCTGGAAGCATCGGGGGCTCGGCGGGTAAAGCTACCGCCGGTGCCACTGCTGACAAAGGGCCCTGCACCGAAGCCTCGTCGCTCGGTGGGCTGTCGTCTCGCTCGACTCTCGGAACCCTAGCTGGCTGTCGTCGTGGGGGCATCCTGAAAAGAAAACAGGTGCGCCACGGTCAGAACAGTATACCTGGTGAGCTGGCACAAGTAATCACAAGGAAAACTTGAGACTTTCATAAAGCAGATCAGTATACCCGGTGAGCTGACACAAGTAATCACAAAGAAAACTTGAAACACACACGCAACCAATGTTTTCGTGCATTAAGTCGGAAATCAGAAGTCAGGGTCCTGGTGTACGGATACGTCGGCCGCCGCACCAACACTGGACTCCCTGGACTGATAACCACACTCAATACGCTAAACATTATTGCTTCACATAGAAAAGATCAGAGTTCGCGGTAGAACCGAACTCCTCTGATACCAATTTGTCACGACCCGCCCTCGGGGTCCGTGCCGTGACTACCCCAAGCCCGCCTTCCATAGGCCAGGGGCTGGCGACTAGCACCAAGGCGTATATCCCAGTAAAAAGGGAAGGCATTGCCTTTGAAAAGTAAGCACACACCACAGAGTAAACAAGCGGAAGTAAACACTAAACAAGCAGAGTACAACTGAAAGTGCGGAAAAGTAAATGGGCCAGAATACAAACCCAAACTGAAAGTAAAGTACAACTCAAAAAGGGAAAAACAGCAACTGTAAAGTAAAGGCCGCTACTCCGAGCTGTCCACCGGAAATCCCACCTGAAGGGTGGGTACAGATAGCTCCTCTGCTCCACGGGTCCCACCGTCCGCTCCGTGCTCGTCCCGCCCAGTGGTCCACCTCCGGGTACCGTCCCGCTCCGCAAACCTCAGCTAAGGTCAACGCTGTCCGTCGTCTGCAACCAACACAACGTAGTGCGGGCGAAGCCCGTGCAGGGGTGAGTATAAGCTACTCAGTAGGGACCCCGAGACCCCTGAAGGTCTCTCAAAATCCACAAAGGATAAACCACGAAACAAAGTACAATCACGAAGTAACAACCAACATTGCTTAGGTATATGCCCATACATATACCTAAGTCATCAATTAAAATACGCTCCAACCTCCGAGCCCAAGTACAACTCAGTCCACACAGGAAAGTAAACGTATTTCACACAGGAAAGCAAAACGTAATCCACACAGGATTGCACAACACAATCCACACAGGAAAGCAATAGGATTCAGCTCACACAGGTATACTTCTTCAAGGACGATAAAGATGATCACTGATCCATCTAAGTCGTCGGACCCACGAAGGATCGATAGGTAACTAACCCCCGCAGAAGACCCACACAGGATCGGGCTCACACAGAACCTGTAGGCGCTGGCTCACACAGAACCGCTGAGCGCAAGGACCCACACAGGATCGGGCTCACACAGAACCTGTAGCACTGATCCACGTAGGATCGCTGAGTGCTGTAGTCGTCGTCGTCGAATCCACACAGGATCTCTGTACTGTCGTCGTCTAATCCACACAGGATCTCTGTACTGTCGTCGTCTAATCCACACAGGATCTCTGTACTGTCGTCGTCTAATCCACACAGGATCTCTGTACTGTCGTCGTCTAATCCACACAGGATCTCTGTACTGTCGTCGAAGTCACAGTAGCAGTCGTAGCAGTAGAACAGTCGCAGCCAGCACTAGGGTTCCCGCACACAGCAAGCTCGTACGGAGGATCCGCTCCACGAGCCGAGAGGCTGATACATCAACTGTCACGAAGACCAGAGTTGATGTATCCAAAAGTTCCGTATCGTCATCAGGAACTCAAAGCAACAGACGGCACGTCGATCGGACGCCCGGTCTGAGAGTTATTGGCATTTTCGTCTCCGGGGCCCGGTTGGTTTTTAAGGCAAAACCAACCCGACCGTACTCCACCTGCGTCCAAACCTCGGGCGGAGTATGCCAAAAGATCCGTCTCACTAAGAGGAACACTACGCGACTGACGGCACGTCAATCGGACGTCCGTAGCTCAAGATATAAGCGTTTCCGCTCCGAAGGCCCGGTTGGTTTCGTGAACGAACCAACCCGGCCGAACTCAAAGTAAACCGAAACCTTGAGTGCGATAAACCGAAACGACCGTCTCGATCCAAGGATCGCGTTGCCGTAGACGGTTCGTCATTCGGAGGTCCGAGGCTCAAGTTATGAGCCAAAAACCGAATCTGGTCCGAAACGGGGGGGTCCGGGTCCGGACCGACCCGGCCCGACCCCCCCCCTTGGGCGGCGCGGCGGCCGGCGGCGGCGGCCGGCGGCGGCGGACGGCGGCGGCGGGCCACGTGGCGGCGGCGGGCCGCGTGGCGGCGGCGGCGGGCCACGTGGCGGCGGCGGCGGCGGCGGCGGCGGGCCGCGTGGCGGCGGCGGCGGCGGCGGGCCGCGTGGCGGCGCGGCGGGCCGCGTGGCGGCGCGGCGGCTGGCCACGTGGCGGCGGCGGCGGCGGCGGCCGCACGGGATTGTCACGCGGGGCATAGCCCCGCGTTTTTCCTTCAAGCGGCACGGCTCAAGCCGTGCCTTTGACAAAAACGGCCCCCGCAAATGGGGGCCGGCTTGACAAAACCGGGGGGCTGTTGCCCCCCCCTCTTTAAGTGAACCGCCCCCCTCATTAAGAGGGGGGTCTTGAAGGTCCGGCCGGGGGTTTAATCCCCCGGTTTTTATGACGTCCGGCCGGCCCGCTGGCCGGCCGGTTTTTACCAACGGGACCGGAAATTTCCGGTCCCGCCCTTGACTTCCGACGCCGGCGGCCCGGCCGCCGGTCTTACCTTCCGCCGCGGCCCGGAACCGGCCGCGGTCTCCTCGTCTCACCGCGGCCCGGAACCGGCCGCAGTGTTCGTCGTCCGGCGCGGTGCGACGGCACCGCGCCCCTTTCGCCGTGCCAAGAATCCTCCCAACGCGGCGTGTCGGCGTCGCGGTCTTGAAGTCTCTCCTCGGCGAAGCGCGACGGTGTTGCGGAAAACATAAGCATGTTCATCCGCGTGGTGCGACGGCACCACGCCTCTTGCTTCCACCCGCATGAATCAACATGAACGAAGGAGGGGGTTTCGGCCGTGTTCGTGCGGTCCGACTCCCCTCGCGTTAACAAATAACATAACTAAAAGTCTCACGTTTAGTCATGCTAAAATCCACGATTCAAGAATGGAGTAAAAATAATTAATAAAAACATCCCCTACCTCGGGTTTGAGGTTTCAAGAATTCTCTACGTTCCGCGTAAGACGGCGTCGCGGAAGTCGGGCGTCGCGGTCGTCGTTCGTCAAATCCGTTGACGAAGAGTTACGTCCGATGCGACACGTTGTTGGCGGATCTTCGTTTGCCGACGAAGAAGGTCCGAGGAGGAAGAAGAGGTCCGAAGATACTAGGTCTCCGTGTCGATGATCCTTGACGAAGTGTTGTCGTTCTTCGTTGAGGATGAAGACGTTCCTCGCCGGAGAAGATGAAGACGTTCTTCGTTCTTCGTCAGAGCTTGAAGAAGAAGGGAAAGCTCTCCAAAGACAAACAAAGAACCCTCAATAAAATAAGAATACCACTTATTTTATTAACACACAACTCAAAGGATTTCAAATGTTTGAAATTCAAAAGAGGGGGTTTAACTCCCTTAATTAAATAAGGGTAACTTAAGCCATTAAAAGAGGGGTTATGTATGTTGAGAGAAAAAGAAAAGACTTAGGGGTTCGTGTGGGCCCCACCACACTTAATCCTCCCAAGGGAGGTTAAGTGGGTGTGGGTCCCACTTCCAACCCCCCTTAGATAGGTTTTTAAAAAAATTAAAAAATAAAATTTGTATTACACAAATTTTATTTAACTTAACTGAAAATCCCCAAAACGTAACTCTCAACCCGCAACAAACGCAACTCCCGAAAAGGTCACATTAAGCGAATATCGGCGCTGCGAGTTCATCGGTGCCCTCGGATTTCATTTCCGAGCACCGGATCAAAAGTTAGGAAATCCCGCTCGTTCGTTCACTGAACGTACCCGAGCCAAACTTCGGAACTTAATTCCGGGCACTCCGGGCCTCGGAATCAGGTGCCGTCTGAAACCGCGCTCTTGTAAAATTCTAAAGAAAATTAAGAAAAAATTTTCCTTGAATTTTACGGGTCTTTACATTTAAGGTGGTTTTCTTGGAAGCAACATTCATTATCTAAAATCATCAATCTCTCTCTCTTTTTTATTTACATTCTTTTCTTATCCTCCCATAACCAATCCGGTCCAAAGTTTCATGACAACTGAAGTATCATATATATATATATATGTATATTAATCATATTGTGTTAATGGTATACCAATTATTAAATCTCTTCTCTTAAACCATTATTTTAAAAATGAAAACGTCGTCCGTGAGACAACAGGTCACAGCCTCAGTGGATGACAAGTTCTCATTCTCTATTAACGACTTCAAGACTTGTAATATAACTATTATTATGATTAAAACATATTATAATATATATATTTAACTTTTTTCTTATTATGGAAATAATTTATAGACATAAAATTAAATAAAAAACAAGTTTGTTAAGGTTGAAAAAATTTAAAAATAAACTAAACATTCATCCTTAATGTTTTAAAAAATAAATCATCTTTATAAAATAAAAATTAATATATGTTACCATTTAATTTCATGTATGTTCATTAATGACATATAATTTAACTTATAGAGTATTATTTCCATTTTACAATAACTTCTTCAATTATATAAAATTTAACGGATCCTAGAAACTAAGAAAAAAATGCCCAGATAATGATAAAATTTAACACTATAACTCATTGAAATGTCCATTAAAGAACATAATAAAATTATAATAAAAATAAACATTTAGAAGAGGTTCTTAATTAAGTAATTAATTAATATAATTTGATTATCTATGATATTAAGTGAATGTGAAGAATGCATTCATACATAAGGTAAGTGGATTCTCGAACTTATCCCCCTTTAATTGGGTTGACCCTGTTTCATGCAAAATTTCAGTGCAGATATTCCTATAATTAACCATGAATATAATTTCATTATTCATTAATTTTTCTTTTTTCGGATATACAAGTCTCCAAAATGTTTTTAATGAAAAATATAAATCTTTTTCAAATGAACAGTTCTTTCCAAAATAGATTCTAACTCCTCTAATGGTTTTTATTCTTCAGAAATGATGATTATTATACCCAATATGTTTTTCCCTTTTATATTTGGGAACCCCATGTTTATACATGAAATCATAGATGATTAAATACTTATGAAACCTATTCTTTTCCATGGGTTATTTCATAGCAATGATTGTTATACATATTGTGTGGCATGCATGATTATGCAAATATTTTGATGTGATACGTGAGACAAGATTTATATAGCGCTAAAATGTGTTGGGTAATTTGATGTATTTCATGAGATGATGTGTAATATGAAAGAAAATGTTTCTATATTTGTTCAAAAATATTATTTGATGAGTATACACATATGTTATGAGTGAACATGATTCTAGATTTATTCCAAACTATGTATGGTATTTTAACACTATGAAATGATGTTTAATTTTATTTAATTTCCACATTGTATGACTTTATCCATTGTTTCCCCTCATGATGAAGATGATCATATGATTATGTTATGATGATGATGATTATCCTCACTCGTGTTATATTTATTCATGTCCCTTATTAATCTTCTTGATGGGATTTTAGATCACCCCTATATTTGATGTATATCCTAAGGTGATTACCTATACAAAGGAGAGAGTAAGCTCTAAAGATAATGATGAAGTCTCTAAAAAAATGTTTATGGTTTATTATGTTCATTTTATATTTGCAACCAATTTTCACAAGACACCAAACATTTTCATCATTGATTTTTATAACTATTATTTTTTTATCCTAAAAATTATGTAATAGTCATATAATAAATGTAGGGTCACTATTATACCCATAATTAAATGATGGGTATGAAAAATGAATTATACCACATTGTGGAGACATTAAACCATACGTTCTCACATGTGATACTTTCACATCTCTTTTTATGGAAAAAGGGTGAATAATGTTGTTTCCTAATCATAAAAACACATCGAAATATTTATTATTATTAATTTTTTATTTTAGGATAAATATAATATATTATATGAGGTAACAAAGAGTATAAAAAATTCATCTATTAGGGATATTGCCTTTTCATTGAAATTAATCCTTTATATCTCCTTTAAAAGGCTATAGAGTTAATTATTTTAGAAGGCCAAAAACTCTATCATGTGACTATTTAAGTTGATAAGGTAAATTGGAAGAGGTTGGTTGAGGTATAATACTCCAAATTTGTGTAAATAAGTGAGGGATGAGGTGCCATTTTATAAATGGGTTTATGATCACATTTGGAATTTCTCAAAGGGTTAATTTATAATAAATTCATTCTCCAGATAAATGCCTCCAAATGGAAATGGATTCAAATGTTTGGTAGTATAAGGTTTTAATACCATCAATAAAAATAAATTATCCATGTTTTTATGACATTTAAAACCTTATCATTTTGATTATCCCTTAACTAATAAATTTTATTTTTAACTACAATACCACATTTTTAAATATTAAAGAGGTGTAATTTTCATTTATATAGTGAAAATTGACCCATAAATGGGAAATTTAGGAAATTTTAAACCATATCATATTCAAATCGACTTATTTTTTTAATTATTTATTAAAATATTATTTCGATAAAATATCATTATTGTCAATTTTATCACTAATCATTTAATTTAATATTAAATACTTAAAAACATAGGGATAATTCGAATCTAATGATTTAAAACCTCCCAAATATGTCCTATAGATCCATAAAATTCATGGGTCACATTAAACCATTCAAATAATTACACATTTAATACTGTTGAAATCATTTATTATATTTTTAATTAAATGGAGACATAGTGCATCGGTATTTCATAAGAAATTATGGTCATTATATTATTATTAAATATTATAAATAAATTTATATTACAAAAAAAAAATTTAATATAAAAATAAAAACATATATTCTTCCATAACATGCTTTTATCCTTATGTGTACCCATAATATATATAAAAAATACAGTGTCTTCTATAACATTATTTTATATAAATAATATATAAGTCATTTTCATAGAAAGTTTTCCATTAAAAACTAAATTTAAAAAACAAGGTATTAAGGGTCGAATTAATTTCATACAATAAGAATTTGGATGAATAACTATGGCCTTATCACTTATTTTTTATCTAGATTTACCAAATATACCCTTTACCGGGGTGATAAAATTTACCAGAATTACGGTTCATATTGACCAAAAAATAAAAGGGCCTATTTAAAAATTTGAACATCCAAATTATAAATTGTTATTTATTTTAATCTAATTAAATACTTATAAATTAATGAAATTATTTTTAAATTAAGTTTTCAAAAAGTGATAGAAATTTGTTTCTTTTAAAAATACATTTTTAGGCACACAACTGGATTTATTCGTATCCAAGGCAAGAATTTTTTTATGAAAAATATGATCAATTAAATAATATATAAATTTCATTAAAATAATTAAATAATATTTATCAATTAAATTTATTAATATAAAAACACATTCATAAAAAATGGTTTTCCTAAATATATTTTCTTTTCAATCCAATGGATATTTATTTTCATTTATAATCATTTGATAACCAGTGAATTAATTTTCAAAATATATAAACAAAAATTTTATATAATTTAGTTAGTCATACTCATACCCACTAATCCAATGACTTGAAAACAACAATAATTTTAAATAATAATATTTTAATAGTATATCACAGTTCTTTTAAACATGGTGTTGTGTGTAACACAAGCTATGACATAAAATATCTATAAAAATAAAAAAAAATTCATAAAAAATTGGGGTTTTACGTTATACTCCCGCAAAAAGAATTTTTTCCTTGAAGCCTTTCACTATAATACAATCATATGAGTTGACCTCTGCTTCATCACATCCTCAATTTCAAAAATATATTCCTAAAATTAGAGGTTTCTCCACAAAACATTGACCATGTGTATTGTCTCATTTCATCAAACATTCTCTCTATAATCTAGAATCTATACTATTTTATATTCATAAGAGATATCTTTCTCTAGTGGTATGATCTCAGAGTTTAGTGCATGTGAAGGAATATGTACTTTCTTCCTCTTGAGAGATATATTGAACACATTATGAACATGGGAAAGATTCAGTGGCATCTTGAATAGATAAGATACCATCCTAATATGATCAAGAATATAAAAAGGACCAATATTCCTATGGAATAACTTTCCATTATTTTCAAATCTCGGCACCCTCTACCAGGGAGATATTCATGGGAATACCATATCTCCAATTTCCTTCTTCAAAGAATTTTGACGATTGTTTGTATAATTTATTTCAACTCTTAGCTTCTCTTATATAGATTTGTATAGATCTATCCTTATCTAGAATTTTCTTAGAAATATTTGGTCTCAAAAGTTTTCATTATCCACCTTTATTCCATAATTTTGTTGTTTTATACATCCTTCTAATACTGGAAAAATAATTTCCCCAACACTTGTATACCAACATTTCTCTTGAACCGTTGGTATAGGTGATCTTTACCAATGGTTTTTATAAACCGTTGGTAAAGATCTGAATAAATTGAGTTTCCCCAACGGTTTGATGAAACCGTGGGGAAATATGGGGAAAAAATGAGTTTTCCCAATGGGTTTTAATAACCGTTGGGGAATAGATGCCCAAAATTCACCTAAGTCAGGAATCCCCCTCCCCACGATTCTAGAAGCATTGCGCGGCTCTCCCAAAAGTGATTCCAACTTGCAGAATCCCTTGAGAATCCCCAGCAGGTGCACCTCTTCAATTGGTTCAACTGACAGGTTAGACTCCTTCCACCTTTTCTCAAGGATTTCCTTCCACCTCGTCTCAAGGATATCCTTACATTCTCAAGGATATCATTATTCCCAATTTTTAGGGTTTATGTAAATTTTTATGTACTCAACGAATTTTAAACTCACATCACTACATCGATGTATACTTTGTCCAATTAATGTTTTCATCACACATATACATTTATAAGGGCATGGTGTCTATTTATTGTGTTCTAATTTTAAAGATTCCTATTTTTTTAATCTCAATGCTTCAAATATTACAGCTTCATATATATGAACTCATAAGAAATTGTTTGTAATATTTATTCATAGTATTTCATGAAAACCACTCCTTTCATTATGATCATGTCAAACATGAAGATCCTGTTCATCTTAATTTTTGTACACTATGTGTATTACATAACAAGTATGTATCATGTTTCTATAAAATTCTATATATAAAAAATGACACACTGTTCACTTATCCTTTTCACAATAGAACATATTGAGTATGTTCATGAACTTTGAAAAATAGTATGTTGTCCCTAATTAGTACTTCTTCCTTCTTCATGACACTAATTCACAGAATGTCAAATTCTAAATATTAGTGAATATTAGTTATCCTAAAATAATCATTAATCATTCTGACTTCAACATCATACATGGGTTATTAAATCACCTTTTTAAAACACAATGACCATTTTCACTAATTTGGGGTTCCTCAAAATGCTTGGGTAAATCAGAAAAACCCAAGTATTGAATTATGTTTCTCATATGGTTTCATGGATACAAGTTCATCTCTAAAATCATGAATGAGTGGTTAAAATATCAGGAGGACCATGGGATTATTATTCTTCACACAAATGAATTTTTTTTCTGCAACTATGTGTTTTTGTTTTCACTTTTGATTTGGCTGAAAGGGGATCTTTGTGGTCATTAATCATGATTGTGGGTGGTCATTTAGGATGTAAGATAGTATGAATTAATTTTTCTTGATATATCCAATATTATTATTGATTTATGTTCAATTTGAATATCTTTGAAAATTAATGTTGTTTAATAAGTTGTTATTAATGGTTGTAATAATGATGATATGGTATAAGGGTTCACATGGTGTGTATAAGGGTTCACATTGTGTGTATAACGGTTGACATGGTGTCTAATTGGGATGATGATAGGGCTGTCAAGGTGGGGAGGGGGGGGGGGCTGGGTTTTCCAAGTGGGGTGTGGGGGTAGGGGTGTCCAGGTGGGGTGGGGGTGGGGGGCTGGTTTTTCTTAGTGGGGTGTGGGGGGTTGGGGTGTCCGGGTGGTGTGGGGGGGGGGGGGTGGCTGGGTTTTCCAAGTGGGGTGGGGGTAGGACTGTCCATGTGGGGGGGGGGGGGGGCTGGGTTGTCCAAGTGGGGTGGGGGTAGGGCTGTCCAAGTGGGGTGGGGAGGGTGTGAAGATGGATGAACCTCATAACTATAAACTCTCTATAAATTCTGGAAGTATGAAATATATAAGAACATTTGTGATCATTTTTTGGTGGGATAACATAAAAAGTGTGTGATGTTTTTAGTCTTTTTTAATTGGAGTTTCTTTTGATACTAATGTTTCTTATTGATAGCTATTATGGGAATTTATTTTAGTTTCTTAATTGGGTAAAACTCCGCCACCATGCACAGTGTATGCAACCTCTACCCTTATTTTATCATTCTGTTTACACAGCCTTTGAAACCTCTACCCTCATTTAATCAGTGAACTCAAGTCAGTAATTCAAGCCTTCATTCTCACTAGCATGTAAAAAAATTGAAGGATTTAAACCCATCCTCACATGATTTCAAACCTTAGATATTGTCCAACATATGGAATACGATCTTTTGAATTCATCAGTTAACTAGGATCATATATTCCATTTCCCCCAAGATGACTGTACTAAAATAACTTTAGGGACAATTAAATACGGTTCTCATTTTACATTGTATATTATGTGTCCTTCTTGGCCAATACTCACTTTTATGAGGGTGGGGTTCTTTTCACTAGGCATGCTGGCATGTGTAGACATCCATAAAATTGTTAGATAAGTCACATGTTTAATTCAGTAATGTTGTTATCATTGACATTTTTTATTATTAATCTCAAATTAAAAAATAAATGTTTTTGACTATAATTAATGAAATTAAATCTATTTCAATCCATGAACAACCTATTCATGTAGAAGCCTAAAATTTATTCACCCATGGGGTGCGCTTGACTTGGGGAAGTAATTGGGTAATGAAATATATGGACATAAAGGTGCCAATAATGAGTTATTGAACATGAGTGAATGATTTGGGATGCCTATAATACATAATGGGACCTGAGGCATGTGACTCTTATAGACCTAATGAAAATGAATATAAATAAATTTTAATTTAATTTATGAGTACTTGTTCATTACATTATTTTAATAGTTCACTACATCAACTAGAAACTTCTTTATTTATCATTTACTTAAATGTATTTTCTACTAAAGTTAAATCCTATTGAATTGTTTATGACAAAATGACTAATATAAATTATTTTTTCAGAACAGACAAAAGTTGGATGTATGAAACCGATCGGATCTCAAGAGACTTTCAAAACAATTTGGAGATCTTTATAGATTTTGGATTTCAAAATGCTTCAGATAGAGGTCGCATAAACTGACCATGTTCCAATTTTGTTGGTAGACCGTGGTTGAGCCGTGAAGAAGTCAGATACCACATAACCAAAAATAGTTTTGAAGCAAACAACTTTGGGTGGTATCACAATGGGGAGAAAATGAAATCTCAAATTGGTGATGATCGAAATGAATGGACTGGAATGGAGAATTTTTTAGATGATCGGTTTCCATGTATTCATCATCTTGAAAAAGAAAGGATTTAAACTCAATAAGACTTAGATATTAGGACATCTAATGAATCTAGTGAAAGTGATGTTATTGATAGGGTGAAAAAATTGAATTATGCTGCCACGACTCCAGTATATCGACAATGCGATAGAATGAAAAATATGGAATTTTTAATCCAATTATTTCATGGGAAAACTATGTATGAGATTTCTAATACATAAATCAATTACATTCTTACCCTCTTGAATGATTTACTTCCAGATGATGCAGATATTCCGTCAAACCACTATATGTCATGGAAGTTAGTTGAGGAACATGGATTTTCAAGAAACAAAATTCATGCTTGACCGAAAGATTGCAGTTTATTCTGGGAGGAAACCGCTGAACGAAATGATTGTATAAAATGTGGCACATCCAGCTGGAAGTCAAGATCTGATGGAACACCATCCCATGTTACACAGAAATTAATTTGGAACTTTCCATTGATCCTCAGACTCCAGAATCTTTTTATGTATGATGACATATCAATAAAAATAAGATGGCATGATACCAAGAGAAATAAGACTAATGATGAGTTGGTTCATCCTAAAGATGGAATTGCATGGCAGAGATTTGATGCTCGACATCCTTATTTTTCAGCTGACGTGCATAATTTGAGGATGGGTCTTTCATATGTGATGTGTACGAATCAACCCCGCCTCAATCTGAGGCGCGGTGTGGCCAGCAACACTCAAAGTTTCTCTCTTTTGTTTCAGAAGGACATAATTTTAAGTGAAAACATTAACGGGCATATGGAAAACCAACCAAAATCATTCGGATTGTGTTGATATATTAGGAATATGATCCATGGGACATTTGAGAATTGTACGAGTAAACCTCGTCTAAATCTGAGGCGCGGTGTGGCCGGTACCACTCTAATTGTGTCTCTTTTGTTTAAAATGGACATGATTTTAAGTGAAAAGAACAATTGGCATATGTAAAACTGACCAAATTCATTCTAAATATATTGATAATTTATCACAACGATCCATGGGTCATATGTGATGTGTACGAGCCAACCCGGGCCCAATTCGAGTTGCGGTGTGTTCGGGATCACTATAAGTGTCTCTCTTTTGTTTAAAATGGACAACATTTTAAGTACATACGGAAAACCAACCAAATGCATTAGGTTTCCACTGAAACTTTAGGAAAATTATCCATGGGTCATATGTGACGTGTACAAGTAAACCTCTCCACAATCCTAGGTGTGGTGCTGCCGAAACCACTCAAAGTGTCTCTTTTGTTTAAAATGGACTTCATTTTATGTGAAAACAAAAACTAGCATACGGAAACCCGACCAAAAAGATTATGATTGTGTTGATACTTTAGAAAAATGATCCATGGGTCATATGTGACATGTAAGAGTCAACCCCACCTCAAAATGAGTTGTGTGTGGCCGACACCATTCATAGTGTCTCTCTTTTGTTTAAAATGGACATCATTTTAAGTGAAAACAACATCTAACATACGAAAAACTGACCAAATGCATTCGAAATGTATTGATTCTTTAAGACATCGATCCATGGGTCATATGTGATGTGTACGAGTCAACAACACCTCAATCTGAGTAGCAGTGTGGTTGACACCACCCAAAGTGTATCTTATGTTTAAAATGGAAAACATTTTAAGTACATATCGAAAACCGACCAAATGGATTCTGATTGTGTTGATACTTCAGAACAACGATCCATGGTTCATATGCAACGTGTACAAGTCAACCTTGCCTCAATCCAAGGCGTGGTGTGGCCGTCACCACTCAAAGTTTCTCTCATTTTTTTTAAAATGGACATAATGTTAAGTGAAAACAACAACTGACATACATAAAACTGACCAAACACATTAATAATTTGTTGATTCTTTAGGAAAACAATCCATGAGTCATATGAGACGTGTAAGAGTCAAAATTGCCTCAATCTGAGACCCAGTGTGGCGGAGACCACTGAAAGTGTCTATTTTGTTTCAAGAGGATATCATTTTAAGTGAAAACAACAACTGACATACAGTAAATCAACCAAACGTATTCAGATTTTGCTGAAACTGTAGGGAAACAATACATGAGTCATATTCGATGTGTACGAGTCAACCCCGCCTCAATCTGAGGCGCGGTGTGGCCGACACAATTCATATTGTCTCTCTTTTGTTTAAAATGGACGTCATTTTAAGTGAAAACAAAAACTGACATACGAAAAACTGACCAAACGCATTCGAAATGTGTTGATGCTTTAGGACAATGATCCATGGGTCAAATGTGACGTGTACGAGTCAACCCTGCCTCAATCCGAGGTGCGGTGTGGCCGGCACAACTATAAGTGTCTCTATTTTGTTTCAAAAGGACATCTTTTTAAGTAAAAACATCAATTGATGTATGGAAAACCGACCAAAAACATTTTTATTGTGTTGATACTTTATTAAAATGATCCATGGGTCATTTGAGACGAGTACGAGTTAACCCCATCAAAATACGAGGCGTGGTGTGGCCGGTACCACTCTAATGGTGTCACTTTTTTTTAAAAAATGGATAGGATTATAAGTGAAAAGAACAACTAACATACTAAAAGCCGACCAAATGCATTTAGAATCTGTAGACAATTTATCACAACGATCCAGGGGTCATATGTGACATGTACGAGCCAACCTGGGCTAAATCCGAGTTACGGTGTGGCCGAGATCACTCTAAGTGTCTTTATTTTGTTTAAAAAGGAAAACATTTTAAGTACATATAGAAAAACAAACAAATGAATTTGGTTTCCATTGAAACATAAGGAGAACAATCCATGGGTCATATGTGACATGTACGAGACAACCTTGCCTCAATTCAAGGTGGGGTGTGGCTGACACCACTCAAAGTGTCTCTTTTGTTTAAAATGGACTTCATTTTAAGTGAAAACAGCAACTAGCATAAGGAAAACTGACAAAATGGATTCTTATTGTGTTGATACGTTAGAACAACAATCCATGGGACATATGTGACGTGTATGAGTCAACCTCACCTCAAAAAAGGTGTGGTGTGGCCAACACCATTCATATTGTCTCTCTTTTGTTTAAAATGGTAATTATTTTAAGTGAAAACAACAACTGACATACGAAAAACTGACCAAACACATTAGAAATGTGTTTATGAATTAGGACATCGATCCATGGGTCATATGTGATGTGCACGAGTCAACCCCGCCTCAATCTGAGGCACGGTGTGGCCGGGATCACTCGTAGTGTCTCTCTTTTGTTTAAAATGGACAACATGTTAAGTACATAAGGAAAACTAACCAAACAGATTATGATTATGTTGATACTTTAGCACAACAATCCATGGGTCATATGTGACGTGTACAAATCAACACCACCTTAATCTAAGGCGCGGTGTTGCTGTAACCACTCAAAGTGTCTCTCTTTTGTTTCAAAAGGGCATCATTTTAAGTGAAAACATCAACTGGCATACGAAAAACTGACCAAATGCATTTGGATTGGGTTAATATATTAGTAAAATTATCCATGGGTCATTTGAGATGCGTAGGAGTCAACCCCATCTAAATCTGAGGCACGGTGTTGCTAGTACCACTCTAACTGTTTCTCTTTTGTTTAAAATGGACATGATTATAAGTGAAAAGAATAACTGGCATACGGAAAACTGACCAAACACATTCTGAATTTTTTAAAACATTAGCACAATGATCAATGAGTCATATGTGACATGTACGAGACAACCCTTCCGTAATTCGAGGAATTGTGTGACTGGAACCACCCAAATATTCCCATTTTTTTTTTGAAATGAACAACATTTTAAGTGAAAACAACAACTGACATATGGAAACCAACCAAACACATTATGAATGTGTTGATTCTTTAGTTAAACGATGCACGGGTCATATGTGATGTATAAAAGTCAACCCCACCTCAATCTGAGGGGCGGTGTGGCCGGAACCACTCAAAGTGTCTCTCTTTTGTTTAAACTGGACATCATTTCGAGTCAAAACAACAACTGATATACAGAAAACCAACCAAATGAATTCGTATTCCATTAAAAATTTATGAAAAAGATCCATGGGTCATATGTGATGTTTATGAGTCAACCCCGCATAAAAATGAGGCACAGTGTGGCCGTCACCACTCGAAGTGTCTCAGTTTTATTTGAAATGGACAACATTTTAGGTGAAAAGTACATCTGGCATATGTAAAACCGACCAAACGAATTCATATTGTTTTGAGACATTAGTAAAAAGATCCATGAGTCACATGTGAAGTGTATGAGTCAACCAATCCTAAATCCGAGGTGCGGTGTAGCCGAAACCACTCAAAGTGTCTCTCTTTTGTTTCAAAATGACATCATTTTAAGTGTAAACAACAACTGACATATGAAAAACCAACGAAACACATTCATATTCTATTGAAAATTTAGTAAAACGATCCATGAGTCATATATGATGTGTACGAGTCAACCCCACCTCAATATGATGCCCGATGTGGCCGGAACCACTCAAAGTGTCTCACGTTTATTTGAAATGGACTACATTTTAATTGAAAATGAATACTGGCATACATAAAACTGACCAAACACATTCTGAATTTGTTGAAACTTTAGAAAAATGATAAATGAGTCATATGTGAAATGTATGAGTTAACCTCGCCTGAATCTGAGGCATAGTGTGGCTGGCACCACTCAAAGTGTCTCAATTTTTTTTTTGAAATGAACAACATTTTAAGTGAAAACAATAACTGACATATGGAAAACCGACCAAACACTTTCAGAATATGTTTAATATTTATAAAAACAATACATGGGTCATATTTAATG
Organism: Viscum album; assembly: GCA_963277665.1. Lineage (NCBI taxonomy): Eukaryota > Viridiplantae > Streptophyta > Magnoliopsida > Santalales > Viscaceae > Viscum > Viscum album. The sequence goes on from OY728164.1 coordinate 487,471,873, forward strand.
TTTATGAGTCAACCCTGCATCAATTGGAGGCACAATGTTTCCGGTATCACTCCAAGTGTATGTATTTTGTTTGAAATGGACATCATTTTTAGTAAAAACAACTGGTATACAAAAACCGAAAAAATGTATTTTGTTTCTATTGAAACATTAGGAAAATGATCCATGGGACATTTTTGATGTGTACAAGTCAACCCTGCAATAATATGAGGCACAGTGTGGCTGGTAGCATATTAACTATGTATATTTTGTTTAAAATGAATGGGATTTTAAGTTAAAATAACAACTAACAAATGGAAAACTGACCAAACTCATTCAGAATGTGTTGATGCTATAGGAAAAAAATACATGGGTCATATGTGATGTGAAAAAGTCAACCCCGCCTCAATACGAGGCCCGGTGTGGTCGGATCAACTCAATGTGTCTCTCTTTTGTTTCAAAAGGACATCATTTTAATTGAAAACAACAACTAACATACAGAAAACCAACCAAACGCATTTTTATTCCATTGAAACATTAGTAAAACGATCCATGAGATATTTTTGACATGTACGAGTAAACCCCACAAAAATCCGAGTCACGGTGTGGCAGGTAGAACCCTAACTGTGTCTCTTTTGTTTAAAATGGATGTGATTTTAAGTGAAATGAAAAACTGACATACAGAAAACTGACCAAATGCATTTGGAATGTGTTGAGGCTCTATGAAAATGATCCATGGGTCATATTTGACATGTATGAGTCAACCTAGTGTCAATACGAGGACCGTTGTGGCCAACACCACTCAAAGTGTCTCTCTTTTGTTACAAAAGGACATCATTTTAAGTGAAAACAACAACTGACATATGGAAAACCGAACAAATGCATTCTGATTCCATTGAATCTTTTGTAGAATTATCAATGGGTCATATGTGACGTGTACGAGTCAAACCCGCCTCAATATGATGCACAGTGTGACCGACACTACTCAATGTGTCTCTCTTTTGTTTAAAATGGACATCATTTAAAGTGAAAACAACAACTGACATACAGAAAACCGAACAAACACATTAGGATTCTGTAGAAAATTTATGAAAAAGATTCATGGATCATTTTTGTCGTGTCCAAGTCAACCCCACCTCAATCTGAGGGGCGGTGTTTCCGGCACCACTCAAAGTGTCTCTCTTTTGTTTAAAATAGACATTATATTAAGTGAAACCAACAACTGACATACAAAACACCGACCAAACGCATTCGGATTCCGTTTAAACATTAGTACAACAATCCACGAGTCATATGTGACATGTAATAGTAAACCCAAACTATATCTGAGGCATGGTGTGGCCAACACAACTCGATGGGTCTCAGTTTTATTTGAAATGGACAACATTTTAAGTGAAAAATACAGTTGTCATATGGAAAACTGACCAAACGCATTGAGATTCTATTGAAACTTTAGGACAATGATCCATGGGTCATGTGGGAAATGTATGAGTCAACCCCGACTCAATCTGAGGTGTGTTGTGGACAGAACCACTCAAAGTGTCTCTCTTTTTTGACCGACCAAATGCTTTCAGAATATGTTGATACTTTAAGACAACAATACATGGGTCATATGTTACTTGTACGAGTCAACCCTGCCTCAATCCGAGACACGTTGTGGTCGGTGTCACTCCAAGAGTATGTATAATGTTTAAAATGGACATCATTTTTATTAAAAACCACTTGTATGTATTCTTAGTTGTGTATAACACATATAATTACTTATTAAGTTTTTATGTATTTTTTTGATTATTGATAATTAAATTATGTTTGTATTAAATTATGAACTTAATTCCGGATTCGACATATAATTGTCATCAATGTTTTAAATAGAATTCTAAATCAATTATGTATTTTTATAATTACATTATGAATTATGATTTAATTCTGGATGTGTATAGTGCCGGGGTGAAATGTTAAATGTCTATGCATTATATGTTAAATAATTGTAAAGGAGAGGGAATGGAAAATTATATAACAATGGACAGAATTACAACATGCAGGAATGGGATTGCAGAGACTGCTGTGAAAATTGCAGGCTGCTGTGCAATTTGCACAACAAAGCCTATGCCAATGGTTTCAAACCGTTGGATTAAATTTTGTTGGATGTTTTTCCCAACGGTTCTATGAGAACCGTTGGTAAAAACCCTTTCCCAACGGTTTTTAAATCGTTGTAAAAGGTTCCTATAAAAGGTTTTACCAATGGTTTTGTGAACCGTTTGAAAAACTTATACCAACGGTTCAACCAAACCATTGGTATAGGTTACTCTAACTAACCTATCCCAACTGTTTTACATAAACAATTGGGAAAACTTTTTCCCAACGGCTTACTTCCCTACGGTTGGAAGAACCGTTGGTATAAGATATTCCAACGCTTTTTCAGCCTATCCCAATGGTTCTGAACCATTGGAAAATATACTATTTCCAGTAGTGTTCCATAAAGGTCTTCATAAGTAGCCATCTGAGTACTTGAGTAGAAGATTCTATTGTAGGATACATACAGTAATGGAAGGTATTGGTCCAAACCAACTTTGAAATCTATTGAAAAATATCTCAACATGTAATCTAGTGTTTTAATTGTCCTCTTAGATTGACCATATTTTTTAGGATTATTAGAATCCATGAAACATAACACTATATCTAGTGCCCTCTGAAGACTTCTAGAAAAAATCTTGGTAAACCTAATATCATTATCTGATTAATTGATTGTGGTACACCAAGAAATCATACAATTTTCAAAACATATTGTCGAGTATGTTGATTAGGATAGAAATTGCCTCTAAGGGAAATAAAGTATGATGAATATTTAAGGAGATTGACTAAAAAAATATAGCATTATTCCTTTTAGTTTCTTGGTGGATTCCAATGATAAAAAGCATGGTAATGTTTTCCGATTTCCATTCTAGTATAGGTAATGGTTGTGAAATCCCCTTAAACTCCTATCTATTAGCCTTTACCTGAAAACATACCAAGAACTAATAAATGTACTCTGTAATATCTCCCTTCATTCTATAACAATATACATACTCCTTCAAATAACTATACACCTTCAAACATCCATGATAAATAGATTATGAAGAACTATGAGGGTCATCCATCAGCTTTATCTTCAAATATGGTACCTAAGGGACACATAAATCATTCTTGAAACATATTATTTGATCAAAATAAATATTGAAGTCATAAAAATTTCTCAGCCACTTTTGTCGCTCTATATATTCTTTCTAGGCCTCTTTGATCATCACATGGAATGATGGTTGAAAACTTATTTGAGTGAGATAATATTTCTATCCTTCCTTTAATATTTCAATAACTAGACATTACATGCCTAGAAATGTTGTATAATTTGTGATCCTCATAATAGATAAACGAGCATGTTCCCTTTGACTCATAGCCTATTCCACCTTGTTCTCTTTCCTTGGGTGGTAACATATTGAGAATTCATAAGTATTTATCTATTCCAATGAAATTCTCTGGTTTATATTTAACTCTTTCTTTGTAAATATATACTTTAATCTTTTGTCATCAGTATATTTGTCACACTATTCAACATAGATACAATCTCTCTATATATTTAATGTAATAATTACCACAATTAACTCCAAATCAGGATTTTGTTAATTTTTCAGATGGACGATAAATTTTCATGAGGCATAATATCTAACCATTTATTTTTCATGAGGAAGTATCCTAATCCCTTATGTGATGCATCACTATTGATTTAAAATCCTTATCCAATACAAGTTAGTGTAAGAAGAATTGAATTGACTAACCTACTCCCAATTTCCTTAAAACATTGTTCTCATTCATCCAGCGAAATAGACATGGATCCATTTCTTGTTAACATTGTGAGTGGATTAGATATCCATGAAAAAATCTTCATTAATCTCCCATAATATCCATCCAAACAATGAAAACTATAGATCTGAATCACATTGGTTTGTATGGGACAATTTTCAATATCTTGTGTCTTTGAAGGTTCTACATACATACCCTCACATGATATTATATGACCAAAGAATGAAATTTTCCAATGAAAAAAGAATACTCGGAAATTTTTTTATAAATAATATCATTTTTACAGTTTTCATCATAATACTCGAGTTAATTTAAATCCCTTCATTGTTATTTAAATATAAAATTATATCATCTATAAAGACTAAAACAAATTGCTCAAGGAAATCATAAAATACTCTATTCATTAAAATCATGTAGATAAAAATAGAAATAGTAAGACAGAAATTCTTCACTATAAATTCATAATGATCATACCTAGTACAGAATGATGTCTTGGGTGTATCCTTATTCTTTTCCCTCAATTGATGATATCCTAAATGATGATCAATCTTGGAAAAGTTTGGATCTCCCCAAATTTGATCAAACAAGGAATCAATATAGGGTATAGGATTCATATTCTGGTTAGTCATCTTCTTATGTTCTCGATAACCAATTTAAAGTTCCATTGATCCATATTTTTTCTTAACAAATAGAACATGTGTACCCTAAAGTGATTCACTTGGCAAAATGAATCCCGTTTCAAGATGTTAATAGAGTTTCATACATAATTTTTTCAAATCAATAATGTACATTCTATATAGATTCTTGGAAATATGTTTAGTACTAGGAATGTGTTCTATCTACAAAATTATTTTATTGTTTTAAAGATAGAAGTGGTACCAAACAAATAAACCACCAAACATGATCCCTCAAGGGGGCTGAAAATTGTAAAGACCCAAGGACTCTCCCTAAAAGATCTACTTACATTCATCCGGAAGATATCCTAGATTGTTGTAAACCATCGCTAATTCTTCCCGATTACCCCTACATGATAGAGAGTCCGCTAAAAAGTTCAATTCACTCTAACTATGATGGAGAATTGGACCATTCTTGGATTCCATAGCACATCTTCTGATAATATAGCTTAGGATCCATAGAAATGTGTGACTTCCCTGGACTGAACTATCTAGGATCTCCAAATCAGACTCAATCTTTGCTACCAGAAGACTATGAACACTACAAACTAGAATCCCTAAAAGGAGGGCATGTGCCTCCGCACCCAAAGAGTTTCTTGGACTATAATATGCACTAAACACCAACATGACCGAACCCCTAAAGTCTCTGAGAATCCCACTGCCCCTCATAACCCCATTCCTGCAAGATCCATTGATATTAAGTTTCGGAACACCAAGTGGAAGTTCTCATCTGACCCAACAACAATTCACACTTCTCTGGATTCATGTCGTTCCAAGGAACATGAAAAATGTATCAGATCCTTGGAATCATTTCAAAAGAGAAATCAATTCTACAATTAGTAACCTTAACCGCATCTATAAGTAGAGAATAGACCAACTATTTCTGAGCCTTTCTTAGTTGAGAGTATCCTATATTATCCAGCTAATGGAAACCATAATGACTGGTTTCAACTTCCATTACACCATATCAAACTCGACTCCAATAAACCAGGAATCCTGGAATATATTCAAGGAGAGATGCTTGCCTTCGAGGAAAGGGTTAAGCGTAAGCAAATGCCAATTAAATCTCACCCCATCGCATTGAAAAAATAAATAAAGGACTCCGACTGGGGGTAAATGCAGCATAAAAATTGGGAGGCCAAGGGAATACCCTTCCTATAATGGTTTTCATCAGTTGGGAGAGACTTATTTCGAACACACCAAACCTGGAAACATATTTTCATTGGGATCTCGCTGCACCAGATTTTGGGTGCCCATTCATCCGGTGCACCATTGGCATGAAGAAGCCTCTTGTAGTCCCGAGTAGAGAACCTCCCCGAACATGAACCAGTAAAACCACATCTATCGAGGTCATCACTCATAACAATATATTGGAACACCTTCATCTGATTGGGTGAAAGCGTCACATGGATGAGATCGTTATTCCTTGGAGCCTTTCTAAGAGAGATCTATGGATAAGGGAAACAGAGATATATCAGTGTTTCTTTGGAATAGTTGGTTGTCCAGATGTTATGTTTCCCATCCTCAATAATCTAATGAGATGCATCCCATAAGTTCTCCAGGGGGGTGGAACATGCAACACACAAGTCTGGATAGATTACCATTACTCATAGCATAGATTCCCCCGACATCTCCATATTAGTCTCTGATGAAATCTAGCCACAAGGACTCTCCCACGAGGATATCCCAAGCCAATGTACCCTACATTCACTTGATGGAAGTATGAATGTACCTTATCCCAACACTAACCTAAACCGCCGGTTCGTCTAGACGTTCCTAGGAATCATAGTGAGCGTGACCCGTGCCTTTGGAATCCCAAAGAAAACCCATAATAATCCTCTCCATCTGTTCGACAAACCCTTTCGGTGGATTGATGATCGAAAAAACATTCATTTGAATCAATGAGAGGACATTGTTGATTAGGGTGACATGACCTCCAAAAAAAGGAGCATGTTCTTCCAATTCTGGATCCTCCCCGGCATAAAGTTGGTTATATAATCAAAATACATCTTTTTAATGCACCCAAAATAAATAGGGACACTGAGATAGATAATCAGTAATTGTTTCTATTGACATTCAAGGATGTTTTGAATATCTCTACATCTTTTTTCGGCATAATTGTTTGAAATAAAGACCATTATTTTCATTTTGTTAATCTTATGTCTACTCAAACGACGATAAGAATTAAGAATTTCCATAAGTTTGGATAGTTCCCCGCGCTTTCAATTAGAAAAAAATTAAGATGTCATCTAGGAACATAAAATTAGAGAATCCTTTCTAGCCATACCTACAAGTACAGGGAGAGAGCCGACCATCCACCAGACCATTAAGTAAACTCTTGGAAAGAGCATGTTGTGGAAAAATGAAAAGACTAGGGGATAAAAGATCACCTTGATGCACACCACAGATAGATTTGAAGAACCCAATGTTGTTTCCCAAGAGAGAAAAGGAAAGACAAGAGGAAGAATAGAACTAGAAGCATAGATCGAAAAACCAATCCTGGAACCCAAATTTATTCATCACACAATGGATAAAACCCGACACCATTTTATCATAAGACTTGTCCATGTCCACATGGAATATCATGTAGGAACCCAGAGTTTTCTTGTTCAAGTCTGTCACCATTTCTTGAGCAATGCCAACTACACCTTGGATACTCATCCCTAAAACAAAACCATGTTCCTTTATTGAGACCAAAATTGAATGACCACATTCAACCACCTAGAAAAAATAGTATCCAAGATTTTATAGGTCACATTGCATAAAAATATGGTCTGATATTGATGGATACTCATGAGGTATTTTATATTAGGAATAAGGACCACTCTTGAAGCACAAGAGACCATGTTCGGCCCCCCACCGCCAAAGAAGTCTTGCACTACCTCGACCACCCATGCAAAAACCACTTCCCAAGTAGCAGCAAGGAATGATACTGGAAATCTGGTCGGGCCAAGAGAAATGTTTGAAGGAATCTCCATGACTGAATCTTTGATCTCATACATAGAAGGAGTTGGGCCAGGAGGTAAGTTTTCAACTGCCCCTACAAGGTAGGGAACCCATCTCAAAAATTATTCTATTTCCATAACATTATGACATAACCCATCCCCTATACCCTTGGCCAAAAGGTCTTCAAAATGGTCTAAATCCATTTTTACAGCCACGTCCACGGATGAGGTGAACACCCCAATACTGAGGCTCAAATTAATCTTTGTACTTCTCCTATCATTCAAATAGGAATGGAAAAAAGAATTATTCTGATCACCTACCCTTAGATATATCACTCGTTATCTTTGTTTGTATAGGGTTTCAATATCCAATAAATTCTCTGTGAGTGAATTTTTTTTTATCACAAAGCAGGAAGAAGGTTTTCTCATCCCAACCGGATAGAAGTGTCTCTTCCATTTTGTACATCTCATCTTAAATATTTCTAACCCTGGTAGAGTCATTTGGCCTGAAATCCAACCACCCCTTAATATCCTCCTTGAGATGTTTGAGCCTAACTGACAGCCCCTGCCATGACCCAAAAGGTTCCCCTTGGACCCATGACCACTTCACCAAACGCATAAAAGACTCCTCCTTATGCAAAGTGCTAGAATACAAGAATCCTTGGAAGCTAGATATATCCTACTGAAGGTTAACAAGAAGAGGAATATGATTTGAGAGAGCTCAGGAAAATGAGTAACTAACACACCAGGGAAAGCATCCAATCCTTGAAGGTTTATAATACACCTGACTAGCCGGCTCCACATGTGGTAATTGCCCCATCGTTTATTGCTACAGGTATATCTAGAGCCTGAAAACCCTAGGTCCAACAAACCTACAGCTACCACAAATCTCTAAAAGACTTTTGAACCACCCAGGTTGTTGGCTGAGCTTCCTATTTTCTCTGAAGGATCTAGGATGACATTAAAGTTACGCTCGATAAACCATGGAAGCTACCCTGAATTGATGGACACCAAATGCTGCCAAAGCACTATTCTCCCAAGGGGCTTAGTGTTGGCATAAATTAGGGGAAAAAACCTCCATGCCAATGTCCCAAATCCAGATGCTGATGCACTATGAATGGAATCTTCTTACCTCAACATGCAGGTGATCCTTCCAACATATCCAAATGTGATTGTTGTCTGAGGACCCATGCATAGATTTTGGAAACCCCATTACCCTGGACAAATAAAAAATGTTTGTTATGATACTATTTGGGTTCAATAATAACAAAGAGATAAGAGTTATGATTTCTGTATTCAGATGAGATAAAATCCCTCTTCACGTGGGCTCTGAAGCCCCGCACATTCCAAATAATCAAGAAAAACATAAGTAATGATTATTCCAGTACCATTGGTCAGAAGTTGGAGAGATAATCAGGGAGGGAACAAATCATGTCTCTTTTGACTTGGAATGTGTGGTAGGCCCTACTATACGATCCACTGATGGACCTCTATGTGGAGACATGATCTTCTTTTTAAAGGAATATTTTGCGTCCTCCGCCAGTGACAGCTTCATAGAAGAGCACAATATACACTATGTCATATCCTCTTATAGAAAGGAGACCAATAGAAGGTACTGAGGAGAAAACATCTCTAACAGACTCTTATTTCTCACCCCCTCAAACATATCTATAGGGATAACCTGCTTAACTAGGGATGCCAGGTGACTAACCAAGGATATCTGTAGAAACTCCGAGGAAAGCTGGGAGGAGATATTAATTTCTGGAAGAGGTGGAGATAGAGGTCTAAGGGGGCTCCGACAAGAGAAATGACTAAATGAATCAAGCCCAGGAGACAGCACAATATGGTCTACATGTTCAGAAGGTGAGGCTGACCGGGGAACCAATGCACCAGAGGAATCACCCGAGCATGAGCTTCCAGTCAGGTGAGGTCTGTTCACTAAATTATAATTTGAAAGAAAAATCTCCCAAATGGTCACAGGAGCCGTTTCCTTCTCCGAGATATCTACGGGACCCACCACCTGGCCATCCTGGTCACTGGAGTGGGACGAGAATTCCTTGGGATATTTCTTCTAGTAGACCACCTCCGAGCGGCCATGCAGACTATAGAACCCACAAAATATAGTGGGAGACTAGTAAAACACTTTCTTCCACCAAAGAAAACCACCATTCGCCCTTAGTAAAAATTTTCGAGACAGGTTCAATGAGAGAGTGATTTCCACATAGAGACGTGGGTTAGAGGTATGCTAAAGACACTTTGTGTTCACATCCGAGCATATGAAAGAGTGAAAGGAGTCTCATATAGCTTTCAGAATCGTCGAGTTGGGAAAAGGAAGTGGGAGGCTAGGTAAACAGAACCAAATGGATTCTTACAGAGATTCCTTCCTTAAGTGGTAGTCCATTAACCATCTAGAAAGGAAGAAACTCCAGGATCCAGACCTCCTATCTTCATGAGCCTATGATGCCACAAAATCTTCAACAGAAAACAGATTGATGCAGAAGGTTTCCCAACAAAGAACCAAAAAAGCTTTAGGACAATGAAGGTTCCAAGAACAAACAAAATTCTTAAAGACCCCTGGAGAAGGATTGATATGCCCAAAAAGGGCCTCCAGAGTCAGATCATGGAAGGAAGATGCCTCCTGAAGTTTCTTGGCTATGAGGTCCACCATAGGGGACCTGTCGATCACCCCAGGTGTCCTAACATCCAACGAGATCGGGGGGATTGGTTGGGGTCACACCGAACCAGAACCATCATTCTCCTCGCCATAAGTTGTTGGAAGAGGAATACAAAAAGCATCTTTAAAGTAAACCCTCCTTGACTCCCTGACCGGAGACCCAGGTACATGGGTCTAAGGAGCATCGGTAGAGAACTAAAGAAGCAAGTCATCAACAGAGGAAGGAATGGGATCCCAGAGCGACGTTGAATCCAAGAGCGATGCTGAAGCCGAGAGCACCATTCCTCTCTCTAGAAACCTAGAAGAATGAAAAAAAATTATGGGTTTAGTGGAGTCACTATAACCATATTAATAAGGTATTCTATAGAATAATAAACTTCATGACTAGTTGGAATACTTGAAAACTCTTCTAGAAAGACCAAAATAAAACCGAAGATAATAATCGCATCATCGATGTTGAGTTTCCTCCTAAACAAATGATATAATTTCCCCTATGCATAGTAATCATGATCAAAACAATAAATGATACACACAAAATAAATTAATTTTTTTATCACACTAAGAGTCAATAAATGGTTGTTTCATAGTATCAATTGTAACTTCCCTTCCTTGACATTTGATGTGGGATTTATGTAATGAATTCCAATACATTAAAATTTTACATCAACATCAATTAGAGTAGGAATGAACATATTTTTAGGAGACACATTCCCACATACATCAACTATATATGAATCATAGACTTAGTATACAATCATCATACAAATAGGTTTTTAGTCCTAACAAAACATTTAATTTTTATGGTGGTACCATGATTGTAATGACCCAAAATTTTGAATAAATCTTGTTTCCTACTTTTATGTGTTATTTTATTTTATTTTTATACTCAACAAAAATGTTTCATTTGATAACATGAGTATAATTAAAATGATACCGTTGGGTTTTGACTATTATATGACCATTGGTCAATATGTCCGCTGGAAACTAAACGTTTTGATTATTGTCTCTAAATACAAGTAATCTTGGTTAATTAATATAGAAAGATGATTCGATGGCCTCACCCAGTAGTCTTGGACCGATCGAAGCCCATATAACAGAACTTGGGAAGGAGGTAGCACCACTGGGCTTTCCTCTGGACCAAACCCAAGCTGAACTTCATCGTGTGAAGCTAGAACGGGATCGCCTTCGCGAGAAGTTCAAACTGATAGAAATTACTACTCCTGAGATGTTGGCCGAGCCTTCCTCGGATTCTCTCACCTTAACACACCTTACACTTAGGTCCTATGCTGGTGTGATAAGGGGCTATGTAAGGAGACCGTAACTGCCTTGTGTAATCCTTTGTTTTAAATAAAAATCGGGATATCTTCTTTTGATGAAGTTTATGAATTTTTAAATGACCGGATAAATATAGTATGCATATTTTTGATGAATTTTAGAAAAAGTATATTTTAAAAATGTTTTTGTAAACCTTAAATAATTAAAAATGTGTAATGATTTGCAAAAAATAGTCTTCTACAATTATGTTCAGTACGAAATTTAGAGTCTAATAAGATCAACTTGATTTTTGATGAATAGTAAATTATGAATAGTGATTTTATGATTAGGATTAGTAATGAGTCCAAATGGATTAGTAATCTCACTTAAATAAAGTATTAGTATAATCTAGGCACCTTGATTTATTTAATGTGATTCAATAAAATGGTTAAATAATGGTTTCATAAATTATTAGTCAAGTATTAGTTTTTTCAGGTGAATAGTGTTTCTTTTAATTAAAAATTTAATTAAAAATAATTACAAAATTATTTTTATAAAATAGACTTTATTTTTTATCTCAGAGCATCAATATTATGTTATGGTAATTTTTGGGGATTTTTCTAAAAAATGAATTTTCGGTGAATAGTGTATTTATTTAAAAATAAAATTAAAAATATTTAGAAAATTATTTTCATAAAATGGAGTTCATTTTTGAAATCAGAGCCTTGATATTTTGTTAATGTGAAATTTTGGGATTTTTCTGAGAAAGTTGAATTTTCAGTGAATAGTAAAAATACAGTTTTAGGGTTTCAGTATGTTTAATGACATCATAACTGTGTGATGATGATGTCATGAGATATTTTAAGTTTTGTCCGGCCAAGGGTGATTAATTATTGTTTTTGGGGCCCCATGTGGCCTAACTCCATGGTAAATTCCAAGGGAGAGCACATGGTTTTGAGAAAAGCACTTGTGAGGTGTCCCTTGGCCATTAATGCATTGTCCCCTCACTTTCCCTATAAATACCCACCCTTTCCTCCTGTATTTTTCACTCCCAACTCTCCCACAACGAAGTTCTGGTCTCATTACCTCCCAAGGAGTCCTCCCAAGGTTCCCCCAAGCCCTCAAGGTCCAAACCTTTGAGTTTTAAGAGTTATGTTTTAAGGTAAGGGATCTGATCTCTCTCTTTCTTTTCAAGAAATCTCTTTTATGTAATTTCTTTTAGGCTCCATGTCCTTATGTTAAAGGGTGTTATTTTATACTCCTCTTACTGCCCTTTTCAGGTTCACATAATGAGATATCCCCTATTACTCTCATTATTTCGTTTTATGAAATTTTAAGTGGCGTCGTTAGGCTGCCGAAATTTTTGTAACAGATTCTTTCTCCCTTCTCATTTTTCAAGATCTATTATCATGTAATGTGTTTCAAGTTCCTTTTTATTATGTTGGGGTATTATCTCTAAATTTATAATATTGATATTTTATTATCATATGATGAGAGACCCCATTTGATATCTTCAATTCAGTTTTTTGATGTTTTAAGTGGCGCCGTTAGGCTGCCGAATTTTTAAGTGGTTCTTCACCCTTCTCGTTTTGAAGTTCTACTTTCATGTCAATTCTTTCAAGTTCCTTTTGGTTATGTTGGGGTATGATATCTATATCTATCATACTGGACTCTTATGTTCATATGATGAGAGACCCTATTTGATCTCATCAATTCATTTTTGTTGAAGTTTATGTGACGCCATTAGGCTGCCGAATTTTTAAGGGATTCTTTCTCCTTTCTCCTTTTCAAAGTTCAAATTCCATGTCAAGTCTTGAAAGTTCCTTTTTATTATGTTGGGGTATGATCTATATATCGATAATACTGATCTTTTATGTTCATATGATGAGAGACCCTATTTGACATCATCAATTCATTTTTTCTTGAAGTTTATGTAACACTGTTAGGCTGCCGATTTTTCATAAGAGAAATCTTATTTTGTCTTCCTTTCATGTTCTTCATTTCATATGGTATATTTTCAAATTTCATTACCATGTTCTTAAATCCCTTATATTCTGTCCCTCTACTATTTTATGGGTCATTTATCATTGTTTGACCCATGTCCCCTCTCTTTTCAACGTTTTCTAAAACCTTGTAACGTAGCCGTTGTGCTGCAGAATTTTCGTCTCAAAATGCCTCTCTCTTTTTGTCAAAATTACTTCATGTTATTAAGTGAATACTAAAATCTCTTATTTCTATAGGGTTATTCACATATATACAAAAATGTTCTATTTTAAATTCTAGGATTTACATACATGATACCCACTTTCCCTTTCCGTGGGTATAAAGTAACGTAATGATCTTGTCTTTAAAGCGGTTTTTAAAACGTAATGATTATGAAATTAAACCCATTTATTTTATGCTATATGGGTTATTTATGAAATTTTTTATGATGATATATGTGTCTCACATGATACTAAATGAAAATTTAAGGGTTCACCCTGATAGCGCTCCAATGCATTGGGTAAAGACTTAATCTCTAGAGATAACCATTTTTAACGACGCCTTGGTGAATAACCTTGGTAATTTTTAACGACACCTTGGGGATGGACCTTGGTGAAACAAAACGATTGTCAATATTAAAGGTTGTAGCCACACCTTAAAGTTATGAAAAATGTTATTTTTATTATGATGTATCTCAAGATTTCTTTCTCATGCCTTAATGTTCTTTTCATGTCCTTATTGAAGTATCTCAAGTTCACATGTAAAATGTTTCTCTTATTTACCTTACTGGGCCTTCTGCTCACCCTTTATTTTGATGTATGTCCCCAAGTTATGAGATGCAGTATTGAACCTAGGATGAACTTAAGGAGAAGCCTTTCAAGTGTTTAAGAAGAGTGTTTTTTGTTCTTTTCATGTATTATGTTCCTTTTTTCCAAGACACTAAACCTTAAAGATCCTCAGTTCCATGTAGTGAAATGAAAGTTATGTTATAAAAATATGGGATGTTATAGTTGGTATCAAAGGATGGTTTAGTTATTTGTGGAAATTAGGATATGAAAAATCTAGGAATAACCCTATAGAAAAGTTTAAATATAGAAAATCTTCCTGGTATTTTGGTGAGTATTGAGTAAGGGGTTTCCAAGGAAATACATCCTTGTCTGGATACGAGCAGGTAGAGGTGGCTCTGGCACAGATGTATATAGGGGTATAACCCGAAAACACTGCTTTGAGCTAGACTTGAACGGGAACTGGTACACGACAACGGGCCTTGATGCACTCTTGGCTACGACACTCCCGGGGGATATGATTTGGTAAATTCATAAGCTTAGTATGAACCATTGATAAAGGAACAAAGATAAAATAAAATAAAGGTTCACATAAGAATATATGATCATGGATAACCTAGATGGGAACCTAGGGGATCACAAGTTAGGGTATACTTTTCTTCTACAAGTTATCCTTATATGCTTTATGTTTATTTTCATGACTATTGGCTAATTATTTAAGCCCCTAATTATAGCTTCTTTTCTTAGTTAATGGAGGGAAATGGAAGAACATGTCCCAACAACCAATGTGATAGGAAATGCTATGATTGCCGTATTAATACAACAGAGATGATTAGGGGATTAAAAGATGATTATTATTTTGGAAGACGTTCACTATTTTGAGGACCCTATATGATCAAGGTAAATAGATTACTACGTTATTTTCATTGAGGATTAAGGTTGACTTATATTTTGAAGAATCAATGAATTTAAGGTGGACTTATAGTAATTTAGGTTACTTATGGAAATTATTAACCTATCTTGGGTAAAATATGTTTAGGTTAGCTACTTTTGTTATAATATGTTAGCTGTGGTTGATGTTGTTTGGAGATTAACAATGATGTTTATTTTGGAAGACTATGTTATCAAATCCCTCTTGTATTTGGGTTTCAATCTTAGTTTGGTTTTTTTGAGGAAGTTTAAGGACCGTTATTTATGGGATGGTCTATGATGAACATTGGGTAGTACCATGGAACATTGAAGATTTAAAAATAGTTTCCCTTCCTATGGGATTCTTTCTTTTTGAAGAGTTGTTTTACCTTAACCTTTCTGTTTTGGGGATAATGTTTAAATATAGAAGAAATAGATAGTTAATCTTTTATGGATTATGTGATTATCTAGAAGATGATTCTTGTGTTTTGATGAGACCAAGTAGTTTTTAATGATCATGTTTTGGAGAAAATATTAGTTTTGGTAGAAACTTATTAAAGGATGAAACTCTACATGATGGTAGGTATATTTTCTTATGTTTTTGTTCTGTGTAGTAAATGAATTCCTCAAAATTATAAAAAGAACGTAAAACAAAAATGTTGTTGGTTTATGTTTCCTACTAGGAAATCAATGACTGTTTACACACATCATAAGTTTGGGATTTTCTTATGGTTAACTTTCTCCTAATCACGTTCTCTATCACTCTCCCTCAGAACTTGACCCTTTGTTTTTCTTCCATGTCCATGTTTTCCTACATGGAATCCTAGTGTGGGCTAACTCGGGTGACCTTCAGAATTCCTTTTCTTTCTTTTAAATTAATAGTTTTACTGACTCCTTTTCCGATGTGGGACTTTCAATTAAATTTCAAAAACAAATTTTAAAAAAATTGTGAGGACACAATTTCTTAAGGGGGGAAGATTGTAACGACCCGAAATTTTGAATAAATCTTGTTTCCTAATATTATGTGTTATTTTATTTTATTTTTATACTAAAAAAAATGTTTCATTTGATAACAGGAGTATAATTAAAATGATACTGTTGGTTTTTGACTGTTATATGACCGTTGGTCAATATGACCGCTGGAAACTAAACGTTTTGATTATTATCTCTAAATACAAGTAATCTTGGTTAATTAATATAGAAAGAAGATTCGATGGCCTCACCCAGTAGTCTTGGACTGATCGAAGCCCATCTAACAGAACTAGGGAAGGAGGTAGCAGCACTGGTCTTTGCTCTGGACCAAACCCAAGCTGAACTTCATCGTGTGAAGCTATAACGGGATTGCCTTCGTGAGAAGTTCAAACTGATAGAAATTACTACTCATGCGATGTTGTCCGAGCCTCCCTCGGATTCTCTCACCTTAGCACACCTTACACTTAGGTCCTATGCTAGTGTGATAAGGGGCTATGTAAGGAGACCGTAACTGCCTTGTGTAATCCTTTGTTTTAAATAAAAATTGGGATTTCTTCTTATGATGAAGTTTATGAATTTTCAAATGACCGGATAAATATAGTATGCATATTTTTGATGAATTTTAGAAAAAGTGTTTTTTAAAAATGTTTTTGTAAATCTTAAATAATTTAAAATGTGTAATGATTTGCAAAAAAATGGTCTTCTACAATTATGTTCAGTACGAAATTTAGAGTCAAATAAGATTAACTTGATTTTTGATGAATAGTAAAATATGAATAGTGATTTTATGATTAACATTAGTAATGAGTCCAAATGGATTAGTAATCTCACTTAAATAAAGTATTAGTATAATCTAGGCACCTTGATTTAAGTAATGTGATTCAATAAAATGGTTAAATAATGGTTTCATAAATTATTAGTCAAGTATTAGTTTTTTTGGGTGAATAATGTTTTTTTTAATTAAAAATTTAATTAAAAATAATTAGAAAATTATTTTTATAAAATGGACTTTATTTTTGAACTTAGAGCATCGATATTATGTTATGGTAATTTTTGGGGATTTTTCTAAAAAATGAATTTTCGGTGAATTGTGTATTTATTTAAAAATAAAATTAAAAATATTTAGAAAATTATTTTTATAAAATGGAGTTCATTTTTGAAATCAGAGCCTTGATAGTTGGTTAATGTGAAATTTTGGGATTTTTCTGAGAAAGTTGAATTTTCAGTGAATAGTAAAAATACAGTTTTAAGGTTTCGGTATGTATAATGACATCATAACTGTGTGATGATGATTTCACGAGATATTTTAAGGGTTGGCTGGCCAAGGGTGATGAATTATTGTTTTGGGGGGCCCATGTGGCCTAACTCCATGGTAAATGCCAAGGGAGAGCACATGGTTTTGAGAAACGCACTTGTGAGGTGTCCCTTGGCCATTAATGCCTTGTCCCCTCACTTTCCCTATAAATACCCACCCTTTCCTCCTTTAGTTTTCACTCCCAAATCTCCCCCAACGATGTTCTGGTCTCCTTACCTCCCAAGGAGTCCTCCAAAGGTGCCCCCAAGCCCTCAAGGTCCAAACCTTTGAGTTTTAAGAGTTACGTTTTAAGGTAAGGGATCTGATCTCTCTCTTTCTTTTCAAGAAATATCTTTTATGTAATTTCTTTTATGCTCCATGTCCTTATGTTAAAGGGTCTTCTTGTATACTCCTCTTACTGCCCTTTTCATGTTCACATAATGAGAGATCCCCTCTTACTCTCATTATTTCGTTTTATGAAGTTTTAAGTGGCGCTGTTAGGCTGCCGAAATTTTTGTAACAAATTCTTTATTCCTTCTCATTTTTCAAGATCTATTATCATGTAAAGTATTTCAAGTTCCTTTTTATTATGTTAGGGTATGATCTCTAAATTTATCATACTGATCTTTTATGATCATATGATGAGAGACCCCATTTGATCTCTTCAATTCTATTTTTTGACGTTTTAAGTGGCACCGTTAGGCTGCCGAATTTTTAAGTGGTTCTTCACCCTTCCCGTTTTAAAGTTCTACATTCATGTCAATTATTTCAAGTTCCTTTTTGTTATGTTGGGGTATGATCTCTATATCTATCATACTGGACTCTTATTTTCATATGATGAGAGACCCTATTTGATCTCATCAATTCATTTTTGTTGAAGATTAAGTGACGCCGTTAGGATGCCGCATTTTTAAGGGATTCTTTCACCCTTCCCCTTTTCAAAGTTCTAATTCCATGTCAAGTCATGGAAGTTCCTTTTTATTATGTTGGGGTATGATATCTATATCTATCATAGTTATCTTTTATGTTAATATGATGAGAGACCCTATTTGACATCATCAATTCCTTTTTTGTTGAAGTTTATGTAACGCTGTTAGGCTGCCGAATTTTCATAAGAGAAATCTTATTTTGTCTTCCTTTCATGTTCTTCATTTCATATGGTATTTTTTTAAATTTCATTACCATGTTCTTAAATCCCTAATATTATGTCCCTCTACTGTTTTATGGGTCATTTATCATTGTTTTACCCATGTCCCCTCTTTTTTCAATGTTTTCTAAAACCTTGTAACGTAGCCGTTGTGTTGCAGAATTTTGGTCTCAAAATGCCTCTCCCTATTTCTCAAAATTACCTTCATGTTATTAAGTGAATACTCAAAGCTCTTATTTCTACAGGGTTATTCACATATATACAAAAATGTTCTATTTTAAATTCTGGGATTTACATACATGATACCCACTTTCCCTTTCCGTGGGTTTAAAGTAACGTAAAGATCATGTCTTTAAAGCATTTTTTAAAATGTTATGATTATGAAATGAAACCCATTTATTTTATGCTATATGGGTTATTTATGAAATGTTTGATGATGGTATATGTGGGTCACATGATAATAAATGAAAATTTAAGGGTGCGCCCAGATAACGCCCCAATGCATTGGGTAAAGACTTAATCTCTAGGGATGACTATTTTTAACGACGCATTGGTGAATAGCCTTGGTAATTTTTAACGACACCTTGGGGATGGACCTTGGTGAAACGAAATGATTGTCAATATTAAATGTTGTAGCCACACCTTCATGTTATGAAAAAATGTTATTTTTATTATGATGTATCTCATTATTTCTTTCTCATTCCTTAAAGTTCTTTTCATGTCCTTATTGAAGTATCTCAAGTTCACATGTAAAATGTTTCTCTTATTTCCCTTACAGGGACTTATACTCACCCTTTCTTTTGATGTATGTCCCCAGGTTATGAGATGAAGTAATGAACCTAGGATGAACTTAAGGAGAATCCTTTCAAGTGTTTAAGAAGAGTGTTTTTTTGTTCTTTTCATGTATTATGTTCCTTGTTTCCAAGACACTAAACCTTAAAGATCCTCAGTTCCGTGTAATGAAATGTAAGTTATGTTATAAAAAGACGGGATGCTATAATGATACCCTTATAAAAGTATTTAAATATATATTATTTGGAAAATCCATAATAAAATAAGATATTACAAGTTTTATAGTGGATGGTATGTGTACCTTTAACTGCATTGTTATAATGCCCCTCATTAGAAATAATGATCATATGAGATTTACCATTTTCTATGGGATTAAGGGGTTATTGACATCAATCATCACCATTAACAATTGTATTTGGTCATTGATTAGAATAATTCTCATACAACATTCATTAAAAACACTTGAATTTGGATAGTGTATTCTATAGGGATTTATTTATATTCATATCATTAAATATCTTTTTATTATCACATTTATATTCAATTTCCTAATGATCATTCTTTCCACACATGAATGATTTACAATTTTCCTTATGAAAATATCCCCTATGATTACTTGAAAATTTTGATCATAAAGGAAATACCATATTCTTCTCTCCATGTCTTTTATAATTTATTTTCAATTACATTTTTCTTTTCTTTTCAAAAACAAGAGATTTATGTGTAACACTAATCTCAATCTTCCGCTTGATAACATATAGAATGACTCATTCATGGAAACTAAATTCCCTTATGGATAATTCTCTTCAAAGATTTTTTTAATCCACTAAAGAATCGTTCAACCTTACATTCAGGTTATATGATTACACCAGATGTGTACCTGGAAGGTCTTAAGAAATTTTAATCATGTGTACGAAAATATACAATAACCTTTTTATTTAACTCACAGAAATTTATTTCCACATCCATGTGCATTATATGAGGAAATACATCTCAAAAAATTATATTTAAATTTATCCAACTACATAGATTAAATTATTTATTGTTATTTTGTTTTCAAGAAAATATTCCACTACTGATCTGATTTTCCTTCCAAATAATAAAGTACTAAAAAAACATTTTCATGTCCTAGACACTAGATAAAAAAATATCGTTTCAGTGGAACTAGTCAATTGCTCAACAACTTGTGGATTAGTAGACCCATTAAAAGAATTTGGTTGTTGAATCATGAAGGAATAAACAGAGCAATGTTCCCTATATTTATCTTTTAGTATATCAATGTGATTCATATATTAATAATGTTGTTTGAGTACAGAAAAAAAAATCATTCAATCACCCATAAAATTGTGTTTATTACAAGGACAATCATATCATTTTATATCACATTCTTCATTAAAATAATTACTTTAGGTCAAAACATTGAATAATACTGAAAATCACAGTGTGATAAATAATATTCATGGTGGAAAACAATATTATCATGAAAAATAATTTATTGGATTCATAGATCATGAAACCTTATACTATGACACCTAACGTTTAACCAAGATGTATAATGATCATTTCCAAAATTTTGGGATTTTATTATATACCAAGAATTATAACTAGGGTTTTAAGTAATGTTTTTATATAATATTTTCAAATGGTAAACTATGATGTTCTTTGATACCAAGTAGATAAATCCATACTTTTATTAATGGATAATAAATATTAATTGATGAATATTAATTACATAACATTTCAATCCATGCTATAATATTCTAGGTTGAACATATTTTTTAAATGTGAAAACATATACAAGTATTTTATACAATATTTGTATAATATCCCACATATTGGTTAATTACTAGAACCCTCATTATATAAATAATACTTAATACATTTCTTCATAAACCAATGAAAATAAACATAAGAAAAGCATGAGATGAGATTCTCTATTAGGGTAAACCACAGAGATATCAATGATCACATAAGAATAAAATGAGAATAGGGGTATAAGAATATGATGCTAATATTTCAAAATAAATACATTTTATATCAATGTTCATAATCTTATGTCATTTCATCAATCATGGATTTTCATAATAAATGAATCGTAAAGGGATCAAAGAACATGAACCATGTAATCATAATATAGGTATAAGATATAGAATTGTCACATACACATAGAAATAGAAAACAATTTAATTTTTATATAAATCCCATTTAAAAGGATATAATAGTGGGATGGTTTCACTCCATGAAACATTATTGATGTCAAGGTGCACTCCAAAGACTATCATAGTTGACAGAGTCCCAAACCGAACTAGTTTGACTCCCTGTTCTAATCCTATTAAGCCTTATAGGATTTCAATATTTACCCAATGAATCTGAGGGAGATATATGTAACACTATTCATATAATGAAATTCATACATATATTTTACATTGGAATATAAAACATTAATCATAATAGAACCTAATAAAATGGTTTCATAAACCATTCATCATAACATAACCCATTAAAATGAAATGAGTTTCCTAAACATTTAGAATTTTCACCATAAATATAAATCATATATAGAGAGTGTAAAGATTTTATCCTTTGATTATATCCCACTTAAATAATAATTAATATCAAACAATTATATCTTATATTTATGAGTATTTTTAAATATCATAAAGTATAGGAAAATAACATTCCCATTAGGAAATTATTTCTTTCTAAAGAATGTAAAATTCTGATGGAAAATAATTCATTTGAAGATAATATTGTATAATTATAAATTAATCTTTAAATACAATTATTTCATGGAAGTGTAAAAAACCATTAATTCTATATAATTTAATAAAATTTCTTTTTTATTTTTGTTAAAAATGTAACAATGTACCTTGTTTGGAAAATGAAAAGGAGATTCCCTTAATACAATTTTCTAAATTCGAAAAATGCGTAAAAAAACATAGAATTTAGAAAAATCCTTTGTTAAAATTTTTTTTAGACCGCATGGATATAGAATAAAAATATTCCCTAATAGATACATAACCATAAACAATCCCGAAAATTGATGAGACTTGAAATAAAACCTTTACCTTGAGGTCATATTTATTATAAAAAACATTAACCTATTATACACTAAATTTAAATTTATTATAATATCATAATTGATTTATATTAATAATTATAACGTCATATAAGATCCCACTATAACATTTCAACACCCCCTTTTAATAATTTTTGATGAAAATCGTAATTTCCCGGGGTTAATTTTTTCATTTATCATGAGTATATCAGTTCTACAGTTCCGGTACTTGAAAAAATATCCATGTTTCGTCAATCCATAATATTTATAAACATATTAATATTATATATATTCATTATATACATATTTAAATTCATTCATATATTTTTTAGATAGAAAAGATAATTACACTGTTTATTGATTCAGTAAGCCATATGTACACATGAAAACTATTTTATTATTTCAATGGATAAAACAAAAGAAAAGTATTTATTATATCACATTTACAAGATCAAAATAATATCATTATTAAATAATATATATTTTTAAAATTCATCATCATTACCATCCATGTACAATATAAATGAAAAATGAATCAAATCACTTCAAGGAGGTGGTAGTCCACAGGTTTGCAAGAGCGATATTATCATTTCTAAAAGGATTGGATGGTAATAATATAGACATGATATTATTATTCCATAATTATAATTTTTCAACTAATATAATATTTAAAAATTATTCCCAACATAATACCCATACCTAAAATATACGAATGAAAAATGAATTGTTTCACTCCATGGACACTCTATGTCGTATGTACGCATGAGCAATACTTTAACTTCTCATTTGATAGGAAAGATAGATTATAATGTTTTTTTACTAAATATAATAACACTTAATCATATTTAGGATACAAGATTTATTATTTATTGAGTTAATAAATATATTTATAGGATCTAATGAAGAGTAAAAAGAAAATGATTGACTAGGAAAATTACATCTTCATTGGAATGAATCCTTTTCAAATCCATTAATGGGAAGTAGAGTTAGAATTTTGAGAATAAAAAACCATCTAGGATGTGTCGATGTAATTTTAATATATAAATTAGAATATTTTGGTCTACTTAAAAGTCTCAATGTTTGGTAAATAAGTGAGGTAGGAGGAGCCCTTTTATAATTTAGGTGAGGTGAACTTTTGGAATTTCCAAAAAGATTTAATTATAATAAATTTTTTAAGGATCCAAGTGCATATAAATGTCCATGGATTATAATATAATTTAGGATATGGATGTAATACCATTAGAAAATTTAGTTTATACAAGTTTTGGTTTCATTTTAAACTTTATCATTTTATTTAACCTTAGTGAACCAATTTTAATTTTAAATAGAGTAAGACATTGTTCAAAATTAAAGGGGTGTAATTTTTTACATTTAATGTTAATATTGGCACATAAATGTAAAATTTAGGAAATAAAAGTCAATAAAATATTAATCATGTCTTATTTTTTCTGATTTTAAAATAATTTAATATTATATTATTTTGAAAAAATATCATTATTGCCAATTTTGACAATATTAATTTTATTTAATGTTAAATACATCTTGGAAAGGGGGAATTTAAATAAAATTCTTCCTGAACTCCATAATATGTTTTATATATCTAACAAATTTTTGGGCCACATTTAATCATTTAGGTTACATCACATTTAGTATCTTTAAAATCATTAATTATATTTCTTATTATATATAGACATACTGAATCAATGTTTTATTAAGAATTAAGGTCATTAAAAATTACGAAAAATTTAAAATAAGTGTATATAATGAAAATAATTATATTAAGATCAATATAAAGACATAAATTCATTTATAAATTACTTTTTTCTCTATGTGGACACATAATCCAAATTAAAAAAAGCGATTTTCATCATGTAAGTTTCATGAATATAAATAGAATATAATTAATTTTGAGGGACATGTGCTCATTAAATAACTAAATTTTGAACCATAGGCATTAATGGTAGAATTAAATTCATAAAATAAAAATGATGGATAATTACGATATTACCACTTTGTTTTAATCTAGATTTTACAAATTTATCCATTATTGATGTGATAACTTTAACCACGATTACTCATCATATTGATAAAAAATAAAAGGGACCTATTTACCAAATTTTAAACTAATATTTATAAATGTGGAATGTTATTTATATAATTAAATTATAATAAATAGAAGAAACTAATATTAAATTATGTGCACAAAGTGTGATAACATTTGTTTTTTTTTGAAAAAGTACATTTTAAGCATAAAACACTACTTATTTTTATCATATTACAATAATTTTTTTGATTGTTTAAAAATTTTTATTAATTAAATAATTTATAAATTTCATTTAAATTATTAAAGAATATGTATTAGTTTCATTTTTTAAGATAAAACACATTAATTGCATACAAATATTTTTCAGAAAAAAGATATTTATTTTTCATTCATATAAATTTTATTTTTATTTATTAAAAATTGATAACCAATGAATTAATTTTAAAAATATATATCCATAAATGTTCCGTAAATAATTTTGTACTATTATTACCCTCAAATCCAGTTGCAATGCGATAACTGTTATTTAAAATAATAATATTTTAATTGTATATCGCAAGTCGTTTAAACTTGGTGTTGCGTGTAATACAAGCTATCAAATACAAAAAAAAATATTAAAATAGAAATATTTATTAAAATTTTATTGGTTAAACATTGTATAATTTCATTCAATTGAAATTCACGCATAAATTATGTCGATTAAAATTGGATTGAAATATAAATCCCTTACCTCTATTATGACATTCTTCGTAAGTGATTTAAGCATATATATAATAAATTTAAAATTATTATGAATATAGAGAAGATTCATTCACATACATATAATTTAATATATTATACAGATATAAAATTTTAACAACCATTTATTATTAACTCCTTATTAAAATTGTCATTTCTGGGTGCTAATTGTTTCATTTATTCGTTAGAATTTCAGTTTGGTAGTACCAGATCTTGTACTTTTACAATGGCTCCATCATATCCATAAAGTTAATTCTGATATAAATATTATATATATTTATTTAATATATAGTTTTTTTATTTATGAAGTATATTTATAAAAATTATTTACATCATTCAAGGAGATGGTATGTCATGTTTACACATAAATGTTGTTTTCAATTTTTGATGAATGAAATGAAAAAAAGAAAATAAAAAATCACCTCAAAAAAAATATTATTTAAAATTTATATTTTAAACCAATCATTATTATGATTAATTTAAATTTTAAATGAAAAATGAACAAAATCACTTCATGGAGGTGGTTGTCCATACACACTAATGAGCGACATTATCGTTTTCAAAAAGATATGAAGTTAAGAAGGTAAATATGATATTATAATTTCATAAGAATAATAAAATTATAAATATAATATATATACTTTAGAACTATTATAAACATATTTGGTATATGGTGATGGAAAATGAATTGTATCTCCACGTGGAGGTGACAGTCTACACATACATATGATAAATAATTTCACTTTCCATTTGATGGAAAAGTGGGTGGATAGTGGTAGTTCCGTAATCCTAAAAAATTTTAGCTGTATTAATGATAATTAAGTTATTATATAATGATGAATAAAATATATTTATAGGTGTTATAATAATAAATAAATTGAAAGGCTTTGGGTTTCCTTTTATAAAGGAGGGAAAGGACACACTTGTAATTAGACAAAGTATTTAAATAAATTAAAGGCAAATATGAAGTGACATTCATATATAAAGACTCAAATTTGAAAAAAGATTGTATGTTCCAAATATCATTATCCAATGAAATCAATATAGTTTTTGGTGGAATTATTTATGTTTTTTTGACCCCATCTTCAAGCAATTTTAACATTATCTATAATAATAATTTTTTTGATCTTAACAAATTATAATTTTTTTGATAAGCTATATTATGGATCATAATTTTATGAGTTATGGAATTTTCCATCAATTAGTATCCAAATTTTTATCTTTTAATATTTATATGGTTTTGAAATAATATAATAATTTTTTTAATAAAATATCATTATAGTCATTTTTGACACTATTCATTTACTTCGACCTTAAATTCCTAAAGATGGATATTTAGTTCAAATATAAAACATTAACACTTATATAACATGAAATAGATATTTAAAGATTAATTTATCATAATAAATCAACAATTTTTTTACTTTAATTATTTATTAAACAATTTACATGTTTTTTCTACAGTTTGCACAAGCACTATGTCGGTGTTGTTTAAGCATTTAAGGATATTATTTCATCAAAAAAAATTTAAAAAAATTACCATGAAAAAAATAATTAATTAATATTACAAATAAATATATATAACCAAACTTATCCAATTTTTATCCTTATAATTTTTTTATAGATATTAAAATCAAGAGAGTGACATTTTGGAATTTTCTTTACTAAATTATGATAAAATATATTATCAAGGGAAAATTACACCATAATTCCATATATTAGAATATGGTATGTATATTTCGAAATTTATTATATCTGATAATATATTGTAATTTATTGGGTATATTTAGAGACCTTGTCTCATGGTTTTAACCATGTCTTGCTGATTTTACCTTTACCGGGGTGACAAATATTTAAAAAAATTATTTTTTATAATAAAAATGTAACTATTTACAAAATATGAACCAAGTAACTAAAAATATTGTATCTATATTCCAATATTAAATTTAAAGAAGTTGTATAAATAATTTTTTTTATAATTTCGTAAATCACAACCAAGATATGTTTTTAGAAAAATTTATATTTGAGCCTTAAAGTTAACTTATTTCAAAATACTTAATAAAAATGAATAAAATTTAATTAATAATATTATTAAAAATAAAATGGATCATATGTAACTTTATTAAGTGTAAAAAATATATTTTCATTTTTAAATTAATTTATTTAATGAACTGAAATGATAGTTTTTAGAAAAATTGTATTTTCAGAATGAACTGAAAAAACAATCGTTTTAGAAAAGTACAAAAACATAACCATAAATATATTTTGATATTATAATTTACAAAATTATGTTAGTATATTACTTTTTTTTTCTAAAAGTGGAAAATTAATTTTATTATTTTCTCAAAAAATTAAATATAAGCATTTTTAAGGAAAAAATATTTTTCGAAGCATGTAAATACTTTACAAAAATTGAGTACTTATTTCTCAATTTATTTTAACTATATAAATCAATTATACATAAATTAAAAAATATGTTTATTCCTATTAACTCAGCCAAATTAACTAGTGCGATATAATGATATACTATATTTTGGTTCATTTAGACTCGACGTTGTGTGTATCACAAGATACCAAAGAAATTAAATTTTTTAAAGAGAAGTATATCAAAAAAAACAAGTGGGTGTTAATTTATAACACTGTTAAAAAGAATTTAACCCTTTAAATTCCATTATATATATTAAATAATGCAGATATGATTGTTTTTTCAAATTATCAGTTTCCCATGTATCTTTATCATATTTCTGATTCCTTTAGATAACATTTACCAGGAGAGTAATCATGTTTCGTATACATTATCTTTATGATCCAATATCTACAGGTTGTTAATGAAAGAAAAGATCATTATATAGTGGTACAACCTTTATGTTTAATATATGTGAAAGATCAATAATATACTTCCTAAGGATTGATACATGGAACACATCATGAACTTGATAGAAGTTTGACGAATGTTCCAAGAGATAAGCTACAGTCCATAGTAAATCGATAATATCATAGGGCCCATATTCTGAGGGTTTATATTTTTTTGAATCTTATAATCTTATTCCATGAATAAATTAAAAGGAATACCTTCTCACAAACATCAAATTTCTGATTTCACTAATTATTATTAGAATAACTCTTCTATCGACTCTAAGATACCATGATGTGTAGCTGAATGGATATAAAATTATTTTACATTTATCATATAGGTAAGTTACCAATATTTTTCTTCCATTGGATTCATCCTAAAACATAAGATTTATAAAATTAATTCTATAGAGTAATTTATAAAGAGACACATGAATGCTCAAGTGAAATAAATTATTGTCATAAATCTCAACTAGAAGAAGGTGTTGATACCAGCCACCTTTGAAATACATCTAACAAGATATTAGCTTATATTCCAAGGTTTAAATGGTTATCCTAGAATGACTATCTATTTGAGGATAATACTCATTACTGAAACTCAACTTTTTATGCATGTACTATTGAATACTTCACAAAAAATTAGTAAAACCTCATATCATGATTACATTAAATTGATAATTTTACCTCATGAAACTATAAAACATATTTAATGTATATTATGGAAATATTATCTTGGACAAAATAATATATAATATAAATAACGTGTGATGACTTCGTATGGTGAACAAATAAATACTAAATAAAAATATATCCTCTATACATTTTGGGGATCTCAATATCAAAATAAACTCTGATGTTATCTTATTTCTATTTTTGGCATGGGTAATGGTTGTTACATCCCCTTATAATTCTATCTCGCATCCTTAACATTCTAAAATACTTATCACTAAGATACACCCTCTAAAATATGTATCTTCACGTTGTCACACTATAAATACTCATTCATATATATATAAAACTTCACACATCAAGGATGAATATATAATTAGAAACTATTATAATCATTCAATAACTATTTCTAATATGGTATATATGAGCCACATACATGATTAGTATATCAAATCATTATTTTATATTCAATGTTGATCTTTGGAACCTTTATTACCATTTTTCACAAATCTACACCTTCCTTACATGCCTCTTTAATATTCACTTGGATAGATGGTTTAACCTTAATTTGAGAAAGGTGTTTTTCTCCCCCCTTATATATTTAAACAACCATCCACTAAAAATCCATAAAATTGGATCTTTTGTGATCTTCATCATAGTTAAGTTATCATTATCCTTTATCTCAAATCATTGGACACCATGTTCAATTTACCTAGGTGGTAATTTATTACAAGTGAATAATCATTAATTAACTCTAACAATATTCTATGGATCATATTTAAATATTTTTCAATGAATAAATAAATTCAAATCATATTATTGGTATGTATTTCACACCTTTATCTGTAAAGAGAATGTCTATATACTTTTAATGAGAAAAATAACACTATTAACTCAAAATCATTATTTAGGTAATTTTTTTAATGAACATTCAATTGTCTTGAGACATAAGATATCACAAAATCATTTTTCATGATGAGACATCTTGGTACCTTCTTTAATGAATTATTAAATTTAAAAAACCCCTATCTATTATTGGGAAGTTTGAGCATAGGTGTATTGACTAACATTCTTTATAGTTCCTTGAAATTTTATTCACATTCATATGACCAAAGGAACATGTGTCCCTTATAATTTATCTAGGTTGGTGGATTATAAATCCATGATAATTTCTTCACAAAGAAACAATCATATCCATCCAAACCGAGACAAATACCTTTCATATTCATAGTGGTTGGTTTAAGAATGCATTTAATAAGATTCCCCTTTGATGAATCCACTATTATAACCTTGATTGAGATTATATTACCTTAAAATGAAACTTTATTTAGAAAAAATTTACAAATGTAAATTTTTCATATAACATATCATTCCTTATGGTATTTAGTAAAATCTTATAGTGGTATTCATGATCTTAATTTCTTTTTGAATATATAAGAATATCATCTACAAAGACCACCACAAACTGACCAAGGTAACCTATAAAGAAATTATTAATTTGATCCATGATGATAGTGGGAGAGTTATTATTACCAAATATAATCACTATCAATTAAGTGTTTCCATTTCATGTAATAAATGTTGTCTTGGGTATATACTCCTTCTTGACCCTCAACTAGTGACATCAATAGAAATGGTATTTATTGTAAAAGTATGGCACCTTGTATAGTTGATCAAAAATTTATCAATACAATTTAGGGGATACACATTCTTGATATTAATCTAGTTCTCTGACCAATAATCAATGAAGAGTATTATAGATCCATCTTTCTTCTAAACAAAAAACATTTGTGCACCCTATGGTTATTTGATAGGCTAAATGTATCCCTTATCATGATTCTCCTAGTGTTTCTTCTATAATTTCTATAACATCATCACGGAAACTATAAATAATGTCTTTTAAATAGGTGTATTTACAAGTATGAGTCATGTTGAAAACTTAACATCACTATTCGGAGGAATTATAGGGAATTATTCTAGGAATACATCAAATAAATCTCACCCAGTTGGCATATATTCTGTTTTGAGATTCTTTCCATCCATCTGAGATAAACACCGATTGTGAATAGGAATAAAGACCAACATAAAGGATGTAATTTTCCTTGGATGTTCGTATTTATCATCACAATGATATACTACTAAATGTTGGTTTATAATATCAAATGTGAATCCCTTACCCAAAATAATATGAGGGACTTATTTAAATAAGTCTATTTCTTGCCTAAGATAACATAAAATTCAACCATATGGAGAATAATGTTATTTACAAGAAGAAAATTATCAAAAACATAAATTGGTGAAGAATTATATACTTGAGATGTGATCATAATAATGTTAGGAGTTTTCACCGCTAATTTAATATCTAATCATTGGTTAGGTATTTGGATACAATGA
Organism: Viscum album; assembly: GCA_963277665.1. Taxonomy (NCBI): domain Eukaryota; kingdom Viridiplantae; phylum Streptophyta; class Magnoliopsida; order Santalales; family Viscaceae; genus Viscum; species Viscum album. The sequence goes on from OY728164.1 coordinate 487,502,871, forward strand.
GAATTTTCTTCAAATATATTGAATGAAATAAGATATTATAAAATACATATTGGATGGTAAGTGTACCTTTTAAATCATCATTATCATACCCCACATCAATAATAGTGATCATGGGAGATTAAATTTTTCAAGGGGATTAAGTGGTTACTGATGTTGATCATCATCATTTACCATTATATTTGAGCACTGGTTAGCATAATTCCCATATTATTTACTTTTTAAACAAAAATTTTTCAGAGGTATATTCTATGGAGAGTTTTTGACAAAATTATCTATATTCTTTACATCACATTGACATTTGATTTCCCAATGACCATCATTTCCACACTAAAAGAATTTTCTAGCCCCTTTAAAGAAATTTCCATAATGTCTCCTTTAAAACATTCAGTATAATGGAACACTTATCTTCTCCCTTGCATGGTTTTTATTACTAAAATTTACATTTTATTTCATATTTATTTTATTATAAAAACCATGTTATTTATGGGTAACTCTAATATATATTTCTACCTTGGTAGTACATAAATTCATTTCTAAAAAACTTATAAAGTCAACTATGGAAAACACCATTTTGAACCATAGTTTTGAGCTACTGAAGAATCAATCAATCTTAATTTCTAGTTCAATGATAATACCAAAATAATACCTCAAAATTTTTATAAAATTTCCATCATATATACTAATGGATTAATTATCCTTATCTCTTATCCCAAGGAACACCTTTTTCATTTTCATTTGAAGAATAATTAGAAATTTCTTTTTAAAAAATAACCTTTTATGATCATTCCACACCATAGAGTCAATTTATTCCTATTTATGTATGTTCATGATGATATTACACCATTATCTTCTTCTCCTTATAAATGATAGACAACAAAAATTATTTTATATTCTCTAAAAAATGGATAATGGAAAATTACTTTTCAAAAAAACTGATCCATTTCTTAGTACCGAGTGGACCAATAGACTCACTAAAGGATGGTGGATGTTTCCTTATGATGTAAAAAACTGAATGTTGTTCCCACCATTCCTTGTTTGGAAGTATTTAATGATTAATGGCTTGATAATGTTTCATAATCATAACAATATGATTATTCTGTCCAAATCCCATATCTTTTTGTTTCCCGAGAGAAAAATCCTTCATTTTACATCACATTTAGCACTAAAATGGTTATTTTGGGTTCTATCCATTGTATGAAATTTAAAATCATAATGTGAGAAACAATAATCACATTAAGAAACCACATAATCATGGAAAAATATATATAGGTTGTCTAAATCATGAAAACTTCTTTTCAATTTATGAAACCTTATGTTGAACCTAGGTCATCCATTATCAAAATCTATTTAGGTAATTCAGCATGGATCACATATAAAATGAGAATTAACGTAATCATATCCCTTGGGAGTGTTAAAGTAGGTGCACAGTAATAAAGCATTCACTATTCAACAGAATGTTGGAAAATATATACTTGATCAACTCCTCTTAAAATTAATACACCTAGTTGATTCTATACCAAAAAACCTAGACTTATAATATCTTTACGGGGATATTTTTCAAGTGAAACAAAACTAGTTTTTCCCATTATTTATGGAATGATCCTATAAATTGGATTATGAAAAGGTTTCTAACTAAGGTTTCCCATACTATTTTCAAAAAGTAATTAAGCCCTTCTATGATTAGAACTATTGAGACACATACTTTTCATACATAAATATTGCATCTAATTAGGTGAATATTCATTACAATAGATTAGGATATATTCTAGAATATTAATGGTTTAGTATCTTTGTAATATTTGATAGATATGAATTTTTTTATAAGAGATCTCAATTATCTCCCAATAATATATTCATACATATCATCCTTCATAGAAATATCATACTTAAAATATTTCATCATATCTTGGGGAAAGAAAAATAAATAAATGATTAGTTAACATGATCTATAAGAGTAAATAAGGAAGATATTAGTGATCATTTAAACATAACATGATCATAAATGTATGATAACATGATAATAACCATTGAAATTCATACAAAAAAATATATCATAAACATGAGTCATGGAAGATATATTGGAAGATTATAAGACATAAATAATACAGGGATCAAAAAACATGAACCTTTAGAACATAACACTGTGATAAGTTCATGTCATAAAATAGTGGCATAAATTTTCATATAATAATTATCATAGAAATATTAATACATTGATTTACACTATGGAATTTATAACATATTAGGATTGATATGACAATAAGTATACTTGTTTTTGGATTGTAATAACCTCCCGAGTGTTTTATTTTGGTTTTGGGATAACATTATGTGTTCAATTTGATCTCATTGAACATTAATTTTTACCCAAAACATTAGTGGACTATATAATTTGTGGTATAACCATCACATAAACATAAATTCATTCATTGTCATGTCACATGATCATAAATACATTATTAATATAATAACCATTGGAAAATAAAATGGGATTTATTGATATTTTATCATCATATACATAAACATTTTAGAAAAATAATAAAATTGTATGATTAGAAAATATTTCCATTAATTCATAAGTAACATCAATGGATGTCATCATAGTTAAAAAATTATTTTAAAGGATCACTGGAATACTTCTTGAGGAAAAATACTTTAAAATGTTTAAATCACATATTAAAAATTTTAAAATTTCAAAATGATAAGGAAAAAACTCTCTTTTAAAATAAACCTAAAAACATTTAAAGTATTCATCAATGTATTTATCATTTATGATATCAAGAAAAAATATTTCATGTGTTATTCATTAAAACACCGATACCATTCAAATATTAGGTAAAAAAGTCAAAAGTACATCATTATGAAAAAAAGAAAAAGTTTAAAACAATTTGTAAAAAATTAAATCATAGGTAAAAATTTATAAAAAAAATAATATAATAATATAAAACTATTTTTGAATTTATATTTTAAAAACATGTTTATTGAAGAAAATATATTTTTTAAAGATGGAAATGTAGTTGTTTTTCCTTTAAAACAATCATTTTGTTTATTGAGTACTGAAAGTGAGAAAAAATAAAGGAAAATGTGAATTATAAATAAATATAGGGAGGATAATATAATTAATTGGTATTATCATGAAATGTTCATATTATTTCCTTCAATTGAAATTTTAGTATCAGAAATCCTGATCAAAATGAGATTGAATCATATGTCCCTTAACTTGTGTTTGACTTTCCTCAAAATCAATTAAAAATATATTATAATAATTTAAAATTTATTATGTTTAAATAGTATATTCATTTACATAATTATAATATAATATTTTATCTAATTATAATATTTTAACACCATTTTATTAAAAACTATTTTATAAAATTGATGTTTTAGTGTACTAATAGTTTAATTTTTCTTAAGAATTTCATTTTCTTAGATCCATTAATTATAATTTGATCATAATTAAATAATATTTATAATTTTAATTTTGATATATGTGTAACATATATTCATTATATATATATTTTCCTCTATAAAGGACGGATATGGAAAAATGAATTATACGATTAATAGAGATGGGGGATGTGTTTTTGAAAGAATGATGTTTTCACTTTTTGAAGGATGGAATGAAATAAAGGAAAATATTAATCACCTATTTAAAATAATTATTATATCATATATATTTATTAAATCCATCCTTCTTACAATCAATTTGAATTGAAAATGAAAAATGAATCACATCACTTCATAGAAGTGGTAGTCCACATGTATGCACGAGTGACATTATCATGTTACTACATATAGTATGTTAAGAATTTAGATATGATATTAGAATTATAGAAGAATAATAATATTATAAATATCATATATATAGTTTAATCCGGTGATGATAAGCATCTGTTCCATGTAGCGATGAAAAATGAATTGAATCACTACGTGGAGGTGGTAGTACACATGTACACACGAGTTATAATTTCACTTCCCATTTGGTAAAAAATATGGTGGATAATGGTAGTTACTACAATAGCCTAATACCCTCACTTTTAGATCCAATGATAAATAACTAAACCTTACATTTGTATATATTTATTTCAATAAATGAGACCCAATTTTTTCCATAAAAAACAAACATTTTGAAAAGAATATATGAGATCATTTACAAACCTAAGAATCTTTCATGTTTAGAATTTTATAAAATTTGGAAAAACTGTCAACAACATTGGATCATTAAAAAATTATTCATAAATATAAACATAATATACAACTATACAAATCATTTGTTAATCCATTTTATTCCTTCAATATCTCACATAAAATTCCTCACATATAAATCATTTTTAAATGAATATCATTTAACATAATTCTTCATAACCTAGGAAAAGATAACATAATAAAGGATAAGATCATGTTCTTTGTAAGGCTAAGCATGAGATATTTAAATAAAAAACCTATGAAATCATAAGATAATTGTACGTGATTAATATCATGACCATAAAATACAATGTTCATACCCAATATAGAAAATATCATAAATAAGAGTTATGGAATACAAAATTAACATTTCAATATACGAGAATCATAATAACGATAATTCATTATAACTCAATAATGAAACTTAAGTTCATGTAATAAATGTATGTGAAATCATCATAAGTATTAAATACAATTCATATATCAAGGTTAACTATCATGACCATTAGATTAGGTATTAACACAAGTTTCCAATAATAGATCTATCACACCAACTTATTTCCCATAACAAATCAACCAGATCAACTAGTTTCCCACAATGGATAAAGAGCATAGACTTGTTTATCAAAACTATATAAGGAAATATAATACATTACCCAGTTAATTGGAGTTATACATAGATCCATCCCATCATATAATAAAATCATTAATATTTTTGCCAGTGGATCATAAATAATTCTTTATAACATAGACCATTAAAGGAAATTGGTTTCCTAAAAATTCCATCAAATCATTACCTATGGAAAAGATATTTGTTTTAAAAAAAATTCATCTTTTCACAATAAACATAAACCATATAAAAAAAATAAGGATGGTATCCTTATATCATATCCCTATTAAATCTTATATAACAATAAAGGAGTCATCTTAGGTGGAAATGGTTTTAAAAGATCACATGGAATAATTCTTGAAGAAAATTGCTTTTCTATTTTAAAATAACATCAATTTTTTCATTAAAAAATATATGATCTTAGAAATGATTTTTTAAAATAAACTTATGAACTTTTATAGTATTTTTAAAATCATCGATTCATCATGATGGCGTGAAAATTTTCTTATGACATATCAGTTAAGAGACATTCCTTCTATATTTTTGAAAGAAAAGTAACAAAGTGTCTCAAAATTTATTTTATTTTTTATTTTTTTAAAGTAAAACTTGAGAAGAATTGATTTTAAACAATTTTATAAAAATATTAAATTTTTTTTGAATTTTTTAGATAACATGGACAAGAAGAGAAATATTCCCCAGTGGATACTCAGATATATACAATCCAAAATAATGATGAGATTGTAAAATAAACTCTCACCATTTTGTTAACTTTTGAATCATAAACCCCATGAAATTAAAAATGTTTTATGGATATATATCCCATATTTTTCATGATAAAAATAATAAAATTAATTTATGGGATTTATATACACTACAAAAAAAGTTTCATATATGGCATATATCCCACAAAAATAAAAGTTAGATAAAAATCTCTTAACTTGAGTCAGATTCATCACATAAATTTTTATCATCTTGAATAATAAACTTATGTGAATTTATTATTTCTTAATAAAATTTCTATTGTTATTTAGTCCTATTATATCAATTATTTCAATGTTATATATAGTTACATAATCATTAATGTTCATGTGGGTCATTTTGATGATATCTAGTTCACAGGTCAAGAATGAATTTGGTGGGATCAAAAATGGTCATAGGGTTGATTATGAAATAATATATTGAAAAATAATCATGAAATATTTATAATTGTTTGGGTAAATAAATTATAATTTTACATTCAACCATTAAATATGGTTATGAAAAATGAACTATATCGTAATCATAGAGACGGTAGTTGTATGTATGCATGAGTAACATTTCTAGTTTTCAACGATCCTTATAGAAAGAATAAAATTAGTATTTTATATTTATATAAGTATAATAATATCATATATATCAAATTAAATATTTAAATATAATTATATATATCATCTATTTGTGGTTTTAAAAAATTAATCCCCTCACTTGATAGAGGTGGTAGTCCACACACATGCACAAATGATGTTATCCTTTTTTAGTGCATAGAATGTTAAGAAGGTAAATGATATATTATACAATTTTAATGACTAATATTTAATTTATATCCTATGTAAAACTTAATTCCATAATTTAAACTTTCCTTTAGAGACATTGATGGAAAATAAATTGCAGCAATTCGCGAGACGGTACTCCACCGTACACACGAATGGTAAATTCTTATCCCATTTGATGGATTTTGGATACGTATATAGTTTATTATTTTAACATAATATCATCTCAACCATTATGATATAACTTTTTTATAACATGATCTTATTTTAAGAATAATTTAAGGAGGTTGAAAAATAAACAGAACTAAAACAAGCAGATAGAAACTACACCTCTTCTTTTGAAAACAACATTTTATTGACACCTTATTCCATATAAGAAAGATTTTATACATAATATAAGTCCTCTATAATGAGGTTATTTAATCAATAAATTTAATTTATCTAGTATTGGCCAAAAAATGGGGTTTTAAGTGTGATGTAATGAAAATAAGGGGCTCCATTTTATAACAGACTAGAGGTGCACTAGTAGAATTTAAAAAATATTAAATTAGTATAAAATAATATTAAATTATAAATTTAATTAAAGTGAGTTATTTCTATGAAAATATGATTATAGGTTCAAACAGTCTAATAAAATAAATATTATTTATGTTTTTACATGATTTTTACCCATATATTTTACTAATAAACCCTATTTATCCCCTTAAACGTTTACTTAGACAACATGAATTTTGATTATTTGAGGATTAATGTATAAACTATAAAATGAAAAATTACCCATAAATGGTCAATGTTAGTTATTTTAAACCTCATAATAACCAATTGGATGAATTTAATATTTTTTATTAATTTTATATAATTTAATAAATCTTTATCTATTAAAAAGAATCAATAATGAAAAAATTTAGATCTATTATTTACATTGACTTAAATAATATGAAAACGACATCTAAAAATTTAAAAAAAAATATAATAGTATACCCAACATATCATGTGAGTCGATAAATATTTTGTTCATATTTTTTTGTTGTATTATATTAATTTTAATATTTTTAATAACTTTATTTGATTTTGCAATTAATCAAATAATTATTGAATCAATGTTGTGAAAGCATTTAAGGTAATTATTTCCTCACTAAAAATTAAAAATACATAAAAATAATGAAGATAAAATATTTATATTTAAAAATAATATATATAGTTGACAATATACTCTAGATAACTACATAATAAAAATATTTTGGTTATTAAAAACAAGAGGGTGACATTTGTAATTTAACTTTAAATAAAATATTATAAAGTTTATAATCTCATCAAAGTGGAAAAAATTTCATGAATTTGACCCTTGTATGAATATGGTTGAGATAGAATTATCCAAAAAAATTATTCCAAGTATTTGGTTCATTTTATGGTTCTTATAATTTATTTTTAACCTAAATTACTCGATATACTATTTACCATGGTAATAAAAAAATATTAATGTTACAATTCATATTTTCAAAAAATATAAGAGAACTATTTACTAAATTTTCACAACCTGATTCGGAATTTTGAATGCATTTTTAAAAATTCTAAACATAGATGTTGCATGATTTAATTTAAAATTAAACTAGGAAAGTGTAATGAAAAATAGATTTTCAGAAAAATGTCATTTTTAAAAATAAATGTATCTTTGAAAAATAAAATTATAAAATAAAATAAAATAATAACATTAAAAAAGAAGTAATTAAAATTTAAAACTAATCAAAAGTATAATTTTAATAGTTAAATACATTAAAACAATGTATTGTTTTTAGTAAAATTCATTATTTTTCATTATTAATTATAAATTTAACATTTTCAGTAAATTATAAAAAATTCACCCTAAGATATTTTTTACATAATTACTTCAAAATTTATTACCATTTTATCAAATATTTTTTCTAAATGTTATGTAAAATTAATAATATTGTTTTCTCAAAAAAGAAATTAAGTCATTTATAATGAAATTATATTTCCGACTTTACTAAAATTATAGTTCTTATTTGTAAATAATTAATTAATAAATTTTAAATTATTATAAAAAATATATATTTACTAAATCAGTTATTCTTATTAATACCCTTAGATTTAATATATAGGATGTAATAGTCACATAATAATATATTGTGGTTCTTTAAGCTCAATGTTGTGTGTCTTTTATGCTATATACATTATTTTTAAAATATTTGTATATCACATTCTTCCCCAATTAATAAATATAATCCTAAAAATTTTTACATGGTCGTGGTAACTAGAGTTTATCCCTTTAAAATAGATTTTTTGAAAACCCACATCATAAAATGTGTTCATAGAACATGCAACTGAAAATAGAGTAGAGTAAGAATGAAGGTCAACTATAATAACACATACTAGGTTTCCATGTTTGAAATTATTATTGGGAAGAGAAAACATGGTGATAAAAGAGAAAAATAACTCCCTATGACTGATATAGAGTGATAGAAAACATGATCAAGAGAATGTTAACCATCATAAAACCAAAATTCTTGTGATGGGTTTAAAGGTACTTGATTTCTGGGTAAGAAATAAAAATTGGTAATGTTTTTATTTCAATATCTATCCTATGATATTTGAGGAATTTATTTAATTAATATTCTAAGAGAATGATGAAATTTAATTACATGAAAAGTAGAGTTCCATCCTTTAATTAATTTCGACCCTAATATAAATTTATCTCTTAATAATGAGTATTTAAGATGGATATGTTTTCTATAAGTACTAAAATAAAATTAGAATGGATCCCATAATACAAAAAACAATAAAATGTTATTCATATTATCATTAGGAATTAATAAAACCAAAATTTGTGTCACATGATAAGATGATTAAAAAAGAATAATCTTTTATATGTTGAAAACATCATTAATATTCAAAATTAAATATTAACACCCAATGTTAAACATAGATAATTAAATAAATTATTATTCTTAAAATATATAAAAAAATTCATACTATGATTGAAACAAAAAAATAGAAGGATTGGAAAAAATTTTCTTCAAAGATAAATTTTTTATTGATCTCCCATAATCAACACACCCTAAACATTTAATTTAAAAGATATACTAACAATATCCATAAATAACCAAAATGACTATAAATAAAAAATAAAACCATATATTCTTCTAAAGGAAAATTAAAAAATTATTTCCAAAAATAAAATTCAGCAAGTTTCTATTTACATTACTCATATAAGGTTCCCAATATTGTAAATGTCATCTAAAATAACACTAATCACTTAGAAAAAAATCAATATCCAATCCCATGGTTATCTATCAAATAATACATATTTTCCAAAAATAAATATAAATTTTATTTGGTTATTAGTATAAATATAAACACAATTTTATTCTTTCTAGGTTGTCAATTTTGATATTGGTTGGCGATGAACCCTTATCGCCATTCAGTTGTAGGTTCAAGACAAGCTACCTCACCAGATGTGAAAGGTTGTCTCCAGGCCTACACTTTTTATTTTTTAAATAAAAAATATTAATATAATCTTTATAACATTTCATGAAATTACATTACAATCCTAAAAAAATAATAATATATTCATCATTATGGAATTGTTTTAACCTCAAAGGATATCTCATACCTTTCGTTTTGCACCCCAAAAATGTAATAACCAATAATTACCTTAAAATAAATGATCATATCAACCCTAAATATTAAAAATAACTTTAAAACATCTATATAGAAAATTTTAATTCATTTTTCCACAAACACATCTTCATACTAAACCAAAGGGTTACATATAACTATCCCAAAATATCACTAGCCTCTGTAAAACTCCATCGTATAAAGCATAAAAAAAGGAATCAAAGACTCTGAATATACGATCAACCTTAAAATTATACACCCATGATGGTTTAAATAACTATTTAGTAAACTTATTTTGAAACTTAGTAATCATAAAAGGTATATAAACCCTTCTTTGATCCCAACTGTAACTCCCAAAAACTCACACTTTCATATCCGATGTTAAAAACATAAAATTCACTTTTATAGAGTTGATACTGATAAATTTAACCTAATTTTATCCATTAAAAAATTCAAAATTTCAAAATGAAATATTGTATCACTTACATACCAAAATACTCTTAATATTTAGAGATTAAGATAATTCGGAAAAACATTTAACAATTTGGGTTTATAGAAAACTAGTACATATAGATCAACATCGGCACATAGTATACCCATATTTTCAGACTCTATAATAAGTCAAAAACTACTTAAAAAAATTCTACATATATAAAATAATTCAAAAAACAAATCATGTATCATCATTACTCATAAAATGGGGAAAGGAAACATAATAAAATGTGAGAAAAGATGCTCAGTAAGGTTAATCATGATAGATATCAATCGATTGTCATAAGAAATAACAAGATAATTTTAATGGTATAAGATCATGATGATAACATAAAAAGTTCATACCCTATCTGAAAATATCTAAAATTGGAGTTATGGAATAAAACATTAATGTTTCAAAAGAAACCGATCATAAGAATGATAATTCATCCCAACTCAATCATGAAACATAAGTTCATTTCATAAATGATTATTTCATCATCAAAAGTATAGAAACCATTTTATATGTCATGGATGACTATGAAAATCCTTGGATTAGGTATCAACACCACTTTACCATTTTAGATCTACCACATCACCTTGTTTCCCATAACAGATCAAGCACTTCCCCTTGATCCCTTAATGGATCAAGCACATCAAATTTTTTCACATAACTATCTCATCATATGTAATAATTTAAAAAATTAATTGTAGGTTCATATAGATCACACACATAGTATAATTAAAACAGTATGTATGTGTTCCATAGGATCATAAATCATTAATCATATTAGAACTCTTGAAAAAAAGATGGGCCCATAAACATTTTATCATAGCATAACCCATGAAAATGAATTGGGTTTCACAAACATTTAATAATTTCTAAATAAAAACCATATAGATAGACCATAAATATTATTTAATTAGATAATATCCTTGGTAAAAAATATATAACATAAAAGGATGTTATATTAGATGTATTTTTTAAGAATCACCTGAAATATTTCGTAAGGAAACAAACTTTTCAATTGTAAAATCAATTTATTTTATAAAAATGTGATATTATATATGGATAAATTCATTTGAAGATAAACATGTAAACTTGTAAATTATTATTCCAAAAAATTGATGAATCTTGATAGTTGGAATATATTCTCATTCCATATATGTTAAAAGACATTCGTTCCATATTTTTTGTAATAAAAATTACAAACTACCTCACAGAAAGATTCATTTCAAACCATTTTATAAAAATTAAAACATGGGTAAAATTAAATTTTAAAAATGGTATGATAATAGTTGAAAGCTATTTGAAACATTTTTTGAAAACATGGACATGGAAGATAAATCTTCCCTAGTGTAGACTTAAACCTAGATAGTCCCAAATAAAGAAAATGCTGGGAAATAAACCCCAACCAATTTTTTAAATTTTTATTAATAATCCCCATAAAAGAAATAACTTATAATAGATTTATATATCTAATATTTTCAGGATAATAATCATAAAATACATTTTAGGGATGTATATACACCACACAAATGAAATAAGTAGTGTATAAGGAATGTGTCCTCCTTAAATAAAAGTGAGATAAAATTATCTTACCTTATGTCCAATTCATCATATACGTTAATTATATTCATTAAAAATAAACATAGGTTAATTTATACTTTCTTAAATAAATTTTTAAAGTTAAATATTTCTTTTTTAACAATTTATTTTCATATTATATATGTTTAATTAATCGTTTATGTTCATTTTGGTCATTTTGATGATATTCGATTCATATAGCCATAATGACTTTTGTAGGACGACTGTGGTCAAAGAGGTAATTATTACATAATCTGTGGAATAATAATCATGAAATATTTTAAATTTAAGTTATAAATCAATTATAATTTTAATCCCATCCAATAAATATGGTTATGAAAAATGGCATATGTTACAATCAGGGAGACGATAGACTGTATGTATGCATGAGTAAAGTTTCAATTTTTTGACGATCATTATGGAAAGAAGATAAGTATTATTTTATATTTTAGGATAGATAATACTATAATATATATAATTTTAATTATTCAAATATATATATATATATATCATCTATGTGAAGTGATGAAAAATTAATCACATCGCTTCGTGGAGGTGGTAGTCCTCACGTACGCACAAATGACATTTTAATTTTTTTAGTTAATAAAATGGTAAGATGGAAAATAATATATTATATTTTTATAATGAAAAATATGTCATTTTTATAATATATAATAATTAAATCCATTTTTAAAATTATTATTGAGAGTTGATCATGGAAAAAAATTTCATGGGTTCATGAGACGATTGTCTATCAATCACATGAATGATGAATTATTATCCCATTTGATGGATGATAGAGATATATATAGGTTATGATTTAAAGAAAATAAAAAATTATTATATTTATTATACTGGTATTAATTTTTTTACCATAGATTAAGAAATTTTGTATGAGGTGGATGAAGAAACAAAACTGAAACAAATTGATAAACAAATATACCTATTCTTCGGAAAACCACATTTGATTAACAAATTAATCCTTTTAAGGTTGGTGTTAGTACTAAAATAAGGCCTACATAATTAGTTTTTGTAATATAGGAATGTATTTGGTAATGTATTGGATAATTAAAATGGGGCTTGAAGTGTGAAGTAATGCGAAGAAGAGGTTCCCTTTTATAAGAGATGGGATGAGAACTCTTGGAATTTCTCAAATATTATATTAATATAAATTATTATTCATGTAAAAAGGGATTCTAAGTGAGTGATTTTCAGGATAATATATGTATGATTATAATATTATCATAAAATAAAAAATATACATGTTTTGACTATATTTATTCCCTTATATTTAGGTTATAAGCCTTATTTAACCCATTTAACTCTAAATGTCACTACATGGATTTTTACTAATTGAGGATCAATATAATGACTATAATATCAAAAAATAATTATAAATGATACATGATTTATATTTATAACCTTATACTAATAACTTGTAAAAATTTAATATATTATGGAATTTTATATAATTTGATAAAGTATTATTTACTATAAAATATCCATGATTTCAATTTTTAGAACTATTCATTACATTGAATTTAATAATATCAATAAAAAATCTAAAAATAAAAACCAAATATTTTATTATATCCATAAAATGAAATATTAATCTATAACATTCTTTTGTCACATTATTTATCTATAATTATATTTATTTTTGTATTTTTAATCTCATTTATTTGATTTTTTATGTTAATTAAATAATTAATGCATCAGTGTTGTGCAAGAATTTATGGTAAATATGTATCCCCAAAAAAATAATGAATTACCATGATTAAGATAAATAATTTATATTTCAAAATAATATATATATTTCCACATATACTTTAGATAATATACTATAAAAAATTGTTAATTTTTTAAAAACAAGAGGGTGACATGTTTGACTTTTCATTAAATAAAATATTATAAAGTTTATAATCTCATCCAAGTGGCTCTATATGGTCATAAAATATACCATTTGATTAATATGGTTTATATATACTCATCAACTAAGTTTTTTGCAAGTTTTTAGTTCATATGATCGTTCTTATTGTTTATTTATATCATAAATTACCTGATTTACTCTTTACCTTGGTAATAAAAATCAATAAGTTTTCTATTCATATTGTAAAAAACTAAAATTAAAAAATTAACTAAATGTTTACTTAATTATTAAAAATATGAAATAAGTTTTTCAAAATAATCAAAAAATTGGTATAATTTAATTGAAAATAAAACTGGGAAAATAAATACAAAAAATAGTTTTTCATAAAAATGTCATTTGTAAATATAAAATGTATTTATGAAAAATTAATGTAAAAAATACATTAAAAACCCATAATTTAAATAAAATTTAAATGTTTAAATTTTAAAACAAACCCATAACATAATTTTAATTTGAAATAACATTAAAATAAAATATACTATTAAAAAAATAATTTTTCACTATTCATTAAAAAAGGAATCCCTTTAGAAAGTTAACAAAAATTTATCTATAGATTATTACTAAATGATGATTTTAAAAACAAATTCAATTTTATAAAAAAAATTATAAACTTTAAATAAATCAATTATATTCTTTTCTCACATAATGCAACAAAAAAATTATTTTTAATGAAATTTTATATTTAACATTACTAAAAACATATTAATTATTTATAAATAATTAATAAATGTATAATAATTGAGTAGAAAAATAATAAACTTCATAAATAGATTATTTCTTTTATACTCACCAGTTTAATATATTTTATATTATGGTCACATAATAATATTTTGTTGTTATTTAAAGCTCAGTGTTATGTATATTGTAAGCTAATGACTTTCTTTTCAAAATATAACGATATTATAGTTACATAATACCAATAAAATTTTATAATATTTTGGTTATTGGATTTTTTATTTTATGATGAATAAAACATATTTATATGATGTAAAATAAAAAATAAATTGAAAGAGGTATGGTCAGAAGATTACCTTTTCTTCAGTAAGCCCAATTTAGATCCCTTCTGAAGAAACCTTGATATGGTCTTTCAAAAATATGTACACATCTAATACAAGGATATTAATGTTTAGAAGATAATTTCGTAGTGTTGGGTAGAGATATATGGTTCAAAGAGGTTTAATGAAAATAGATAAGAGGTATCCTTTTATAAGGGAGGGAAATGATGCAATTGGAATTATGAAAAATTTTAAAATATAATTATTCAATTTATCATGTATAATGCATCCAAATATTCATTAAATCAAATAATAAGTGGTTATGATAAAAATATAATCATAAAATGAAATTTATATGGGTTTTAGGGTCATTTTAAACATTAATTATTAGTCTCACCCCTTCATTAACCAATATTAACCATAACTACAGTAATTGATTTTTTTAGTCATAAAATGTCATAATTTCACATATAAGATAAAAATAGGATAAAAAATAAAAAATAAATCAAAATTTATGATCAGTTAACATCATAATTTCCCTATATAAATTATTTTATATTTTTATATAATGTAAAAAAATATTTCTTTTCATAAAATATCATTAATGTAAGTTTGAACACTATTCATTTACATTGACTATAAAGTAATAAATATACATATGGAATTAAAATATAAACATTTTGAAAAATCCTAAAATTCTATATTTATATAATAATTTTTTTCAATATAATATACAATCCAAAAAATATAACTTGATAGTTCTTAAAACAATTTACATGATTTTTGTACTATTTAAACAAACACCATGTTAACGTTGTGTAAGAATTAAATATAATTATTTCATCACTAATTTCTAAAAAAACTTTAAAAATAATAATTTATTTTCAAAATTAAAAATTTAGAAGATAAATTAATCACTTTTATCATTATGTAAAAATTTTATAGTTATTTAAATCAAGGGAGTGACATTTTGGAATTTTTTTCACTTAAAATAATATAAATTTTATCATCAAGGGAAAATGTAACCACAATTACATATATTAGAATTGAGGAGGTATATAGTTGATTTATTTCCATAAAAAGAAATATTTTCTAGTGTTAGGTTTATTTTTAAACCTTTTGTCATGGTTTTAACTTCATTTTACACATTTTACACTTACCTAGGTGACCAATATTTAAAAATATACAATTCATAATGACAAAAAAATAAACAGCTTCAATTTACCAAATCTAAACATCTTTATTCCAAATATTCAATCTATTTTTCATTATTCAATAACTATAAGTGGAATAATCAATTTTAATATAAATTCATACAATGAAATGAATATCCATTTTTTGAAAAAAAAAAGTTTTTAATCATAAAAATTAAACTATATAAAAAATGAATACTAATGATTCAAATGGGATTAATTAGATTATTATAAATAAAATAGATAAATTTTAAATTTAATACCAAATAAAAAATATAATGGGGCATTTTAAGTAAATGATTTAATGAAAATAAATAAATATATATTTAAAATCTAAATTTTTTCCCATTCATAGAAAAATCAGCCCATTCAGAAAACTCCATAATATTTCACCCTATATTAATATTGATAATTTAATTTTAAATATTATGTTAATATTATTCAAATAAATCTTCTAAAATTGGTAAAAGATAATTACATGATTTTCTCATGAAAAAAATTTAAAAAATAAAAATAAAATGTATTCTTGAAGTGTATAATGACTTTAATAAAAGAAGATAATTTTGGTGAATATATTTTTCTTTAAAAAAGTATACATAATTAAAAAAATCACTTTTCCAATTTAATAGCAAGGTTATAATGATATAATATATTATGGTTTATTTATACTTGAGGTTGCATGTATTTCCAGCTATTGAAGAAATTATATTTATTTAAAGAGAATCATATCATAAAATATTAGGTTGTGAAATTATGGTTCCTACTAATAGAATTGATTGTATGTATTTTGGTGACATGGAAGGATTGTGACCTTATGTAATAAGGATATGGGTAGTGGTGTTATTTCATTTTTTATTTTGGTTTTGGTATCATATCCAAGTATCACCTATTCAGATCCCTATCACATTTTTATTTTATTTTATTATGCTCAAACCTCCATTTGATTGTGATATGTATGATTCTATTTGTTATCATATATTTTATTTATAATTCACTGCTATATTATTTATTGGTCTATTTATCAACTATATGATGATTATGTTTCATTCGATTGAGAAAATGACTTCCTATGGTATAGAACGGTCATTTGGGGTCCATAGTTAAATTTTATTTATTACGAAACAAACATTCTAATAAAAATTCTTGATCCTAAACACTAATTTTCTTCCCATACTCTTATGGGCTAGATCAGGTGATAATGTCTGTGGTAGCTTGGTTAATGATAAAATGGTATCAAAGCCTTTATATTTGGTTCATGGTATTTGGAACAACCTAATAGATAATAGGTATAATAATTTTTTCTTGATAGGTATGGTATGTGTGAGTGACTGGACAAAAATCATAATGAAAAGCCTTAATTAAACATGAAATATTATTGAATGAGTATTCTAAAATGTTTTTACTTGTTTTTGAGTTTGGAGAGATTTTGGGTCAGAAATGGGTGGTCATGGGATTTATTCCTCGGTGCATGGTTGAGGTGAATGGGTTACAAACCCTATGAACAAACTTTTCATCATAATTTTGATTTTCTAGTTTGACCATCAAAGTATCTACATAAATTACTATACTATGAAAAAAACACATATGAAACATGGGTTTCAAAATTCTAGGTCATTTTCAATTAATTACTTCTCTATTATAGTTACTGATGTTTTTATTGAATATTTAGAAATCCAATTTAGAATATATATATATATATATATTTCTTTTATCATTTATTATTTGGTTTTACATTGAACTATACCCCTTAAAAAGAATCCTATAAACACTTCAGAGAATGTTGTAGATAATTTTTCATCTTTCAATCCCCAATTTGACTAGAATTTGGTTAATTTGGTGGTGCAGAACGTTTGGGTTATGTAATGAGGAGTATTCTTTAAACTAACTCATGTTTATGAAATAGGTTCAAGCTTGATTTGGGAACTGGATCAGACTCATGAATCTCATTATCACAATCCTTCTTCATTTTAAAGGAAAAGTAATAATCAAGGAGTAGTGGATTGACTAGGAAAACCCAATCAGAACACTAAAATTATTGAGATTCTAGATACTATCAAGTTGATGTTTTCATCTTTCTGTCTAATTATATCTAGAAAAAAGTGGATAGAGATGGTGATTCAGAACAATAAGTACTTGAACATGGAGTATGTGGAATCAGAAATTATCTTCTATTGATAATTCTATCCATAATACACGGTGTTAAAAATGTATTTGTAGTTTGTGTGTATTAACCAAGGTGATCAATCTTACATGGAGTATGTGAATTAGTTCACTAAGTACATCCATTTTTCTCTTGAGACAGTTTCTGACAAGGGTTTGAAGGGAAACTCTTTTGAAATGGGGCTGAGAGATAATATTTGACCACAATTATTATTACATAAGCTGAATATGTATGTTGATGCTGTTGATCAAGACTTAATAGTATAAATATATTATGCTAGAATATTAATATTTTTTTGGTTTCTTCCTTTTTTGGTGGATGATAATCTGACTCCTAGGAGAAGAAATAAAAGATACATGAGGTGACGAAAGGAAGTTGTAGTGGATCTTGGATTCCATCTATGTCTTTACCATATACAACCATAAGTAGTTAGTCGATCACATTCTACTAGTGTGGTACAATTGATCATTCAAAACACCCATTCCCAAAGACCCCTAAGGCCTGTTAATCCTAAGGGTGTATGTTTTACTTGTGAAGATTTGGATAAGTAATTACCACCCCACAAAAGTGTTTTATACTAACCAAATCCAAGGGGATCTGAAGTGAAATATAATGATACTATGTTTTTCTTATCTTGACCATAGGGGTGGGAAGGATGAGATTGTTCTTTGCATAATATGAATTACCTTAGGATTGATTCCCATGCCCCCAATAGACCATAGACATTTCTTGAGGTGAAGTTGTTTCTTGTAGTAGATGAGTTGTAAATAGAGATAGATACGATACCAAAGACAATGAGATGTATTATTATTATTGATTTTTCTATGGATATTGATTTATATGAAACATGTGCATCTCATTATTTTATACCTACCAATAACATTTATTTTATAAAATTATTATCTACCATCATATCATACATGTGGGTAATCTTGAAGAATATTTGGAATATGAGAGGTCCAGGTTTATGATTCCCTTCATATGCCATTTTTTATATCACACATGGAGATTTTGTGGAATTTTCCCCTTCATATGAATCTATTTGATGTTATTGTTTTGATATACTAGATAGTTTCCCTTATGGTGAATGGGTATTTCTTCCTACTGAAGGTGACTTCTACCACATTTTATGGGAATTCTTATGTATTTTTAGAGGAATAAGATGAAAAATCATGCTAGTAAATTCTTTCTATACCGATGTGGGAAGTTTATATGGTAAGTTGGTGTCGCTCTTAATTTTGTCTAATGAATGGGATTTTATAATTTATTTTCTTCTATATTTGAGGGAGTTTATAAAGGTGTTTATAGATGAATTCATGGGCTAAACCCTGAAATGGGAAGTCTATTTTTCTATTTATTTAGTTCCCAGAACCTAGAAAATATCATATAACTTTTATCAAATGGATATTATGTAATTTATGGAGTTAGAAATTAATATATATTTTTTAGAAGATAAACTATTAATCCACCATACGATGAATCCTTGGGCCACCCTGATTCTATTTTTTAAGAAATTAGATTCATCTCACTACTTTATTTAATTATTATTAGAAGAAAAACCAGGTCACTATTAATATCAAGTACCCATTTCCCCATATCAATTATCTATTTAATCTAATAAATAAGGTAATGTTATTTCTAAATTTTTACCTTTGGTTAGATTATCATCAACTCAAGGTGAAAGAGGATGTTGTTACCAATGTTCAATTTTAATGTAGGTATGGCCATTTTTGTATCATATTATGATGTTTGGTTAAAAAATAATTTAATATACCCT
This sequence comes from Viscum album, assembly GCA_963277665.1. Lineage (NCBI taxonomy): Eukaryota > Viridiplantae > Streptophyta > Magnoliopsida > Santalales > Viscaceae > Viscum > Viscum album. Next base: position 487,522,943 of record OY728164.1, read on the forward strand.
ATAAAAAACATTAATCATATATTACATTGATAAATGACCCCTTTATCTTGGGATTTATTGATGATATATTGGTGTATTATAATTCATTGGAGGATAATGAGTATCATCTCAGAGTTATTTTTTGGATATATTTGTGACCATAACTTTTATTAGACGATACCAAAGTATGAATTTTTTATGAATAAAGTTAAGGTATTGGGACATGTAATTTATAAACATGGCCTCTCAATTGACCCAAAGATTGTGAGAGATGTAATGCATTAGGGGCTATCCATGGAGCATAATTGTGAAAAAAAAAATTTTATGAATAATATGCTAATATAGAAAATTCATAAATGATTTTAGAATAATTCATTTGAAATAATCACTCTTACTCAAAAGGGGGTGATGATTTTTTTGGATTTCAGAGTTCCAAACATCAATTTTGGAGTTAAATTAGTAGTTTATTTTACCACATATTTTTATTTTACCTCAGGTCATTCATGGACAAGTAGTTTACTAAAATGAATTCAGTATGAGTTTAGGTTACATTCCCTTGTAGTGTGATCATTTTTTAGTGTAGGGTTATCACAAACTCTAGCCACAATAGAAGAATTTAATTTCCCTTGACATCAATCATTCAATGGTCATAGACTACATTAAGTGTTTATGATACTCTCTTTTTGGGAAATGATTATGTTTTACTTTGAGAAAATGTGTTAAAATTGTGTAACTTTTAAAATATATTTGAATATTAGGAAAAGGTGGTGAGATGAGTAACATCAATAATTTGAATTTAAAATTACACATACATAAATAAAATAGAACACGGTTGTGGATGATTTCAATAGACTATTTCCTTATCAAAATTTAAGGTAATCCATTGATGAATTATACCCTATGGTTATTTTTGTATAGATGTATCTGGAAAGAAGGGAGGAGAAAAAAGATGTGTTTTATGCATGAATTCAATTGAATCATTTTTTCCCAAGCGCATTTGTTGAAGTAGTTGAGATATGGGAAATTATATAAATTCTAGTGAAGATTATGTGTTAGAGAGACCACTAGTGAGTGGTATATATCTTTTGAAGGAGTTTTTTACTATATGATCCTTTTCCGACCCCCTTATTGATGATTAAGGAAATGATATACTACTTCCATTATTATTAGTAGCCCATTTACCTTGGAACCACTAAATGTACTATAACTGGACACACTGATACTACGTTATATATATGATAAGGGGTGTAGAGAATCTATTTCCATGACACCTCCCGAGACAATGGCTTAATATGGATCACTAGAATCCATTCATTCTGATGAAACCCATTCCAATGCCCACCTAGAATTGGGATGAGATATCCATGGATTTCATTGTTCTGTTACCTCAGAACATACTAGGTAATAATTACTTATGGGATGTGATCAATCTAAAATAAAAAACAACTAAATTTATCCAAATGATATATTCTATTAATGTGAAAGATCTTGGGAGTCTATACATCTATAAGAATGTGGGGTTTCATGGGGTGTCATCCACTATTATTTCTTATAGGGAATTCTTGTTAAACTATGTTTTTCTAAAATGAATCAAAGTGGAAATAATATATTTGTTGAATCCAAGCATTTCCTACAACCCTTATTAATTTAAATAGATAAATAGATCAATAAATATTCTGTAAGATATTTTATATTCCGACATTTCAGACTCATGAGGTCTTTGGGATAACCATTTTTGATTGGTTGAGTTGGAATGTAAAAAGAGTAACCATTTATCAGTCATAATGTATTATTTGAAGGCCTTGTGTAGTCATCCATACAGGTATACCCGCTATTGTACTAATGTGGGTGAGAATTCCTTAGTGGGATAGAGTATTTTCATGCAATTACAGTGTTGGATAAAACGATTTAGTAACTACTAGTGACCATTCAGAGTTTTTATAAATCTTATGGGGATCAATGATTTCATCACTACGTGTTTTCATTAGGTGATCAACTATTCTAAATGGCATCACCTTGAGTGGGCCATGATCAGATAAAAAAGAATGGAAAATTTCTCTGAGGTACATGGGATATTTTGAGAACACTATTAGATTAAGAAGGTTTATTATATGCTGGAATTACATCCCTAGTGGAGTATAATCCACAATATGTTTTACATTTCCTGTTTCAATAAGTACAATCCATAATATTACCATATCCTAGATTATTATTACCTATAATTTGAGCATGATTTCTTCATGATAGATCAATTCATTTAGATCATTAGAACATTGGAGAATGTGATTCATGGAAACTATATCCCATAGGTCAAAGTGTTAACATTTCATGGTAATGACACTCATGAGGCTTATGAAAAATAATCATTGGTTATGGTGCAATGGCCTCACCTATTTATTGATATGTTATCATCAAAAATTATTTTTAAAGGAATAATATTGAATAGTGGGGACAATTGTCACACCCACAATTCCATTTTTAGTTATGAAATGTATTATTTACTGGTATTTGATTATTCCTTCCATTTCTAGGATGTTTTGTTTGATTTTTTATTAAAAAATAGGAATAAGGTAATGCTAAATTGTCAACTCATAATTATTTATAACCATGATACAGAGGGTGAAAAACATATAGTTTCTTATTATAGGTTATTTTCATGATTAATTAATAGTTTTCATAACTATGGGGGAAACCGTGAAACTCAACAGGTGTGTTTAGTGGTAAACACACGGTTAGTGAAAAATTTGGAAAACTATACAGCTAAACCTTGTGTTCTACCTATAAAACTAAAAATTATAAAATTTCCAAGATTCCCCCATGTAATTTAACAATAGGACTCTCATTTTTCTCCCTCACTTGACTATTTCTTCCTTATATGAATGAATCTATCCTCCCCACTTCACCTTTTCTTAATTTCATGGGGGATATTTCCATGTTTCTTTATGAAACTACTTGTTGAGTGATTCGTATTCCTTCCATTGGTCTTTCCCCCTCTTTTCGTTGGTTTTATTTCTACCCTACAGTCATGGAAAGTTAGGGTACATGTTGTCTAATCCATATGACATTGAATTTGGTTTATGGGTTCTTCAATTTCCATATTTATTTATTTTATCTCATTTTATACTATTTTAGACTTTATAACATGTCGTAATATTGGTAAAGGTCAGTGGTTTCATAATTTTTATTTTTTATGAACCTTAACAACTTGATTTTATTCAAAGAGTGTATTAAATTTTTAAAGCATGTTGTATGTTTTTTTGATATATTATATAATTATTATAAATGTTATTAAATGTTTTACCCTTGGATTTTAGTAATTAATGTAACTTTAATTATTGGTTTTGGGGATTCTACATTTTTTTTAAAAAAACACATTAAAATTTTTTAATTAGTGAAATGGTAATTCCATAAAGGTATAAATGAACATTATATCCTAAGTATTTCAGAGGGAGAACTAGGAAAATCATAAATATTCATTACATTCCATTCCTAGAAATGTATTAATGATACAACACTAACCAAACACTATGTTAGTATTCTTTTAAGGATAACATGATTGTCTAAACCCATACCACTATACCTTGAGGGTTCTCACACTAGCAACAATGCATAGTTTACTATGTTTGGTTCAATCATTGAATTCTATGAGGACCTTATATTTTAGGGCCCTTATATTCCTTAGGATTTCTCTATAGTTTTCGTTCTTAATTACCGTATTACATGGATTTTGATTTATATTTTTAAACTATTATAATTTTACTATATTTTTAAAAAGTTAATATCATATTCCAATATAGTTAAATTATAAACAAGAATTATTGGTTTTGTTTATCAATGTTTTCTTATAGAACACTTGGTGGGATCTTACAAGGATATTCATGTGAAAACGCTACATTCACCCAATGGGTGTATATAAACATCATTTTTACAGAAATAGGTAAAGGAAGGAGACAACTTGGTGGTGGTGGTTCCTCCCACTAGATGAATTTGGTTGAATGGTGTCATATGGTGGGGCTGATCCCTTATGTATCATTGAGATAGGTAGTAGTTTTGGTAAATTTTTATGGATTATTTATTTAATTTATGTATCACTTATTTACCTCCACGTACAATATTATATTTTATATGTGTATTATTGCACCTCGTTTTGATTATAATATTGTTGTCTCATTTTGTTATCATTGATTTTATTACTACATACTTGAGAATATATATATTTATATTATTATCATCTATATAAATATTTAATTTCATTTAATTTAGAGCATGACTTTACAAGGCATGTAAAAGTCACAATAGGTCCAAAGTTTGGATTCATTTGTTAAATTTAATTTGAAAAACCATTCATAGGGAAGTTTGTTGATGCCCAATCACTAGTTTCTAGTATTTGTGAATTTGAATTCCACTCAGGACTTTCCATAGACTGAATTAGGTGCCCAGGTCATGAGTAGCCCAGTTTGGGTCATGATAGAAATAACAGAGGAGTGGGATGAATTAGAGTATATAATTGACTCCATTTTCACATATTTTTACTATCTTGGATATTAATCATATGTTTAGTTATAAAATTTATATAATTCTATCAAATTTTCCAATTATATAAAAGTAAATAGAAAACAAAATGCACACATGAATTTACTTTGTTTAATCTTTATATATAGACCATGTGTGAAGTAGTAGGATATAATCACTACCTTCTCTTATAAATTCACTATAACCATACCTTTATAATATATAATTTGATTAGATTGATAATCCAATAATGGTTATGTTTCAAACCAATGTTTTAATTATTTATATTATAGTGATACATTTAATATATTGATAATTATAACACCTTTTTTGGTTAAACAATGTCTTCCATATTTTCTATCATTTTGTAATGGCTACTGGGTCTAAATATTTGATACGTAACTTTTAGCATAATGTATAATCTAGGTAATATATTTCCCCATTGGATAATGTATATAATAAATTTTCCCCATGGATAATATGTCTACTATTATCTCTTATTGAGTGATTCATCACACTTTTCTTAATATTCAATGCTTATATTAAAATAGAATATAAAATATATTTTATTTTAATATCATTATTAAATTATTTAATATAGTAAAATATCAGTCAATTTTCTTATTAAATATCTAGTGAAATATTCCAAAAAATCATTATACCTTCCATATTCATAGGAGATGTAAATATTTATGTGTTTTCTATCACCATGAAAACCATTGTGCGGTAACATTACACCATTTTAATGGTACCTTTGGTCAAACTATGAATTCTAATTTTTTTTGAACGAATCTTCCTACCTCATATTTTATTTTCATTTAAAAAACATTGATATTTACCTCATTAATTTAGGAAATGAATGGTTCTTCTCATCAAAATATGTTTTTCTATATTCACTTATTATGTTGAGTAGATCTATATAAATTAGCATCACCATGATATCTATTAATTAAATCCCAGTTTAATATAGTGAGAATATAAAAAAATACCTTCAAAAAAGACACCTATCACAATATGGTGATTCACACTTAGAGTTTTATATATGGAATTATTTCCCCACCATGTAAACTTTTTTTATACTTGCTTCTTTATTCAATACATTAAAAAAAAGTGAATCTTAGAACATTTATTCTTTGTGAAAACATTAAATATATAATTCATCACATTTTATAATGACCCTTATCAGTGATGGACGGTGGGAAGATTTTGGACTTCAATTCAGTGGAATCAGATCTTTGGAGAATTTTAATTTTTTTATATATCATTTATAAATACTGAAACATTTTTTGAGTGTGTTTTTAGCTACATAGGTGGTTTACAAGTGATTTTGTAGGTTTGAGTGTCAGTTGGTTGAGGGGTGGTGAATTGAATACTATAGTGGCCAACATGTACCTTATTGGGATTCAATGCGTATATAATGATTGTATATGAGTGATGAAATTATGTAACCAACCACTAGGTATATAACATTAGGTTTCCAAGTACTGGTTGGATGGGAAAAAGCTGAGGTGATCCTACGTAGTCCATTAGGTAACTTTTGAGGGTAGACTGGTTACCAAGTTCATATAATTTTAATAATTAGAGAAATGAGATTTTGGATATTTGAAAACAAAAACTCTTTAGGGGGTCCACATTTTTGGATCATGAGAGTTTGGGGATGAAGACTGCATTTCCCCGTGAATTATTTCCTCTGTTAACCCTTCAATTCAAGTTTTTTTGGGACACATTATTCTTATTTAATTGAGGTATTATCTCCCATATTACTCTTGTATCTCTTACTCTTCATTTCCTCTAATTTTAATGGTTTATGTTGGACTCACTTTTTTTGATAATACCAAATCATGTTTTGATAATCCCAAATCATGTTTTGATAATCCGAAATCATGTTTTCATTTTACGTGAGAACCATTCCTTAATTCTGTTTTAATTATGTTTCAATAATGTTTCCTGTTCCAATAGAGTAATATTTATATAATTTCAATATCACAGCTTGATTGGTTAATCTTACAGTACTGAATTTATCTAAGTACAGAGGTCACCGTTAAAAGGTTACTGCTACAAGCTTACCGTTACAAGGTTACTGCTAAAAGGTTACCGCTATAAGGTTACTACTACAAGGTTACAGTTACAAGCTTACCATTACAAGGTTACATCTACATGGTCACTGATAAAATGTTACCGTTATATGGTCACAACTACAGGGTTACTGCTACAAGGTCACCGTTACAGGTTTACTGCGACAAGGTCACCGTTACATGGTTACTGGTGTGAGCATACTGTTAAAGGTTACAAAAGAGATTGCCAATGTGCACCTACTATTGCGGCCTACCGATATGAAGGATACCATTACCAGTCTACCAACTCTTATTCTTCCATAATTTTTCAATTTATTAATACTTTTATAACTATCATATTTGTTAAAATAAATGATCCAAAATTAATAATGCTGATTGTAAACATTTCATGAGACAATATCATGGACAGTACGAGGTACAAGAAAGCATGCACATGATCTACTCATTCCCATTGTTGGACCTCAAATATAAAAATGGAAGTCTAGGAAATAAGAAAAAAATAGAGGTTAAAAACAAGAAGTGTAAAATATACTCAAACATGAAGAAAGGGTTTCATGAGAAGTGTGATAGATCTTACTTTCCAAATAAAAAAAGCAGAACCATCCAGTACTAAGATCCTGATCCCAAAAGCATCACAAAGATCATTCTAGGATAAACTCATTCCTGCTTTCTATTCTTCATCAATTCTTCATCAACATCAGAAGTAGAACACTGAAAGCTAGAACCTGTAGTTGTGACACTCTGTTTTGGAAACAAATTCAAAAGATTGACTCGAACTTCCACATTTCTCATTCCAAGGAGTCAAGATCTTAACTGAAAACACATAGAGCCTTATAAAATCTTTCTCATCATAACTTCTCTATTTTGTTTCTTTATTTTATATCTTTGATATGTTTTTGTGTGTGTTTATATCACACACTGTCTCTTATGCTTGAACAGGAGGATATTAACTATCCTCAAAACAAAATTCACCTTATTTGTGTTTCCCATGTATAACTGTGGAAGAGACCATGTGTGGTCTGTTTTAATTGTCTTTCCCATGAATCACTACGGTAGAGGGTGTGTTTCCTGGACAGTTTGAAAAATATATTGTAAACCCCGATACAAGATGTGTGTCAAGTTTTAATATAAAATGCTTGGTGGAAGGTGATCACCAAGTGGAGAGGATTAGGTCTCGATTTGAGACTAAAAATCTTGCATACATTGTTGTGGAAATATTCATATACTATGTTTTGATTTTATTGTCTTCTTATATTTTCTAAAACATAAAACTATTTTTTCTTACACTTTTATAGTTAGTTTTGGTTAGTGTGTGTATTTGTTTAATTCAGTAAACTTGTTACAAAAGTTGAATTTTTGTTTTGCACTGATTTATCTGAGGACTAATCACCCTTTGAGAAACCTGTTGACCAATTGAACATTTACATTTTTACTACCTGAATTTACTAGGAAGTTTTTAAAATTGGGGGTTTTCTTAACCATAATGTTTTTAATAGATATTTTAATTGGAACTCAATTCACCACCCTCTTGAGTATCCACTCCTACCATCATTTGGTATGAGAGGAACTTTTTATCCAGTTTGAAAATTCTTCTCAACTGTGATTTTATTTTCACCTTAAAGATCTTAATATTTTTTTCATATCTAAATTTTCAGTTCTTTAAAATTCTATGAAACTATGGAAAATAGACTTTAGGGTGCTGCTACTTACATGCCACCTTTCATTAATGGTAATAATTATGCTCCGTGGAAATTAAAAATGAAAATGTATCTAAAGTGCATGGGACCCAAAATCTAGTACATAATTGAAGAACAACATACATTACCTACTACTGCTAGAGACACATGGTCTCAGTTGACTAAAGATACATATAACAATAACTGTAAATAAATGAATGCTTTGTACTGTTCTCTAGGTGATGAGGAATTCAGTAGAATATATTCTTGTAAAACAACATATGAAATTTGGGATACTTTAGCTATTTATAATTAAGGAACAAACAATGATAAAGAAATGAGATTGAATACTTACACTATTAAATATGATAATTTTAAAATGAATCCTGATGAACTCATTTTAACATGTATCTTGGGTTCAATGAGATAGTGAATACTATGGGTCTTCTTGGGAAACCAGTGGACAGTACAGACCAGATTATGAGACTGCATCGATGCCAAACTGACATATGGAGAGGGACTTTTATTTCAATCCTAGAATCTTGTAAAATTGGGAAACATCCAATGAAGGAACTAATTGAAAAGCTTATGATGTATGAAGAAGAACTTAAGGTGAATTAATAAGTAGATGAAGAATCAAGGAATAAATCTGTAGCATATAAGAATAAAACCTCAATGAATAAGAATAAATACAATGTTCGAGCTCTTGTAGACACTTCCACAAGTGAAGACTTAGATAGTGATGAGGAGATGGCTCATCTAGCTAGAAGATTCAAAAAATTCTACCGAAAGAAGAAATTCTTCAGGAGGTTAAACTACAAGGGAAATTATGATAGCAATGGATAATGGAAGAACGAAAGAAAATGGAATGACAATTCAAATGAAATAATCTTCTATTAATGCAAATGAAAAGGTCATGTGGAGGTAGACTACCCCAAGATGAAATGTAAGAAGAAATATGAAAATAAGGGAAAAGGTTATTAAAAGGCTATGAAAGCTACTTGGAGTGCTTCAGAAGACAACTCCAGTGGATCTAATTCTTATGATAATGAACAGAACAATCATGCCAACTTATGTTTCATGAAGGAAACATCTGAGGCAACACCCAATTCCCATATGCCTAATGATTATTATTCTGGGAATGAAGGTGAATCAAACAATGATGAAAATATGACTAAGTATGAACTATTTGAATAATGTGGAATGCTTGATGATACCTTAAATGAACTCAAGGATAACTATAAACTATTGAAAAGACAACATGCTCTAAATGAAAATTATAAACTTGATCTGGATATTGAGAAAGAAGAATGTGCTCAGCTGTGAAAAGAAAATACTGAACTCAAATTATCTAATGAATAATTAAAGAGAGATATTGAAAAATTTACTACTGGTAGAGATACCTTGACTCAATTCATAGGACAACTAATTTCCCCAAAATATACCATTGTTCTAGGATATTAGCCAGGACAGATAATGTTTATTAAAACTAAATTTGTTCCAGAATCTGGTTATTTCTCAGCTAGTTCAAGTTTTGGACCATTTCTTGATAAAAATTCTCTAATGGTCTAAACAAAGTGTTTATGTCCCAAATTATATTTGTTGATTATAGAAAATCTGTGAAGAAAATATGGGCTCTTAAAGTATTACTTTCTAACCTCTCTAGACCCAAGAATATCTGGGTACCCAAGTTACAACATGAATAATTTTTTATGCAGGAAAAGTTTCTCAAGAGTTCCTATAAAGCTCTGTGGTACTTGGACAGTGGATGTTCAAGACATATGAAATGAGGCTACTCATGCTTCAGGAGCCTAATTAATTGTAACACCCCAAGTAAATAAAGAGTATGAAATTTTCACATTTATCCATATTTTTGAATAAAATATTATTATTACTTTAAAGGGGATGCTATGCTCGATGGCGTACCCAATATGCAACAACAGGTTTCTTTGAAATCTTACGTTGCACTCTAATAATAAAATAATATTATTTTAAATGGTAGTTAACGCCTAACAATTGTAATGGCGGGAATGAACAGAACTAACTACAAAATGATTATATATGTTTGACAAATATTTTTACTTTTTTCAATAAATGTTAGAGGATTAAAAATGCAAATGAATCCAGTTTTTAAGCGTAAACATTCTAATATTCATTAAAAGGTCGATTAACCGCCTTTTGATGGAGAACCCCTTTTAAATACACTTTTTAACAATTTTATAAGCTCCATTTTTCAAAATAAACATATTATTTATGATTGGTACATTGAAATTTACCTTGGGTTAATTTTTGGTATTTTTCTGACAATGTTCATTTTTCAATGAATAGTGAAACATACTGTATTTTACATCAAACTTCTTTTAAATATAATTTAATTATATGGTTATATTATCTTTTTAATTTGTTTTAAAGTGTAATTAGAATATATTTTTACCATGTAATTCAATTATGGTCATTGGGATTAATTTCACTTTGGAATTAGGCATAAACAAGTGCCAAACTTTTCATAAATATTGTTTCTAAAAAACCAGCTATTTGTTTTGACAACGAGAAGTTTTTTTAAATTAATTATTTCAATATATGTGTTTGGAATTTGGTAAAATGGATTAAATATTTGGAATAAGAAGGTCCAAATTATGTAATTAAGACTCTTTTTTTTGGACATTATGAATACTAACAATGGTAATTATCTTTAATTATATTGATTAATGAGTAATTGGGTAGTTAAAGATAATAATATAATATCATAATAATAAACAATGACCACAAAATGTGCCCTAAGTCTATTGGTTGTCTCATGGCTGACCATGGGATGCCTTGTTCTAAACTTGGGGGCCCCATGGAATCACTTTTGTGAGAAAGTGACTTTTTATCTTTTTATTTTTAAAGAATGTTAAATGTAACAAAGAAGGTATCACCTAAGTAAAATATTTTTAATTTTGTCTAAATAAGTGATATTTTAGACTATAAATATTCATTGGAAAGCTAAAAAGATTTCATACATAATAGAATATCTTTTATAAATTTTAGACATTAAATATATTATATTATTTATGACATCATGATGATGCAGCGATGACCTCATTATTTAACGATTTAAATAAAATGGAAATATAATGTAAAATATAAGACCTACACATGTCCAAAACCCATTGGATGGGTGGATTTATAACCCTTATCACCTTATCCTCAAAACACATCAATGTGGGACCATTAAAATCCGAAACACATTTGAAAATAAAGTTACATTTTATACCTTTCCAAGAGTGCCCCTCCTCTCCTCTTATAAAAGGCCCCCACCTCTACCTCTTTACCCACACTTCCAAAGCTTTGTCTCGGCCAACCCCTTCCCATTTTGTCTCTACAATTCCCTATATTACTCCTTGAAGCCTCACTTTGGGCAGAAGTTTTCCCAAGAAAGCCTTTGAGCTCAAACAAAAGGGAGTTACCCGATTTTAAGGTAATGTCTTCACATGAGTCCTTTTGTTTTATTTTACTTCTCCAACACCCTAAACTCTTTTTATTCATTTCTTTTGTAACCACTCCGGTATATTAAATATACTAGGATGTTTTTATAATAATTATTCGAGCTAAACTTACAAACACCTACATCTAATGGTTAAAGAATATACTGTTTCTGTGGATGGCGAATTTCGGCCTCCCAAAACGATGATTATTCAACACTCATATAACACCTTCAAAGGTGGCCATTAAGATGAAAATATATTTATATATTATATATAATATATTTATGTTTTACTTAAGCTTATTTATTTTTCATTTGTGTCATAACTTTATGGTTTCTATTGTGGGTAAACACGATAATTTCATTTTAGGAAGTGCGGACTACCGCCCCCTCAAAGTGATTTGATTCGTTAATACCATATATGGTACGTATAAAGGATATATTTAATAATATTATATATGATACCATAATGGAATTAAAATACTATTATGAATCATTATGTTTAAATTCCATTAAATATGAAATAGAAATAGAAGTAGCGTTCATGCATACTACGGCTTACCGTCTCCATGAACGGTACATTTCATTTTTTATCTCAAAATGTTATGTACTATTATAAGTACATATATATAATGGATATATATGTAATATATTACATATAAATGATGGATATAATTCTGGAATTATAATATATATCTCTAATTTTTTTTTAATTCCATTAATATGGCAAAAAAATGAAAGTAGCGTTCATGTGTACGTACGGCCTACCGTCTCCATGAACGGTGCTTTTAATTTTTTATCTACAAATGCTATGGAATAGTATAAAATGGATATATACTAGATATATATGATATTTAAAACCTAAATACTATTCTGGAGATGATGTACCTATAACTACATGGAAAATTATTTTCCAACAAGTTCAATTTTTGACTCATGTACCAAACATCGAAAAAAACGTCTGATATGAACTCATATTATTAACCATTTATTATAACATTAAAACATATTATATAAACTGAATAATAATAATTATATGAGGTCCTTAAGAAATTATAAATTGACCAAATTTTATTATTCAGGAGATTAAAGAATGATCAAGTCATGTCGGACACGAGGTAAGGGGTCCTACTCCTCTCTTTATTTTTAAGTACACCCTTTTATGTCATTCCTTCTAAGATCATCTTTCTTGTGATTGGGATGTTCTTTTATATACTCTTACTATAATTTTTATGCTCATCCCAAGTTTTTGAAATGTTTTTCACAGGACTTAACGTGGAATAGGGTCAAGGATGGATCATGGGAAAGTCATGCTGCATAAAACATGGAACTAGACATGTTTCTTTTTAAGAGTTTTTATTTTATGGAAACTTAGTAGAAGTTTCTGCTTTTTAATATTTTGAGATGTAATATTTATGTCCTAATTATCTAAAACTCTAAACCTGAAAAGATCCTCAATGTGAATTATTCATTTAATTCAATATTAAGTAAGGTTTAAGGCTGGGGCCTTATAGTTGGTATCAAAGGTCGGTTTAGATAACTTTAGAGGTTAGGGTATCCTCTAAGCATAAGTGACATTAACATAATGGTTAGGATTTAAGAAAGAGTCATAGTTTTAGATAAAGTGAATGAGTAAGTATATATTACTGTTTATCTTACTCATTAGTATCTGATGGTTTTGTTGATATACTCACACTGACATTTCTGTTTTTAGTGAATGGATGGATCTAGCAGGCACCAAAGAGACAACAGGTTTGAAGGAAACTGTGGTGGTTCTATGTTTAAGATACTAGATAAAATGGGGGATTCAATGAGGAAACTCGTGGTTGTTCTAAACCAACTATCAATGAGTCATGATCAACCACTTGAACCTTGGTATGTTCTGTAATGCATCATGTTCGAGATTACCAATCGATGTGGAAGTTCATGTAAAAATTATAAAGGTAACCATTAGGGTTTATATGATCCTTACTTTTGAGGTAATTATGGGTTATTATATGATATGATGGAAAATGAAAGGCATGAGATAAAATTGAGGTTAAAATATGTTATGATCATTTTTGAATATTTTATCTCATTTTGGGGAATGTTTTAAAATTATATAGTTTTGGAAAAAGGACAACACGCAGACCATGTGACAACCCGTCGTATCGAACAAAGCTGCGGGAATCGAACCCACAACCAAAGTGCAACTGGTATTTATCACCTACCACTGGACTACGTGAAGTCCCTAGTTAGTTTGACTAATTATTTTTAGTTAGATGTTTTTAGGAATCAAGAGAAAGTTTATTTTGGGTTATCAATGGAAATGATTAACCTATCATGGAGGATATGTGATTAGGTTAATTAATTTTCACTACGAGACTTCAAGAGAAAATGATGTTGTTTGGAGATAAATGTTACGATTTAACTTAGAAGACTATGTGAATAAATCCTTCAAATATTTGGGTTTCAATATTAGTTTGGTTTTCTTTGAATAATTTTATGGACAATTTGTTTATCGAATGGTCCTCATTGAACTTAGGGTTTTGTTGGACAAATTTTGGAGATTAAGAATAGATTTTCATTTTTATAAAGGGTTATCCTTTTCTGGATTATCTGATCTTGTACTAACCTTTTTGGTCTTGGTTTTGGTTAGAGTCTAAAGACATGGGATGTATATATTTCTCTTTTGTGGATTAGGTGATTCTCTAGAAGTTGATTATTGTACTCTAAATGTGAACAAGTCTTCCTAAATACTTGTCTTTTGGAGAAAATATGAGTTTATGTTAGGAATCTAATAAAAGTTGAAAGTCAACATGATAAGTGATTATGTTTCCTTAGAAATAAATTCCTTAATAAAAAGTAACTTAAAACAAAAATTTTGTCTATTAACTTTTCCTACTGGGGAATCGAATACCGTTTAACCCATCACAAGTTTGTGATTTTCTTGTGGTTACCTTTTCCTAAACATGTTTTCTATCACTCTCCATCAGAACATGACACTTTGTTTTTTTCCTCCATGTCCATATTTTCATACTTGGAATCCTAGTATGGGTTAACTCGGGTGACCTTTGTACTTATAATTCTTTATTTTAAAGTGATTGTTTTACCAACTCTTGTTCTGATTTGGGACTTTCAAGGATGTTTCCAAGATCAATTTTAAAATTCCGAGGACGCAATTCACAAAAGGGGGAAGGATGTATCACCCTAGGTAAATAAAGAGTATCACATTTTTACATTTATCCATATTTGTGAATAAAATGTTAATATTACTTTAAAGGGGATGCTATGCTCGATGGCGTACCCAATATGCAACAACAAGTTTCTTTGAAATCTTACGTTGCACTCTAATAATAAAATAATATTATTTTAAATGGTATTTAACACCTAGCCGTTGTAATGGAGGGAATGAACAGAACTAACTAAAAAATGATTATATATGTTTGACAAATATTTTTACCTTTTTTCAATAAATGTTAGAGGATTAAAAATGCAAATGAATCCAGTTTTTAAGCGTAAACATTCTAATATTCTTTAAAAGGTCGATTAACCGCCTTTTGATGGCGAACCCCTTTTAAATACACTTTTTGACAATTTTATTAGCTCCATTTCTCAAAATAAACATATTATTTATGATTGGGACATTGAAATTTACCTTGGGTTAATTTTTGGTATTTTTCTGTCAGTGTTCATTTTTCAATGAATAGTGAAAAATACTGCATTTTAAATCAAAACTGCTTTTTCATATAATTTAATTATATGGTTATATTATCTTTTTAATTTGGTTTATAGAGTAATTAGAATATATTTTTACCATGTAATTCAATGATGGTTATTGGGATTAATTTCACTTTGTAATTAGGAATAAACAAGTGCCAAACTTTTCATACATATTGTTTCTAAAAAACCCGCTATTTGTTTTGACAACAGGATGTTTTTTTAATTTAATTATTGAAATTTATGTGTTTGGAATTTGGTAAAATGGACTAAATATTTGGAATCAAAAGGTCCAAATTATGTAATTAAGACTCCTTTGTTTTTGGACATTATGAATAGTAATGACGGTAATTATCTTTAATTATATTGATTAATGAATAATCGGGTAGTTAAAGACAATAAAATAATATCATAATAATAAAAAAATGACCAAAAAATGTGCCCTAAGGCTACTGGTTGTCTCCTGGACGACCATGGGATGCCTTGTTCCAAACTTGGGGGCCCCATGGAATCACCTTTGTGAGAAAGTGACTTTTTATCTTTTTATTTTTAAAGAATGTTAAATGTAACAAAGAATGTATCACCTAAGTAAAAAAAATTTAATTTTTTCTACATAAATTATCTTTTGGACTATAAATATTTATTATAAAGCTAAAAATATTTCCTACATCATAGTATTTGTTTTATAATTAGACATTAAATAAATTAAATAATTTATGACATCATCATGATGCAGCGATGACCTCATTATTTAACGATTTAAATAAAATGGAATGATAATGTAAAATATAAGACCTAAACATGTCCAAAACCTATTGGATGGGTGGATTTCGAACCCTTATCACCTTATACTTGAAAAAATCAATGTGGGACCATTAAAATACGAAACTCATTTGAAAATAAAGTTACATTTTATACCTTTCCAAGAGTGCCCCTCCTCTCCTCTTATAAAACACCCCCACCTCTACCACCTTACCCACACTTTCAATGCCTTTGGCTTGGCCAAACCATGCCCATTTTATCTCTCCACTTCCCTCTCTTACTCCATGAAGCCTCACTTTGGGCATAAGTCTTCCCAATGAAGTATTTGAGCTCAAACAAAAGGGAGTTGCCCGATTTTAAAGTAATGTCTTCACTTGAGTCCTTTTGTTTTATTTTACTTCTGCAACCCCTTAAACTCTTTTTATTAATTTCTTTTGTAAAAACTCCAGTATCGTAAATATACTAGGATGTTTTTATAAGAGGAATTCGAGCTAAACACACACACACCTACATCTAATGGTTAATGAACATACTGTTTCCGTGGATGGTGAATTTCAGCCTCCCGAAACGATGATTGTTCAACACTCATATAACACCTTCAAAGGTGGCCATTAAGATGAAAATATATTTATATATGATATATAATATGTTTATGTTTTACTTAAGCTTCTGTATTTTTCATTTGTGGCATACATTTATGGTTTCCATTGTGGGTAAACATGATAATTTCATTTTAGGAAGTGCGGACTACTGCCCCCTCAAAGTGATTTGATTCGTTAATACCATATGCGGTACGTATAAAGGATATATTTAATGATATTATATATGATACCATACTATAATTAAAATACTATTATGTATCATTATGTTTAAATTCCATTAAATATGAAATAGAAATGGAAGTATCGTTCATGCGTACGTACGACTTACTGTCTCCATGAACGGTACATTTCATTTCTTATCTCAAAATGTTATGTAATATTATAAGTACATATATATAATGGATATATATGTAATATATTATATCTAAATGATGGATATCATTATGGAATTATAATATATATATCTCTCATTTTGTTTTAATTCCATTAATATGGCAAAAAAATGAAAGTAGCGTTCTTGCGTACGTACAACCTACCGTCTCCATGAACGGTGCTTTTAATTTTTTATCTCCAAATGATATGGAATAGTATAAAATGAATATATACATGATATATATGATATTTAAAACAAAAATACTATTCTGGAGATGATGTACCTAAAACTACATGGAAATTTTTTTTCCAATAAGTTCAATTTTTGACTCATGTACCAAACATCGAAAAAAACGTCTGATATGAACTCATATTATTAACCAATTATTATAAAATTAAAATATGTGATATGAACTGAATAATAATAATTATAGGAGGTCCTTAAGAAATTATAAATTGACCAAATTTTATTATTCAGGAGATTAAATAACGATCGAGTCATGTCGGACACGAGGTAAGGGATCCTACTCCTCTCTTTCATTTTAAGTACACTCTTTTATGTCATTCCATCTAAGCTCATATTTCTTGTGATTGGGATGTTATTTTATATTACTCTTACTGTAATTTTTATGCTCATCCCAAGTTTTTGAAATGTTTTTCACAGGACTTAACATGGAATAGGGTCAAGGATGGGATCAAGAGAAAGTCATGCTACATAAAACATGGAACTAGACATGTTTCTTTTTAAGATTTTTTATTTTATGGAAACTTAGTAGAAGTTTCTACTTTGTAATATTTTGAGATGTAATAGTCATGTCCTAATTCTCTAAAACTCTATACCTGAAAAGATCCTCAATGTTAATTATTCACTTAATTCAATATTAATTAAGGTTTAAGGATGAGGCCTTATATTAATGTTTATGGTGGACATCTAAAATTCAATGATAATGCTAATGGGAAAATTGTCGTCTTAGACTAGATTGGTAACCCTAATACTATATTAATTTCAAAAGTACTTTTTGTTGACGGGTTAAAATACAATCTTCTAAGTATTTCACAGTTGTGTGATGATGGTCTTATTGTTAAAATTGAAAATGATGCATCAAATATTTTTAATTCTAAAAATGATTTAATATTTAATAATCTCAGAAATGAGAATATATATGCTATTGATATGGATTCTTTAGCTAATCAAATTTTTTCTTATTTAAATGTGTTTCATAAGGAATCCTTGTTGTGGCCAAGAAGACTAGGACACTATAATGTGAACTCACTTAGAAAACTGATTAGGAAAGGTTTAGTTAGAGACTTACCTAAACTTGAGTTCCCTCTTAATAGTGTGTGTAATATTTGTCAAAAGGGAAAACAACACAAAGTTTCTTTTAAACCAAAGAAAGAAGATTCTACTTCTCAACTGCTTGAGTTGGATTACATGGATTTGTTTAGACCATCAAGAGTTTCATGTTTAAATGGAAATCACTATGTTTATGTTCATGTAGATGATTTTTCGAGGTACACTTGGGTATACTTTCTGGCTCAAAAAAGTGAAGCTTGTTCTTAATTTATCAAATATTCCACGTCTGTAGAAAATCTCAGTGGACTTAGATTCATGACCTTGAAAATTGATCATGGCCGTGAATTTGAAAATCCAGAGTTTTAATCTTATTGCTCACACAATGGATATAGTCACAACTTCTCTACCCATAGACCACGTCAACAGACTGGAGTCGTAGAAAGAAGATGTAGGACAGTTCAATAGATTTCTAGGACAATGCTCAACGAATATGATTTTCTAATTTACTTTTGGGCTGAAGCTGTTAATACTTCTTGTTATATTATAAAAAGAGTCTTGATTAGAACAATTCTTAAGAAGTCCCCTTATAAAATTTGGAATAATATGAAGCTTAAAGTTAACTACTTCAGAGTTTTTTTGTTGCAAAGCCTTTATCCTTAACACTAAGGACAATCTTGACCAATTTGCTTCAAAAACTGATGAAGGAATTTTTCTAGGTTACTCAATCTCGAGTAAAGACTATAGAGTATTCATTAAGAAAACCAAATGTGTGTAAGATTCAGTTCATGCCATGCTTGATGAGACTGATCCACATGGACCCAAAACCTCCCCTGAATATCTTGGGGAAGATATGTCAATTCTGGATCTTAATGATAATGATAGTGGAACTCCTATAAAAGTAACCTGTTCTGGGAATCTTCTAGACTCTGCACCTGTTGATCCTGAACCAATAGACGACCATGAGGAGTCTAGTTCAACTCTTTCGAGAGGTATTAAAACTCTAAAGAATCATCTTTTAGATGTTGTAGTAAGTGATTTAAATCGAGGGACACAAAATAGAGAATCTCTGAGAAACCAGGTTTAGCATCAATCTTTTCTTACACATCTTGAACCTAAAAATATCAATGAGGCAATCAAAGATGAATTTTGGGTGATGGCTATGAAAGAATAATTAAATCAGTTTGAAAGAAACAATGTTTGGGAATTAGTGGACAGACCTAAGGACACCATAAACATCGGCACTAAATGGGTTTTTAGGAACAAAGTTTATGTGTCTATAAATATAGTTTGAAACAAGGCTAGACTAGTTGCATAAGGATATAGTCAAGTCGAATTGATAGACTATGTGGAAACCTTCTCTCATGTAGCTAGACTAGAAGCCATTTGGATACTACTTACTTATGCAGCTCATTTAAATTTAAAACATTATCAAATTGATGTAAAAATTTCATTTCTAAATGGATATATAATTGAAGATGTATTTGTTGAACAACCCCCTGGATATACAAATCCCCAATTTCCAAATCGTGTTTTTAAACTGTCTAAAGCCTTATATGATCTAAAGCAAGCTGCAAGATCTTGGTATGACAGACCTAGTTGTTTTCTTATTTCTAAAGGTTTAAAATAGGGATATTAGATCCTACTCTCTTTATTAAAAGGATTTCCAAAGATGTTTTAATAGTACAAATTTATGTAGATTATACAATTTTTGTATCTTGTAAACATTATTTATTTACTGATTTTTCTTCATTGATGAAAAATGAATTTGAAAGGAGTTTAATGGGGGAACTAAAATTTTTCCTTGGATTTCAAATTTTTTAAAACTAATATGTTATTTTTTTTAAATCAAAATAAATATATTAAATATATTTTAAAACGTTTTTGTTTGGATAGTAGTGAAGGTATTGATACACCTATGAGTTCCACTTGCAAATTGGATGCTGATAAAACTGGAGAACTAGTGGATCAAACCAATTGTAGAGGTATGATTGGGAGTATAATTTATCTTACTACTAGTAGATCTGATATTATGTTTAGTGTATGCATGTGTGCTCAATTTCAAGCTAATCCCAAAGAGACTCACTTAAATTATGTTAAAAGGACTTTTAAATATCTCAAGTATACTATAAATTTAGGACTATTTTATCAAAGTGAACAACTATTTGATTTAATAAGTTATTCGGATGATGGCTTTGCTGGTTGCAAGTTATACCGAAAGAGCACCTCTGGAACATGTCACATTTTATGAAAGTCACTAGTATATTGGTGTACTAAGAAATATAATTCAATTGCATTATCTACTGTAGAGGCTGAATATATAGCTGCTGGTAGTGGTTGTGCTCAAATTTTGTTGATGAAACACACTTTACTAGACAATTGATGTCAATTCAAACATGTCTCTATAAACTGTGACAACATAAGTTCTATTGACATCACTAAGAATCTAGTATCTCATTCCAGGACAAATCATATTGATGTAAGACATCACTTCTTGAGATATAATTTTCAAAAAGGTGATATCACTCTTGAATTCATTGGCATTGAACACCATATGGCTGAAATATTCACAAACCCTTCGAATTCTGAGAGGTTAAATTACATCAGACATGAGTTAGGTATGATAAACTGTTACCAATATAACCTCATCATTAAACCTCACTGTTAGAACCTCACCAATAAACCTCACTGTTAGAACCTCACCGTTAAACCTCATTGTTATAACCTCACCCTTAAACCTCGCTATTAGAACCTCACTGTTAAACCTCACTGTTAAAGCCTCACTATTAGAACCTCACTATTAGGACCTCTTTGTACGAATCTCACTGTTAGATCCTCACCATTAAAACCTCACTGTATGGAACTCACTATTAGGACCTCACCGTTAGAACATAGA
The DNA here is from genome assembly GCA_963277665.1 of Viscum album. Lineage (NCBI taxonomy): Eukaryota > Viridiplantae > Streptophyta > Magnoliopsida > Santalales > Viscaceae > Viscum > Viscum album. The sequence goes on from OY728164.1 coordinate 487,544,273, forward strand.
GATACATCCTTACCGATAGGCATTCGAAGCCTAGGACTTTGTGTTTTATGTGCTCTCAACGAGAATCTGAAACACTTTTCTGTTATTATTTATTTTATCTTTTTTATTTTTGGATCCTTAAATGATAAAAATAGAAAACAGAACACATTTCGATCCACATCAAACCCTCCTCCAAACCTCTTTCTCTAAAATCTCAAAACCTAAACCTCTATTGAAACCTCAAATCACTCTTGATTAATGGATAGATTGAAGAGGATGCTGGTCAGTGATGAAGGATATGCGCCTGATCCTAACAGACCTAGACATGAATCGAGTACAGGAAGCTAGACAGTGGAAATGGTAATGAACCAACATTTATCCAAGAGAGTGATAGTTTTTTAGAAGGAATTATGTTCAGAGTGGCTACAATCGAGTCGATCCTTAGTGCATATAGCACTGGAAGCTCTGGGTTGGGATGAGTTTTTTGCAAACAACAATGGACCATATTACAAGAAGATGGTGAAGGAATTCTTTGAGTATATGATGTTTGGATAGTTTGAGAATGAACACTGGATGACTACCTGAGTAAATGTAGTAAATGTATGTTTCTCCTCTAATGAGTGGGCTGATTGCTTATGGATTCCTCACGAAGGAATTTATGAATAAAACTAAAAAGTGGTGCCTCCCACTAGTGATTTATTTTTCTAGGAATCTGTTTTATCTGAATTAACAAGGAATGGAATTCATAGGAATGTCATTGCTACTGAGATGGCAGGAGAGGACATGCTGCTTTTCCAATTTGTTCAGCACGTGATATGTCCCATGATAGGGGATTCGTTGTTTTGAAGTATCAAGACATATTCATTCTATATTTGTTGAAGCATGGACGTAAGATTAACCTGTGTGGGCTATTGATGGTTCAACATGAAGACATGACCAAGCCTAGTTCCAAATCCAATGCTCTATTCCATTCCAAGCTGATATCTCTTATGTTGAAAGTGAAAGGAGTTTCTTGAGATAAGGAAGAAATTGTTGTTGTACAAGATAACCTTTGCATCACCAAATTAATGTAAAAGCTGATGAAGATTAACTGGAATCCATGGTTGAAGGGATGGGTGAATGATGTGGATAAGTTGTATGAAGAGTTTAATCCTATGAGTCATCCTACTTGGCCTAAGAATAAGAGAGACCCTGGTGTTATGGCTGATGTATCTGGGCCTGCCTACTCAGATGAAGAAGAAGAAGTTGCTACTGTGCAATAAAAATAAGACTCCCTTATAGATGGCAGGAGTGACCCTGACCTTACCTCAAATCCTCGTGCAACTACTGTACCCTTTGGTGAGCCTATCCCACCAAAGAGATTTCCTAGAAGGGAATCTCTCCTAAGGGACAGTGATAAGGAAACCAGTGAAGAAGAAGAGGATGAAATTGTTTAAGAGAAGCTAGAGATACCTCAAATGAGGATGAGGACTCTGAATCAAGTCCTATTGACCTTGAGACAACTACTGCTGAAAATGAAGAGAAATTTCTAAGTCTTAGTCCTCTAATAGGACATACAGAAAGGGTAGAAAGTGTATAAGAAGAAGCTGCTGATTCTGTTGAGGCTGGACCTATCTTGGAAGTAGTTTAATATTCTGAGGTGGAAGTGTAAGTGAACCTTCTTGGGGTAGTAGTTGATCAAGTATCTCTGGAGGAAATTAATGTGGCCGATTAGGTGATTGCTCAGATTCAGGGGGAGGAACCTTCTGTTACAGGATCAGTTTCTATTTTGCATGAGATTGATGATGATCTAAGGACCCTAGATTTAGGGTGTTGGGTCTAGACTATGATGACTCAGAAGATGAGAGGCCTAACAGAAGACCCTCAGTGCCAAACCTCACTTTTGACCATCGAGAAACCTCTTTCCATCAGAACTATGTCAGAAAAAAAGATCTTGAATCCCTGAAATTAGACCTTCAAAAAGTGTCTAGGGATTGGTCTTCAGATGTGGAAAAGTTTGTTTCTCTAGCTCATGAGCACTTAGAATATGACATAGCCAAAATGCACTCCAGTATTCATTCTACTATGCTCTAGGAGGTAAGGAAATTCTAGAGAGAAATCAGTGAGTTGGTAGATTCTATGGATTCTGTGAAACAGTCTATTTCCAAATTAGATGCTTATATGTCTTTAGGGACCCAGGTGGACATAGACCTTGCATATGTGAAAAGTATAGTTCAGAAAATTGTCATAGTGTTTAAGGATTTGTAGAAATCTATGGAAACACATGTGAATGGGCAAGATGATGATGTCAATAGACTGATCAGTGGCTTGACCAAATCTCTCAAGGAGATAATGGCTTTCTCTCTAGATCCTCCAGCTATATTTGTTTCCACTTTAGCTTCTCCTCTAGTCGATATTGAAGCTTTCAGGACCATTGTGATAGAAGAAGTGGAAAAGTTATTTGGTGGCAGCTCTTCAGACTCTCAGATCATTTCCATTACCAGGGAAATTCATAATATTGTGGGAAAATATTTAAGGGATGTTGCTCATGATCAGATGTCCATCAAGGATCAAGTTGATTTCAACTAAAAACAGGTGTACCCCAAACATTAGATGGATGGTCACTTAATGTTGTTGTTGGAAAACTTAAGGATCCCACCTATCACTCAAGCCTTTAAGGATCAAGTTAACAGACTCGGAGAATTGACTCCTGATTTGGAAATATTTATGGAGTATATGGATGATTTTATTTCTGCTATGGAGAGAGGTGGAAGTGTCATTATGGACTTCAGGAATCATCTCTTGTTGTTCCTCCATGTGGACTGCACTCTAATCATAGTTCCTCCTACTCTGCCTGCTTCTTCAGTAGCTTCAGGTTCCACCAGTGCTGCTCCTTTGATGACTCCATCCCAGGCCATTAGAAGCTTTACCCCCTCAATTCCTCGGAGATCTACTCACTACAGGTCTACAGATGCTTCTTTTGCAGCTCCTTCTACCTTGAAAACTGCCATCCCTCAGCCTATCCCACCACCTTCAGAGCCTGCATCCTATGTTTCCAAGGAAAAAGCTCATATGGTCATATCTAATTTATATTGAGTGTGGACTGTCTTACTTGATGGGGATTTATGTATTCTTTTTTCGTTTTTTACTAATGTTTCATCAATACAAACACTTTATTTTCCATATTTTTGTTATCTATGATTTATTTAATCGCAAAGGGGGAGAAAATTTTATAGGGGAAAAGTCATTTGTAGGGGATAAAATATTCAACATCCCAATGGAATTAGAAGATGTGTTTAACCTTCATTAAAAACACTTAAATCTAATGCTTCAATGACATAATTTGTTATAATCAAAACGGGGGAGATTATTGGACTCACCTATTTTGTTAATCCCAAATCATGTTTTGATAACCCCAAATCATGTATTGATAATCCCAAATCATGTTTTGATAATCCCAAATCATGTTTTGATAATCCAAAATCATTTTTTGAAAATCCCAAATCTTGTTTTTCATTTAAGGGTGAACCATGTCTTAATTGTTTGCTTATTATGTTTCATTAACGTTTCATGTTCTTATAGTGTAATATTCATATAATTTCATTCTCACTTCTTGATTGGTTAAGCCTACAGTGCAGAATTTATCTATGTATAGAGGTCACCGTTACATGGTTACTGCTACAAGCTTACCATTACAAGGTTACTACTACAAGGTTACCACTACAAGGTTACCACTACAATGTTATAGTTACTAGCATACCGTTTCAAAGTAAAAGATACATGGTCATTGATAAAAGGTTACTGTTATATGGTCACCACTACAAGGTTACTACTACAAGGTCACCGATACAGATTTACTGTGACAAGGTCACCGTTACATGGTTACTGGTGTGAGAATACTGTTCAAAATTATAGTGGAGACTACCGATGTGCAAATACTATTGAATCTTACCGATATGAAGGATACCGTTAATAGTCTACCGACACTTATTCTACCATACTCTTTCAATTTCATAATACTTTTATGACGGTCATATTTGATAAAATAAATTATCTGAAATAAATTAATGCTGATTGTAAAAGTTTCAGGAGTCAATACTGTGGACAATATGAGGTACGATAAAGAATGCAAGTGATCTACTCATTCCCATTGTCGGACCTCAAATATAAAAATAAAAGACCAAAAAATAAGAAAAAATGAGGATAAAAACAAGAAGTGTAACATATACGTTGACACGAAGAAAGGGTTGTTTGAGAAGTGTGATAGAGCTTACCTTCCAGATCAAAAAATCCAAACCATTTAGCACTAAGGTCTTTAGCCCACAAGAATCACAAAGATCATTCTGGGATAAACTCATTCATTCCTTCTGTGCTTCATCAAATCTTGATCAAAACCAGAAGAAGAACACTGAAATCTAGAACCTGGAGTTGCGACATTCTGTTCTGGAAACAACTTCTAGAGATTGACTAGAACTTCAACATTTCTCATTCCCAGGAGTCAAGAGCTTAACTACAAACACATATAGCCTTCTAAACTCTTTCTCATCATAACTTCTCTATTTTGTTTCATTATTTTATATCTTTGAGAATTGTGTGTGTCTATTTATATCATACACTGTCTCAAGTACTTGAACAAGAAGATATTAACTATCCTCACATCAAAATTCACCTTATCTGGATTTCCCAAGTATAAATATGGAAGAGACCGTGTGTGGTCTGTTTTAACTGTCTTTCCCATGAAGAACTATGGTAGAGGGTGTGTTCCTTGGACAGTGTGTGATAACTATTGTAAATCCTGATACAGGCTTTGTATCAAGTATTAATATAAATTTCTTTGTGGCAGGTGATCACCATGTGGAGAGGATTAGGTCTCGGTTTGAGACTGAACCTCTTGTTTACATTGTTCTGCAAATCTTCATATACTCTATTTTGATTTTATCCGTGGCTTATATTTTCTAAAACATACAACTATTTTTTCTTACACTTTGATAGGTATTTTTTGTTAGTGTGTGTATTTTTTTAATTCATTAAGATTGTTTCAAAAGTTGAATTGGTGTTCTACATTAATTCATCTAAGTATTAATCACCCTTTGAGAAACCTGTTGACCAATTGAACATTTAAATTTCTACTGCCTTAATTAACTGGGCTGTTTTTAAAATTGTGTGTTTTCATAACCATAATGTTTTTAACAGAAATTTTTATTGGAAATCAATTCACCCCCTCTTGAGTATCCACTCTGACCAACAGTTTATAATTTGGGATTTTCTACCATTTACAGCAAATCATGGTTTAATTGGGTCAAATATATAGGTATTTATTATGTATATGTAATATAAATCCATGGGAGTGTGATCATACCTGATTTCATATTTTATTGTGATAGGTGAATCACTTATTTGTTATATGTATGAATTTTACTGTGTTTGATGAAATTATTAGATGAGTTGAGATGATGAATTGATAATTTTTAAGGGAAATGTTTGGAATCATGTTGGAGATGATTGACACCTAGTTTTATAAACTTTCACCCCATAAGGGAGATATATTAGTTTTTTATCTTGATTATGAATAAAGGATTAATGGTGGATTTATTATGTAAAATGTATTCTAAGTTCATGTAATTGATTATGATGTCCTTAGTTTGAAGTTGGGGATTTTGGATAATGATGGTGACTAGTGATAGATTGGTCAAGGGTGGAACATATGTGGATTATAGTGTTTACTCCATTTTGAGGCAGGTGCCACCTAAATACTCCCATAGTTTTATATAAGTATCATGATATGTGTGTTTTGTGGGTTATGAAGGGTGTGTATATAACCTCAATGAAACAAAATTGTTTTTATTTATCATAAAATAAGTATGAATCATTATTTCCATATGTGGTTCTTATTGAAATTAGTTTTGATTCTATTTTTTTCAATAATCATATGAATAACGGGATGTGTCATTAAACAATGAACATGGAACCAAGTGGGGGTGTCTCTTTAAAATGTAATGACATAGTGTACCATGATAGGTTCTATTGAGAATCTTATAATGATATAGATCACGGTTATGTGAGAGGGTTGCATGGGGTATCCTTACGATTGTATTTATATTTGGTTATTAACATGGTATATTGTTTCAATATATGAAAGAAAAAAGGGTTTCTTAGATTTAATTAAACTGAATATGGGTATATGGTACCTTGGATATATTACTAGGATAATGGGTTTTGTGTAAAATTCATTGCCTAATATTGATTTAAAATTAAAATTAGATACCCTTTAAATATTGGAATAGATATATTGCATGATATGAATTGATTAATAATTTATTATAATATGTTATGATTTCTAACGTGTTATACTGTGGATTATGTTATAAAATTTCCTATACTAAAAATATTTTTATTCTTGTATATGGATAAGGAATGGGATGGTATTCCCATGAGCTTGGTGATATGTTCTATATTAACTATATGTTAAAATGATTAGATGATATAGTTTCTACCAATTATATGTAGATATTTGTTGGGGATATGATACCTGATGACATGACCATAGATTCTTGATATTATTATGATTCAAGATGAAATGAAAATGGTTATTAATATTAATGATTTTATATGATGAAATCAATGTGTTTCTTAATAATTTTTATGTTAAAAGATGAATTCCCACATTTATTAATATTTTCATAATGTTGGGTGACATGACCTTGTTTATTAAAATTGTTTATGTTGTGAAAATACATGACTATACTTGTTGGTATTGTTATGTTTTGGGATGATATTATCATTTTTATGGATATCGTTATAGAACATGAATATATTATAGTTTATGTTAATATTTTTTTTAATGTGATATGAATTTCCAATTTTTATTGATATTGTTATGAATAAGGGTGAAATTTACATGGTTGTTAATATTTTTGATGTTACCGTATTAAATTTCTATATTTTTTGATGTCGTTTTTGATATGGCATGGCATGACCGTGCTTATTGATATTTCAATTATTAATGTGACATGAACATGGTGATTGATATTTTTTATGTTGTAGGATGACATGAATATGTTTTTTTATATTTTTTATGATGTAGGATGACATGCCCATGTTTATTTATATTGTCATGATTTGGGATGACATGACCATGGTTATCGATATTGTTTATGTAACATCATTACATCACTGTGTTTATTGATATTATTATGTTATATCAGGATATATCCATGTTTGTTGATATTGATATGATACCGGATGAAATTCCCATGTTTTTTACTATTTTCTATGACATGGGATTATATTCACACAGATCATGATATTTTTTGTAGCATTAAACCATATGCTGACTTCTCTATGTAATAAATGGGTGATGGATAATTGTCTGGATGAGACACATAAAAACTAACACACACATATCTTATATCATGTCCATATCTCAAACATTAAATATAATAAATAAATTCAGAACCCCAGAACCCAAAGGATAAGTGACTTAGGAGTCTAACTACATAAATGTCTTATTTCACATTATTTCTTCAACGTCTGCCTCAAATAAATTTATCACATATTTTTCTTCGATAAATATAATACTTCATACCCTTATTTAGTACATGGGGAATATAAACATAATAAAGTGTGATTTAAAATTACTAGTAAGTAAAAACATATCAATGAGTTACAAAGGTGAAAATAATAATCATGTGAGAAAACATGAGCCAGTTAAAACTATATGATTAAAAATAACATGAAATCATAAAAGATGTTTATAAAGAATAAGAGAAGGATATATAAACTTAAAGGATCAAACATATACCACATCATAATAATGGAGATACAGGATATAATAATCATAATCCATGGAGAATATTATTGAAATGTTCTATAACATATAAATTTAGTGTAGTAATAAGCATAATAAATGTACATAGATAACCACAATAATATCTGTAAACTAAATTATGAACATAACTACCCATAATAATCTCCATGTAAAAACCTATGTACATTTATATCGACAATCATGTCCCTGAATAAAATTGTGAACAAGGATACAAGAAATCATGTCCATGAACAAACTTGTGAAGAAATCTACCCACAATCATGTCCATACACAATATAATTATCTTACGAGATATGAAACATTACCCAATAAATTAGAGGGAAATATAATTCAGAGACAAACCATGGTAAAATGAAGGAGAATAAATATTGGTTCCACATTAACATGAAAACATTCATAATTCCCTCATATATTAATTAACTAATATAAAAGCGTTTTTGAAAAATTACATAAGACATCATCATAATACTTAAAAATAAATAACATGGATAATATTATTATATCAAACATCTGGTAAATTAAAAGATACATTATAGGATGTTTACAATGAATAAAAACTCCACTATAAGATTATTAAAAATTCCTTTGAAAAATCAAGAGAAGTATCCCTTAATTTTGATATTTTTATTTAAACTAAAAACATTATAAAATAATTCAGAAAACAGTTAATTCAAAAAATACTTAAAACTAAGAACTAAAAAATCATAAAAAAACCTAAAGAAAACAATGAGAAAATGAATTCATACAAAAAATTTTAAAAAGATATTCCTTATAAGAAGGTCAATATTAGGAAAAAATAATCATGCCAAGAATATAAAAATATAAAAACCTTCTGAAAATAATGTAAAATCCATTGAAAATTACCAATGTAATCATCCAAGTAGACATAAGGACATCTATAAACCCAAATAAAAAATATGGACCAAGAGGAGAAATATTCCTAACCAAAAATTAGATATTAGGTTGGATCTTTTTAAAAACATACTTTTGTTGGAATTTTGAATCAAAGCGGTGTAAAATGGTAAAAAGATATATAAATCCTAGAAAAGAAAAAGAGTAGAATAAAAAAGATAGGGTTTTACAGATAAATAATATTTAATTTAAAGTATAAATTTATATATACTCAATATTGATTTAAATGTAATATTGTAAGAGAAGATATTTCCTTGGGCTTCCTCTTTGCCAAAATGTTAGAAACTCTAATGTTGAGCTCAATATTCTCTTATAGAGCCTCTTAAAAATCTTTTATTTGGACTCCTAGTGATAAGGTGAATCCTACATGACATAGAGTCTTGTTAGGGAAAGATTTATATATGAAAATGAGATAAATTTAATGGAAAGGTGTAAATTTAGGTGGGTAGAAGAGGGGTACTTCTATAGGTGATATTGAGAGGAAATTTTACAAAAACCAATTAAATAAGGGGTAAAGATATAATTTTAAAAATTTAAGTGGAATCAAGAGGAAACAGTATAGATAATAGATTATAAGAGGTCAATCATTTGATTCCCTGGACCCGCAATCATGGATTTGGTTATCATATAATCTTACTTTACACACATTATTTGATACCATATATAATGGTTTGGTTATAACCATAAATAATTACCAAATAAATAATAATTATTGAATATATTATATCTAAAGGTTTTTTTGGTTTACAACATTAGTGAGTTAGGAAACATCATAAACTAACAAAGTACATGTTTTTCTCAACTAATGGGTATTTTTTCCATTATATATAAGATATTACTTAATTCATGATAATTATTAATAATGTACCATACCTTATTCCACACATGATATCCTTTTATACATTTCAGGTGTACTATTATTATTTATAACCTATATAATGAAAATATAAGAAATGGATAAGCTCAAGAAATCTGTAATGAAAATATATAACTAATGAAATCATGGAATAAACATGGAGTAGATATAAAGGTAGGAATATGTAAAAATCATGAAGGATTAATGTACATGAAACTAAGAGCGTTATATATCTACTATAAATAAATAATTAAATGGATATCAATAATATTGATCTCATACTGATGGAATTAACAATTTCTAACATTAAAATCATTCTATAAAATCCTTATGTGAGGCCAACTTACTTATCATCGAGACCACAATCAAGATATATTACTAAATTGGATAGGTATATACTAAATAATAAAAACTATTTTTCTCATGATATATGTTGATGCATCAAGTGGATAAATAATTCTAGACTCCATAAATCTCCTAAATATGTCTAATTCATTCACCATAATAACTAAAAATACATTTCATACTATTCTATTAGGAATCTTTCATAGAATAAAAACATGGAAATCCAAATAATTATTAATACGGAATAATAATACATGATCAACATATGTTAGTAGTTAATAATTTTTAAAATAATAAAATACTCGTAATCATGTAAATAAAATGTATCATTGGATTATAACCATTCTTGATAAAGAAGGTTGACGGTTAAACAACACATAATAAACATTCCAACAAAAGCCCATATTTAAAAAATTATATTTCGTAAGACAACATTTTTTCCCACGTAAATAGAATTACATTTATTCTATGTAAAGATAATCCAATATTTATTATGAAAAATGTGATTTTTACACCATATGGATGAATGAGTGTAAGACCAATTCAATACTAGAATAACATGATCATAAGGAATCCATAGAAAGAAGGTGGATGGCTTCAAAATAACAAAACTAATAAGTGAGAAATATTCATCAAAACATTTATGTGGTATGAATGTATATCATGAATAAAATAATTTTATATTGGTCGGAGTAGTTTACTGAAGAGGGGGGGGGGGTGAATTGAGTATCTATAAAAATTTCTGGTTTAAAAGTATTCTTAAAATGGTTTCTCCAATAATGTTAAATACAACCTAGTTAATCAACGTTATACTGTTATGAACATTTGACTGTTTCAATAACTTATAAGAAGATTGATTAATTCTCAGTAATCCTAAGATCAGTTATTAATATTACTTTTGATGTTATTATACTAAGGAAAAACAATTATAACATCCTTCCATGATTAACTGTCAAATTGAATTAATTTATTTCTGAATTTTATAGTGAAGCTTTAAAACAGAGAAGACTAAATTAAGAATCACATCGGATATAAAACAATTCATTCAGTCTAAAGACGAGACCTAATCCACTCCACTTGGTGATCATTTACCACTAAGTAGTTTATATAAATAAACTTGATCCACACCCTGGATCGGGGTTAACAACAGTACACATGACTGTCCATGTCACTTGACCTCTTCCACATTTCTCCATCGGTACAAACTACCAGGCCACATTGGGACCTATTCCACACTTATTCGTGGGTATAAAAGTGTAAAAACATGTTCAATAAAGGATATCTGGTATCCTTAAGTTCAATGCATGAGATAGAGTGTGTTGTTATATAGATACACACACTGCTCGAAAGCTAATAAAATGATACACAACAGAGAGGAAATATTGAAATAAGTTTAAAAGTGCTCTGAGTGTTTGTCTTTGCATCCTTGGACTTCTGAGATAATGCAGATGCAGAAATCAAGTGCTCGGATGGAAAACAGAATGTCGCATGTCAGTCATATCCGGCTTGTGTTTTTCGTGATGTTTGACAGTGCGAAGATGTTCTAGATTTTGGGATTCAAGTATGCTTCATGTGTTCTTTAGCAGCGTCGAGTTGCATGTGACAATTATTTCTTAGAAAATCTATGATTGTGTTCTTTATTATCATCCTTTTTCCATTTTCCTCACTTTCATCGGTATATTGATTCTGGTACGCATTACTCTTTTATCTTGTAGTGCTTGTGTTGGAGCTGAAAGGTTGCCTGTATTCGGCACCTCATACCTCGTAATGTCACGTGACATTTCTACAAAGAATCATTAAGTAGATCAGTGAATTTAAAACTTCAAATATGACCATTAGAAATTAAATTGAAAAACAAAAAATCATATTAAGAAACTGTGTCACAGTATGTCATGGAAATGGTGTCTCTTTCAAACATTGTCCAGATTGGTCAGGATTTATGTATTTCATTTTCTCGTTCATGGTGTCTCGTTCCTGGTGTCTCATGGTTCATGGTGTCTCATGGTTTATTGTGTCTCGTGGTTCACGGTGTCTCATGGTTTACAGAGTCTCATGGATCACGGTGTCTCATTCACAGTGTCTCATGGTTCATGGTGTCTGGTTCGCAGTGTCCCATTAATTTTCCAGAAAAACATAACCTGTGGCAGACTCCAAGTGTCTCAGACATAGCCAAATATGGGTAATCATACTTAAGCAGTGATATTCATAGAATGAGTTATAATTAATCATTTTTCAATGAAATTATAAATTAAATCAAAAGATAGTGTAAATAACCAAACTGAGTGTGTAAGACTTAATAGTTTTGGATAGATTATACTAAACAACTGTACATTTGATTTGAGATAGATTTCCTAGAGTTAATAGGGTTTATGACTGAATAGGATTTTTGATCCTTAAAACATGATTAATACATGAGGATTCAAACATTATATAATACCATTTAATATAATAAAATGAAAAATGTACCCAAATTATATGAAATAATTTCAAGGGAATGATATAACACAATGAATGAAAATTGAGTTACTAAAAATTTCACTACCGTGAAAATAATTGAATAAATAGACTCATGAAAAGTGTAACATGATTTACATTGTAAATAACATTAAATAAAAACATTATTATTATAATTTGTTCATTAATAGTGTATATACCTTAAAACGTATAAATGGTTCACAAAATGTATTATATCTCAATGAATCAAAATTGAGACACAGAAATCCCTTGCAGCATGGGTAACAATTTAATCAAAATCCCTTAAAATAAAGTGATTATAATTAAACTATACATATCATTATTAAATGATAATTAATGATATTATATCATAAATAATTAGTATATACACTATAAAAATGAAAGTCGTGAAATAATACCAAGCATGTATCAAAGAGAGGAATTTGAGATGTAGTGCTTACCTCTTTTCTTGAGCTCCATGAACATACCTTAACCTATTTTATCACAAAAATATCTACAATAATCGATTAATTATGAAACATTATCATATATATTTTAATCCATCATATATATAAATAGTAATTATTTATATGAATTCTTTATCTTTTCCATTCCAGGTGTTGATAGCCTCTTTTTAATTAAGAGGGAAAACCCCCAAATATGAACAAAAAATGAAAGAGTCTCCTTTAGAAACTGGGAAAAGTGGGAACCCAAAACAAGAACTAGATGAAAAAATATCCTAAAGGAATTGTGGCCTAAAATTCTATACATGTAATGAAATTTTCATTTTGAAAAAAACATCAAGACAATACCAACTAAGAGTGTCGTCACCCCTAGTTAGACAATTCAACATTATTTCCTATCAAAGATGATCCACCACCCCAACCATGAATTGTGACATGTGGTTCAAAAAAACAAGGAAGATCACTTCTCCACCCCACAATAATATTTGAGTGGGGCACCAGATGAACGATGCAAGAACACCTATATCTCTTTCATGTCACCCACCCAGTAGTTCTAGCATGGATACTACTGTAAATCCAACCACATACACTGCATAACCAGATTAAAATCACTGTAAAAAACATCAAATGGTAGTCCATATACAGTTGAGAACAATATTCTATTTCTTTTTTATTTTTTTTGATGCTAAAAATACCCTTAATTGTTTTCTAATGATTTTATTTTAAGTTTATTTCAAGAATTTATTATTCATCATATTTTTAATACTAGAAGAAATATTTAAGTTCTTAAACAATTAGAATTAATTGCTAAAGTATTCAAATTAGAGTGTTCTAGAAAACACTATTCATTATCAACATATTCAATAATTTCTTAATCATGTTTTGGAAACACTGTTCACACCATATGTGGAAAAGTCTAGCATAAGTATAGAATGTGGTGTAAAATTTATGAGATATTAGAAATGTATGGTCAAATAATCATACGTTATCAGAAAATTATGGAAGAAGAACCCTACATTAAGAAGGAACTGAATGTTTGGGATATTGGAAAATTATGGAAGGAGAACCATGCTTAAGTTTTAAACATTACATTTATTTCTCAAAAGTATGGTTCATCAACCATACTTTTGTGAATAACCTTACGTTTCATCAATAAGTATGGATCATGTACCTTATGTTTGGAAGCATATAAAAGTATGGATAATTTATCATCCTTTTTTATTCAACCTTACATTTGAATTATGTGTCATCAAACCTTACGTTTGTGATCTACCTTACATTCAGAATACACATGATATACAGTTGAACCTTACATTTGGCGTCGGAGAATTAGAGACGATATTATTATTCAACGGTCTTCAAGGGAATTATTAGGCTGATTTCAAGCCAGATTAAAAGATAATTTTAAAGTGCATCTTTGACTGATTCAAATCCATATATCTATGATTCAAAGGATAAATTTAAAAATATATTTTCATACCAAATTTTCAGGGGAGTTACAACTGCTATGTTATTTCGAATTTTTGGATATCGCGATTCTAAAGGTGAGTTTTGTGGATCTAAATATGAAAGAAGAACACTCGACTTTATAAGCCTGTATCATTTTGTATACAGAGAGACAGTTGAGATAATCTAAAATTACCAATCTGCTATTACGAAGAGCAACAAAGCTATGTTTATTGAAGAAGAAGAATCACAATAGATGATTCAATCATTTGACATCAAAGATCTATTTTGAATCTACTACAGATGAAGTTACAAATTATTCTTCTATATCTACGGAAACCGTATCGACACATAATGAATCTTACATGAAGATCCTTATTTCTAAAGACGATGATCCATCTACTATCAATTTCATTCCATTGCAATTGTGAAGAATAATGGGAAATTATTTTCAAAGAACTAATAATTATTTTTATCCCGAGTGACAGGATTTTCGTACTAAGTTATGTAGGTTCTGCAATTGAACCAAAAGGCTCTGTTTTGTCTTATTTTTTAAAGGTGTCACCTTCCTTTACTCAGTTTTGGAATGTTATGTTGTTAAGAGGACCTGATAGTGAAAATCAACAAGCTCATTGAGTAGAGTGTTGGTGGAGTGGACTAGGGGCCTTCTGTTCCCCGAGCCACTGTACATCATGTGTCCTATGCTATTTATTCCCAACTGCTAAATCTTTGATTTAAAGGTAAAAATGTAGATCACGATTATGCAATGAAATTGTGAAAGATTCAATCCACCCCCCTCTTGTGTATATTTGGTATAACACGATCCAACAATTGGGGTCAAAGGAGTTTCTTTATGAAAATGTTTTAACAAGTTGAAAGTGATTAATGATTATACACAAAGAAAGATGACTAATATAGGAGAGGGAATGTCTATGGTCAGTGCATCGTACTTAAATGGAGAAAATTATGGATGCTGGAAGTCGAGAATGATAATTTATCTAAAAAACCTTTGATACAGAGTATATTCTATGATTCTGACTCCATAAGAAATACCAGATAAACCTGAAACATGGAGTGCAGTTGCTAAAGGAAAATAAGATATGAACTCGAAGGCAATGAAAGCAATTATATGTGGTCTGGGACCTGATGAATTCAATAGAGTATCTCAATGCCCGACAGCATATGATATGTGGAAAACTATTTTTGTTTCTTAGGAAGGAACTAACAATGTTAGAAAAATGAGATATGCCACTACTAAGCTTATATTTGATAAATTCAGAATTATTGAAGGTGGATGCATTACTTAAATGAATGGAATATTGACAGAAATTATCAATAATATAACTGCTTTGGGAGAACCAATCAAACTAGCAGATCAAGATTTATAAGTAATGAGAGTGCTACCTTCTAAATTGAATGGAATCTCTACTATAGTCTGATAGTCAACACTTATCAAAGACTTAACCATGAGAGAGCTGATTGGAACACTTTTGATGTATGAATCTAAGATGCAAGATGAAGCAAATGAGAATACTTTTTTTATCATGAAATATGACACTTCCTTAAAAGTGTCATCACAAAGTAAAACCTGAAAGATAAATAAAAAGGAACTAAAGGTGAAATCAAAAAGTTCTGATTCATCAAATTTGGATGTAGAACTGCCTTATCTAACTAGAAAGTTTATTAAATTCTAAAAAAATAATAAAGGCTTCAAAAAACATTCAAAAAGGATGAAAATGAAGTCAGATGTTATGAGTTCAAGAAAATGGGGCACATGAGTCATGACTGTCCTCAGTTAAAAGAAGACAAGAAGAAGAAGTTCTTTAAAAGGAATGATTAATAGCAAAAAGATAAGAAAGCATGGAAAGCTATATGGAGTGTGTCCGTAGACTCCAACAGCTCTTCAGAATTAGAATCAGAGAAGGAAGAAGTTAATCAGAAATCCAACATGTGCATTATGGTAGAAACAGATGAGGTACAATCATACTACTCTTCTGATTTTAATGGTGAATCATGTTCTAGAACAAGTTATTATAATTAAATACATTTAGCCTACAACAACAATTTTGAAGTAAACTATGATTATCTTTTTTTGAAGCATAAGTCTTTAAAGAAAATTCACAAGGCTATTTTAGATGAAAGAGATACAATACTGAAACAACTTAAAGAGTTAACTGATATGTATAATTCAATTAACAATAACTATACATATTATGAATCAAAGGTAAAAAACACATCAAAATGAAGTAGAAACCTATAAAACTTCATCCCTTGTTTTTACAGAAGGAGAAAAATCTTTGAATGAAATTCTTAGAAAAACTATCATTAAGAATGAATGATTTGTAATTGGATGTAATGGTAAAAAACCTAAGCTGTACAAGATTTATTTTGTTCCAATCTCAAAAAGATTAAATTGTAGTTAATGTGGGACAAGGGGACATATTTCAAAAAAAATTCTTAAGAAAACCTCAAATAAGTTTCATTAAGAAATCTTTTGTATCAAATAATTTATTTGATTCTATAGAATTTAGAAAATCTATGAAATTCGCGATTCCCAGATCTCTTTTGTCTAACACTCATGGACCCAACAGAATGTGGTTACAAAAGCAATTTGTATAAATATCTATGTAGGAAGCAGGTCATAGAAGCTAAAAGGCCACATGTTATATGGACAATGGCTGGTCAAGTTATATGAGTGGAAGCTCATCGAATTTCACTACACTAACTCAAAAAGATGGTGGACTAGTCACATTTGGTGACAATTACAAAGGCAAGATATTTGGATTTAGATCAGTTGGAGATCCAGAAGCTGTCTCAATCAATAAAGTATTTTATGAACCAGGATTGAAACACAATCTAATAAGTATCTCTCAACTCTGTGATGATGGTTATGTTGTTGATTTCTCTAACAATTGTTGTTCTGTTTTCAAAAATAAGATGCTTAAATTTAGAGCACCTAGAACTGATAATGTGTACACCCTGGATTTAAATTCCTTGTGTAAACAAAAAGTTATCTACTTAACTACTAAGATAAATGAATAATGGATCTGGCATAGAGGGATTGGACATTTCAATATATATTCTTTAAATAAGTTATTTAAGAAACAACTAGTTTCTGATTTTCCTAGTCTCAATTTTAAAAATGAGAGATTTTGTGATGTATGTCAACTTGGCGAGTAACACAAATCATCTTTCTAATCTGTTAACAAAATTGCTACATCTAAACATCAAGCACACATCTATATAGATTTTTTTGGAACTTTATGGGTAGAAATCTTGGCCGTTAAATTAAATGTATATGTTTTAGTTGATGACTATTCTAGATTTACATGGATTTTCTTTTTTAAATTTAAAAATGATGCTTTTACATTATTTTAATGTTTTTGTAAAGATGTTCAAAATGAAAAAGGTTTTAAGATAATTTCATTAAGAAGTGATCATGGTGGAGAATGTGATAATCTATAATTCAATTACTTTTACTCAAATATGTGTATTAAACACAACTTCTCTGCACCAAGAACACCTCAAAAAATAAAATTTGTGAAAGAAAAAATATGACTATTCATGAAATGGATAGGAATTTTCTAAATTAATACAGTCTTCCTACCCATTTATGAGTAGAAGCTATAAGTACAGCCTTCTATATAATGAATAGAGTTTTAATTAGACCAATTTCGAAAATGACACCCTATAAAATATGGAATAACAGAAAAACTAAAGTAAATCACTCCAATGTTTTTGGATGCAAGGTTTACACCTTAAACACCAAGAAAAATCTTGCTAAGTTTGATCCAAAATCTAATGAAGACATTTTCATAGGATATTTTGCTGCTTCCAAAGCTTATAGAGTTTTTAATAAAAAGTCAAGGATTATTGAAGAATGAGTTCATGTGAAATTTGATGAATCTGATCACTTTGAGAAAAGGACATATCTAATAGATGAATATGATTCTAATGATAACATGAGACTTGAGAACCTAAAAGATGATTTTGAGAAATATATAAATAAAATTCAGTCTAGTACAGAAGAACATGACACTGAAGAACTTATAAGTGTACTACCTAGACAGTCAGGACCCTAATGAATCACCCTTTAGAAACTGTAATAGGAGACTAAGAAACAGGAATAAAAACTAGATGGAACATAAGAAATATTGTTGATTTTTATGTTTTCCTGTCCCAATTAGAACCAAATCTATAGAATAAGCTTTAGATGATGAAAGTTGGATGACAACAATTCAAGAAGAACTAAACCAGTTCAAAAGAAATGATGTTTGGAATTTAGTTTAAAGAACACAGAATCATCCAGTTATAAGAATTATATGGGTCTTTAGAAATACACGTGATGATCAAGGAAAAATAACTAAGAATAAAGAAAGAATATTAGCTAAAGGATTTAATTATGAAGAAGGTATATATTATGATGATACCTTTGTACCTATAGCTAGATTAGAAGCCATTATAATACTTTTAGCCTATGCATCACATATAGACTTTAAATTATATCATATGAATGTTAAGTCTAACTTTTTAAATAGTTATTTAATGGAGGAAGTTTATGTTGAGAAAGCTCCTGGTTTTGAAAATTCACAAAAACCAGATTCTATTTTAAAACGTACTAATGCTCTTTGTGGCCTTAAACAAGCACCTAGAGCTTGGAATGAAATATTAAACTATTTTCTTTTAAAAGATGATTTTACTATTGGAAGGTAAGATCCAACACTATTTAAGAAAAATGTAGACTCTAATATTTTATTATTTCAAATTTATGTTGATGATGTAATATTTAGATCGACTAATAAATCTCATTGTCATGAGTTTTCAAATATAATGAAAAAAGAATTTTAAAAGTGTATGATAGGATAATGAAATATATTTTAAGGTCATCAAATTTATAAAAAAGGTTTTGGAATTTTTTTTATATCAATGAAAATACATTTCTGATTTATTAAAGAAATTTGGACTTGAAAATAGCAAGACATATACAACTCCTATGTGTACTAATATGAAACATGATTTGGATGAAACTGGGAAATTAGTTGTCAACAAGTTATATAGGGGTATGATTGATATTCTATTATATCATACTACTATCATGTCAGATATAATGTATTCAGTATGTCTTTGGGAAAGATTTCAATCAAATCCTGAAGAATCTAATTTAACTGCTATTAAAAGAATTTTTAGATATTTAAAAGGAACTATTTTTTAATCTCTTCTCTATTCAAAAACGTCTGATTTTAATTTAATTTCATATTCAGATGAAAAATTTCAGAGTTGTATATTATATAGAAAAATCACTTCAGGTACTTCTCACATTTTAGGAAAATCCATAGTTGTGCACAAGTCTTGTGGATGAAAAACACACTTATGGATTTTTGACTAAATTTTAATAATACACCTATTATATGTGATAATACAAGTGAAATAAATATTTCAAAAAAAATCCTATTAATCATTCTTGGTCTAAGAATATTGATATCATACATAATTTTCTAAGAGACCATGTTCTTCAAAAGGATGTTTTCTTAGAATTTGTATGTTTTGAAATTCAATTAGATGATATTTTTACTAAACTGCTTCCCACTATAAGGTTTGATTTTATTAATTGGGAGCTAGTTTTGTTTATTTTTACATAACATTTTAATTTTATTCATTTGATTATGTTTTTTCTAAATAAATTATTTAATTGTTTTTCAAACAGAATAATTTTAATTTTTAATAGATATTTTTTTTGCACGCGTACAATTTTATTTGTTTTTAAAATTTATGTAATGATGATTGATAATAAGGGAATCAATACTGTCAGAGCCCTTTAAAATTATGAATAATATCATTTCTACCAAAAACACTTTTGAGTTCGCGAATCATTACCACTGTTTGTCAATCCGAACTTGAAGATTTGAAACCCTAATCCTTTTTTGAACCTTTAGATATTTATGATAGAAATGGAGAAGACTAAGAGAACCGATGAGGCTAAGACCAGCACTGCCAAGTGACAGTGATCCGAAGGATGGAAAAGTTTGCAAAGAAAGGTTATAGATATGGAATGGTTATATCAGAAAAACCTATTGTTAAAGCATGATATTTCTTTCCAAAACCTCTAATAGACTTTTAATGGTGAGAAAACTGAGATTTTATATAAGGTGGATCTTTTTTATTTATTCAAATCTGTTCAGTTTATTCTGGATGATGATGAAATTCCATGATAACAAAAATAGAAGACTGAGATGTTTCTATCTTTTCGGTAGAGATATATTGTAAAGACCCGAATCCTGACATACATAGACTTTACATTACTTTTTTGGAATACTTAGTACATAACAAAAACACACACACACACAAGGATCGTAATGGTTTAGTGTCTTTGGAAACTCGGAACGTAATCTTCTAATCGTGGTGAATGATCTTCAATATCTCCCATAAAGATCTTCCCTTTTTTTTACCTAAAACCTTTCTTTATATCCTGGGGAAAAGAAAACATAAAAGGGTGAGCTCAAATGCTCAGTAAGGGTATGCAAAAGAAAAATAAATCACATCATATTCATAAGAACATAACTTTTGGAAATCTTAACCTGCAAAAGAGAGCATAATTTCATAACATGGGATAAATCATAGTAGTGAAATGTAATCACAATAATCATAACTTAAAACATTAAACTTTGTGGCATTCACACATAATCATAGAGAATCATTTCTTGTTAGTCAAGACTCATTGACAAGACTATCTTAGTGGACAAAGTCCCTTTCTGAATCGAGTAACCCTCGTTTCAGTCCTGTTTCACTGAACCGGTATAACCTACCATTCCAGCCATGTCTATCTCATGAGATATAAAATCTTTACCCAATGCATTGGAGGGAGATATAGGTCCCACCCATCTTATAATGAATCCTTTATTATGTGTGCCACATAATCATAAACCATACATCATAGCGTAACCCATGTAATAAAAATGGGATTCTTAAACAACATGACATCATAAAACAATTCATATAAGATAAAGGAATTCATAAAAATATTTCCATCACAACATAATCAAACCAATGTAATAATAGGGATAAAAACAGAACCCTTTTATTATCTTAGATGGAAAATAATTTTGATAAAATACTTGAACTCCATTCTTGAGGAAAATATCCTTTCTACTTCAAAAACATTTTTCCTTTCATAACATGTCATACGACTTTAAAATAAAAGAAGTTGATTAAAAATAAACTTGAAAACTTGTAAAGGAATTTTCTTGGAAATAATGTTTTAAAAATCCATTCATGCCGTATAAGATAAAAAAACATTCTTCATACTTTTGTCGGAAAATTCAAAAAGTACCACGTACGAAAAACGACAAAAGATTCCTTTCATACATATTACTAAAAACTCACCGAAGGGTAAAAATGGATTTAAACAATTTTAGGTGGATGGAAATAATATTATATATTGATGAAACATGGATTTGGATGATAAAATACACCCCATTAAATACTTACGAATAAACAATCTCAGATAAAAATGAGATTGTGATATTTCCCTTACCTTAGGTCCGATTTGCTTCGTAAGTGTCCGAAACTCCTCTTCTTTGAAGCGCCTCTTTGAGACCTCTGCTTAGGGCACTAAAATTGGTCTTTGAGGAAGACCAGAACCTCTAGGATGTTGCTACGGAAGTGGAGAAGATATTTTTGCAGTGTTTGGCCGAGCTTAAGTTCTCAACTTGGTGTGAGGAGGAGGGGGAGGAGGTGCCCTTTTATAAGGGAGGAGAGGGGCACCTTAAGAATATCTCAAAATATTATTTTATATTAAAGTCAAAATCGGTTTATAATGGCTCCAAAGGGTCTTATTTCGAAGATAAGGTGGGGATGGGTCGAAATCCTATCATCCAATAGGATTTAGACAAGTTTAGGGTATTATTTTAACCTTATCAATTAGATTTAACTCTAAGTTAAATAATTTAACTTTTACCGTGTCTTTTTGTTTTCTTTCACTATATGGTTAATAAACTTACTATAACATGACAAAAGAACCCCAAATTGTTTATTATTAATATATATATCCTTATCTATGTCATTTGGCTGAACCTTAGATTTTTAGGAATACAATAACAATTAATAATATAATATTTGATTTAAAAACTATTTTGTGTCAATTTTGACACTATTTGATATATGATTTTTGTGAAAGTCATAACAGAATTATATGTTCGAACCATGTTGATTAAATCAACATTAATATATCGTAGTAACCTAGAAAATTATTGTAATTCATAAAAAGTATTAAATAACATTTATTTTGGTGTTTATAACATCAATTATGTCAATATTTCATTAATAAGATAATTACTGCATCATCATTGTGTCATAAATAAATTAAATTATTTAATGTCTAAAAATTACAATTAAAATACCATCATGTAGGAAATATTTTTAGATTTCTAATGAATATTTATAGTCGAATTTATCTTATGTATAACCCCATATTAAAAATGATTTACTTATTAAAATTTGATTTTAACTATTTTAACCCTTCTTTAAATAAATTAATAATAAATGTCCTAATCTAATCCAAGTGGGCCTAAATGGTCATATTTTATTCCTAAGTTTGTTTTTGGTCGAATTACACTTGTCCAATAGAATTAGGACACGTGTTAGGGTAATATTAATATCATATTTACCCTTAGTTACCCTATTTACTATTAACTGCGGTAAAAATAGTAAAAAGTTACTATTCACCAAAAAAATTATTTTTATCTCATTGAACCACATTTTACTTACTGATATCAACCGTGTCTGTCGGATTTTTGAAATTCCATTCACAGAAGCGGTAAAATTATGTTTTATGAAAAATTCGGTTTTTTAACTACCACTTAGTAGTTTCACTATTCATCAAAAATTGATGTTTTTCAGAACAATGCCAAAATTTCATCCTAAGCTATATTTCATATTCCGAATTCAAAAATGAAGTCTATTTTACCAAATTCCTAACATAGAAGTTGCATTAATTAATTTTATAATTAAATCCCGCTGTTAAAACAAATAGCGTGTTTTTAAGAAACAATATCTATCAAAAGATTGACACTTGTTTATGTCTGGTTTAAATGTGAAATTACATCCAATGACCAACATTGTATTAAATTGTAAAAATATATTCTAAATATACTTTAAAACCACTCAAATTAATTATTTATCACTATTAATTATTTTTATTAAAAAAGTTGTTTTTAATTATAATTTAGTAATTTTCACTATTTATCAGAATATGAAAGTTATCCGAAAAGTACCAAAATTTCACCTTAGGCTAAATTCAATACTCCGAATCCAAAAATGAATTCCATTTTGAAAAATAAAATTTACAAAATTTCAAAAAGTGGTTATTACTATTCATAACGGCTAGTTTTAATAATATCTTAATAGCATATCGTTGTTTAGTGAAACTCGGTATTGCGTACTACACACGCTATCGAGGAAGGTCGCGATGGTGTGTAATGCAAGGAAAGTCAAGGATGCGTGTTGTTCAAGATCCTTTTGGTGTAGCGTACAACACAAGACATTAGTGAAATAAAAAAAATACTTTTCATAAAATCTCGGGCTGTTACATTCTACCCCCCTTAAAATGAATTTCGCCCTCGAAATTCGTCGGGGTTGTAAATGGTTTACTATTCGAAAGTTTCTTTAATGGAAACCCACATCGTAAAAAGGAATACCAAAACCAAAATTTTAAAACAAAAGTATGAAACATAACGATTACCCAAATAAACTAATCACTGGGTTTCCACATAGGTGAAAATATGGATATGGAAGAAAAATCTAACCATCATGTTCTGATGGAGAGTGGTAGAGAACATGGCTATGGAAAAGCCAACAATCACAAATCCATAAATTTGTGACGATCTAAGGTACCATCCGATTCATCAGGTATAAGATCACTAGAACAACATTTTTGGTTTTCAAGATCATTTCCCTAAAGTTGAAAATTTTAATTAGAATAAATACTTTCTTTATTTTGGTACAATATCACTGTTGTTCATGCCTTGAACAATTTCCACTTCATCTCTTAAATAAATGAAGTTGAATTTGTTATTCGTGAAGTGTTAGCAGATCATGTGATAGAATGACGAGTCATTCCATCTGTCTCAAACAAAAGGTTAGAAAAAATTATATACATAAGTCGATCTATAGTGAGATTAATCACATATGGTTCCTAAAATGGACTTATACTTCATATATCATACTGCTTAATATAATAAAACTAGTTTCTACTAAACAGGGACTTCCTGTAGGCCAGTGGTAGGCGATAAAGGCCAGTCGCACATCGGTTGTGGGTTCGATTCCCACAGCCTTGTCCGAAGCGATGGGTTGTCGCCCATCCTGCAGGTTGTCCTTTTTCTAAAACTACATTACTATAACATCACATAAATAATATCAAAAAACGTTCTATACTTAAACAATACTAACTTATGGTTAACATAATCCATTACAATCTTTAGGCTTATCTAAAATACTTCGGTCCAAGCTCATAGTATAAAGAAAATGATTACTTGAAATGTCATCAACCAAGCATGTGAATACCATCATTTATCCCCCATATATCTTGTTGGTCACATTCCAATCATGTGAATACCTTAATGATGTATTCTCTTGAAAAAAAAATACCCATTAAACCTTAGTGAAAACATGAATGTTGTCAAAAGTTAACTCTTTCCACATACCAAAATCCAAAAATTCTATATACTCAAACCATGATATAACCTTCTCCTTATATCAGTCATGAGCTCATGAATACTATCAAACATTTAATTTTCTCCTTATCCCTTCATTATGCGCATATCATCTACATTCCAAAAATATCTGAATAACCATTCATGGATACTAGTAGCATTAATCACACACTTTCAAAACTCAAGGAAAGACAACAATGTATCAATCCTTAGATGTCTCTTTATTCCATAGTACCATGAGATTCTTTATACAACATTACACTTGATAAACATGTAATCATTCCACTACCTTTCTAAACCATTGACCGAGCTTCAACAATTCTTTCATCTCACATATCATTTGTAGTCTCATCATCATCATCAACATAAATACTACCCATACGACCATACTGATTATCTTCATGAGACTTTCCCTTAGGGCATTGGTTTTCATAATGCCTGTACATTCCACATTTAAATCATTTAACCATTTTTGATGTCGTAGCAATACCATTATCCTCATCCATGGTGTTAACTGAACCTTTTCCTTTGCACTTACTTGCTTTGTGTCCTTCTTTTCCACACCCAAAGCATCTTCCAGTTCCTTTGAAACATTCTCCTTGATTCATCTTCCCACATGATTTACATAGGGAAAATTGAACTTTCTTTCCTCTATGATCATCATGAAACTCCATCTTTCTCTTATTAGCCGAGTCAGGAAACTTACCAAATTTTACTTTATTGATCATATTATGAGATTGCTGATTCGGCATAATAATGATGTTTGGACTTCCAAATCCCATTTCATTATGAATAATATCATTCCATTGTCCATCATATCCTCCATTATCGTGAATCATCTTGTTTCCAGCCATTTTCTAAAACCCAGAAAAGAATAGTGTGAGAGGCAAAAATCATGCTAGGGAAAACAACATAATAAAGGGGGAGTACCTTCAATATCTAACATCTTAGGTTTAATTATATGATCGTTAGCGTAATTCTAGTACTATAACCTATACGTATACTTAACCTTAGGGACATCGCTAGACATACCTTAGAAATATCTCTAGGGATCTCACTAAAGTTCTCGCATCCTAGTTTCCAAAGGTTGACTAAACCTTTCCTCTGATACCAACTGTAACGGTCTGGAATTACTTCCAGTGGACTATAATTGATACCTATCAGGGCACTCCATGGGCGGCTACCCCCCCTGGGTGGGACACACCACCATCCCCAGTGGCAACCATTTCCTCATGAAGCCCTTGGGCGGAGAGCCATGCTTCGTCCAACGCTCACATGTGAGAGTTCCCAAGGATCGGATACATTCCTACCTCCTTTGCCTCTGATACCAACTGTAAAGACCCGAATCCTGACATACATAGACTTTACATTACTTTTGTGGAATACTTAGTACATAACAAAAACACACACACACACACAAGGATCGTAATGGTTTAGTGTCTTTGGAAACTCGGAACGTAATCTTCTAATCGTGGTGAATGATCTTCAATATCTCCCATAAAGATCTTCCCTTTTTTTACCTAAAACCTTTCTTTATATCCTGGGGAAAAGAAAACATAAAAGGGTGAGCTCAAATCCTCAGCAAGGGTATGCAAAAGAAAAATCAATCACATCATATTCATAAGAACATAACTTTTGGAAATCTTAACCTGCAAAAGAGAGCATAATTTCATAACATGGGATAAATCATAGTAGTGAAATGTAATCACAATAATCATAACTTAAAACATGAAACTTTGTGGCATTCACACATAATCATAGATAATCATTTCTTGTTAGTCAAGACTCATTGCCAATACTATCTTAGTGGACAAAGTCCCTTTCTGAATCGAGTAACCCTCGTTTCAGTCCTGTTTCACTGAACCGGTATAACCTACCATTCCAGCCATGTCTATCTCATGAGATATAAAATCTTTACCCAATGCATTGGAGGGAGATATAGGTCCCACCCATCTTATAATGAATCCTTTCTTATGTGTGCCACATAATCATAAACCATACATCATAGCGTAACCCATGTAATAAAAATGGGATTCTTAAACAACATGACATCATAAAACAATTCATATAAGATAAAGGAATTCATAAAAATATTTCCATCACAACATAATCAAACCAATGTAATAATAGGGATAAAAACAGAACCCTTTTATTATCTTAGATGGAAAATAATTTTGATAAAATACTTGAACTCCATTCTTGAGGAAAATATCCTTTCTACTTCAAAAACATTTTTCCTTTCATAACATGTCATACGACTTTAAAATAAAAGAAGTTGATTAAAAATAAACTTGAAAACATGTAAAGGAAGTTTCTTGGAAATAATGTTTTAAAAATCCATTCATGCCGTATAAGTTAAAAAAACATTTTTCATACTTTTGTCGGAAAAGTCAAAAAGTACCACGTACGAAAAACGACAAAAGATTCCTTTCATACATATTATTAAAAACTCACCGAAGGGTAAAAATAGATTTAAACAATTTTAGGTGGATGGAAATAATATTATATATTGATGAAACATGGATTTGGATGATAAAATACACCCCATTAAATACTTACGAATAAACAATTTCGGATAAAAATGAGATTGTGATATTTCCCTTACCTTAGGTCCGATTTGCTTCGTAAGTGTCCGAAACTCCTCTTCTTTGAAGTGCCTCTTTGAGACTTCCGCTTAGGGCACTAAAATTGGTCTTTGAGGAAGACCAGAACCTCTAGGATGTTGCTAGGGAAGTGGAGAAGAGATTTTTGCAGTGTTTGGCCAAGCTTATGTGCTCAAATTGGTGTGAGGAGGAGGGGGAGGAGGTGCCCTTTTATAAGGGAGGAGAGGGGCACCTTAGGAATATCTCAAAATATTATTTTATATTAAAGTCAAAATCGGTTTATAATGGCTCCAAAGGGTCTTATTTCGAAGATAAGGTGGGGATGGGTCGAAATCCTATCAACCAATAGGATTTAGACAAGTTTAGGGTATTATTTTAACCTTATCAATTAGATTTAACTCTAAGTTAAATAATTTAACTTTTACCGTGTCTTTTTGTTTTCTTTCTCTATATGGTTAATAAACTTACTATAACATGACAAAAGAACCCCAAATTGTTTATTATTAATATATATATCCTTATCTAAGTCATTTGGCCAAACCTTAGATTTTTAGGAATACAATAACAATTAATAATATAATATTTGATTTAAAAACTATTTTGTGTCAATTTTGACACTATTTGATATATGATTTTTGTGAAAGTCATAACAGAATTATATGTTCGAACCAAGTTGATTAAATCAACATTAATAGATCCTAGTAACCTAGAAAATTAGTGTAATTCATAAAAAGTCTTAAATAACATTTATTTTTGTGTTTATAACATCAATTATGTCAATATTTCATTAATAAGATAATTACTGCATCATCATTGTGTCATAAATAAATTAAATTATTTAATGTCTAAAAATTACAATTAAAATATCATAATGTAGGAAATCGTTTTATCTTTCTAATGAATATTTATAGTCGAATTTATCTTATGTATAACCCCATATTAAAAATGATTTACTTATTAAAATTTGATTTTAACTATTTTAACCCTTCTTTAAATAAATTAATAATAAATGTCCTAATCTAATCCAAGTGGGCCTAAATGGTCATATTTTATTCCTAAGATTGTTTTTGGTCGAATTACACTTGTCCAATAGAATTAGGACACGTGTTAGGGTAATATTAATATCATATTTACCCTTAGATACCCTATTTACTATTAACAGCGGTAAAAATAGTAAAAAGTTACTATTCACCAAAAAATTATTTTTATCTCATTGAACCACATTTTACTTACTGATATCAATCGTGTCTGTCGGATTTTTGAAATTTCATTCACAGAAGCGGTAAAATTATGTTTTATGAAAAAATCAGTTTTTTAACTACCACTTAGTAGTTACACTATTCATAAAAAATTGATGTTTTTCAGAACAATGCCAAAATTTCATCCTAAGCTATATTTCATATTCCGAATTCAAAAATTAAGTCTATTTTACCAAATTCCTAACATAGAAGTTGCATTAATTAATTTTATAATTAAATCCCGCTGTTAAAACAAATAGCGTGTTTTTAAGAAACAATATCTATCAAAAGATTGACACTTGTTTATGTCTGGTTTAAATGTGAAATTACATCCAATGACCAACATTGTATTAAATTGTAAAAATATATTCTAAATATACTTTAAAACCACTCAAATTAATTATTTATCACTATTAATTATTTTGATTAAAAAAGTTGTTTTTAATTATAATTTAGTAATTTTCACTATTCATCAGAATATGAAAGTTATCCAAAAAGTACCAAAATTTCACTTTAGGCTAAATTCAATACTCCGAATCCAAAAATGAATTCCATTTTGAAAAATAAAATTTACAAAATTTCAAAAAGTTGTTATTACTATTCATAACGGCTAGTTTTAATAATATCTTAATAGCATATCGTTGTTTAGTGAAACTCGGTATTGCGTACTACACACGCTATCGAGGAAGGTCGCGATGGTGTGTAATGCAAGGAAAGTCAAGGATGCGTGTTGTGCAAGCTCCTTTTGGTGTAGCGTACAACACAAGACATTAGTGAAATAAAAAAAATACTTTTCATAAAATCTCGGGCTGTTACATATATCAAGTTCTAAACTGCCCTCATGATGGAGTCTATCATTTATATTTGAAATATATTGGTGATAGGGTACAAAAATCTGATGATATCATGTCGTTTATGTTTGGATCAACAAATATTATGAAAATATTCATAAAGGACTTGGAACTGGACCAGAAGATATTGGTTATGTTTTTGCAAACTGGGATTTCACCAAGGACGTCAGAAATGGAAAGGATTCTGTATCCAGATATGTATTAAATGTTTTTTCTGATGAGTGATATTAAATTGAACATTCCAAGATACATGGTGAGGTATCTCAGTTATTATTTCCAGCTAGAGGAAAGAATGAGTTTTTATCCTTTGGAAGAATTATCTGAGAAATTCTGTTTAATACAGATATGATATGATTAGTGGATGCTTGGGTGAGATTCCACCATAGTAATATCTTCAATGCTGGTACACTGACAAAAATTGGATATTTCTAGATCTCTATAGAAGGCAAACTAGTACCTATTGAAGCTGAAGAGGATGAATAAAGTGCTCAGGCCCAACCGGAAAAATCAAAAGAAGGAGTAGCTGAATCTAGAACAAGTGAAGTATCATAGAGTATACAGTTTAAAGTTGTTGATCCATCATTTGATGAGGAATGTTAAAAAAAACTTCAGAGGTAAATACATCGAGTGACTCAAGCCCTTGAACCGACTACTCAAGCACTCCCATATGAAGCTGAACATGTGCTGAGTTACAGATTCATTACATATCCTGTAGTACAACACACATCTCAACCAATAGCTTCACAGATTGAGACAAATCCTCAAGTTGAAAAAGAAGTAGAGGCTCTAGAAGAGGTAATAGTTGTAGCTGATGTTGAAACTATTGTATAGGTTGGAGTACAGTATGAAGCTAAAGAAGAAAAGTAGGTCGTGCCTTGTGATGTAGAAGTGACCAGTCCTTATATAATTCAAGAGGAAATTGTTTTAGAAAACCCAGTGTAGGAAATGGATGTAGATGAGGCTCATGAGGAGAAACATCCATAAAATGTTTTAGTTAAATATGAAAATGTTTATGAAGTACATACAGAGGTGCTGAATGAGGATTTTTCGGTAGAAGAGTTTGGGAAAGTCTCTGAGGAAAAGTCAGTGGAAAAAACCTGATCAGAAGGAAGATAAAGTGAAATCTAAAGCAGAATTATTACCTATAGTCTTGTTTCTTCAGAATGAAGCTGAAACAGATAATCAAGCACAAGAGGAATCTAGTTATGATAATTCTTATGTAGAATAATTGATCAAAAAGTTTAATAAAGTTCAAGATGATAATGTATCTTTGCGAAGTGAATTATAAAGGGAGAGGAAAAAAGTTTCAGAACCTGAAAGATAGTTCAGTTTCAAAGTAGGATATTGAAGTTTTTATGAAAGAAATGTTAAATGAATTGCAACTTTGAAATTAGAGATGGTTATGAAGATTTATTTAATGGAATTCAAATCCTTTATGAAGACACAATTTTCACCCGTCATACCAAGTGAGGCTAGTGCATCAGGTACTTCACCAGATTTAAATAGAATATTTCAGTTTATTAAAACAGTAATGAGAAATATGAATGACATATTGAAATATCTTCAATGCCATAGTGCCCCTTTGTTTATGCTGTTAGATAATTAAAAGTTTTTAGTTGACTAGTTGAACTCAAGTGAACCAATTATTAGAAATGTACTGACTTAGTTCACAGTGAAGTTGCCACTGTTTATGGAGAAGGAAGAAAGGATCCATCAGTTTTTCAGATTAAATATGATAGAAGATATTCATATGACTCAAGATAATATGGATCTTATTATCAAGGTGGTAGATGGCATGATGAGAAGATTGAGAGAGAAGTTGACAGAAATCAACGCATGTAATTCAGAGGAGATAAACACTATTTCATACCTGTAACCAACCTTGATTTATATGTTCATCATGATTGTAACTGTTATATATTTTAAATAAATTTTTGTTTCATTCTATATTTGGGTGTTTTTATTAGTTTTAATGTCATTGTTTAGATATGCCGGTAATTTAGATTCACTTATTGACAAACAGTTAATAATAGCATTTATTTAAGTTTAGTGATACATTAACATGTGTTCTCTTCCATATTCTATCATTCTTTTTGACATCACAAAAATGTGAATAAATTTGGATACTACAACTTTTTATTTTAACTATTTTACATTGGAATTTAACTGTTCTAATTTTTTTAAACTCTTCTTATTGGGGGAGAAATTTGGATAAACATTTTTTTATTTTTATTTTAAATTTTTTTTTCTTTCTCACTTTAGAAAAAGGGGGAGTAATTTATTTTCATTATTATGGATAACACAATCTTTATTTATTTTTTAAATAATCTTGTTAAAATTTAATATCTTTTTTTCTAATAAAAATTCTAATATAATGATTTAATTTCATGTGTATTTCAAGAATTTATTATTCATTATATATTTTTTTACTAAATGAAATATTTAAGTTCATGAACAATGAGAATTAATTGCAAAATTATTCGCATTTGAGTGTTCTAGAAATACTATTCATGCTCTGCATATTTGGGAATTACTTAAGCATGTTCTGGAAACACTATTCATACCCTATGTGGAGAGGCGTAGCATAAGGATGGAATGCGGTGTATAATTTATAAGATATCATAAAAATATGATTAAACAACCATATGTTATCAGAAAAGTAAGGAATAAGAACCCTAAGTTAGGAAGGAACCCTACGTTTTGGGTATTGGAAAAGTATAGAAGGCGAACCTTATATATGTTTTAAACATTATGTATGTTTTTCAAAAGTATGGTTCATCAACCTTACTTTTGGGAACAACCTAACATTTCATCAAAAATTATGGATCATGTACCTTATGTTTGGATGCTTATAAAAGTATGGATCATTTATTATATGTTTGTATTCATCCTTACATCTGAAGGATGTGTCATCAAGCTTTGGTTTGTGATCTACCTTACATTCAGAAGATGTACACTATACAGGTGAACCTTATGTTTGGCGTCAGAGAATTAAAGATGATATTATTATGTAATGGTATTCAAGTGAATTATTAGGCTGATTTCAAGCTAGATTAAAAGATTATTTTAAAGCACATCATTGACTGATTCAAATCCGTTTATCTATGATACAATTGATCAATTTAAAAGGAGCTTTTCATGCCGAATTTTCAGGTGAGTTATGACTGCTCTGTTATTTCGAATTTTTCAATATCGTGATTCTAATGGTGACATTTTTAGATCTAAATTTTAAAGGAGATTTCTTGACATTATATAACTATATCATTTTTTATACAGAGAGACAATTGAGATAATCGAGAGTTATAGATCTACTGTTATGAAGAGCGATATTGCTCTGCTTATTGACGATGAAAAAACAGGATAGAAGATTCTTTCATTTGACATCGAAGATATATTGTGAATCTACTGCTACTGAAGTAGTGAATTATTTTTATATATCTACTACAACTAGATTGAATCAAAATGACTCTTACGTGAAGATCATTATTTCTAAAGACGATGATCCATATACTATCAATTTCACTCTTCAATAACCGTGAAGAATAATGGGGAAGTATTTTCCAAGAACGAATACTTATTTTCATCTTGAGTGATCGGATTCACATACTAAGCTGTGTTGGTTCTGCAATTGAACCAGAAGGCTCTTTTTTTCCTTAGTTTGTAAAGGTGTAAACTGCCTGTACATAGTTGCAGAATGGTATGTTGATAAGAGGACCAGATAGTGAAAATCACCAAGCTCATGGAGTAGAGTGATGGTGGAGTGGACCGGGGGCCTACTTTTCCCCGAATTACTATACATCGCATGTCTTGTGCTATTTATTCTCCGTTGCTAAATCTTTGATTTAAAAGTAAAAATACAAATCATGATTATGCGGAGAAATTATGAAAGACACAATTCACCCCCCCCCCTCTTGTGTATATTTGGTATAACCCAATCTAATATATATCCATTACGAAACGAGAACATATGAAAAAATGATGTGTTTCACCACACAAATAACTATTTTGAGGACTCCCATAAGACATCACTTCCAAGGAATATGATTTCCTGCCTAATGCAAAAATGAAAAAAGATTTTACACACAATGAAAATATCAACCGATCAAATAGCCAGTCCCAAGACAAAATTTCACAAATAAAAAGAAGAAAACTAGAATGATTATTCATCCACATATAAGAACACCATAGATTCCCAAATGACACCCGACAAGTAAGCCTCCTCTATGACACCAACACTGGATGTATCAGATCAAGAACACATGGATAATTTTCCAAGAAAATGGTCGCCAAATTTCCTGTAACCCTCTAATCCCCACCATCATCTGATGAGAAATCCCATCACTATAGATGAATGTCAACACAAGAAAAACAAGAATAAATGTAGAAATATCACACATTGTGGCTTCCAGAAACAATATCCCTATGTGAACACACGAACTTCGAGCATCACAACCAGAATAATAAGAATGCTTCCCTCCATGTGCCTTCCATCCGACCAGCCGGCTGAAGAAAAAACTACAATCTAAATCATGATGAAGAAATGAAGAGATAGACCACTACAGGACCACCAAAAAATTGAGGAATTATTATTTATAAAAGATATTACAAGGGGGATGAATCTCATATCATAGCTCTTTAGAAGAACCATCACTGAGCCTAGATGTTGAGATAAGGGTAAAAAAATTATAGCCAAGCCACACAGAACGGACATTGGAAGAACTAGGATGGGGAAGATGATGAAAAACATATATTGAAGGAATACATACATGAAATAGAAAAATATTCAATAAAAATGAAGAGAAACCCAAATATGTGGTCAGGAGCACAAACCAAAGGAT
This sequence comes from Viscum album, assembly GCA_963277665.1. Taxonomy (NCBI): domain Eukaryota; kingdom Viridiplantae; phylum Streptophyta; class Magnoliopsida; order Santalales; family Viscaceae; genus Viscum; species Viscum album. Next base: position 487,578,772 of record OY728164.1, read on the forward strand.
AATTGAGCTATACTAATTGTCTTCCTTGTTCATATCCTTAGCCATCTAAACTAGTATCATAATTACAGTGTCTATATTATTTATTATATCAAATTTAATCATTAATATACATTTAAATTAACTATTTTTTATAATTTAAAATTATTATGATTTTCCAAAATCATTACATGAGTTTTTTAGTTATTTTCCTTTAGATGAAATTAATAACAATCATGTTTTGGTGATTCTTGATGATCGAAAGGTGTTTTTTTTAATTGATGAGTTTTAAATTGATATAACAATAATTGAAACAAATAAATTATATATATAAATATGTATATCATATTACACCAGAAAAAATATTCTCATAGTTATCCATTTTAGAAATGTATATTATTGTTTAAGTTGGTGGTTAAACATACCCAAAGATAAACCTATAGTGATTAACGGAAGTATATGTGACGAATATTTTGTAATATAATTCTAAAATAACATATTTATTATAATTATTTTTTATTAGTGTGAGATAAAATAATTTTAAATTATTATAATGAGAAGATAATGTATATAAATTCAGTATATAGAAATATAGATTACTTTCTTCTAAATTTACTCATTTTAAATGATTGAATTAAGGATAATTGTTTCTCAATCATATAATTAATGGTTTAAAATAATTTTTCATACCATAACCTTAATGATATCATGATATTTTTATCTATAATTTAATACTATCCTGGTATCCATCATTGTTAGGTATTCAAGAAAAAAGAAACACATTACCTCATGGAGGTGGTAGTCCGCACAACGCATAAAAATCTATTTTGTGTTCCTAATATATTGGGTATTTGAATTAAAACTGTAATAAAAATAATATTGTATAATTAATGTATATAAATGATACTAATATCATTATATTATTTTATTTATATTTTATTTTATAGAATATAATCAATAAGAAATGTTAAACTAGTTGAAAATACTCAGTCAGGGACTTGAATTTTCTTTAGAAGTACCCTTATATTTAAGGGATTATTAAACCTTGGAGTGATCATATGATTGATTTCCGTAGACAGGGTTCTTGGTAGGGTAAAATTGGATCATTTAAAGTTATAATTAGAAGGTGAGGTGTATCTTTTAATGGTATAAGTTGTATTAATTTATTATTGAATGGTAGAGCTCTTTTGGAAACACCTTTATGTTTATCAATAATAAAATGACGTTTTCAAGGAATAAAGGATACAAATTGGGAAAATGTAACAATGAATAATGTATTATATGAGAAAAACTTACAATACTTCAATTCAACACATGATTTTTAAATCTTCTAGGTCTTTTAAAATATGTTAAACTCATTTTATCCCATTTACTTTTATCATGATAATTAATTTTTTAATCCGTTGTGGTTAATTTTGAATAAAAATATTAATATTGATATTTTAACCTAATTTGATACATAAAATTTCAAATCTAAATATAATTTTATGATGTAAAATTTCTAATGGTGTGAATAGTTAATTTTAAAATTAATACACTTAATTGTATGAAAACAATATTTATAAAAATAATATTATTAAGATTTTAAATTTATATATATGATAAAATTATCCTAGATACTAATTTTGAATACATAAATTTATTCATTATGAATTTAATAAAATTTATAAGGAATCTATGTTAATCCACAATTGAACCTTTCCTAGAAAATACATTATTTAAATAGAAGGCAGAAAATAGTTTCTATATTAATGTAAATGTTTAATTTAGTACTAAATATATTTGGAATAGGTTTTCTATGTAGAATGAAAATTTAAAATGATTAATTTTATTCAATAATTTTATATTTTACTAATATAATGGTTTTAAATATTCTAGGTTATTCTTACATAGTGTTAAAATCATAGAAATTATAATTTTTATAAATGCCATGTTTTTAGACTAAAAATAAACCCTTCTATAAAATGATAAAAAAAATTCATACTAGGTAAATTATGATATGAGGAATTCAAAAATTATGATAATTTTATGAATTTAAAATAAATAAATTTATAAATTAAATTTTTGAAAAAAAAATCATAACATATAATGAAAAACAATGTTTATTGGAAAATAATATTTTCAAATACTAACTATTAATATTATTATAACATATCATTTGAAAACTGAATAATTGTTAACAAATTATTAATATACATCATAATTTATTATTAATCATATGTCTCTTGAAATAGAATGCATATCAGAGAAATTGTATTTTTTAGATAATACCTTTTTAAATAATAAATGATCTTATCATTTATTCTTTTAAACTAATTGAATTTCATTCATATTAAAAGTAGATTTATTTTGTACATATATTTCATAATGTGTATATTTATATTAACTATTTCTAATTCAATGGCTATATTTTAATGTTCATTGTTATATATTTATAATTTATCTAATTATAACACCATTTTCAACAATTGTGTCATGAGTGGAGAAATATATTGAACACATTTTTTATTTGATGATAATAATATATTTGAATATTATGATGTTAAATTCCCACACGTTAAATTAATATAATCCTTTCAAATATAATTATAATATCATATTAATTTCTATAGTTAACTCATAATTAACCATACACTACTAGATGATTATGGGTTTGTTTAATATATAGAATGATATTTTTCTATATTAAAAATTGTTATAAGTTATTGATAAAGAGAAACAATCCATTATTTATTTCCCATAGAATTATACTAATGGTTGTAGATCTAGATCTATATGGAATAACTTCAAACACACCCTACAAATAATTTATATAATAATAAAACAACTAGGGGTTTTTATTTATAATTCAATATCTAGTAGATAGTAAAAGCATACATGACATATGAAAATAGATAATAGGAAGTAAAAAGTCATTGTATATATCATTAGTAGTACATGAATAGGTTTTCCATTTTTATAATCCTGTTGTAAACTATCTCTCTCATTGAATGATAAATTGGGACACTGAGCTTTATAATTTCTAACTCTCTTTTAATTCAAGAAATCGATTCTTTTAGCTTCCCACATTTTCTTACACCTGTGTGTTTGATAACCTTTATCTTCACACTTATAGTATTCACACCCATGTTTTCCCATATTTTTTACATGTAGGTTATTTTTTATTATTTCATTTACCATCTCAGTGACACGAATATTTATAATATTCCATCTTTATCTTCTTTGGTGTGTTTGGGATTCCAACTTTGTTCATGATGTCAATTATAATTCTTGTTAGTTATTTTGGAATAATTACATTATTTACCCCTTTGTCCTTAATCCTATTGGGTTGTTCATTAGGATAGTGTCTATATTTTCCATTAACCCATTGGTAACTTGGTTCCTTTGGGCTTTAACTGTTACTTAAGAGAAGAGGGTGAACAGAGTGATGATCATCATAAAAAAAAATTCATAAATAACCACAAGAAAATTTAATATCATGAGGCCTCACTTTACATCATTATCATGATATCCTATGGTTTTTAAAATACCACTTGTATCAAACTCAGTTTAACCTTTATCAGGCTCAATTAAGCATTTATCACTCCTGGTACAATCCTGATTACGTAAAGTTTGGTTCTCTCATACTTATTAACAAAATCTCTAAAATAGAGAACCCAAATAACAATAAAATTTCATAAAATATTCTTAACCTAAATATTATTAAAATATATGGTCTAAAAATCTAATTTACCCTTTCTAGAAAAAAATTAGTTAGTCTTATAATCATATGTATATTTATAACCTAACTATATACTCTTAATAACATACCATTCCAAAAAAATATTACTATGCAATACATTAAACCACAATGGGATTATATATTCCTCTACAAATTAATTTTATCTTTAACCCTAAAATGGAATTAAGCAGTAGTTTATAGACTAGTAATTGTATATCTTAACCCAAAAAATGAGGTGATATTCTCTAAAAATATCATGAATCTGTTATAAATCACTTGGAAACTAATACTACCTAACATAATTATTTGAAATAAAACCACCATTTATTATCTTATTATCATGATTATATTAAACTTAAGTGTCATACATACCTCAATCACATGTTCCCCAATAGTTTTCATAAATATTACATTTTTCTAAAATCACTTTTCATGATTATTTATACCAATTAATATATGTCACCATACCTTTAAAGTAAAAATACATAAGAATAATCCTTATAAGTTTCACATAATTGTCAAAACATATAGAATATACCAGATTATCATTGATAAATATGTCTCACTAATGAAAATTGGTTAGAGTGTCAAGAAAATAACAATCAAAATTCCTTAGATAAGACTATAAAAACCAACATTTCCAACCCAAAAACTGCATAATTTGTTTGTGAACCATTCATTAATGCTACCTTATTTAGTTATAATACATAGTGGTTTTTAGTTATATACTATTATTAAAAACCTTTCTATGATCATGTTCCTAGCAAATACTTAAATTTAAATTGTTTTTATAGTATTATATATATATATATATTTAAACATCAATATGAATAGTTCTTCACTTATGACACATTCATTTTTATCATATCGTACTTTCAGATAACCTGATGACTCCATTTGTTAAATACATGGTTATCCAAGGTTATTTTTCAATTAGTAACTCTAAATAAAGTAGTTAAAATCATTAATTAATCATTCAAAAATATTTAAAAAGAAATTTTTTTTAACGATGAATATCCCTTGGTAGTGTCTCTCCAAGTGAAAAGTCTTAAGCCCACTCAATCTACATCAGAGCAATGTTTTAGTCAATTATCAACCAACCCTTTTCAAGGTTATTACCCCTATGTGCATGTATTCTATAACCACATCCACTTTAGAGTATCTTGATAGTGATGCATTGATTAGAAAAACCACAAAAAATTGCATTACCAATATATCAAGATGTTATCCAATAAAAAAACATATTACATAGGTTTTCACTGACTCTTTCTTATCACATTACCTAAATAAATTATAAATATTAACATATAAATAAATCATATTGTTATCCCAATGGGTTATCCATACCTTTGAAATTAAGATTGACCTTAACATATCAGCCCTTAAATAATCATCCCAAAAAAATCCAAATCTTCTTGGTTATATAAACCTTTCCTTTTGTTGAAACTATGTTTCCCCAGACCCACACTCCTAGATCTACTGCTCATTGACTCATACATTACATACTTCATTTGATATAGGCTATAATGTACATGGTATAACCATCTATAATTATAAAACCAATAATTATTTCTGAATATATTATATCTAAAGGTTCTCTTTAGATATAGTTATTTTGAGAAGTATGAAATATTATAAACTAATAAATCACATGCCTTTCTCAACCAATAGACATTATTTTTAGTTATATTTAATATACCAAAAAATTCATGATACATATTAAACATCTCTAATAAATGATCCCACATGTTATGTCATTATAAAAGTTTCACACAATATAATTTTCTTAATAACCATGGGAGTGGAATCATAAGATTGTGGTGAGAGCAAACACCTAGTAGGGGAAATATATAAATGAAGAAATCATATCATTAACATGGAAAAAATATTATCACGGGAATAATTAAACAACTTCAATCCACAATCAACATGAAACTGGGATAGTGATATATCCATGATAAAAAATAAAAATATTGATATCATTAATAATGTTCGTACACTGATTGAATTCATAAAAATTAACATAAAAAACCTACATTTAATGACATATCCTAAGAAACATTACCTATAAATGAGAGTTTAATCAAGTAATCTTGATGTATTGGGTATTCATAAAGAAAATATGAAAAACTATTTTATCTCATGAGTGTTATCAACGAATAAATGGGATATATAATTCCTTGGCACAATAGAAACTTGATTAATTCCAATTCATTCTGTAGAAGAGGCAATAAGACTTTTCATTCCATTCTGTATGGAAACATTCGTAGAGTAAAAACATAGTTATTCATATAATGAATAATATAAATGATCAATACGTAATCAAAATTTTTTAATAGTCAATAATCATCAAGAATTTTGTACTATTACCTATATCAGTTAAAGATACACCCGTATCATAATACATCCTATGAATGAAGGTGGATGGTCAAATAATATAAAATCTACATTCCAAAAATCATCCATAATAGAATAAAAATATATGGTACACCAATAATTTTCCATATGTTAATAGAATAATATTCTTTCTTAGTGAACACCATCCATTCTAAAATATCTTAAATCTGATGTTCAAACCATATAGATCAATGGGTATATGACAAATTAAATACTAGAGTAACATTATCAAAAGCCATCTTGAGAAAGAAAGAAGATGGTTTCAAAAGAACATAACCCAAAAAGTAAAAAATAATCATCAAAGGGTTTATATGGTAGGAATTTATTTTCCTTAATACAATGATATAATACCATGAAATACTACCTAAATCTAAATATACCCAACTAATATGAAATAAGGTCAAGAGAATGATTGTAACACAATGAATGAATTATCAGTTACCAAAACACTTACTATCAGGGAAACAACGGAGTCAATAGAAACGTGAATAAGGGAAAATAATTTTGATTTTAAATCCCATGAAAAAAAGAGTGTGATAATAATATAATCATTGTAAGTGAATAATCCCTATAAATGTAAGAAGTGGTACACAATGTATTATGTCAAAAATAATTAGAATTGAGACCAAGAAAACCATTGTGGCTGGAGTTACAAATTAATCAAAATCCATTGAAAGAGATTGAATGAAATGGAGCTTAAATAAATTATTATTGATGATATTATATATCAAATCAGAATTATATAGTCTAGAAAAATGAAATTAGGTTCATATTACGAAACATGTCTCAAATTGTATAATTTTATATGTAACCCTTTACACCTGTCCTGACCACCAATAACATACATTAACATCCTAGATCACAAATATATCTTTATTAATATTTTAATTCTTAACCTCACTCATATCTATTTTTAATCATATTCCTCATAAAGATTCATTCTCAATATGAGTTCTTTTCTTTTTCACATTGGGTCTCTATAGTATTGATCATTTGTTTAAATTTCAAAATAGAAGTGTCCATATCCATTTTTAATTCAATGAAAATCATAATATATCATTAAATTTACAATTAGGGAAGATTAATAAATATTTTTGATGTTCTAAACTCATTTAATATTTGTTTTAGTCTTTATTTTTACAAATGAAATGGATAATAAACATGTTTCAGTGATTCTAGATGATAAAAGGGTGTTTTCTTAATTGATGAATAATAAATTGATATAACAATACTAGAGCCAAAAATAATTATTTACATACATATATATATATATATCATATGATACAAGTCAATATGTTTTAATATTCATCCATTATAAAATTTTATAATAATGTTTAAATTGGTGGTAAAACTGAACCAAACCTTAACATACCATGATTATTAGATGGTTATTAGATGAGTATGTGATGGCTTTGTAGTAATATCTTTACACCAGAAGAATATTTATCATATTTAGTGTTTATTTTTAATGGCTCAATCCCAGTTACCCAGATTTTGGGCATTATTACATAACATTGGAATGATCACAAATGATCAAGTCTTGAAAGACCGATTAGTTTAGTAGCCTTGAAAACAATAGATACATTCAAATTTCTTACATTACATCATAAAGTGAAAAACTACAACAACATATTATCCATAGTCCACACTCATATCTCCTCAGACAATCCCTATAGGTCAGTCATAAAATACTTCTTCACATCTTGGTAAAAATAAAACATAGAAAGGTGTGAGCTCAGATGCTTAGTAAGGATAACAATATAGTGGAAACTTTCCTAAATAAGAATAAACTTTTAAGGAAATGTATAACTAAAACAAAAGCCTTTTAAACTTGAACTTCAGCATAACATGGAAAAAATAAAATGAAATAATTCCATTTAATTATTCACATGGATATTCTATTAGTCGAATAATCACATACAATATCAATAACCACTTTTATTATGATGGAATGCATAATGCCAGACTATCATAACCACATAGTCAAGGCCTTATGCCCAGAATACAAATACGATTTTGTCAAGGCCTTCTTCCATGACACTAGTTTGTATAATGATACCTTCCGATGCATCAAGGAGCTATAGCGGGATCCACCCATCACATACTAAGTCCAATGCATTCCTCATATGAATTGGTTTAAACATAACATAAACATTCGTATTAAAACTAGCATATGAAATGTAAATACATTCTCCATAAACCATGAAAGGTATAAAAATAACACATACACAGTAAAAAATATCACAAAACCTTCAATACAATATGGAAGTTTTGTATCATAATAAATCAACTTCAAATAAGCTTAAAATCCACAAAAGGATGTTCACATAGATGAAATCAAAACTATTATAGAGTAATATCTCTTTTTTTGAAATAATTTAAAAGTCACATAATTATAAAAGAAAACATTTACATTGAAAATATTCTTATAAGAATTTAAGGGAAGCTTCAAAGAATTTAGAATGGCGGAAAATAGATGCACTCGCCGTATAAGTTAAAAAATACATTCTTACCATAATTCTATCGAAAAGGATAAAAAGGACCTTGTTTGGAAAACGATGGAAAAATTACTTTATAAAAAACATATAAAAAGTCAAACAAGGGTATAAATGAATTTAACCCATAGTCTATAAAATATTAAGAATGTTTTGAAATAATTTTTTTTGAAACATGGATGTGGATGATAAAGAGGTCCCAGAAGATAATTACTTATAAACAACCTTGGATGATGAAGAGATTGTGAAATAAACCCTTACCTTTTACTTTTCCTTGGTAGAGGGTAGGTTAAACTCCTATAAAATGGTGAAATAATTGTTATTAAATTATACAAATAATCATATAAATTAATATGATATCATATATGATCTTTTAACATTGCTTTGTTAATAATATATTTGTATTATCGTTGTTTTGGGTGTTAATAGATTCGTTTTCATTTATATTATTTGTTATGTGAGTCATATTTGTTATGGATGGGATGTATTTTATTGATATCAAGAATGATATAATGTAATTAAAAATTATTTTTAATCATCAATTGAAAATTAGTCTTGAATGGATACGATGGGTAATGAATCTCATCACGTTCATAGAGACGGTAATCCGTACGTACGCACGAGCGACAATATCATTATTTTGATATTAAAATAATATATAATTGGATGGTTTATCATATATAAATAATAATTATCTTGTTATATTTATTATTTAAATCAATTACACATCATTATTATACCCATCCAAATAATTATGTATTGAATAACAATTACACCGTGACCTGGAGACGGTAGGCTGTACGTACGCACGTATGGTGACATGTCATTCAAAGGATGGATAGAATAATGAATTTGGTTGTACCATATTTATAATAACATAAAATTATATAGAATATACTAGAGTTATTATTTTACAATGGAAACAACAATGAGAAAGGAAGTGGAAGAAGAAAGGAACTTGAAAGAGGTGGTGATATGTTTACCTCTTATTCAGGTTCTTCCTTACGATTTGATTAAAAGGGCTTCATAGGATGGATTTCTGACTAAAGGAAGTCCTCTAGGATGAATGTATGACATTTGAGAGGGTATTTGGGCAGAATTTGGCTCATCCAAATGGATTTTAAGGTTTTAATAAGAGAGAAGGGGAGTGCCCTTTTATAAGTGGGGTGAGGGGAACCTTAGGAAAAGAAAGAAATATTATTTTATAATAAAATAATTTTCGTTTTCTAATATACCCAAAATGGATTATTTAAAATGGAAGGTGGGGATGGGTCGAAAACCACTCAACGAATATGTTTTAGACAAGTTTTGGTCACTATATTAACTTTATCTTTTAGATTTAACTCTCAGTTAAATAGTTTGACATTTACCATTTCTATTTGTATTATTATATTATATGGTTAATAAACTTACTATATACTTAAAATTGAATCCCAAGTGGTCAATTAATGATACACCTATCATTATATGTTTATTTTGGCTGATCCTTATAGTTTTAAGAATAGAATATCAATTAATAATATAATATTTGTTTTAAAAACACTTTTATGTGAATTTTGACACTATTTGGTATTTTGTTTTTCCTAAATTCATAATAGCATTATTACTTCAATAAAAATTCATCTAAACAACCCTAATATGTCATATTAATCTAAAAAAATAGTTTAATTCATAAAAAGTCTCAAATATAATTTATTTGGATAATTATAATATCAATTATTTTAATATTTCATTAATTAGTTAATTACTGCATCACCATTGTCTCATAAATAAATTAAATTATTTATTGTCTAAAAATTATAAATAAAATACCATTATGCAGGAAATATTTTTATCTTATTAATGAATATTTATAATCTTATTTATCTTATGTATAACCCTATATAAAAAATGTTTTAGTTATTAAACATTGATTTTAACTCTTTTGACTCTTCTTTGAATTAAATAATAATAAATGCCCTAATCTAATCCAAGTGGACCAAAGATGTTCATATTTTATTCCTAAGGTTGTTTTTTATTGAACTATACTTATCCAATAGAATTAGGACATGTGTTAGGGTAATAATAATATCATTTTTACCTTTGTTTTACTTTTTATTAGATGTTTATAAAGGAATCTTTTAGTCGTTTTCCAAACAAGGTCCTTTTTAACCTTTTCGACAGAATTAAGGTAAGAATGCATTTTTTAACTTATATGGAGTGTGAGGATATTATATGCCATTATAAAATCCTCTAAACATTCCTTACAATATTATAATAATATTTTCAAATTAAATATTTTCTTTTATAATTATGTGTCTTTTAAATGATATAAATATATGGTATTTCTCTCAAATAGTTTTGATTTCATCTATGTCAACATCCTTTGATGGATTTTAAGATTATTTGAAGCTGATTTCTTATGATACGAAACTTCAATATTGTATTGAAGGTTTTGTGATATGTTTGACTGTGGATATTTAATTTTATATCATTCATGGGTTATATTGACATTTCGTATGCTAGTTTTAATACGAATGTTTATGTTATGTTTAAAACTGTTAATATGAGGAATTTATTGGACTTAGTAAGTGAGGGGAGGATCCCGCTACAGCTCCTCAATGCATTAGTAAGTCTCATGAGACAAACTAGTATCTTTCACAAGGCCTTGACAGGATCTTATTTGTAGTCTTGGCATAAGGCCTTAACTATGTGGTTATGATAGTCTGGAATTATGCATTCCATCATTATGAAAGTGGTTATTGATATTGCATGTGATTATTCAACTAGTAGAATATCCATGTTAATAAGTAAATGGAATTATTTCATTTTATTTTTTCCATGTTATGCTAAAGTTCAAGTTTAAAAGTCTTTTGATTTAGTTATACATTGCCGAAAATGTTTATGATTATTTATAAAAGTTTTTTCTATATTTTTATCCTTACTGAGCATCTGATCTCACCCCTTTCTATGTTTTATTTTTCCTCGGATGTGAAGAAGTATTTTATGATTGACCTGCAGGGATTGTCTGATGGGATATGAGGGTGGACTATGGATACTCTGTTGTTATAGTTTTTCACATTAAGATGTAATTTAAGACTTATGAATGTATCTAGTGTTTCAAAGGATACTAAACTAATCGGTCATTCGAGACTTGATCTTTTTTTTCATGCCAATGTTATGTAATAATGCACCGCCTCTGGGTAACTGGGGTCGGGGCGTTACAGTTGGTATCAGAGAGAGGTTTCGATCCTCCGACCTATGGGCCATATTCATATTTATTATATCATGCATGATTCATTTATGAATTTATATAACCCATTTAATAATGATTTCCATGTTAAATTATCATTTCAGGTAATAATCGCTTTCTTTATCATACGTGTTTTAACTTGTTACTCTTGATTGTATCACTAAGATCAATATTTAAATACATCCAGAATATAAAAGATGATTTATATATCATATATATTTAGAATATAAATATGTATAATAGTCATATATATGAAATGGAAAACACCATTTATGGAGACGCAAGTCCATACGTATGCATAAACATTGTTTCCGTTTTCATATCGTATTGAAGGAAAGTTAGTTAATAAGATATATGTAATTACTTAAATATATATATATATATATATCCAGTAGAATTATTATGTCATATATTACGTACTTATTAGTAATATATATTTTTATAAATTTTATGATACTACCGAAGATGAAGTGGAATGATTAGATTTCTTACATTGTTATTAAAGTATTGTGTCATTTGAGTATTGTATTAATGATGTACATGTTGTAAGAATTATAGAGTATATAAGGATTGTACTAAAGTACTATTTCATTAAGGAATTGTGATTGTGTGGAACCAAGAAAAGTGACTCAATTATAGGCTAAATTTTTGGAAAATACATGGTTGAGAGAAATATAAACCATAATATGATTCTGATACCAAGGTAGTGATTTTGGAATAAGAGATGGTTGATTTGGAAAATTTATTTTAGATATTCTTGAATTCCTAGAAACTGATTAATAGTTTTTTTATTTAATAATTGTTGTAATACTCAATATTTTTGGATATAAGGAATATATCCAGTATTATATAATGGATAAGGGAGCATGAATATAATCAATATGGTTTTATGGTAATTCAGGGTGTTACCATGTTTTAAAATAATACATGATGAAGGTGTTCACATGTTATTACGTGGAAAAAAGGATCTTTATTGTGCATAAATTCCTTATAAATGTTGGACCGTGAGCTTGGATAGATTTGTTTTTGATAAGTGTAAAGGTTGGAATGGATTAAGATACTTTTGTTAACGTTATTTTTGGATTTTTATAAAAATGACAACATGATGAACGTGTGACAACCCGTCGTGTCGGACAAAGCTGCGGGAATCGAACCCACAACCATAGTGAAATTGGGATTTATTGCCTACCACTTGACTACGTGAAGTCCTTAGATTGTATAATGTAGTTTCGATTTTTAAAAGGGTCTGATAGGTGAATTATAAATACATTTTTTCGGAACCCTATACGAATAGGATAAATAGAGTATATTTTTTTAATTTCTATTATCATTTAGAGTGAAATATGAGTTTGTGTTAGAAATTAGTTAAAGGATGGAACTATAATTTTCAAGTATATATATATATATATATATATATATATATTCTTCAATTATTCAAGGAAGAAATTAATTCTTAAAATTTAGGTAAGGGATCGTAAAACTAAAAATGTGTTATCCTAATACCTTATTTTTTTGTAACTAATGATATTTGAAATCATGAAGGATTGATGGCTTTGAGACCCTCAATTCTATAATTGTTTGTGATTGATGACCTCAATCACTCTCTATAAATATTTATGTTTTTTCCTCCAATTATGTGTCTCTAATTTCCACCAATGTTCTCCTAATCGACATCGTAATTTGGTGGTGACCTTTTCATTCCCCCTTTCCTCTTATTAAGATTAATTTTATAAACCCAACCTCCTATGTAGGTTTTCCAAAAAAGGTATTTTCTATTTTCAACTTTTTATTTTCTAAGAACAATTTCAAATTGCGAGATGCAATTTATTGGAGGAGATATGAATGTAACACCCCAATATTTCATAGTATGTTATTTTTTCAAAGTAATTCAATAACTTGCACTACACACAACACCGAGTTCAACCACACCATGGCTTACCAATCTAGTCATTCAAAAGTTGATATGAATAATATTAATTGAATTTTTAACTTTAAATAATACTTATAATTTTATAATCCATATTATGAGTTTATTAGACATAATGTAAAAACAAATTCAATTTTTTAGATAATGGTAGTATTTCTCAGAAAATGCAATTTTACCACATTTTGAGGGAGAACCCTTTTTAAATCCAATATTTGACACTTTTATATATTCAATTTGACAAAATAAACTTCTTCTTTATAATTGGGAGATAAAAATTTAGTTTTGATAATGTTTTTGTATTTTTTTTGATAACTTTCATATTTTGGTAAATAGTTAAAAATACTAAATTTTAATTAATTTTTTTTAATCGAAATAATTTATAGTGTTAAATTATAAATTCTATTAGATTGTAAGTATAAATAGATTATATTTTTACCAGTTAATCCAATGTGTGTCATTGTATGTAATTTCAATTTGAAATTGGACACAACCAAGTGTCAATCTTTTGATAGTTATTATTTCTTTAAAATACGCCTTTTGGTTTTGACAACAGGAATTAATTTTAAATTAATAAATAAAAATTATATGTTTTTAATTTGGTAAAATAGAATTCATTTTTTAATTCCAAATATCGAAATTATCTTGGGTGAATTTTCGGTATTTTTATGAAAACATTAAATTTTTGATGAATAGTGAAAACACTGAGTTATAGTTTAAAACCGAAATTTTATTTCAATAATTATTTATTTAATTTAAATTTATTTTAGGTCAAAATAGATACATAATACCTATATAAGTTCAATTTATTTCATTAGATTCTGTTTATAATAAATTTCGATATATAATTTTTTTTGAACTTTTCACCGTCTTTTACTCACCTCCTAGGGAAATTTGCGAATTCACATAAAACATAATTTTACCGCTTCAGTGAGTGGAATTTATAAAATCTGAGAGACAAGGTTAATATCAAGGAGTAAAATTTTGTTCAATAAGATAAAAATAATTTACGGTGAATAGTAACTTCTTTACTTTTATTTACCACAGGTAAAAGTAAATAGGGTAATTAAGGGTAAAAATGATGTTATTATTATCCTAACACATGCCCTATTTCTATTGGATAAGTATAATTCGACCAAAAAAGCATTAGGAATAAAATATGAACCTCTTTCTTGCACTTGGATTAGATTAGGACATTTATTATTATTTAATTCAAAGAAGAGTTAAAATAATTTAAATCAAAGTTTAATAACTAAAAGGTTTTTAATATAGGGTTATACATAAGATAAATTCAATTATAAATATTCATTATAAATCTACAAAGATTTTCTACATAATGGTATTTTATTTAT
Organism: Viscum album; assembly: GCA_963277665.1. Taxonomy (NCBI): domain Eukaryota; kingdom Viridiplantae; phylum Streptophyta; class Magnoliopsida; order Santalales; family Viscaceae; genus Viscum; species Viscum album. The sequence continues at coordinate 487,593,869 of OY728164.1, forward strand.
AGTTTTTAGACAATAAATAATTTTATTTATTTATGCCCCAATGTTGATGAAGTAATTACTTAATTAATAAAATATTAAAATAATTGATATTATAAATATCCAAATAAATGTAATTTGAGACTTTTTATGAATTCCACTAATTTTTTAGGGAAATATGACATATTAGGGATTTTTAGACGAATTTTATTTGAAGGAATAATGTTCTTATGAATTTAGAAAAAAATACCAAATAGTGTCAAAATTGACATAAAAGAGTTTTTAAAACAAATATTATATTATTAATTCATATTATTTTCATAAAAATCTAAGGTTCAGACACAAAAATTATATATTGGGTTTTCTATCAATAATTAACCACTTGGAGTTCTCTTGTAAGTATATAGTAAGTTTATTAACCATATAATAAAAAAATACAAAGAGACATGGTAAATGTCAAAGTATTTAACTAAGAGTTAAATATAAAAGTTAAGGTTAATATAGTGAACCAAAACTGTCTAAAACATATTGGTTGAGTGGCTTTCGACCTATCCCCACCTTATCCTTTAAATAATCCATTTTTTTTCATTCTAAAAAGAAAATAATTGTATTATAAAATAATATTTCCATCTTTTCATAAGGTGCCACTCACCGCTCTTATAAAAGGGAACTCCCCCTTCTCTCTAATTTACACCTTCAAAGCCTTTTGGATTGTCTAACCCCTTCCAAATATCCTCTCAACTTCCATAAATTCATCCTAGAGTCCTTTATTTAGTCAGAAATCCAACAAAAGGAGCCCTTTTGATCAAATCAAAAGGAAGAACCCGAAGAAGAGGTAATAATTTCACCACCCTCTTCCAAGTTATTTTTAAATTCCACTTATTCTTTCTATGTAATTTCCATTATAAAATAATAAATCCATTATATTATATATAATGTGATGTTATTATAAATATGGCACAACTATATTCATTATCTATCCATCTTATGAATGATAATGTAACCATGCGTGCGTACGTACTACTTACCGTCTCCACGCCGTGGTGTAATTTCTTATTCAACACTATGTTATTTGGATGGATATAATGATGAGTAATATGTATATAAATAATAAAAATAAAATTATAATGTCTCTGTAAAATTAATATACCATCCAATTCCACACCTTTAAGGAAATGATATTGTCCCTCGTGCGTACGTACAGATTACCATCTCCACGACACGATGAGATTTATTTCCATGTTCCCCATTAATCGACAATTATAAGAATATATATTACTAATAAGTATGTTATATATGACATAATAATTCTACTATATATATATATATGTGTGTAATTACATATATCTTATTCACTATGTTCCGTTCAGTACAATATGAAAACAGAAACAGCGTTTATGCGTACGTACAGACTACCATCTCCATAAACGATGTTTTTCATTTCATATATATGTCTATTATACATATTTATATTCTAAATATATATGATATATAAATCATGTTTTATATTCTAGAATTATTTAAATCTCGGTCTACATGATACAATCAAGAGTAACAAGTAAAAACACGTACCATAAAGAAAGCGATTATTACCTGAAATGTTAATTTATCAAGGAAATTATTTTTAAATGGGTAATATAAAGTCATAAATAAATCATGAATGATATCATAAATATTAATATGGTTCTGGTATAATTTAATAACATAATAATATTGTAACACCCCGAGATTTTATGAAAAATATTATTTTAATTTCATTAATGTCTTATGTTGTATTCTACACCAAGATTACCTTGCGCTATACGCAACACCGTATTAGCTTGCAGTATACGCAACACTATTCTTGGACCGTGTTACACACAATTTTGATAATAGTTATTCTACGCAACATTGAGTATATATATATATATATATTAAATGTATAAATGAAATATGGTTGGATTCTGTTATACGAAACAACGAATGATTCTTTCACAACACGCAACCCTGACTTGGCTTGCATTACACGCAATCGCGACCATCCTCGATAGCGTGTGTTGTACGCAATACCAAGTTTTAATAAACAATGTTATATTATTATAATATTGTCATGAACTAGCCTTTATGAATATTATTAACTAAATTTTGAATTTTATAACATTATTATTCATCTTACACATTTCTAGAACATGGTATAAGAACAAAATAAATTTTTCGGGTAAAATAAGTATTTTTCAAAAAATGCAGTTTTGCCACCTTTTGATGGCGCGCCCACTTTAAATCTAGTTTTTGAAATGTTTATAAGTTCAATTTGACAAAATAAAATTCTTCTTTGGAATCAAGAAATAAAAATTTACTTTGGATAAATTTTTCATATTATTCTGGTAACTTTCACATTTTAATGAATAGTAAAAACACGCTATATTTTAATTAAAAACAACTTTTTTCATCGTAATATCTTATGTGGTTAAATTATAATATTGAATGGTTTTAAAGTATAAATAGAATATATTTTTACCATTTAATATAATTTATGTCATTAGCATTGATTTTACCTTGAATTCGTAGGTTAAATCAATTCAATCTTTTGCAATGTTTTAAACAAAAACCCGTTTTTATTCGACAACGGGATTAATTTTAATTAAATTTCTGCAACTTCTGTGTTTTGAATTTTAAAAAATGGATTCCATATTTGGAATCAGTGGGTCCAAATTATGTTAATAGGATACTTTTTATTTTTGGGAATTATGAATAGTAACTACGGTAAATTTTATTTACCATAGTTAATGGTAAATCGGGTAATTAAGGGTAAATATAATATTTTAAAATTACCCTAATAAATGTCAAAATCCTATTGGATGACTAAAAAACGACCCATATCACCTAAGGGTCGGATTAGATTAATTTAATTAAATTTTGTCATTGAAAATAATTTAATTATTATTAAAACCAAAGAATGTGACAACATGTCACTATCTTAAATCTTATAAGTATAATAATTTTAATCTAGTGATAAACTTCATGAAACTTCGAAAATGAATAGTATCCAGAAAGCTAATACAATTATCTACATCATAGGAATTTATTTAGAATTTTTAGGTATTAAATAATTATCATTTATTATGACAGAAAGATGATGCAGTAATTGTCTTATTAATGAAATATTGACATAATTGATGTTATAAATGCCCAAATAAATGTAATTTGAGAGTTTTTATGACTTACACTAATTTTATAGGTTAATATGACATGTTATCGTTGATTTAAGTAACTTGGTTCGAACTTATAATTCTGTTATGAATTTAATAAAAATCATGTACCAAATAGTGACAAAATTGACATAAAATAGTTTTTAAAACAAATATTATATTATTAATTGTTATTTTATTCCTAAAAATCTATGGTTCGGCCAAATGACTTAGATAAGATTATATATATTAATAATAAACAACTTGGGGTTCTTTTGGCTTGATATAGTAAGATTATTAACCATATACTGTAAGAAAACAAAAAGACACGGTAAAAGTTAAATTATTTAACTTAGAGTTAAATCTAATTGATAAAGTTAAAATAATAACCTAAACTTGTCTAAATCCTATTGGATGAGAGTATTTCGACCCATCCCCACTTTATCTTCGAAATAAGACCCTTTGTAACCATTATAAACCGATTTTGACTTTAATATAAAATAATATTTTGAGATATTCCTAAGGTGCCCCTCTCCTCCCTTATAAAAGGACACCTCCTCCCTCTCCTCCTCACACCAATTTGAGCATTCATGCTCGGCCAAACCCTGCCAAAATTCCTTCTCCACTTCCCTAGAATAATCCTAGAGGTCCTGATCTTCTTCAAAGACCAATCTTAGTTCCCTAAGTGGAGGATTTAAAGAGGCATTTCAAAGAAGAGGTAATATCCATTACCGATCTTTTCAATTTCTTTTTTCTTCAACTTCTTCTTCTTTAGTTGTTTCATGATAAAGTAATAAAATCAGTATTACTTACATACTGATATGTTATTATAAATATGAAACAACCCTGCTTCACCTTCTATCCATCCTACGGAAAAATGAAATCAACGCGCGTGCGTACGTACGGAATACCGTCTCCACGCCGTGGTGTGATCTATTTTCCACCATCACCTTAAAAGGATGGGTATAATGGTGTAATGAGTAACTATTTTTGATTATTATAATGTAATATTGATACTGAAATAATATATATATACTCAAATACAATTCCACGACCATGGGAACGATATCATCGCTCGTGCGTACGTACGGACTACCGTCTCCACGACGCGATGAGATTCATTCTCAATGATTAACCATTCATGAATGATTATAAAGTATATATAATATGTACTAATGAAATATATGACATAATAATGATACTGGATTTATTTATATATTTATATGTATGTCATCTACTTAATTCCATTCAATTCAATAAGGAAACGAAAACAGCGTTCATGCGTACGTACGGACTACCGTCTCCATGAACGGTGTATTTCTTTCCATTTAATGATTTATTATATATATGTATATACTGAATATATATATATAAATCATGTTTTATGTTCTGGAATTAAGTAATCATGATCTAAGTAATCATATGAATAATTACAAGTCAAAACACGGACGACAAATGAAACAATTTTACCCAAAACGCTCTTTAACATGGAATTTACAAAAGAACGGGTAATATAAAGTCATAAGTGAACCATATATGATATCATAACAATGAATATGATTCTGTAATAAGTAAATGACATTATTTAAATCATTATACAGGAGGTTCGGACACTTAAGAAGCAAATCGGACCTAAGGTAAGGGAAATATCACAATCTCATTTTTATCCGAGATTGTTTATTCGTAAGTATTTACTGGGGTGTATTTTATCATCCACATCCATGTTTCCTCAATATGTAATATTATTTCCATTCACCTAAAAATTTTTAAATCCTATTTTACCCTTCTGTTAGTTTTTAGTAAAAGATATGAAAAGAATCTTTTGTCGTTTTTCGTACGAGGTACTTTTTTGAATTTTCCGACAAAAGTACGAAGAATGTTTTTTAACTTATACGACATGAATGGATTTTTAAAAAAATATTTCCAAGAATCTTTCTTTACAAGTTTTCATGTTTATTTTTAATCAACTTCTTTTAGTTTAGAATTGTATGACATGTTATGAAAGGAAAAGTGTTTTTGAAGAAGAAAGGATATTTTCCTCAAGAATGGAGTTCAAATGTTTTATCAAAATTATTTTCCATCTAAGATAATAAAGGTTTTGTTTTTATCCCTATTATTACATTGATTTGATTATGTTGTGATGGAATTATTTTTATGAATTCCTTTATCTTATATGAATTGTTTTATGATGTCATTTTGTTTAAGAATTCCATTTTTATTACATGGGTTACGCTATGATGTATGGTTTATGATTATGTGACACACATAAGAAAGGATTCATTATAAGATGGGTGGGACATATATCTACCTCTAATGCATTGGGTAAAGATTTTATATCTCATGAGATAGACAGGGCTGGAACGGTAGGTTATACCGGTTCAGTGAAACAGGACTGAAACGAGGGTTACTCGATTCAGAAAGGGACTTTGTCCCCTAAGATAGTCTTGGCAATGAGTCTTGACTAACAAGAAATGATTCTCTATGATTATGTGTGAATGCCACAAAGTTTCATGTTTTATGTTATGATTATTGTGATTACATTTCACTGCCATGATTTATCCCATGATATGAAATTATGATCTCTTTTGCAGGTTAAGATTTCCAAAAGTTAGGTGCTTTTGTATATGATGTGATTGATATTTCTTTTGTTTACCCTTACTGGGCATTTGAGCTCACCCTTTTATGTTTTCTTTTACCTAGGATATAAAAAGGGTTTTAGGTAAAAAAAAGGGAAGATCTTTATGGGAGATATTGAAGATCTTTCACCACGATTAGAAGATTATGTTCCGAGTTTCCAAAGACACTAAACTATTACGATCCTTGTGTGTGTGTTTTTGTTATGTACCAAGTATTCCGCAAAAGTAATGTAATGTCCATGTACGTCAAGCTTCGGGTCTCTACAGTTGGTATCAGAGGAAAGGTTTAGTCAACCTTTAGAAACTAGGATGCGAAAACGTTAGTGAGATCCCTAGAGATATTTCTACGGTATGTCTAGGGATGTCCCAAAGGTTAAGTATACGTATAGGTTATAGTACTAGAACTACGCTAACGATCTTAGAATTAAACCTAAGATGTTAGATATTGAAGGTACTCCCCCTTTATTATATTGTTTTCCTTAGCATGATTTTTGCCTCTCACACTATTCTTTTTTGGGTTTTAGACGATGGCTGGAACCCGAAGGAACCGTGTTGATCAATGCAATGGAAAATTCAATGATTGTCCTCCTGAACAAACAAATGTTATGGGAGATGGAGTGTAAAATCTTATTGCTATACTTACACAAGCTATGAATCATTCTGGACATCCAAATGAGCAGAGAAGGGAACAATATTCTATTGAGTCCTTCATGAGGCAACGTCCACCTTCTTTCAGTGGGTCTTCTGATCCACTTGTTGCTGAACAATGGATCAGTACCACTGAAAAGATATTTTCAGTTCTTCAATGTTCTGAACATGATAAAGTCATCTTAGCAGCATATCGTTTGGAAGGTGAAGCTGATCAATGGTGGAATCTTATCAAGAATACAAGGCAAAGAGATGAAATTGAGTCCATGGAATGGGACGAGTTCAGGAACTTATTTTTCAATAAGTACTTCCCTCGTATTCTTCGAACAAAGATGGATAAGGAGTTCCTTGAACTAAAGCAAAAAGATGATGAATCTGTTGGTATATACGAAGCGAATTTTACAAGACTTGCAAGGTATGCATCTGGCATTATCATCCAACCTGAAAGTAAAGTTGATCAATTTTTCAATGGCTTAAAACCAAGTCTTCGAAGGGAATTAGCTATAAGAGACTTCCGTAGCTATGAAGAAATTGTGCGTTGTGCTATCAAGGTAGAAATAGAAGTTGGTGTTACATATCCATCTCATGGTTTTGACAAGAAACGAAAGATGGAGTTCAAGGAGAAATATCAGAATAATGGTGAAAAGAAGTTGAATGTTTCCTTATGCACAAATTGTGGAAAGAAGCTTGGTGGAGATTGTCTTAAAGGGACTAGAAAATGTTTTATGTGTGGAAAAGAAGGTCATCGAGCAGCTGAGTGTCGAAGTAATGGAAAAAGGGATTCTAATGATGTGAATAAAGCAAACACTGCAGAGAACGCACCACCAACACTTCAATGCTTCAAGTGCAAGGAAATGGGGCATTATGCTAATAAATGCCCTAATCCAAGGGTTAGTGATGATCAACATGAGCAACCACTGAAGGCAAAGGTCAAAGGGAAGTCACATGCGATCACTATTGGCAATGTTGAATATGACAACGATGTGGTGGAATGATTAAGTGTTTATGTAATGGGATTCCAAAATAATGTTGTATCATTAAGTATTGCAATATTTATTGATGTGGTATTCAAAGTGATTGAGTTATTTTTTGGAAATAAGATGATATGCACATAATGAAGGGAAAACGAGAAAATGAAATGTTTAATAGTATTCATGAGCTCATGATTGATATAAGGACTAAGTGATATCATGGTTTGAGTATATAGAATTTTGAGGATTTTGGTATGTGGAAAGTGTTAACTTTAAACTGCATTCATGTTTTCACTAAGGTATTCAAGAGAATACATGATTAAGGACTTTGAATGTTTGGAATGTGACCAACAAAACATATCTTATGATATATGGGGATCAACGATGGTATTAAATCTCTGGTAATCGTTTTCACTATGTTATGAGAGTGGACTGCAGTATTATGGATAATCCTAAAGATTGAAATGGATTATGTTGGACATAAGTGAGTATTGTTTAAGGATAGAAGTTTTTTTCGATGGGATTTTATAGTAATGTAGTTTTAGAAAAAGGACAACCTGCAGGACGGGCGACATCCCATCGCTTCGGACAAGGCTGTGGGAATCGAACCCACAACTGAAGTGCGACTGGCCTTTATCGCCTACCACTGGCCTACAATAAGTCCCTGTTTAGTAGAAACTAGTTTTATTATATTAAGCAGTATGATATATGAAGTATAAGTCCATTTTAGGAACCATATATGATTAATCTCACTATAGAATGACTTATGTATAACTTTTTCTAACATTTTGTTTGAGACAGATGGAATGACCTGTCATTCTATCACATGATCTGCTAACACTTCATGAATAACAAATTCAACTTCATTTATTTAAGAGATGAAGTGGAAATTGTTAAAGGAACGAAAAACAGTGAGATTGTACCAAAATAAAGTAAGTATTTATTCTAATTCAAATTCTTTAACTTTAGGGAAACGATTTTGAAAACCAAAAATGTTGTCCTAGTGATCATATATCTGATGAATCAGATGGTACCATAGATCGTCACAAATTTATGGCTTTGTGATTTCTGGATTTTCCATAGCCATGTTCTCTACCACTCTCCATCAGAACATGATGGTTAGATTTCTCTTCCATATCCATATTTTCACCTATGTGGAAACCCAGTGATTAGTTTATTTGGGTAACCGTTACGTTTCATACTTTTTTTTAAATATTGTTTTTGATATTCCTTTTTATTATGTGGGTTTCTATTAAAGAATCTTTTTAATAGTAAACCATTTATAACCCCGACGAATTTCGAGGGCGAAATTCATTTTAAGGGGGGTAGAATGTAACACCCTGAGATTTCATGAAAAATATTATTTTAATTTCATTAATGTCTTATGTTGTATTCTACACCAAGATTACCTTGCGCTATAAGCAACACCATATTAGCTTGCAGTATACGCAACACTATTCTTGGACCGTGTTACACACAATTTTGATAATAGTTATTCTACGCAACATTGAGTATATATATATATATATATATATATATATTAAATGTATAAATGAAATATGGTTGGATTCTGTTATACGAAAAAAAGAACGATTCTTTCACAACACGCAACCCTGACTTGGCTTGCATTACACACAATCGCGACCTTCCTCGATAGTGTGTGTTATACGCAATACCGAGTTTTAATAAACAATGTTATATTATTATAATATTGTCATGAACTAGCCGTTATGAATAGTATTAACTAAATTTTGAATTTTATAACATTATTATTCATCTTACACATTTCTAGAACATGGTATAAGAACAAAATAAATTTTTCGGGTAAAATAAGTATTTTTCAAAAAATGCAGTTTTGCCGCCTTTTGATGGCGCACCCACTTTAAATCTAGTTTTTGACATGTTTATAAGTTCAATTTGACAAAATAAAATTCTTCTTTTTAATCAAGAAATAAAAATCTACTTTGGATAAATTTTTCATATTATTCTAGTAACTTTCACATTTTAATGAATAGTAAAAACACGCTATATTTTAATTAAAAACAACTTTTTTCATCGTAATATCTTATGTGGTTAAATTATAATATTGAATGGTTTTAAAGTATAAATAGAATATATTTTTACCATTTAATATAATGTATGTCATTAGCATTGATTTTACCGTGAATTCGTAGGTTAAATCAATTCAATCTTTTGCAATGTTTTAAACAAAAACCCGTTTTTATTCGACAACGGGATTAATTTTAATTTAATTTCTGCAACTTCTATGTTTAGAATTTTAAAAAATGGATTCCATATTTGGAATCAGTGGGTAAAAATTATTTTAATAGGATACTTTTTATTTTTGGGAATTATCAATAGTAACTACGGTAAATTTTATTTACCATAGTTAAAGGTAAATCGGGTAATTAAGGGTAAATATAATATTTTAAAATTACCCTAAAAAATTTCAAAATCCTATTGGATGACTAAAAAACGACCCATATCACCTAAGGGTTGGATTATATTAATTTAATTAAATTTTGTCAATGAAAATAATTTAATTATTATTAAAACAAAAGAATGTGACAACATGTCACTATCTTAAATATTATAAGTATAATAATTTTAATCTAGTGATAAACTTCATGAAACTTCGAACATGAATAGTGTCCAGAAATATAATACAATTATCTAAATCATATGAATTTATTTATAATTTTTAGGGATTAAATAATTATCATTTATTATGACAGAAAGATGATACAGTAATTGTCTTATTATTGAAATATTGACATAATTGATGTTATAAATGCCCAAATAAATGTAATTTGAGACTTTTTATGACTTAAACTAATTTTCTAGGTTAAAATGACATTTTATTGTTGATTTATGTAACTTGGTTCGAACTTATCATTCTGTTATGAATTTAATAAAAATCATGTACCAAATAGTGTCAAAATTGACATAAAATAGTTTTTAAAACAAATATTATATTATTAATTGTTATTTTATTCCTAAAAATCTAAGGTTCGGCCAAATGACTTAGATAAGATTATATATATTAATAATAAACAACTTGGGGTTCTTTTGGCTTGATATAGTAAGTTTATTAACCATATACTGTAAGAAAACAAAAAGACACGGTAAAAGTTAAATTATTTAACTTAGAGTTAAATCTAATTGATAAAGTTAAAAAAATAACCTAAACTTGTCTAAATCCTATTGGATGAGAGTATTGCGACCCATCCCCACTTTATCTTCGAAATAAGACCCTTTGGAACCATTATAAACCGATTTTGACTTTAATATGAAATAATATTTTGAGATATTCCTAAGGTGCCCCTCTCCTCCCTTATAGAAGGACACCTCCTCCCTCTCCTCCTCACACCAATTTGACCATTCAAGCTCGGCCAACCCCTGACAAAATTCCTTATCCACTTCCCTAGAATAATCCTAGAGGTCCTGGTCTTCTTCAAAGACCAATCTTAGTTCCCTAAGTGGAGGATTCAAAGAGGCATTTCAAAGAAGAGGTAATATCCATTACCAATCTTTTCAATTTCTTTCTTCTTCAACTTATTCTTCTTTAGTTGTTACATGATAAAGTAATAACATAAGTATTACTTACATACTGATATGTTATTATAAATATGAAACAACCCTAATTCACCTTCTATCCATCCTACGGAAAAATGAAATCACCCCGCGTGCGTACGTACGGAATACCGTCTCCACGCCGTGGTGTGATCTATTTTCCACCATCACCTTACAAGGATGGGTATAATGGTGTAATGAGTTACTATTTATGATTATTATAATTTAATATTGATACTTAAATAATATATATATACTCAAATACAATTCCACGACCATGGAAATGATATAATCGCTCGTGCGTACGTACGGACTACCGTCTCCACGACGCGATGAGATTCATTCTCAATGATTAACCATTCATGAATGATTATAAAGTATATATAATATGTACTAATGAAATATATGACATAATAATGATACTGGATTGATTTATATATTTATATGTATGTCATCTACTTAATTCCATTCAATTCAATAAGGAAACGAAAACAGCGTTCATGCGTACGTACGGACTACCGTCTCCATGAACGGTGTATTTCTTTCCCTTTAATGATTTATTATATATATGTATATCCTGAATATATATATATATATATATATCATGTTTTATGTTCTGGAATTAAGTAATCATGATCTAATTAATCATATGAATAATTACAAGTCAAAACACGGACGACAAATGAAACAATTTTACCCAAAACGCTCTTTAACATGGAATTTACAAAAGAACGGGTAATATAAAGTCATAAGTGAACCATATATGATATCATAACAATGAATATGATTCTGTAATAAGTAAATTACATTATTTAAATCATTATACAGGAGGTTCGGACACTTACGAAGCAAATCGGACCTAAGGTAAGAGAAATATCACAATCTCATTTTTATCCGAGATTGTTTATTCGTAAGTATTTACTGGGGTGTATTTTATCATCCACATCCATGTTTCCTCAATATGTAATATTATTTCCATTCACCTACAATTGTTTAAATCCTATTTTACCCTTCTGTGAGTTTTTAGTAAAAGATATGAAAAGAATCTTTTGTCATTTTTCGTACGAGGTACTTTTTTGAATTTTCCGACAAAAGTACGAAGAATGTTTTTTTAACTTATACGACATGAATGGATTTTTAAAACATTATTTCCAAGAATCTTCCTTTACAAGTTTTCATGTTTATTTTTAATCAAATTCTTTTAGTTTAGAATTGTATGACATGTTATGAAAGGAAAAGTGTTTTTGAAGAAGAAAGGATATTTTCCTCAAGAATGGAGTTCAAATGTTTTATCAAAATTATTTTCCATCTAAGATAATAAAGGGTTTTGTTTTTATCCCTATTAATACATTGATTTGATTATGTTGTGATGGAATTATTTTTATGCATTCCTTTATCTTATATGAATTGTTTAACGATGTCATGTTGTTTAAGAATTCCATTTTTATTACATGGGTTACGCTATGATGTATGGTTTATGATTATGTGGCACACATAATAAAGGATTCATTATAAGATGGGTGGGACCTATATCTCCCTCCAATGCATTGGGTAAAGATTTTATATCTCATGAGATAGACAGGGCTGGAACGGTAGGTTATACCGGTTCAGTGAAACAGGACTGAAACGAGGGTTACTCGATTCAGAAAAGGACTTTGTCCACTAAGATAGTCTTGGAAATGAGTCTTGACTAACACGAAATGATTCTCTATGATTATGTGTGAATGCCACAAAGTTTTATGTTTTAAGTTATGATTATTTTGATTACATTTCACTGCCATGATTTATCCCATGTTATGAAATTATGATCTCTTTTGCAGGTAAAGATTTCCAAAAGTTATGTGCTTGTGTATATGATGTGATTGATATTTCTTTTGTTTACCCTTACTGAGCATTTGAGCTCACCCTTTTATGTTTTCTTTTCCCCAGGATATAAAAAAGGGTTTTAGGTAAAAAAAAGGGAAGATCTTTATGGGAGATATTGAAGATCTTTCACCACGATTAGAAGATTATGTTCCGAGTTTCCAAAGACACTAAACTATTACGATCCTTGTGTGTGTGTTTTTGTTATGTACCAAGTATTCCGCAAAAGTAATGTAATGTCCATGTACGTCAAGCTTCGGGTCTCTACAAATATCTTCATATAAGAGGTTAAACATACCCTCAACTAAAATAAAGTGCAAGGTAAGGGTAAATTCCTCAATCTCATTATTATCCGAGATTGTTTATGTGTAAGTATTTACTGAGATATTTTTATCATACATGTCCATTTTTCAAAAAAATTATTTCAAAATGATTTTTTATGGATTTGTGAAAGTTACTCTTTATCAAGATCATAATTTTAAATGTTTTAAATATTTATCTTTCTAAATCTTTTTAATTAATGACCATGTTTTCAAAATGATTTTAAGGATTTATTTATATGGACATGACTGTTTTGAAATGGTAATTATTTTCAAAAGTTTCAAAGTGGCATGGGACACTTTGATACAAAAATCTATTTTAAATTACTTCCTTTATAAATATTTTAATTTTAAATGATTTTTCAAAAAGGATATTTCTCTCAAAAAGTTTTACTCATCATTTTCAACTATGTCAGCATCCTTTATTGGATAATATTTTTGATTGAGGTTGATTTATTATAATACAATCTTCCATATTGTATTGAAGGTTTTGTTATATGTTTGAATGTGGATGTTTTATTTTTATACCATTAATGGTTTATGGATAAAGTGTTGACATTTTTTATGCTATTTTTAATAAGAATGTTTATATTATATTTAAACCTTTTCATATGAGGAATGCATTGGACTTAGTAAGTGGAAGGTGGAGCCCTCTATAGCTCCTTTATGCCTTGGTAGGTCTCCTGAGATATCTAAACGTGGAATTGGACAAGGCCTTTCCGAATTTGATATATGGTTTTGGCCGAGGCCTTAATCATTTTCAGATGTCTTGGCCGAGGACATGAAAAAATGTTTTAGAATGTCTGACATTATGTATTCCCTCATTATGAAAATAATATTGATGGTTCATGTGGCCATTCGACTAGTAGAATATAGATGATTATGTTTTGTTATGGAATTATTTACTCAGCTCATATTCCTACCACAAAAATATTGATGTTTATTATTGGTAAAGGCATGTGGTTTTAAATTTTTCACCATTCTTAATATTTATGTTATCTTTTGATGTATTTCTTACCCTTACTGAGTGTTTGAGGTCACCCATTTCTATGTTTTATTTTCCCCAGGATTCCAATAAGTGTATTGTGATTGATATGCAGGGTTATTCTAAGTGAATAATGGTGTTTATAAAGGATTATTTATGTTGTGTTGTATGTTATAAAGTGTAATGTAACATTCATGTATGTAATATATTTTCTAAGACTGGTAAACTGATTGGTCCTTCCGGACTTTATTCCTTGTAATCATGCCAATGTATTCAAATAATGCACCGACTCGGGTTTTATAGTAATGTGTTATTTTTATACCATTCATGGTTTAGGGATAAAGTATAGATATTTCATATGCTAGTTTTAATATGAATGTATATGTTATGTTTCAACCTTTTCATATGAGGAATGTATTTTACTTAGTAAGTGACGAGTGGAGACCTTTATAGCTCCTCGATGCATCGGTAGGCCTCATGAGACAATTAGACGTGGAATTGGCCGAGGCCATTCTCAATTTGATATATGCTTTTGGCTGAGGCCTTAATCATTTTTAGACGTCTTGGCCGATGCTTTGAAATTTTTTTTCAGAATGTCTCACATTATACATTCCCTCATTATGAAAAGAATATCGATGGTTCATGTGGTTATTAAACTAGTAGAATACCCATGACTATGTTTTATTATGACATTATTTACTCAGCACATATTTCTACCATAAAGTGTTCAGGTTTATGCTGTGTTGTTTGTTAGAAAGTGTAATATAACGTTCATGTATGTAATCTATTTTCAAAGACTACTAAACTGATCAGTCCTTCAGAACATGATTCCTTGTAATTATACCATTGTATTAAAATAATGCACTGAATTTGGGTAACTGGGGTCGGGGCATTACAGTTGGTATCATAGAAATTTTATCAATAACCTTGGAAACTAGATTTAGATAAACTCTGATTAGTGCACATTACCGTAAGATAGACTTTGAATATTAATATAGAAGAACTTCCTAGAATTTCGGTAATTTAATGATTTTTTGAGTTTTCCCAAGCAAATACATTCCAATGTTATGTAATAATGCACCGAATCTGGGTAACTGGGATCGAGGTGCTATAGAGAGAACAATATAAATTAAACTAAAAATAAGAGGGACATATAAAACCATCTACAAAAGTAGTTGTGTGAGCATCACGATATTTCTTTTTATGAGTGTTTGAACAACCCTAAGGTATTGATATTTATAGTGTATTTATCCAACTATTATAAAAAACTATCCGTTATAAGTTTTTAAATTGAAATTGAGGAATGGATTATGAAAACTATTGATATAAAATAAGTATAATTAAAGGTAATAATAAATTTAATATATTATTAAAAACATTGAATTATAATAAACTACAATATATTTATAATAAACAAATATTTGAAATAAAATTAAAAAGAATAACAATAATAATTAAAATAAATACTTTTGGTTTTTAAAAAATATTAATATTATTTATTTAATAATTTATATTATGATGATAAATTATATTTGTAATTTTTTTAAAATATATATATGATATTGTCTAAAACTGTATATTAATAAAATTTTAACTTATGGTTAACACATATTTAATTTTTATTTAGGAATTAAAAGTGTTATATATAAGTATATATTTTAAATATGATAATTATTTTATTAAATGATAAATGATTTTAAAAACAGAATACAAAATCAAGAATCATGTAATACGGGATTTGTGTTTCAGAGGTGAGTTCGGCACAGGTATGGTTTCAGTTCAAGAGTCATGAGCATAGCAGGCTGAGGTCGGTTTCGAGAGGAGAAGTCAAAAGCCCACTTAGAGGCCTTCCTTTAGTCAGAAAGCCATCTTAAGGAGCCCTTTTTATCAAATCAAAAGGAAGAACCCAAATAATAGATAGTAATTTCACCAACCTCTTTCAAGTTCTTTTCTTCTTCCACTTCTTCATTCTTTGTTATTTCCATTATAAAATAATAACTCTAGTATCTTCTATATACTTTGATGTTATTATAAATATGGTATAGAAATATTAATTATTCTATCCATCCTTTGAATGACATGTCACCATACTTGCGTATGTACGACATACCGTCTCCATGTCATGGTGTAATTGTTATTCAATACATTATTATTTGGATGGGTATAATAATGATGTGTAATTGGTGTATATAATGAAGATGACATGATAATGATTCTGTATATATTATATACCATCCAATTATATATATTTTTAATTACAAAAGAATGATATTGTCACTCATGCGTATGTACGGATTACCATCTCCACGAACGTGATGAGATTCATTCCCCATCGTATCTATTCAAGACAAATTTTCAGTTGACGATTAAAAATAATTTTTAAAGACTTGATATCATTCTGGATATGAATAAGATACATCCCATCAATAACAAATATGACTCGCATGAAAAATAATATAAAGGAAAACGAATTCGTATGTATGCACTAGCAACAATATCATGGTTATTCCCATATCCATCTTTACGAGATTCATGTATACAAGATTCCTTTCAACTCACATCCCTTTTGAAAAAGTATAGATGACCATTATTTCGATGTAAATACCGATTAGTTTGTTATTTGAAAAAGTATTGATGCTTCACCTTCAATGGTTATTCCCATATCCATCTTTACAAGATTCATGTATATAGGATCCTTTTCAACTCTAATCCTGTTCAAAACTCCATGATCATTTCTACACAAATCATCTTCCACCTTATTTTCCTTCCCCGGGTGGTAGTGTATCATGCAATCATAATCCTGGAGTAGTTCAAGACATCGAATTTGCCTCATGTTGAGTTCTTTATGTGAGAAAATATACTTCAAACTCTTGTGATCAGTATAAATCTCACATTTTTCATTATAGATTTAATGTCTCCATATCTTCAAAGAATAGATCACAACTGCTAACTCAAGATCATGAGTAGGATAGTTTTTCTCATGAATTTTTAACTAACATGATGCATAGGTAATAACCCAATCATTCCGCATAAGCACACAACCAAGTCCTTTATTTGAAGCATCACTATAAATAACAAACCCATCATTACCAGATGGAAAATTCAATATAAGATCATTGACTACTATTTTATTGAGTTCTTTAAAACATTCATCACAATATTTTTTCCAAATTAATTTAACCCCTTTTCGTGTGGGCTTTGTTAATGGGTTAGCCAATCGGGAAAAATTTTGGATGAAACATTGATAATAACCTTCTAAAACAGTAAAACTACATACCTCAGTTATACTAGTTAGTGTTGGAAATTATTGGATTGCTCTTGTATTAGAAGGATCAATAGAGATTCCATCCTTGGAGACAATATGGCCAAGAAAAGAATTCTCTTGAAGCCATAATTCACACTTGCTAAACTTCCCATATAATTCACATCTTCTAAGAGGATTTAGAATAATGCGCAAGTGATTTTTATGATCTTTGTAGCTTTTAGAGTATACCAAGATATCATCAATAAATACTACTACAAAGTCATCAAGATACTCCTTGAAAACTTTGTTCATTAGATCCATGAAAACAGAGGGTACATTAGTCATCCCAAAAGGCATTACTGTAAACTCGTAATTCCCGTACCTAGTTTGAAATTCTATTTTCGGAATATCTTCCTTCTTCACACACAAATGATGATATCCCGATCGAAGGTCAATATTTGAAAATAATTGATCTCTATGAAGTTGGTCGAATAAATCATTAATGTGATGTAGGGGATACATGTTCTTTATAATTATTGTATTGATCTCTCTATAGTCAATGCACAACCTCATAGATCCGTCTTTCTTCTTACAATAAATTTCTCTATCATGGTCCGAAAGACAATATATATCGAGGATTGTATCAAATTAAATCATGGGTATGACAATGAAATCAATAGAAAAAGAACATTTATATACCCTAATGGAAACTGATTCACAGAACATTGTAGCAATGATACTTCCCTTAGGAGTTTTGACTAAAAACTCCCTTATTAAATAAAATTGGATATATATCTATATTTTTGGAAAACTGGGTAGATAAGAAACAATGTGATGATCTAGAATCAAAAAAAATTATTGGCTAACCTCAAGGAAACCATTAAATTACTTGCCACCATGTATTTCGGAGCATCAGCCTCAATAGTAGTGATCGCATAAGCTTGTCCTTGATCCCTTATCCTTTTCTGAGGTATGTTTCCCTGACGCTTAGGAAATTCATTTTCATAATGTCCCATCTCCCTGCAATTGTAGCATTGAACATTGGTAGTGTCTTTCATTCCCTTACATTTACTAGAAATATGGCCTTTCTATCCACATTTGTAGAATACTCCTTTTCCATTTAGACTGGAACCAGGGTGCTTCAGTCCACAATTATCACATGGTGGAAATTTAACTCTTCCCTTATTCCATGTTTCATTATTTCCTTTCCTAGAGTGTTCAGTAGATCTTTTCTTCTCTTGATTTTCTTTAAAGTCGTAAGACTTAGAGAATTCATTTTCAGTCTTGATAGCACATGATACAATATCTTCGTATGACGAGAAGGATTGCGATACTAAATCTCGATGGAGAAATGGTTTAAACCCATCAAAGAAACGACCAATATTAATTCTTGGGTTACGTATATAATCTGCAACATGCCTTTATAACCTTGTAAAGTTAGACTCATACTTTGCAACATTCTCATCCCCATTTTTCCTCAGACTGAGAAATTGTATATCCATATCTACTCGATGGTCATGAGGAAAATATTTTTCATAGAAAATATCTTTAAACTCCCTCCATTCCATAATTGATAATTCTTCATCCTACTTTGTGTTTTGAATCAATGATCACCATTGATCAGCATCTCCAGTGAGGTGATAAACTACCATGACAACTTTTTCCCTTTCACTACACCCCAAAGCCTGAAATATTTTCTCTAGGGAACTTATCCATTGCTCAGCTACCAATGGATTTGTATTACCATTTAATGTTGGTGGTTGTGGCCTCATGAAGCGGTATAACATTGATTCTCCACACTGTGAATCTGGGTTGTCCATATGTGTAAGGTTATTATTCATAACCTGAGTGAGTTTTCCCATTATAGTGAGAAGCTGATCAGCACCAGTTGCATCACCAGCTCCACTATAATTATCTTGAGTAGGAGGGAAATCCCTAAATTGAGTGTGTCCATTGATAATGTTTCCATTCTTTCCACTAGGTTCCATTTCTAATCAAATTCATAAACTAGATTATTTTATGAATCGAAATACATAATTCCAAACATGTAAAACACTTTACATAACTTGAAATGTTTATGGATATAATCCATAATCATAAAAAAATTTCCATGAGGAAGTATATACTCATAAACCATTCATAATGGTTGGTAAAGAAAATGAGAATTATCCTTATCATATCCCCCGAGAGTGTTATAACCAAGAGTGCAACAAGGCCCATTGTCGTGCACCAGTTCCCATTCGAGTCTAGCTCAAAGCGGTGAATTATTTTAATACATTGGCATCATTAAAAGGAATGAAGTCTCGAAAGACCAAGGAAAAACATCAAGTCTCGAAGGACTGATTAGTTAATAATTTAAAGCAGTGCATTATTTTAACCAAGAGTGCAGTAAGGTCCGTTGACGTGCACCAGTTCCCGTTCGAGTCTAGCTCAAAGCAGTTCATTCATTTAATACATTGTCATGATTACAAGGAATCCAGTCATGAATGGCCAAGGAAAAAGTGGTGCATTATTTTAATATTAATGTATATGATTCTTGTATAATTTAATAACAATTATTTCACCATTATACAGGATTTTAACCTACCCTCGACCAAGGAAAAAGTACAAAGTAAGGGGTTTCTTATCTCACTTTTAATTCCATGAGATTTCCATTGTGCACCACTTATTTATTTCATTTGGTGTGTGTACTACCCAAGATTGTATTCATTGTGTAATATTATTTAATTTAGGGATATCTACATCATAATTGTATGACCCTTCTTCCAAGGGTGTATGTTTTTTAAGTTACCGAATTGATAAGGGAATTTGAAATTTCAATTTCCACTTATTCATCTTTACGCATACTTCATTAATTATTTTACTCCAAGATTATGTGTGGAATCACTATTAATTTTCTTTTGTCATAATTTACACTCCCCTTCCCATGGATATACTTTTGATACACATAATCACTCCATTGAAAAATTCTCAAGTCATCGATATGAACTTGAAAAGAGTAATTTTAACATAATCTCCATTTGTTGAGTTAAATATCCAATTCATTGGTGTTATTGTTAAAAGAATATATGTGAATATCCTCTGATTTATTTACACGGAATATCCAATCATATTGAGTATATTTATATTTTTCACACACAATTATGTCATTGATTTATCCTTAAACTAAGGATACAGTCTTTATAAGCGATTTCATCTCAATTTAATTTCCATTGAGAATTCTTTGTTGTTATACACCAAATCACTTTTATATGGTGTATATAATGTAATTTGACATAGTATATCAGGAATCCATTTATTATCTTTATATTGAAAAGTTTTTATTACCTTAATTATTTGTATACGAGTGTCTCTCTTTTGGTTAGGAACTCTAATTAAATATAATTTTAAAATGTTTTAATGATTTATTATTCTAAATCTTTCTCATTAATGTCCATGTTTTAAAAATGGGGTTTTAAGGATTTATTTATATGGACATTAATGTTTTAAAATTAAAATTACTTTTAAATGTTTCAAAGTGGTATGGGACACTATGATTCAAAAATATATTTTTAAATGGCTTCTTGACAAATTGTGTGAATTTTAGATGTTTTCAATAAAAATGGGGATATTTTTCTCTAATAATTTTGATGATTATTTTCATCTATGTCAATATCCTTCATTATTCTTCATTGATGTTAATTTGTTACAATACAATCTTCCATTTTGTATTGAATGAGTTGTGGTTGACTGTGGATGTGCTATTTTTATACCATTCATGGTTTGTGGATAATGTATTGACATTTTATATGATAGTTTTAATACGAATGTTTTTGTTATGTTTGAAAATTTTCATATGAGGAATGCATTGGACTTAGTAAGTGATGGGTGGAGCCCGCTATAGCTCCTCGATGCATCGGTAGGTCTCATGAGACAACTAGACGTGGAATTGGCCAATTCCTTTCCCAATATTTAAGATATGGTTTTGGCCGAGGCCTTAAAAATTTTTAGATGTCCTAGTCGAGGCCCTGCCAAAATGTTTCAGAATGTCCGACATTATGCATCCCATCATTATGAGATTATATATTGATATTTCATGTGGTTATTCAACTATTATAATATCCATGTGAATAAGTAAATGACATTATTTAATTTTAGTGTTGTCGTATTATGCTAAAGTTCATGTTTAAATGGATTTTTTTTAGTTATACATTTCCTTAAATGTTTATGCTTATTTATGAAAGTTTCCGCTATATTGTTATCCTTAGTAATCATCTGAGTTCACCCTTTTCTATGTTTTATTTATCCCAGGATGTGAAGAAGTATTTTATGACTAAATTTTTGGGATATTATGAGGGGATATGAGTGTGGATTATGGAGAATATGTTGTTGTAATTTTTCACATTATGATTCATTGTAAGACTTATGAATATATATAGTGTTTCCCAGGCTACTAAACTAATATGTCTTTCGAGACTCGATCTTTTGTGATCATGCCAATTTTATGTAATAGTACACCAACTCTGGGTAACTGGGGTCGAGGCGTTATATTAGAAATGGGCACTCCCCCTTCTCTATAAAACATAGAATGAATATGACATGATAATGATTCTATATATTTGATATACCATCCAATTATATATTATTTTAATATCAAAAGAATTATATTTTCGCTTGTGTGTACGTACAGATTACCGTCTCTAAAAAAACATTGAGACTTGATCTTTTTCCTTGGTCTTTCGGGACTTTATTCCATGTAATCATGACAATGTATTAAAATAATGCACCGCTTTAAGATAGACTTGAAGGGGAAAATTACAAAGTAAGGGGTTGATGTTTCACAGTATATAGCTTTACTGGCACAGATGTACCTAGAGATAAAAATAGACTTTGATGATTGGTATAGAAAAACATCCTAGAATACCAACTATAATGTAAGATAGAATTTGATTATTAGTATAGAAGAACTTCATAGAATTTTGGTAATTTAGAGATTTTGTTAGTTTTCCTAGCAATACATCTCTATCTAGATATGAGCAGGTAGAGGAAGCTCTCAAACAGATGTACGTAGGGGTAAAACCCGAAAACACCGCTTTGAGCTAGACTCAAAAGGGAACTGGTGCACGACAATGGGTCTTACTGCACTCCTGGTTATGACACTGCTGGTGGACATGCTTAGGATAATTCTCTTTTTCTATAAAAACCACTATGAAGGGTTTATGATTATATAACTCCTCAATGAAAACAATTTTGTGATTATGGATTATATATGTAAACTATTCAATTTACGTTAGGTTTTTTGACATGTTTGGAATTATGAATTACGATTCATAAACTAAACTTGTGTATGCCATTGTATAGAAATGGCACCCAATAGAAGGAATATGAACTCCAACAATACGTATGATCCAAAGAGTAAGAAGGGTCATATATTTCATAGTATTAAGCCAACATTTAGAAGGGAAATAGTCTCCCATGTATTCTAAACATATGAATAAATTGTATCATGAGTTAAAAAGATAAGTAAATAATTCCTCGAGTCCTATGGTTTTGAAGGAAAGAAAGATAAGAAAAGGATGGAATAGAGAAAGATGGATAAAAGGTAGAAGGAAAAGAAGGATTTTCCCATATATGATAACAGTGGAAAGAATCACCATGGTAAATTCTTGAAGGTATTGGAAGTTTGTTACAAGTGTGTAGAAAAAGGACACCAAGTACGTGATTGCAAGGGTAAGAAAAAATTTCAAATGTACAATGCTTCATCTGCAAGTATTTGGGACACTATAGAAGTCAATGTCTCAGTAATCAAAGTATAACATAAATGATGTTCTTGGATAATAATCAAGTGATGATACAACCTCATGTGAAGAGGAATGACTAGTGTTCTTATGTTGTTAATATAGAATTATTTCATTTTAGTGTTGCATCAACAATATACTGGTTATATGAATTATGGAGATAAATAAGGATTGTACTGCAGTACTATTTTATTAAGGATTTGAGATTATATGGTTCATATAAAATTGACTTAAATATAAGATACACTGTTTGGAAAAAACATGGTTGAAGGAAATGTAATCATTAATATGGTCTTTATAATGAGGTAGTGATTTTGGAATAAGAGATAGTTGATTTGGATTAATTATGTTGGATATTCTTGACTTCCTTGAAACTGATTAATGATGTGTATATTTAATTATTTTTGGAGTTTGCAAAAAAAAATTGGATAGAAGGAGTTTATCCAGTATTATATAAGGAATAAGGGAGCATCAATATATTCAATAAGGTTTTATGGTAATTCAGGATGTTGAGGTGTTTTAAAAGAATAATGATAATGGCGTTTTCTTGTTATTACCTGGAAAAAAGAATCTTCATTGTGTTTAACTTCTTTATAAATTTTGGAAGGAGTGTTTGGATATAAGTATTTTGGATAAGTCTAAAGGTTGGAATGGATTAAGTTTGAAATTGGATGTTATTGTTAAGGTTATTTTTGGATTGTTATAAAAATTAGAACCTAGAGGTCGGGTGACTACTAGTTGTGTCTGGAATGGCCACGAGACATGAACCCACAACCGAAGAGTGACATGGGTGCATCACCTATGACTGGACTACATGATGTATTGGTTTGTATAATTTCTCTTTTTTTAAATAGTCTGATAAATGAATTATAAATTCATTATTTTTGAAACCCTATACGATTAGGATAAATATTTTTTTTGAAATCTTATGGAGTGAAAGATGAGTTTGTGGTATGAATTATTTGAAGGATGAAAGTCTACTTGTCAAGTATATATATATATGTATAATTTTTTCCTCTTATTAAGCCTAAATTTTATTAACCAAATTTCTGATTTGGGTTTTCCCACAAAGGTATTTTATTTTTTCAAGATTTTATTTTCAATAAAAATTTTCAAATTGCGAGGACACAATTTATTGAAGGAGGGAAGAATGTAACATGACAAGATTTCATATTACGTTAGTTCTTCAATGTAATTCAATAACTTACACTACACACAACATCGAGTTCAAGCGCACCACGACTTACCAAACTAGCCGTTAAAAAATGGTTATGAATGGTATTAATTGAATTTTGAACTATATATAATCCTTATAATTTTAGAATCCATATTATGAGTTTCTTATACATAATATAAGAACTAATTCATTTTTTAGATAATAGAAGTATTTTTTAAAAAATATACTTTTACCGCCTTTTAATGGTGAACCCATTTTAAATCCAATATTTGAAACTTTTATATATTCAATTTGAAAAAATAAACATCTTCTTTAGAATCGAGACATATGAATTTTGTATCAATAAATTTTTGGTGTTTTTCTGATAACTTTCATATATGGGTGAATAGTGAAAATACTATATTTTAACTGAAAACAACTTTTTTAATAAAAATAATTTATAATGTTAATTTCTACATTTTAATGGTTTGGAAGTATAAATAGATTATATTCCTACCATTTAATCCAACTCTGGTCATTGTAAGTAATTTCACATTGAAATTGGACATAAACAAGTGTCAATCTTTTGAAAGTTATTATTTATTAAAAATACGCCTTTCGGTTTTGAGAGAGAGAATTAATTTTAAATTAATAAATTCATCTTCTATGTTTTTAATTTGGAAAAATTGACTATTTTTGAATTCGGAATATCAAAATTAGCTTCGTGTGAATTTTTGGTATTTTTCTAAAAACTTTTAATTTTTGATGAATAGTGAAATACACTGAGTTATAGTTTAAAACTGAATTTTTATTTAAATAATAGTTTATTTTATTTAAATTTATTTTAGGTCAAAATAGATACATAATAACTATATAAGTTCAGTGTAATTCATTGGAGTCAGTTTATAATAATTTTAGATATATAAAAATTTTATTGAACTTTTTACCGTCTTTTACCCACCTCCTAGGAGAATTTGTAAATTCACATAAAACATAATTTTACCGCTTATGTGAGTTGAATTTAGAAAATACAAGAGACACAGTTAATATCAATGATTAAATTGTTGTTCAATAACATAAAAATAATTTTTGGTGAATAGTAACTTTTTTACTTTTATTTACCATGGTTAAAACTAAATATGGTAATTATGGGTAAAAATGATAATATTATTACCCTATCACATGTCCTAATTCTATTATATAAGTTTAATTAGACCAAAAAAAACCTTAAGAATAAAATATGACGCTTTATGTCCACTTGGATTAGATTAAGACATTTATTTTTTTTTAAATTTAAAGAAGAGTTAAAAGAGTTAAAATCAATGTTTAATAACTAAACCATTTTTAATATAGGGTTATACACAAGATAAATTTGACTATAAATACTCATTATAAAGATACAAAGATATAATACAAAATGGTATTTTATTTATAATTTTTATAGATTAAATAAATAAATTTATTAAGGACACCATGATGATGCAGTAATTACCTTATTAATGAATGAATCAAATAAATGGTATTATAAATATTAAAATAAATATAATTTTATAGTTTTTATGAAATCCAAGAATTTTATAGGTGAATATAACATGTTAGTTATGATTAAATGTATCTTTTTTTAAGTATTCAAGTTGTGATGAATTTCACAAAAAACAAAATACCAAATAGTGTCAAATTGACATAAATTAATATTTAAAAAAATTACTATATTATTGGTTGATATAATATTCCTAAAAATGTAATGTTTAGAAAAATGGCTTAAATAATATTATATATGTCATTAATGAGCAACTTTATGTCCTATTGAATGTTTAGAGTATGTTTAGTAACCATATAGAGTAAGAATACAAGAAGACACGGTAAAAGTTAAACTATTTAACTAAGAGTTAAATTTAAATGATAAGGATAAAATGGTATCCTAAACATGTGTAAAAACTATTGGATGAGTGGTGTTCGACCCATAACCACCTAAGGATCGAAATAAATTCACTGGAAACCATTATAAACCAAATATGATTGTATAATATATTAATACTTTAATCTTTTCCTAAAGTGACCATCACCCCTCTTATAAAAGGGCACTTACCCTTCTCTCAAAATCACACCTCCAATGCCATTTGGATCATCCAAAACCTACCCAAATATCCTCCCAAATTTTTTCAATTCATCATAGAGTCCTTCCTTTAGTCAGAAATCCAACTTAAGGAGCCCTTTTGATCAAATCAAAATGAAGAACCCGAATAAGAGGTAATATTTTCACCACCCTTTTTCAAGTTCATTTTTTCTTCCACTTCTTTTTTCATTGTTATTTCTATTATAAAATAATAAATACAGTATATTATATATACATTAATGTTATTATAAATATGTAATATCCATATTCATTATTCTATCCATCCATTAAATGACATGTCACCATACGTTCATACGTATGGATTACCATCTCCACGTCGTGGTGTAATTGTTATTCAATATATTATTATTTGGATGGGTATAATAATGATATATAATTGATGTAAATAATAAATATTACATTTTAATAATTCTTTATTTATGATATACCATCTATTTACATACTATTTTAAATCAAAGGAGATGATATTGTCGCTCGTGCATGCGTACGGACTACCGTCTCCACGATGCGATGAGATTCCTTTCCATGTTCACCATTCATCGACGATTATAAATATATATATTACTAATATGTATGTAATATATGACATAATAATGCCACTTTATTTATATATATATGTACTTACATATATCTTATTCACTTAGTTCTATTCAATACGATATGAAAATGAAAACATTGTTTCTGCATACGTATGGACTACCGTCTCCATAAACGGTGTTTTTCTTTTCATATATATGTCTATTATACATATTTATATAAATGATATATAAATAATGTTTTATATTCTGGAAGTATATAAATCTTTATCTAAGTGATAAAATCAAGAGTAACAAGTTAAAACACGTACGATATAGAAAGTGATTATTACCCGAAATGTTAATTTAACATGGAAATTATTATTATATGGGTAGTATAATGATATAAATGAATCATGTATGATATCATAAATATTAATATGGTTCTGGTATAATTTTATAACATAATATGAACTTCATATAGGAGGTTAAACCTACTCTCAACCAATGTAAAGTACAAGGTAATGGTTTATTTCAAAATCTCTTCATTATCCGAAGTTATTTATATGTAATTATCTTCTGGGACCTCTTAATCATAAACATCAATGCTTCTTAAAAATATATTTTAAATCCTTTTTACTATTTAATAGACTACGGGTTAAAGTCATTTATACCCTTGTTTGTCTTTTATAAGATTTCTATAATGGAATCTTTCCGTTGTTTTCCAAACAAGGTCCTTTTTAACCTTTTCAACAAAATTAAGGTATGAATATTTTTAACTTATACAGCGGGTGCAGAAATATTACGTCATTATAACATCATTGATGCTTCCCTTAAAAGATTATAAGAATACTTTCAAAATAAATTTTTTATTTATATTTATGTGACTTTTAAATGATTTCAAAATATAAAGAGATATTTCACTAAAAAAATGTTTTGATTTCATCTATGTCAACATCCTTTTATTGATTTTAAGTTTATTTGAAGTTGATTTATTATGATACTAATATTCCATATTTTATTTAAGTATTTGTGATATTTTTGACTATGGATGTTCTATTTGTATACCATTCATGGTTTATTGTTAAAGTATTGACATTTCATATGCTGGTTTTAATATGAATATTTATGTTATATTTCAACTTTTCTTATAAGGAATGTACTGGACTTAGTAAGTGACGGGTGGAGCCCGCTACAGCTCCTAGATTTATTGGTAGGTATCATGAGACAACTAGACGTGGAATTGGACAAGGCCTTTCCCAATTTGATATATCATTTTCGCCGAGGCCTTAATTATTTTTAGACGTCTTGGCCAAGGCCTTGACAAAATGATTCAGAATGTCCGGCATTATGCATTCCCTCATTATGAAATTAGCCATTAGATGTGATTATTCGACTTGTAGAATATCCATGTGAATGTTTATATGGTAATGTTTGATTTATTTTCTTTATATAATGTTCACGTTTATGTTTAAAAAGTCTGTTGTTTTTATCACACATCTTTCCTTACAAGTTTATAGCTTCCGCCAAATTATTTACCCTTACTGGGCATCTGAGCTCACCCCTTTCTTATGTTTTATATTCCCAGGATTCCAAGAAGTGTATTATGATTGATATGAAGGGTTAAGATAAATGAAATAATGGCATTCTCAAAGAACTATTTTTTTATATTGTATGTTAGAAAGTGTAATCTAATGTTCATGTATGCAATCTATTTTCCAAGACTGCTAAACTGATCGGTCTTTCGGGACATGATTACTTGTAATCATGCCAATGTATTAAAATAATGCACCGACTCTAGAAATATAGGGTCAGGGAATTACAGTTGGTATCATATGTTATATATTTGTAAATCAATGATGTTTTTTTTGTTATAAATTGTAATGTAATATTAATATATGTAATCTATTTTCCAAGACTGCTAAACTGATCGGTCTTTCGGGACTTGATTCCTTATAATCATGCCAATGTATTAAAATAATTCACTGACTCTAGGAATCTAGGGTCAGGGAATTATTGTTAGTTTTTGAGGAAGTTTAGCAATAACCTTTGTAACAATATTTTGATAAACTCTGATTAGAGCACGGTACTATAAGATAGTCTTTTAAGATTAGTATAGAAGAACTTCCTAGAATTTTAGTAATGTAAATATTTTGTGTGTTTTCCATGAAAATACATCCCTGTCTGGATATGATTAGGTAGAGGTGGCTCTGGAATAGATATACTTATGGGTAAAACCCGAAAACACCGCTTTGAGCTAGACTTGAATGGGAACTAGTGCACGACAAGGAGCATTGCTGCACTCTTGGTTATGACACTCCTGGGGGATATGCTTAGTATAATTCACAGTTTCCTTACAAGCCATTATGAAGGATTTAGGATTAAATAATTCTTCAAAGAAGACATTTTTATGATTATGGATAATATTCATAAATTGTTCAATTTACGATAGGTATTTTACAAGTTTGGAATTATGAATTTTTCTTCATAAACAAACTTAGTGTATGACATTATTTATAAATTGCGCCTAGTATATGGAATGAGAACTCCAGTAATACTCATGATCTAAAGTGTAAGAGGGATCATATCATTTATGGTATTATGAAAATATTTAGAAGGGAAATATTATCCCACATATTCTCAACATATGAAGAAATAATATCATGTGTTAATAAGATAAGTAAATAATTCTCTGAGTCCTATGGCTTTGAAGGGAAGAAAGAGAATAAAAATATGGAAGAGAGAAAGATGAATAAAGAAAATATGGAAAAGAAGGGTTTTCTACTATGTGATTAATTTGGAAAGAATCACTTTGGTAAATTCATGAAAGAAATAGGAGTTTCTTATAAGCGTGGAGAAAAAGAAAACCAAGTACGTGATTGCAAGGGTAAGAAAAAGGTTTCAAATGTAAAATGCTTCTTTTACAAGGAGTTGGGACTCTACGCAAATCAATGTGCCAGTCATCAGAGTATACCCCAAATGCTTCTATTAGATAATAACAATGTTATGATACTACCGAAGATGGAGAGGAATGATTAAGATTTTATATGTTGTTATTAAAGTATTATTTCATTTCGGTGTTGTATCAACAATGTACTAGTTATATGAATTCTGGAGATAGATAAGGATTGTACTGCAGTACTATTTTATTGAAGATTTGAGATTATATGGTTCTAAGAAAAGTGAAATAATTGTAAGCTATACTTTTTGGAAAATACATGGTTGAAGGAAAGGTAATCCTTAATATGGTCTTAATAATGAGGTAGTGATTTTTGAATAAGAGATGGTTGATTTGGATAAATTATATTGGATATTATTGACTTCATTGAAACTGATTAATGATTTGTATATTCCATCATTGTTGGAGATTACAACATTTTTTGGACAGAAGGTGGATATCTAGTATTCTATAAGGAATAAGGGAGCATGAATATAATCAATAAGGTTCTACGGAAACTCTAGATGTTGCGGTGTTTTAAAAGAAAACACGATGAAGGCGTTCACATGTTATTACCTGGTAAAAAGGATCTTCATTGTGTTTAACATCCTTATAAATTTTGGACTGAGAGTTTGGATATAAGTATTTTGGATAAGTCTAAATGTTGGAATGGATTAAGTTTGAAATTGGAAACTATTGTTAAGGTTATTTTAGGATTGTTATAAAAAGGACAACCCAGTGGTCGGGCAACAACTAGTCGCGTCCGGAAAGGCCGCAAGACTTGAACCCACATCCAAAGAGGGACAAAGGTGCATCACCTATGACTGGACTACGTGATGTACTAGTTTTTATAATTTAGTTTTAAATATTCTGGAAAATGAATTATAAATTCATTATTTTGGTAACCTTATAAGATTTGGATAAATAGATTATTTTTGAAATAATTTGGAGTGATAGATGAGTTTGTGTTAGGAATTAGTTGAAGGATGAAACTCTACTTTTCAAGTATATATATATATATATAAAATTTTCTACCACTTATTAATTCTAAATTTTATTAACCAAATTTCTGATGTGGGTTTTCCCACAATGGTATTTTCTATTTTCAACCTTTTATTTCCAAAGAAAAATTTCAAATTGCGAGGAAGCAATTTATTGAAGGAGGGAAGAATGTAACACTCCAAGATTTCATAGTACGTTATTTCTTTAAAGTAATTCAATAACATTCACTACACGCAACACCAAGTTCAAGCACACCATGACTTACAAAACTAGCCGTTTAAAAACGGTTATGAATACTACTAACTGAGATTTGAACTATATATAACCATTATAATTTTAGAATCCATATTATTAGTTTATTAGATATAATGTAAGAACTAATTCATTTTTTCAGATAAAAGAATTATTTTTCCGAAAATATACTTTTACCTATTTTTAATGGTGAAACATTTTTAAATCAAATATTAAAAACTTTTATATATTAAATTTGAAAAAATAAACTTCTTTATTAAAATTAGTACATAATAATTTAGTTTCAATAAAATTTTGGTGTTTTTCTGATAACTTTCATATTTGGGTGAATAGTGAGAAATACTATATTTTAACAGAAAACCAATTTTTTAATCAAAATAATTTATAGTGTTTAATAATACATTATAATGGTTTGGAAGTATAATTAGATTATATTTTTACCATTTAATCCAATTATGGTCATTGTATGTAATTTCACATTGAAATTGGACATAAACAAGTGTCAATCTTTTGATAGTTATTATTTTTA
This sequence comes from Viscum album, assembly GCA_963277665.1. NCBI lineage: Eukaryota > Viridiplantae > Streptophyta > Magnoliopsida > Santalales > Viscaceae > Viscum > Viscum album. The sequence goes on from OY728164.1 coordinate 487,625,558, forward strand.
AAAATATGCTTCTTGGTTTTGACAAAAATAATTAATATTAAATTAATTAATTCAACTTCTATATTCTGAAATTTGTAAAATAGAATTCATTTTTTAATTCATAATATCAAAATTATCTTAGGGTAATGTTTTGGTATTTTTATGAAAACTTTCAATTTTTGATGAATAGTGAAAAACACTAAGTTATTGTTTAAAACAAAATTTTTATTTAAATAATTATTTATTTTATTTAAATTTATAAAAGGTAAAAATAGATAAATAATACCTATATAAGTTCAATTTAATTCATTGGAGTCGGTTTATATTAATTTTAGATATATAAAAATTTTATCGAACTTTTTACCGTCTTTTACCCACCTCCTTGGAGAATTTGGAAATTTACATAAAACATAATTCTACCACTTAAGTGAGTTGAATTTAGAAAATAAGAGAGACACATTTAATATCAAGGAGTAAAACATGGTTCAATAAAATAAAATAAAAATTTGGTGAATAGTAACTTTTTCATTTTATTTACCATGGATAAAAGTAAATAGGGTAATTAAGGGTAAAAATGATACTATTATTATTCTAACACATGTCCTAATTATATTGGATAAATTTAATTCGACCAAAAACAACCTTAGGAATAACATATGACCCTTTAGGTCCACTTGGATTATATTAAGATATTTATTATTATATTATTTCATGAAGAGTTAAAAGAGTTAAAATAAATGTTTAATAACGGAACCATTTTTAATATGGGGTTATACATAAGATAAATTGGACTATAAATATTCATTGGAAATATAATGATATTTCCTACATAATGGTATTTTATTTTATATTTTTTAGAGATAAAACAACTAAATTTATTAATGACACAATGATGATGCAGTAATTACCTTATTAATGAAAGAATCCAATAAATGGTATTATAAATATTAAAATAAATATAATTTCAAAGTTTTTATGACATAAAAGAATTTTCTAGTTGAATATGACATGTTAGTATTGATTCAAGGTATTTTTTTAAGTAATCATGCCGTTATTAGTTTATAAAAAAACAAATACCAAAGGGAGTCAAAATTGACATAAAATTGTTTTTAAAACAAATATTATATTATTAATTGATATAATAGTCTTAAAAATCTAAGGATCAGAAAAAATACTTATATAATAATATATATGACATTCATTAACAACTTTGGGTTCTCTTGGTAGTATATAGTAAGATTATTAACCATATAATATAAAAATACAAAGAGACGTGGCAAATGTCAAACTATTTAACTAAGAGTTAAATCTTAAAGTTATGGTAAATATGGTAATATAATGCTATATTAAACCTATTGTTTTAGTTGATTTAGACCCATCCCCACCATATATTTTAAATAATTTTTTTGGATCAATTATAAACCAAAAATGAATTTATTATAAAACAATATTTTATGTTTTTCTAAGGTGCCCCTCACCCCTCTTATAAAAGTGCACTTATCGTTCTCTCAAATTAACACATCCAAATCCATTTGGCTCAGTGAAAACCTGCCCAAATACCCTCTACACTATCCTTACTTTATCCTAGAGTCCTTTATTTAGTTATAAAGCCAACCTATGGAGCCCTTTTGATCAAATCAAAAGGAAGAACCTGAAGAAGATGTAAATATTTCATCACATCTGTCAAGTTCCTATCTTCTTCCACTTCCTCTTTCTTTGTTTTTTCCATTGTAAAATAATAAATCTAGTATCTTATATATACTTTTATGTTATTATAAATATGGTACAACCATATTCATTATTCTATCCCTTGTTTGAGAGACATGTCACCATACATGCGTATTTACAGTTTACCGTCTCCACATCGTGGTGTAGTTGTTATTCAATAGATTATTATTTGTATGGGTATAATAATGATCTATAATTGTTGTAAATAATAAATATAACAGGATAATGATTCTGAATATATAATATAACATCCAATTATATATTATTTTAATATCAAATGAATGATATTATCGCTCTGGCATACGTACAGATTACCGTCTCCACAAACGCGATAAGATTCATTCCCCATCATATCCATTCTGGACTAATATTCATTTGATGATTAAAAATAATGTTTAAATACATCATAAAATTCGGTATATGAATGAGATACATCCCATCCATAACAAATATGACTCACATAACAATGAATATAAAGGAAAATGAATCTGTTAACACCCGAAACAATGATAATACTAAGATATATTAACAAAGCAATGTTAAAAGATCATATATTATATCATATTAATGTATATGATTATTGAATAATTTAATAATTATTATTTAACCATTATACAGGATTTTAAACAACCCTTGACCAAGGGAAAGTACAAGGTAAGTGTTATTTCACAATCTCTTCATTATCCGAGGTTGTTTATACGTAATTATCAACTAGGACCTCTTTATCATCCACATCCATGTTTCCTAAAAATGTATTTAAAAACATTCTTAATATTTTATAGACTATGGGTTAAAGCCACTTATACCCTTGATTTAATTTTTATAAGATGTTTATACAGGAATATTTCCATCATTTTCCGAACAAGGTCCTTCTTAAGACTTTCGACAAAATTAAGGTAAGAATGTCTTTTTTTTAACTTATGCGGCGGGAGCGGCTATTTTCTGCCATTATAAAAATTTCGAAGCTTACCTTACAAGTTTATAAGAATATTTACCATATAAATGTTTTCTTTATAATTATGTGACCCTTAAATGCTTTTAAAAATCAAACATATATTTCTCTCAAAAGGGTTTTCATTTCATCTATGCTAACATCCTTTGATGGATTTTAAGTTTATTTGATGTTTATTTATTATGATACAAAACTTACCTATTTATTGAAGGTTTTGTAATATTTTTGACTATGGATGTGATATTATTATACCATTCATGGTTTATGGTTAAAGTATTGACATTTCTTATGCTAGTTTTAATACAAATGTTTATGTTATATTTAAACCTTTTCATATGAGGAATGTATTGGACTTAGTAAGTGACAGTTAAAGCCCGCTATAGCTCCTCGATTCATCGGTAGGTCTCATGAGATAACTAGACGTGGAGTTGTCCAAGGACTTTCCCAATTTGATATATGGTTTTGGCCGAGGACTTAATCATTTTTAGACGTCTTGGCCAAGGCCTTGACAAAATGTTTCAGAATGTCCGGCATTATAAATTCTCTCATCATGAAAATAATATTGATGGTTCATGTGGTCATTAGACTAATAGAATACCCATGATTATGTTTTATTATTTCATTATTTACTAATCTCATATTCCTAACATAAAATCGTTCATGTTTATTAGTGGTAAAGGCATATTTTTTTTCAATTATTAACCGTGATTAATATTTATGTTATCTTCCGCTGTATTGCATACCCTAACTGAGCATATATCCCTTACTAAAACCAGAAAAATTATAATCTTGAAATAAATAACAAACATACCTTATAAAAATAAATTGGAATTGGGGAAAGTATTTGACATAGTAAGTGATGGGTGGAGCTCTCTATAGCTCCTCGATGCATTGGTAAGTCTCATGAGACAATTAGACATGGAATTGGCTGAGGCCTTTACCAATTTTATATAAGGTTTTGGCTGAGGCCTTAATCATTTTTAGACGTCTTGAATGGGGCCTTGACAAAATGTTTCAGAATGTTTGGCATTATACATTCCCTCATTATTAAAATAATATTGATGGTTCATATGGTTATTCGACTAGTAGAATACCCATGACTATGTTTTATTATGGTTTTATTTACTCAACTCATATTTCTACCATAATGTTTTCATGTTTATTATTTGTAAAGGCATGTTTTTTCAATTATTCACCATGCATATTTTTTATGTTGTCTTCCGCTAATAAAAAATAATATTTTTAAAAAATACTATAGTATTGGTTGATATAATATTCCAAAAAATGTAAGGTTCGGCCATATGTCTTAAATAATATTATATATGTCATTAATGAGCCACATGAGATTATCTTGGAAGTTTAGAGTAAGTTTACTAACCATATAGAGTAAAAATACAAGAAGACGTGGTAAAAGTTATACTATTTAACTAAGAGTTAAATCTAAAAGATAAGGTTACAATGGTAACCAAAACATGTCTAAAACCTATTGGTTGAGGGGATTTCGACCCATAACCATCTTAGGATCAAAATTAATTCATTTAAAATAATGAATATATCTAGTATCTAAAATAATAACTCCAATAACATCTATATACTGTGATGTTATTATAAATATGGTATAGCAATATTCATTATTCTGTCCATCCTTTGATGGATTTTAAGCTATTTTAAGTTTATTTATTATGATACAAAACTTCCATATTGTATTGAAGGTTTTGTGATATGTTTGTGTGTGGATATGTTATTTTTACACCATTCATGGTTTATGGTTAATGTATTGACATTTCATATGCTGGTTCTAATACAAATGTTTATATTATGTTTCTACTTTTCATATGAGGAATGTAGTGGACTTAGTAAGTGACGGGTGAAGCCCGCTATAGCTCCTTGATGCATCGGTAGGTCTCATGAGACGATCTAGTGTCCTGGCACAAGGCCTTCAAAAAAAAATTATTTTTAGTCTTGGCACAAGTCCTTGACTGGTGGTAATGATGTCCGATGTTAGGCATTCCCTCAGGAGACCGATTAGTCCGAAAAATTGGCATACACCTATCATTATATAATTCTGAAACATTCGAATTACCTCATGAGACCGATTAGTCAAAATTTCCGGTGTTAGAAATACACCTACCACTGCCGTCTATGATATCCTATATTGTATAATTTAGTTTCTTTTACCACCTTTTAATGGTGATCCCTTTTTAAATCCAATATTTTTCAGATAAAAGTATTTTTTTTGAATAATATTTCTTTTACCGTGTGCCTTTTTGTCACAAGGCCTTGACTATGTGGTAATGATGTCCAGCGTTAGGTATTCCCTCATTATGAAATTAGTTATTACAAGTGATTATTAGACTAGTAGAATATCAATGTTCATGTTTATATGGAAATTGTTTATTTTTTTTTTTTCATATTATGTTCAAGTTTATGTTTAAAAAAGGATGTTATTTTTATCACACATCTTGCCTTAAATGTTTATAGATTCCGCTAAATTATTTACCCTTACTGAGCATTTGAGCTCACCCCTTTCTTATGTTTTATTTTCCCAGGATTCCAAGAAGTGTATTATGATTGATATGTCGGTTTAAGCTAATGGAAATAATGGCGTTCTCAAAGAACTATTTTTTTGTATTGTATGTTAGAAAGTGAAATGTAATGTTCATGTATGCAATCTATTTTCCAAGACTGCTAAATTGATCGGTCATTGGGGAATTGATTCCTTGTAATACTGCCAATGTATTAATATAATGCACCGACTCTATGATTCTTATGTCCAGATTCTAAAGAAGAATTTTATTTTTTAAAATTGAATATATAAAAGTTTCAGATATTTGATTTAAAAAGGGTTCACCATTAAAAGCCAGTAAATATATATTTTTGGAAAAATACATCTTTTATCTGAAAAAATGAAACTAAATTATCGCTCGTGCATACATGATTTAATACATTGGCATGATGACAAGGAATCAAGTCCCGAATGACTGATCAATTTATCGGTCTTGAAAAATAGATTGCATACATGAACATTACATTACACTTTCTAACATTCAATAAAAAAAATAGTTCTTTGAGAACGCCATTATTCCCTTTAGCTTAACCTTTCATATCAATCATAATACACTTCTTGGAATACTGGGAAAATAAAGCATAAAAGGGGTGAGCTCAAACGCTCAGTAAGTGTAATCAATACAGAGGAAGATAACATAAATATTAAGTATGGTGAATAATTGAAACCACATGCCTTTACCAATAATAAACATGGATACTTTTATGGAAGGAATATGAGATGAGTAAATACGGCCATAATAAAACATAATCATGGGTATTCAACTAGTCGAATGACCCCATGAACCATCAAAATTATTTTCAAAATGAGGGAATGTATAATGCCGAATGTTCTGAAACATTTTTTCAAGGCCCAGGCCAAGACATATAAAAATGATTAAGACCTTGCCAAAACCATATATCAATATTGGGAAAGGCCTCAGCCAATTCCAAGTCTAGTTGTCTCATGAGACCTACCGATGCATCAAGGAGCTATAGCGGGCTCCACCTGTCACTTACTATGTCCAATACATTCCTCATATGGAAAGGTTGAAACATATCATAAACATTATTATTAAATCTAGCATACAAAATGTTAATACTTTAGCCATAAACCATGAATGGTATAAAAAAACACATCCAGAGTCAAACATATCACAAAACCTTCAATAAAATATTGAAGATTTGTATCATAATAAATCAACTTCAAATAAGTTTAAAATCCATCAAAGGATGTTGAGATAGATTAAAATGATCATTAAAATGATTTGATAAAAATCCCCCTTTTGCATGAATTCATTTAAAAGTTTCACAATTTATAAAGGAAATCATTTAAAATATATTTTTTAATCAAATTTTCCCATTCAACTTTGAAACTGTTGAAAATAATTATCATTTCAAAGCATTCATGTCCATATAGATAAATCCTTAAAAATCATTTTGAAATCACGAACATAAATTAAAAGGGTTTAGAAAGATAAATATTTAAAACATTTAAAATGATGTTTTAGAAAAAATTCCCTTAAAAATTATCCCTTTGAAAACCCTTTTATAAAACATGTACATGTATAATAAATATTTTCTAGTAGATACTTACGTAAAACAACCTCAGATAATAAAGAGATTGACGAATTAAACCTTACCTAGAAATTTCCTTTAGTCGAGGGTACGTTTAACCTCCTATATGAAGATATTAGTATGTTATTAAATTATACTAGAACCATATTAATTTTTATGTTATCATACATTATTCATGTATGACATTTTCCTACCCATTTAATAATAATTTCCATGTTAAATTAACATTTTGGGTAATAATCGCTTTCTTTATCGTACATGTTTTAACTTGTTACTCTTGATTGTATCACTTAGATAAAGATTTAAATACTTCCAGAATATAAAACATGATTTATATATCATATATATTTAGAATATAAATATGTATAATAGATATATATATGTAATGAAAAACACCGTTATGGAGACAGTAGTCCATACGTACGCATAAACACTGTTTCTGTTTTCATATCGTATTGAACGGAACTAAGTGAATAAGTTATATGTAAGTACTTACATATATATCTCCAGTATCATTATTATATCATATAGTACATTCTTATTTGTAATATATATTTTTATAATTGTCGATGAATTGTGAATGTGGAAATTAATCTCATAGTGTGGTGGAGACGGTAATCCGTACGTATGCACGAGTGACAATATCATTCTTTTGATTTAGAATCATATGTATATTTATGTATGAGCGATAATTTAGTTTCATTTTTTTCAAATAATAGAATTATTTTTAAAAAAAAATAAACTTTTACCACCTTTTAATGGTGTACCCTTTTTAAATCCAATATTTGAAACTTTTATATATTCAATATTTTTAAATATATATGATATATAACATGTTAGTTATGTTTAATGTCTAAAAATTACAAATAAAATACCATTATGTTGGAAATATCTTTAGATTTATATGGAATATTTATAATCTAATTTATCTTAAATATAACTCTATATTAAAAATGTTTTAGTTATTAAACTTTGATTTTAAGTCTTTTAACTTTTCTTTGAATTAAATAATTATAAATGTCCTAATCTAATACAAGTGGACCCAAGAGGTTAATATTTTATTCCTAAAGTTGTTTTTGGTCAAATTATACTTAGCCAACAAAATTAGGACATGTGTTGGGGTAATAATAATATCATTTTTACCCTTCATAACCCTATTTACTTTTAACCGTGGTAAATAAAAGTAAAAAGTTACTATTCACCAAAAAAATAATTTTTATCTTATTGGACCACATTTTACTCCTTGATATTAACCTTGTTTCTATGATTTTTTAAATTCCACTCACCTAAGTGGTAAAATTATGTTTATGTGAATTTTCATATTTTCCTAGGAGATGGGTAAAATACGGTGAAAAGTTCAATAAAATTTTTAAAATTTTTATATATCTAAAATTATTATAAACTGACTCCAATGAATTAAATTGAATTTATATAGGTATTATGTATGTATTTTTACCTAAAATAAATTTAAATAAAATAAATAATTATTTAAATAAAAATTCAGTTTTAAACTATAACTTAGTGTTTTTCACTATTCATCAAAAATTGAAAGTCTTCAAAAAAAATTTCCAAAAAATTTATTGAAACTAAATTCATATGTCCTGATTCTAAAGAAGAAGTTTATTTTGTCAAATTGAATATATAAATGTTTCAAATATTGGATTTAAAAAGGGTTCACCATTAAAAGGCAGTAAAAGTGCATTTTTTGAAAAATAATTATTTTATATGAAAAAAATGAGTTAGTTATTATATTCTATATATGAAACTCATAATATGGATTCTAAAATTATAAGGATTATATAATGTTCAAAATTAATTTAATACTATTCATAACTGCTTTTGAACAGCTAGTTTTTTTAGTCGTTGTGCTCTTGAACTCAGTGTTGTGTGTTGTGAAAGTTATTTATTTACTTTGAAGAAATAACCTAATATGAAATATTGGGGTGTTACATTCTCTAATTCTTCAATAAATTGCGTCCTTTCAATTTGAAATTGTTCTTCGAAAATAAAAGGTTAAAAATAGAAATATACCTTTGTGGAAAACCCGCATCGGAAATTGGGATAATAAAATTTAGTCTTAATAAGGGGGAAAAGGAAATGAAACATTCACCACCAAATTATGATATCAATTAGGAGAAAATTGGTGGTAATTGGAGACACGTAAATGGAGGAAAAACGTAAATATTTATAGGGAGTGATTGAGGTCATCAATCACAAACAAGTGTAAAATTGAGGACCCCAAACCCATCAATCTATGATGATTTAAAATACAATCAGTTCAACAAAACATAAGGTATTAGGATAACAAATTTTTGGTTTTAATATCCCATACCTAATGTTTAATAATTAATTTATCCATAGAATAAGTTGAAAATATATATATATATACTTGACATGTAGAGCATCATCCTTCAACTAATTCCTACCACAAACTCATCTTTCATTCCAAAAATTTCAAAAAAATAATCTATTTATCCTAATCATATAGGGTCTCTAAAATAATGAAATTATAATTCACCGATCTATCCACTTAAAAAGAAACTAAATTATACAATCTATGGTATTACATAGGCCAGTGGCAGGTGATGCACCCTTGTCCTCCTTTGATTGCGGGTTCATGTCTCTTGACCTTGTCGAACGCGACGGGTTGCCTGATGCCTGACATTATTTGTTGTTTCCATTCTAAAACAATAAATCTTGTATCCTCTATATAATATGATGTTTTTATAAATATGGTACAAACATATTTATTATTTTATCCATCCTACGAATGACATGTCACCATATGTGCGTACGCACGACTTACCGTCTCCACGTCATGGTGTAGTTGTTATTCAATAAATTATTATTTGGTTTGGTATAATAATGATGTATAATTTATATAAATAATAAATATAAAATTGTAATTATTTTTTATTTATGATATACCATCTATTTATATACTATTTTAAATCAAAAGAATTATATTGTCAGACATTGAACAATGGAAATCTCATAGAAGAGTTAAAATAGTTAAAATCGAAGTTTAATAACTAAAACATTTTTAATATAGGGTTACAAATAAGATAAATTATATTATAATATATTAATTAGAAAGATAAAATTATTTCCACAATAATTGTATTTTATTTATAATTTTTACACCTTAAATAATTTAATTTATTTTTGACCCAATGGTGATGCAGTAATTACCTTATTAATGAAATATTAAAATAATTGATATTTTAAATACCCAAATAAATGTAATTTGAGACTTTTTATGAATTCCACTAATTTTCTAAGTTAATATGACATATTAGGGTTGTTTAGATGATTTTTTTTCGAAGTAATAATGTTGTTATGAATTTTGCAAAAAAATACCAAATAGTAACAAAATTGAAAAAAAGAGTTTTTATAAGAAATATTATATTTCTAATTTATATTATATTCCTAAAAATATATGGTTTGGCCAAAGGACTTATATAATGATAGGTGTAACACCCTGACCACAGTTACCTAGTGTTGGTGCATTATTACATAACATTATCATGATCACAAAAGATCAAGTCTTGAATGACTGATTAGATTAGTAGCCTTGAAAAAGCTAGATACATTCATAAGTCTTACATTACATGATAAAGTGAAAAACTATAACAACATAGTATCCATATTCCACACTCATATCCCCTCAGACTATCCCAACATGTTAGTCATAAAATACATCTTCATATCCAGGGAAAAATAAAACATAGAAAGTGGTGAGCTCAGATGCTTAGTATGGATAACAATATAGAGGAAACTTTCATAAATAAGCATAAACATTTAATGCAATGTATAACTAAAAAAAGCCTTTTAAACTTGAAATTCTGCATCATATGGAAAAAATAAAATGAAATAATTCCATTTACTTATTCACATGGTTATTCTACAAGTTGAATAACAACATGCAATATCAATATCTAATCTCATAATGATGGAATGCAACATGCAGGACATTCTAAAAGATTTTTTCAGGGCCTCGGCCAAGACATATAAAAATGATTAAGGCCATGGCCAAAACCATATATAAAAAATTGGGAAAGGCCTCGGCCAATTCCATGTCTAGTTGTCTCATGAGACTTACTGATGCATCGAGGATCTATAATGGGCTCCACCCGTCACTTACTAAGACCAATGAATTCCTCATATGAAAATTTTGAATCATAACAAAAACATTCGTATTAAAATTAGCATAAGAAATGTCAATACTTTATCCAAAAACCATGAATGGTATAAAAATAGCACATCCAAATACAAACATAACTCATTCAATAAAAAATGGAAGATTGTATTGTAACAGATTAACATCAATCAAGAATAATGAAGGATATTTAAATAGATGAAAATAATCATCAAAACTATTGCAGAGAAATATCACCCTTTTATTAAAAACATTTAAAAGTCGCACTATTTGTCAAGAATCCATTTAGAAATATATTTTTGTATCAAAGTATCCCATAACACTTTGAAACTTTTAATAGGAATTTTAATTTTCCAACATTACTGTCCATATAAATAAATCCATAAAACCATTTTTATAAACATGGACATTAACGAGAAATATTTAGAATAATAAATCTTTAAAACATTTTAAAATGATATTTTATTTAGAGTTTCTAACCAAAAGTGAGACACTTGAATACAAATAATTAAGGTAATAAAAACATTTTAATATCATGATAATAAAGGGATTCATGATATACTATGTCAATGTAAATCATATTCACCATATAAAAGTGATTTGGTGTATAACAACAAAGAAGTCTCAATGGAAAGTAAATTGAGATGAAATCTCTGATAAAGACTATATCCTTCGGTTAAGGATAAATCAACGACATAATTGTGTGTGACAAATATAAATACACTCGATATGATTGGATATTCTGTGTAAGTATATCAGAGGATATTCACAAATACTCTTGTAAAAACAACACCAATGAATTGGATATTTAACTCAACAAATGGAGATTGAGTTAAAATTACTCTTGTCAAGTTCATATCGATGACTTGAGAATTTATCAATGGAGTGATTATGTGTATCAAAAGTATATCCACATAAAAGGGAGTGTAAATTATGAAATAGGAAAATGAATAGTAATTCTACACATAATCTTGGAGTAAAATAATTAATGTAGTATATGTAAAGCCGAATGAGTGGAAATTGAAATTTCAAATTAACTTACCAATTTGGTAACTTACGAAACATAAAACCATGGAAGAAGGATCACACAATGATGATGTATATATCCATAAATTAAATTATATTACACAATTAATACAATCATGGTCATTACACACACCACAAGCAATAAATAAGTTGTGAACAATGGAAATCTCAAAGAAGAGTTAAAAGAGTTAAAATCAATGTTTAATAACAAAACCATTTTTAATATTGGGTTACACATAAGATAAAATCGATTATAAATATTCATTATAAATATAAAAAGATTTCCTACATAATGGTATTTTATTTATGATTTTTCGACATTAAATAATTTAATTTATTTAGGACACAATGGTGATGCAGTAATTACCTTATTAATGAAATATTAAAATAATTGATATTTTAAATACAAAAATAAATTTAATTTGATTCTTTTTCCTAATTACACTAATTTTATAGGTTAATATGAGATATGAGGGATGGTTAGATGAATATTTTTAGAAGTAATAATGCTGTTATGTATTTAGAAAAAAAACCAAATAGTGTCAAAATAGACAAAAAATAGTTTTTAAAACAAATATTATATTATTAATTGATATTCTATTCCTAAAAATCTATGGTTTTTCCAAAGGACTTATATAATGATAGGTGTATAATTATATTATTAATTGATATTCTATTCCTCTTTCTTTTTGTTTCCATTATAAAACAATATCTCCAGTATCATTTATATAATGTGACATTATTATGAATATGGTACAACAATATTAATTATTTTATCCATCCTATGAATGACATGTCACCATAAGTGCAAAGTACATATTATAGTCTCCACATCTTGGTGTAGTTGTTATTCAATACATTATTATTTTGGAGAACGTTGGTGGAAATTATAGACACATAATGCGAGACATTCTGAAAAATGTTGTCAACGCCTCGGCCAAGACGTCTAAAAATGATTAAGGCCTCGGGATAAACCATATATCAAAATTGGGAAAGGCCTCAGCCAATTCCACATCTATTTTTCTCATGAGACCTATCGATGCATCAAGGAGCTGTAGCAGGCTCCACCCGTTACTTATTAAGTCCAATACATTTCTCATATGAAAAGGTTTAAACATATCATAAACATTGGTATTAAAATTGTCATACAAAATGTCAATACGTTAACCATAAACCATGAATGGTATAAAAATAGAACATACACAGTCAATCATATCAAGAAACCTTTAATAGAATATGGATGTTTTTTATTATAATAAATCAACATCAAATAAACATAAAATCCATAAAATGATGTTGACATAGATGAAATAAAAACCTTTTTTGAGAAATATCTCTTTCTATTTTGAAATCATTTAATAGTCACATAATTATAAAGAAAAAATTTATTTTGAAAATATTCTTATAAGCTAGTATGGGAAGATTTTATGATGTTATAATGGTGGAAAATAGCCGCACCCGCCGTTTAAGTTAAAAAAAATTCTTACCTTAAATTTTTCGAAAAGGTCAAAAAGTACCTTGTTTGGAAAATGAAAGAAAGATTCCATTAAAAAAACATAATATTATAAATAAATTTAACCCATTGTCTAGTAAAAATTCAAAAGAAATTTGAAATATATTTTTAAGAAACATGGACGTGGATGATAAAGAGGTCCCAGTAGATAATTACGTATAAACAACCTTTGATAATGAAGAGATTGTAGAATTAACCCTTAACTTGTACTTTTATTTGGTCAAGGGTAGGTTAAACTCTTGTATAATGGTGAAATAATTTTTATTAAATTATACAAGAATCCTATTCATTAATAAGATATCATATATAAACTTTTAACATTACTCTGTTAATAATATCTTAGTATTATTGTCGTTTCGGGTGTTAATGGATTCATTTTCCATTATATTATTTTTTTTATGTGAGTCATATTTGTTATGGATGGGATGTATTGTATTCATATACAGAATTATATCAGGTCTTTAAACATTATTTTTAGCCATCAAATGAAAATTTGTCTTGAATGGATACGATGGGGAATGAATCTCATCGCATTCGTGGAAACAGTAACCATACGTACACAAGAGTGACAATATCATTCTTTTGATATTAAAATAATACATAATTGGATGGTATATCATATATACATAATCATTATCATGTCATATTCATTATTTACATCAATTACACATCATTATTATACCCATCCAAATAATAATGTATTGAATAACAATTACACCACGATGTGGAGATAGTAAGTCGTATGTACGCATGTATGGCGACATGTCATTAAAAGGATGGATAGAATAATGAATATAGAACTACCATATTTATAATAACATCACAATATATAGAATATATTGGAGTTAATAATTTATAATGGAAATAATTTAAAACCAAATTTTTAAAACTGGATTTTTATAGTTTAAAACAGAATTTTTATTTAAATAATAGTTTATTTTATTTAAATTTATTTTAGGTCAAAATAGATACATAATACCTATATGTGTTCAATGTAATTCATTGGAGTCAGTTTATAATAATATTAGATATATAAAAATTTTATTGACCTTTTCACCGTCTTTTACCCCACCTCCTAGGAGAATTTGAAAGTTCACATAAAACTAATTTTACTGCTTCTGTGAGTGGAATTTCGAAAATCCAAGAGACACTGTTAATATCAAGGAGTAAAATGTGGTTCAATAAGATAAAAATAATTTTTGTTGAATATCAACATTTTACTTTTATTTACCATGGTTAAAAGTAAATAGAGTAATTAAGGGTAAAAATTATATTATTATTTCCCCAACACATGTCCTAATTCTATTGGCTAAGTATAATTCGACCAAAAAAAACCTTTGGAATAAAATATGAACCTCTTTGTTCCACTTGATTAGATTAGGATATTTATTATTATTTAATTCAAATGAGAGTTAAAAGAGTTAAAATCAAGGTTTAATAACTAAAACATTTTTAATATAGGGTTAGACGTAAGATAAATTGAAGTGCCTTCTGCCTAATGTATGACTTTTTATGAATTCCAATAATTTTCTAGATTAATATGACATATTAGGGTTGGTTAGATGAATTTTTTTCGAAGTAATAATGATGTTATGAATTTATAAAAAACAAAATATAAAATAGTGTAAAAATTGAAAAAAATAGTTTTTAAAACAAATATTATATTATTAATTGATATTCTATTCCTAAAAATCTACGGTTCGGCCAAAAGATTAATATAATGACACGTGTATGCCTAATGCCGGAATTTCGGACTAATCGGTCTCATGAGGGAATGACATTGTTTCAGACTAATCGGTCTGATAGGTGTATGCCAATGTTTCAGACTAATTGGTCTCATGAGGGAATGCCTAGATATGGTACAACCACATACATTATTTTATCCATCCTATGAATGACATATCACCATACATGTGTACGTACGGATTACCATCTCGACGTCGCGGTGTAGATGTTATTCAATATATTGTGAAAGTGGTTATTGATATTGCATGGGATTATTCGACTAGTAGAATATCTATGTGAATAAGTAAATGGAATTATTTCATTTTATTTTTCCCATTTTATGATGAAGTTCAAGTTTAAAAAGATTTTTTTAGTTATATATTGCCTTAAATGTTTATTCTTATTTATGAAAGTTTCTGCTATATTGTTATCCTTACTAAGAATCTGAGCTCACCCCTTTCTATGTTTTATTTTTCCCAGGATGTGAAGAAGTATTTTATGACTGACTTACAGGGATAGTGTGAGGGGATATGAGTGTGGACTATGGAGACTATGTTTTTTTAGTTTTTCACTTATTGTTGTAATGTAAACCTTATGAATGTATATAGAACATCCAAGGCTACTAAACTAATTGGTATTTCAAGACTTTATCTTTTGTGATCATGCCATTATTATGTAATAATGCACCGACTCTAGGTGACTTGGGTCAGGGCGTTAATTCAATATGATATAAAAATAGCACATCCATAGTCAAACATAGTCAAACATACCATTTTTATACCATATTGTATTCCATTGAATTAGTACATGTGTTAGGGTAATAATAATATCATTTTTACTTTTAATTACCCTATTTACTTTTATCCGTGGTAAATAAAAGTAAAAAGATACATTTTGGAGCCATTAGAAACAAAAAATGATTTTATTATAAAATATTATTTTATGTTTTTTCTAAGGTGACCCTCACCCCTCTTATAAAAGGGCACTTCCCCTTCCTTAATCTCATTATTATCCGAGATTGTTCATGTGTAATTATTTTCTGGGACATACTTATCCCCTATTAATTCTATTGGATAAGTCTTTTCTGGGACATACATATCAAATGTATTTATTTATTTTTAACCTTTTATTTTCGAAGAACAATTTCAAATTGCGAGGACGCAATTTATTGAAGGAGGTGAAAATGTAACACCCCAAGATCTCATAGTACGTTATCTCAATAAAGTAATTTAATATTTTTCACAACACCGAGTTCAAGCACACCACAACTTACCAAACTAGTCGTTAAAAAGCGGTTATGAATAATATTAACTGAATTTTGAACTTTATATAATCATTATTATTATAGAAACCATATTATCAGTTTCTAAGACATAATGTAAGAACAAATTCATTTTGTTCTAATAAAAGAATTAATTTTTAAAAAAAATCAATTTTACCGCACGTCCGGATCCCAGTTACCCAGAGTCGGTGCATTATTACATAACATTGGCATGATTACAAGGAATCAAGTCCTAAAGGACCGATTGGTTAAACAATCTTGGAAAATAGATTACATACATGAATGTTACATTACACTTTATAACATAAAACACAACATAAATAATCATTTCTGAACGCCATTATTCTTTTAGCTTAGCCCTGCATATCAATCACAATACACTTCTTAGAAACCTGGGAAAAATACAACATAGAAAGGGGTGAGCTGAAATGCTTAGTAAGGGTAAGAAATATAGCATAAGATAACATAAATATTAAGCATGGTAAATAATTGAAACCACATGCCTTTACCAATAATAAACATGAATACTTTTATGGCAGGAATATGAGCCGAGTAAGTAATGCCATAATAAAACATAATCATGGGTATTCTACTAGTCTAATGACCACATGAACCATCAATATTATTTCCCTGAGGTAATTTATAATGGAAGACATTCTGAAACATTTTTTCAAGGCCTCGTCCTTGACGTCTAAAAATTATTAAAGCCTTTGCCAAAACCATATATCAAAATTGGGAAAGACCTCGGCCAATTCCACGTCTGGTTGTCTCAAGAGACCTATCGATTCATCGAGGAGAAATAGCGGGCTCCACCCTTCACTGACTATGTCCAATACATTACTCATATGAAAATTTGAAACCTTACATAATCATTTGTATTAAAACTAGCATACAAAATTTCAATAATTTATCAATAAACCATGAATGGTATAAAAATAACACATCCACAGTCAAACATATCACAAAACCTTCGATACAATATGGAATACATTTATCATAATAAATCAACTTCAAACAAGTTTAAAATAAATCAAAGGATGTTGACATAGATGAAAATGATTCATAATACTCTTTGATAGAAATAGACCTTTTCCATGAAATCGTTTGTAAGTCTCACAATTTATAAAGGAAGTCATTTAAAAGATATTTTGGAGTCAATGTGTCCCATACCACTTTGATACTTTGGAAAAGATTTATCATTTCAAAACATTCATGTCCATATAAATAAATCATTAAAATCGTTTTGAAAATATGGAAATTAATTAAAAGGGTTTAGAAAGATAAATCTCTAAAACATTTAACATGATGATATTTTTAAATAGACCCTCCTATAAAACCTAAAAGGTTCCTTTTGAAAACATTTTTATGAAGTATGGGTATCTATGATAAGTATTTCCAAGAAAATACTTACACATGAATAATCTCAGATAATAATGAGATTGAGGATGGGGATGTTCCCTTTTATAACATGGGTGAGGGGAACCTTAGGAAAAACTTAAAATATTATTTTATAATAAAATCATTTTCGGTTTCTAATGTCTCTAAAATGCAACTTTTTAATTTTATTTGCCACGATTAAATGTAAATAGGTCAATTAAGGGTAAAAATTATATTATTATTACCCTAACACATGTACTAATTTTATTGGATAAATATAGTTCGACCAAAAACAACCTTAGGAATACAATATTACCATTACCTTGACAATGTCAATTAATAAGGAAAACACTGCTTTGAATTCATAACATCATTATTACCACTTTATGAATTTCCACAAAGTTATTTCTCTATTTTTAACCTTTCATCTTATTGAACTACATTTTACTCCTCGATAATAACTGTATCTCTCGGATTTTTGAAATTCCACTCGTCGAAGCAGTAAAATTAAGTTTTATGTGAATTGGAAAACTTTCCTAGGAGGTGGGTAAAAGATGCTAAAAAGTTCAATAAAATTTTTATATATCTAAACTTATTATAAAATGACTCCAATGAATTTTTTGGAATATATATAGGTATTATATATCTATTTTGACATAAAAAAATTTAAATAGTATTACGATGGACTTTGTCATGGGACTACAAAAGACTCCTAGAAGGAATGATGCAATATGGGTTATTGTTGATCGTCATCCCAAGTCAGCACATTTTTTTATAAGAGATGATCTACCTCTTTAACGTATATCAAGACTATATATTTTTGAATTTGTGAGACTTCATGGAGTACCCCTATCGATTGCTTCTACTTGTGATCCCCATTTTACTTCAAGATTCTGGAAAAGTCTTCATAAATACTTGTATACTGAGCTCCATTTGATTACTGCCTACCACCCTCAAACTGGTGGACAATCAGAACGGACTATTCGAACCATATAAGACATGTTGGGATCATTATCACTTTCCTTTCAAGGTATGTGGGATCAATATTCACCTCTGGTAGAATTATCCTATAACAATAGCTTCCATTAAAGAATTGAAATGGCGCCATATGAAGCGTTATATGGATAGAGATGTCGCACACCAACTTGTTGGGATGATGTTGGTAAAATAAAACATGTAGGCCCAGAACTTGTTGAGGAAATTAAGGAAAAGGTGAAGGTTATCCAAAACCACATCAAAGCAGCTCAAAGTATGAAGAAGAGCTATGCTGATAATCGAAGGAAGGATTTGGAATTTCAGGTAGGAGATCATGTTTTCTTGCAGGTATCTACATGGAAGGGTGTTATAAGATTTGGTAATAATGTAAAATTGAGTCCAATGTACATCATACATTTTGAAATTCTAGAACAAATAGGGGATGTAGCTTATTGTTTGTCAATGCTTCCAAATCTCTCCAAAGTTCACGATGTGTTCGACATATCACTGTTGAGAAAGTACATGCCTAACCCAATGAATGTACTAACCTATGATGAATTATAACTGGAACCAGATCTTTCTTATTGCAAAGACCCTTTCATTGTTCTTCATAAATGAATAGCACATCCATAGTCAAACATATTACAAAACCTTCAATACAATATGGTAGTTTTGTATCATAATAAATCAACTTCAAATAAACTTAGAAGTAATTAAGGTATTTAATATATATCCTCTCAACATCCCTCAATTTATCCTAGAGGGCTTCCTTTAGTCAGAAATCCATCATAAGGATCCCTTTTGATCGAATCAAAATGAAGAACCCGAAGAAGTGGTAATAATTTCACCACCCTCTTTCATGTTCTTTTCTTCTTCCACTTATTCTTTCTTTGTTATTTCCATTCTAAAATAATAACTCCATTTTCTTATATATACTGTAATGTTATTATAAATATGTTATATCCATATTCATTATTCTATCCATCCTTTGAATTACATGTCACCATACGTGCGTATGTACGGTTTACCGTCTCCATGTCGTGGTGTAATTCAATACATTATTATGTAGTAATGCCAATGTAATAATACACATCATTATTATACCCATGGAAATAATAATGTATTGAATAATAATTACACCATGACGTAGAGATGGTAAGCCATACGTACGCACGTATGGTGACTTTTCATTCAAAGGATGGGTAGAATAATGAATTTGGTTGTACCATATTTATAATAAAATCACAGTATATTGAAGATAAAGGAGTTATTATTTTAGAATAGAATCAAAAAAGAGAAAGGAAGTGGAAGAAGAAAGGAACCTGAAAGAGGTGGTGAGATATTTACCTCTTCTTCGGGTTCTTCCTTTTGATTTGATCAAAAGGGCTCCTTAGGTTGGCTTTCTGACTAAAGGAAGGCCTCTAGGATGAAGGGAGGACAGTTGAGAGGGTATTTGGGTAGAGTTTAACCGATCCAAAAAGCTTTGAAGGTGTGAATTTGAGGGATGGGAGAGTTCCCTTTTATAAGAGGGGTGAGGGGAACCTTAGGAAAAGCTATAAATATTATTTTATAATAAAAGAATGATATTGTCGCTCATGCGTATGTACGGATTACCGTCTCCCTGAATGTGATAAGATTAATTCCCCATCATATTCATTTAAGACTAATTTTCATTAGAGGAAGAAAAATAATGTTTATAGACTTGATATCATTCTGGATATGAATAAGATACATCACATCCATAACATATATGACTCACATAACAAATAATATAAAGGAAAATGAATCCATTAACACAAGAAACAACGATAATACTAAGATATAATCAACAAAGCAATGTAAAAAGATCGTATATGATATCAAATTAATGTATATGATTCTTGTATAATTTAATAACAATTATTTCACCATTATACGATATGTTAACCTACCCTCGACCAAGGAAAAGTACAAGGAAAGGGTTTATTTCACAATCTCTTCATTATATGAGGTTATTTATATGTAATTATCTAGTGGGACCTCTTTATCATCCTCATCCATGTTTCATAAAAATGTATTTCAAAACATTCTTACTATTTTATAGACTATAGGTTAAATTTATTTATACCCTTGATTGACTTTTTATAAGATGTTTATAAAGGAATCATTTCATTGTTTTCCAAACAAGGTCCTTTTTATCCTTTTCGACAAAATTAAGGTAAGAATGTCTTTTTTTAACTTATACGGCAGGTGCAACTATTTTTCGCTGTTATAAAATTGTCGAAGCTTCCCTTTCAAGCTTATAATAATATTTTAAATGTAAATGTTTTATTTTATAATTATGTGACTTTTAAATGATTTCAAAAAAGAGATATTTCTCTCAAATAGTGTGATTTCATCTATGTCAACATCCTTTGATGTAATTTAAGCTTATTTGGTGTTGATTTATTATGATACATGACTTCCATATTGTATTGAAGGTTTTTTGATATGTTTGACTGTGGATGTGTTATTGTTTTACCATTCATGGTTTATGGAGAATGTATCGACATTTAGAATGCTAGTTTTAATACGAATGTTTATGTTATGTTTAAACCTGTTTATATGAGGAATGCATTGGACTTAGTAAGTGACGGGTGGAGCCCGCTATATCTTCTCGATGCATCGGTAGGACTAATGAGACAAACTAGTGTCTTGGAATAAGGCCTTGAAAAAATCTTATTTGTAGTCAGGGAACAATGCCTTGACTATGTGGTTATGATAGTCCGACATTATGCATTCCATCATTATGAATGTGTTTATTGATATTGCATGGTATTATTCGACTAGTAGAATATCCATGTGAATAAGTAAATGGCATTATTTCATTTTATTTTTCCATGTTATGCAGAATTTCAATTTTAAAATGATTTTGTTTTAGTTATACATTGCCTTATATGTTTGTGCTTACTTATTAAAGTTTTCGCTATATTGTCATCCTTACTGATCATCTGAGCTCACCCCTTTCTATGTTTTATTTTTCCCCGGTTGTGAAGAAGTATTTTATGTCTGACCTGCAGGTATAGTCTTACGCGATATGAGTGTGGAATATGGACACATTGTTGTTGTAGATTTCTATTTTTTCATGTGATGTAAGACTTATGAAAGTATCTAGTGTTTCCATGGCTATGAAACTGATGGGTCTTTCGAGACATGATCCTATGTGATCATGCCAATGTTTTTTAATAATTCAACGACTATGGGAAAAAGGCTTGATATCATTATATTATTAAAAATAACTCACCAACTTAGGGCTTATATACCATCCAATTGTATATTATTTTAATATCAAAAGAATGATATTGTTGCTCCTGCGTACGTACGGATTATCGTCTCCACGAACGTGATGAGATTAATTCCCCATCGTATCCATTCAAAACTAATTTTCATTAGATGATTAAAAATAATGTTTACAAACATGATATGATTTTGGATATTAATAAGATATTTCCCATCCATAACAAATATGACTCACATAACAAAGAATATAATGGAAAATGAATCTATTAAAACCTGAAACAACGATAATACTAAGATAATTATTATATTAAACATCATTATTTTAATACCCATCCAAAATAAACCCTATATTCACAGAGTCGGTGCATTATTTTAATACATTGGCATGATTACAAGGAATCATGTCACGAAAGATCGATCAGTTTAGCAGTCTTTGAAAATAGATTTCATACATGAACATTACATTACACTTTATAACAAACAATATAAAAAACGTTCTTTGAAAACACCATTATTCCCTTTAGCCTAACCCTTCATATCAATCATAATACACTTCTTGGAATCCTAGGAAAATAAAACATAAGAAAGGGGTGAGCTCAGATGCCCAGTAAGGGTAAATACTTTTGTGGAATCTATAAACATTTAAGGAAAGATGTTTGATAAAAAAACAGCCTTTTAAACATAAACATGAACATAATATGAAAAAAATCAAACATTACCATATAAACATGCACAAGAATATTCTACTAGTTGAATAATCAAATGTAATAACTAATTTCGTAATGTGGGAATGCCTAACGCCGGACATCATTACCACATAGTTAAGAACTCATGCTAAGACTATAAATAAAATTTATGTCAAGGCATTTTTCCAAGACACTAGTTTTTCTCATGAGTCCTACCGATGCATTGAGAAGCTATAGTGGGCTCTACCCTTCACTTACTACGTCCGCTGCATTCCTTATATGAAAAATTTGAAACATAACATAAACATTCGTATGAAAACTAGCATACGAAATGTCAATACATTAACCATAAACCATGAATGGTATAAAAACAGAACATCCAATGTAAAACATTTCAAAACACATTCAATACAATATGGAATACTGTATTATAATAAATCAACCCCAATCCAAAATAATATCCAGTAAATAATTCTGACATAATTGAAAATAATGAGTAAAACATTTTGAGAGAAATATCCTTTTTGTAAAATCATTTAAAAGTCCCACATTTATAAAGGAATTAATTTAAAAGAGATTTTTGAATTGAAGTGTCCCATACCACTTTGAAACTTTTGAAAATAATTATTATTTTAAAACATTCATGTCCATATAAATAAATCCTTAAAATCATTTTGAAAAAATGGACATGAATTAAAATGATTTAGAAAGATAAATCTTTAAAAAATTTAAAATTATTGTCTTGATAAAGAATACCTTTCAAAAATACTTAAAATATTCATTTTCAAATAATTTTTATGAAAAATGGATATGGATGATAAAAATTTCCCAGTAAATACTTACACATAAACAATCTCGGATAATAATGAGATTGGGGAATTAAACCTTATCTTGCACTTTCCTTTAGTCAAGGGTACGTCCAACCTTCTGTATGAAGATCGTAGTATGTTATTAAATTATAATAGAACCATTTTAATAGTTATGATATCATAAATTATTCATTTATGACTTTATACTACCCATTTAATAATGATTTCCATGTAAAATTAACATTTTGGGTAATAATCACTTTCTTTATCATACGTGTTTTAACTTGTTACTCTTGATTGTATCATAAATACCAATATTTAAATAATTATAGAATATCAAAATTTATTTATATATCATATATATTTAAAATATAAATAAGTATAATAGACATATATATGAAATGAAAAACACCGTTTATGGAAACGGTAGTCCGTACGTACGCATAAACATTGTTTCCATTTTCATATCGTATTAAACTGTCATAAGTGAATAAGATATATGTAAGTATATATATATATATCAAATAGAATTATTATTTCATATATAACATACTTATTAGTGATATATATTTTTATAATCGTCGATGAATGGTGATTGTGGAAATGATTCTCATCGCGTCATGGTGACAGTAATCCGTATGTACGTACGAGCGACAATATCATTTCCTTAAAGGTGTGGAATTTGATGGTATATTAATTTTATAGAGAAATTATAATGTTATTTTATAGTATATTTTCTTTTTCAAAGAATAATATATGTGGAAATAAATTGTTGGAATTTTTTTTTAAAGTATTAGTTCTCCTTGTTGATGGGATTACTTTGGAAATATTTTATCTTGTATTTGTAACCCTGCAATTTGTCATGTTAAAATGATATTTGAGGAAGACCTATATTTTCTATTATGAATATACATATAAATTACCATTTGGTATTATATGATCATTGGGTTTGAGGAAATTACAAGTTATTATATTTTGGGATGAAAATGCAAGGTATGAGATAACATTTGTGGATAAATTATGTTATGGTTATTTTGAGGAATTTATCTTATTTTGGTAATGTTATAAAATATAGTTTTTGAAAAAGGACAACATGAAGACTGTGTGACAACCCGTTGCGTTGGACAAAACTATGGGAATCGAACCCACAACCAGAGTGCAATTGCGATTTATCACCTACCACTGGACTACGTGAAGTCCCTGGTCAGTGTGACCAATTATCTTTAGTTATATGATTTAATTGATCAATAATATGTTTATTTTGGATCTTATGTCATATAAAATGAATACCCTTAATAGAGGACAATGATTTGGTGATTAAGTCATAAATGTTATTTTGAAAGACGTTCGCTTTGTTGGGAACACTATATTCCCAAGGAAAATAGAATACTTTGGGATTTCATTTGAGGATTAATGGTGGATTTTTATCTATGTTTTTATTGTGGATATATACTGATTTAGATTATTTATAGAAATTTTTAACCTATAATAGGGAATATGTGATTAGGTTATTTACTTTTTATTATGTGACTTTAAGAGTAGTTGATGTCATTTGGATATACAATTTTACGTGGAAGAATACATAACCAAATTCTTCTAAGTTTTGGATTTCAATATTAGTTTGGATTATATTGAAGGATTTTATGGAAAATTGTTTATTGAATGGTATTTATTTAACTTTGAGGTATTGTTGGTTTAATTTTTGAAATTAAGATTAGTGTTTCTTTCTCTAAAGGAATATCCTTTTAGGGGATCATCAGATCCTGTACTAACCATTTTGGTTTTGATTAATCTCTAATTATAAGGTAAATATATATTTTATCATTTGTGGATCATGTGGTTCTCTAGAATTTTATTCTAGCTCTTCCGGTGTGACCATGTATTCTTGAATACTCATCATTTAAAATAATGAGTTAGTGGTAGAAATTTATTAAAGAATGAAACTCTACTTAAAAAGTAAGTATGTCTCTTTATGTTCTTAGTCAATCTCAAAAATAAATTCCTCATCTTTATGAAATGTAACTTAAAACAAAAAAAAATGTTGTCCTTTTACTTTTCCTATTGGGAAACTAATGACCATTTGTCCCATCACAAGTTTGTGGTTTTCTTATTGCTAAATTTCTCTAGATCTTGTTTTCTATCCCTGTCCATCAGAACTTGACACTTATTTTATCTTCCATATCAATTTTTTCCTACACGTAATCCTAGTATGGGTTATCTTGGGTGGCCTTTGTACTTCTCTTTCATTCTTATAAAGTGATAGTTTTTTTGACTCTTTTTCCGATGTGGGACATTCCATTATATTCCCAAGACTAATTTTAAAAATTTAAAGGACAAAATTTATTGTAGGAGGGAATAATGTAACACCCCAAGATTTCATAGTACGTTATTTCTTCAAAGTAATTCAATAACTTACATTACACGCAACATCGAGTTCAAGCGCACCACAACTTACCAAACTAGCCATTCAAAAGTGTTTATGAATAGTATTAATATAATTTTGAAATTTATATAACCCTTATAATTTTACAATCCATATTATGAGTTTCTTAGACATAATGTAAGGACAAATTCATTTTTTTTCATATAAAAGAAGTATTTTTCAAAAAATGCAATTTCACCCCCTTTTAATGGAGAACCCTTTTTAAATAAAATATTTGAAACTTATATATATTCAATTTTCTAAAATAAACTTTTTATTTGGGATCGGGACATCAGAATTTAGTTTCAATAAATTTTTGGTGTTTTTCTGATAACTTTCATATTTGGGTGAATAGTGAAAAATAATATATTTTAACTGAAAACAACTTTTTTAATCAAAATAATTTATATTGTTCAACTATACATATGAATGGTTTGGATGTATAATTAGATTATATTTTTTCCATTTAATTAAATGTTGGTCATTGGAAGTAATTTCTGTTTGAAATTGGACATAAACAAATGTCAATCTTTTGGTAGTTATTATTTCATAAAAATACGCTTTTTCGTTTTCACTACGGGAATTAATTTTAAACTGATAAATGAAATTTCTATGTTTTTAATTTGGAAAAATATACTTTATTTTTGAATTTAGAATATCAAAATTAGATTAGGGTGAATTTTTTGTATGTTTCTGAAAACTTTTAATTTTTGATGAATAGTGAAAACACCGAGTTATAGTTTAAAGCTGAATTATTATTTAAATAATTATTTATTTTATTTAAATTTATTTTTGGTAAAAATAGATACATAATACCTATATAATTTCAATTTAATTAATTGGAGTCAGTTTATAATAATATTATATATATAAAAAAATTTATTCATCGTCTTTTACCCACTCCTAGTAAAATTTGCAAATTCACATAAAACTTAATTTTACCGCCTATGTGAGTGGAATTTCAAAAATCCGAAAGACATGGTTAATATCAAGGTGTAAAATGTGGTTCAAAAAGATAAAAATAAATTTTGTTGAATAGTAACTTTTTACTTTTATTTACCACAGTTAAAAGGAAATAGGGTAATTAAGGGTACAAACGATATTATTATTACCCTAACACATGTTCCAATTCTATTTTCTAAGTACAATTTTACCAAAAACAACCTTAGGAATAAAATATGAACCTCTTTGGTACACTTGTATTAGATTCGAACATTTATTATTATTTAATTCAAAGAAGAGTTAAAAGAGTTAAAATATATGATTAATAACTAAAAAAAATTTAATATAGGGTTACACAGAAGATAAATTCGATTATAAATATTCATTAGAATACTAAAAAGCTTTCCGACATAATTTTATTTTATTTATAATTCTTAGACATTAAATAATTTAATTTATTTATGACACAATGGTGATGTTGTAATTAACTAATTAATGAAATATTAAAATAATTGATATTATAAATATCCGAATAAATGTAATTTGAGAATTTTTATGCTTTACACTAATTTTCTAGGTTAATATGACATATTAGGGTAGGTTTGATGAATTTTTTTCTATGTAATAATGCTGTTATAAATTTATGAAATTCAAAATACCAAATAGTTTATAAATTGACATAAAAGAGTTTTTAAAACAAATATTATATTGTTAATTGATATTCTGATCCAAAAAATCTAAGGATCGGACAAATGACTTATATAATGATATTTGTATCATTAATGAACAAATTTGGGTTCTCTAGGAAGTATAGAGTTATTTCATTAACCATATAATATAAATATACAAAAAGATATGGTAAATGTAAAACTATTCAACTAAGAGTTAAATCTAAAACATAAAGTCAATATAGTGACCCAACCTATATAAAACCTATTGGATGAGTGTTTTTAGACCCATCCCCACCTTAGACTTTAAATAATCAATTTTGGAGCCATCAGAAACCGAAAATGATTTTATTTTAAAATAATATTTTATGTTTTTCCTAAGGTGCCCCCACCCCTCTTATAAAAGGGCACTCCCCCTTCTATCTAATTCACACCTTCAAAGCCTTTTTGTTCGGAAAACCCCTACAAAAATATCATCTAAACAAACCTCACTTCATCCTAAAGGCCTTCATTTTGTTAGAAAGCCAACTTATGGAGCCCTTTTTATCAAATCAAAAAGAAGAACCCGAAGAAGATGTAATAACTTCACCACCCTCTTTCAAGTTCTTTTCTTCTTCCACTTCTTATTTATTTGTTATTTACATTATAAAATAATAAATCCAGTATCTTATTTATACTGTGATTTTATTATAAATATGGTACAAGAATATTCATTATTCTATCCATCCTTATAATTACATGTCACCATACGTGCGTACGTACGGATTACCGTCTCTACGTCATGGTGTAATTGTTATTAAATACATTATTATTTGTATTGGTATAATAATGATGTTCAGTTCATGTAAATAATAAATATAAAATGATAATTATTCTGTATATATGATAAACCATCCAATTATATATTATTTTAATATCAAAAGAATGATATTGTCCCTCGTGCGTACGTACGGACTACCGTCTCCATGAATGCGATGGGATTCATTCCCCATTACATCCATTCAAGACTAAATTTAATTTTATGATTAAAAATAATGTTTAGAGACATTATATCATTCTGTATATGAATAATATGCATCCCATCCATAACAAATATGACTCACATAACAATGAATATAAAGGAGAATGAATCTGTTAACACCCGAATCGACGATAATACTAAGATATTATTAACAAATCAATGTTAAAAGATCATATATGATATCATATTAATGTATATGATCATTTTATAATTTAATAACAATTATTTCACAATTATTCAGGTGGTTAACCTACCCTTGATCAAGGAAAAATTACAAAGTAAGGGGTTTCTTATCTCACTTTTAATTCCGTGAGATTTCCATTGTTCACCACTTATTTATTGCATGTGGTGTGTATACTGCCCATGATTATATTAATTGTTTAGTATACTTTAATATATGGATATTTTTATCATCATTGTTTGATCCTTTGTTCATGGGTGTATGTTTCGTAAGTTACCAATTTGATAAAATAATTTGAAATTTCAATTTCCACTCATTCGGCTTTACACATAATTCATTGATTATTTTCCTCCAAGATAATGTGTGGATTCACTATTAATTTTATTATGTCATAATTTACACTCCCCTTTGTGTGGATATACTTTTGATACACATAATAATTCCACTTATAATTTCTCAATTCATTGATATGAGCTTGATTAGAGTAATCTTAACTCAATTTCCATTCATTGAGTTAAACATCAAAGTCATTGGTGTTGTTT
Source organism: Viscum album (assembly GCA_963277665.1). Lineage (NCBI taxonomy): Eukaryota > Viridiplantae > Streptophyta > Magnoliopsida > Santalales > Viscaceae > Viscum > Viscum album. The sequence continues at coordinate 487,654,925 of OY728164.1, forward strand.
TTACAAGAATATGTGTGAATGTTCTTTGATTGATTTACACTGAATATCCAATCATACTGAGTGTATTTATATATTTCACACATAGTTATGTCTTTGATTTATCCTTAACCTAAGGATATAGTATTTATAAGAGATTTTATCTCAATTTAAAATCTGTTGATACTTCTTTGTTGTTATACACCAAACCACTTTTATATGGTGTATATAATGTACTTTGATATAGTATATCATGAATCCATTTATTATCATGATATTACAAATTTTTTATTACCTCAATTATTTCTATTCATGTGTCTCTCTTTTGGATAGGAACTGTAACTAAAATATCTTTTTAAAATGTTTTAAGGATTTATTATTCTAAATAGTTCTCATTAATGTACATGTTTTAAAATTAGTTTTAAGGAATTATTTATACGGACATTAAAGTTTTAAAATTAAAATTACTTTTAAACGTTTCAAAGTAGTATAAGACACATTGATTCAAAAATTTGTTTTAAAGGGCTTCTTGAGAAACAGTGAGAGTCTTAAATGTTTTCATGAAAAAGGGGGATATTTCTCTTAAATAGTTTTGATGATTATTTTCATCTATGTCAATGTAATTCATTATTCTCTATTGGGGTTGATATATTATAATTCAATCTTTCATATTGTATTGAATGAGTTATTTTTGACTGTGGATGTGCTATTTTTATACAATTCATGGTTTGTGGTTAAAATATTGACATTACCTATGTTAGTTTTAATACAAATGTTCATATTACATTTGAACCGTTTCATATGAGGAATGAATTGGAATTAGTAAGTGACGGGGGGAGCCCGTTATAGCTCCTTGATGCATCAGTAGGTCTCATGGGATAAACTAGTGTCTTGGCATAAGGCCTTGACAAAATCTTATTTGTAGTCTTGGCACAAGGCCTTGACTATGTGGTTATGATAGTCTGGAATTATGCATTACATCATTAGGAAAGTGGATATTGATATTATATGTGATTATTCTACTATTAGAATATCCATGTGAATAATTAAAGTAAATTTAACAAAACTTCCAATAGTAACGCCCTAACCCAAGTTACCCAAAGTCAGTGAATTATTACATAACATTCGCATAATCACAATAGATCATGTCTAGAAAGACAGATTAGTTTAGTAGCCTTGGAAACAAGATTCATACATAAGATCAACTTTACAACTTCAAAATAAATACAACACAAATTTATTCCATTGGAAACATCCAAGCCTCCTAGATAATGCCTGCAAGTCATTCATAACTAACTTCTTCAAATCCAGGTAAAATGAAACATTCGAAAGGTGTGAGCTCAAATGCTCAGTAAGGGTAATCAATACATCTTATGATAACATAAATATTAAGCATGGTGAATAATTGAAACCACATTCCTATACTAATAATAAACATGAATACTTTAATGGAAGAAATATGAGATGAGTAAATAATGCCATAATAAAACATAATCATGGGTATTCTACTAGTCGAATGACCACATGAACCATCAATATTATTTTCATAATGAGAGAATGTATAATGCCAGACATTCGGAAACATTTTTTCAAGGCCTCGTCCAAGACGTCTAAAAATGATTAAGGACTCGGCCAAAACTATATATCAAAATTGGGAAAGGCCTCGGCCAATTCCACGTCTAGCTGTCTCATGAGAGATACCGATGCATTGAGGAGCTATAGCGGGCTCCACCCGTCACTTATTAGGTCTAATACATTCCTCATATTAAAAGGTTTAAACATATAATAAACATTCATATTAAAAATAGCATACGAAATGTCAATACATTAACCATAAACCATGAATGGTATAAAAATAGCACATCCACAGTCAAACATATCACAAAACCTTCAATAGAATATGGAAGTTTTGTATCATAATAAATAAACTTCATAAAATATTAAAATACATCAAAGGATGTTGACATAGATGAAATCAAAATCATTTTTAGAGAAATATCTCTTTCTATCGTGAAATCATTTATCAATCACATAATTGTAAGAAAAACATTTATTTTGAAAACATTGTTATAATCTACTAAGGGAATCTTTGATGATGTTATAATGGCGGATAATAGTCACACCCACCGTATAAGTTAAAATAACATTCTTACCTTAAATTTTTCAAAAAGGTCAAAATGTACCTTGTTTGGAAAACGAAGGAAATATTCCTTTCAAAAAACATAAGGGAATAAATGAATTTAACCCATTTTCTAGTAAATAGTAAAAAATGTTTTCAAGTACATTTTTAAGAATGATGGACGTGGATGATAAAGAGGTCCCAGTAGATAATTACATATAATCAACCTTGGATAATGAAGAGGTTTTAGATTTAACCCTTACCTTGTAATTTTCCTTGGTCGAGGGTAGGTTAACCTCCTGTATAATGGTAAAATAATTGTTATTAAATTATAAAAGAATCATATACATTAATATGATATCATATATGATCTTTTAACATTTCTTTGTTAATAATATCTTAGTATTATTGTCATTTTGGGTGTTAACAGATTCGTTTTCCATTGTATTCTTTGTTACGTGAGTCATATGTTTTATGAATGAGATGTATCTTATTCCTATAAATAATGATATCATGTCTTTAAACATTATTTTTAATCATAAAATTAAAATTAGTCTTGAATGGATACGATGGGGAATGAATCTAATCGTGTTCATGGAGACGGTAATCCGTATGTACGCACGAGCGACAATATCATTATTTTGATATTAGAATAATATATAATTGGATGGTATATAAAATATAAATAATCATTATCATGTCATATTCATTATTTACATCAATTACACATCATTGTTATACCCTTCCAAATAACAATGTATTGAATAACAATGACACCATGACGTGGAGACGGTAAGCCGTACGTGCGCACGTATGGTGAAATGTCATTAAAAGGATGGATAGAATAGTGAATATGTCTACACAATATTTATAATAACATCAAAGTATAAATAAGATGCTGGATTTATTATTTGATAATAGAAGTAACAAAGAAAGAAGAAGTGGAAGAAGAAAATATCTTGGAAGAGGGTGGTGAAATTAGTACCTCTTATTCGGGTTCTTACTTTATATTTGATAAAAAGGGATCTTAAGTTGGATTTATGACTAAAGGAAGGCCTCTAGAATGAATTGAGGGAAGTTGAGAGGATATTTGGGTAGGGGTTGGCCGATACAAAAGGCTTTGAAGGTGTGAATTGGAGAGAAGGGGGAGTTCCCTTTTATAAGAGAGGTGGGGGGCACCTTCGGAAAAGCTTGAAATATTATTTTATAATAAAATAATTTTCGGTTTCTAATGGCTCCAAAATGAATTTTTTTAAGGTGGGTATGGGTCGTAAACCACTCAACCAAAAGGTTTTAGATAGGTTTGGGTCACTATTTTAACCTTAACATTAAGATTTAACTTTTAGGTAAATAGTTTGACATTTATCATGTCTCTTTGTATTTTTATATTATATGGTTAATAAACATACTATATACTTACAAAAGAAACCCAAGTGGTACATTAGTGATACACCTATAATTATATATGTCCTTTGGACAATCCTTATATTTTTAGGAATAGAATGTAATGTCCCAGACCCAGGTGCCACGCAATAGGTGCCCCAAGCCCGGTTCACCACGTGACCTGAAGCGTATTTCCCCAAATGCCAGAGGCTGCCAACTAGCAGCGAGGGCCCAGGTCTGATAGTGGGGAAACTATGCCCTAATTTTTCAAAGTATAGCACAACGAAATTTAAATAAATCATACAATGAAAGAGGAAGCAGTAAACATACAAAACTGAAATAAACTACAGTAGTGGATATAACTGACAGTATATAAATGATGATGCTACATGTTTCAAGTTCTAAGAAAGCAGCCAGAACATGTTATACATCAATACAGTACAACAAAATACAGAGTAAAGCAAACAAGTAAAAGCGGTCACAGCGGCATCGCGAGCTTAGGCTCGGTCCCATGCCCTCCTACTCCTCAGCAACAGTCAAGTACCTGTATAGGGACTCTTTCCCCTATCTACACCTACAACAACATAATCTGTTTGGGCCGAAAAGCATGACCCAAACAGTGTGTGAGAAATATATCTCAGTAGGCACCCACCAAAGCCCCGTGCCCAACTACGTGTAATCATGCAAAAATAGTGTGTAGCAGTAAAATGAAATAAAGTAAGCAGTACGCAAAAGTAACTAACTACAAGTTATATTGCCATTTTATTATTCATTTAATCATTTAACTTAGTAACATTTTGTGCTCAACAACAGCATGTCCTCAAGCCAACCAGAACCATGCCCTTAGGCTAAAATAATAAACCACGCCCTCAGGATTTCCCTCAGGACATACCGAATCCAAACCGCAGGTATTGCCCTCAGGCGTAACAAAAATTCTCACCCTCAGGCATACGAAGCTTCACCCTCAAGCACAGAAGTCAACCCCTCTGGCACGAAAGGTTTCCCTCAGGCAGAGTAACGACAGCCCTCAGGCTAAAACTGTCACGCCCTCAGGCCAATCACAACAATGCCCTCAGGCTAAATAGGTAACCATGCCATGCCCAACATCTCAAAATGCAGTAAACAAGCAATTCCTCTCAAGGAAATTCTATAGTTAATTCATTTAAGGCATACCCTCGGGTATCCTGGCCAAATGGATAAACAGTGGAACACCCCCTGGGGGTGGTTCCATATCCAAGAAATGATCCCAACCTACATTTTATTATCATAGATTAACCACCTATTCAATTCTAGGCATTAAACATAGCAACGGCCTCAGCCACACGACACCCCAACATGGGTTCGTGTCACGAAAATGCACAAAAATGCATGACAGTTGAAAAATAAACACAAATCCACCTACCTTATACGCCAACGAGCGTTATACACGAACTTCGGTTCCCGAAACGCCCAAGAATGAAGTAGATATAGCAAAGAAAAAAACCCAATCAAATGTAAATAACTTATTTTAGGAGAAGAATTGGTAAGAACAGTACTAGGAGAGGGATTACCCGTGCGGTTCCAACAAGATCGTCCGAATCTGAATCGGATTCCAGACGAACTCTCGGTGGATCTTCAAAGATCCGGCCTCCTCCTTTGGCTCCAAAATGGCTCAAACGCATCCTCTACCAAATGAGGAGTCTATTGCCTGTTTTAAACTGAAAAAACAAAGTACACGGCATGTACTTATAAGTACACGGTGTGTACTTATTTCATTTAACTGTTCATTTGGCTGCACTGCCACAATGTTCATCCGTCGACCTGAGTACACAGCATGTACTCCCAAGTACACGGTGTGTACTGTCGCCCACCTGGTGGCGACTCCACCACCTCACTATATAAGCCTGCCGACTGACTACATGGCGTGTAAGTACCACTACACAGCGTGTAGTCGGTTCCTACACCCTTCATCAACGGAATGGATACACGCCCCATGTACTCATCCCAACACTGCCAAAAGTACACGGAGTGTGGATAAAGTGAACGGCGTGTAGTTCCAAAATTTAGGATTTTCCCCATTTCCATATTTTCTCAAAAACACTTAAGGAAAAGGAAAAAGAAGAATCTTGTACCTCAAAAATAAGAACCGGGTTCTTACAAACTACCCCCCTTATAGAAATTCGTACCAAAATTTCCCTTCCAAGGGTGTCGAAGATAAAGCTCAGAACAGCTCTGGCCACTGAGCACGTACGTCAGCCTCCCGCTCCCAGGTCTCGTCCTGCACTTGGCCATTCTGCCATAGCCCACGTACGAGAGGAACTGACCGTCCACAGATAACCTTCATGCTCCTGTCAACAATACCGATCAGATGCTTCTCAAAGGATTCATCATGCTGAATCTCAACCTTCTCTGGATGAAAGGTGTGAGAAGGGTCTGAATGGTAGTGACGCAACTGAGACACATGGAAGACGTCGTGCATGGCTTAGTACCGCTGCGGTAACTGCAACTGATAGGCAACCATCCTGACTCTCTCTAGAATCTCAAATGGTCCCATATACCTCGGTGAAAGCTTACCCTGTCTCCTGATCCATTTCTGTCCCAGCCTCAGCGAAACACGCAAGAAAACCTGATCCTTGACCACGAACTCCAAAGGTAGTCTGCGGAAATCAGCATAAGACTTCTGAAGAGACTGTGTGGTAGCCATCCGATTCGGAATCAACTGGACCTTCTCAGATGTCTCCGGCACGAGCTGTGGCCCTAGTAAAAACTGCCTCACCTGCCTCTAACCAGCACAAGGGGGGTCTGCATGGCCTACCATATAAATCCTCGTATGGTGCCATCTCAATAGTTTCCTGAAAACTATTGTTATAGGAAGACTCTACTAAGGGTATATGCTTCTCCCATGAGCCCCCAAAGTCTAAGACTCATGCACGCAACATGTCCTCTAGCACCTGTATCGTCTGCTCTGACTGCCCATCTGTTTGAGGGTGGTATGATGTGCTCAGAAGCACCTGTGTAGCCAGCACCCTCTGAAAACTCTGCCAGAAACGAGATGTAAAGTATACATCCCTATCTGAAACGATAGAACGAGGGACCCCATGAAGACATACGATCTCTCGGATATACATCCCTCCGAGCTCATCCACACTGAAGGTATCTTTGATCAGAAAGAAGTGAGAAACCTTCGTGAGTCTGTCCACGACATGCAACATGACATCATTGCCTCGAGGTGACCTTGGTAAACCCGTCACAAAATCCATCGCGACATCATCCCATTTCCACTCTGGAATGGGAAACTGCTGTAACAGCCCAGCTGGTCTCTGATGCTCTGCCTTCACTTGCTGACAGGTGGAAAATCTCGTAACAAACCCAACTATCTCTCTCTTTATACCCAGACACCAGTACTGACATCTCAAGTCTCAGTACATCTTGGTAACCCCGGGATGAACTGCCCAAGCTGAAGCATGAAACTCTCGCATCATCTCCTCACGTATATCCCCTGGTACCCATACTCATCCATGGAAACACAATACCTCGTCATCGTCTATCCTCCAACCGGGAGGAGGGTCCTCACTTGCCACCGACTCCCATAGGACTAGACCTTCTAAAACCGATAGCTACCTCATCCTCACTCTGTCCAGGAGGGTAGAAGTCACAACTAACGAGGAAAGATAAGTCTGCCCCTGACTATCATACACCTCCAGATGCATCTCAGAGAACAAAGCCATGAGCTCCCACTCACCACTGGCCTCTTGCGCTGCCTGTATCTGAGTCTTCCTTCTCAGTGCATCAGCTACTTCTTTACCTTTACCAGGTGTATAGGCAAGCTCAAAATTGAAGGACTTTAGGTACTCGACCCACCTTCGCTACCTCAGATTCATGTCACGCTGAGTAAATATATACTTGAGGATTTTTTGGTAGGTGAAAACCACAAAATTCTCTCCCAACAGATAGTGTCTCCAACAGCGCAACACAAGAACAACTGCAGCCAACTCGAGATCATGTGTTGGGTAATTCCTCTAATGTGGCCTCAACTGCCGGGACCCGTATGCAACAACTCAATCGCCTTGCATCAAAACGGCCCCCAGTCCAATCCCTGATGCATCACAATAAACTGTATAGCTCTTCCCCTGCTCTGGGAGTATCAGGATCAGTGCTGATGTCAGCCTTCCCTTCAGGTCCTGAAAAACTGCCTCACAAGCTTCCGACCAAATGAACTTCACACCCTTCTTAGTAAGACCTGTCAACGGTGCTGCTAAGCTGGATAAGTCTTGTATGAAGCATATGTAGTAACCAGCCAACCCTAAGAAACTCCGTATCTCAAACAGGTTCTTAGGTTGCTCCCAGGAAACTACTACTCTCACTTTCTCTGGGTCTACTACAACTCCTTCCTCTGAGATAATATGACCCAGGAAGTGAATCTGGTCCATCTAAATGTGTCACTTCGAGAGCTTAGCATATAGATGATGCTCCCTTAGTGTACTCAATACGATCTCAAGATGGGTGGCAAGGTCATGTTGAGTGTGAGAATACACCAAGATGTCATCCACGAAAACTACCACAAAAGAATCAAGATATGGATGGAACACACGATTCATCAGAGCCATGAAAACCGTTGGGGCATTCGTGAGTCTGAACGGCATAACCAAGTACTCGTACAGACCATACCTACTCCTGGAAGCTGTGAGAGGTATATTAGATGGTCTAACACGTAGCTGATGATATCCCAATCTCAAGTCAATCTTCGAGAACACTCTTTCTCCATGAAGCTGATCAAACAGATCATCAATCCTTGGCAAGGGATATCGGTTCTTAACCGTCAACTGGTTCAGCTTTCGATAATCCACACAAAGTCTGAAGGTACCATCCGAATTCTTCGAAAAAAGGACCGGAGAACCCCAAGGAGAAATACTGGGTCGAATAAAGACCTTTTCTTGTAACTCCACTAACTCCCTCTTGAGCTCCTGCAACTCAGGCGTGGCCATACTATAAGGAGGAATGGACGCCGGTGATGCTCCTAGAACTAGATCGATAGAGAAATCCACCTCACGCACCAGAGGTAGACCTGAAAAGTCGTCCGGGAAGACATCCCTGAAACAATCGACAAATGGAGGGAAATCTGTCTGACAAGTCTCTTGATCATCCAGATATAAGCTCGCAATATGGGTTGTGACTCCACCTTGCCCATGATGATCTGGTCCAGCTCGACTCACCTGAACATCCCATTCACCCTTGTATATAAACTCTCCGCCCTCTGGTGACGTGAAACACACCCTACGACGATAGCATTCTACAAAAGCTCGATAGGGAACCAACTAGTCCATCCTGAAAATGATGTCATAGCTCGTCATCTCTAAGACATAGAGGTCCCAAAGGAAGTGACACCAACCAACCTCAATGGGGCACTCCTTGCACTGACGCACACCAGCCGTTCTAGTCCCCAATAGAGTGTCTAGCGTCATGATATCAGAAGAAGAAGAAACACCGAGCCCAAGGCTCTCCACAATGGGTACAGATATGAAACTATGCGTAGCACCTGTATCAAAAAGTACTGAATACAAGACAGAAGCTACTAGAATAGTACCTTTGACTGTAGAAAGTCCGGGATCCTGCTTCTGCTGGGTCTGTTGCACTGCATATGCCTACCCAGTGCCGCGGCCCCGTGACACAGCCTGGCTACCCTGAGCTGTCCCGCCCTACTGGCACTACGATCCTGGTGTCTGGATACCACGACCATGAACACCATCTCTTCCTGCACGCCATGACGTATTCAAGTTACCTGACTGGTAAGAAGCCACTGGTCCTTCTCCCGCAAGTGGAGTCTGCACAGAACCCCTCTCACTAGCCACTGGTAGAAACTCCCTACAAAAGCACTGAAGATGACCCATCTTTCTGCAAGCTCGGCACTCCACTGGGTCTCGTGGACACTGCGGCCTCTTGTGCCCCTCTCTGCCACACTAGTAGCACCTGATTGGGCCACCTATAGAAGCTGGCTGGCTGTTACTGCCACCCTGAAAAAGGTCCATCTGTCTCTTCCTCTTTCCAGTAGAAATAGTACCAATAACTGGTGTTGAACCGCCCTGGACAACAACATTAGATTCCCGTAGGTTCCTCTCTGTAATTAGTGCCTAATTTATAATCACGTCTACAGTAGGAAGCCTGAAAACATTCACCAGCGCTCGGATTTCATACCTAAGAACATCCTCAAAATATCTGGCTCTCAAAGTCTCATCACCCACTAGCACGGGTGAAAAGCGCTGAAGCTCCATAAAACGCGTAGAATAGTCCATCACCGACATGGATACCTACTGCAAATTCATGAAATCTCGAGCTCTATCTGCCCTCAGCATCTCGGGAAAGAAGAAGTCATAGAATACTGCCAGAAAATCTTCCCACGCCATGTCCTTGTGATTCCCTGTCTGGGTGATAACATCCCAACAACTCTTGGCGGAATCACGCAGCATGTAAGTCGCGTGCTTGACCCTCCTCCCTAGAGGCATCTCAAGATGCTCGAAAATAGTCTGCATTGATCCTAGCCAAGACTCCGTAGCCTATGGTCCACCATCCTCTGAATAAGTAGGTGGATGTTGCTGCTGAAAGATACGCGTCAGCTCGGCCATAGATGTGGCAACCTGCAGTGCTCCCTGAATGGTCTGCATGAACCGCAAGAAGCCTTCACGAAACTACGCCTCCACACCTGTGTCCGATATAATAGCTGGGGCCGCATCTGGCTCTGCTGGAGAATCAACTGGTAACCCATGGCCCACCATCTCCAGAGTATAATCATCGCCGCTCTCCTGGCGAACAACTCACGGTCGTCTAGGCAGCATGACACTACAAGGTCAAAATCATGCCTCAGATTCAAGATTATTAAGACCGAAAAGTGAAGGAACCTCAAAGGAACAAGAGGAAGAAGGCATTCGGAATTTGCAAACAAGACTACACGGCGTGTATAATGACTACATGGCATGTATTTGACTTCCCTTCCCCTGCCCGGGTCCTCCTACACGGATAATCCACACGGCTTCCGTTCAAAAAAACTACACAGAGTGTATAATATCTACACGGCGTGTATGATGTTATTTTCCAACTGCCCATGTCATCTGTGACCTGACCGACTACTTAGCTTGACCCTACACGGCGTGTTACAACCGCACACGGCGTGTACACCATCCCATTTCCCATCCACACGGCTAACTCCACATGGTTTTTCCTCGGACAAGACAACATGGCGTGTCCCACAGGTACACGGCGCGTTCCGGGAGAGGTGACATCATCCCGTGTTGTTAGCTACACGACCAAGTCCCCAGGTAATACTACACGGTGTGTACAGCATTGATATGGTGTGGTCTGTACAGGAGTTCACCGACCCCTGTTGTTAGTTACACGGCTAGACTCCGGGTCACACTACACGGTGTGTTCATTTGGTACACAGCGTGTTTTACCCATGTCTTTCCCTACCCCGTGTCACCGCCCACACGGTTTGTGACATGGAAAGAGACACACGACGTTTACTTAGGGTACATGGTGTGTACTCAAAAATTCCATTTTTCTTCCCAAACAGAAGAACATACACGGTGTGTATAAAAATACTACATGGTGTGTATACTGGGTTTCTAGATAGTATGCCTCAGAAACTTCTCCAGAACCTAGAAAATACCTCAAAACAATACCTAAGTGTCAAATTCCGCCCCGTAGGGGCCCATACTCCCCACAAATCAATGTTTGACATCTTATATGTGTTATAACCAACAAACATTCAATGATCCACCAAATTCCGATCAATGGGGGCCCATACTCCCCAAAAACCAAAGTTTGGCATCCATTCTATAAACAAGCTCCAAAAAAAATACCATATCACAAGGCAGGTATTTATCAAGAAGCTATCACAAAATCATGCTTTTCTAGCACAACAACTATCACAACAACATGCAAATTCTAATACATCTACATGGCATGGAAACTATGCATGGAATATGATATCTAGCATGTGCCTACATGATGCATGAGATGGCATACCCTCATCTCATCGGGTTGCAACTAAATAGAACCCACAAATAAAATATAAACAACACAATCCAAGTGTGTCACCCAACGGTGAAAACATATCAACCGTAAAATTTGCAAAATCAAAAGAATGTAAAATATGAGGTAGCCTGGATTTTCCCTATACATGGGTCAGCTACGCCCAGGCACATCTTATTACCAACTACTGTTCTGTCCTATCCCTGACTATGGCTCCAAATAGTAAGTCAATGAAAGGAAACCCCTCTGATACCACTTTGTAACAACCCGGACCCGGGTGCCGCGCAACGGGTTCCCCGATCCCGTTTCGCCATGTCACCTTAAGCTCATTTCCCCAAATGCCAGAGGCTGCCGACTAGCAGCAAGGGACCAGGTATGATAGTGGGGAAACTATTCCCTCATTTTTCAAAGTGTAGCATAGAGGAATTTAAATACATCATACAATGACAATGGAAGCAGTAAACATACACAACTGAAATAAACTACAACAGTGGATATAACCGACAATATATAAATGATGATGCTACATGTTTCAAGTTCTAAGAAAGCAGCCAGAACATGTTATACATCAATACAGTACAACAAAATATAGAGTACAACAAACAATAAAAATAGCTGGTAGCGGCATCACGAGCCTAGGCTCGGTCCCATGCCCTCCTACTCCTCAGCAACAGTCAAGTACCTGTATAGGGACTCTTTCCCCTATCTACATCTGTAGCAACATAATCTGTTTGGGCCGAAAAGCGTGACCCAAACAGGGTGTGAGAAATATATCTCAGTAGGCACCCACCAAAGGCTCGTGCCCAACTGCGTGTAAGCATGTAACAACAGTGTGCAGTAGTAAAATGCAATAAAGTAAGCAGTACTCAAAAGTAACTAACTACCAGATATATTGCCATTTTATTATTCATTTAATCATTTAACTTAGTAACATTTTGTTCTCAATAGCACCAAGCCCTCAGGCCATCCAGAACCATTCCCTCAGGCTAAAATAGTAAACCACGCCCTCAGGCTTTCCCTTAAGCCATACAGAATCCAACCCGCAGGTATTTCCCTCAGGCGTAACAGAAATTCTCGCCCTCAGGCATACGAAGTGTCACCCTTAGGAACAGAAGTCAAGCCCTCAGGCACGAAAGGTTTCCCTCAGGCGGAATAACGACAACCCTCAGGCTAAAACAGTCACGCCCTCATACCAATCACAAGAACACCCTCAGGCTAAAAAGGTAACCGGGCCATTCCCAACATCTCAAAATGCAGTAACCAAGAAATTCCACTCAAGGAAATTCTACAGTTACTACATTTAAGGCATACCCTCGGGTATCCTGTGAAAACAGATAAATAGTGGAACACCCCCCCCCCGGGGGTGGTTTCGAATCCAAGCAATGATCCCAACCAACATTTTATTATCATAGTTTAATCACCTATGAAATTATAGGCATTAACATAGAAATAGCCTCAGCCACACGACACCCCAACATGGGTTCATGGCACGAAAACTCACAAAAACGCATGACAGTTGGAAAATAAACACAAATCCACCTACCTTATGCACCAACGAGCGTTATACATGATCAGCGGTTCCTAAAATGCCCAAGAACAGCGTAGATATGACGAAGAACAAAACCCAATCAAACGTAAATAACTTACGATAGGAGAAGATTTGGTAAGAACGGTACCAAGAGAGGAGAGGGTTTACCCATGCGGTTCCAACGAGATCGTCGATGCTGAATCGGATACCAGACGAACTCCCGACAGATCATCAAAGATCCGGCATCCTCCTTTGGATCCAATATGGCTCAAACACCTTCTCTGCCAAATGAGGAGGCTACTGCATGTTTTAAGCCGAAAAAACAAAGTACACAACGTGTACTTCTGAGTACACGACATGTACTTCTTTCATTTAACTGTTCATTTGGTAGCACCGCCACACTGTTCATCAGTCGACCTGAGTACACGCCATGTACTCCCAAGTACACGGCGTGTAATGTCACACAACTAGCGGCGACTCCACCGCCTCACTATTTAATCCTACCGACTGACTACACGGAATGTAAGTTCCACTACACAGCATGTAGTCGGTTCCTACACCCTTCATCACCGGCATGGCTACATACCCTGTGTACTCATCCCAACACGGCCAAAAGTACACGGCGTGCGGATAAAGTACATGGCGTGTAGTTCCAAAATTTAGGATTTTCCCCATTTCCATATTTTCTCAAAAACACTTAAGGAAAAGGAAAAAGAAGAAGCACGTACCTCAAAAATAAGAATGGGGTTCTTACATAGAATATGAATTAATAATATAATATTTGTTTTCAAATATATTTTTTTTGTCAAATTTGACACTATTTGTTAATTTTTTTGTAAAATTAATAGCAGCATTATTACATCGGAAAAAATTTATCTAACCCAGCTAATATGTCATATTAAACTATAAAATTAGTGTAATTCATAAAAATTCTCAAATTAAATTTATTTGGGTATTCAAAATATCAATTATTTTAACGCCCCAACCCTAGTTAGGTCATAAAAAGTCTCATATTAACCTAGATGTTATGTAAAAATTCACCATTCATCGATGATTATAAAAATATATATTAATAATATGTATGTAATATATGACATAATAATTCTACTCGAGAGATATATATATATATAAATATATGTATTTATGTACTTATATATATCTTATTCACTTACATCAGTTCAATATGATATGAAAACGAAAACAATGATTATGGGTACGTACGGACTACCGTCTCCGTAAACGGTGCTTTCCATTTCATATATATGTCTGTTATACATATTTATATTATAAATATATATGATAAATAAATCATTTTTTATATTCTGGAAGTATTTAAATCTTTATCTAAGTGATACAATGAAGATTAACAAATTAAAACACGTACGATAAAGAAAGATATTATTACACGAAATGTTAATTTATCATGGAAATCATTATTAAATTGGTTGTATAAAGTCATAAATAAATCATGTATGATATAATAAATATGAATATGGTCTTTTTATAATTTAATAACATACTATGGTCATTTTACAGGAGGTTAAACATACCCTCGGCCAAAGGAAAGTGGAAGGTAAGGGTTATTTACTCAATCTCATTATTATCCAGGATTGTTCATGTATAAGTATTTTCTAGGACATACGTATCATAGATACCAATATTTCATAATAATTTTTTAAAAAGGAATCTTTTAAAGTTTTATGGGAGGGTCTATTTTACTATATCGTCAAGTTAAATGTCTTAAAGATTTATCTTTTTAAACCCTTTTAATTAATGTCCATATTTTCAAAATTATTTTAAGGATTTATTTATGTGGACATGAATGTTTTGAAATGATAACTCTTTTCAAAAGTTTCCATGTGGTATGGGACACTTTGATTCAAAAATTTCTTTTAAATAAATTACTTTATAAATTGTGAGACTTACAAATGATTTTTTGAAAACGGGGTATTTCTCTCAATGATTTTTACAAATCATTTTCATCTATGTCAACATCTATTGATGGATTTTAAACTTGTTTGAAGTTGATTTATTATGATACAAATATTTCATATTATATTTAAGGTTTTGTGATATGTTTGACTATGGATGTGTTTTTTTATACCATTCATGGTTTATAGATAATTTATTGATGTTTAGTATGCTAGTTTTAATATGAATGTTTATGTAATGTTTCAACCTTTTCATATGAGGAATGTATTGAACATAGTAAGTGATCGGTGGAGCCCGCAATAGCTCCTCGATTCATCAGTAGGTCTCATGAGACAATTAGAAGTGGAATTGGTTGAGGCCTTTCGCAATTTGATATATGGTTTTGGCTGAGGCCATAATCATTTTTAGACGTCTTGGCCGAGGCCTTGACAAAATGGTTTAGAATGTATGGCATTATACATTCCCTCATTATAAAAATAATATTGATGGTTCATGTGGTTATTCGACTAGTAGAATTCCCATTAATATGTTCTATTAATATTTATGATATCATAAATGATTCATTTATGACTTTATACTACCCATTTAATAATAATTTCCAGGATAAATTGACATTTGGGTAATAATCGTTTTCTTTATCATACGTGTTTTAACTTTTTACTCATTATTGTATCACATAGGTAAAGATTTAAATACTTCCAGAATATAAAACATTATTTATATATCATATATATTTAGAATATAAATATGTATAATAGACATATATATGAAATGAAAAACACCATTTATGGAGATGGTAGTCCGTACGTACGCATAAATGTTGTTTCTGTTTTCATATCGTATTGAATGGAACTAAGTGAATAAGATACATGTAAGGACACACACACACACAGATATATATATCTAGTATAATTATTGTGTCATATATTACATACTTATAAGTAATATATATTTTTATAATCATCGATTAAAGGTGAACGTGGAAATGAATCTCATTGCTTCTTGGAGACAGTAATCTATACGTACGCACGAGTGACGATATCATTTCCTTAAAGATGTGGAATTGGATGGTATATTAATTTTATAGAGACATTATCATGTTATTTTCATTATTTTTATACATATTAATCATCATTATATCTATCCAAATAACAGTGTTGAATAACAAATTACACCACGGCGTGGAGACGATAAGCTGTACGTACGCACGCATGGTGACATTATCATTCATAAGATAGATAGAATAATGAATATAGTTGTTACATATTTATAATAACATCATAGTATATAGAAGATACTGGAGTTATTATTTTATAATGGAAACAACAAATAAAGAGTAATTGGAAGAATAAGAGAACTTGAAAGAGGGTGGTGAAATCCTTACCTCTTCTTTGGGTTCTCCCTTTTGATTTGACCAAAAGGGCTCCTTAGGTTGGGTTTTTTTCCAAATTAATGACTCTTGGATGAAGTTAGGATAGTTGGGAAGATATTTTGGTAGGTTTTGTCCAAGAAAAATGGATTTGGAGGTGTTAATTTGAGGGAAGTGGAAGTTCCGTTTTATAAGAGGGGTGAGGGTCACTTTAGAAAAGATTAAAGTATTAATTTATCATACAATCATATTTGGTTTATAATGGTTCCAAATGAATTCATATCAAGACTTAGGTGGTTATGGGTATAAATAAACTCAGCCAATATGTTTTAGACAAGTTTACTTTACCATTTTAACCTTATCTTTTATATTTCACTCTTAGTTAAATAGTTTAACTTTTACTGTGTCTTCTTGTATTCTTACTCTATATGGTTAATAAAAATACTCTAAACATCCAAGAGAACCAGAAGAGGCTCATTAATGACATATATAATATTATTTAATCCATTTGGCCAAACCATAGATTTTTAGAAAAATTTTATCCACCAATAATATATTATTTGTTTTAAATATTAATTTATGTCAATTTTGGCACTATTTGGTATTTTGTTTTTGTGAAAGTCATCACAACTTGATTACTTCGAACAAGATACATTTAATCATCCCTAACATATCATATTAACCTATAAATTTTTTGGATTTCATAAAAACGTTTAATTTATATTTATTTTAATATTTATAATACTATTTTTTTGATTCATTCATTAATAAGGTAATTACTGCATCATCATTTTGTCATTTGTAAATTTAATTATTTAATATCTAAAAATTATAAATAAAATACCATTATGTAGGAAATATTTTTAGCTTTCTAAAGAATATTTATAGTCGAGTTTATCTTTTGTATAACCCTATATTAAAAATGGTTTAGTTATTAAACATTGATTTTAACTCTTTTGACTATTCTTTAAATTAAATAATAATAAATGTCTTAATCTAATCCAAGTGGACCTAAAGGGTCATATTTCATTTATAAGGTTTTTTTTGGTCGAATTACACTTATCCAATAGAATTATGACATTTTTTAGGGTAATAATAATATCATTTTTACCCTTAATTACCCTATTTACTTTTAAACGTGGTAAATAAAAGTAAAAAGTTACAATTCACCAAAAATTATTGTTATCTTATTAAACCAAATTTTACTCCTGATATTAACCGTGTCTCTCGGATATTTTAAATTCCACTCAAATAAGCGGTAAAATAATATTTTATGTGAATTTTCAAAATCTCTTAGGAGGTGTGTAAGAGAAGGTGAAAAGTTGAATAAACTTTTTATATATCTAAAATTAATATAAACCAACTCCAATGAATTAAATTGAACATATATAAGTATTGTGTATATATTTTGACCTAAAATAAATTTAAATAAAATAAATAATTATTTAAATAAAATTTCAGTTTTAAACTATAAGTCATTGTTTTTAACTATTCATCAAAAATTTAAAGTTGTCAGAAAAATACCAAAAATTCACCATAAGATATTTTTGATATTACAAATTCAAAAAGTAAGTCAATTTTTACAAATTCAAAACATAAATGTTTTATTTATTAATTTAAAATTAATTCCCGTTGTCAAAACCAAAAGGCATATTTTGAGAAAAAATAACTATCAAAAGATTGACACTTGTTTATGTCCAATCTCAAAGTGAAATTATATACAATTACTAGCATTGGATTAAATGGTAAAAATATAATATATTTATACATCCAAACCAATAAAATGTATAATTTAACAGTATAAATTATTTTGATTAAAAAAGTCTTATTCATTTAAAATATAGTATTTTTCACTATTCACCCTAATATGAAAGTTATCAGAAAAACATGAAAAAATTATTGAAACTAAATTCTTATGTACCGATTATAAAGAAGAAGTTTATTTTATAAAATTAAATATATAAAATTTTCAAATGTTGGATTTAAAAAGGGTTCATTATTAAAAGGCGGTAAAATTATATTTTTTGAAAAATAATTGTTCTATCTGAAAAAATGAATTAGTTCTTACATTATGTCTAAGAAACTCATAATATGGATTCTAAAATTATAATTATTATATATAGTTCAAAATTCACTTAATACTATTCATAACCTCTTTTGAACGGCTAGTTTGGTAAGTCATGGTGCGTTTGAACTCAATGTTCCGTGTAGTTTAAGTTATTGAATTGCATTGAAGAAATAACGTACTATGAAATCTTGGGGTGTTACATTCTTGCCTCCTTCAATAAATTGCATCCTCAAAATTTGAAATTGTTCTTCAAAAATAAAATTTTGAAAATAGAAAAATACCATTGTGGAAAACCCATATCAAAAATTGGGTTAATAAAATTTAGTGTTAATAAGAAGAAAAGGGAAATGAAAGGGTCACCACCAAATTATGATCTTGATTAAGAGGAAATTGGTGGAAATTAAAGAGACATAAATTAAGGAAAAACATAAATATTTATAAGGAGTGATTGAGGCCATCAATCAAAAACAAGTGTAAAATTGAGGGCCTCAAATCCATCAATCTGTGATGATTTAAAATACCGTCGGTTCAACAAAACATAAGGTATTATGATAACACATTTTTGGTTTTAAGATCCCCTCCCTAAAGTTTAAAAATTAATTTATCAATATAATAAGGGTAAAAATAAATATGTATATATATACTTGACAAGTAGTGTTTCATCCTTCAACTATTTCCTACCACAAACTCATCTTTCACTCTAAAAGATTTCAAAAAAAATATTCTATTTATCCTAATCGTATAGGGTTCCAAAAATAATGAATTTATAATTCACATATCAAACCCTAAAAAACGAAAGTACATTATACAATCCAGGGACTTCACTTAGTCCAGTGGTAGGAAATAATTCCCAATCGCACTGTGGTTGTGGGTTCGATTCCCGCAGCTTTGTCTAATGCGATGGGTTATCACAAAGTCTACGTGTTTTCCTTTTTATAAAAATCCAAAAATAAACTTTCAAACATAATAAATTCTAACCTATAGACTTATCCAAAATAATTCTATCCAAACTCACAGTCCAAAATTTATAAGGATGTTAAACACAATGAAGGTCCTTTTTCCATTTAATAACGTATGAACACCTTCATCATGTATTATTTTAAAATATGGTAACCCCTTGAATTATGATAAAAACTTATTGATTACATTCATGCTCTATTATTCCTTATATAATAATGGATATAATTATTCCATCAAAAAATGTTTTAAACTCCAACAACGATGGAATATTCAAATCATTAATCAGTTCCAAGGAAGTCAAGAATATCCAAAATAATTTATCCAAATCAACCATCTCTTATTCCAAAATCACTACCTCGGTATCAGAACCATATTATGGTTTACCTATCCTTGAACCATGTATTTTACAAAAAGTGTAGCTTACTATTAAGTCACTTTTCTTATAACCATATAATCTCAAATCCTTAATAAAATAGTACTGCAGTACAAACCTTATTTATCTCCCTAATTCTGGTAACCAGTATACTATTGATACAACACTAAAATGAAATAATTATATAATAAAAACATAAGATCACTAGTCATTCCTCTTATTCTGAGGTAGTATCATAACTTGATTATTATCCAATAACATCATTTTCAGTATACTCTTATGATTAGGACGTTGATTCTCGTAGTGTCTCAACGCCTTGTAGATGAAGCATTTTACATTTGAAAACTTTTTCTTACCTTTGAAATCACATACTTGGTTTCCTTTTTCTCCAAACTAATAACAAACTCTAATTACCCTCAAGCATTTAACAAGGTGATTATTTCCACATTTATCACATATGGGAAAATCCTTCTTTTCCCTCTTCCCTTTATCCATCTTTCTCTCTTCCATCATTTTCTTCTCTTGCTTCCCTTCAAAGCCATATGACTCATAGATTTATTTACTTATCTTATTAACACATGATATTATTTCTTCATATGTAGAGAATACAATGGAGACTGTTTCCCATCATAATTTTGGCTTAATACCCTGAATGATATGATCCTTCTTACTCATTGGATCATACGTATTGCTGGAGTTCATATTACTTCTATTGGGTGCCATTTCTATACAATGGCATACACTAGGTCAGTTTATGAATTGAAATGAATAATTCCAAACTTGTAAAATATCTAACGTAAATTGAACATTTTATGGATATAATCCATAAAAATGTTTTCTTTGAGTAATCATATACTCATATACCATTCATAGTGGTTTGTAAATAAAATGAGAGTCATCCTAAGAATATCCCTTGGGAGTGTTGTAACCAAAAGTGAAGCAAGGCCCGTTGTCATGCACCAGTTCCCATTTGATTCTAGCTCAAAGCAGTGTTTTTGGTTGTTACCCCTAGGTACATCTGTGCCAGAGCCGCCTCTACCTGCTCGTATCCATACTGGTATGTATTTCTCAGAAAACTCACAAAATCTCTACAATAAAAAAATTCTAGGATGTTCTTCCATACTAATCCTCAAAGTCTATCTTAGTTAATGTGCTCTAATCAGAATTTATCTAAATCTAGCTTTCAAGGATTGTACTAAACTTCCTCTGATATGAACTGTAATGCCCCAACCCCAGTTACCCAGAGTCAGTGCATTATTAGATAACATTGGCATGATTACAAGGAATCATGACCCGAAGGACTGAGCGGTTTAACAGTATTGGAAAATAGATTACAAACATGAATGTTACATTACACTTTATAACATACAACACAACATAAATAATCTTTTATTAATGCCATTATTCCCTTAGTTTAACCCTACATATCAATCACAATACACTTCTTGGAATCCTAGGGAAAATAAAACCTGGAAAGGGGTGAGCTCAGACGCTCAGTAAGGGTAAGAAATACATCGGAAGATAGCATAAATATTAATCATGGTGAATTATTGAAACCACATGCCTTTACCAATACTAAACATGAATAATTTAATTCAAGAATATGAGCTGACTAGATAATGCCATAATAAAACATATTCATGGGTATTATACTAGTCGAATGACCACATGAACCATCAGTATTATTTCTATAATGAGGGAATGTATAATGCCAAACATTCTGAAACATTTTGTCAAGGCCTCAGCCAAGTCTTCTAAATATGATTAAGGAATCGGCTAAAACCATATATAAAATTGAGAAAGACCTCGGCCAATTCCATGTCTAGTTGTCTCATGATACCTACCGATGCATCGTGGAGCTATAGCGGTCTCCACCCGTCACTTATTAAGTCCAATACATTCCTTATATGAAAAGGTTTAAACATATCATAAACATTCGTATTAAAAATAGCATACGAAATGTCGATACTTTAACCATAAACAATGAATGGTATAAAAATAGCACATCCACAGTGAAACATATCACAAAACCTTCAATAGAATATGGATGATTTTTATCATAATTAATAAAATTCAAATAAACATGAAATCCATGAAGGGATGTTGACATAGATGAAATCAAAACCCTTTCTAGATAAATATCACTTTCTTATTTTAAATCATTTAAGAGTTACATAATTATAATTAAAACATTTATTTTGAAAATATTCTTATAAGATTTTAAGGTAATATTCGATGATTTTATAATGGTGTATATATCTGAACCCGTCATATAAGTTAAAAAAAGACATTCTTACCTTAATTTTGTCAAAAAGTTGAAAAAGGACCTTGTTTGGAAAGCGACGGAATGATTCCTTTATAAACATCTTATAAAAAGTCAAACAATGGTATAAATAACTTTAACCCATAGTCTATAAAATATGAAGAATTTATTGAAATACATTTTTAAGAAACATGGATGTGGATGATAATGAGGTCCCAGTAGATAATTATGTATAAAAAACCTCGGATAATAAAGAGATTTTGAAACTAACACTTACCTTGTACTTTTCTTTGGTAGAGGGTAGGTTAAACTCTTGTATAATGGTGAAATAATTTTTATTAAATTATACATGAATAATATTCATTAATATGATATCATATATGATCTTTTAACATTCCTTTGTTAATAAAATCTTAGTATTATCGATGTTTCAGGTGTTAACGGATTCATTTTCCATTATATTCATTGTTATGTGAGTAATATTGGTTATGGATGGGATGTATCGTATTCATATCCAGAATTATATCAAGTCTTTAAACATTCTTTTTAATAATTTAATGAAAATTATTCTTAAATGAATATGATGGGGAATGAATCTCATCGCGTCCGTGGAGACAGTAATCCGTACGTACGAACGAGTGAAAATATCATTCTTTTTTTGTTAAAATAATATAAAATTAGATGTTATATAATATATAAAGAATAATTATCATGTTATATTTATTATTTACATCAATTAAACATCATTATTTTACCCATCCAAATAATAAAGAAAGTGATTATTAACCGAAATGTTAATTTAACATGGAAATAATTATTAAATGGGTTGTATAAAGTCATAATTGAATCCTGTATGATATAATAAATATGAATATGGTTCTGTTATAATTTAATATCATACAAAATCTCAACACTTTATCCATAAACCATGAATGGTATAAAAATGACACATCCATAGTCAAACATATCACAAAATCATTGATACAATATGGAATATTTGTATCATAATAAATCAACTTCAAACAAGTTTAAAATCAATCAAACAAGTATAACATAGTTGAAAATGATTCGTAAAACTCTTTTAGAGAAATACCCCTTTTTCCTGAAATCGTTTGTATGTCTAACAATTTTTAAAGTCATTTAAAATAGATTTTTGAATCAAAGTGTCCCATACCACTTTGAAACTTTTAAAAAGAGTTATCATTTCAAAAAATTCATGTCCGTATAAATAAATTCTTAAAATCGTTTTGAAAATATGGACAATAATTAAAAGGGTTTAGAAAGATAAATCTTTATAACATTTAACATGATGACATAGTTAAATAGACCCTCCCATAAAACCAAAAAATATTCCTTTTGAAAACATTTTTATGAAATATGGGTATCTATGATAAGTATGTCCCAGAAAATAATTACACATGAACAATATATATTACAATTGTTTTAGTTTTTGAACATTGATTTTAACTCTTTTAACTCTTCATTAATTAAAATAATAATAAATGTCTTAATCTGATCTAAGTGGACCAAAGAGGTTCATATTTTATTCCTAAGGTTGTTTTGGTTTGAATTATACTTATCCAATAGAATTGGGACACATATTAGGGTAATAATAATATCATTTTACCATTAATTACCCTATTTACTTTTAACCATGGTAAAAAAAGTAAAAAGTTACTATTCACAAAAATTATTTTTATCTTATTGAACCAAATTTTACTACTTGATATTAAGCATGTCTCCCAGATATTTGAAATTAAACACACAGAAGAGGTAAAATTATGTTTTATATGAAAGCTAAAAATATTTCCTACATAATTTTTTTTATTTATATTTTTTAGACATTAAATAATTTAGTTTATTTATAACACAATGATGATGCACTAATTATCTAATTAATGAAATATTAAAATAATTGATATTATAAATATCCAAATAAATGTAATTTGAGACTTTTAATGAATTACACTAATTTTCTTGGTTAATATGACTTGTTAGGGTTGGTTAGATTAATTTTTTTTTCGATGTAATAATGCTGTTATTATTTTGTAAAAACAAATTACCAAATAGTGTCAAAATTGACATAAAACAGATTTTAAAACAAATATTATATTATTAATTTCTATTCTATTCCTAAAAATCTAGTTTTAGGAAAAAGGACTTATATAATTATATTTTTAACATTAATGAACCACTTGGGGTTCGTTTGGAAGTATATAGTATGTTTATTAACCATATAATATAAAAATACAATGAGACATGGTAAATGTCAAACTATTTAACTAAGAGTTAAATCTAAATGATAAAGTTAATGTAGTGACCCAAACCCACATAAAACCTATTGGTTGAGTGTATTGAGACACATCCCCACATTAGACAATAAATAATCCATTTTGGATCCATTAGAAACCGAAAATTATTTTATTGTAAAATAATATTTCTAGCTTTTCCTAAGGTGCCCCTAACCCCTCTTATAAAAGGGCACCCCGCCCTTATCTCTAATTCACACCTTCAAATCCATTTGGATTGTCCAACCTCTACCCAAATACCCAATCAACTTTCCTCCCTTCATCCTAGAGTCCTTCCATTATTCATAAAGCCAACCTAAGGATCCCTTTAGATCAAATCAAAAGGAAGAACCCGAAGAAGAAGAAGTAAATATCTCACCACATCTCTCAAGTTCCTTTCTTCTTCCACTTTCTTTTTATTTGTTGTTTCCATTATAAAATTATAACTCCACTATCTTCTATATAATTTGATGTTTTTATAAATATGGTAAAACCAAATTAAATATTCTATCCATCCTTTGAATAATATGTCACCATACATGCGTACATACAGATTACCATCTCCACGTCATGGTGTAATTGTTATTCAATAAATTATTATTTGCATGGTTATAATAATGATGTTTAATTGATGTAAATAATAAATATAACATGATAATTATTCTTAATATATGATATACCATCCAATTATATATTATTTTAAAATCATAGGAATGATATTGTCGCTCGTGCATACGTAGGGATTATCGTCTCCACGAACAGGATGAGATTCATTCCCCATCGTATCCATTCAAGACTAAATTTCATTTAATGATTAAAGTTAATGTTTATAGAGATGATATAATTCTGTATATGAATAAGATACATCCCATAAATAACAAATATGACTCACATAACAAAGAATATAAAGGAAAACGAATCTGTTAACACTTGAAACGATGATAATACTAAGATATTATTTACAAAGAAATGTTAAAAGATCTCATATGATATCATATTAATGTATATGATTATTTTATAATTTCATAACAATTATTTAACCATTATAAAGAAGGTTAAACTACCATTGACCAAGGAAAAAGTACAAAGTAAGGAGTTTCTTATCTCACTTTTAATTACGTGAGATTTCCATTGTTCACCACTTATTTATTTTCTTGTGGTGTGTGTAATGCCCATGATTGTATTTATTGTGTAATATAATTTAATTTATGGATTTTTTCATCATCATTTTATGATCCTTCTTTCATGGATGTATGTTTCATAAGTTATGAAATCGATAAGGTAATTTGAAATTTCAATTTCCACTCATTTGGCTTTACGCATAATTCATTGATTATTTTACTCCATGATTATGTGTGGAATCAATATTCATTTTCTTATTTCATAATTTCCACTCCACTTTATTTGTATATACTATTGATTCACATAATCAGTCCATTTATAAATTCTCAAGTCATTGATATGAACTTTATAAGAGTAATTTTTACTCAATCTCCATTTGTTGAGTTAAATATCGAATTCATTGGTGTTGTTTTTAAAAGAAAATGTGTGAATGTCCTCTGATATATTTACACTGAATATCCAATCATATTGAGTGTATTTAAATTTTTAACACATAATTATGTCATTAATTTATCCTTAACCTAAGGATACAGTCTTTATAAGAGATTTCATCTCAATTTACATTCCATTGAGACTTCTGTGTTCTTATACAACAAATCACTTTTATATGGTATATATAATGAATTTTAACATAGTATATCATGAATCCCTTTATTATCATGATATTAAAAAGTTTTCATTACATTAATTATTTGTATTCAAGTTTCTCTCTTTTGGTTAGGAACTCTAACTACAATATAATTTTTAAATGTTTTAAAGATTTATTATTCTAAATCATTCTCATTAATATCCATGTTTTAAAAATGGTTTTGAAGATTTATTTATAAAGAAATTAAAGTTTTAAAATTAAAATTACTTTTAAAAGTTTCAAAGTGGTATGGGAATCTTTAATTCAAAAATCTATATTAAACGGTTTCTTGATAAATAGTGATACTCTTAAATGTTTTCAAGAAAAATGAGGATATTTCTGTTAAATAGTTTATTTGATTATTTTCATCTATGTCAATATCATTCATTATTATCTATTGAGGTTGATATATTATAATAAAATATTCTATATTATATTGAATGAGTTATGTTTGACTGTGGATGTTCTATTTTTATAACATTCAAAATTTGTGGTTAAAATATTGACATTTCGTATGCTATTTTTAATACAAATTTTCAGATTAGTCTTCAACCTTTTCATATGAGGAATGCATTGGACTTCACAAGTGACTGGTGGAGCCAGAAATTGATCCTTGATGCATCGGTAGGTCTCATGAGACAAACTAGTTTCTTGGCACAAGGCTATGACAAAATCATATTTGTAGTCTTGTCACAAGGCCTTGACTATGTGGTTATGAAAGTTTGTTATTATGCATTATATCATTATGAAAGTGGATATTGATATTAAATGTTATTATTCATCTATTAGAATATCTATGTGAATAAGTAAATGGAATTTTTGGATTTTATCTTTTCCATAATATGCTGATGTTCAAGTTGAAAAGGCTTTTGTTTTATTCTTATACACTACCTTAAATGATTATGCTTATTTATGAGAGTTTCCGCTATAATGTTATCCTTACTGAGCATCTAATCTCACCCCTTTCTATGTTTTATTTTCCCAGGATGCAAAGAAATATATTATGATTGACTTACAGGGATAGTCTATGGGATCTTAGTGTTGTCTATGGAATCAATGTTCTTGTAGTTTTCCATTTTATGATGCAATTTAAACCTTATGAATGTATCTAGTAAATCCAAAGCTACTAAACTAATCGGTCTTTCAAGACGTGATCTTTTTTAATCATTCCCATGATATGTAATAATGCACTGACTTTGGGCTTCTACGGTTGGGGAATTACAGTTGTTATGAAACATTGACAGGGATAATAAATATGTCCCAATAGAAACTAACAAAAAAACAACCTCGGATAATAAAGATATTGTGAAATTAACCCTTACCTTGTACTTTTCCTTGGTCGAGGGTAGGTTTAACCTCTTGTATGATGATAGTAGTATGTTATTAAATGATAAATGAACAATATTAATTTTTATGATATCATACATGATTCATTTATGACTTTATACTACCCATTTAATAATAATATCCATTTTAAATTAACATTTCGGGAAATAATCGCTTTCTTTATCGTACGTGTTTTAACTTGTTATTCTAGATTGTATCACTTAATAAATATTTAAATACTTGAAGAATATAAAACAATGTTTATATATCATATATATAAATTTGTATAATAGTCATATATATGTAATGAAAAACACCATTTATGGAGACAGTAGTCCATACGTACGCATAAATGTTGTTTCCGTTTTCATATCGTATTGAACGGATCTAAGTGAATAAGATATATGTAAGTACATATATATATATATATCAAGTAGAATTATTTTGTCATATATTATGTATTTATTTGTAATATATATATTTTTATATGACGGTAATGTGCTCTAATTAGAGTTTATCTCATCTTCAATTAGAAATGAACTTTCATTATATGTTTCTCGTACGCTTAGGACATTTATTTGCATAATATCGGTCAATTCCACGTATAATAACCACATGAAAAATTTCAAATTGTAAGGATGAAATTTTTTGAACTAGTGAATAATGTAACTCCCGAAGACTTCATAGTATGTTATTTCTTCATAGTAATTCAATAACATGCACTACACCGACTTCAAGCGCATCACGACTTACCAATCCAGCCGTTCAAAAGAGGCTATGAATAGGATTAACTGCATTTTGAATTTTATATACTTCATATAATTTAAACACTCATATTATGTGTTTTTAGACAAAATATAAGAAAAAATTCAATTTTTTAGATAAAGGAATTATTTTCCATAAAATGCAATTTTACCACCTTTTAATGGAGAACCCATTTTAAATTCAATATTTGACAATTTTATGTATTCAATTTTACAAAATAAACCTCTTCTTTAGAATTGGTAGATAAAAATTCAGTTTTGATAAAATTTTGGTATTTTTTGATAACTTTCATATTTTGGTAAATAGTGAAAAATACTAAATTTTAATTAAAAAAACCTTTTTAATAGAAATAATTTATAGAGTTAAATTATGAATTTGATTGGTTTTTAAGTATAATTAGATTATATTTTTATCATTTAATACAATTTATGTCAGTATAATTAATTTCACTTTGAAATTGGACGTAAACAAGTGTCAATCTTTTGGTAGATACTGTTGCTGAAAAACACGCTATTTATTTTGCCAACAGGAATTAATTTTAAATTAATTAATTCCAATTATATGGTGTTAATTTGGTAAAATAGACATCATTTTTGAATTTTTAATATCAAATATATCTTAGGCTGAATTTTTGGTATTTTTCTGAGAAACATCAATATTTTATGAATAATGAAAAACACTGAGTTATTGGTTAAAACCGAAATTTTATTTAAATAATTATTTATTTTGTTGAAGTTTATTTTAGGTCAAAATATATAAATAATAGCTATATATTTTCAAAATAATTCATTGGATTAATTTTATAATAGGTTTATATATATAAAACTTTTATTGATCTTTTTACCGTCTTTTACCCACCTCCTAGGAGTATTTTAAAATTTGCAAAAAACATAATTTTTCCACATATGTGTGTTCAATTTAAAAAATCTGAGAGACACGGTTACCCTCAGTAAATTAAATTTGTTTCAATAAGATGAAAATAATTTTTGGTGAGTAGTAACTTTTGACTTTTATTTACTGCGGTTAAAGGTAAATACGGTAATTCAAGGTAAAAATAATGTTTCAATAATTCAAAATTACCCTAACACTTATTATAATTCTATAGATAAGTTTAGTTAGATCAAAAACAAACTTAGGAATAAAATATGAACCTCTTTGGTACACATGTATTAGATTAGAAAATTTATTATTATTTAATTCAAACAAGAGTTAAAAGAGTTAAAATCAATGTTTAAAAACTAAAACATTTTTAATATAGGATTACATATAAGATAAATTCAATTATAAATTTTCATTAGAAACGTAAACATATTTCCTACATAATGATATTTTATTTATAAATTATAGACATTAAATAATTTAATTTAGTAATGACAATGGTGATGCAGTAATTACCTTATTAATGAAATATTTAAATAGTTGATATTATAAATATCCAAATAAATATAATTTGAGAAGTTTTATGAATTCTAATGATTTTATAGACTAATATGACATATTAGGATTTTTTAGATGAATTTTTTGAAGTAATAATGCTTTTATAAATTTATAAAAAACAAAATACCAAATTGTTTCAAAATTGACATACAAGATTTTTTGAAACAAATATTATATTATTAATATATATTCTTTTCCTAAAAATCTATGGTTCATCCAAAAGACTCAAATAATGATATTTGTGTTATTAAGGAACCACTTGGGGTTCTCTTGGAAGTATATAGTATATTTATTAACCATATAATATAAAAATATAAAAAGACATTGTAAATGTCAAACTATTTAACTAAGAGTCAATTCTAAAAGAAAAAGTAAATATAGTGACCCAAACCTATCTAAAACCTATTGGTTGAGTGGTTTTTGACCCATACCCACCTTAATTTTTAAATAATTAATTTTTGAGCCATTAGAAACCGAAAATTGTTTTATTATAAAATAATATTTTTATCTTTTCCTAAGGTGCCCTCACCCCTCTTATAAAAAGGCACTCGCCTTTCTCTCTATTTCACACCTTCAAAGAAATTTTGCTCGGCCAAACTCTTCCAAAATACTCTATAAATTGTCCTAACTTAATCATAAAGGCATTTATTTAGTAATAAATCCAACCTAAAGAGCACTTTTGATCAAATCAAAAGGAAGAACTCGAAGTAGAGGTAAATATCTCACCACCTCTTTCAAGATCCTTGTTTCTTCCACTTACTTTTTCTTTGTTGTTTCCATTATAAAATAATAAATCCAGTATCATATATATATTGTGATGTTATTAGAAATATGGTATAACCAAATTTATTATTCTATCCATCCTTTGAATGACATGTCACCATACGTGCGTACGTACGGCTTACCGTCTCCACGTCGTGGTGTAATTGTTATTCAATACATTATTATGTGGATGGGTATAATAATGATGTGTAATTGATGTAAATAATAAATATAACATGATAATTATTATGTATGTATATGACATACCATACAATTATATATTATTTTAATATGAAAATAATGATATTGTCGCTCGTGCGTACGTATGGATTACCGTCTCCATGAATGTGATGAGATTTGTTCCCATGTTATTCATTAAAGACTAATTTTCATTAGATGATTAAAAATAATGTTTAAATACTTGATATTATTCTGTAAATGAATAATATATATCCCATCCTTATCAAATATGACTAACATAACAAGGAACATAAAGGAAATTGAATCCGTTAACACCCGAAACAACGATAATACTAAGATGTTATTGAAAAAGCAATGTTAAAAGATCCTATATGATATCATCTTAATGTATATGATTCTTTTATAATTTAATAACAATTATTTCACCATTATACACAAGGTTATCATACCCTCAACCAAGGAAAATTACAAGGTAAGGTATTATCTCACAATCTCTTCATTATCTGAGGTTGTTTATATGTAATTATATACCGGGACCACTTTATCATCCACATCCATGTCTCTTAAAAATTTATTTCAAAGCATTCTTACCATTTTTTAGACTATGGGATAAGGTCACTTATACCCCTGTTTGAATTCTTATAAGATTTTTATAAAGGAATATTTCCGTCGTTTTCCAAACAAGGTCATTTTTAACCCTTTCGACAAAATTATGGTAAGAAAGTATTTTTTTAAATTATACGGTGGGTGCAGCTATTTTCCACAATTATAAAATCTTTGAAGCTTACATTACAATATGATAAGATTATTTTCAAAATAAGTGTTTTCTTTATAATTATGTGACTCTTAAATTATTTCAATATAGAAAGAGAAATTTCTCTAAAAAGGGTTTTGATTTCATCTATGTCAACATCCTTTGATGGATTTTAAGTTTATTTGAAGTTGATTTATTATGATAAAAAACATCCATATTGTATTGAAGGTTTTGTGATATGTTTGACTATGTATGTACTATTTTTATACCATTCATGGTTTATGGTTAAATTATTGACATTTAATATGCTAGTTTTAATACGAATATTTATGTTATATTTCTAAATTTTCATATAAGGATTGTATTGGACTTAGTAAGATACAGGTGGATTCCACAATAGATACTCAATGCATTGGTAGGTCTCATTAGACAACTAGATGTGGAATTGGCCAAGGCCTTTCCAAATTTGATATATGGTTTTGGATGAGGCATTAATCATTTTTAGACATCTTGGCCGAGGCCTTGAAAAATTGTTTCAGAATGTCCGACATTATACATTCCCCCATTATGGAAATAATATTGATGGTTCATGTGGTCATTCGACTAGTAGAATACCCATGATTATGTTTTATTATGGAATTATTTACTCACCTCATATTCTAGCCATAACAGTATTCATGTTTATTATTGGTAAAGGCATGAGGTTTCAATTATTCATCATGCTTAATATTTATCTTCTGCGGTATTTCGTACCCTTACTGAGAACTTGATCTTACCCCTTTCGTATGTTTCATTTTCCCAGGATTTGAATATGTTAGTTATGAGTGAATTTTTGGAATTATCTAGGAGGCTTGGATGTTTCCAATGGAATAAATTCATGTTATATTTATTTTCAAGTTATAAAGTTGAACTTATATATGAATCTTTTTTCCAAGGCTACTAAACTAATCGATCATTTGAGACATGATCTTTTTTTATCATGCCAATGATATGTAATAATGCACTGACTCTAGAAAACTAGGGTCGGGGCATTATAGTTGGTATCAGATGGGCATTACAATTAGCAATATCCTTGGAAACTAGATTCAGATAAAATCTAATTAGATCACATTACCATAAGATTTATTTAGTTACACTCTAGGTAACTCTTAATGCCCGTTGTAATCTTCAAAGTCTATCTAATGGTAATGTGCTCTAATCAGAGTTTATCTAAATCTAGATTCCGAGGTTATTGGTAAAATTCCTCTGATACCATTATATGAAAAAGGAAGTAGAAGGATTAGAGTTTATCTAAATCTTGTTTCCAAGGTTATTGCTAAACATTCTCTGATACGAAAGAGGAAGTGAAAGGATCAAATATTTTTATAATCGTCGATGAATGGTGAACATGGAAATGAATCTCATCGCGTCATGGAGATGGTAATCCATACATATAAACTTATGGTGACATGTCATTAAAATGATAGATAGAACAATGAATATGGATATACCATATTTATAATAACATCATAGTATATAGAAGATACTGGAGTTGTTATTTAAGAATGGAAATAACAAAGAATGAATAAGTGGAAGAAGAAAATAACATGATAGAGGGTGGTGAAATTATTACCTCTTCTTAGGATTAAAGTATTAATTTATTATACAATCATATTCAGTTTATAATGGTTCCAAATGAATTTATTAATTTATTATACAATCATTGAAAGAGCAAGTGGAAGAAGAATAGAACTTGAAAGAGGGTGGTGAAATAAATACCTCGAAAGATAGGATCCTTCTTACTCTTTGGATCATATGACCCTTTCATAATGATAGAATGCCTAACGTCGGACATCATTACCACATAGTCAAGTCCTTGTTCCAAGACTACAAATAAAATTTTTTCATGGCCTTGTGGCAAGAAACTATTTTCTCTCATGATACCAATCGATTCATTGAGGAGCTATAGCGGGCTCCACCCGCCACTTACTAAGACCATTCCATTCCTCATATGAAAAAGTTGAAACATAACATAAGCATTCATATTAAGACTAGTATAAGAAATGTAATTAAATTAACTATAAACCATGATTGGTATAACAATAGAACATCCATATTCAAACATATCATAACTCATTCAATACAACATAGAAGATTGTATTATAATAAATCAACCTGAATCAAAAATAATATCTAGTAAAGGATGCTGACATAGTTGAAAATGACGAGTAAAACATTTTGAGAGAAATATCCTTTTTGTAATATCATTTAAAAGTCACACATTTATAAATGAAGTAATTTAAAATATATTTTTGAATTAAAGTGTCCCATAACACTTTGAAACTTTTGAAAAGAATTATCATTTCAAAACATTCATGGCCATATAAATAAATCCTTAAAATCATTTTAAAAACATGGACATTAATCAAAAATATTTATAAAGATAAATCTTTAAAAGATTTAAAATTATGATCTTGATAAAGAGTACATTTCAAAAAATCCTTAAAACATTCATTTTGAAAGTATTTTTAGGAAAAATGGACATGTTTGATAAAAAGGTCCTAGTAAATAATTACACATAAACAATCTCGGATAATAATGAGATTGAGGAATTAACCCTTACCTTGCACTTTCCTTTAGTCGAGGTTATATTTAACCTCTTGTATGAAGATAGTAGTATGTTATTAAAATATACCAGAACCACATTAATATTTTTGATATCATACATGATTCATTTATTACTTTATACTACCCATTTAATAATAATTTCTATGTTAAATTAACATTTCGGGTAATAATCGTTTTCTTTATCGTACACGTTTTAACATGTTACTCTTGATTGTATCACATAGAAAAATATTTAAATACCTTTAGAATATAAACAATTATTTATATATAATATATATTTAGAATATAAATATGTTTAACAGACATATATATGAAATGAAAAATATCATTTGTGGAGACGGTAGTCTGTACGTACGCAAAAACGTTGTTTCCGTTTTCATGTCGTATTGAACGGAACTAAGTGAATAAGATATATGTATGTATATATATATATATATATCTCCAGTAGTATTATTATGTCATATATCAAATACTTATTAGAAATATATATTTTTATAATGATCGATGAATGGTGAATGTGGAAATGAATCTCATCGCGTCGTGGAGACGGTAATCCGTATGTACGCATGAGCGACAATATCATTTCCTTAAAGGTGTGAAATTGGATGGTATATAAATTTTATAGAGACATTAGCATTTTATTTTCATTATTTATATACATATTACTCATCATTATATCCATCCAAATAACATAGTGTTGAATAAAAAATTACACCACCGCGTGGAGACGGTAAGTCGTACGTATGCACGCATGGTGACATTATCCTTCATAATATGGATAGAATAATGAATATAGTTGTGCAATATTTATAATAACATCATAGTATATAAAATATACTATATTTATTATTTTATAATGGAAACAACAAAGAAATAGTAAGTGGAAGAATAAGAGAACGTGAAAGAGGGTGGTGAAATCATTAACTCTTCTTCGGGTTCTTCCTTTTGATTTGATAAAAAGGGATACTTATATTGGAATTATGACCAGAGGAAGGTATCTATGATGAAGGTAGGATATTTGGGATGATATTTGGGCAGGGTTTGGCTGAGCCAAATGTCTTTGTAGGTGTTAATTTGAGAGAAGGGGAAGTGCCCTTTTAAAAGAGGGGTGAGGGTTTCTTTAGGAAAATATTAAAGTATTAATTTATTATTCCTTAATAATCAATTTATAATGGTTACAAATCAATTTATATCGAGACTTAGGTGGTTATGGGTCGAACTACACTCAACTAATAGGTTTTAGAAAAGTTTAGGTTACCATTTTAACCTTATCTTTTAGATTTAACTCTTAGTTAAATAGTTTAACTTTTACCGTTTCTTCTTGTATTCTTACTCTATATGTTTAATAAACATACTCTAATATTCCAAGAGAACCTCATGTAGCTCACTAATAACATATATAATATTATTTATTCCCATTTTCCGAACCTTACATTTTTTGTAATATTATATCAACAAATAATATAGTATTTGATTTAAATATCAATTTATTACAATTTTGACACTATTTTGTATTTTTTTTGAAAGTCATATAAACGTGATTACTTCGAAAAAGATACATTTAATCATCCCTAAAATGTCATATTCACCTATAAAATTTGTGGATTTCATAAAAACGTTGAAATTATATTTATTTTAATATTTATAAGACAATTTATTTGATTCTTTCATTAATAAAGTAATTACTGCAACATCATTGTGTCATTAATAAATTTAATTATTTAATATCTAAAAATTATAAATAAAATGTCATTATGTAGGAAATATCGTTATATTTATAATGAATATTTATAGATGAAATTATCTTTTGTATAAACCTATATTAAAAATGGATTAGTTATTAAACTTTGATTTTAACTCTTTTAACACTTCTTTAAATTAAATAATAATAAATGTATTAATCTAATATATGTGGAGCAAAATGGTAATATTTTATTCCTAAGGTTGTTTTTGGACAAATTAAAATTATCCAATAGAATTAGGATATGTGTTAGGGTAATAATAATATCATTTTTACCCTTAATTACCTATTTACTTTTAACCGTGGTAAAAAAAGTAAAAAGTCACTATTAAAAAAAATATTATTTTTATCTTATTGAACCAAATTTTACTCCTTGATATTAACCATGTATCTTGGATTTTAGAAATTCAACTCACATAAGCTGTAAAATTATGTTTTATGTGAATTTAAAAATTATCCTAGGAGGTGGGTATAAGATGGTGAAAAGATCAATAAAATTTTTATATATATAAAATTATTACCAAATGACTCAAATGAATTAAATTGTACTTATATAGGTATTATGTATCAGTTTTGACCGAAAATAAATTTAAATAAAATTAATAATTATTTAAATAAAAATTCGGTTTTAGACTATTACTTAGTGTTTTTCACTATTCATCAAAAATTAAAAGTTTTCAGCAAAATAAAAACCAATAACCCTAAGATAATTTTGATATTCCAAATTCAATAATGAAGTCCATTTTACCAAATTAAAAACAAAAAAGTTGAATTTATTAATTTAAAATTAATTACCGCTGTCAAAACTAAGAGGCATTTTTTTAAGAAATAATAACTATCAAAAGTTTTACACTTGTTTAGGTCCAATTTAGGACATGTTTTATTAGGAAAAAACATGCCATCTTAGGATAAAACAAGTCCTAATTTTATTGGATAAGTGTAATTCGACCAAAACAAATCTTAGCAATAAAATATGACCCTTTGGGAGATAGTAACCTAAATTAATATTATCAAAACCAAAAGGTGTATTTTTAGCCTCTAAGTCCTTTTGTGGATTTATATTTATATACTGACTCCGTTATAAAGGATGTTGACATAGATGAAATCAAAACCCTTTTTAGAGAAATATCTCTTTCTATTCATAAATCATTTAAGAGTCACATAATTATAATGAAAAAATTTATTTTGAAAATATTATTATAAGATTGTAAGGGAAGCTTTGACGGTTTTATAATAGCGGAAAATAGCCGCACCTGCCATATAAGTTAAAAAAAATACATTCTTACCTTAATTTTGGGTGTTAACAGATTCATTTTCCTTTATATTCACTGTTATGTGAGTCATATTTGTTATGGATGGGATGTTTTTTATTCATATACAGAATGATATCATGTCTTTAAACATTATTTTTAATCATCATCATAAAATTAGTCTTGAATGTATACGACGGGGAATGAATCTCATCGCCTTCATGGAGACGGTAATCCGTACGTAAGCATGAACGAAAATATCATTCTTTTAATATTAAAAGAATATATAATTGGATGGTATATCATATATACAGAATAATTATCATGTCATATTCATTATTTACATCAATTACACAACATTATTGTACCGATCAAAATAATAATGTATTGAATGACAATTACACCACGACGTGGAGACGGTAAGCCATACGTCTGCACATATGGTGACATGTCATTCAAAGGATAGATAGAATAATGAATATGGCTATACCATATTTATAATAACATCACTATATATATAAGATATTGGAGTTATTATTTTGGAATGGAAATAACAAAGAAAGAAGAAGTGGAAGAAGAAAAGAACTTGAAAGAGGGTGGTGAAATTATTACCTCTTCTTCGGGTTCTTCTTTTTGACTGATCAAGAGGTATCCTTAAGATGGTTTTATGACTAAAGGAAGGCCTCTAGGATAAATTGAGGGAATTTGAGAGGATATTTGTGTAGGGTTTTTCTGATCCAAAAGGCATTGGAGGTGTGAAAATAAGAGAAGGGGAAGTTACCTTTTATAAGAGGGGTGAGGGTAACATTAGGGAAAGATTAAAGTGTTAAGTTATTATAGAATAATATTCTGTTAATAATGGCTCCAAATGAATTAATTTCGAGCATTAGGTGGTTATGGGTTGAAATAATCTCAACCAATATGTTTTAGACAAGTTTAGGTTACCATTTCCACCATATATTTTACATTTAACTCTTAGTAAAATAGTTTAACTTTTACCGTGTCTTCCAGTATTCTTACACTATATGGTTAATAAAATTACTCTAAACATCCAAGAGAACCTCAAGAATGAAAAATCAAGAATACCGTAATATGGGATTTGTGTTTCAGAGGTGATTCTGGCACTGGTTGGGTTTCAATTCAAGAGTTGAGAGTAGAGGAGGCCGAGGTCAGGTTCCAGAGGAGAAGTCGAGCACTGCGCCATCAGATTCATTTGATCTTCATCCAAGAGACGTTGAGCTAGTGTGAGGGCATCCTCCATCATGAAATGATGACTGGTTCAGTGGATTCAAAGCCAAACAAGATTCCAGTTCTGGATTCTCATTCAGGTGATGGTTTCGATTTAGTGTTTAAAGCGTAATTAAGACCCGTTTACAAACGAACTGTTTTGCGTTGGGGTATCTGAACGAGTTATAGAGAAAATGGCTTTCGATCTACCCTCTGTTGTACAGTATTTCAAGTTGGTATTTGTTTATCTGATCCTTATTGATTGAACATATTTCATCATATTAAATTAACGGTTATCCAAATGGATGTTGCGTTTTGATTTTCTTTGTTGCCGTATTCTACAATCTATCCCCTTATGACATCGATTTAGATCGTTATTAATTATTTTAGGGTAATCACATACCTGTTTCCGTAATTTTTATTATATTAAAACACCCGTTGATTGTCTCTGTTTAAGATTTTCTGATATTATTGTGTGGTTTTGTATTGAAAAGTTTACAACAAAGATCCCAATCCAACCAAATTACCCAATATAATATGTATCAATCAATTTTTCAAACAATAAATACAATATCTTCTACGTCCAGTTGCAGTAATATATGAATATAATATATCATTATTTCTCAACAAAATTATTAATAAACCCAGTTTGTGGGGACATTGCATTGATTACATTTAATAGAGTTTTTGTCTATATTGTTCACTTGATATTATAAATAGATAGGGTATTGAATTTCCATTTCAAGGATTTGCATACTTGTTTCTTAGAGGGTGAGTGGTTCTTCAATCAAAAAAATATGTAAGGGACTTTTATTTTCAAATACTCAATATGTTACTCTATTTTATTTTTGTAAAGGAATTAATATTTTAAGTCTTATATCACATGATAAAATAGAAAACTACAACAACATAGCCTCCATAGTCCACACTAATATCACGTAGTTTTCCATCTTATCTCACTTTTAATTCTGAGATATTTCCATTGGTCACCACTTATTTATTTCATGTGGTGTATTTTGTACTGCCATTTGATATATATTATCATGATCCTCCTTATATTCATGACATTTTGTGATTCATTTGGTGGTTAGTGACTATTGTTCATACGACTCGATTGATTATAATGAGGTAAGGGTTATTTTCTCAATCTAATTATTATCCGAGATTGTTCATGTGTAAGAATTTTCTAGGACATTCTTTTCATAAATACTCATATTTTATAAAAATGTTTTCAAAAGGAATATTTTAAGGTTTTATGGGAGGGTATATTTAACTAGATCACCATTTTAAATGTTTTAAATATTTATCTTTCCAAAACCTTTTAATTAATGTCCATATTTTCAAAACGATTATAAGGATTTATTTATATGGACATGAATTTAGATAAGAGTCGGTGCATTATTTTAATATATTGGCATGATTACAATGAATCAAGTCCCCAAAGACAGATTAGTTTAACAGTCAAAGAAAATAGATTGCATACATGAACTATACATTACACTTTCTAACAAACAATACAAAAAAATATTTCTTTGAGAACGCCATTATTCCCATTATCTTAACCATGCATATCTATTATAATACACTTCTTGGAATCCTGGGAAAATAAAAAATTAAAAAGGGGTGAGATCAGATGCCCGGTAAGGGTAAATAATTTAGCGGAAGCTATAAGCTTTTAAGGAAAGATGTGTGATAAAAACAACAACCTTTTTAAACATAAACATGAACATAATATAAAAAAAATAAAACTTTTCCATATTAACATGCACATTGATATTCTACAAGCCGAATAATCATATGTAATAACTAATTTCATAATGAAAAAATACCTAATGCCAGACATCATTACCACATAGTCAAGGCCTTGTGCCAAGACTACAAATAAAATTTTTTTCAATGCCTTGTGCCAAGACACTAGTTTCTCTCATTAGACCTACCGATGAATTAAGGATCTATAGCGAGCACCACCCGTCACTTATTAAGTCCACTGCATTCCTCATATGAAAAAGTTGAAACATAACATAAACATTCGTATTAAAACTAGCTTATGAAATGTCAATACCATAACTATAAAGAATGAATGGTATAAAAATAGAACATCCACATTCAATCATATCATAAAATGGGTGAGGGTCACCTTAAGAAAAACTTAAAATGATTTTATTATAAAATGAAATGTGAATGTGGAAATGAATCTCATCGCGTTGTGGAGACGGTAATCCGTATGTATGCACGAGCGACAATATCATTTCCTTAAAGGTGTGGAATTGGATGGTATATTAATTTTACAGAGACATTATCATGTTATTTTCATTATTTATATACATTAATCTCATCATTATATCCATCCTAATAACATAGTGTTGAATAAAAAATTACACACTGGCGTGGAGACGATAAGCCATACGTACGTACGCTTGGTGACATTATCATTAATAAGATGGATAGAATAATGAATATAGTTGTGCCATATTTATAATAACATCATAGTATATAGAAGATACTGGAGTTATTATTTTATAATGGAAACAACAAAGAAAGAGTGAGCGAAAGAATAAGACAACCTGAAATAGGGTGGTGAAATCATTACCTCTTCTTCAGGTTCTTCCTTTTGATTTGATATAAATGGTTCCTTAGGTTGGATTTCTGACCAAAGAAAGGCCTCTAAGATGAAGGTAAGTTAGTTGGACGGATATTTGGGCAGATTTTGGCTTAGAAAAATTTCTTTGGAGGTGTGAATTTGAGGGAAGGGGAAGTTCCCTTTTATAAGAGGGGCGAGGGTCACTTTAGGAAAAGATTAAAGTATTGATTTATTATACAATAATATTAGGTTTATAATGGTTAAAAATGAATTTTTTTCAAGTTCTGCAATACATTGGAATGATTAAATTGTAATGATTATAAGGAATTTTCATTATTTTAATAAATTGGCATGATTAAAAGGAATCAAGTCCCGAAAGACCGATCAGTTTAGCAGTCTTGGAAAATAGAATACATACATGAACATTACATTACACTTTCTAACATACAAAAAAATGTAATCCTTTGAGAATTCCATTTTTTCATAGCTTAACCCCACATATAAAACATAAAACACTTATTTGGATCCTGGGAAAATAAAGCATAAGAAAGGGGTGAGCTCAGATGCTCAGTGAGGGTAAATAATTTAGCAGAAGATAACATAAACAATATGCATGGTGAATAATTGAAAACACATGCCCTTTAAAATAATAAACATGAAAACTTTATGGATGAAATATGTGCTGAGTAAATAATGACATAATAAAACCTATTCATGGGTATTCTACAAGTCGAATAACCACATGAACCATCAATATTATTTTCATAATGAGTGAAAGTATAATGCCATACATTCTAAAACATTTTTTCAAGGCCTCGTCCAAGATGTATAAAAATTATTAAGGCCTTGACCAAAAAAATATATCAAATTGTGAAAGGCCTCGGCCAATTCCACGTCTAATTGTCTCATGAGACATACCGATGCATCGAGGAGCTATAGCGGCCTACACCCGTCACTTACTAAGTCCAATAAATTCCTTATATGAAAAGGTTGAAACATAAAATAAACATTCTTATTAAAACTAGCATTCTAAATGTCAATACTTTAGACAAAAATCATGAATGGTATAAAAATAAAACATCCACTGTCAAACATATCACAAAACCTCCAATACAATATGGATGATTTTTATCATAATAAATCAATTTCAGACAAGTTTAAAACCCATCAAAGGATGTTGACATAGAAGAAAATGATAAGTAAAATTCTTTGAGAGAAATACCCCTTTTTCCTGAAATCGTTTGTAAGTGTCATGATTTATAAAGGAATTCATTTAAAATAGATTTTTGAATCAATGTGTCCCATACCAATTTGAAACTTTTGAAAAAAATTATCATTTTAAAACATTCATGTCCATATAAATAAATACTTAAAATCGTTCTGAAAATATGGACATTAATTACAAGGGTTTAGAAAGATAAATATTTAAAACATTTAAAATGATGATCTAGTTAAATAGACCCTCCCATAAAACCTTTAAATATTCCTTTTGAAAACAATTTTATGAAATATGGGTATCTATGATAAGTACTTCCTAGAAAATACATAGACATGAACAATCTCGAATAATAATTAGATTGAGGAAATAACCCTTACCTTGCACTTTCCTTTGGTCGAGGGTACGTTTAACCTCCTTTTATTCGGGTTCATCTTTTGATTTGATCAAAAGGGCTCCTTAGATTGGCTTTCTGATCAAACTAAGGCCCCTAGGATCAATTGAGGGATGTTGGGAGGATTTTTGGGCAGGGGTTGCCCAAGACAAATGGCTTTGGAGGTGTAAGTAACGCCCATAGTCGGTGCATTATAATGGAACTATATTCCCAGAGTCAGGGCATTATTTTAATACATTGTCATGATTACAAGGAATCAAGTCCCGAAAGAACAATCGGTTTAGAAGTCTTGGAAAATAGATTACATACATGAATGTTACATTACACTTTCTATCATACAAAAAAAAGAAATCTTTTGAGAACGCCATTGTTCCCTTAACATAACCCTGCATCTCAAACATAAAACACTTCTTGGGATCCGAGGAAAATAAAACATAAGAAAGGAATTATAAAACATATCACTAGTTTACATTTAAAATTTTATTTTGGAATACATATTAAATATTGATCTAAGTGTTTATAATTAAAATAGTATTTTGACTACCAATACTTTCTCTTGTTACTCTTGATTGTTACTCTGGGTAGGCCCAAGATAGACTTTAATGTTTTGAGTGGCCGCTGTTGTTTTGTTTTTAATAGCTTGATTAATATTTTAAACTAATTCAATTTATTAGTTTTGAAATAATTTTCAAAGTATAATTATTTTTCAAATCATAATAGTATTTTGTAAAGGTTGTTTTAAAAATGTATTTCCAACTGAATTTTCCAAATGTATAATCAAGGGAATACTTTTAATGGGATTTATGAAAGGTTTTTAAAACTCTTTACTGGGGGATTGAATGCTCACCCTTTTATTTTAAAATTATTTTTCATATGTATCTTAGGAAATTATCGTATATGTCATCACTTTTGGAGTTTGCGCGTGCGGAAGCATAGCAGAAAGTTGTTTTTTTTCTAACTCTGATAAATGTAAGGTTATGTCAAATCCTCCACAACCTAGACCGGTAAAATGTCCTATTTTATTTAAAGTTCTGTGTAATTGTTTAGTTTAATTTATATTAAAATAATTACATGGAATTTTTAAGCACTGAGTCCAGAAAAGTGGGATCGAGGCGTTATAGTTGGTATAAAAATTAATTACTAAAAGAATTTTGTTTATGTCAATTTTGCGTTTACATTAAATTAATTAATTTAAAATGTCATTATCATTCATAAGTGGCTCCATGGGGTCCCAAAATCTACCCAAGGATTCCCATGGTCGGAAATTACTCATCAAATAAGGTTAGGACATATGTCAAGGAAATTTGTAATTATTACTGTATTCTTTTCACCTTGAATTACCTTATTTACCTTTAACCGCAGTAAATAAAAGTCAAAAGTTAATATTCACCAAAAAATATTTTCATCTTATTTAGCCACATTTTACTTACTGAGGTTAATATTGTCTCTTGTATTTTTTAAATTCAACTCAAAGAAGTGGTAAAATTATGTTTTATGCTAATTTGCAAATACTCACAAGAGGTGGGTAAAAGATGGT
The DNA here is from genome assembly GCA_963277665.1 of Viscum album. Classification (NCBI taxonomy): domain Eukaryota; kingdom Viridiplantae; phylum Streptophyta; class Magnoliopsida; order Santalales; family Viscaceae; genus Viscum; species Viscum album. Next base: position 487,698,736 of record OY728164.1, read on the forward strand.
AAAAAGTTCAATATTATTTTTATATATCTAAACATTTTAAAAAATGACTCCAATGAATTATTTTGGACATATATAGGAATTATGTGTCTATTTTGAACAAAAATAAATTTAAATAAAATAAATAATTATTTAAATAAAAAGTCGGTTTTAACCAATAACTTATTGTTTTTCACTATTCAAGGAAAATTGATGCTTCTCCGAAAAATACCAAAAATTCAGATTAAGATATATTTTATATTTTGATTTCATAAATGATGTCTATTTTACTAAATTCAAAACATATAATTTTCATTAATTAATTTAAAATTAATTCTTGTTTTCAAAATAAATAGTGTGTTTTTAAGCAACAATATCTATCAAAATATTGACACTTGTTTATGTCCAATTTCATAGTGAAATTATTTATAATAACCTACATTGTGTTAAATGGTAAAAATATATTCTAATTATACTTAAAAACATATTATATTCATAATTTAACACTATAAATTATTTCGATTAAAAATGTTGTTTTTAATTAAAATTTAGTATTTTTCACAATTCACCGAAGTACGAAAGTTTTCAGAAAAATATCAAAAAAATATCAAAATGAATTTTTATCTCAAGATTCTAAAGAAAAAGTTTTTTTTGTCAAATTGAATATATAAAATGTCAAATATTGGATTTCAAAGGGGTCTGCCCTCAAAAGGTGGTTAAATTTCATTTTTTGAAAAATACTTCCTTTATCTAGAAAAATAATTTGTTCTTGTATTATGTCTAAAAAACACATAATATGGATGTTAAAATCATATAGAGTATATAAAATTCAAAATATAGTTAATAATATTTATAACCTCTTTTGAAAGACTAGATTGGTATGTCGTGGTGCGTTTGAACTGGGTGTTGTGTGTATTGCAAGTTATTGAATTATTTTGAAGAAATAACGTACTATGAAATCTTGGGGTGTTACATTCTTCCCTCCTTCAATAAATTGCGTCCTCGCAATTTGAAATTTTTCATCAAAAATAAAAGGTTGAAAATAGAAAATACCTTTCGGGGAAAACCCATATCAAAAATTGGTTTAATAAAATTTAGTCTTAATATGAGGAAAAAAGTATATATATATATATATATACCTGACAAGTAGAGTTTCATCCTTCAACTAATTCCTGCCACAATCTCATTTTCACTCCAAATGATTTAAAAAAATATTCTATTTATCCAAATCGTATAAGTTAACAAAAATAATGAATTATAATTCATTTTTTAGACTATTTAAAAAAACTAAATTATACCAACCAGTATATCACGTAGTCCAGTCGTAGGTGATTCAACTTTTCACTCTTCGGTTGCGGGTTCAAGTATCATGGCCTTTCCAGATGCGACTAGTTATTTCCCGACCCTTGGGTTGTCCGTTTTATAACAATCCATAAATAACCTTAACAATACTATCCAATTTTAAACATAATTCATTCCAACCTTTAGACTTATCCATAATACTTATATCCATACTCTCAGTCCAAAATTTATAAGGAATTAAAACTCAATGAAGATCCTTTTTTCCAGGTAATAACATGTGAACACCTTCATCATGTATTCTTTTAAAACATTATAGTACCCTGAATTACGATAAAACTTTATTGATTAAATTCATCCTCTATTATTGCTTATATAATACTAGATATACTTCTTCTATCCAAAAATATTTTAAACTCCAACAATAACGGATTATACAAATCATTAATCAGTTCCAAGGAAGTCAAGAATATCTAAAATAATTTATCCAAATCAACCATATCTTATTCCAAAATCACTACCTCGTTATCAGAACCGTATTATGGTCAACCATTACTTTAACCATGTATTTTCCAAAAATTGTAGCTTACTATTAAGTCACTTTTCTTCGAAACAAATAATCTCAAATCCTCAATAAAATAGTACTGCAGTACAAACCGTATTTATCTCCCTAATTCATGTAACCAGTATACTATTGATACAACACTCAAATGACATAATTCTATAATAACAACATAAGAACACTAGTCATTCCACTTCCTCTGAGGTAGTATCATAACATTATTATTATCCAATAAAATCATTTGCAGTATGCTCTTATGACTAGGAAATTGATTCACATAGTGTCTCAATGCCTTGCAATGAAGCATTTTACATGTAAAAGCTTTTTCTTACCCCTGAAATCACGTACTTGGTGTCCTTTTTCTCCACACTTATAAAAAACTCTCATTCCCTTCACGCATTTACCAAGGTGATTATTTCCACATTTATCACATATGGGAAAAATCCTTCTTTTCCCTCTTCTCTTTATCCATGTTTCTCTCTTCCATCCTTTTCTTCTCTTGATTCCCTCCAAAGCCATAGGACATAGTGAATTATTTACTTATCTTATTAACACATGATATTATTTATTCATATGTTGAGAATACATGGGATACTATTTCCCTTATAAATGTTTGATTAATACCGTGAAAGATATGATCCTTCTTACTCTTTGGATCATATGTATTTCTGGAGTTCACATTCCTTCTCCTGGGCACCATTTTTATACAATGGCATACACTAGGTCAGTTTATGAATTGCAATGAATAATTTCAAACTTGTAAAATAAATAACGTAAATTGAAATGTTTATTGATATAATCCATAAAAATCTTTTCCTTGAGGAATCATATACTCATAAAACATTCATAATGGTTTGTAATGAGAATTATCCTAAGCATATACCCGAGGAGTGTGGTAACCAAGAGTGCAGTAACGCCCGTTGTTAGGTACCAGTTCCCATTCGAGTCTAGCTCAATGCAGTGTTTTTGGGTTTTACCCCAAGGAACATCTATGCCAGAGCCGCCTCTACCTGCTCGTATCCAGACAGGGATGTATTTCTTGGGAAAATCACAAAGTCTCTACATTACCAAAATTATAGGAAGTTCTTCTATACTAATCCTCAAAGTCTATCTTAGGGTAATGTGCTCTAATCAGTGTTTATATAAATCTAGTTTCCATGATTTGTTCATAACCTCAATGTATTTTAAAAATATATCTATACTAATCCTCAAAGTCTATCTTAGTATTTTGGAATACATTTTAAAATAGTATTATTACCCGAAATGTTAAAATAATGCACCGACTCTGGGAATCTAAGAATATAAAGTAATGCCCCGACTATTTTAAATCTTGGAAAATAAAACATATAAATATTTTTTTTTTAAAATAGTATTTTGGAATACATTTTAAATCTTGACCTAAGTGATACAATCAAGAGTAACAAGTTAAAACACGTACGATAAAGAAAATAATTATTTCCCGAAATGTTAATTTAACAAGGAAATTATTATTAAATGGGTAGTATAAAGTCATAAATGAATCATGTATGATATCATAAATATTAATATGGTTCTTGTATAATTTAATGACATACTATGATCTTCATACAAGAGGTTAAACTTACCCTCGACTAAATGAAAGTGCAAGGTAAGAGTTAATTCCTCAATCTCATTATTATCTGAGATTTTTTATGTGTAAATATTTATTTGGAAAGTTTTATCATCCATGTCCATTTTTCATAAAAATGATTAAAAAATGAATATTTTATGTTTTTGTGAAAGTTACTCTTTATCAGGATCAGAATTTTATACGTTTTAATGATTTATCTTTCTAAATATTTTTTTTAATGTCCATGTTTTCAAAATGATTTTAAGGATTTATTTATATGGACATGAATGTTTTTAAATGATATTTCTATTAAAAAGATTAAAAGTGTTATGGGACACTTTGATTCAAAAATCTATTTTAAATTTCTTCCTTTGTAAATGCATTACATATAAATGATTTCACAAAAATAGATATTTCTCTCATATGTTTTTAAAGATTATTTTAAACTATGTCAGCATCCTTTACTATATATTATTTTTTATTGAGGTTTATTTATTATAATACAATATTCCATGTTTTATTGAATGAGTTATGATATTTTTTACTATGGATGTTTTATTTTTATACCATTTATGGTTTATGGTTAATGTATTGAAATTTCGTATGCTAGTTTTAATACAAAAATTTATGTTATGTTTCTACTTTTTCATATGATGAATGTCGTGGGCATAGTAAGTGATAGGTGGAGTCTATTATAGCTCCTCGATGCATCAGTAGGTCTCATGAGACAAACTAGTGTCTTGGCACAAGGCCTTGAAAAAAAATTTATTTGTAGTCTTGGCACAAGGCCTTGACTATGTGGTAATGATGTCCTGCATTAGGAATTCCCTTGTTATTTAAATATTTCATCACCTCTTTCATGTTCTTTTCTTTTTCCACTTCCTCTTTTATTGATTGTATACCAAATTAATAAATTTATTTGGAACCATTATAAACCAAATGTGATTGTATAATAAAGTAATAAATTCATTTGATTCCCTGTAATCATGATAATGTATAGTTTAACACATCCATATTCAAACATATCACCAAACCTTAGATACAATATGGAATATTTATATCATAATAAATCAACTTCAAACAAGTTTAAAATCCATCAATGGATGTTGACATAGATGAAAATGATTTGTAAAACTCTTTGAGTGAAATACCCCTTTTTCATGAAATCATTTCTAAATCTCACAATTTATAAAAGAAGTCATTTAAAATAGATTTTTTAATCAAAGTGTCCCATATCACCTTGAAACGTTTGAAAAGAGTTATCATTTCAAAAAATTCATGTCTATATAAATAAATCCTTAAAATCGTTATGAAAATACAGACATTAATTAAAATGGGTTTGAAAGATAAATCTTTAAAACATTTAACATAATGATCTAGTTAAATAGACCCTCCCATAAAACCATAAAATATACCTTTTGAATTTTTGTTATTAAATATGGGTATCTATGATAACCATGTCCCAGAAAATACTTACACATGAACAATATCGGATAATAATGAGATTGTGGAGATAACCCTTACCTTGCAATTTCCTTTGGTCGACGGTATGTGTAACCTCCTGTATAATGACCATAGTATGTTATTAAATTATAAAATAACCATATTCATATTTATTAAATCATACATTATTCAATTATGAATTTATACTACCCATTTAATAATGATTTCCATGTTAAATTAACATTTTGGTTAATAAATGCTTTCTTTTTTCGTATGTATTTTAACTTGTTATTCTTGATCGTATCATTTAGATTATGATTTAGATGATTCTAGAATATAAAAATTGATTTATATATAATATATATATAGAATATAAATATTTATAATAGATGTATATATAAAATGGAAGGCACCATTTATGGAGACGGTAGGTCGTACGTACGCATAAACGTTGTTTCTGTTTTCACATTGTATTGAACATAAGTAACTGAATAAGATAAATGTAAGTACAAAATACACACACACACACACACATATATATATATATATATATATCTATTAGAATTATTATTTCATATATTACATACTTATTAGTAATATATATTTTTATAATTGTTGATGAATGGTGAATGTGGAAATGAATTTCATCACGTCATGGAGATGGTAATCTGTACGTACGCACGAGTGACAATATCAGTCTTTTGATTTAAAATAGTCTGAAAATAGATGGTATATCATAAATACAGAATCATTAACATGTTATATTATTTATTTACATCAGTTATACATCATTATTATACCAATCCAAATAATAATGTGTTTAATAACAACTGCACCACGACGTGGAGACGTTCAGCTGTATGTACGCACGTATGGTGACATGTCATTCATAGAATGGATAAAATAATTAATATGGTTGTACCATATTTATAATTACATCACAGTATGTAGACGATATTAGATTTATTATTTTAGAATGGAAACAAAAAAGAAAGAGGATATGGAAGAAGAAAAGTACCTGAAAGAGGTGATGAAATATTTAGATATATTACAAATATATCTAAACTCTGATTTAGATATATTACCAAAATTCTAGGAAGTTTTTCTATACTAATCCTCAAAGTCTATCTTAGGGTAATGTTCTTTAATAAGAGTTTACCAAAAAAGTTGTTCCGTATCTATGTCTATTTGGTAGATAAACTAAGTGTCATGTTCTGATGGAGAGGGATAAAAAACATGATCAGGAGAAAGTTAACAACAGGAAAACAAAAAGATTTTGATGGGACAAAGGGTCATTAGTTTCCCAGTAGAAAAAGTAAACAAACAACATTTTTATTATATTGTATTTCATAAAGATCAGGAATTTATTTATGATATTGACAAAGAACATAAAGAGATATACTTACTTTTTAAGTAGAGTTTTATTATTTAATAAATTGGAAAGATTAAAATGAATCATGATTACATTGGCATATTTTAATCCTATCAAAACCGAAAGGTGTATTTTAATCCTATCAAAACCAAAAGGCATTCCCTTATTGGCATATTTTAATCCTATAGAGTCAAGGAATCGCGATTACATTGGCATACTATCAAAACCAAAAGGCGTATTTTAATTCTATCATGGATTTATATTTATATAAACTTAAGCTTTAAGTAACATGACTTTAAGAAGTATATATATATATATATATATATTAAAGTATAATTTTCATGATAATGAAATCATCCATGTATGCCCATAACCTTTATTTTTTTTATTATATGTATATAACTTGAAATAAATTATGATATTACTAATTTATATCATAATTTATTTAAAATAGTTATTAATATAACAATTATACAAGTAAATAAATATGTTTCCCATAATAACAAAAAAAAGCTTTGATAAATAGAATCATCCCATAGCAATACTAACATGAGATAGAATTTACAACTTAAACATTGATACATATATTGATATATCCTTCTCATGTAATTAAAATGATTCTAGTATTAATAATTTCTGAACACAAAACTAAATAAAAACTTTTTCAGAAATAATTTCACTTGCATCAAATTTTTCTTGCACATAGATAAAAAAATAATCTCACTAATTAAAGAATTATGGAACATAATTATGAAATAATGAATAAAAATATATTCATTATAAAAAACTAGAAAATTAAAATCATAATTTTAAAATTAATAAACTATGTATCTCTTATTAATAATTATGTTTGAAATGGAGAAATTTGAAAAATCAAATAAAACCGTCCCTTACACCAAACCCTATTTTAAACATAAATTTGATAAAATAAATTTAAACATGAAAGATTTAATTGGAGATATCCCTTACTAAAACCAGAAAAGTTATCATCTTCAAATAAATAACAAACATCCCTTATAAATATAAAATTGATTTGAAAGGGTAAAATAAGTAATCGCTTAGGATTTTTTCTTATTCACAGAGCAGATTTTCTTTTTCATATTTGGAAGTTAAAGAAAACAAAGACCCTTGTTTTCTTTAATAAATCCTCACCGAACTCACACACACAGTCCCCCCAAAAAAAGAAGGCAAAACTTCTTTATATAAATATTATATGACTTCAATGTTATGCTTAAAATTAAATGTGATTCTAAAATTTCCAATTTAATATTCATTGACGACAAAATGGATGTTTCATAATAAATTTTGGAAAATTAAGCGAGAGAAAGATTGATGAATTATCTAAAAAAATACAGATGCACCCAAAGATATTGATTGAGGAAATAGTGGCTTCTCTATTACGCATCAATCCACAACCACATTTTAGATAGTCCAAAATAGAATTGTTGACAAAATAGATAACATATAATACTGGAAAACAACAACCACTGTTCCGTAGATATCAATTGATAGATGATGCCCTATTTAAAATAAATTAAATAATCAATCGTGGATAAACATTTAACAAAAAAGATTGTGACCGAAAACAAAAATTTGATATTTAATAAACCAAATGCAATTTGAAGAAATTAAATTACCGACATGAAGATAACAGATTGGATTTGAAGAATAAAATCTAGAAAAGAGACAAATCTATAAATTAATGCATAAAAAACAATCAAGGATTTAAAAATTAGACACCTACCTACAAGCTCTAATGACCTCGAACCTTAAGATCAGAAAACTAACCGCATCTGCAAACTACGATTTCGTCATCCAATGGTCGAAGCTCTACTTCGCGCATGAAACCCTCATATGAAGTTACTCTCGACATCGGCCAAGACTCGCGCTTGCCTTAAACATTGCACCTCAGCTTCACCCTCCCATCCAATCTCGTCGACGACCACTACTCCATCATCGAATACCTCTGCGACTGAATCTTGATTCAGCCTTGCCTTCTCTTCTAATGACAGACTCTCCTGATCGTGGTCCCCTAGTCACGCGAAAACACTTATAGCTGATTTCTCTTCTTCTGTTTTATTATTATTTCATTCACCTTTATTTTATACGATTATCATTTTTAGTTTTATTTGTTTAAATAAATTATTTTAACATATATATCATTTCGTTATATACTAATATATTTATATACAAAGACATATTTGTCAAAAAAATTACAAAGACCTATAATTATTTTTTTACAATTAACCAAATCTCAAAACAAGAATTTCATTATTTAATATTTAAATCATATAATAATCATTATTAATTATTTTAAAAATGATTTATTATTTTTATTGTTTTTAAAGTAATATGATTATTTATAATTCCTTCATATAAAATCTTAACTTCAAATAATAAAATATTTTTTTAAATAAATCTTTCTGTATAAAAGTATCTTTCAAAAAATATTAATTTATTAGCATATCTTATTATTATTAAATATTAAATATTTTATTTTCTAGTTTCCAAAATATAATTTCAATTACATTAACATTTTAATTTTCTTAATATGAAAATAGTAATTCTCAAAACCAAAATATTTTTTTCAATACATTTATGTCAATTTATATTCAGCGTTTAAAAATAATTTCATAAGTGATTTTATTAAAACTTATTTTTTTTAATTAGAATATATATTAAAAATAATATCATGTTTAGAAAAGTATTATTTAATCATAATTTATTTATGAAATTTTTATTATAAGAATTTAATATTTATTTACCAATTTTTTAAAAGTAAAATTTACTTAATAAAAATAAATGAAACAAAAAAATCTTTTATTAAAACTAAGGGTGTTACATTCTCTCCCACATAATTGAATTGCGTCCTTGTAAATCATTCATCAGACTTACTAAATTTATGAATTTCCATCTTCATAATTTAATAAAAATGCTAAGGGGACTTAACTAATAAATAAAATTCTAAATCGTAGATCATTTTCCTCAAAACACAACATCGAATCTCCAATGTTGTCCAGACCATTCCTTTGATACCAACTATTATTCCCCGACACCGGTTTCTAGAGTCAGTGCATTATTACATAACATTGGCATGATTACGAAGGATCAAGTCTTGAAAAACCGATTAGTTTAATAACCTTAGAAACACTAGATACATTCATAAGTCTTACATTACATCATAAAGTGAAAAACTACAACAACATAGTCTCTATATTATACACTCATATACACTCAGAAAATCCCTACAGGTCAGTAATAAAATACTTCTTCACATCCTGGGAAAAATAAAATAATAAAGGGGTGAGCTCAGATGCTCATTAAGGATAACAATATAGCAGAAACTTTAATAAATAAGCATAAACATTCAAGGCAATGTATAAATAAAACAAAATCCTTTTAAACCTGAACTTTAGTATAACATGGAAAAAATAAAATAAAATAATTCCATTTACTTATTCACATGTATATTCTACTAGTCGAATAATCACATGAAATATCAATAACCACTTTCATAATGATGGAATGCATAAATCCAGACTATCATAACAACATAGTCAAGGCCTTGTGCCAAGACTACAAATAATATTTTTTCAAGGCCTAGTGCCAAGACACTTTTTTGTCTCATGAGACCTACCGATGCATCGAGGATCTATAGAGGGCTCTACCCATCACTTACTATGTCCAATGCGTTCCTCATATGAACAGGTTTAAACCTAACATAAACATTCGTATTGAAACTAGCATACGAAATGGAAATACTTTCTCCATAAACCATGAATGGAATAAAAATAAAACATCTACAGTCAAACATATCAAAAAACATTCAATATAATATGGAATTCTGTATCATAATAAATCAACATCAAATAACTTTAAAATCCAACAAAGGATCTTGACATAGATGAAATGAAAACTATTTGAGAGAAATATATCTTTTTCTAAAATAATTTAAAAGTCACATAATTATAAAAGAAAATAGTTAATTTGAAAATATTATTATAATCTTGTAAGGGAAGCTTTGACGATTTTATAATGGCATAAAATAGCCGCACTCACCGTATAATTTAAAATAAATACATTCTTACCTAAATTTTGTCGAAAAAGTTAAAAAAGGACCTTGTTTGGAAAACGACGGAACAATTCCTTTTATAAAATAATTTTAAAAAGTAAAAAAAATGGTATAAATTACTTTAACCCATAGTCTATAAAATAGTAAGAGATTTTTGAAATACATTTTTATGAAACATGGATGTGGATGATAAAGAGGTCCTAGTAGATAATTACGTATAAACAAACTCGAAAAATAAAGAGATTGTGAAATTAACCCTTACCTTGTACTTTTACTTGGTTGAGGGTTGGTTAACCTTCCTTATAATGGTGATATAATTGTTATTAAATTATACAGGAATCATATACATTAATATGATATCATATATGCTCTTTTAACATTTCTTGGTTAATAATATCTTATTATTATCGTTGTTTCGGGTTTTAACGGATTGGTTTTCCTTTATATGATTTGTTATGTGAGACATATTTGTTATGTATGGGATGAATCTTATTCATATTCATAATGATACCAAGTTTTTAAACATTATTTTTAATCATCTAATAAAAATTAGTCTAAAATGAATCTGATGGGGAATGAATCTCATCGCGTTCATGGAGACGGTAATCCGTACGTACGCACGAGCGACAATATCATTCTTTGGTTATTAAAATAATATATAATTGGATGGTATATCATATATACAGAATCATTATAATTTTATATTTATTAATTACATCAATTTCACATAAATATTATACCCATCAAAATAATGATGTATTGAATAATAATTACACCATGACGTGGAGACGGTAAGCCGTACGTACGCACGTATGGTGACATGTCATTCAAAGGATAGTGATAATAATGAATTTGGTTGTACCATATTTATAATAACATCATATTATATATAATATATGGGAGTTATTATTTTTTAAAATAAACAACAAAGATAAAGGAAGTTGAAGAAGAAAGGAACATGAAAGAGGTGGTGAGATATTTACCTCTTCTTCAGGTTCTTCCTTTTGATTTGATCAAAATGGCTCCTTAGGTTGGCTTTCTGAAGAAAGTAAGGCATATAAGATGAAGGGAGGACAGTTTAGAAGGTATTTGGGTAGATGTTGGCCGAGCCAAATGTCTTTGAAGGTGTAAATTAGAGAGAAGGGGGAGTGCCCTTTTATATGAGGGGTGAGAGGCACCTTAGGAAAAGCTAGTAATATTATTTTATAATCAATCCATATTCGGTTCCTAATGGCTAGGAACTGATTTATTTCGAGGATAAGGTGTATATGGGTCAAAATACACTCAACCAATAGGGTTTATACAGGTTTTGGTCACTATATTAACCTTTACTTTTAGATTTAACTCTTAGTTAAATAGTTTGACATTTACCATGTTTCTTAGTATTTTTATATTATATGGTTAATAAATTTACTATATACCTCTACACGAACCCCATGTGGTTCATTAATGATAAAACTATCATTATATATGTCTTTTGGCCAAAACAGTGATTTTTAGGAATATTATATAAATTAATAATATAATATTTGTTTTAAAAATTCCTTTATGTCAATTTTGACACTATTAAATAATTGATTTTTTTTAAATTCATAAAAACTTTATTAATTTGAACTAAACTCATTTAATCAATCATAACATGTCATTTTAACCTATAAATTTTTTGTATGGAATTGAAACATTCAGATCATATTTATTGTAACATTTATAATACCATTTATTTGATTCGTTCATTAATAAGAAAAATATTTCATCATTTTTGTGTCATAAATAAATTTAATTATAAATTGTCTAAAAATTAGAAATAAAATACAATTATGTAGTAAATCGTTTTATCTTTCTAATGGAAATTTATAGTCGAAGAGATAACATGTATAACTCTATGTAAAAATTGTTTTACTAAAAGAGATATGCTTGTGTCATTTTTGAATTTACTTTAACTTAATTAATATAAACTGTCATTATCAGTTACAAGTGGCTTCATGGGGTCCCAAAATCGACCCAAAGATGCCCAAGGTCAAACATGTATCATCGGTAGGTCTCATGAGATAACTAGACGTGGAATTGGCTAAGGCCTTTCCCAATTTTGATATATGGTTTTGGATGAGGCCTTAATCATTTTTAGACGTCCTGGCCGAGGCCTTGACAAAATTTTTTAGAATGTCCGACATTATACATTCCCTCATTATGAAAATAATATTTTTAATTGTTCATGTGGTCATTCGACTAGTAGAATACACATAATTATGTTTTATTATGGCATTATTTACTCAACTCATATTCCTTTCATAAAAGTATTCATGTTTATTATTGGTAAAGGCATGTGGTTTCAATTATTCACCATACTTAAAATTTATGTTATCTTCCACTGTATTGATAACCCTTACTAAGAATTTGAGCTCACCCCTTTCTATGTTTTAATTTCCTCAAGATTTAAAGAAGTGTATTATGATTGATAATAATGGTTATTCTAGGGGATTAATGGTGTTCTCAAAGGATCATTTATGTTGTGTTATATTTTCAAAAGTGTAATGTAACGTCCATGTATGTAATCTATTTTCCAAGATTACTAAATGGATCATTATATAGGGACTTGATTCATTGTAATCATTCCAATGTATAAAAATAATGAACCGACTCTGGGTAACTGGGGTCGAGGCATTGCAGTTGGTATCAGAGGAAGTTTATTACAAACCTTGGTATCTAGATTTAGATAACCTCTAATTAGATTACATTACCTTAAGATAAACATTGAGAATTAGTGTAGAAGAACTTCCTAGAATTTTGGTAATGTATATATTTTGTGTGTTTTCCAAGAAATACATCCCTGTCTAGATACGAGCACATAGAGGCGGCTCTGGCACAGATGTACCTAGGGGTAAAACCCGAAAACAGAACTTTGAGCTAGACTCGAACTGGAACTGGTGCATGACAATGATCCTTGCTACACTCTTGGTTACGACACTCCTGGGGGATATGCTTTGGATAATGGTAATCTTTACGTACGTATGAGGGAAAATATCATTAGTTTGATATTAAAATAATATTTAATTGGATGGTATATCATATATACAGAATCATTATCATGTTATATTCATTATTTACATCAATTACACATCATTATTATACCCATCCAAATAATAATGTATTGAATAACAATTACACCACGACATGGAGACGGTAAGCCGTACATACGCACATATGGTGAAATTTAATTCAAAGGATGGATAGAATAATGAATATGGCTATACCATATTTATAATAACATCACTATATATAGAAGATACTGGAGTTATTATTTTAGAATTGAAATAACAAATAAAGAATAAGTGGAAGAAGAAAATAACATAAAAGTGGGTGGTAAATTTATTAAGAATATATGACATAATAATACTACTGGATATATATATATATATATATATTTATATACATAATAATTCTACTGGATAAATAAAAAAGTATTCATGTTTATTATTGGTAAAGGCATGTGGTTTGAATTATTCACCATGCTTAATATTTATGTTATATTCTGCTGTGTTGCTTACCCTTACATAGCATTTGTGATCACCCCTTTTGTATGTTTCATTTTCCCAAGATATGAAGATGTTATTTATGAGTGACTTTCAGAAATTATCTAGGAGGCTTGGATGTTTCCAATGGAATAAATTCGTGTTGTAATTCTTTTCAATTTGTAAAGTTGAACTTACGTGTGAATCTTGTTTCCATGGCTACTAAACTAATCGGTCTTTCAAGACTTGACCTTTTGTGATCATGCCAATAGTATCCATTAAAGACTAATTCTTATTTGATGATTAAAAATAATGTCTAAAGACTTGATATCATTCCAGTTATGAATAAGATACATCACATCCATAACAAATATGACTCACATAACAAAGAATATAAAGGAAAACGAATATGTTAACACCTAAAACGACAATAATACTAAGATATTATTAACCAAGAAATTTTAAAATATTATATATGATATCATATTAATGTATATGATTCTTGTATAATAACATTAAATACACCACACAAAAGGAAATAATGGCCAATATAGCATGAATCTCACCTGAATATAAAGTGAGATGAAAAAGCCTTACATTGTTGTGATCAATCGAGTCGTAGGACCAAAAGTTAATCACCACCAAATGAATCATAGAATACAATTAATATAAAGAAAATCATGATAATATATATCAAATGGTAGTACACAATACACCACATGCAATAATTAAGTGGGAACAATGGAAATATCACATAATTAAAAGTGAGATAAGAAAGACTGATTAGTTTAGCGTGAAATAATTTTTATTAAATTATAAAAAAATCATATAAATATGTATATATATATATACTTACATATATCATTTTCCAAAAAAGGTAATTTTTGACCTTTTCGACAAATTTATGGTAAGAATGTTTTTTTAACATATACGGCGGGTGTGGCGATTTTCCACCGTTATAATATCTCTTTCTATTTTGAAATCATTTAAAAGTCATATAATTATAAAGAAAACATTTATTATGAAAATATTATTATAAGCTTGTAAGGTAATCTTTGATGATGTTATAACGGTGGAAAATAGCTGCACCCTCCGTATAAGTTAAAAAACATTCGTACCTTAAATTTGTCAAGAAGGTCAAAAAGCACCTTGTTCGGAAAATGACGGAAAGAATCCTTTAAAAACACATAAGGGTATAAATTACTTTAACCCATTATCTAGTAAATAGTAAAAATATTTTGAAATAAATTTTTAAGAAACAGATACATGGATGATAAAGAGGGCCCAGTAGATAATTACGTATAAAGAACCTCAGATAATGAAGAGGTTGTAGAATTAACTCTTACCATGTATTTTTCTTTGGTCGAGGGTAGGTTAAATTCTTGTATAATGGTGAAATAATTGTTATTAATTTATACAAGAATCATATACATTAATATGATATCATATATGATCTTTTAACATTTGTTTTTTAATAATATCTTAGTATTATTGTCATTTCGGGTTTTAACGGATTCGTTTTCATTTATATTATTTGTTATGTGAGTCATATTTGTTATGGATGGGATGCATCGTATTCATATCTAGAATGATATAAATTCTTTAAACCTTATTTTTTATCATCAACTGAAAATTATTGTTGAATGGATACGATGGAGAATGAATCTCATCACATTCAGGGCGACAGTAATCCGTTCGTGAATTCGCAAATTCTCCTAGGAGGTGCGTAAAAGACGGTGAAAAGTTTAATAAAATTTTTATATATCTAAAATTATTATAAACTGACTCCAATGAATTACATTGAATAAGAAACATGGACATGGATAATAAGAAGGTCCCAGTAGATAATTATGTATAAAAAACCTCAAATACTAAAGAGATTGTAGAATTAACCCTTATCTTGTTGTAATCAATGAAGTCATATAAAAAATAATCAAAACTGGTCTTCTTCAGATTCTTCCTTTTTATTTTATCAAAAGGTCTCCTTAGGATGGCTTTCGGACCAAAGGAAGACCTCTAATATAAAGGTAGGAGAGGTTGGTGGATATTTGGACAGGGGTTGGTCGAGCCAAATGGCTTTGGAGGTGTTAATTTGAGAGAAGGGGAAGTTCCCTTTTATAAGAGGGGTGAGGGTCACATTAGTAAAAGATTAAAGTATTAATTTATTATACAATCATATTCGGTTTATAATGGTTCCAAATGAATTTATTTTGAGCCTTAAGTGGTTATGGGTTGAAATCCACTCAATGGGCGCCATTTCTAAACAATGGCATACACTAGGTCAGTTTATGTATCACAATTCATAATTCCAAACATGTAAAATACCTAATGTAAATTGAATAGTTTATGGATATAATCCATAATAATAAAAATGTTTTCTAATTGTTGTCTTAATACCATGAAAGATATGATCCTTCTTACTCTGTGGATCATACGTATTGCTGGAGTTCACATTCCTTCTACTGGGTGCCATTTCTATACAATGGCATACACTAGGTCAGTTTATGAATTGTAATGAATAATTCCAAACATGTAAAATAACTAACGTAAATTGAATACTTTATAGATATAATTAATAAAAATATTTTCATTGAGGAAACATATACTCATAAACCATTCATAATGGTTTGTAAATAAAATAAATAATTGTTTTTGGTTGAATTATACTTATCCAATAGAATTAGGACATGTTTTAGGGTAATTTTGATATTATTTTTACCCTTAATTACCCTATTTACTTTTAATATAGGGTTATACATAAGATAGATTCAGCTATAAATATTCATTAAAAAGAAAAAAAGGTTTCATACATAATACTATTTTATTTATAATTTTTAGAGATTAAATAATTAAATTTATTAATGACACAATGATGATGCAGTAATTACCTTATTAATGAAAGAATCAAATAAATGGAATTATAAATATTAAAATAAATATAATTTCAAAGCTTTTATGAAATCCACGAATTTTCTAGGTGAATATGACATGTTAGGGATGATTAAATATATCTTGTTCGAAGTAATCAAGTTGTTATGACTTTCAGAAAAACAAAATACCAAATAGTGTCAAAATTGACATAAATTAATATACCCGTTCATAGAGATGGTAATCCGTTCGTACACACGACCGACAATATCATTATTTTTATATTAAAATAATATATAATTGGATGTTATATCATATATACAGGTCGGAGGATCGAAACCTCCCTCTGATACCAATTGTAACGCCCCAACCCCAGTTACCCAGAGTCGGTGTGTTATTACATAACATTGGCATGATCACAAATGATCATGTATCTAAAGACCTATTAGTTTAGTATAATTGGAAACACTAGATAAATTAATAAGTTACATTACATCATAAAGTAAAAACTACAACAACATATTCTCCATTGTCCACACTCATATCCCCTCATAAAATCCTGGTAGGTCAGTCATAAAATACTTCTTCACATCCTGGGAAAAATAAAACATATAAAGTGGTGACAT
The DNA here is from genome assembly GCA_963277665.1 of Viscum album. Lineage (NCBI taxonomy): Eukaryota > Viridiplantae > Streptophyta > Magnoliopsida > Santalales > Viscaceae > Viscum > Viscum album. The sequence goes on from OY728164.1 coordinate 487,716,051, forward strand.
CAGATGCTCGGTAAGGATAACAATATAATAGAAACGTTCATAAATTAGAATAAACATTTAAGGCAATTTATAACTAAAAAAACTTTTAAACGTGAAAATTAGTATGACACGAAAAAAATAAAATGAAATAATTCCATTTACTTATTCACATGGATATTCTACTAGTCGAATAATCACATTCAATATCAATAACCACTTTCATAATGATGGAATGCATAATGCCAGACTATCATAACCACATAGTCAATGCCTTGTTCCATGACTACAAATAATATTTTGTCAAGGCCTTGTTCCAAGACACTAGTTTGTCTCATGAGACCTACCGATGCATCGAGGAGCTATATCAGGCTCCACCCGTCACTTACTACGTCCAATGCATTCCTCATATGAACAGGTTTAAACATGACATGAACATTCGTATTAAAAATAGCATACACATTGTCAATACTTTCTCCATAAACCATTAATGGTATAAAAATAACACATCTGCAGTCAAACATATCACAAAACCTTCAATACAATATGGAAGTTTTGTATCAAAATAATTCAACTTCAAATAAGCTTAAAATCCATCAAAGGATGTGGAAATAGATGAAATCAAAACTATTTGAGAGAAATATATCTTTTTTTGAAATCATTTAGAAGTCACATAATTATAAAAGACAAAATTTATTTTTAAAATATTCTTATAAGCTTTTAAGGGAAGCTTAAATGATTTTATAATGGCGGAAAATAGCCACACCCGGTGTTTATGTTAAAAAAGACATTTTTACCTTAATTCTATCGAAAAGGTTAAAAAGGACCTTATTTGGAAAACGACAGAATGATTCCTTTATAAAAATAATATAAAAAGTCAAAAAAGGGTATAAATGAATTTAAACAATAGTCTATAAAATAGTAAGAATGTTTTGAAATTCATTTTTTAGAAACATGGATGTGGATGATAAAGAGGTCCCGGTACATAATTACGTATAAACAACCCCAGATAATGAAAAGATTGGGAAATAAACCCTTACCTTGTACATTTCCTTGGTTAAAGGTAGGTTAACCTCATGTATAATGGTGAAATAATTGTTATTAAATTATACAAGAATCATATACATTAATATGATATCATATATGATCTTTTAACATTTCTTTGTTAATAATATTTTTGTATTATCGTTGTTTTGAGTGTTAACAGATTCGTTTTCATTTATATTATTTGTAATGTGATTCATATGTTTTATGGATGGTATGTATCATATTAAAATCAAGAATGATATAAAGTCTTTAAACATTTTTTTAATCATAAAATTAATATTAGTCTTGAATGGATACCATGGGGAATGAATCTCATCGCGTTCATGGAGACAGTAATCCGTACGTATGCACGAGCAAAAATATCATTCTTTTGATATTAAAATAATATATAATAGGATGTTATATCATATATAAAGAATTATTATCATGTTATATTTATTATTTACATCAATTACACATCATTATTATACCCATCGAAATAATAATTTATTGAATAACAATTACACCGCGTCGTGCAGACGGTAAGCCATACGTACGCACGTATGGTGACATGTAATTAAAAGGATGGATAGAATAATTAATTTGGTAGTTCCATATTTATAATAACATCACAATATATATAATATACTGGAGTTATTATTTTATAATGGAAACAACAAATATAAAGGAAGTGGAAGAAGAAAGGAACTTGAAAAAGGTGGTGATATTTTTTACCTCTTCTTCGAGGTATTCCTTTTTATTTGATCAAAAGGGATCCATAATATGGATTTATGACTAAAGGAAGCCCTCTATGATGAAGGGAGGACATTTTATAGGGTATTTGGGAAGAGTTTGGATGATTCAAATGGCTTTGAGTGTGTTAATAAGAGAGAAGGGGGAGTTCCCTTTTATAAGAGTGGTGAGGGGCACCTTAGGAAAAGCTAGAAATATTATTTTATAATAAAATCATTTTAGGTTTATAATGGCTAAAAAATAGATTATTTAAAAGGTAAGGTTGGTATGGGTTGAAACCCACTCAACCAATAAGTTTTAGACAGGTTTGGGACACTATATCAACATTATCTTTTAGATTTAACACTTAGTTAAATAGTTTGACATTACCATGTCTCTTTGTATTATTATATTATATGGTTAATAAAATTACTATATACTTACAAGAGAACCCCAAAAGGTTAATTAATGATACATATATAAATATATAAGTCTTTTGGCCAATCCTTATATTTTTTGGAATAGAATAAAAATTAAGAATATAATATATTTTTTAAAATGATTTTATGTCAATTTTGTCACTATTTGGTATTTTGTTTTTGAAAAATTCATAAAATCATTATTACTTCGAAATAAATTCCTCTATCCAACCCTAATATGTCGCATTAATCTATAAAATTAGTGTAATTCATAAAAAGTCTCAAAATACATTTATTTGGATATTTATAATATCAATTATTTTAATATTTCATTAATTAGTTAATTACTACATCACCATTGTGTCATAGAAAAATTAAAATATTTAATGTCTAAAAATTATAAATGAAATACCATTATTTCGGAAATATTTTTATCTTTCTAATTATTATTTATAATCAAATTTATCTTATGTATTACTCTATATTAAATGAGTTTTATTTATTAAACTTTGATTTTTACTCTTTTAACTCTTCTTTGAATTAAATAATAATAAATTTCCTAATCTAATCCAGGTAGACCAAAGAGGTTCATATTTTATTCCTAAGGTTGTTTTTGGTCGAACTATACTTATTAAATAGAATTAGGACATGTCTTAGTGTAATTTTAATATCATTTTTACCCTTAATTGCCCTATTTACTTTTAACCGTTGTAACTAAAAGTAAGAAGTTACTATTCACTATAAATTATTTTTATCTTATTGAACACCATTTTATTCCTTGAAATTAACCTTGTCACTCGGATTCTCAAAATTCCACTCACAGATGCAGTACAATTACGTTTTATGTGAATTTACAAATTCTCTTAGGAGGTGGGTAAAAGACGGTGAAAAGTTTTATAAAATTTTTATATTTATGAAATTATTATAAATTGACTCCAATTAATTACATTGAACTTATATAGGTTTTATGTGTCTATTTTGACCTAAAATAAATTTAAATAAAATAAATAATTATTTAAATAAAAATTTGGTTTTAAACTATAACTTAGTGTTTTTCACTATTCATCAAAAATTTAAAGTTTTCAGAAAAATACCAAATATTCACCGTAGGATAATTTCGATATTCTGAATCCAAAAATGAAGTCCATTTTCAAAGATAAAATTTATAAAATTTCAAAAAAGTGGGTATTACTATTCATAACTGGTAGTTTGATTGATTGTGTTGTGTTAGAACTCGATGTTCCGTACAAAACACACAATTCTATTATTCAATGATAAGTGTACCATGGAAGCTTGGGGTATTACATTATTAGTGAGATATCTAATAATTTTAATGAAATATAAAGAGAATATTATCATGAAATGACCCACTGGGGCCCTCCTGGCTGATAGTAATCTAATAATAACACCCAAGGCCCATAACCAACAGGCTAGGGGATGGTGACTAGTGCCTATTAGGATATCACACACATTGGAGTCCATATCTTAATATACCATTCCCAACACACACATATATAAAAACTATTATAACAAAAATAATAAAACTCATCTAGAAAATGCATTCAAAAACAATATCCCACATAAAAGTACAAAAATGAGTAATAAAATGAAAAAAGGTCCAAATACAAGCCCACCAAATCAATAAAAGGGCCAATCTTTCTGAAAAAATAGGGGAATCTACTAAAAATGAACGGATGGATCCAGTAGGGGGGTTTTTTATATAATTAATATTGAATTTCATTTGATCTACCATGGACTCCAATAAAAGGCGTGTCATTTTCATAAGACACGACATGTTTGGGAAGATCCCATGTAGAGGTGAGTATAAACATACGAAGCAGGACCACCTGAAATCAAAAAACACAAAGCATCAAATATAAAGAAGTCATATCATCACCATAAATGTGTAAAAATAATAATATGAAGAAATAACAAGAATTAAAACCCTAATATTCTCAATGGTTGACACCAAGTCTCAAGGTGAGGTCACGTCCTCAATTCCATTATAATATTCCACTAGATAAACATAAGTAACACTCATACAAGGGAAATCACTTCATGAATCTTTCTTTCACTTATGAACCTCATACGAGAGGACATATCATCAGGTATTTCCACGAAGAAGCACCATGTAAATTGAGAAGGATCATCCAAGATACTCACTTGATTTGAAAAAAACATACAAAAAAATAAATGTTGGATTATAAATACGGGATCATACCCAGGGTATATGGGGGACACATAACCCCACCCAAAGTAAACTCTCTAGGATAGTGAAAAAATATAACCATAGTATGAAATTTGATACCTGACCCAACATATAGGATAATGATACAAGATCACACCCTAGGACGCACAAAGGTATATGTGACTCTATACAAGGATAATCTCATAATGGGGATTACTCATCCAATTATTAGGACATTATTCCACACTATACCCTCATAGGGATGGACTAAGGGAACACACCCTATAAGGCCCCAGCCTTAAACCTTACTTAATCTTGAGTTATTACATGATTACACATTGAGGATCTTTTTAGGTTTATAGTTTTAGAGAATTAGATCATAAAACATGCATTACATTCCATATATAAACAAAGTGGTTACATAAAGATAGTATTCATTTTTTCCTATCAACGAAAACATATTTAAAATAAAACATGGATTCTTTCTTGAAACTTCCTTGACACTATCATCATACCATGTAACTTTCCCTTGACTTGTGAAAAACATTTCAAAAAACTTGGGATGAGCATAAAAAGCTCAATAAGGGTTATAAAAAATATGGAAAGGAAACATGAGTTCATATGTACATAATAATTAAATCATAATTTACCCATAAAACATAGGCACTTTAACATACCTCATCAAATCATGAATAAAACATAGAAATCATAAGACATAAAAGGTAACTTGAGGCATTCATAACATTATTATGTAGGGAGTATCCCTCTTGGTTACGTTTGGAATACCCACCATAGTATATTCCTTAAATCTCTTCGGATAAACCTTAATGTTTCACTCCTTCACGTTACCCAATGAATTGGAGAGCTATATCGGGCTCACCCGCCCTTACTTTATCACGGAACCACCCGTCTTCACAACAATTCCCATGAACCATAACATAATCATAGCACATAACATAATCATAAAGGAAAGATAACATTCCCACATTGCAATAAAAATATAACATTTTAAGATACTGAAATAATGAATCCATTCAAAAAACCATTTTCAAAACCATTTAAAACATTTAATAAAGAGATTTTTGAATCAAAGTGTCCCATACCACTTTGAAACTTTTAACATTTTAACCAATTAATATCCATATAAATAAATCCTTAAAACCATTTTGAAAACATGGATATTAATGAGAAATATTTATAAGATTAAATCATTAAAACATATAAAACGATATTTTAGTTAATGGGTTTTTAACAAAATGAGAGACAATTGAATACAATAATTGAGGAATAAGATTTAATAAAAACATTATAATATCATGAGAATAAAGGGATTCATGATATAATATTCCAAAAGATAGTATATACACCATATAAGAGTGAATTGGTTCACAACAACAATGAAGTCTCAATGGAAATGTAAATTGAGATGAAATCCATTATAAAGACGGTATCCTTAAATTAAGGATAAATAAATCTCATAATTATGTGCGACAAATAGAAATAAACCCAATATAAGTGGATATTAAGTGTAAAATAATCAAATGTAATTCACACATATTCAAAGGACGACATATTCAATAACTACATGTTGAACCCAAAGAAATCGAAATTGGGTTAAGAAGTTCCCTTGACAGCCTAACGGCGTCACATCAAAATGAGTTGATGAGAGATAAAAAGGGTATCTCATCACATGGAAATAAAATTTAAATCAATAAGTATATATAAGAACATATCCCAAAATAATAGTATGTGAATTAAAAGAAATAACATAAGAAGTCATTTAAAAAGAGGAGGGTGAAAGGTTCCCTTACCGACATGGGTATCATTCGAAACATACACCCCGTGAAAGAAGGACAATACAACATTGATGTAAATAATCATAAATGAAATTATATTACACAATGAGTAAAATAATGGGCAGTACATACACCACTAAAAGGAAATTGTGGCAAATGTATCATAAATCTCACAGGAATAAAAGTGAGAAGATAAATCCCTTACGAAAACATGGCAGCCTAACGGCTCCACTTAAAACATCAAAAATGTATTGATGAGATAAAATAGAGTCTTCTCATCATATTAACATAATTTTTACAGATAGAAGAATATAAAAGAACATCCCCCAACATAACAAAGAGGATCTTAAAAGAAGTAACATAAAGGAGATTACTTAAAAAAAAGAGAGGTTAGATCTCTAACGAAAATTCGGCAGCCTAACGACGCCACTCAAAACTTCAAAAATGGATTGATGAGAAAGAATAGGGTCTCTCATCATATGAACATAATAATTAAAGTAATATTAATATAAAATAATATCCCAATAACAAGAAAGATGAGCTTTAAAAGTAATGACATAAAAGAGTGTACTTAAAAAGAAAAAGAGGAGTAGGATCCCTTACCTCAAGTCCAACTTGTCTTGTTCGTTTCTTTATATTCCTGAATAATAAACTTTGGTGAATTTATAATTGCTTAAGGACCTCCTATAAAGATTATTATTCATTTAATATCACATATTTTAATGTTATAATAATTTGTTAATAATATGAGTTCATATCAGTCGTTTTTGTCGATGTTTGGTAGATGAGTCAAAAATGAACTTGTTTGAAAAATGATTGTCCATGTAGTTATACGTAAATAATTTCCAGAATAGTATTAATGATTAAAATATCATATATATCCAGTAAATATTAATTTTATACTATTCCATATCATTTGGAGATAAAAAACGAAAAGCACTGTTCATGGAGACGGAAGGCCGTACGTACGCATGAACACTACTTTCATTTTTTTCTTTTTCATATTAATGGAATTAAAAATAAATGATATATATATATATATATAAATTATAATTACAGTATAATATATATGTTATATAGGTCACATATGTTCATTAATTTCATTCTTTATACATTCCATGTATTGCATGTACGAGTCACATCACTTGAGGGGTGGTGGTCCACACTTCCTCATATGAAATTATTGCATTTACACAACATGAAAAGAATAAATGTATGGTTTAAATATAAAATACAGAAGCATATAGTAAACATAAATACCATATATATCATATATAAAATACAGTTACATCATAATGGCCACCATTAAAGGTGTTAAAACAATATTGAACAATCATTGTTTCGTGAGGCAGAAAATCGCCAACCACAGAAACAGTATGTTCTTTAACCATTAGACGAAGGTGTGTGTAAGTGTAGCTCGAATAATTCTTATAAAAACATCATAGTATATTGAATATACTTGATTTGTTACAAAAGAAATGAATAAAAAGATTTAATGGGGTTGGAGAAGCAAAATAAAACAAAAGGACACAAGTGAAGACATTACCTTAAAATCGGGTAACTCCCTTTGGTTTGAGCTCAAAAGCTTACTTGGGAAGACTTATACCCAATGTGAGGCTTCTAAGTGTTAGGGAGGGATGTGGAGAGACAAAATGGGAAGGTTTTGGCCGAGCCAAAGGCTTTGGAATTGTGGGTAAGGAGGTAGAGTTGGGGGCCTTTTATAAGAGGAGAGGAGGGGCACTCTTGGAAAGTAAGGAAATGTTACTTTATTTTAGAATGAGTTTCGGATTTTAATGGTCCCAAATTGATGTGTTTAGATGATAAGTTGATAAGGGTTCTAAATACACCCATCCAATAGGTATTGGACATGTTTAGGTCTTATAATTTACATTATCTTTCCATTTTATTTAAATTGTTAAATAATGAGGTCATCGCTGCATCATCATGATGTCATAACTAATTTAATTTATTTAAGGTACAAAAATTATAACAAAAATACTATGATGTATGAAATCTTTATAGATTTACAATGAATATTTATAGTCAAAAATCGGACTATTATGACCCCATGTAAAAATTGTTTTAGTAAAACATCTCATGTTTGTGTCATTTTTACATTAACATTAAATAAAAAGGTATTTATGTCATTTTCCAACCAAAGTGGCTCCATGGGGTCCCCAAGTTAACCCATGGATTTTATTGGTCGGCCATGACACATACAATTAGGGTAGGACCTGTTTCTAGGTCATTTCATTTTATTAAAACATTATTCTTACCTTAAACTACACTAATTACCTCTAATCGAGATTAAAAACTTAAGAAGTTACTATTCACCAAAAAATTATTCTAATCCCATTGAATCACATTTTACTTCTTAATGACAACAATTTATGTCAGATTTTTGAAATTGAAAACACAAAGATGGAAAAATTTCATTTAAATGGAAAATCAGTTTTTATAAGCACCACTTAGTGGTGTCACTATTCATAAAAAATTGATGTTTTTCAGAAAATTACCAAAAATTAACCCTAAGCTATATTTGATATTCCGAATTCAAAAATGATATCTATTTTAAAAAATTAAAAACATATAATTTTCATAAATTAATTTAATAATTAATTCCCGCTGTCAAAACAAATATCATGTTTTTATGAAACAAAATGTATCAAATGATTGACACTAGTTTAAGTCCGATTTCAAAGTGAAATTAATTCCAATGACCACTATTGGATTAAATTGTAAAAATATATTATAATTTCACTTTAAAACCAATTAAAAATATAATCTAATAATATAAATAAATTAGATTAAAAAGTGGTTTTGAATTAAAATACAACATTTCCACTATTCATTAAAAATTGATCTTTTTCGGAAAAATACCAAAAATTTACACAAAGTAAATTTTGATGTCCCGATTGTAAAGAAGAATTTTATTTTGTCAAATATAACACATAAAATTGTCAAAAAGTGGATTTAAAAGAGGTTCTCCATCGAAAGGCGGTTAATCGACCTTTTAAGGAATATTAGAATGTTTACGCTTAAAATTGGATTCATTCGCATTTTTAATCTTCTAACATTTATTGTAAAAAGTAAAAATATTTGACAAACATATATAATCATTTTTTAGTTAGTTATGTTCATTCCCACCATTACAATGGGTAGGCGTTAACTACTATTTAAAAAAATATTATTTTATTATTAGAGTGCAACGTAAGATTCCCAAGAAACTCATTGTTGCGTGTTGGGTACGCCATCGAGCATAGCGTCCCCTTTAAAGTCATATTATTATTTTATTCACAAATATGGATAAATGTGAAAATTTAATACTCTTTATTTACCTGGGGTGTTACATCCTTCCCCCCTTTTGGGAATTGCGTCCTCACAATTTTAAAATTGAGCTTGGAAACATCTTTGAAAGTCCCACATCGGAACAAGAGTCGGTAAAACAATCACTTTAAAAGAAAGGAAGATAAGTACATAGGTCACCCGAGTTAACCCATACTAGTATTCCATGTAGGAAAACATGGACATGGAGGAGAAAACATAGGGTCATGTTCTGATGGAGAGTGATAGAAAACATGTTTAGGAGAAAGTTAACCACAAGAAAATCACAAACTTGTGATGGGTTAAACGGTATTTGATTCCCCAGTAGGAAAAGATAATAGAAAACATTTTTGTTTTATGCTAATTTTTATTGAGGAATTTTTTCATAAGGAAACATAATCACTTATCATATTGACTTTCAACTTTTATTATATTCCTTACACAAACTCATATTTTCTCCAAAAGACGAGTATTTAGGAAGACTTGTTCACATTAAGAGTACTATAATCAACTTCTAGAGAATCACCTAATCCAAAAAAGAGAACTATATACATCCCATGTCTTTAGACTTTAACCAAAACCAAAACCAAAAAGGTTAGTACAAGATCAGATAATCCAGAAAAGGATAAACCTTTATAAAAAGAAAATCTATTCTTAATCTCCAAAATTTGTCCAACAAAACCCAATGTTCAACGAGGACCATTCGATAAAAAATTTGTCCATAAAATTCTTCAAAGTAAACCAAACTAAAATTGAAACCCAAATATTTGAAGGATTTAGTCACATAGTCTTCCAAGTTAAATCGTAACATTTATCTCCAAACAACATCAGTTGCTCTTAATGTCTCGTTTTGAAAATTAATTAACCTAATCACATATCCTCCATGATAGGTTAATAAATTTCCATAGATAACCCAAAATCAACTTACTATTAATTCATAAAATCATCTAACTAAAAAGAATTAGTCAAAATAACCAGGGGATTCACATAGTCCAGTGGTAGGCGATAAATACCAGTCGTACTTTGGTTGTGGGTTCGATTCTCGTAGCTTTGTCCAACACGACGGGTTGTCACACGGTCTGCGTGTTGTCCTTTTTCCAAAACTATATAATTCATAAAACATTCCCCAAAACGAGATAAAATCTTCAAAAACGATCATAAAATATTTTAACCTTATGTTTATCTCATTCCTTTCATTTTCCATCATATCATAGAGTAACCCATAATTACCTAAAAAGTGAGGATCATATAAACCCTAATGGTTACCTTAATAATTATTACCTGAACTTCCACATCGTTTTGGCCATCTCGTACATGATGCATTAGAGATCTCACCAAGGTTGAAGTGGTTGATCATGACTCATTGATAGTTGGTTTAGAACAACCATGAGATTCCTCATTGAATCCCCCATTTCATCCAGTCTCTTAATTAGAGAACCACCACAGTTTCCTTCAAACCCATTGTCACTTTGGTGCCTGCTAGATCCAGCCATTTACTAAAACCAAAAAGGTCAGTGTGAGTATATCAACATAACCATCATGTACTAATGATGAAGATAAAAACTAAGATATACTTACTCATTCAATTTATCTAAAAACTATGACTCTTTCTAAAATCCTAGCCAATATGGTAATGTCACTTATGCTTAAAGAATACCCTAACCTATAAAGTTATCTAAACCGACCTCTAATACCAACTATAAGGCCCCAGCCTTAAACCTTACTTAATCTTGAGTTATTACAAGATTACACATTGAGGATCTTTTCAGGTTTAGAGTTTTAGAGAATTAGATCATAAAACATGCATTACATTCCACATATAAACAAAGTGGTTTTCATAAAGATAGTATTCATTTTTTCCCATCAACGGAAACATATTTAAAATAAAAGATGGATTCTTTCTTGACACTTCCTTGACAATATCATCATATCATGTACCTTTCCCTTGACCTGTGAGAAACATTTCAAAAAACATGGTATGAGCATAAAAATCTCAGTAAGGGTTATAATAAATATGAAAAAAAACATGAGTTCATATATACATAAGAATGAAATCATACTTTACCAATAAAACATAGGCACTTTAACATACCTTCTCAAATCATGAATAAATCATAGAAATCATAATATATAAAAGGTAACATGAGGAATTCATAACATTATTATGTAGGGAGTAACCCTCTTGGTTACATTTGGAATACCCACCACATTATATTCCCTAAATCTCTTCGGATAAACCTTAATGTTTCACTCCTTCGCGTTACCAAATGCATTGGAGAGATATATCGGGCTCACCCGCCCTTAATTTATCACGGAACCACCCGTCTTTACAACAATGCCCAAGAACCATAACATAATCATAGAACATAACTTAAGCATAAAGGAAAGAAAACATTCCCACATTGCAATAACAATATAACATTTTAAGATACTGAAATAATTAATCCATTCCAAAAACCATTTTCAAAACCATTTAAAACATTTAATAAAGAGATTTTTGAATCAAAGTGTCCCATACCACTTTGAAACTTTTAAAATTTTAAACCATTAATATCCATATAAATAAATACTTAAAACCATTTTGAAAACATGTATATTAATGAGAAATATTTATAAGATTAAATCATTAAAACATTTAAAACGATATTTTAGTTAAAGGGTTTTTAACAAAATGAGAGACACTTGAATACAATAATTGAGGAATAAAATTTAATAAAAACATTATAATATCATGATAATAAAGGGATTCATGATATAATATTCCAAATGATAGTATATACACCATATAAGAGTGAATTGGTTCATAACAACAATGAAGTCTCAATGGAAATGTAAATTGAGATGAAATCCATTATAAAGATGGTATCCTTAAATAAAGGATAAATCAATCACATAATTATGTGAGAAAAATATAAATACACCCAATATAAGTGGATATTATGTGTAAAATAATCAAAGGTCATTCACACATATTCAAAGGATGACATATTCAATAACTACATGTTGAACCCAAAGAAATCAAAATTGGGTTAACAAGTTCCCATGACAGCCTAACGGTGTCACATCAAAATGAGTTGATGAGAGATAAAAAGGGAATATCATCACATGGAAATAAAATTAAAATCAATAAGGATATAGAATAACATATCCCAAAATAAGATTATGTGAATTAAAAGACATAACATAAGAAGTCTTTTAAAAATATGAGGGTGAAAGGTTCCCTTACAGACATGGGTATCTTTCGAAACATACACCCCGTGAAAGAAGGACAATAAAACATTGATGTAAATACTCATAAATGAAATTATATTACACAATGAGTAAAATAATGGTCAGTACATACACCACTCAAAGGAAATTTTGGAAAATGTAGCATAAATCTCACAGGAATAAAAGTGAGATGATAAATCCGTTATGAAAACTCGGCAGCCTAACGGCGCCACTTAAAACTTCCAAAATGGATTGATGAGATCAAATAGGGTATTCTCATCATATTAAAATAATTTTTACAGAAAGAGTAATATAAAAGAACATCCCCCAACATAACAAAGAGGAGCTTAAAAGAAGTGACATAAAGGAGAGTACATAAAAAGAAAGAGAGAGGTTAGATCTCTTACGAAAATTCGGCAGCCTAACGACGCCACTCCAAACTTCCAAAATGGATTGATGAGAGAGAATAGGGTCTCTCATCATATGAAAATAAAAATTACAGTAAGTTTAATATAAAATAATATCCCAATAACAAGAAGGATGATCTTTAAAAGGAATGACATAAAAGAGTGTACATAAAAAGAAAGAGAGGAGTAGGATCCCTTACCTCAAGTCCAACTTGTCTTGTTCGTTTCTTTATATTCCTGAATAATAAACATTGGTCAATTTATAATTGCTTAAGTACCTCCTATAAATATTATTATTCATTTCATATACCATATTTTAATTTTATAATAATTTGTTAATATTAAGAGTTCATATTAGACGTTTTTGACGATGATTGGTACATGAGTCAAAAATGAACTTGTTTGGAAAATGATTGTCCATGTAGTTATAAGTAAATAATTTCCAGAATAGTATTAATGATTAAAATATCATATATATCCATTAGATATTCATTTTATACTATTACATATCATTTGGAGATAAAAAACGAAAAGCACCGTTCATGGAGACGGTAGGCCGTACGTACGCATGAACACTACTTTCATTTTTTCTTTGTCATATTAATGGAATTAAAAATAAATGATATATATATATATATTATAATTAAATTATAATATATATGTTATATAGGTCACATATGTTCATTAATTTAATTCTTTATACATTCCATGTATTGCATGTTCGAGTCACATCACTTGAGGGGGCTGTAGTCCACACTTCCTCATATGAAATTATCGCATTTACACAACATGAAAAGAATAAAGGTATGGTTTAAATATAAAATACAGAAGCATATAGTAAACATAAAGACCATATATATCATATATAAAATACAGTGACATCATAATGTCCACCATTAAAGGTGTTAAAAGAATATTAAGCAATCATCATTTCGTGAGGCAGAAAATCGCCAACCACGGAAATAGTATGTTCTTTAACCATTAGAAGAAGGTGTGTGTAAGTGTAGCTAGAATACTTCTTATAAAAACATCCTATTATATTGAAGATATTGGAGTTGTTACAAAAGAAATAAATAAAAATATTTTAGGGGGTTGGAGAAGCAAAATAAAACAAAAGGAAACAAGTGAAGACATTGCCTTAAAATCGGGTAACTCCCTTTGGTTTGAGCTAAAAGGCTTCCTTGGGAAGACTTCTGCCCAAATTGAGGCTTCTAAGAGTTAGGGAGGGATGTGTATAGATAAAATGGGCAGGGTTTGACCGATCTAAAGGCTTTGGAAGTGTGGGTAAGGAGGTAGAGGTGGAGGCCTTTTATAAGAGGAGAGGAGGAGGACTCTTGGAAAGTAAGGAAATGATACTTTATTTTAGAATGAGTTTTGGATTTTAATGGTCCCACATTGATTTTTTTCGATTATAAGGTGATATGGTTTCTAAATCCACCCATACAATAGGTTTGGGACATGTATAGGTTTTAGAGTTTACATTATATTTCCATTTTATTTAAATCGTTAAATAATGAGGTCATCGCTGCATCATCATGATGTCATTAATAATTTAATATATATAATGTCTAAAAATTATAAAAAAAATACTATGATGTAGTAAATCATTTCATCTTTCTAATGACTATTTATAGTAAAAAATATGATCTTTATAACCCCATGTAAAAATTGTTTTAGTAAAACATATCATGTTTGTGTCATTTTTACTTTAACATTAAATAAAAAGGTATTTATGTCAGTTTCCAACCAAAGTGGCTCCATGGGGTCCCCAAGTTGACCCATGGATTGTATTGGTCGGAATTTACACATAAAATTAGGTTAGGACATGTGTCTAGTTCATTTCATTTTATTAAAACATTATTCTTACCTTAAACAAACCTAATTACCTCTAATCGCAATTAAAAACATAATAAGTTTCTATTCACCAAAAAATTATTCTAATCCCATTGAACCACATTTTACTTCTTAATGACAACCATGTATGTCTGATTTTTAAAATTCAAAACATAAAGATGGAAAGAATTCATTTAAATGGAAAATCAGTTTTATAAGCACCACTTAGTGGTTTCACTATTCATCAAAAATTGAAGTTTTTCAGAAAATTTCCAAAAATTCTCCCTAAGCTATATTTGATATTCCGAATTCAAAAATGATGTCTATTTTTCAAAATTCAAAACATATAAGTTTAATTAATTAATTTAATAATTAATTCCCACTGTCAAAACAAATAGCGTGTTTTTATGAAACAAAATGTATCAAAAGATTGACACTAGTTTAAGTCCGATTTCAAAGTGAAATTAATTCCAACGATGACTATTGTATTAAATCGTAAAAATATATTCTAATTTCACTTTAAAACCAATGAAAAATATAATCTAATCATATAAATAAATTAAATTAAAAAGAGGTTTTGAATTAAAATAAAACATTTTTCACTATTCATTAAAAATTGAACTTTTTCAGAAAAATACCAAATATTTACACAAAGTAAATTTTGATGACCTGATTCTAAATAAGAATTTTATTTTGTCAAATATAACACATAAAATTTTCAAAAAGTGGATTTAAAAAAGGTTTGCAATCAAAAGGCTGTTAATTGACCTTTTAAAGAATATTAGACTGTTTACGCTTAAAATTGGATTCATTCGCATTTTTAATCCTCTAACATTTATTATAAAAAGTAAAAATATTTGACAAACATATATAATCATTTTGTAGTTAGTTCTATTAATTCCCTCCATTACAACGGCTAGTCGTTAACTACTATTTAAAATAATATTATTTTATTATTAGAGTGCGACGTAAGATTCCCAAGAAACTCGTTGTTGCGTGTTCGGTACGCCATCAAACATAACATCCCCTTTAAAGTCATATTAATATTTTATTCACAAATATTGATAAATGAGAAAATTTCATACTCTTTATTTACCTGGGGTGTTACACACCCACTCTAAATCGATCCAAGGGAGAACACCCACAATCATTCCAAAATTGGTCAAAGAAGATCAAGGGCCTAAAATTTCTCTAAAATATGTACATTGTGTGTCCTATGGGGTAAAAAAAGTGTCTCTTTGAATCTGGAACTACCAATTTCTTTCTGTATCACATGAATAATATTTATCTAGATACATGAAATGTTCTATTTTGAGACACATGGTGTAGAGATCTACTATCACTAAGCATGTGATGTATGGTTAAGCCAGTGTACTCAGGTCATGCATCTGTACTATGGTCATGATTCTGTACACGGGACATGGCCATCTACCTGGCCATGATAAGGCACATTCACGTGCACTTTCCAAAGTACATAACATGTTCCATGAATCTCTTTGTGTGTGGGACCACATGTCTTCTTGTGGTCTATACCCACTATACACATTTATCCATTCTCTTGGGTTACATAGTGTCATAGAACATCACATAATATGTTTCACTACATGGATTCCTTATTGTGTACTCCTTATACATACTTAGCCCACTAGATAAGGTTAAAAAGGCGTGTTAGTAAAAAACATATCATGTGGTAACCAACTCAATGCATAACCCTGGAATCCATATATAGGGTCCATAAAATGTATTCTCCTTAGAACTAAATTTCATGTACATTGAAAATTATTAAATTTTTCAGACCATTCATGTGTCTTTACTAGTGTCACATTGTTGTCGTCAAGACAACCTGAAATTACACCACAACACCTAGATCATGATTGAAGATCCTCAAAGGCATATCATAAGTTATATTCTAGAAATTATTCGCTAAAATTATTTACCTCATCACCATTAGAGGTCCCAAAGATCCTATCTCCATGAAATTGGACAACCCACTATATCATCGGACCACCACTATAAAAAATGGCTAGATTTTGGCCAAAATTTCTCTTTGAATTTCCAATCATTGATCCTCTAGGTATTACCTCTCAATTATTCCCGTATATTTGTAGTTATCCAATCCATATTTAAATTTACATCTTATCCTACACACCTTCACCACTTCTAAACAACCCAAAATGAAACCTATAACTATGATATGATGTTCCAATAGATGAAGAAAAACAATTTTGTCTTCTCAGGCATTGTCAAATAATTGGAAAACCAAAATTATATTGACGAGCATCGAATAATTATGTAATATTGGTAAATAAAACAAAATTATATTCAATGGATGAGCTTCTTCATTTTTCAATCATCATCAGAATTTGATGAAGTGGGATTATAAATGATTTCAAAATCAATGGGGGAAAGTCTAAAATTATTTGATCTTGGAAGAGAAATCAACCATTGAAATAAAATTAACAAAAGTACATAAATTAATTTAGAATTTCTTAATTTCTGTTCATATTATACATTTAATGGGGATGAAACTTGAGAATAAAATCTCTTACATTGGGTTTGGATTGATCACTATTAAAGTACATTTTCTATATCATTTTGGATGGAATGATACAAGAGCTCCTTCATTGGAAACAATCATAATGACACAAAACCCCCATTCCCTTGATCATCCACCAACACAATCTCCATGAATCCTCTCTATCTAATCTCTCCACTTGAGCACTATATACTCTTATTCCCTCTAGTTATATGTCGATAATCCTAGGGAATTTTTCATAACATGGTTCAAATATTAGGGGATTATTTTTATTCCATATAATAAATATTATATTTATTTATTTATTTATATTTTATCCACATGTGACTATTATTAATCAAAAAAATTATTAACATAAAAGTAATATCACCGCTAGGGTAAAATCCTCATTCTAGATTTAATAGATGTCTCAAATTTCCCATCTGGAATACCATTCCAATATATTGAATTTTTTCAAAAAAAATTACTTGTACATGATATATTGTGTTTAGTATTTTCAATATATAAATAACATGTCTCCCTAGGCATATTAATCCTACACCGACTCCGTACCATAGTTCAAAAATATTATTTGAAATACTCCAAAGTGTTAAATATAAATTTTAGATTGGTTACATTATCCACCCCTTCAAATATTTTCATCCGAAAAAGGAAACACCTATTTTGATAGGAGGTAAATAATCTCAAATTTGGATCTCCCACTCTCGTGATCTCTGCTAGATGTTCCCATATTCAATGGAAAACATGCATCCAAGGTTAACATGTTCCGATGAAGGGTATTATCCTTTTGGTTCTCAAATACCACTCGAAAACTCGAAAAGTTAATGGCACCCTTAATGTGAACCTCATCAACGTTGAAAATATGAAATTATTTATGAACATATGTCCGCAGTTGAAACACCTATAAAACACCATGAAACTAGTTTAATTGTGGTGGTAGGGTTAAGAAGTACACAACCAATGTAACCAAATATTTTATCTAGAAGGGGAATACGAACAACAAAGATGGCCTATTGCATTGGATAAATAACCCTAATCCATGTCAAGGGGAGAACCTTGAGAACATATGGTAACTATATTAAAAACAAATTAATTTATTTATGGGCCACATATGACCCCAAAATCTATTTTTAGTTCTCATCTACCCCTTTATAAACTATACCTTTCAAAACTATCGCTCACAAAATCCATGTGGAATAAAAGATTCTATCCTAGATCGACCAGTAAAAAGGTGAGCTATATTATCACTCATTAATTTCCATGGATTTTGATACACTGATGGTGTAGTGGTAACTGTAGCAATAGAAAAACTCTTACAATTTAATATGGTCCTACCTTCTATGACCAATACTATCATACAAACGTCATGCATGTTCTCTATAACCTGAATGGATTGTTTTTCCTGGCCATATGTATATAGTAAAAGCACTATGATCAAATTAAATGGAGTATGAAAGGACATATAAATACTCCCCATAATCGTGACATGAAGTAAGAATCATGGTCTAAAATAGTCATCATGGGAACAAATTGAATCCATATAATTTCATGTATGCACAAGATACCCAAACTCGATACTATGATCTTATATCTAATGGATTTGATGTTAAAAGATTTAACAATTAATTATATAATAAAATAGTTAAAATAATGAACTCTTAGCTATCATATAAGTCCCACCATGAAAACCCAAAAGATAATGTCTTATTTCAACTTCCATCTGAGCACGGTGGCCTTCACTTATTTACAAGTTAGGTGTTCAGAGATAAACTCAGAAAAAACTATAATATCCATGGAAACCAAACATGATGATAAAGTATTTTAGTACATACTCACCTATCCATGATGTATTACTAATGAAAAGCATGAAAACTAAATATAAAATCCTCATAAAACATTAATGGTGTCATCCTATATCATATTATACAGATAAAATACTCCCACCTTTGAAAATCCATCAGGCACTTGTCCAGTGATTAAATATTCACACAAGATCATGAAAATGATATCCCTACATTTCTCCTCCCTAAAATGATAAATAAGTAGGAGGGAAGAAATTGTAGATTGGAGGTATGTTGCACAATCCTAATTTTAAGGGTCAAAAACAATGAGTCTGACTACTCCATCACCTCACATAATGACAGAAAATAGAAAATATTATGGTGAACATATTCTACCATGACCACACACCTGGTTTGATCTATAGAAAACTATGATTTAATATTTACTGATCCTACATTAAAACCCATGTTTGAGAATACATATCACAAGAAGTGGACCACTTGAATCCCGAATCCAAACTTTGATAGCTTTAGATAAAGCATGTAATCGCAGAGCCGGGACAAAACCATCCCCAATTGTATTTCATGCTCCACCTATGATGATTAGTACATAAGGATGCCATCATTGAAAACTACCATGATATAGTCCATGAAGGTTATAAAGATCATTTTCTTAATTCTCATAAACACCACTAAAGTATTTAACTCATTGAAAGGTATCACCATAAACTCAAATAAACTGTAGCATCATTATAAAGTATCATTTGATATATCCTACTCTTAAAGAAAGTGTGTTGATAACCCATCTTATGTTCAAACACAATGAACCACTTTACCCTTAAGCACTTGTTAAAAAATTAAAATATTATCACTTATAGATACTTCTTCCTGGAATTTACCAATTTTAGGATATGCTAATTCAAACCCAACCATGATGATCTAATATTAATTATAGGATAACAACATTGGGATTCCCCGGGCAACACACCAGACATAAAAAATCCTATTCTATGTAGATTCTCTAAATTCACCTTACATTATCACAACTACATGGGGTCATCCAATATTCTATAACAGATATTGAAATGTATCTTGGTGTTTGTTTAAACAAAAAAAATCACCGATGTTGAGGTAAGAATGAAAAATCATCAAGAGATATTTCCTTACATTTATCAACCACCACATGAAATTTAAAAGATAATAAAATTCATTTATCCAAGGTTTATACTATTTATTTGGTAAAAAAGTATATTGTATCCTCCAACACATGAACTCCTTCTAATCTATCTAGTATACTTTTTAAAAAAACTGATATTTTGTCCAACAAAACTAGATACATTGGGAACCTCATTGGTAAAAACCATATAGGAATGGATGGTAGGAAACTAACCTATATTAAGGAAAAAATCATAGAGTGTCACTCTAATTATGAAAATTTCTACATGAGGATCCATATATACTCCCATAGTTAGGTCACACTATAGATAGGAATATGTGAACAATGAATCTTCACTGAAGGATACTCTAAATATGGGAGTCGAGCAAAATGATCAACTTATATCAGTAGGTATTGGACAACGAATGATTTTAGGGAAAAGTGTATTTTTAATGTGAACTAAAACCATAGATAGATATGATACGACATAAATCATACCTGGAACCACACTAACATCCTCAAGGACATAATCTCCAACTACTTAAAGTCATCTATTCCATTTCCTGCCTATTCCCCAAAACTAGGGCCTTCTCTGACACTTATGCATATCATAATTAATAGAAACTTACATGTCAAAGGAACTAATATACCCCAGCTCGACACTATTATCTTTTGCAAGTGCTGACTTATCCATAGAGTTTTAAATCACATTAAACGAAAGTTTATCTATCAAGAATGTTTCCATCTACCTTGTGTTCTAAATGTGACACCATATATCTCCAAAACATGTCTATACTGACACCATGTATTCCCCTAGAGAAGGATCACCTCTAGAAAAACAATCATGAGGGGTCCTATAAAATTGGAACAATCACACCATAATATCAATCCAATCATATACAACTCGAGAAGGGGGGGGGGTTGGATCACCATGAATCATGGAAGATCTCTATCACTGAAACTTAATTTGCATAGCCATGACAAGTGTGTCATCAACTAGTACAGATGGGGCTATCTTCTTCCAATATTGATGGGGAGAATACAGCTAAAATACTAGAGGTTGTTCAGTATGATCCTAAATTAGTGGAGGGATCATGCACTATCCACCTGAATGAATTTACTTTTGTAGAGGTCCTTGAATTGAAGCCTCGTATCCAAGTGGATAACCATGAACATTCTATGAAAACCTACATGGTTTTCATCATGGTGGTATCTATTAATAACAGAGACACACCATTGTTAGAAGTACATTTCTAGGGAGAATACTTAAGAAGAATATGGGAACAGAAACCTATTCCTATATGATGCATGTTCCAATTTTTTCCCTGCAACATGTTCCAACATGTTTTGAATCAACAAGTAATTCGCATTCCTATAGGATGAATGTGTGAATATTTTACTTAAAAACAATGCCTATATGTGTTGAGTCGACATGTAGATTATTATATTCTTGTGGAATTGACACATCACTCTTCTCACTATCATTAGTTTCCCATGCATGGGATCCAAACATGATGCACTTTAACACAATTTCCCTAGTTCCTGATCCAAACCTCACAACTAGAGAATATTGAAACAATAGTCTTATAATTACCTCCAATGATTCCATTAATTCCTGAATTGACCCAGTAAGGACTTTCTTGCCTGTGATAAGCCGATAACGACACCAAAAGATCACCTCCAATAGGCCAGGGGCTAGTGACTAGCACCAAGTAGGCATATGACACACATGAGAGGAATTAGCCCAATGTAAATGCACACAAACACATCTCCATAAAATATAATAATAACTAATGATAAAACTCGTACTATTAATACATACATAACCACTATCCCACATCAATGTATAAAAATTATTACAAAAAAGTGAAAAATCCAAATAAAAGCCCACCAAAACAACAAAAGAACCAATCCTACTGACTTCATGAGGGATACTACCTAAAACAATCATCAGAAACCATATAGAGACCATATAACATAAGTAAGAGCTAACTTATCTTAGACCATAGATTACTCAAATGAAAGGAATATTTTCATCAGAAAATACCTTCTAGAGTTGAGTATAAACAGACATAGTAGGACACCAAAAAATCACTAAACCTAACACATCGAAGAGACAATAGTTATATCAACACCACGAAGGTCTATTATTCATAATATGAAAAAATAACCAGAATTCCAACCCATATATTCTCAATGGTGGACACAGATTCTCAAGGTGATGTCATATACCCGTTTTTAGTCTAGGATTCCACTGGAGGCTCATAAGTTACACTCATCTAGGAGAATTTATGGAAACAGTCCTGCAATCACTAATTTAACTAATAAAATATGAAATAGTCATTAGTTATTTCCATGAAGAAGATCTATGGAATATAAGTGGCATCATCTGATACAATCACTTTATTAAAACAACTTACAAGAAGATAGAAAAAATTGATACATTGTTAAGGAATCACACCCAGAGCTTATGAAAGATAGATTAAACCACTCATAGTATACCTTATAAGATATGGATATCATGATTTGATAAATGATAATGGTAAACCTGACCCAATATAGGGATGGAAAATCGAGGATCACACCTTGGGCACACTGAGGGATACCTAACTCTATCCAAGACTAATATTGCAGAGAGGATCACTCGTCCTATACATAGTACTTGATACCTCACTGTACCATCATAGTGATAGACCAAGGGAATAAAACCATATTGAAATATTCTATGAAAATACACCCAAGCTCATACAATAGTTGGTCTGAGAAGTTTAAGGGATCAAACATTCTTTTAAATAAGTACATGCAATGTCTCATGGGTTACACGACGTGTCTTTTGGAGTTAATAACTTCCCATGTCACTCCCTCTCACACAAAATGTCATTCTCCAAATACAATATATGTTTTATTGATACAAGACACATAGAGGATATCCTGCACTTAACGTGTTCCATTTGGTCATGCCCACGTACTTAGGTCATGACCATGTACTATAGTCATGTCTGTGCTCATATACTTGACTGTATCTATTCCCTTTAACATTAAAATATAGAATCACACAATGTGTTCCCCAGCCCACACAAATTTTGGGGTTACATGGACTCCTGGGTGTATACTTTATGTACCCAATGATCTGTTCTCCAAGGACAACAGGACATGTCAATACACTATATGGTGGGTTTCACTTCACGGTTTCTCGGGAATGTACTCCCTATACATTCAAATTCGTGCTGGTGATGGGTCACATTCCTATGATTAAATAACATGAAATGGGATATTTAACTCAACACATAACCCTATTCATAATACAAATGGGATAATATATCATGTGTTTCTTTAAACAACATGCAATCTAAATAATAATTTTTTAGAAACTCTAGACTATTAATATGTCATTGATCTCTCATCAATACTACCTTCACGATCACTAGGAATAATTCGAAATCACTTAGATCTAGGTTGAATATAACACCCATATATCTTATGATTACTATGTTTTATAGTTTATTCCACACACATAATAATGTGTAAAAAGGAACCGTGAAATATTATAAAAATATTAATATTTAAATATGATTTTTATAACCTAGCTATTAAATTTGAAGATAAGAATAATATTAAATAAATAATTAAAGAGGTAAAAATTTCCTTGTCATTTTATAAATTTTTAGAAAATTAGGGATCAATTTTCAATAATCGCATTTATTCTTAAAAAATACTTATTCTTCAAAAAACAATTATTTACTTTTTCTGAGAAAGTGTTTTTATTAACTATTGGAAATTTTAGAAATTTTTTTATATAAATTTAATTTTTTTTATAATCAACATATATTTAATAACTTAGGTTAAATTGTGGTATTTTTTAGAAATTTTGATTTTTTTAGTGAATAGTAAAAAAATACCAATTATTGGTTAAACCAATATTTATATTTACCAGATTAAGAAATTTAAAAGTCTCATTATTCATTTAATATGATTTAATATCAAAATAAGTATTATTTATATATATTTAATCAGATTTATTATTTTTAATCATCTTTATATTGTATTTTAATAAAAGTACTTTAGTCTTGCAAACCCATTTTTTCAAAAAACTGATTTAAACTGGATAATTTTTCTATATAACAATTTATTAAAATATGTCCAAATTCGGAATGATTTAAATGAAATATATATTATATTTCTAGAAATATTATTTTAAATTCTTTTAATTATTATTAATTTTCATATAGTTATTATAAGAACATCTGATGCTCGAAAAAATCATTTCTTGAAAAATCCTTTTTCAACATGTTTGTGGGTTTAATTATAAATTAAATACTTCCAATTTTTTTTAATAAAATATGATAAAATGGATTCCATATTTATAATCAAAACAATTAATATTATATAATAAGTTCAACTTATTTTTTGTCATAATGAATAGTAAAAAACTATTACCACAGTTAATGTTAAAACCAGTTCAATGTGTGGGGGTTAAAATAGATAGGTTAACAGAATAACATTTTTAAAACATGTTTATTTTTTATTTATATTTTATTAGTAAAATGATATTTCATTCAATCCTTTTTAAAATATTTGGGGAACTTGGATTGAAAGTGACTTTCCTTTGTTGAATAGTTTTGTGTATTTACAAAAATGCCAATCTTCAACCATAATAAAAGAGAACATACTCTCCTATCCTTTACACAGCTATAAAACATTTTGGTTCATAAACTACCTACACACATACCACCATAATTTCCTCCCAATTTTTCTAGAGTCCATGGTTTGATAAAAAAAATATGATCTATGGAGGCTTTAAGAATAATCCTAAAGAGGAGGTAAGAAGAAGAGGTGTGGTTCTAAACTAAGCATCTTCATTTTATTTCTAATTATACCCCCTTAAAATATTTATGAATAATTATGATATAATATAATTACTATACATCATATAATAATAAGTTTTTATATAAATTAAATATCCTAAATCCGTATTTACTTCCATTAAATGGGAAAGAAAACCATTGTTTGTGTGTAAGAGGTGTTACCGCCTCATTAACCGATATAATTCATTTTCTATTATCACTTCATATAGCTATTAATGATGATGAATTCTATTTTTATATATGATATTTAGTACATATTAATAATTCATGAAAATTAATATATCATATACTTTTTTACCTTATGATCCATAGAAAAATGATAACGTTGTTCCTGTGTAGCATAGACTACAACCTTACAAAATGATGTGAATCATTTTATTTATTTATGAATTAGAAGTATGGTAGATGTATGTGAATTTAAGGAATTAGTATAATTTTTATTATATAATGTTAATTATTTAAATAAAAAATAATGCATATGTTCTTTAAATATTGATCATTAAAAAATGAAATTGTTACACATGTGTACGTATGACTTACCATCTCCATGATTATAATGTATTTTTTTCACAAAACTCATTCATGATTTTTTTAAAATGTATAAAAAATATATAAAATTGAAAATTATGTCATTTTTATTATTATGGAGATGATTAATTAATAATATATTTTACCTTAGTAACCATATAAAGTGATTTTGTACATATGAGACGAATATCATAAAATTTTCTGACTTGAACCTAAATGAATATGTAATGGAATATAAAATGTAACTAAATTAAATAAAAAGATTAATAAAATTGAAAAGAAAATTATTCATTATTTAAATAATTAACATATTTTATTATTATTAGAGATAAAGAACACACGTGATTCATATAACTCAAGGTAACATAGTTCACTACACTAACCTTACTTTGAGTTAAGACCACTCCCCATCTGAATCAAAATATCTCTCTCTTTAATTTCATGTAATGATTCCTAATTATGCATATATTTCTCTCACATATATACCTATATAATTCTACAATCCTTTTTTGGGGTGGGGTAATACATACCTTATTCTGAAATGACTTTATAATGAAATTTCCTTTGTTTTTTGTATGATTCTAGATTAGGAAACCCATTTTCCTTCCATAAGAAATTCTTATGTTATTACATGTGATTAATTTTACTAATGTGACACAAAAACCATGAACATATTATGATGGGTGAACCCATATTGAGTTCCAATGAATTATATAAAACATTAATCTCATCATATGTCATGTATGGGATTGGGGAGTAAACCAAATCTATTATGGTACTTTTTCCACCATGTAATATTGTCTAGGTAGTTATTTTTGACTCAATTTTATATAGTGTTTTGTGTTGATACCACATTTCCTATGTTACCATGATCTTATGACACCATTTTCTTTATGTTCTGATTCATGTGATTAATAATAATCCTTCTCTTTTATGATATATGGTTATACTTTCGATCACATTTTCAGTTTCCTTATCATGTTTATTCCCTTACGGGGATTTTTAGCTCACCCCTTTGTTTATGTATTACCCAGGTTATCCCATGTATTATTAAGAGGTCAAATGGATTTTAGAAGCTAATTTTGGAGAATTACATTAGGATCCCATGTTTTATGATCATTTTGATATAATATAAACCTATTCTTCCTAAGATACAAGGAAACATGATTTTGGGGGATCTTCTTGTTGTATATTTAAGCTTAAAAGTAATTTAATAATAACTATAAAAGGAATGGGTTCCTATATTGACCACCCTACCTGGATTACCAAATGATAGATTCTAAATGTTCTTAATAGGAAAGATGAACCCAATCACAATATATGGTTCCACACATATTGGATCATAGAAACTACACAATATGTACTAACATCATACCACCAATATCATCGGTGGCCAGATTTAAACCATCGTTTCTTAGAATCAACCATTTCTACTCATATGAAGAGATCCACTCAATTCACCCCTTATATCCACCATTACAAGTTTAATTATTGGAATTTCACCACTACAACCACACATCAATCATGTATAAAATACCCAAAACCAAACCTGTGACATTGAATATTTTTTTTATAAAGGATGAACACACAATGATCGATCCTCTCAAGTATCATCGAATAATTATCCATTAAAAATACTTTTAACAAAAATCAAATAACAATTAGAGACTGGAACATAAAAAATGAGCTTCTATTGATGGCTATGTTCATTTGGTCATAACATTTGGAATCCAATGAATCCAGAATATCAAATGAGCAAGAATCATTGTGGAAACTAATGTCAAATTCTTAAATCTAGGAAGAGAAATCAACCATTGAGAAAAACAATGAATAGTGTCCAATGAATTAATTTAAAATGAATTAATTCTTGTTTAACTCAATATTTACAAGGTTATTATACTAAAAAATAAAATTCCCTACCTTGTGTTCAGATTGATAGCTGATGAAGAAAATTTCGTCATCGCTTCCATTGGCAAGTTCTAAGGGCTCTTTCATGGATAAAAATCCTCATGGTAACCAATCCTTGATCCCATAATCAGTCTTCAATGATCTCACCACCTGATCTATCTATATCTAAATTCACTAGAGGTTTAAGATGAAAACACTAGAGAATTATCCATTGTATGGTTTAAATATGTTATGATTATTTTTATTCACTTTTATAAATAAATAAATAAATAAATAAAAATTTATTTACTAATACCACCTTGACTACTCTAAAAAATGAATAATGATTACAAAATTTATGTCATGCCTAGGGTAAAACTAGTGTTTCAAATTTAATGGGTTATCATACATTCCATCTACAGTATCATTTGGGATATATTACATTATTTTATAAAAACTCTAGGTGTGTGATATATTATATTAACCATTTTTAATATATCAACATCGATACACCTTAGCCTATAGAAAAATGTGCTTAATCCACATCTTACACAGAAAGTATCATTAAAAATCTTATAGAGTTTCAAACGTCAATTATAAATTCATTAAAATATAATTTATATAAATTCATTACGTTGAAAAAATCTATCATTTTATTTTTAGTTATTTTATTTTAAATGTTGAATCCATGATAATAGATTGTTGGTCATATAATTAGTATATTATATAATTTAGTATAAAAAATATTAAATTAACTAATGAAAATAATATATAGTATTTAATACCATACTAATATCCATAACTGTATGAGGGTGATGAAAAATAAAACACATTATGTCCTAGAGGCGGTAGTGAACATAACACACGGACAACAATTAATTTTCATAATGAATTAAGAATATGAATAAAAAATTATAATAATATTAATATAGTGAAATTAATGTATATAAATGACACTAATAACATTATATTGTTGTGTATTAAATAAATTTTACTAAATATAATCAAGATAAATACATATGTAGATGATATTAATCACGTCAACGACATGAATTTTCCTTGTATGCGTCCTTGAAATTGAAGCACTTACACTAACTATGATGGGACATGGGTTTATTTTCCAATGATAGGGTTATATGGAAAGTAAAATTGAAGAGTTACAAATATTAATTTGAATGTGATTCCTATCTTTTAATTTTGGAAGTGGAATGTTTTTATAAGTAAAATTTAAGGAATTTTTAGAAGAACATTTAATAATTTCAATAATGCAATGTAATTTCCATGGTCCTAAGGAAAATAGAAAAAAGTGTATTGGAATCATGTTTATATTGATAAAAATATCAGTCGTTCAGTTAAAAGCATGACTTATAATTTTTTAGACTTTTAAACTAGGCTAAAGTCAGTTTATCCCTTTTTCATTTATAGTGATATAAATTTTTTCCCAAGTAATTATTTTCAATTAAAAATATTGAGATAGAAATTTGTAACAAATTTGATAATTTAAATTTCAAAATTTTATATCTTTTTATTAAATAATATTTCTATTATTTTGAAAATTTCCATTTAAATTAAATTCACTTAATGACATAAAAAAGATTTTAGAAAAATAATGATATTATGTTTAAAAAAATGTATGATAAAATGATAATGGATAGTGATTTTATTACCATAATTTATTTTATTATTAATTGAATTAAATTTATGAGACAGACCTGGAAAAAAAAAACATATCTTTACTTTAAAAATTATTGATTTAAAGGGAAAGAAAATAACAGATTTGATATTAATGTAAAATCCTACATTAGTTATAACATTTTTTTCATAGGTTTTCTAGGTAAATAAATGTTTAAAAAATTCAAAATTATATTTATTAATTTATTAGTTGATTTATTTAATGGTTTTTAAATTTTATTGGTTATTCTTAAACATTGACAGAATTTGGGAAATTATAATTTTCATGAGTCTCAAATTTTTTGATTGAAAATATTATTGTTTAAGAAAAATAAAATAAATTTATACTAAGTATATTTTAAAATGATGAATTTGTAAATAACTAAAATTTTATTAAATTTAAAATAGAAAATATTATATTAAATTGTTAAAATAAATCAATAAAGTTAATGAGAATATTAATTATTTGAAAATGGAATTTTAAGAATTTAACTATTATTTTTATTAATTCACACCATTTACCAAAAAAAATTGGTAAGACCCAATTACTAATATCAATATTAATTTATTAATAATCATATTTTCCTTGAAATATAATTGCATATCAATTAGAAGGTAATTTTTTAGAATAATAATTTTCTAAACAATAAATGGTTGTGTGAGTCATTTTTTGTAAACGAATTAAATTTATTTCATATTATAAGTAGATTTTATTTTAATTATAAATATATTTAATAAGTTTTTTTATCTGATTAATAACCATTAATTCAATTATTGGGTTTTAATCTTTCATCTTAAAAATTTATATTTTATCTAAACATTTTAGGGTTTCATTAAATTTCATTTTCACGTATAGGTAATGCTATCAATTACATTGAATTATTAAATGGTACTAATATATTAATGTTTTTGTTGTTATAAATAATTCCCTCATCCAACAATTTAATGATATGGTTCTATGCTAGTTTTTGTCTTCACATAATTTTTAAACAATTTTACCTTATTATAGGCTTTATAGTGGTGACTAACTTTTACCTTGGTAACTTATTTTTAGGCCTCAAAATGAAATTAAACATATCACCAATATATTTATTTGATTATTCCAAATATAAAATAAATTTTATTGGATTCGATTTCTAAAATAGATAAAAATTATTTCAAAAATAATAAAATTATAACACATAAATTTCTTTTTTATGAAAAAGTATTTTCAACCAGCAAAATTGATTTATACATATTCCATATAAAATAATAATCAAATTTGAATTTTTTTCATTGATTTAATATATATATATATATATAATTAATATCATTAAACATCATACATCAAATATCAGAAATTTTTCTTTTTAGTAATAATAATAACAATTTCTCCTGAGCTATGCTCACGAGCACGAAAATTATAAAAATAAAAAAAGTTTCAATTTTAGAAATATCCTAAAATTAATGAAACTAAATCTAATATAGAATTAAAAATTTAATGGTATATTTCAATAACACAAAAAAATTAAATATTTTCATTAATGGCATTACACCCTACTAATAGATTTGAGACACCATAAAATTGATATAATTCTTGTTTAATAAAGCTTCCTACCATGCTGCAACAAGACTCTGAGAAGGAGTGGTTACACTAAACTTGATTTAATTTAAAATAAATAATTAATATAGTTAAATCCATATTTTTTTCCAATTATTAAATTGGGAAATCCAAATTTCTTTGAATACTTCCTATATCTCAACCTTATAAGAAATTATCATTCCATAGTCCTTAAGGTAGTATGAGATTGATACTATACTAAAATGTATAAAGAACCTTCTGGAGGACCTTTATTTCGTTTTTTTCTCAATATTCATAGATTTTTATCAAACTTATTTGAAGGATTTGTTTGTAAATAGTGATAAATCCCTTATAGGTGTTGAAATTTCATATAAATCCCAATTTTCTATGCATAGATAAATACAAGATTGAATTCCCATATAGATCAATCTTCATAGAGGTAACCATTTTAATTGATGATAAAATTTTAATAATATAAAAAAATAACATCAACAACCTTCTCATCATTCATTTGACAATTAAATTCCATCATATAATGTTCCTGCCCCCAAAAACTATAGACTGAAAAAAGATTTTAAAATTAGATAAATCCCTCGTAGACATTGTAGTGAGGAAACATAGATTTGATGTTAATGTTGATGATATGATAAATTAAAAATATTTTGGTAAAAATATTCCATATGAATAGAAAATTGTAAAAATGATATAATATATGGGTGATAGAGTCATCCAAATCATTGTGAATATAGCATCTCAATCACCTATTCAGTCCAGTCTTCATAATCATTTCATTAGTGGGGATTTTTTTCAAGGATGTCCTCCATATAAGAGTGTTCATGGATAGAGAAATATGTAGTTTGAAATTGTATTTAGATAGATGAAAATAACATGAGGCATTCCTATACGGAATCCACATTAAATATTTCATGAGGGTCACATGGCTATATAGATCCTAGTCCAGTGTGTTTTTGTAGGTTTTAAACATAAACTATGAATAAGATCCCTAATAGATGTAGGAAGATGATCTAGAGGAGGATAATTTTTATCCATGATGGTAACATAAATTTCTTGATCCTATTTATGAAGTTTATGCACCAATTTGGGACCCACCCACATGTCCTTATATAATATAGGATAAAAATTAACTTAGGTATGCCATCTATAGTGAAATATAATAGAAACATAAGTCCTCTTAATACATGGGGAAAAAGGAAGATTAAAGACAATGAGATTTCCAAGGGCCAAGACTATTATGAAATATGGTATTAAAAAATATATTATAGTTAGTCAAAACTTTCCATTTGAAATGATCTTGAAGTGAATAAATAAATAGAGACAGATTTGTAATTCCTATCCCTCGATCCTTCAAGGGTTTTCAATAGAAAATTAATTTGATAGAGTAAGAATTCCTGTTAAATATTTACCCTCTACTGATGAATATCTTGAATAATTGTCATAGTTTTTGTTAGAGTAGTATGATAATTACATAAACTAAAAGGGTAATTAATATTATGAATGAAAAGACCCTTTAAAAGTGAGATACTCCCAGCAAGTGTGATAGATTTTCCTCTTCATATATTGAAATGTTTATTAATCATATCAAAAATTACATTGAAGTGGGAAACCATTGGACTTCCATAAAAAACATTTATACACAAATATGTAAATGTAAAAGTACCCTCCTTGAACTCTCACTCTCCCTTAATTCCAATCTATATGTGGTAATTAAAATTATGGATGAATAGTGCTTTGACATGTTGTATATGAAATAATAATTGTCAAAATAAACATATATCTCCAGAACATCCATAATTAAGTTATTTTTTTAATCTCTCATAGAGAAAAATAATTGGACTATTATCATTAAAATGGTTTGATGGGGAAAAACCTCTTCCATCTTGTATGGTCTTTAGGGATCCATTCAACATAATTTCAAGGATGAATCTAAAAACTAATATTTTAAAATTATAAAAAGTACAACAGAGAAGGTAAATCCATAAAAAATTATTTAATATTAATAAATATATACCTCTATAATACTATTAATCAGAATTGATATTAACACTATTGGGAAAATAGGGGATCATATTAGAAAGCGTGGTACTAAATCCAAACATATGCAAGACTCTAATCATTAAATCCTAATTCATTGTATCAAATAACCCTCTAACATAATGTTTTTGAGAATTAATCCCATTTATCCTAGGTTTCCTCACCACATTGATGCATTCATATGTAGTTAAAAACACTTTATTTTTTTTATTTTGTGATATAAATAAAATTGGTAGGGGAAACTACCTTACTTATTTTAATGGATAATATGATATCCAAATTTTTTTATGATTTTATAAATAATATTGGACAGATAAATAGGTCTATAATTACAATTATTGTCCAAAACATCATTTTTTGGAATAAGAATAATAAATTGTGATTTTAAACACTAAATAAATAATCCATTCATCAAAGTTATATGAATCGTCTTCTTAATATATTCTGGTAGAGTATCCCAATAATTTTTTAAGAATATAATTTTGAAGCCATCTGGTCAAAGAGTGATTTATGAATTAAAGAAATGGTTGTAGCCCTAATATACACTAAAAAGGAAATATAGTTAGCATAAAATTGTTTTCATGACCAAAATTCCAAGAAATAACATCCCGAATATTAATCTTATTGATAGAGGAATCAAAATTGAAGAGATATTGAAAATACATGATATTATGATCACAAATTTTGTTCCCACCATATATTATTAAATTATAATTCTTTATGTATGTAATAATATTTGAAACATTTGAAAATCTATAAAAATTATTAATAAAGGTGGTATTTCAATCCTCATCTCCTATACTTTTACTCATTAATATATACTTAGGGAAAACCTTCATCAAGGAGATCTTTTATTATATCATAGAAAAAAGATACACTTACCTATTGAAATTGTTAAAATCAGAATCATCATAATTACTATTATGAAATTCAAACAATTAATTTTCCAAAAAAATAATATCCCCATCCATATCATAATTTTTTTTGGTTTCATGTGCGTAGTTTTATTTGATGATTATTGGGTTTGACCATACAATCATGGAGATCATCAGAGGTTTGAGAGATATCCCTATCCTCTTGAACTATCTTGCTAAAGTCATCATGTTTCAATTAAATATTTTTATACTAGAAAAGAAATGCAATCCTCTAAATACAAAGTATAATATATGTTTATATGGTATGATGGTCAGAAATGATCAATAATAGAGTCCTTGATTGAACATCATCCCATTAATCTAATGCACTAAACCTAAAAAAGATGAGGTAAATCCTACAAGCCATAATTTGATTCACACATTTCATATATCAAGCGAATCTGTCCCCATTAAGGGTGGACTAAATCAAATTATTAAGACCAGTGAACCCACTAATATATCTACTAGAAATATAGAGATTAGTCTTCCCCTTATTTTATGTGTGGTAGGAATAAAATTGAAATATCTAGTCCCTACTCTTGGTGATTGAATTTATTTCCCAAGATTCCTTATTTCATACCAGAGTGATCTTCTCCCGTAATAATTAGAGAGGGAATAAATAATTGGGATAATTTTAAATTTCTAAATTTTTTCCATGTAAGGCTTTTAAAGATATCTAATAGTATTTTCAGAGCTATACACTAACAGAAAGTGAGATTCCAAGGACTGATGAGCCTAAAATTAATATTTGAAATATATTTATTATATTATTATCAATTGTTTTAATTTTCCCAAAAAATATGGATAAAAATAGAATATAAGATCAGATTGAAAATCCAGGGATGTTTTTGAGTGTAGAATGTAGGTTTTACACTAGATCGGACATAATCTCTATCGGTGTAGGGAGTTTTTGAAAAAGATAACTTAGACACAATTAATAAATTACTATATATATAAAGCAAATATATTTTATCCATTTAATGAACTAATCTGAAATCTATATATAACATTTTGAGAGAATATATCAGGGTTATCCACAATACCCTTGACATATATAGAGGTTTCATTTTAGATATGTTTGAAGACACCAACATAACGATGTCAGATCTAGGATCATTATGCCAATGAAGTTTTCAAACCTCACTAATAATAGAAACCTTCGGTCATTCTTCATCAGTGATCAATCCAAAATCATGGTAGGACATTTTTTTTGAATTAATCCTGTTTATTTATCACATGTCGAATGAAGATCAATCCCACAATCAAATATTGATTCATGCATAAACAGTAGACTTATTTGTTCATGCAACCTTTTCCCTCTTCATTCTTCTATTCTATGACAAAATATTGAGTCCAAAATGAAAAATTTCAAGGTTTTTTCATCATGTTTATTGTTTATTATTTTCTCCCCTATTTCATTGAATGGTCATCCTAGGGAATTATTTTGGCTCATGGTTCCATGAATACCTGGTAGCATGAACATTCTTAAGTGAAAATTATCAATATTTCAAATTGATGATCATGATCAAGGGTGTGATCGAGGAGCGATGACGATGAAAGATGATAATAGGTAGATCGAAATGGACCAACAACTCCCATTATTCCTAGTTTTATGCACAACAATGGAATAGGGTGATGGAATATCTTGACACTATAAAAAATATGGTGATTAGAATGGGTTATTTTTCATTTAGAAGGGGTTATAACCACCTTTAGACACTATAGAGGTTGTTACACATAACCACTGCTATAATGGCCACCATATGTAATTAGAGGTTATTCTTGGAAAGCACCAGTAAAATGAACTTTTATTTAGAGGTGGTTATATGAGAATGGGTTTTAAACCCCAATAATTTCACCTTAAATGCACTGTGAACTTCTCAACATCGAGTGGTTTAAACCACCCCTAATTTAATTATCTGTTTAGTAGTGGTTCCAACCATAACTAAATGGCTTAAAAATTCCCAAATGTATGATAATTTCTATTAAAACATTCCCAAAACCCTCACCTTGTAATTAACTTTCCCCCCACCCACCCTCAGACAACCCCTGAGACATATCCCACCCCACCCATGGACAACCATGGGAAAACCCCATTCCACCGCTGAGACACAACCCCATGCCCCTTAGAAAACCTCTTGACACACCACTAGACAACCCCCATGCCACCCCTAGAAAACACAGAGACACAACCACATTCCCCCTAGACAACCCCGTGACACACTTCTGGATAAACCCCATGCCACCCCCAGATAAACCATATGTACCCCACTAGACAACCCGTAGACAAACCACAGATTACCCTGACCACATCAGAATACCCCACTTGCAGACAACTATCGAGGCTTAGGCCCAGGCCCTCTAGGTACAACGTTCCATGGGCCCACCCCAAGCATGCACACCTCTACTTCACCATCACCCAAACGGAATAAAAATTTTCCACACTGAGAATCAAACTATAGACCTGGAGGAACACGACACACAACTTAACCAACCGAGTTAATTTCATTGTGATATATATATACACAATAAATTTTATTTATTTAGATACATGAATTTTGGATTATATATATTTATATATATATTAGTGTATAGAAATATAAATTATATAGTATATTTTTCTATATATAATATATTTGTGTATAATATTTATATAATATATTTATTTGTATAATATATATTTTTATATTAAAAAAATTATATAAAATCGATAAAAATAATTATATTTTTAAATATAAATGTATGTTTCTATGTATATTTATAAATATATTTATATTTGTGTATGTGTATATAAATTTATATATATATATTATAATTATAATATATATATATATATATAGTTGTTTTTATAAACTAATATATATGTGTGTTTTTGTGTAACAATAATATTATTAATTATTCTTATTATTATTATTATTACAACTATTTTTTTAGAAAATAAAAATATTATGTTTTTTTAAAAATAATACGCATTTATATATTTTATAATTTATATTATACAAATATTATATTATATACATTTAAATTATATATTTATGTATGTAATTGTATACATTTATATTATATCAGTATACACAAATATATATATGCACAAAATTAAATGCATTCATATAATTTGAAATATATATAATATAATTTAATGATATATATATTTACTAAATTAATTTATTATTAATATGGTATACTAATATATATATATATAATAATTTTATAATGTTTTTAAATTTAATTATAATGAAATATTTATAATATTATACATATAATATAAATATAATGTTTATATTTATATTTATATTTATATTTATATTTTGTTTATATTATATATATTTGTATATATAAGGTTTTTTGGGGTACATTTTATATATTTGTTTACATAATATAATATAAATGTACGGTATTTATAAAAACATATACAAATTTTATATATAAAAAAATATATTTATAATTACATTTATATTATATATACCAATATTTATATATCTATAAGTATTTGTTTATAGTATGTATATAATGACTTTATATATATATATATATATGTTAGTGTGTTTATAATGAATTTGAAAACATTTGTATAATGCGTATATAATATATATATATATTTATTTGTAGACATGCACAGACACACATATATATATTATAAAATTTTAATTTATATGAGATTTATTTTCAAAAAAAATTTACAGGGGGTTAAAACTCCCTCCAATAAATTTTATTAGTGGTGATTCATGAACCCCTATAATTTCCTAAATCATAGGGGGTTAAAAACCCCATATATTATCATATATTAGAGGGGATTCAATACCCCCAATAATTTTATAAATGCAATGGGGTTCAAAACTCACTCTAATGCATAATATTATAGGGGGGTCACAAGCCCCTCTAATGTATTAATTTATAGGGGGTTCAAACCCCCTTTGATCTAAGGGATTAGAGGCATTTTTTGTACCCCCTCTAATTTAAGAAACTATTGGGGGTTTTGAACCCCCAATGTTTCCATTTTTAAAAAATTCCAATTTACAAATATAAAATATAATATTCAAATGAATATATATATATAGCACCTCTAAAGTCCAACTGAATACTTAGTACCAAAAAATTTTAAATTAGTGGTTATTTTGACATAAGATAATCCAAAATCAAATAAAATATTAAACAATAATGCTAAAAAATTTATAATTGGTGATGAACCCCCTCAAAATTTTATAATTAGAAGGGGTTGTACAGTACCCCATCTAAAAAACCGCCACTAATCTACAAATTTTTTTATAGAGTGAGGTGGTGTTTTACGAGTAGACCGAGGCTTGGATCTTGACTAATGGTGACCTAAATGGTTGGTTGACCTAATATATATGTTTTCTAGAGGGATTAAAAATGGCAGTGAATGATCTGTATGATTCATGAAGAAGCCATGAAATCTGAAAAATTATAACTTACGTAGTGTGTAATCCATAGATACATGCTATGTGGGGCCTTAGCTGTGGTACTAGGGTTTTTATTGAAGAGATAAAGATCAGACACTATGTGCTCCCCACCACCCACCTTATGACCCATGGATGGATGCTCAGTGTGTACTTTGATAGGAAACATGCACAAAAATTATTAGGAATATGGGAACAAGTTGTGTAAATTTAATGGGTCGTGTGCTCAGACACGAGTAGAGTAACATGGGAATCGACACGGGAAAGGCCGAATTTTGTATTACACACTATATACCCTCATTATATTCCATGTACACCCTAAAAATGGACATAGTACACAGGATATGACATGGAATCAAACATGGGTAGAGGAACATGGTAAAAGACATGGGTAGATCTTTATTTGTTAGTACACACTGTATACCCTAATTACATTCCATGAAATTCCTCCTAGATGGCGTGTGTCCATTCATATATTCATTACATAATAGGTTTAATAGATTTTGATATATTGGTAATTTCCCATGATGGTAAAGTGTGTAATTACAACCTCAACATAGGATTGTGATTCTCTTTACGGGTTCAGTATTGGATAGATCTTAGTGAACCCCCTATGGGACCAAAGTGGTATTTTATATCATTATTTGGTGGTGTTTGGGTATCAATTTGACCACCATACAGAGGGGGTAGATCTCATATCTAGAAGGATGATACAACATGGTTTTATTTGTCCCATAGTGCCCAGGGGTGTGATTTTATACATGTATGATGAGATATTTTGAGTTCCATTGAGAACTTTATTGGTGGGACCCAATGATCATGTACCCTTGGATGATCGTCACCTTTTATAGCATATATCGTGAAGTGAGTAATCCCAGAATGATAATTACATTGAGTCATATATTAGTATAATGTGGAAGGTAGTATTGGTTTATAACACTTCAGAATGGTTTTATGTTATGAGAATATACTGTGTTTTTATATTTCTATTTTGAACTAACTACTCTTGAGGTTTTATTCTTAGTTATTTCAGGGTGTCGTATTGGGTATTGTTATACTCTAACCTACATGATCATTTCTCACATTTTTCTTGTCTTATACAGATGAAAGAACTTTTAATGGTACATTTGGATGACTAAGAGTAGGAAAATCATATATTAATCTATAAAGATAGAGAAATAATGATGTATTCATGTATTTTTATTAGTTGGTTTACATTTCAGTATTGTATGGGCTTGGAGATGTGTGTGTTTGTACTGGTATATTAGGATAATACATCCTATGTGTGTGGTATTCTTATTCATCATTGGTCACTAGCCTCTAACCTATATAGGAGAGATTAGGGTGGTCACAATTGTCATATCACTAGCCATGGGGTCCCTATGGGTAAGATCATAATAGGGCGGTATAAGAGGCGGTGAATCTACCTTATGACTAGAG
Organism: Viscum album; assembly: GCA_963277665.1. Classification (NCBI taxonomy): domain Eukaryota; kingdom Viridiplantae; phylum Streptophyta; class Magnoliopsida; order Santalales; family Viscaceae; genus Viscum; species Viscum album. The sequence continues at coordinate 487,755,771 of OY728164.1, forward strand.
TGTACATTTTTGTCTAGCTGTGAGATTGGTTTGGTGTTTCTGGAAATAGTGTGAATGTGTTTTGAGTTTGGATATAATGAATGTTCTTACAATGTTGGTGGAGTGGCCAATGTATGTATTCAACATGACTCTGATAACCTTATTGTAAACTCTGTACATGTATAAACTGTTTGAAAGGAAAACATTGGTATTTTTATCATATATGAATGGGTTGTGATTTACAAAACCATATTGAGTTAGCTCCCTAGATATACTATATTACATTAGTATGAATTTTATATTTTATGATTCATTTTTGAAGACAAACAGCGAGGATTCCACTATATCCAAGTGACATGTCTTTACTACAAAGGAATTTTTAGAAGGTAGTACCTTAGTGTGAGATTACAACAATTCCACCAACCATATATGATGAAATTACTTTTTAGGGATCCAAATAAGCTGAGTATTATATAAGTGTTTTATATTATGTGACCTCCAAGTTTTTGGGTCAAGACATACCCCCAGGCGGCTGAGGACTAGGTTGGTTCAGTCACCCATGTTTTCCACCTCATGAGGATGCCGACAGATCAGATGGAATTCCTCACAGTGTGTCTTCATTAGGGATATTTTTGGTTATGGTGGAGTATTGATACTTAATCATATAATGATATGTTTCTCTCATTTTTATATTTGGGAAGTCTCTTCAGGGAGGCATTTTATCCAGTCACATTGCAGTTAGTCAAAATGTAAGCTCTTCTATATTCATAGTATGGATATTTAACCAATGAAGATTATTTTATTAGGTTTAATAATCTCTTGTGATATTACCTAGATATTTTGAGATATACTATAATCATGTAATTTACCTCTTATCTTGGATAATATCTTGATATTATGGATTTAGTGATACCACAATGCATTCCCAAATATGTTTGAGTTATTGAGTGGGATATAGTTGTAGAGCATTTTTTGGAAGAGTAGACACCAATAGTGGCCACTTGTAGAAGTAACACAAGATATGAGATCTCAGTAGTTTGTAGTTGATGACGTTAATAGTGATATAGGCATGAGAGCCAGTTTAGGAGGCGATCCTCAGATAGAGGATCAACGGTTCAAGGATATTAGAATTTCATGAGTTAGCTGAGAAAGATTTGGTTCTTCACACGAAATGGTTGAGGACATATTTTATGGGATTTTATATCCTATAATATAGTTTATATAGAAAAAAGGTAGATAACACTCAAGAATTTATAAAGTAAGCAACAAGGAGGTCTACAGGGTGAAAAAAGTGGAATAGGGGTGGGTTTAGTATCAAAAGGTAGTATATTGTTTGACCTATTACCACCACTACCTCTAGGTGGTCTATTCCATACTCAGGGACCCACTGGAAATGGACATCTACAACTATAGGTAGTTGAGACCTTTAATCAAGATGCTCCCAACATGATTAGAGGTATGATCTGTGTTTACTCTACATTATCTAAATTACTAATCGTCATGAGTGTGAGACACGAATATCTTTATTCTAATATAGTTCATGACATAGAGATTAATGTTGAGACATTGGATTGACCCATGCTCTTGGAGACTGATAAAGGAGGTGACATAGTGACCACGCACATATTCCAATAGTATGGCCTAACACTTGAGGTGAGAGATTAATATGGGTTTTTATTTGTTAAAGTGATGTGGTGTTATGAATTCATCTTAGTTGAGGATTGGTTATTCATTGTTATTTCCCATATTAACAATTTTAGGTGGATTATGTAGTGTATCTTTAATGAGAGATAATGGGTTTCCTTTATATGTGATAATTAAACCCGTGAAGAGAATAAAGGGATCATATGTATGAGAGTTTATATTATTACTCACGAGTTAGCTAGCATGACTTCTGGAGTTATGGGGTTTATGGGTTACTAGTTTCTTGTAGTGGTGGTATAATACGATGAAGACATTTGGGGTAATGTGATCCGCTTACCTCCCCATAGATAGATAGAATTGAACATTGAGTTACACCCTGGGATGACACAGATATATGTTTTATTATATTATATGGATCCTATTAGACTTCAAGATAATAGAGTGTTGATGGTGGAATTACAAAGAAAGGGATTTTTGAGACCCAACTATTCCCCAAAGGTAGCCCCAATGTTTTTCTCTAAGAAGGAGGAAAATATATTGATATTATATATGGATTATGGGAAGCTAAAAGAAGACACCATGATGAACAAATATCCATTATTGAGTATCGCTAAACTCATCGATTAGTTGAGAGGGGAATGTTGATTCTTGATGATTGAGATTAGATTAAGCTCTCACCAGTTGGGAGTACATGATGAGGATATAACAAAGGTGAAGTTATCATGTAATTATAATCAATGTGTGACTATGTGTGGAATTCATGTTTGATGAACCTATGATAGTGTTTATGGGAATCTTAAACCAGATCCTTAATCCTTTATTAGGTGGGTTTATGGTAATATTTTCCGATGATACCTTAGTGTACAAGACATCTGAGGAGAAGCATGTGAGATAATTGATAATGATTTTAGACACAATATGAGAGATATGGTTTTACATGAATATCTCTATGAGAAATTATGGATTCAAGAATTCCACTTTTTGGGAAATGTTATCTCATCTGATGGTGTAGTAGTTCACCTAGTGATGGTAGAGGCAATGTCCGGTTGAGATCCACCGAAGATCATGATGGAGGTGTGGATCTTCCTCGGGATTGTAAGCTACAAGAGGTTCATTCCCGATCTTTCTAGGATAAAGGAAAATAAGAATATATTTTTCTGAAAAGGGATACCTTTCATATGAACAAATAAGTTCTTGTAGGCTTTTAATGAGATGAGGTAGAGGATAGAAAGCACCCCATAATGATATTTATAGTGGATGAGTTTCAAGTATGCAGTGTTCTACGACAACTTAAGCAATAGAATTAGTTGTGTACTGATATTTAGGATGATTGTGATTACATATGTGTCTCTAAAGTTGAGACCAAAGGAGTACAACTACACGACCCATGATCTTTAGTAAAAAGTAGTAGTCTTTTCCTAGAATATTTTGCAACAATACCTTATAGTATTGAAATTTACCATCTACTATGAACATAAGAGTCTCACGTATGTATTCTATTAGAAGTCTCCTAACATGATACAATGAAGATAGCTATATTTTCCTTAGGATTATGACTTATAGTAGTCTATAAATCTATGTAGGAAAATATTGTAGTAGATTCCTTTGGTATGAGAACTTTTTCTCAGTTTTTGACCAAGGCTTTATACCAGTTAGCCTCATTACAGTTGTACTCAGTGGACAGGTTTGGTACTTCATATCTTTATTTTATGGTTGTTTCCCCACAACTTTTAAATTATTTCTTGGAAACTCAAAATGTAGATATGAACTATAATACCTTATGGAGTTAGATATCCTCGCGATGTGCTTCTGATGGATTTTTGGAACGTGGGGGCACATTATCATTATTAGAGGATAGAACTATAGTACCAGGGATGTTGGGATATGATTTTATGGGTGAGTATCACATATACCTTTTGGCGGTATATATAGGTGTGGAAAAGATGTACCTAGACATATAACATCAATTTTGGTCTCTATACATGAAGAAGGGTGTAGCAGAGTTTTCCATTTGATGTCATAATTAATTGTAGGTGAAGGTTGTAAGCACAGTTCTAGAGAGTTTATCTTATTCCCATGAGGAGCCAAAGTGGAAGTGGGATGTGATATATCTGGAATTTTTGATGGGGTTACAACATATATCAGTAGGACACGATTCTATCTAGCTAATCATAGGCTAACACAGGAAGTAGTGCCACTTCCTATCCTCCTAAGAGAGGTGTTCAATAGACATATTGGGACGCCTTTACAGGTTAGATATAGTCTATATCCACTAAGTTAACTTATTTTTCATTTCATTCCATGATTTTCTTCTTCACGTAATGATTATGGAGAGGACCATTGATGGCCTTTGTGACTTAGTTACAATTGGGAATAACATTTCATGCCCAAACTAATGACTAGACTGATCAAACCATTCATTTTTCAGAGAACATGATGTGGTATTTTATTTTGAACGTTTTCTATACTTGGGGTGATCTTCTACCCATAGTAATGTTTTCATATTAAAATGGAAACTATTACACCATTTTCCTGTTAACATTTGAGGCCTTTTATGGGTGACCTTGTAGGTTAACACAGTGCCAAACCAACCATGGAGAGTTAAAAACAATGGTCCGAGAGGTGGAGTTGACTATGATATAGATTCTTTAGATAATATAAGAACTAATGAAGACTTTATAGATATTTTATAATTCCTATAAAAAATAAAGACGGAATACATTAATGTTCGAAGAGCGAGACCATATTTTTCTAAAGGTCTCACCTCGATATGGATTATTAATATTTTTTTAAGGAGAGAAATTATCTCTAGGATTTATTAGACCTTTCTAGATACAACACAAAGTTGGTGAGGTATCATATCACTTGGTTATCTCACCATAGTTACACTAGGTTCATGATGTATTTCATGCTTTATATCTGAGGATGTACATGTATGACCCATAAAATTTTATCGACCAGGGAAAGATGGACAATAATAATTGAGATACCGATATAGAGTAAATAGGGGAGATCAAGGATTAAATGGGTAGGATCCTCCACGGGTGAGTGAATCATTTGGTTCATGTATGATGGTAGCATATTAATCTTTAGGAGAGAACCTGGGAGTGGGGTACTATGATAAGAGCTAAGTAATCAAATCATTTAGGGTAATAACTTCACATTTTTGGATGAAAATACATAATATAGAGAGAATTTAATGTATTGTTTTTTCTTGTAACTAATTTTAATATGTATAATATTATTTTCAGAACTAGGAACTGAGATGACATAAGATTTTGAGGCCGGATGTGGTAGAAATTATTATTTTAAATATATTAATTATTTTAATATGACGTGAACATAATTTTCCTAGAAAAAATGGAATAAATTAAAAATAGAAGAATATATTAGAAATATATTGATATATTTGAGTTCAGAATAAAGGGGTTTACCCTAGGAACGACATAATCATTTTTGACAATGGGAATTAGTGAAAACATTGTAGTAGGAGAAAATAATAAAGAAATATATATTTAATTTATTTTATAATAATGTTACAGAATCCAAATTCTTCCATTATATATAACCAGTTATGGAAAATATTAGGGTTATATCACTAACATAAGAGATCTAGAGAGGATACATTAGAGAGACATTTTCAGGTGACAACAGATTGAGATTGTATTGAGGATCACTGCATTAATAAAGGTCATGGATCTCAAGAATGATGGAAACACATAACTATTCTTTATTACTGATCAATCCAAATACCAGGTAGGTGCTTCAATTTTTGTGGAATCATATCTTTTATTAAACCAATTTTAACATGGATCAATTACACACACAAAAACTCATTCGCTTATTAACTAATGATTTGTTTTAAGGATGATTTATTTTTTCACAGTTTTTTTCTCTTCACTCATATATTCTATAATAGCCGATCACAAATTAAATTAATAAAGGTAGAGGTTCATTTTTAATTTTTATTTTCTCCTGGTTTTCTCCCTCATTTCTAAATACATTCATCATAGTAAATTCCTCTTTACTATAGTTTAAAAAATAATACCTTTTTGATCATTGCATGAATGTTCTTTGGTGAAACAGATGAATTCCATAGGGTGAGTATTTTAGTCAAGGAATTGATCAAGGTGTGGCATTGACATATGATAGTTGTAGGAAGATCAAAATTAGCTAGTGGTTCTCATTTATCTGGTTTTTATGCTTGATGATGGTGTGGGATGATAACATGAATCGATCAAGAATTTTTGGAGCAGATCAATTCTTGGATTCTAACGAGCAGTGATAATGAGGGTTGACCAACCATAGATCGATGATTCCTAATGAGATCAATGTTGGTGATGAAATATCCAAATGAAGCATTATGAAAACAAAAAAAATTGAAAATTCTATAGTATATTTCTTGTAATATTGAGATACAATGTCATGCAGGGAATTGGATTTAGAACTAGGGTTTTTGTGGAATGGATAAGGATTGAATGCAATTCGGTCCCAACAACATTCCATATAACCCATGGTTGGTGTCTCGACATGTAATATGGGAGTACATTATCATGTTCATGACCATGAAAAAAGGAAGAGGTCGATCATAGAGGTTGAGTGATTTACTCATACAAGGAAGTAGTACACAAGATGATTTGGGTACGCATACATGGGTAGAGGAACACTAGGACAAACATAGATAGGTATGAATTTAGAAGTACATGTTGTGTACCCTATGTAAACACCATTATTTTATTAGATATGTCTTGGATCACTTTTTATCTTCAGTATAGTCCATTTTCAGTTTGGTGTGACACCTTGGTCATTTCAAATGAGGGTATAGTTTGAACTTATTCCATTGACATAGGATTTTGATCCCCTTTATGGGTTCAGTATTGGATTGAGTTTGGAATTTCCTCCTATGTGACTAGGGTTGGATACTATATCATTAATAGGTGGGGTTATTGCTATTAGAATGAACAACATGTATAGAGAGTTGATCGTTTATCTAGTAGGAAATTTTTGTAGGGTTTTTCGTGTCCCCTAATGTCCTTGGGTGTGATTCTAATGAGTATTTCTTAGACATGACCCAATAATCATGACATATTAGATAATAATATCAATTGATTACATGGATTTTGGAGTGAGAACTCCAAGAATGAGTGTTTCCATGAATCCATGAGCAGTATCCTATAATTGGCATTATTATTTGAGACCACATAAGACTAGTTTTCTATAATGAATGTATATGGTTTTTTATTGTATTACTTTTATGAGATGACTAGTAATGATTCTTTAGATGTAGTGATTTATAAGTGTCCTTCTAGGAACTATTATAGTCATCCCTACATGGTATTTTTTCACACATTTCGTATTTAAATTAGATGAAATACCTTTTTATGTTACTCTATTAGGACCAGGAATAGGTGGAGATTAGATTGAGTTATATTTAAAAAGGTATATGTCAGTGTTCATTTGAATGTAGTCCCATTTCTCAATTAGGATAGAGAAATTATCATAGGGGGGGGCTTGTATTTGACCCCATTATCACTTTTAGTATTTCATTGTTATACTCTGATTGTGGGTTTATTAATGTAACCATTCATTGGTATCAGTTGTTTTTAATTTCGACAATATAAGGACTAAGAGATGTGTACACATGTACATATACATTAGGATAATGCCTAACTTGTGTGGGACATGTATACAAGGCACTATTAAACGTACCCTATCCAATTATTGGTGGGATAGGGGTGGCCAGACTCAGCCTATAAAATTCCGGACATGCCTTCAGGGTACAGGTTGTGAAAAAAAAAAAAATTTTACCATCCATGGTTATCAAAGTGGTGATCATATTTTTATAGGAATGAATCAAGTAAAAGTTATAATCTTTACTATAGACCAAGAACCAATGATTTTACCCATATTGAGATTTATGTTTAATACAAATTGTATTATATCCAAATGATTTGATGTTAAGGCCCATGAAGATGCTAAGATGAGACTAGGTCTCAGTGATATCTATCATGATAGGGTGTCTCTTTTTTATAAACCCTTTTAGGGTACTAGAGGTGGAAATATTAGCTAGACCCTAAAAATTACAAAATAGTATATTCATTTCAAACATTTATTTTATTTTGAGATCTTTCCACCTAAGGTTGGAATCATTGTAATAGAAGCTTTCTATGATTTTATATTCTTTATCACTTGTTGTGTTACTAAGTTGGGAGAAATTTTTTCTTATTTATAGATATCAGCCTCTATAGAGGAATTCAAATTGGTGATTTAGACCACCATGTCAACCCCTTTATAGGTATCATCATATCTAGGTGATTTATTTAAATTAGGTTGATAGTCAAGTGGAATAGATAGAGATGGGCCATCGTACGAAAAATATCCAGTTATTCTAGTATATTTATCATCTTCCTCCACCAATTGAATCCATTTATTTCAAACAATTAACTTATCTATTAAAAATAAATAAAACTTTTCAATGTTTTTCTAAAAAAATAATTTTTTTCTTTATCATATTACCCATTTTTAGTGGGGTACTTTTTATATCTAACCACCTATTTATATTCGGTAATGAGTGTATTAGTACTATTATCCATTTCCATGTGTCCTAATATAACATCTTATATCATCATAGGCTTATCATGGGGCATCTTGTTATCCTTCAGTTTATGTGGTATTTTAGTGTCCTTTACTTTATTAAAACATATTATAGATCCATTTATTTATCCATTAAATTGTACCGGCTTATTTTTAATCTTCTAGAGTTTTCTATGATTTGAGATCCCAAGAAATTTCATCTTAAAAAGTGTGTAGTATCCAAGGATTTGTTCGTATTGAAATTCCATATACATTTTATCTCAATTGACAATGAGTTTCACACTATCAAAACTAGAGTGTATGAGATCCACTTCAATAAGAATGATGACATTATAACCATTATTTGATTAAATTATATTATCATCAAATTCAAGAGGCCCCCAAAACAGTTTATGATTTACTTGAGAATTTATGGATACCAGAAAACCCACTGAGTCCATGGATCCTCACCCATATCTGGTTGTTAGAGTGCTTTTAATTGTTGTGATTAATATTCAGCTCCAATTTTGAGATCCTAAAAATTCAACAATTGTAAATAAATCGTATTTTACTAAGTTAATTAGAATCATTTAGTTTTATTAATAATACATTTATTTTCTTTGTGTGTTTCATTTGACAATATCTTAATGAATATTATTATGAATTATAGTAAATCATTGTTATCTTTAGTTTGGAATTGCATATATTACATGATACCAGACACACCAAATTTATTTAAATATATATAAATACTAAAATAACGGGTTTTTATATTCTACCCCAATTAAATGTATATTACCCGAAAATTTTAATAAATTTAATTAAAAAAATGAGGGCAATTATACCATATTAAATCACTTGGTTCTTTTGTTTCTTCCTCATACTTATGATTCTCACATAAATATTTGACCCAGTGAGTGGTCTTATTTCATAGTATATTATCTCTATAATATATTATTTCTACCAGTTTCTCCTCATAGTAGAGATAATGTTCTAGTGTCACTACCTATGAGTTCAATACATATAAAGGGTTATGTATGTACATACATAAACATGATACATATAACATATCATGCACATTAGAGACATTTTATTGATGTGAAAGAAGATAATATACCATCAAGATATGATCAGTGATTAAAAATGGGTTAATGTATCCTGTGATTAATATTAACCATTTTCTAAATCTCATAACCAACTTACACAGTGATATTTTAAGGAATAAAATATCTTTTACTTCAAATTCTAGTTCTCATAAATGGTTATCCATGTTGATCTTCATTCAAATTTGGTATGTTTTAATGTTACGATGAATGGTTTTAATATTCTATGAAATTTCTTGAGAATGGTACAGTGAAAGTATCTTAGACAATCAAATTTCTTCCCAATATATTGGGCTTATACACCTATTCCTATAGAAAGAGTCATTTGGTTAAATTTGAATGAGATATAATTGAAACTATTGATATATGATAACTCTACCAGGGGAAAGAGTATATCCCAACGTGCTTTGAAATTCATTAAACATGATCTCAACACATCTTCCAAATTTTGAATTGTCCTGTTAGATTTAACATCAATCTAAGGTTCATAATAATTGTTCACATCGAAATCTATGTCAAATACTTTTTTAGGGGTTATTTTAAATTTTATGGAAAACCTCATATATCTATTAGTTACAATTGAGTTTGGTACTACATACATCCATACCAATTAATTTTTTACATATTTTCATGTTTATTGAGTAAGAAATTTTCTCTATTATCAATGAAATAAAATGACATCATAAGACGATCTACTAAAACCCAAATAGAATGATGAACATTATATGTATTTGAAAGTTCCATAATCATATCCATGGTGGTGCTCTCTAATTTTCATATAGGTATAGGAAATGGTTATATCATCCCCTTAGACTTCTATCATTATTAATTAACATTATATCTCACTAAGCATTAATATACATATTCAACAATATCCATATTCATTTTATTTCACTAGATATGATTATGGATAAATCTATTCATCCATTTTAATTTTAGGATAGAAAGATAATGATGATCTATTTTATTCATCTAATAACTCAATATTCAACTTTTCTATTGATGTGGCACATATTTAATTCCTAAATATCACCATTTTATCATTTTTCATGTTAAAGTTTTTAATATTTCATACCGTTTTATGTATCTTTATATCCCCCTTATATGCTTATTTGATCGTATCATATATGTAATATTAAATATCATTTTTGGAAATATATAATTTTTATCCATTTATAATGATTTAATGGTCAATTATTTTCAAGTCAATGATTATTGGGTATCCCTATTAACTCATCCTGGATAAGGTAGAATATTCTTTTCTACTCACAGAATCAACCACATTGGTTTCCTTCCTAGTGCAGTAATGTAATGAATAGTCATCATCTTTAGTCAAATACCACTATATCCTTTGACTAGAGATCAATTACTTCTATCAAAAATTATATTTTATGATACTTTGATTATAATGTACAAAAAAAAATTCACTATGGAGATAAAAACTCTATATATTAAATGAGTATATTATCATTGCTACTTAAATTTTTGGAATTTAGTAATTTTTATGATGAACCCTTAATTTGTATGAGTCATATTCCACCACCATGTCATTTTTTATTAGGAAACATCACAATCACATATTTGAGGTATCTTTTTATTTTATAATCCCTAATTCACTTTGAGATAATGTCAGTAAAGTTTAAATGAGAAATCTATTCTTATAATCAACTGATATATATTAACATTATTATATATTTAATAACATCACACTATTCTATGTCAATATGGGTAGTGGATTTTAATACAATGAGGAATTTATAAAAACCATCTAAATTATATTTTTAATATAAAAAAACAATCAGATTTGTTATAGAAATTGATACAGGACATTCCTCAATCATATATTTCATTGAAGGGTATATAGATATACCCTTGATTGTGGTAACATGACACAGAAATGATACATTACACAGCTAGAGTTCACACATACTAAATCTGTAATATAGTTTATCCATTCTCAAGGTCATCCACATAATCCTAAAATAATCATTATAATATTACTTTCTATACAAATATATGATAATATTAAGAAAAACGAATACAATAATTTTTTTAATTTATCCCTATTGATTTTATTCATCATATCCACGAATAAAATAGTGTAATTTATAAGTATTAATGGAATTATGATGAATTCATAGTTTTTATATCAAATAAATTTTTTAGAGATATATGCCCTTTTCACAGAGAAATGATGATTTTTTTATTGATAGTGAATTTTTTAGAATTGTTAATATCCTTATAGTTGATTAGAAAATTCATAAATATGGGATATATGATACTTTATATTGATCATGATCTTGTTATGTTCACAAAAATTAATTCTTATACACATTAATATATGTTTCTTCTTAATATTGAGTAATGTGTCACCCCATGGTGAAGAAAAGTTTTATATAAAACACTTATCCATATTCTCTTAGAGATGCTTCTTCAATTCCTAACACATATTTGAGTCCATTATTCAAGAAGTATTTGATATAGTTGTAGCACAATGTATGCATTTTATAAAAAAATTAACCTCATGATCTGAGGGAAGATTATAAAACCTCTATATAAATGAATCATGATATTCCCAAAAATTATTCATATTGTAAATATTTATTTCCCCCTTACCAATTTGGATTTATATGCCTCATTGTGAGGTATAAATATTCCTAGAAGGGAGAAACTTCCATATAAGCTCATAGTCAGACTTTAATTGATAGATAATCATGGGTTGACTTGGAATATAATATGTGAATTTCATATTTTAGAAATTGATAATCAATATTTTTAGGGAGAGAAAATCCCTTCCCAAAATCACTACAAATTATAAAAATGTAAAAATTAATATAATAACAAGAAATATATTCATACAGACCTCAAATGGAAAAGTGTTATATAACTTGTATGAAATAATCACAACATCGGGTGTCATCTCCAATAATTAAATATCAAATTCTTGATATAGTGATTCAATATTCCCTATAAAATATCAGGATATGAAATAATGAAAATAACCATAAAATAAGACATAAATAGATACAGAGTAGAGAATTAGTATACCTTTCACCACTTCATTATCATGATCTACTTTATCAGTTGTGAGCACATTGGTTATTCCTTATTCCATTGGTTTTGGTGGATGGAGAAGTTTCTTAATCTTATTGTCCCTTAGATTTGGTATTTTATTTTTATGATACAAGAATTCAATGAAATTGAAGTACTGATGTATATATGGTTCATTTAGTGGTACATCCATACCCTCCCTTATATTAGCAGACTTATTTCACATTATTTGAAAATTATGTTGTCACGAACCGAATCTGGTCGCTGCCAAAACCGGCACCAAACCCAGCCTGTAACATGACCCAAAGGGCATTACCTATCCCCACAGGCTGGCACAAGTGCCCGGATATCAGTAATTTAGGTTTGGGAATGATTTACCCGAGTATGAAAGCATAAAACATTAAAAACAATCCATAATATAAAACTGAAATTTTTGAACCAAACAGGACTTAAGTAAAAACCAGAACTTAGTGCATTGGATTAAAGATAATACAAGTGGTCAAAATAAAAATAACTATAGCAGCAAGGCATCCCCAAGGACTCCACACGACTAGGGGTCATCGCCCCTAAGCTATCTCCACAACTCCGCACCAAGGATGGGAACTAACTCCCTGAACCGCCATCACCATTAGCCTTTCCTTTACCTGAATCAAACATAACCAAGTCAAATTACACCCAAGGGGTGTAAGTAGGGTGTGAGCCTAAGCCCAGTAGGATACCACCAACTAATTCCAAGGAGTAAAAAATACAATGTGAAAAACCAAGATGTTTTCAAACGCATGGAAAATTAGTGTTAAAATTTCAAGAAATGAAACCTCCAATTGAAAATAGTTTTCAATCCAAAATTTTTAGGAAATTAACACATTAAAATAGAAATGTTAGATACTATCATTTACATCCAAACAAACCCTAAGACATGGGTAAATACTACAAATCCAATGAGCAACAACATTGGGAACACCCCTAGGCACTAGGTTGTCTTGGGCCCTATATACCTCGTACCTCGGTGTAAAGTAACCATAGAAAAATCCATTCTAATGCACGAGGCACTAGTAGGGAACATAACCATAACCTAGTGGTCCCCAATAATCATCCACATAGTTTTTTTAGAGTTTCCTTTATCCAAATGCTATGTGAAACAGGGACAAAACCAATCCGGTCCACTAGCCGTACTAGTACAAATCCGCCCCACCTAGGTACCTGGGATTCCCCTTTTGTGCTCAATAAATTTTAGCATGCAACATAAATAAATTTTCATATAAAACAACATTACTGGTCAAACACCACCAAAACAGTAGCTATCACTTTTTATACCACTTAAAACACGCAAAAAAACACTTAGATTTTTCAAAAAACAATTCCTCAAAATCCCGTAGTGTTTCGGACACAAAACTCCTTATAAACCTAACTTGCATACTATGTGAATTTTTTTTTAAGTTTCCAAAATAGAAAGGGAAGCCTACTACATTTCATTAGAAACACAGAATCATTTTTAGGTCACCCCCATATGGTTCAAGAGACGACATCATTGCATAATCTCGATTTTTACACAACACAACTCTTAGAATTTCATGTGGTTCACAAACACCATTAAAACCAGATTTTTCAGCAACAAAAATAAGGGATAATCAATAAAAACAGTATTTTTATCCCCATTATACTTAAATAAAATCAACTAATTTCTTATTGGGTATCCCCAATTAAACTAAGAAAACATTTCTATGAAGAAACCCCCAATTTCACATGAAATTGGAATTTAGGATTCATTCTAAATACAAACACCACTAAAACTATTTTTTTCAGCAATAATAAAATTAACTAAGAATTAAAATACCAAAAAAATAGTAGCCAATTCACAATGATTTAATAAACAACCGAATCACCTACCAAAACCAAAGTAACCCTTGAATCCTTTGTGCGAAAACTCAAACGCACCACCGCCACACCTCAAAGAAGGTAAACCAGACCTAAAACCAGAATTTCATACCATGAAACACAATATAAAACCCTAATTTTTAAACCCTACTTTCTGGACATTAGGTACTTCAATGATAAGGGAATAAACCCTAAGTAAATTGGACGTAACCCTAATCAAATTGAAAGATGAAAGAAGGAGAACAACTTACTTAAAATATCTTGTAGAAATCGCCCCCAAAAATACCAGCAGCTGATTTTAAAAATACTCAAACCTTCAAAGGAGGTTTGAAAAAGGATAAGGAGATCATTTAGGAATTTTAATGGGGGGAAAAGAGTAAAAATTGAGAGAGATATGAAGGAATGAATTTACCTCTTCAAATCTAGTTGATTTTAGAAACTTTAATAAGCTTAGCAATCAATAGAGATGAAGAAGAGCCCCAAAGAGGGGAGAGAGAGCTTGTGCGCTCTACAGGGTTCATGGGGCGCGTTTGAGGCTTGGAATCACCGAAAAATCCTTAAAAATGAATAAGTTATTAATTAATCAAATTTTATTTTTAAAAATGGAATTGGGCTTTCGGGTAGGCCCAATCACTTAAATAAAAACCCATATACACCTTGGTTATGGATTTCCAAATGCTCGAAATTTCAATTGTGGCGTTAATATATCAGGGGATGACATTTAGGATTTGTAATGAGTGAAAAATATTAAAAAATTTATAAGTTATAAAAGAAACAGAATTTATTTATAAATATGGAATTGGGCTCATGGTTTGGCCCAATTCATGAAAACTCACCTATTCTCCATAAAACCTTTGGAAACCCCAAAAAAAGCATTAATGGAAATTAAAATAAATATACAGTTAAAATAATCTATGTATGTGACAATTCTCCCCACCATGAAAACTTTCCTCCCCGGAAATTCACTGTAAGGCCAAAGCAACAACCAAACCCAACTGAGAAACCAGGAGTTACTCCTTTGCCAGGTTTCTCCCCCAAAGGCCAAAACACCTCCACTGATCAATGGAGGAAGGAATACTCTCCCAATCCAAACTTACACCACCTTCCTGAAACAATCAAGAACATTAAGTCTTTATCCCAAATGAAAACTCTTCAAACACAATCTGAACAAGGCTCATGAAATTTACCCAAACAAACAAGAATATCAAACAAGGTTACACTTACTGTGATATAACTAAACCACTGGGAACTATCCAATCCCAATGTTTACCCAAGGAAGATATATGAGGTTATATAGTTCCGAAAAAGACTACCCACTTCCAAGCCAAGAACAAGGACAAATGTGAGTTACTTGTACAAGGATACACAAATGGGCTCCCCACCATAAGAACCAACCATCTTAACTGACCAATATGCGCCGAAACAGAAAGACCCCAAAACATAAAGAGTTGGGACAACCGCACGGTTAGCCCACGCTGTTTGGGAAACTGTTCTCTAACCATGTGGATCCTTATACCTACATGGTTTTCTGGTGAATGGTTACTACAAAATGTTCACTAAACATGTCTAGACAAATCCAAAACCTTTCCCCCAAACCCAAAGGAAACCAAAGGGGAAAAGAAAGTCATTGGGAGATAACATGGGGATCAGGCCCTCCACCTCTTTCCATTAAACGGGAACAAAATAAGAAAGATGACAAATCCAAATGTTTAAACTATTCCCATATCTCATACTGAGAACATTTCGTTGTATAAGGATAAAAACAACACTGGGATTTCCTCTGACTGCGTGCCAACTTCTCTCTGGGACCTATGGCTGGAGATGGAATGATTGAAGCATATTCGGCCTCACAGTTAGGATTTGGAAATGCCCAAATAGAATTTATTCTTCCGATGCTACAAAAAACTACACACAATCTTAGATGGGTTCACCAAGACATAACACACTCCAGAACTCACTTTACCCTAACTTGGAAATTTACTGAAATAAGGGTTTAGAGGATGCACTCACATCACACCTTGTTTCTTTTGGTGATAAAAAACAGAAATAAAGGACCCATATAAACACATTCCTCTAAAATAGAGGATGTAGAGATCTCCCAAAAGGAGAAACACTTCTGAAAAAAATAGACTCGAAAAATATTGTACAACTTCACCTTTACAATCAAACGAGCACACAACATCACATCGCGTCACCAAACATGACCAAAGAGACTGATAGAAATAATAAAAGTAGGGGGCCTTACACAACACCAACAAACATCACAACATTCCAAAAAGTGTCCATAAGATCCTGTCGTGGCCAGATTTACCACAATGGTGGTTTAACATAAACCCCTTCTTAGAAGAGAGTACGAAGGACTTATAGGCCCCCTTAAACACTATCCATACTGAAAACCCCAGACAACTTTCACCTTCGATGAATCATGTATCTTATGAAACTAAGGTCTCTTTCAACCATCCACAAGCACTCTTCTGCAATAAGAGGATCTGAAAAAAACCATGAAATTAAATGGTGTAAACACATTCTACAAAGCTCAAGAAAATATTCGTTACATTGATCAACTGGATGATTTTCCAATGGCAAAAAAAATTCTGGTTGCACTTCAGTTGTGCACTAAACCATAATGGGGGCATACCTTATCCAATGAGAGAACCCAAGGACCCAACCAAGATAGTCCATTGGTCAAAACATGCCACAAACCAAATCCAAACACATGAAGGGAACCACCGTAAAGGCATCCCAAAACATTTTTCAAAAAAGACCACTAACCGTCCCTACAACACAGCTTATCGACCAAACACAATCCCAAAACACAGTTAAAATAGAAGGGGTTCTTGGACTCAAAACATCCCACAACATCAACATTTTCAACAACCCATAATAAAAACCATAAAAAACAAATAATCAAGACATAATGTTTTTCTTTAAAACCAATTATTTGATAACAAATGGTTTTGCAGTTAGCGTATCCTCCAATGATACCCCATGGGCCACACACATGAAGGTTTCTGTGCCACACCAAGCACCCTCCTCATATCTGTCCCGACACTCATCTAGTCACGCCATCAACCATCCATCATCCCATATAACCCCATGCATGTGGTCACTCACGGAAATACCAAAGGTTAAAACAAATATTATTTCCAGTAAAAAAACAAAATGGTTAACCAACCCAACATTTTTCTCAAGACTGCTAACAATGAGATCAAAATCCCAATTAACATCTTGAAAAAATTTTCATAAGGACACAAACATTTAGAAAAGAACTCACTTTAAAGTTATTCACATCAATTTCAAAACATCTCGTCCCATTAAAATACCCTTTAATTGTTTAGAAAACTATATTGGAAACACTTTTGAAAACCAACTTCAATATGGTTCCGGCTTTCAAAAGAGGTGTAAGCATACTATTTTACATTTCAGAAAAATTCTAAAAATTCAGTTCCACCATTTAATAAATAAAAAAATTCCATATTTATTTGAAAATAATTTCACAAAAACTTTACACTTCTTAAAACCAAGTCAGTTTAAAACCAAAGTTCCAAGATTTCAAAACTAAAAAACACAAGACAATGCGAGAAGAAACTAGTTTCAGTGGGTGACTTGGATATATGGTTGGCGGACATATTCCAATTACTTCACTATCACTGAGAGTGTTCTAGGGAATATCCCCGGCTCCACATGTCTTACCATACCCTGCGAGTTCACTGAGACCTTTAACCCAACTCCATTTTCATTTCCTCTAATCATCACCAGACCAAGAAACCCAAAAGACATAGATAAATCCCGACTTACCCTGGTGACTTGAATCCCGACATTAGGTGTGGTGATCAAGAACACTACCCATAATCGGAATTTCATGTCCTGAAAATCTTAACTCCAGACTATCTGGACTATTTCCCAAATAACATGACTCAAATAGAGCCAACCTCCTCTGATACCAATTTGTCATGAACCGAATCTGGTCGCTGTCAAAACTGGAACCAAACCCAGCCCGTAACATGACCCGATGGGCGTTCCCTATCACCACTGGCTGGAACAAGTGACCGGGTATCATTAATTTAGGTTTGGGAACGATTTACCCGAGTATGAAAGCATAAAACATTAAAAACAATCATAATAATATAAATCTGAAATTTTTGATCCAAACAAGACTTAAGTAAAAACCAGAACTGAGTGCATTGGTTTAAAGACAATACAAGTGGCCAAAATAAAAATAATTATAGCATCAAGACATCCCCAAGGACTCCACATGACTAGGGTTCATCGCCCCAAAGCTATCTCCACAACTCTGCACCAAGGATGGGAACTAACACCCTGAACCGCCATCACCCTTAGCCTTTCCTTTACCTGAATCAAACATAACCAAGTCAACTTACACCCAAGGTGTGTAAGTAGGGTGTGATCCTAATCCCAGTAGGACATCACCCAATGACTCCAAGGAGTAAGAAATATAATGTGAAAAAGCAAGCAGTTTTCAAACGCATAGAAAATTTGTGTTAAAATTTCAAGAAATGAAACCTCCAATTGAAAAAAGTTTTCAATCCAAAATTTTCATAAAAATAACACATTAAAATAAAAATTTTAGATACTATTATTTACTTCCTAACACACCCTAATACATGGGTAAATACTACAAATCCAATGAGCAACAACATTGGGATCACCCCAAGGCACTAGGTTGTCTTCGGCCCTATATGCCTCATAACTCGGTGTAAATTAACCATATAAAAATCCATTCTCATGCATGAGCCACTAGTAGGGAACATAACCATAACCAAGAGGTCTCCAATAATCATCCACATAGTTTAGTTAGAGTTGTTTTTATCCAAATACCATGTGAAACAGGGACAAAACCCATCCGGTCCACTAGCCGTACTAGTACAAATCCGCCCCACCTAGGTACCTAGGCTTTCCCTTTTGTGATCAATCAATTTCAGCATACAACATAAATAAATTTTCATATGAAACATCATTACTAGTCAAACACAACCAAAAAAGTAGATATCACATTTTATACCACTTAAAACATGCAACAAAACGCTTAGATATTTCATAAAACAATTCCTCAAAATCCCGTAGTGTTTAGGACAGAAAACTCCTTATAAACCTCACTTGCATACTATGTGCACATTTTTTTAAGTTTTCAAAATAGAAAGGGAAGCCTACTACATTTCAGTAGAAACATAGAATCATTTTTAGGGCAGCCCCATATGGTTCAAAAAACGACATCATTGCAAAATCTCCATTTTTACACAACCCAACTCTTAGAATTTCATGTGGTTCACAAACACCATTAAAACCACCATTTTCAGCAACAAACAAAAGGGATAATCATTAAAAACAGTATTTTTTTCCCTATTATACTTAAATAAAATAATCTAATTACTTATAGGGTATCCCCAATTAAACTAAGAAAACATTTCTATGAAGAAACCCCCAATTTCACATGAAATTGGCATTTAGGATTCATTCTAAATACAAACACCACTAAATTTTTTTTTCAGCAATAAAAAAATTAACTAATCATGAAAATACCATAAAAACAGTATCCAATTCATAATGATTTCATAAACAATGGAATCACCTACCAAAACCAAGGAAACCCTTGAATCCTTTGTGCGAAAACTCAAACGCACCATCGCCGCACCTCAAGGAAGGTAAACCAGACCTAAAACCAGAATTTCCCACCATGAAACACAATATAAAACCCTAATTTTTAAACCCTACTTTCTGGACATTAGGGACCTCAATGATAAGGGAAGATACCGTAAGTAAATTGGACGTCACCCAAAACAAATTGAAAGAAGAAAGAAGGAGAACAACTTACTTAGAATATCTTGTAGAAACACCCCCAAAAATACCAGTTGCTGATTTTAAAAATACTCAAACCTTTAAGGGATGTTTAAAAAAGGATAAAAAGATCATTTATGAATTTTAATGTGGAAAAAAGAGTAAATATTGAGAGAGAGATGAGGGAATGAATTTACCTCTTCAAATCTGCCCGATTTTAGAAACACTAATATCTTTATCAACCACTCGCGATGAATAAGAGCTCCAAAGAGGGGAGATAGAGACTTGGAGCGCTACTGGGTTCAATGGGCGTGTTTGAGGCTTGGAATCACCGAAAAAGACTTAAAAATGAATAAGTTATTAATTAATCAAATTTTATTTTTAAAACTGGAATTGGGCTTTCGGGAAGACCCAATCCCTTAAATAAAAACTCATATACACATTGGTTATAGATTTCCAAAGGCTAAAAATTTCAATTGTGGTTTTAATATATCAGGGGAGGACATTTAGGAGTTTTAATGAGTGAAAAATATTAAAAAATTAATATGATATAAAAGAAACAAAATTTATTTTTAAATATGGAATTGGGCTCACGGTTTGGCCCAATTCATGAAAACTCACCTATTCTCCATAAAACCTCTGGAAACCCCCAAAACAAAGCATTAATGGAAATTAAAATAAAAATAAATTTAAAATAATCTATTTATCTGACATATGTTCTCTATAGTTTATCCTCTCACACTTGAAACGTTTTCCATCTCACTTTTAAAAGCTTCCAGTGTTCTACTTTTGACATTTGGTGAACATATGTCGGTGATTTTTTTCATGTGACTTATCATTTGAGTTTCCCTGAAAATATATTTTCCTTTTTATCATTAAATTATTTATAATAATGAGTGTCTCCATTTCCTATTTTCACCATATTTTCGCATTGAAATTTGTTTTATAGCCACTAAATTTATCATATATATAATTTCTGTCAAACAAATTGTTTTTAAAAACATAAAAATCATCAATATTTCTTTCTAGATCAATAATTAAACCTAAGGGAAAAAATTATAGTCCAATAATGTTTTCCTTATATGAACCAATTGATTCATCATCCTCTTTCTTTATCTTAATTAATTATCACTCCATATAAATCTGATGTGCTTTGAAAAAAAATGGTTAATAATATTTTCTAAAAGTATTCTCATTTTATGGATTCAACTTCTTCCATTGGTCTCTTATTCTTTAGGAAGTTCCAATATTGATTTGATAGACCTTACAAACAATAAACACATAAAACAGACTTTTGAACCTCTTAGCACAGTATATCAAGAAATGTTTTTTTTGATGATCTATTGATTAAAGTTTTATGGATGAGAAGACCCATTAAGAGAGGGTTGACATTGATATATAATTTCAATGATGTTTTTTTCCCTATCTACCATCACATTATGGGTCTCTTTTGGTACACTCGACTCTTTTACCATCACATCTATTGTTAACTTGATCTCATCTAGTTCTATCCACTTATTAAATCCAAAATTATTAACATGATTAATTAAACATAATATCATAATAAAATCATATTAAATAACCATGTAAATAAAAAATATCACTCATAATATTTGATAAAGTACGAATCATTCATTTTAGTAAATGAAAACATAATTTTCTATAAGTTGGGTTCTCATATAATTTAAAACCCTATATGTAAAAATATGTAAATCACCCTATGATACCAACTTATTCAACTAAAGCATAACATAAATATATATTACATCATTTCCATAATATAAACCTTATATCTCACAAGTGAACAAACCACGATATGATTAAAGGATTAATATCTTTATAGACTAGCTATATAAATGTCTTATTTCCCATTTTTTTCTTCAAAATCCCACATAAATAATTTACACATGTAGCATGATTCTAGAAAAATCATACTCAACACCCTTATTCATTACATGGAGAATGGATGAAAAATGAGTGATATTTAATTCTTAATTAGGTAAAAATTTATAAATGAATCATAATTATTTAGTTTATAGTCATGTGAGAAAATAGAAGCATAAGAGAAATAACAGATTAAAAAGAAAATTTAATCACAAGAGTTTTCCACAAGGTATACTAGAAGAACATATGAACTCAATTGATCATAAATAAACTAAGAACTGAAAATATGTATTCTTGAGGCAAGAATCATGATCCATGGAGTATAACATAGGAATGTGGCATAAAAACAAGCATAGAAAATCATAACATTATAAACATAAGTAACTGAAATCATGTCCACACACGAAATTATAGATATAGCTACCCAAAAAATATCAATTAACAAACATGTGAGCATAGATATCTATAATAATGTATATTCTCGAATATATAAAAACAATCTACCCATAATCATTCACATCTGCAAACTTGTAAACAATGTTACCCAAAATCATTTACACACATAACATCAATATATCATGAGGTATAAAACACTACCCATGCAATATAAAGATATATTATTTTATTATCATACATTATGTAATGAAAACCCATATATATATATATATATGTGTGTGTGTGGGGGGGGGGGTCTGTTTGTGTGTGTGTGTTTGTGTTTGGGGCACATGAACATCAAAATATTCATAATTCCATAATCAGTTGGTTAACCTATGTGAAAGAAACATGATTCATAAAAACATACCCAGAACATTATCATTATCATTATAGATGTAGAATTTTGATAATACCATTAGATCATATCCCTAGTGAAGCCTAAGAAACATTATATTATATTCACATAGTTGAACAATGCTGTTTTTATATCATAATATATTTTGTTTGAAAAAGAAGGAGTAATATCTATTACTTTTGGTAGCTTTTGTTTAAAAATAAAATAAATTATAAAACAATAAGAATAAATATCACTCTGGAGAAATATGAAGAATTAGAGAGAAATTTTCACAAAAAATTGAATAAGATGGTGGGAAAATGATTTCATATAGAAAGTTATTGAAAAAAAGATTCCTTTTTGACTTCTATAACGAAGGTTAATTTTAGAAGAAAAGAACCATACAAAAAATGATAAAAGAAAAATTCATTGATCTAATAATGTCACATCCATTGAAAAAAAACTTAACAAATCCTAAAATTATATATAAAAACATCCATAAAAAATATAAATAATATTTAAATTAAGGAGAAATATTACCAACAAAAATTAAGAGAAAAGGTTGTATCTACATAGAAACATCATTTTAGTTGAATTATAAAACCAAGGGAGGTGAAATATAAAATTGATAGGTAAATCCTAGAAAATCACTAGTGGATTAGAAAATATATAATTGGGTAAAAATAAATAACATGTAATTTCAAATAGATATTTAAATATTGAAAATATCAACTTTAATGTGATACTGAAAAAAATCATTACCTTAGACATCTAGTTGCGTAAATAAATTTTGACTCCATTGAAGATGTGAATATTATCCTAGATATCCACTTGGAAATGTAAGATTTTTT
The DNA here is from genome assembly GCA_963277665.1 of Viscum album. Taxonomy (NCBI): domain Eukaryota; kingdom Viridiplantae; phylum Streptophyta; class Magnoliopsida; order Santalales; family Viscaceae; genus Viscum; species Viscum album. Next base: position 487,779,296 of record OY728164.1, read on the forward strand.
AATCTTTCTTGTGGACATAGGATCTCAGATATAAGAACACATTTCCTAGAAAATAATTTGTAAATGGATTCAAGAGTAATTTGAAGGAAATTGGTGCTTGGAGGTGGTAAGAGTATGATTATTTTTATATGTTAGGTTGATTATAATTTTCAAAAATACTAATTATATAAATTATTAGGTTTTAATTTTATAAATTAAATTATACACAAGAAAAATAATAATAGATAAATGTTTTGGGGAATTTTATCGTTCCATTATATGTCCATTTTAAGTTATGGTTTTGGTATATTTTATGTCTTTACCCCTTAAACCCTTTAACCTTTTTTATCATTTAACATGGAGATTAACTATTACATTGGTAACTTATTTTTATACCTAAAATGAAATTGGAATTGTTTTCTAATTTTGAAATGATGATTCAAAATTTAAAATCATTTTTATTTAATTCAATAATTAATTAATTTTAATAGATATAATTTATAATGCATAAAAATAGTTTTTAGAATTTTTATGCCCCAAAATAGATTTATTATTATTCCTTTATAAATAATAATTGTCACATTATTTTTAATTTTTGTTATTTATATATAACCAATTACATTAATTAAACATCAAAACAAAAATATTAAAAATTTGAATTTAATATAAAAGATAAAAGATATACAATATAATAAATGTTTTAATAAAAAAATTAGTGATGAATAATTAAATTAATATTAATTATCACTAAATTTTATTTTGGGATTTTATAAATTTATTTTACTAATAATTCTATAAATTTTAAAAAATATATTTTATTAATATAAATCTTCAAAATAAACAAATTTAATAGAAATCCATAGTCCTTTAAAAATGTTTTTTTTAATACATTCTATTTTATTAAGTGAGTTTATTGCTTTAATTTTATTTATAAAAACATTTATATCTCAATTTATGTTTCATTTAAATATCTTATAATGCATATATATTTTTATGAAAATAAAACATTGTTGAACATATTTTCATGTTGCGTTTATTAAAAGATATGAAACTCGTCTAAATTATTTAGAGAGAAATCCCTACTAAGAGCCAGGCATATTACAATAGATGTTAAACATACCATTTTTGTTACAAGATGATATGATTATAATTTTTACCACATATAATGAAGTAAGAATAATTTAAAACCATGTGTCTTTTTTGATTTAGATGAATATATAAGTTATATTGTTAATTTCATTTATTAAATTATTATCATATAATATTATACATACGCATATATATATTTTTGGTTTTTAGGGTCATTAATGTTGATGACCTATTGAGTTATTATCACACCCTACAGTGACATCGTGGTGAAAATTAAAAACTTTTTGTTGTTATTTTGGTATAGAATATGGCCCAAGTATAAATAGATGAGACATGAATCATATAAAGAATTTGAAGACATGTCCTAGGAAAGTCACGAAGGGTTTAGTGGGGCTCATTGAATTTAATTTTATTATAAGTTCTATATTTGTATGAACAATAGTTTTGATAATAAATATTGGGGTGTATGACTAACTTACATAAATATGTATTATGTGTAATAACAAGTGAACTATTTTTTAGGGTTGGGTAATACTATAATGTCCATAGAATTTTATATTTTTGAATTTTTTTTCCATTATTATTTATACCATGGATTATAGTTATTTGATACTAAATATATAGTCTTAACATATCATAGATAGACCCTCATCACTAGTTAGTAGCCTCTAGCATCCAATTTTTTGTTCTTTAGGTCATGTGTTGTGTCAAATTCCATCAATATTCAAGTGAACTCTATTTAAACATGATTACCAACAATATATTATATTTTTTAAAACCAAAATCATCCATTCCACCATGGTTCTACACATGAAATGGTTTCCTTAAGAATTTATAGTATGTATACACACATCCTCTTAAAATATATTAATCCACAATAACATACTGATCTAATTTTCTGGTCAAATACCCATACATATATTCCTAAAAACTAAGGCATCTTTTAGATCACCATATGATGTCATAATTGTAATTGTTATCAAACATATATAATGAAAATTATTTCATATATTTTAAATAACATTAATAAACTAGTTATTTTATCTATAAATATAATATTAAACAATCATATATTGAACATATCATGTTACACAAGAAATATATTTTCAATAAATAAAAATCCAAACATAACATAAAATATAACCAAAACATCCTAAAAATAATGTGAAGTCATTAGAAAATAATATGAGTTACAAAACTAAAATTAATATACATAAAATTAAAATACTATGGGTCTAATTCAAATTTACCTACATGAATTGAAATTAAATAACCAAATTTCTATTTTGACATAGATCTACCCCTACGTGTCACCACCTCCATTCCATCTAATAAAACCTATGGCCTGACTCTAATGAAATGGGTATATCATCCCAAACCGCTCTGATGGAAAAAATATAAATATATACCTAATACATACATATATATATATATATATATAAGTAGTGAGTATAAATGTACTGGGATGCCATTAATGATTATATACAATTCCCTTCATAACTCAAACTGAGTAAGCTAGTTCTAAATCAATGAGTTAAAATAAAAAACCATTCCTAATTAAAACTGAATATAGAAAAGATGGATAAATTCCCAATAAATAAATTCATCATAATATAATTCCAAAATATTATTTATTATATAAATATATACAAAATCAATACATGAAATATTACTAATGAAATCTAAAATTTTTGGGAATAAATGACTATAATGTAAAGGATTGTATTCATACCTAAATATAAAAATTGTATCCATTTATATCATAAAAATTAAAACCTATAAACAATCATTATTAATTATTGTTTGATCTGGTGATACCATAAGTCAACGTGAAAATATAACTATGAGTTCCAAGTAGTCAAAGAAAATTACAACGAATATTACTTGTTAGAGTGAAATCTTGAGATGAAAAGAACTATTATTGGTATTTTTCAGATAATAACCTATAACTATTGTGATGATTTAAATCAAGAAATATAAAAAGAAAATCAACATTTATAAAATAACTCATATAATCACTTTCATTCTATCCCATAAACAACATTTTTTATATCAATAATAAACCAATTTTTTTAATAAAATCCCATAAAAATTTATATAGGATTAATGAAAATTAATATTGAAAAATGAAATAGAACTCACATTTAAAAAAGAATTTTGAAACCCTAAAATTTGATAGATTAGATGATGAACAAAACTCATCAAGGGATTTATCAAGGGAACGTGAAATTTTAATTTTTAAGTAAATAATCATAGAAAATAACTTTTAATAATTTAATGATACAAAAAATGAAATAAAAACTAATTTTGAGGACCTAATATTGAAAGTTATTGTTTAATAAAAGGAAATGTATGTAATTTCTTATGTTTTCAGAAGCTGATGGAATAAATTTATTTTAATAACATAATATCCGACATAAAAATATTTGGTATTATTTAAAATTAATTGTTTAAAATGAAAAATAGTAAATTTAAATAATATATCAAACCTCATAATGAAATATACATACAAGTGACCCACTAGATGATTACATGAACTAGAAGGTGCATAGTACTCATAGAAGACTCATATACCATTATAGAACAAAAAATTTCTTTTTTTAAAGGATTCTTTATAACATTAATAAAGCCCCATATCTTCCTAATCCTTAACATTTTTTATAGAGTGTGGAATATGCTTCACTATTTATATCTATTTTTAAATAATCATTTTCCCAAAAAATAATTTTTATTACCACATCATTTTACAATTCCCAAAAAACAATGGTTTTGGGTTTATCTTCAAAAATAATTTTCAAACATTCTTATTCAATTATAATTTCTCTATTTTTTATCGCATGTATAAATAAACACAACCTAAATCCAAATAACTTTTTAATATATAATTACTTCTATAAAGGTATCAAAAAGTGGAATAAAACAATAAAATTATGATTCTTATATTCATAAAATAGTTCATTACAGAATTTTAAATTTTGAGTATTTTGTTGAATAATATCCACTCATTTTAATTTATATTAATTTTCATTTATATAAATTCACTACTCATACATTGTGTTACAAGAATTTATTTATAATATTTATATTCATCATCATATATAAAGAGTAAATACAAGAAAGTATCCATATAATTTCTTCTTTTGAATATTTCGATGAAACATACAATACGATAACACTCCCACATATTATTATTCATTGAGTCAAGTTCAAAAATTCAACTTTTTTTAAATAATGTTTCATTATTAGTAAATATTTTTCAATAAAAGGGTTTATTTTGATTATATTTCCAAAAACAATTCAAGACACTCAATTTATTTTTGAGTATTTGAAAGTGAATTATTCATTATAATTTTCATTGAAATTTTTGATTTGATAGTTTCATCCCAAATTGGCTCTTACTGAATTATTATTTTATATTTCTAATCTGAAGTGACATATTGTAACATCATATATAATACTTGTGTTTATATGAAAAAGAAAATATACAACAATATTTAAAACATAAATTTATTCCACCAAACATCTCTTTTCAAATATTTTTGGATGGTACTTTATTACAATATAAATAATATAATTCACATGAAATGAAGAATTAATTTTCTCATGTAATTATTTATCTTTAAAGGAATTAGAGTTTATTTTTTTTATTTTTTTATCAAATAATATTTATATATAATATTATTTTAAGGACACAATATTAGTTAAAAAATCAAAACAAATTTATATTTTCTGGAAACAATTTACATATTTTTTCTTTTATTCTTGGTCATGATATATCCTTTGAATATATATAGCCTTATAGTCTCATATTTTGAGAACACTAATGACTATAAAAACCATAATTTTTTTGTGAAAATAAATATTTTTTCAACTATATTTAATGATTCAATCAATGGGGTTTTATAATTCAAAGCATAACGTATATAATATTTATTTATTTAGAAGTTATTTTTTCACGTATATTAATTATTTATTATATACATACTAATTAGATTAAGGGTATTATATATTTTCTCCATTCCAACAATAGAAACTTTAATATTTTTATTTCCTTTAATAACAGAGTTTTTTTCATAATGAAATTTTATTCAATATACTTAACTTTATTGAATTATATCATATTTGTAGTTAACTCCAAATTATGTTTTGATTTATGATCAATAAATTCTATAAAAAAACATTTCAAAATTATCTCAACAATGATTATGTATTCTTCTTCAACTCTTCCTAAAGATTGTTTATTATCCATAAAATGAGATATAAAATTTATGTGTTTCATATTGTGATCCCTTCAAACATTGGATTCAAATTCTATAGAAAAACTCTCAACATCCTATTTCATATTTAAAGTTACCATTTATGTTTGTAAAATTTTATATTCTCATTGAAATATATCATTTATTTCTTAGAGTTTTATGTTTCCATAATTATCTATGTTTGGAAGGATTCTTCAACTCCTTTTTTTCATTTTAAACACATATTATTCTAAAAATGTGTATAGAAAAGTGTATAATATTATTATACATAAATATTTTAAAGGTAATTGTACTATTATAATTACATTTTCATATTTTAAAATTATCAAAAATTAGAGAGATAATTTGATCACTGTTAATATTATTCTTTTTTTTAGATTTATTTAGAGACTTTTTTCTTTGTATATATTATCTTCTTCGATTTACAATTTCATTAAACACTCACATAGTACACACATAGACTAAAAAGAGAGGTCATATCCCCCCTAGGGGATAAACCACCCATAAAGTCTTATTTATTAAATACATGGCCCATAGGCCTAGTGGGCATGAAACCCAATACATGTACCATAGGCCTAGTGGGAATGAAATCCCATTACATTATAACTACCCTGCTATTTATTTCCTATTTAAACAAGATTTATTACATAAATATTCACTTAATACGACTCATAATATCAAGATCTCTAGTGTATTTTTGGATTAGGAACTTTTCGTAACAACTCAAAACCTGAAATACACATCTTTATTGAAAATTTATTTTATATAACTACAAGATTCCATAATATTTATCATTACACGGGATAACCTAAGGACATGAATAAGAAAAGGGTGAGCTATAAAGACCAGAAAGGGAATAATCATGGCATATCCTGAGGATGAAAATACATGTTAGTAAACATGCATATCAATATACCACAAAAGAAACATTAACATAAATGAAAGATATTCATAACATGGAAATGTGACAACAACCTACAACATGATATTAGCATTAGCCAAGGACGATTTCACAAGGATTCACATGAGTAAACCATCATTGTGCATGAATTAGAATGTGTAAACCCTTATTTCACTTGAATTATCGCGAGTAAAACCTCATTTAATTTGGCTTATCATGATACTAACCATTACCCAATGTATTGGATCATTATCAGGTTACACCATTCACAATAATTTCATTTTCATGTATAAGTGTGCCACATAGATTATACAACATAGCTCCATTAATAATCAAAATTTAACCTATGATAAAGTAGTGTGGAATACACAAATATAAGTCCCAAATCTATAAGAAATAAGAATAAAGTTGAATAACCTTGATAGATAAATCGGTATATAATTCACTACATGATGATTTTGGCAAGGAAAATTGTGGTGCAATTTCAGCCACACAACGACATCAAATAGAAATTTGTAAAATGTGTTTATGAGAAAGAAAGGGGTATCTCATAATTTATACATGATGTTTAAATTAATTGGATCATGGAACATAATTTCTCGTCATATGAAATTGAATTGAGATGCATAATTTTAAATAAAGTCCTGAATGAAAATGAGAAGAGAGTTGTCCCTTACGGAATTTTATCATTGTAACTGGTGTACATAGGAGGGATTAATGAGAGAGAAAGTGGTATATCATCATTAAAAAATAATATGAGAATTATGATGGTAGAGATAAAACATACACTATAATTTTTAATTGAAAATAAAAAGATGTAACAATATAAGGAAACATGGATAAAAATTGATAGAGGGAGAATCCCATACATGAATGTGTGATCCCAATGGTTTGGGAGAGGATTAATGGGATATTGTGGCACTGTGAGAGGAATATAGAAAGTAGAGATCAGAGTTTGGACAATCATAAAGGAGTTTCAGTGAAGTGTAATGGGTTCTTGGGTGGGTTTGTATAAGATAGGAGGTGTAATTAGTTATTATTTTTGATTTGGACATTACACACAAAAATATTCAAAACCACAAACCATATCATGGTATTTCCTATGGTTTCTAGAAAATGGGAGTGGTGTGCATTATTTTAAAATGATAAGGTCTAAATATATTAAAATATTTCCATTTCTTATGTGGAGGTGAGTCACACTTTCATGGAAATAATTTTAAAATCATAAAATATTTTATTTGGCTTGGAGGATTCACTAAGGATTTATAAAATAAATAAAATAAAACTAAAATTAAGTTATTATTTAAAAAAAATATATTTTGAGTAATATTTATTTTATAATATTTTATTACATCACTATAGGGTCATTATGTTGTCAAAAAACACATTATATATTTATATGATATTTAATTTTAACAAAAAAAATTAGACTATATCAGAAAATTATGAAAAATTAACCTTTGGATAATTTTTGACATCCAGATTCCAAAAATAATACTCATTTTTTATAAATAATTTTCTAAATGTGTTAATTTTTACTTTTAAAATAACAAATTATATTTATTGAAAATTGACGGGTTTTGGAAAAATAGTTTTCAATCCATAAAAAAAGTTACAATGGAGTTCATAAAAATTATATGATCATTAATATTTAATAAAACAATTTTAATAAAAATATTTTAATAAAATATTATTTTTCTGAAAAGATACATTAATTTATCAAAATAGAGTCCTTAATTGAATTCGAATTATAAAAAAAACAAAAATAATATTTATGATTTAGAAAATAATGTAAAAAGAAACAATAATATAATGAAAATATTTTTCTTATTCTATACAAAAAATAAATATAATTCTAGGTTCTTGATACATAACCCTTTAGGGCACCATCATATTCCCAAAGAGTAAGTTAGGTGTTGGTGGATCTCTTTTGGGGTCATTCAGTGAACATGGTTCGGGTCATGATCTCGATGAGATTGAATATCTACCATTAATGGTTTTGCTCATTCTTAAGTTGTTGGATCTAGGCTTGGGCTTGGTCTAAGTAAAATCCCAAAAATTCTATCTCCCTTAGAAGCCCTAATAAATAGAATTTTTAAGGTACGATCTTACTGGTTGAGTCCATCAATTTCTTTGGCTATTCAAATGGATTTATTAAAACCCTATATTTATACAAGTCATGTGATAACTCTTCAATGAATATATTAAAAATAGTAAGGATACTTAACGTTAATTTAAATCCAATTATATATAATAAAACAAAATGAGTTCTTCTGTTTTTTATATCCCTAAGACATATAAAATAAATTGAAATTTATTTATAAATGTTCGGGTCGTTATAACCTCCCCCCTTAAGAAATTTTTCACTAAAAATTTTCTTTTCAAATATTAAAATAGATGAGGGTATCTCTACTTTAGCAGATCCTTTATTTACCACATTGCATATTAAAACATGGGGTTTCACCACAACACCTTGATGAGGGGCATCATTATATTTTGTAAAACATTTTCTCTATGATCTAAGATCTCCAAAGCTTCTCCGTATAGGAAAGGTAATTATCTAATAGTACTACATATAGATTGAGTACATGTGATGGTTTTGTTATGTACTCCTTAGGAATGATACATTGAATACATCATGTACTTAAGATATGTTCGTTGGGAGTTCTAGTCGATATGCCACTGCTCTGATGTGATCAAGGATCTCAAAATGGATGATGTACCTTCGACTATGCTTTACATTATTCCCAAATCATATAATTATCTTCCATTGATATATGTGGAGGAATAACATGTCACCAACATCAATATGTAGGTCTTGTTGATGATTTTCCGCATAGCTCTTTTATCAAATCTAGGAAGCTTTGAGGTGGTGCTTGATGGTCTTAACCTTCTCCACCATTTCTTGGATAATTTCTAGACCTAGATGTTTTTTCCCCAGATTTATCCTAACATGATGGTGTTCTACACCTATTACTATAAAGAGCATCATAAGGATGCATTTCGATTCTTGAGTGGGAACTGTTGTTGTAAGAGAACACCACCAATGTAAGATGTTGGCCCCATCTTCCATTGAATTCCATTAAGCAAGCTATCAACATGTCCTAAAGTGTATGGATTGTCCACTTAGAGAGGATATTAGTTTTAGGTTGATACTTCATGTTTAAGATAAACTCAGTGTTCAGAGCATATTGGAGACTCTTTGAGAACATATAGGTGAATCCTGGATCTCGATCAGACATAATCAATAGTTTCACTCCATACAGCCTTACCACTTCTCTAATGTATTTTCTTTTCCATTGATCTAGTGATAAATTATCAGGAATTGTAATGAAGTGTGCATTATTTGTAAAAGTATAAAAAAACATAGATATCATTATTTCCATTAGATTTATTATAATTTCCGGTGACAAAGTACATGGTGATGTTTTCCAATTTCCATGTTGGTATGGGTAATGGTTGCCTCATCCGCTTAGACTTCTACCCCTCAGCCTCCACTTTCAGACATACTGGGCACAATGATGTATATTTAGTGACCTCCTTCTTCATGTTATCCCACAAATAGTGATATAGGATATCTCAACACATATTCGTGATTCATGGGTGAATGGAGAAACTAAAACTATGTGTATCATGCAAATGGTCATTCTTTATATCCAGATTTGATAGAACACATAGTCTTGACCCAAATCTCACAATTAAATATTTAATAACATTTAACTCAAATTGTTTTCCTTTTATGATAGTTTCAACTTTCTTATGAATTTCCACATCATCTTTTTGGTCATCCTTTAAAATTTCCAATAGAGATGATTGAGAAAACATTTGTGACAAGTTTCATGTGATCTAACCATCTTCATTGATGCATATTAATCCCTTTCTATGTGAATATATATTTGAGACATTTTTGATCCATATATATTTCACCCTTCTCCCAAATGATATAATGTTACCATATTTTCAAAAAAAATATCACAACTTCCAACTCCATATCTTGTGTGCGATATTTCTTCTCATGTGTTTAAAACATCATTGAGGCATAGTCAATGACTTTGTCATTCCACATCAACACACAACCCATTACCTTCTTCAAATTATCACTGAAGACTATGAAAATATCCCCACTTCTGGGTAGTATGAGAATATGTGAAGTGACAAGCCTATTCATAAACTCCATAAATCTTTCTTCACATTAATCATTTTAAGAAAATATGAGTCCCTTCTGAGTTATATTGGTAAGGGGGTTTTACAATCATGATAAAATTTTCAGAAATCAATGATAATATCCACTGAACCCCAAGAAGCTACTGATATCTATCATAGATATCAGCCTTGGTCATCCATCTATTTCTAATATTTTGGAAGGATGAATATATTTCCCATTTTTTATGATGATATTCCCCAAGAATGAGACATCCTCTAACCATAACTCTCACTTGTTTCACTTCTCATAGAGATTCTCCTTTCAAAAGGTCTCTAGCACAATACTCAGATGATCCTCATTCTCATCCTTGGTTTTGGATTGTATTAGCATATCATCTATAAAAACATCCAAATATTTTCCAAGGTAATCTCAAAAGACTTTATTCAACATGTCCATGATGGTTTCAGGAGCATTAATGGGTCCGAATGGAATCACTATGAACTCATAATGATCGTTCCATTGTAAAAAAATCAGTCTTGGGGATATCCTCCTTATTCTCCCTTACTTGGTAACATTTTAACCACACATACACCTTAGAGAATTATTATGCTCCATGTAGTTGATCAAACAAGTCATCAATTCCTGGAAAATGGTACTTTTTATTTTTACTGATTTTTTGAGCTCACGATAATCAATGCAAAGGTGGATGGACCTATCTATATTCTTGATGAAGAGGACTGGTGCACCCCATGGTGAAGCACTAAGCTGTATAACCCCTTTATCCAGATTCTCTTATTATTGTTAATTTAGCTCCTTAAATTATGAAACAACCATTATATATGGAGTCTTGAATATTTGAAACTCACTAGGTATAATATCAATCAAGAATTCAACATCTCTTCAAGGAGGAAGACCAGGAAATTCCTCAAGAAACACATCAGTAGATTCCCTCACAATAGGCATATATTTAAGGATGGTTCATTCTTTAGACCCAATCATTAGAGAAAGATATATGTTCTCATAGTGAATTAATATCCACGCTTGAGATGATGGTTATAAAGAAGATTCATCCTCTTCCTTGTACTTGTATAGAATCAGGGGTCAATTCACCACATGGAGAGTGATTTACCTCTCACAACAATTGATTTTGGATCTACATGGGGAAATTAAATCCATCCTAAGAATTGAATTAAACTCCACCATAGAGAGTATAATGAGGTTCACTGGGAAGTTCAATCCACAAATTGTGATATGGGAGGAGTTATATAAATAGGATGAAATAATTTCCCCATTTTTCATTTTCACTGGAATCTCTACTTCCATAAATTGTGGTGGTGTTTTAATTGTTCTAATAAAAATTCAAGATATAAAATAATTCATAGAAAAATGGTGGATAACTTATCGTGTTGTCGATCGCTTCAAATTAGTTGTTTAATTTTGAATAGAATTTCTAAAGTAAAGTAGAAACCCTAGGTTATCTCTTGACAGAGCCTTAGATCATTAATTAAAAAATGTTCTTATAATTATGAAAATAAAAAAGAGAAATGGGGGTTTATAATACTTTTTTTATGATTAAATATGATAACATAAAATGAAAAAGATAAAACAAAGTATAAATAAACAAGATTAATTCAACATGATCAACCCAGGGAAGTCTCATGATCCTTATCCTTCAACGAGTTAAGGGAAAGGGTATATATACAATAATTCCTAGTTCGTAAAACCTATTACCATAATTTTACTTATTTTATGCTCGGATACCATCTAGGGTTCAGTCGAAAACACACAATGAATCACCAGACACTGCCGATGATTGGGTGATTTGTGTTAGACATCCTAACTGAAACTCACCAAGGAAACAAATGAAGAAATCTATGTGATGCCCAATTTTGTATGTTATTTCTTTATGATACCATGAAATAAATGTACATGACCTTGATAGTTCTTATGTGAGTTCAATTGACCAATATGAACCATACAAACAACACAATTGAATGAGGTAAGAAAAAGGGATGAACGGTGTGTGAAACTTCACATGAAAGGGTACCCCCAAACCAGATCATTTGAGTTTGAGTATAAAATACCATTATATAACTCAATTAAATAATAATATAGGATGAATAAAAAAACATAAAACCAATAATTAAAAATAATATTCAACGTAATACATACATGAACCTTGGGATTACATCACATTCCTCCCTTGGTGATCACAATGGGTTTAGAAATCCATGAGAGGGGAGGAAGAAAAATATGTTAAATTAGCACTTCCCATAGCCTCCAAAACATCTAGGGATGACGTTAACACAAATTTGGGACTCCAAAATGGCATAACCTTTCTTATTTGCTAAACTCCCAAAATAGGGTTCCCATGTTCCAATTTGTAGGGAATGTGGGAATTGGTTTTGTGCACCTTGATTTCTAGAATCCAATTGGTCCATTGTTTTTGCCGATCATAATGTCATAAATCACTCTAGAAAAAACTATAGAGTTGTTGAATGACAAATTTTTTATGTCCATGTAAAATTTGGTGGCCATATATGTTATATAATAAGATATATTTTTAAAATATAAAGGAAACGTTTTGACCTTGTTCAAATTATTTTTGTGGAAGAGATCTATCCTTATGGGACTTTTAATGGATGAGTTGGGATTCAGTTCCTTCAAGTAAAATGTATTTCATTAAATTTTGGACCATCCAAGAGAGCTTCATCCCATTTCGATGCACCTTTTAGAATCAGTATGTGTTTGAGTCCACTAGTGTAGTTTGATCATGTGCAGATTGGCCCATTTATCTTGGACTTCATCACGGGTCCTCCAAATCACCTCCACATATAATATAATTATCCAAACAAGTCACATTACAATTTTTAACTATGTTAAAAAACAAATAATTGAATGAAACATGGCGTTAAATTTGTTATTATACTTTTAATGTTCAATACAAAACCAGTTTAATACATTGGTATAAGGGTGAAATAAAATACTATATAGTGGTAAAATCACACCCCCACACCTAAACATTTTCACTCATAGAAAATTTATCAAATCAAAATCATTTCCCATTCCTATATAAAATATTTGAAAACATAAAATATTATTTTGAAATGAAATTCATCATGTGTTATTTATAGAATCAATTTTCATATCATTTTTCTTTTTGAACATTGAAATTTGTTGAACATTATTTGTTCACCCATGCAACATGTCGCCACTTACCTCACCTAAAATTTTTCCCTCTTAACTAAAAGAACATATGAGAGTGGAATTATCATATTTTCCTAGATTTCATGATATCTTACCATATGCTTTCCATGATTCTCATTTCTCAACTGGCTGAAACTAGTGTTCTACTCAATAGGACTTCCAACAGGTGGTTCTGAGGTTCAAGGGTTGGCAGGATTTAATATCTAAAAATTTGAGGAAAAAGAGGAGTGTTTAATCTCTTATATAAAAACATATCAAAATTCAGCAAGTGTTCACAATGAATGTACACACTCAACCCCTCATAAAGTGTATCACCTCTAACTCAATCTCCCCATTGTCCATTTTTGTGGGGAACAACTAATTAGTGAATAATAATGAGTAAACATCCTTTTTTCTCCATTATTTCTTTTGGTATATTTTTTACTCAATGTACAAAAATATTTTTAAAATGTATAGTTTTTTTGTGATAAAGAGGGAAAAATTTATAAAAAACTGATGTAATATGGCTTGTGAACCCATAGGCCAAGGAAAACCGTAGGCACCCTTTATATCAACCCATAACAATGATCCTCTCCCCCGAATTCCCATGAAAACACATTTTATCTCACACTTCCTGAAAATAAAATAAGAATATACACAGTAGATGGGTAAATAGTGATATATTATCACGTAATGAGGCTACCTAATAGGAATTTTGTGGTCTCTATGGGTTAAGAAGGGAAATATGTAAATGTGTCCAAAAATATAGGATAATTGTACCATGATATGTTCAGTAAATAATTGCATCTATCATAAAAGTAGTATACTTGAATCTTATGGATTCAAACAAAATCAATGCATGTTCTAGTTTCTTTACATGACTAGGGACTCCCACGAAAGTTATTAAAAGGAATAATATGAAATAAAGGGATTATAATACCTCTCAGGGAAGGGATTAAAATATTTGTTAGATCTAATGAGGCATGGGTTTCATAAATCGATTAAACACCTAAGAATGAATTGAAAATAAAAAATTTAGAAAATTATTCCATATCAAAATTCATTTGGAATACATATTTCAAAAAAAAAATGAAAATCCCCATACAATAGACTCAAGCATAAAAAATAATTTTCGATATTATTTTTATGATTAATCATCATCTAAAAACACTATATAAGGAAAAATAAATCAAAAATAAAAACTTGTTTTTTCTGTTTTGTTTTGTTTAATCCTTACTTTGACATGTCACCCTCCCCCACACCTAAAAGCTACATTTTCCATAATGGAATTATTTTTAATAAATAGAAAAGTAAATAAATGTAGGGAGAAGGAAAAACCTGATATGTGTTGTCAAATGTGGCATCTATCAGTTGGATTTCCTCCACAACATGATTTGGAAAATCCACAAAGAAGTGTTTGATCCTCTTCCCATTGATATTAATCCTATATCCACTCTTCTCATGAAAAACCTATATAACACCAAAAGGGGAAACATCAGTAACTGTATAAGAACCAAGACATCTGGAATAATGATTACATGGGTGGAGCTTTATCCAGGAATTATACATGAGAACCTTCTCACCTATATTAAACATCTATTGATGAATCATTCTATCATGGATAGCCTTTATCTTCTCATTAGATATCTGGGAGTTCTCATATTCATCACTTCTAGTTTCTTCCAACTCTAAAATCTACAGCTTCCTTGGATCACTTGTATCTGAAATATTCAAATTACATTGTTTAATAGCCCAATATGCATGGTGTTCTACCACAACTGTTAGGTGAAAAGCCTTTACAAATACAATCTTGTATGGTGACATTCCAATTGGGGTTTTAAAAGTTGTATTGCACGCCCAAAGTGCATTATCCAAGTAAAAAGTCCAATCTTTCCTTCTGGGTTGTACCATTTTTTCCAATATTCATTTAACTTCCCAATAGTAGATTTCTACTAGTCTGTTAGTTTGGGGGTGATATACAGTAGAGACTTTATGATAAATCACATACTTATGAAGAAAATTTTTCATGTTGTGGTTGAAAAAATGTGAACCCTGATCATTAATGATGAATCTAGGTAAACCAAACCTACTAAAAATTTGATACCTCACAAAATCAACACCCACTCAAGAGTCATTAGTCTTGGTGGTCTTTTCATCCACCCATTTAGATACATAGTCACATCCAATAAGATGTACAAAAATCCAAATGTGTTTGATAAAGGCCCCATGAAGTTAATGCCCCATGCATCAAAAATTTCACAGAATAACATGGTCTGTTGGGGAATTTCATTCCTCTTAAAGATATTCCATGTGAATTGACAATGAATACATGAATTACAAAATCTATGGGAATACCTATACAATTTTGGAAAATAATGTCCTGATTCAAGGTCCTTTAGATCTATATGTTGAATGCCAAAGTGGCCCCCATAGGCTAAGGTTTGGTAGAAGGTTAAAACAGAGGTGAACTCATGGTCAGGGAAAAACCTAAGAACTACTTGGTCACCACAAATTCTTCACAAATATGTGTCCTCCGAAATGTACCAATGAGAATCATGCTTAAGTCTCTTGGATTGTGAAGTGATGAAATCAGTGGGGACCCTAGATGTTACCATAAAACTCACAATGTCCACAAACCATGGGGTAAGGTCTACAATATCACAAAGGTTATCATGAGTGACGAATTATCCAATGGGGAGGGATCAGTCAAAATTGATGGTCCAATGATGGTGAAATCCTACTAATGTGGTCATCTAAGACATTTTCCCCTCCTATATTATGTACAATATCAAGGCCAAACTCCTTGAGGAGGATCATCCACTGAATGAGGAGGGGCTTATCTTCAGGTTTCATTAGGGGGAAACAAAGGGTAACATGATCAGAAAAGAAAATGATTTTGGACCCGATAAGATAAAAACATAATTTTTCTACGGAAAAAAATAGAAAGAAGTTATTTTCAGTGGTTATGTAGTTTTCCTGGGCATGGTCAAGGGTACGTGAGGCATATGCAATGACATTAGGATCATTAACAACCCTTTGTGATAAAACTGCCCCAACTGCATAGTTAGAGGGATTGCATATCAGCTCAAAGGGGAGATCCCACCTTAGTGGTTGGATGACGGGAGGTGATGTGAGACTCCTTTTTGTTGAATTGAAAGCATCCTCACAATTTTTATCAAACACAAACACTGAATCATTTTAAAATCACCAGGACAAGGGAAGTGTTATCTTGCTAAGGTCTTTAATGGATTTGTGGTAAAACCCAGCATGACCTGAGGAAATATCACACCACACTAACACATTTTTGATAGGGAAGGGTAGAAATTAATTGATTTTTTGATTTATCCACTTGAGTTACCTCCTTTTAAATAACATGACCAAGAACTATCCCCTGTCCAACCATGAAATTCCATTTCTCATAGTTTATACGAGATATTTTTCCTATGAAACGGTGTAGGATAGAACCTAGGTGAGCCATAAAGTCACGGAAAAAGGTCCATAAACTATGAAATAATAGATAAAAACATCCATTAAAATTTCTACGTACTCATATAAAATACTCATCATACATCGTTGAAAAGTACCAGGAGCATTACATTGACCAAATGTCATCCTTCTGTATGGAAATGTGCCAAATGTATTGGTTAATGTTATCTTTTCTCGATACTTATGGGATATATGGATTTTAAAATAACACGAATAGCCATCACGAAAACAATAATGGAACTTACCAGCCAATCGGTCTTGCAATTCGTCAATGAAATGTAGAGAAAATTTGTCCTTCAGTGTGGCTTGATTTGGTTGAAGAAGGTAAATACAGACTCGCCAACTATTTTTCACATGTGTTGGAACCAATTAATTCCTTTCATTTGAAAAAACATTTATTCCTATTTATTAAGGCATAATTTTCATTGGGAGAACCTATTTACTATCAGATGTAGGATAAATGATCCCTACAGCATGTAATTGATTGACTTTCAATTTTACCACTTCATGGAGAGTGGGATTCAACTAGCATTGGGATTATCTTACGAGTTCAGACTCATCACCCAAAAGTATATGGTGCGTAAAAATAGATGGGAAAATCTTAGGAATGTCATCCAATTTCCATCCAATTTCCGTCCTATTTCCATTTACACTCTCTCAAAAGGATGAGCAGTTTTTATTATTGTTGTGGAAATAGGTTATTGTAAATAATGATGGGAAATTGGTCAATACCCTCAAGATACATATATTTTTAATTATAAGGAAGTGGTTTTATTTCTAACACCTAGGGTATTTTGATTGATGGAGGGAATTTTGGGGGAGTGAGGTCCTTGAAACTGTTTATTAGCTCATGTTTTATCTCTAAGGATATAGAATCTATTAAAATGAGATTTATAGAATCACCGATGATCATGGGTACCTCAGAATAAACACACTCATAAATTAGAGCACAAAATTTACACATTTCAGAACCCACAAAATACTCAAAACATGAATAAAAACTCAAATCATCCAAGGGTAAAGAAAAGGAAAATGAATCAGAGTATGGGTTGAGGAGATAATTGTGTGTGTGTTCATCGTTTGAGATAAATTATATAAAATAGGCATGAAGAGTGGGGTGCTATGTAATGGGGTGTTTTATAGCCTCAAAGATATTAAAACTTTCCTTTTCTCCTTCGAACTCCATGGAAGTCGTTCCATTGTGAATGTTGGTGACTATATTTTCTATTTTGAGGAATGAACCCCCAAGTATGATAGGAGAAGGTCATTCGGTTCAGGTATCTTCCATCTCAGGAATGTAGAAATCAATGGGGAAGATGAGATTCTTCACTCTTACAAGGTCATACCCAATCACTCATGTTGGATGTGTAGTACTTCAGTTAGAAAGTTGTAAGAAAATGCTTGTTGGTTGAAGCTCTCTAACCTACAGAAAAGTATACATGGAGTGAGGTATTACATTAATGGAAGCAATTAAATATTTCATAGCATCTAAAAAGAAGGTCTCCCCTATGGTACGTGGTATCGTGAATGTTCCTGGATCTGTACATTTGGTTGGAATTGCTGGTTGAATCAAGGACGGGAAATTCCTTCCCAAGTTGACTATCTCATTTCCATTTAGTATCCTTCTATTAGTGCAACGCTCTTTATGAAATTTGGAATATCGATAGATTTGATTAACTTCATCAAATAGAAGAATGTTAACTTGATCCTTTTTAAATATATTCATTAATCTTTATCAATCTAACTATCAGAATTATTCTTAGATTTAGGGATTATTTGGGGGAATAGAAGAGGAATTGATTGTTCATTTGAATCATCAATGGCAAATTGATTACCCTTTGGTCTTTTTTTCATTACTAGAAATTTTTGAAGGTTGAGAAAGAGAGTTTTAAAGAGGGGTACATACCTGTTGTGAAGAATCAGAAGAAGGAGAGACTTATTTACCACTACAATGTTTAACTGCACAAAAAATACCTTTTTTACTTCAGATTTACAATGGGTTGGGATGGTAGATTCCCAGAACCTTCTATCTTAAGCTCACAGATAGTGTTCGCCAACTTCCCACTTGAGTTCATAGGTCTTGAATATATGATTGTGTGGTTTGTTGGAATTGAAGGTTCTGGGTTTCCATTTCTATCACCATATCCTCGAGGCTTGGTCCATATTTGGGAGGAGGTGGGTGATATTTTTTGAGAAGTTAACGGATAAGAAGGTTTCATACCTTGGCCTTTTTGATACCAATTACGCTTGGGGTAGCTTGAGTTTACACCTTTTTGGTATTGGGGTTGTGATTGACACCCAGTATATGGCCCCAGCCTTAAACATTACCTAATCATGAGTTATTTCATGAATAAACATTGAGGATATTTTCACGTTTAGAGTTTTAGATAATTAGTTCCTAAATCATGCATTACATTCCACATTTAAAAAAAGTGGTTACATAAAAGATAGTACTTATTTTCCCCATCAATAGAAATATATTTAAAATAAAACATGAATTATTTCTTGACACTTCCTTGAAATTATCATCACATCATGTACCTTTCCCTTCACCCGTGAAAAACATTTCAAAAATGTGGGATGAGCAAAAAAGATTAGTAAGGGATATAAAAATATGGAAAGGAAACATTAATACATGTATACATAAGAATCAATGAAATCATTCTTTACTAATGAAACATAATCACTTTATCATACCTCATGAAATCATAATATTTATGAATAAATCATAGAAATCATAATATATAAAGGTAACTTTTGGCATTCATAACATTATTACGTAGGGAGTAACCCTCATGGTTACGTTTGGAATACCCATCACAGTATATTCCCTAAATCTCTTCGGAGAAACCTTAACGTTTAAATCCTTTGCATTACCCAATGCATTGGAGATCTATATCGGGCTCACCCGCCCTTAGTTTATCACGGAACCACCCGTCTTCATTACAATGCCCAAGAACCATAACATAATCGTATCACATAAACATGCATATAGGAAACATAACATTTCCACATTTCAATCACAAGATATCAATAAAACACATTGATATAATAAAAACATTATGAAAACTGTTTTCAATACCAAAATAAAATCAAAGTAAAACATGATATTTATTTTTCATTTTTTTTAAAAAGTTATGGCTTGTAGAGGAAGTCAAAACTCAAATAATGGTCATGGTGGCGGAGAAGTCGTTGTCGCCACATACGTATGAAAAAAAACATTCCTTTTTTTGTTTAGTAAAACGCTTAGTATAAAAAATATTCCTTTTGAATAGACATAAAAGTAAAAGGGGTTTATACACCGTATAAAAAAAAGTTGTGTATAAAACAAAATATGCATCAATGAAAGGAGATTGACACGAAGTCCCATACCTCAGGTCCGACTTGACTCGATCATTCTTTAACCTCTGGAATAATAAACATTATTTAATTTATACTTGATTAAGAACCTTTTTCAAGTTCATTATTCCTTTTATATCACTTATTACCATGTTATGAACACTATGTAATTATTTAAGTTAATAATGGTCGTTTTTTCGATCATTGGTACTTGAGTCAAAAATAAACTCCTTGTAATTAAAAGTTGTTCATGTTGTAAAATATCCATTATATACAGATAATATTCATGATGTAGATGTCATATATGTCATATATATCCAGTATATACATGCATTTATAATTTTACATAACATTTAGAGGTAAGAAATGAAATGCACTGTTCATGGAGACGGTAAGCTGTACGTCTGAATGAACGCTACTTTCATTTATATTTTGTATTTTATGGAATGGAATAATAATGATATAAAGGTATATTATGATTCCAGTATAAAATCATATATTATATCATTAACTCCATCCTTTATACGTCCCACATATGGCATTAACGAATCAAATCACTTTGAGGGGGCGGTAGTCCGCACTTCCTAAAACGAAGATATCGCATTTACCAATGATGGAAACCATAAAGTATGCCATAAATGAAAAATACATAAGCTTAAGGGAAACATAAATATATTATATATCATATATAAATATAGTGACATCATAATATCCACCTTTAAAGGTGTTAAAAGAATATTGAACAATCACCGTTTCGTGAGGTAGAAATTCTCCATCCACATAAATAGTATTTTCTTTAACCATTATGCGAAGTTGTGTGTAAGTGTAGCTCAAATAAATCACATAAAAACATCCTAGTATATTTAAGATACTGTTTTTGTTACAAAATAAATGAATAAAAAGTGTTTAGCGGGTTGGAGAATCAAAATAAAACAAAAGAACACAAGTGAAGACATTACCTTTGAATTAGGTAACTCCTCTTGGTTTGAACCAAAAGGGTTTTTTGAAGAGCTTCCTGACTAAGATAAGAATTCTAGGATTAATAGAGGTATGTGGAGAGATAAAATGATCAGATCTTGGCCGAGAAAATGGCTTGAGAAGTGTAGGTAAGGAGGTATAGGTGGGGGCCTTTTATAAGAGGGAGGAGGGGCACTCTTGGAAAGGAAAAAAATGTTACATTATTTTAAAACGAGTTTCAGAATTAAAAAGTCCATAATTGATACATTTCTAGGATAAGGTGATAAGGGTTATAAATATACTCATCCAATATGTTTTTGACAAGTGTATGTCTTAAATTTTAGATTAACTTTTAATTTTATTTAAATCATTAATTAATGAGGTAATCGTTGCATCATCATGGTGTCATAAATAAATTAATTTATATAATGTCTAAAAATTATAAAAAAAATACTATGATGTAGGAAATAATTTTATCTTTACAATTAATATTTATATTCTAAGAGATCATTTACACAAACAAAACAAAAAATGATTTACTCGAGTGATACATTCTTTAGTGATATCTCCTTTCTTTAAAAATAAAATGATAAAGTGTCACTTTCACCCAAAAGTGATTCCATGGGGTCCCTAAATTTGGAACAAGGAATCCCATGGTCGGCCTTGACACGACTAGTATCATTAGGACACATTTTGGGGTCATTTGTTATTATTATGATATTATTTTATTACCTTTATCTACCCGATTACTAATTAATCATGATAATTAAAGATAATTATTATCGTTACTATTCATAATGTCCAAAAACAAAAGAGTATTAATTACATAATTTGGACCTTATAATTAAAAATATGGAATCCATTTTACCTAATTCCAAACATATAAATTGTAATAATTAATTAAAAAATAATTCACGTTGTCAAAACAAATAGCGGGCTTTTTGAAACAATATCTATGAAAAGTTTGGCACTTGTTTATACCCAATTCCAAAGTGAAATTAATTCTAATGACCAACATTGGATTAAATGGTAAAAATATATTCTAATTACACTTTACAACCAATTAACAAGATAATATAAAAATATAATTAAATTATATGAAAAAGAAGTTTTGATGTAAAATGTAGTATTTTTCACTATTCATTAAAAAAATGAATATTGTCAGAAAAATACCAAAATGTTATGCAATGTAAATTTCAATGTCCCAATAATAAAGAATATGTTTATTTTGAAAAATAGATCTTATAAAATTGTCAAAATATAGATTTAAAAATGGTTTACCATCAAAAGGCTGTAAAACAATCTTTTAAAAATATAAGTGTATTTCATGCTTAAGATTGGATTTATTCTCATTTTAAGCCTCTAAAACACTATATAATTCATAAATAGACATAGATAAGAATATATATTATTAATTACTTACTTTGGATGCTACATCCTTCCCACCATTAGAAAATTGTGTCCTGACAATTTATTTACTTATCGAATAAGTGGGGGTATTTGTCCCTCATTGCATTTTCCGATTCCCATGTTGCCTCTTAACTCATGTAGTTTTTCCACAAAACCTTTACTTGATGAATCACCTTATTCCGCAACACTTTCTCCCTATGGTAAATAATCT
The DNA here is from genome assembly GCA_963277665.1 of Viscum album. Classification (NCBI taxonomy): domain Eukaryota; kingdom Viridiplantae; phylum Streptophyta; class Magnoliopsida; order Santalales; family Viscaceae; genus Viscum; species Viscum album. The sequence continues at coordinate 487,802,254 of OY728164.1, forward strand.
GGACGGTTGTTCCTCATAATATATATTCTCTTCCAGCTAAACTACCTCTGGACTCAAAACATGAGATGGATTTGGCATGTACTTCCTTAACATTGAAACATGAAAAACATTGTGTACCTGAGATAAACTCGGTGGTAAAGCCACTCGGTATGTAATTGATCCAACTCTGCCTAGAATTTCATGTGGTCTAATAGACCTTGGACCTAGCTTTCCTTTCTTACCAATTCGCATCACACTTTTCCATGGTGATACTTTGAGAAAAACATGATCGCCTACCTTAAAAGAGAGATCCTTCCTCCTGTTGTCCGCATAACTTTTCTGCCTGCTCTGAGATGTTCTCACATGTCTCTGTATCAGCTGATATTTTTCTACCAACTCTTCTACCAATTCCAGTCCCATCAACTTCCTTTCACCCACTTCATCCCAAAAAGCTGGAGTTCAACACCACTTCCCATAAAATACCTCAAAAGGTTCTATCTGTATATTGGAATGAAAACTGTTATTATAAGAAAACTCAACCAAAGAATGATGTTGGTCCCAACTTCCCTGATAATCCATCAAACAAGCACCTATCATATCCTCCAAAGTCTGAATTGTTCATTCTGACTGCCCATCTGATTGAGGATGAAAAGCTATACTAAAATTTAATTCAGTACCCAATGACTTCTGAAGGCCTTTCAAAAATTTAGAAGTAAACCTAGGATCATGATCAGATACAATGGAGAGGGGGACTCCATTTAACCATACTATCTATTTAAGATACAAATGAGAAAGTGTATCTAGGGAAAAAGTATCTCGTATAGCCAGGAAATGAGAAGATTTAGTCAAGCGATCAACAATAACCCAGATTGCATTATTACCTCGAGGTGTCTTTAGCAATCCCACAATAAATTCCATTGATATAGTCTCCCATTTACAATCTGGAACTGGTAAAGTCTGAATAATTCCTTTTGGTAACTTCCACTCTTCTTTAACCTATTGAAAACTCAAACACTTCATAGTAAAATCAACTATATCTCTTTTCATTCCATCCCGCCAGTAGTACTCCCGAATATCTCTATACATCTTAGTACTGCCTGGATGAACTGAAAACAGAGAACTATGATCTTCACATAACAACTCTCTCTTCAACTTTGAATCACACTGCACACACAATATCTTACCAAATCTAAAAACACACTCATTATCATTGTTGAATTCATGCAAATTACCCTTTTGAACAAGCTCTACCTTTTTCTGCAACTCACTGTTATGCATATGTGCTTGCTTAATTCTGTCTGATAGGGAAGATTTCACTAATACATGAAACAAAACAGAAGAACATCCTGAACCAACAACTTATATGCCAAAGTTCATCACATCCTTAACCAAAGGATCACGTTCCAAACTCAATATGGTTAATAAAACATTACTTTTTTGACTCAAAGCATCAACCACTTTATTTTCTTTTTATAGATGGTAATGAATTGTACAATCATAATCCTTGATTAATTCTAGCCATCTCCTCTGTCTCATGTTCAATTATTTCTGAGGTAATATATACTTTAAACGTTTTTGATCGGTATATATTTCACACTTTACTCCATACAAATGATGCCTCCAAATTTTTAAAGAGAAAACAACAACAGCTAATTCCAAATCATGTATTGGGTAATTTACCTCATGAGTTTTCAACTGACGTGAAGAATAAGCAATTAACTGATCATTCTGCATTAGGACGCAACCAAGTCCTTTCAATGAAGTATCACTGTAGAGAAAAAACTCCCCATTCCTGGAAGGTAGTGAAAAAACTGGAGCATTCACCAATATTCTTTTCAGTTCCTGAAAACAATCATAACATTCTTTTTTCCAGATAAACATAAAACCCTTTCAAGTCAGCTTAGTCATTGGACTAGATAACTGGAAAAAATTCCTAACAAACCTTCAGTAATAGTCAGTCAAACCAAGGAAGCTACGAATCTCAGTTACATTTGTGGGTCTTTCCCATTCCTCCACGACCTTTTTTTTTGCAGGATCAACAATTATCCCATATTTTGAAATAATGTGACCAAGTAAAGATATTTTTTGCAACCAAAACTCACACTTTTTGAATTTCCCATACAATTTCTTTTCTTTTAAGGTTAGCAAAATAACCCTTAAATGTCTTTCATGATCCACATTACTTTTAGAAAACACCAAAATATCATCATTGAAAACAACCTCAAACTTATCGCAGAACTCATGGAAAATTCTATTTATAAGGTCCATGAATATAACAGGTGAATTGGTTAGACCAAAAGGCAAAACTGAAAATTCATAATGGCCATATATTTTACAAAATGCGGTTTTCGGAATATCTACTTCCTTTACCTTCAACTGATGGTACCCAGATCCCAGGTAAATCTTTGAAAAATAATGAGCTCCTTGGAGCTGATCAAACAAATCATCCATATGAGGTAAAGGATATTTGTTATTAACATTGATGTTATTCAAGGCTATATAATCAATGAAAATTCTCATTGAACCATCTTTCTTTTTAACAAATAAGACAGGATCACCCCATGGTGATGTGCTTGGTCGAATGAAACCTTTCTCTAATAAATCTTGCAATTGATCCTTCAACTCTAAAAGTTCAATTTGAGCCATTAGATAAGGGTGTTTTGAAATTAGCTTAGCATTAGGAACTAATTCAATAGTAAATTCAACTTCCCGATCAGGTATTATTCCAGGTAACTCATCAGGAAAAACATAAGGATACTCATTTACCACTGGCACATAATTAATCTGAACAGTTCCTTTTTTTTTCAACAATATGTGAAAGGTAACATTCATTTCCATCTTTTACAAGTTTCTCAGCCTCTTGATATGTTATCAAAAGTAAGGGTTCATTATTTTACACAAACTGATAGTCTTTATGAAAAGAATCTTTTTTAGCTCTACAATCAATCTTAGCATGGTAAATAGAGAGCCAATCCATACCCAGGATAACATCAAACTCTACTATAGGTAAAACAATAAGGTTTTCAAGTAGGTTCTTTCCACGGGTAAGGATATGAATATTATTATAAATTCTTTTTGCCTTATCATTTCTCCCAGTTGTTTTTACCACAAGTTCATGAGTCACTTATTGAGATAGAATTCCTAATTTACTAGAAAATTTTTCAGAGATGAAATAATGTGTAGACAATGAATCAAAAAACACTCTGGAATAATCTAAAAAAACAAACAAAGTAACTGATACCACTTCATTTGATGGCCCAACATCTACTGAAGTAGTTTCAAAGGATTTCACCACCCCTTTCTGCTTGTATTCTGACTGCTTCCCATCACTCAAGCTCTTTGTCGGACACTCGTTTGCATAATGACCCTTCTCATTGCACTTGAAACATTTCACTAACTATAAATAAAATTTGGTCTTACCATCACCCTGATCTTTTTCAGTGCAGTCACAAGCCTTATGTCCCATCTTACCACATCGGTAGCACTTTCCAGAATTCAGAAGACATTTCGAAGCATGCCTTTTACTACATTTATCACAAACTGAATACATAGTCTTCTTACCATTAGACCTTTTTGACGAATTCTTCCCCTTATCCTGCCACCTCGGTCTCTTCTTCTGTTGGTTGTTATAGAACGCTTGATCGTCGGCAAACTCCATTTCCACATTCTCAACACATTGAAAAAGATTTTCATAACTTTTGAACTCATGAGAAGCCAATTCCCTTCAATATTTTGGCTTTAATCCGGAGTAAAAACAATTGATTTTACTATCAAGGTCTTAGATAAAATTTGGAGCATACCTTGCCAATCGACTGAAATTTTCTTCATAAGAAACCACTGATTCGTCCTCTTTCCTCAATTCCAAGAACTGATTTTACATCCTAAGTCGAACAGCCTTAGGAAAATACTTCTCAAGAAACATACCATTGAATTCATCCCAGTTGAGAGCATAAATCTTATCAGTGTCCCTAATATTTTTATCCATCGACCACCACTGATCTTCTTCCCCCTCCAAACAGTAAATTCCAAGACTAATCTTTTCATTTTCTGAACACCCCATGAAATCGAAAATCTTATCAAGTGATTTAATCCACCCTTCAGCTAGCACAGGGTCAGATGATCCTCTGAATGATGGGGGATGTTGCCTCATGAAATCTTCCACCACTGACATGTTCCTCTGCGGTTGATCTGGCTGATCTCATGCAAGGATGCCACAACTATTTATCACTTGGGTCAACTACGCCATTACTGTAACAAACTGTCCAGTTCCAATTCCAACCATCTCAGGATGCTGATTCGGAAGGTCATTTCCTTCTATATGCCTTCATTGCACTGATTCCTTATTTCCTCTGCGGAAAACCATTCTGAAAAAACATGTCTTAGATGAAGCAACATGGCGATATTTAAATTCTATATCATTTCAATTTGACCATAAAGAAAAATATTTTTTAGATAATCATTTAATAGAATTCTAACTCCTAAAGTTATCAAAACTGACCTCTGATACCAAATATAAGGCCCTGGCCTTAAACCTCACTTAATCTTGAGTTATTTCAAGAATACACATTGAGGATCTTTTCAGGTTTAGAGTTTTAGAGAATTAGATCATAAATCATGTATTACATTCCACATTTAAACAAAGTGGTTACATAAAATATAGTACTCGTTTTTCCCATCAACGGAAACATATTTAAAATAAAACATGGATTCTTCCTTGACACTTCCTTGACATAATAATCACATCATGTACCTTTCCCTTAACCTGTGAAAAACATTTCAAAAACATGGGATGAGAATAAAAAGGTCAGTAAGGGATATAAAAACATGGAAAGGAAACATTATTACATGTATACATAAGAATCAATGAAATCATACATTACTCATAAAACATAAGCAATTTATCATACCTCATGAAATCATAAGATTTATGAATAACTCATAGAAATCATAATACATAAAGGTAACTTGAGGCATTCATAACATTCTTACGTATGGAGTAACCCTCATGGTTATGTTTGGAATACCCATCACAGTATATTCCCTAAATCTCTTTGGAGAAACCTTAACATTTTACTCCTTCGCATTACCCAATGCATTGGAGAGCTATATCGGGCTCACCCACCCTTCGTTTATCACAAAACCATACATCTTCATTACAATTCCCAAGAACCATAACATAATCATATCACATAAACATGAATATAGGAAACATAACATTTCCACATTTCAATCGAAAGATATAAATACAACACATTGATATAATAAAAACATTATGAAAACCATTTCCAATACCAAATTAAAAGACAAGTAAAACATGATATTTATTTTTCATTTAAAAAATGTTATGGCTTGTAGAGGAAGCCAAAACTCAAATAATGGTCATGGTGGCGGAGAAGTCGTTGTCGCCGCATACATACGAAAAAAACATTCCTTTTGTCATTTAGTAAAATGCTTCGTATAAAAAATATTCCTTTTGAATAGAATTAAAAGTCAAAGGGGTTTATACACATTATAAAATAAAGTTATGTATAAAACAAAATATGCCTCAATGAAAGGAGATTGAGATGAAGTCCCATACCACGGGTCCGACATGACTCGATCGTTCTTTAACCTCCTGAATAATAATCTTGAGTTAATTTATACTTTCTTAAGAACCTTTTCAAGTTCATTATTATTTTTATATCACTTATTACCATGTTATGAACACTAGGTAATTATTTAAGTTAATAATGGTCGTTTTGTCGATCATTAGTACTTGAGTCAAAAATAAACTCTTTATAATTAAAATTTTTTCATGTGGTAAAATATACATTATATCAAGAATTATATTCATGATGTAGATTTCATATATTTCATATATATCTAGTATATACATGAATTTATAATATTAAATAACATTTAGAGGTAAGAAATGAAATGCACCGTTTATAGAGACGGTAAGTCGTACGTACGCATGAACGCTACTTTCATTTCTATTTTGTATATTATGGAAGGGAAACATAATGATATAAATGTATATTATAATTCCAGTATAATATCATATATAATATCATTAGTTACATCATTTATATTTCCCATATATGGCATTAACGAATCAAATCACATTGAGGGGGCGGTAGTCCGCACATCCTAAAATGAAGATATCGCGTTTACCCGTAATGGAAACCATAAATTACGCCATAAATGAAAAATAAAGAAGATTAAGGAAAACATAAACATATTATATATCATATATAAATATAGTGACATCATAATTGACACCTTTAAAGGTGTTAAAAGAATATTTAACAATCATCATTTCATGAGGCAGAAATTCGCCATCCACAGAAACAGTATGTTCTTTAACAATTGGACGAAGGTGTGTGTAAGTGTAGCTATAATAATTCACATAACAACATCCTAGTATATTTGAGATACTGGTTTTTTACAAATTAAAGGAATAAATAGAGTTTATGGGGTTGGAGTAGAAAAATAAAACAAAAGAACACAAGTGAAGACATTACCTTTGAATTGGGGAACTCCTCATGGTTTGAACCAAAAGGGTTTCTTGAAGAGATTAATGACTAAGGTAAGGCATCTAGGATGAATATAGATATGTATAGAGATAAAATGATCAGATCTTGGCCGAGCCAATGGCTTGAGATGTGTGGGTAAGGAGGTAGAGGTGGGGTCCTTTTATAAGAGGGAGGAGGGGCACTCTTGGAAAGCCAAAAAATGTTACTTTATTTTAAAATGTGTTTCGGATTTAAAAGGTCCCACATTGAAATATTTTGAATATAAGGTGATAAAGGTTCTAAATATACTCATGAAATAGGTTTTTGACAATTTTATGTCTAATATTTTACATTATCTTTTATTTCTATTTAAATCCTTAATTAATGAGGTAATCGTTGCATCATCATGGTGTCATAAATATATTAATTTATTTAATGTATAAAAATTATAAAAAAATACTATGATGTAGGAAATATTTTTAGATTTCCAATTAATATTTACAGTATAAGATATCATTTACACAGACAAAATTAAAAATGTTTTACTCGGGTGATACATTCTTTAGTTATATTCTCAATTCTTTAAAAATAAAATGATAAAGTGTCACTTTCACCCAAAAGAGATTCGATGGGGTCCCTAAATTTGGACCAAGGAATCCCATGGAATGAATTGACACAACTAGTAGAATTAGGAAACATTTTTGGGTCATTTGGTATTATTATTATATTATTTTATTACCTTTAGCTACCCGATTACTAATTAATCACGATAATTAAATATAATTACCGTCAAGAACTATTCATAATGTCCAAAAACAAAAGTGTCTTAATTACATAATTTGGACCTTATGATTCCAAATATGGAATCCATTTTACCAAATTCTAAACATATAAATTGCAATAATTAATTTAAAAATAATTCCTGTTGTCAAAACAAATAGCGGGTTTTTTGAAAAAATATCTATGAAAAGTTTGGCACTTGTTTATACCCAATTCCAAAGAGAAATTAATTCTAATGACCACCATTGGATTAAATGGTAAAAATATATTCTAATTACACTTTAATAAAAATTAAATAGATACTCTATCCATATAATTAAAATAGATGAAAAGGCAGTTTTGATGTAAAATGCTGTAATTTTCACTATTCATGAAAAAATTAACATTGTCAGAAAAATACCAAAAAAATTTCCAATTTAAATTTCAATGTCCCAATCATAAAGAATAAGTTTATTTCGAAAAATATAGCTTATAAAATTTTCAAAAGACATATTTAAAAATGTTTTACCATTAAAAGGCAGTAAAACAATCTTTTAAAAATATAAGTGTATTCCCTGCTTAAGATTGGATTTATTCTCATTTTAAGCCTCTAAAACACTATATAATTCATAAATAGACATAGATAATAATATCTATTATTCATTACTTACTTGGGATGTTACACCCAGGGTTTGGATGTGGCCTGAATTTTCCTTGCATGAAGGGAGGTGCTTGTTGCAATTAATGCCATAGGAACAGGGCTGCACATGACTCAGGTGAATCTTGAAGTTGTGGGCACAAGTCAGAAAAACGAGTATTGTCAGAACAAATACCAGAAAGTAAGGGAATAGGATAATATTGTGAGTTACCATGTTCTTGAGATAACTGCATTATAAGGGTATGCATCTCATCAAGCTTGTTATCTACCTTTTGTTCTAGAGATGAATAACTTACCTCAAAAACTCCTTGGGTTGGTGCAATAGATCATGTACCAAATTATTGTTCAATTAGATCCATGTTGGTTATTAAGTCATGAAATACAGAAGGAGTTTTAATCAGCTAGGGATCCACTAGATACATCATGAAACATTCCACGATCCATGTGGATAAGTCCCCCGTATAAGTATTAGATTAATAGTTGTTCACTAATCTAGTGGTGGGGGAAAATTGAGCAGTGTATTTTGAATCTCTCCTAGTATTCATGAAGGGACTCTCTTGGTGATTTCCGAATGCCACAATTTTTTTTTCTAATTGATGTAGTTTATAATGAAGAGAATAAAATCTATAAAAAGAGTCTTTTCATGTCATTATAGCCCCCAATTATGGTAAGAAAATAGTATTTTCAATCTTTTTCTACACCATCAAGGGATAAAGGGATGACCCTAAACTTGATTAAGTCCTTAGACACATTTTGGGGTTTCATGGTGGAGCACACTATGTAAAACTCCATAAGGTATTTATGAGGGTCCATATCGGGAAGACCATGGAATTTAGGAAGACGGTGGATGAGGCATAATCTAAAATCGAAGTTGGCTGCTTCCTCAGCATATTGGATATGCGCAGGTTGGTACTTTATATCCGGGGTGGTCAGTTCATTTAAAGTTTAGTTATTTGAAGCCATGATTCCTCGGGTTTGATTGGTTTTAATTTTTTTCATGTTTTAGGAACACATGAGGTTTGAAAAGTGGTTCCTCAGTATTACATTATTGAACTTCTCTAGATTTATGGATTTGTGAGTGAAGTTTTTGTTTTCAATTTTTGGGTCGAATTCAAGCAAATTTTCATTTTCTGATCGGGTTATGAAAATACATTGTGATTTTTTTTTATGATTGAATATGGATAAAATCACTTATTAAGGGTGAAAGGATAATAGAATGTTATACTAAATAATATTAGAGAGATAGATAATGAAGAAGAAAAAGAAAGAGAGTATGAGAGTGAAAGAACACACAAAAAGCAACCAAAAATAGAAACAAAAAACCAAAATAAAAACAATCAAATGGAGGTAGGGTATTGAAAGGAGTACTAATTAAGAAGTAAAATAAATAAATAAAAATGAAATATAGAAGAAATTATATTGGAACCCTGAAACGGTGCCAAATTTTGATCTCATTGTCGAGGGCGTCAAATTACTTGTTTAATTTTGACAATAATTTCTGCAGTATAGTAGCAAACATAGGTCGTCTTTCAACGGAGCCTTAGATGATTAATTAAAAAAATGAGGTTATGATTATGAAATTAAAAAAGTAAAATGGGGTTTTATAATACTTGGGTTTAAATATTAAATAATAAAATAGAAAATTAAAGAGATAGAAAAATGTAGACATAAACAAGATTAATTAAACGTTATCAACCCAGGGAATCCTTGTGTTGCCCATCCATCATCGCTTCAAGTGAAGGAGTATAGATATTTTAATCCATATTTTGTGACAACTATTACCAAAATTTAGCATATTTTATGCTTGTATACCTCCTAGGGTTCAGTCTAAAATAGAAAATGATTCACTAGACACTGCCGATGATTGGGTGATTTGTGTTCGACATCATAGTCGAAACTCACCAAGGAAACACACGAAGGGCTTGATGTGCTATCCAGGATTCAATGTTATTCTTTTGTGATATGATGAAATAAATTTTAATGACTTTTATATTGATTATTTGTGTTAAATTGACCAATATTAACCACACTAACAACACAATTGAATGAGGGTAGAAAAAGGGGTGAATGGTGTGTGAAACATCACATGAAAGGTTACCCCCAAACAAGATAATTTGAGTTTTATTATAACATACCATTACATAACTCAATTAAATAAGAAAATTGGATGAATAAAAACAAAATACAACCTTTAATTAAAATGATCATTCAAAATAATACAAACTTGAAGCTCGAGAATACATTACGTTCCTCTCTGGGTGATGATAAGGGGTTTAAAAATCCCTGTGACTAAAGGAAGAAAAAGATGTTGAAGTATCACTTAACATAGTCTCCAAAACATATAGGGATGATGGGAAGACACCATTGGGACTCCAAAATCTCAGAACCATTCCTTCTATCCGAACTCCCAAAATAAGGTGCCAATTTATAGGAAAAGCGGGAAGTGGTTTTGGGAACCTTGATTTCTAGAATCCTCTTGGTCCACGGTTTTGGCCAGTAAGAATGTATTAAATCACTTTTGAAAAGTCTATAGAGTTCTTTTCAAACATATTTTATATCTCCATGTCGAATTTGGTGGTCTGATCTAGTTTATAATAACAGATATTACCAAAATATCGAGGAAACGTGTTGACCCCTTTCCGATTCATTTTGATGGATAGATAAGTATGTATGGGCCTTTTAGTGGAAAAATTTGGCTTTATTTCCTTTATATGAAATGTATAAGATTAGATATTGGACCCTCCCCAATACTGTTATCCAATTTTGATGCACGGTTAAGTAGAAGAATGCGTTTGAGTCTACTGGTTTTCTTGGATCATGCGTCGATTGACCTATTTTTCTTGGACTTCATCACTGGTCCTCCAAATCACCTCCGCCTACAATACAATTATCAAAAAAAGTAACATTACCCCTTTTTACAATGTTAAAAACAAAATAATTTAATCAAACATGGAGTTAGATTTGGTATTATACTTTTCATTTTCAATACAAAACTAGTTTAATACATTGATTTTAGGGTGAAATAAAACAGTGAATCAAGGTACGATTAATAACCCTACCTTACACTTTTTTATTCCGGTTCAATATAATACAATATAGGATTATTGATGTGTATACTAAAATATAAAAAACATAAGGTTTAATCAAATTAAAATAAATGTATAACTTATAAATTACATGTATCTCCTTAACATAAAAATTTCTATTCTTTGATCTATGTTATGCATGATCTACTTCCTAACATATATTCTTACAGTATTTTCATATTAAATTAATAATGGTTCATATTATACTTATAAATTTAACAAAGAATATCCCCAGGAGTGTTAAACCAATAATTTAGAAAGTCCCATTGTCATCCACCAGTTCCAATTCAAACCAATTTCAAAGTGGTGTTTTCGAGTTTTACCACTAGATAGATCTGTGCTAGAGCCACTTATACTTGTTCATATCTAGACATGGATATATTTTCTTAATAAATCACTTAATCTAAACTCACAAAAATTTAGGTGTTTTTTTCTTATAACTATTCTTATCTCTAATGCTTTTACTGAACTTTTCTAATCCTAATTCCAAAAATAACTATATCTATACTCTAATAACTACTATAACAACCCTACGGTTTATTTCCAATATAACCGTGAATTATTACATAAGATTTCAATTAATAAAACTCATAAGATATATAGATCTAGTTTCTTCAGGGATTTGGAACATTATATAACAAATTAAAACATGAAATACACATCTTTATTGAAAACATCTTTTACATGATCACTACATTCCTTCTTACTTATCATTGCATGGGATAACCTGAGGACATAGATAAGAAAAGGGGGAGCAATATAGAATATTAATGGAATAAACATGTCATAACAGAAACATAAAAATACATGTTAGTCAATAGGTATATCAATATAGCACAAAAGAAACCTGAACATAAAGGCTTGATATTCAAAATATGGACATGTGGAAACAACATAAAACATGATATTAGCATGAGCCATGGATCATTATACATAGATTATCTTCAGTAAACCCTCATTGAACAAGAATTGGCATGAATAAACCCTTATTTTTCATGAATTATCAGGATTAAACTCTCATTTAATCTGGATTATCTTGATACTAAACATTTTTCAATGCATTGGAGTGCTATAAGGACACACCCTTCATAATCATTTCATTTTCATGTATAATTTTTCTACATAGATCATACAACATGGATTCATTAAATATGATAATTTATCCCATGAAAAATTAATGTGTAACATATTTATGTATGTCCAGAATCAATAAGTACATGAGAATAGAGATGAATACCATTGATAGAGAAATTGGTATGGTTTTCAATACATGATGATTTTGGCATGGAAAATCATACTGTTATTATGGGAGCATAACGACGTCAAATAGAAATTGATAAAATGGTTTGATTAGAGTGAAAGGGGTTTATAATAATTTATTCATGTAATATAATGTAAGGGGATAATGTAACATAATATCCCAACATATTAAATGGAACTTATATGCATAATATAAAATAAATTATTGAATTAAAATGAGAATAGAGAAATCCCTTAAGGACTTTTAGCACGGTAACGGGTTTACACACGATTGATTAATGAATTTGAAAGGTGTCTATAATAATTAAAAAATTATTATTGAATTATTTGGGAGGTGATAAATCATACCCTATTATTTTTAATGGAAAATAAAATGATGGACCAATATATGGAATCATGGAAAAAATTGATAAATGAAGGAACTCTTACTTGGATGTGTGATCCCAAACGCTTGGAAGAGGCTTATTGGGATATTGGGGTGCCTTGATATGACTCTAGGTAGTATAGAGTAGATTGAAGACAAGATTAATTGAGTTTGAGGGAATATGAATGGTAGCTTGGGTGGGTTTATATAGGAAATGTTGGGGAATTGTTTATTATTTTGGTTTTGGATACTACACACTAAAATATTAAAAACCAAAAACCATCCCATGTTTTTTCCCATGGTTTCAAAAGAAATGTAGTAGTATAAATTATATCATAAGGCTATGATCAAAATATATTTAAATTTTTTTTTCTTATGTGGAGGTGAGTCTCTCTTTCAATGAAATGATTTCAAAATTACAAAATATATTACATGTCTTGGAGGATTCACTAAGGCTATATAAAATAAATAAAATAAACATAAAATTAAATTATTTTAAAGTAAAAAAACATATATTTGGCCATATATACCTTTTATATTATTTTATTACATCAATATTGGGTTATTATGATGTCATAAAACATATTATATACTTATACAGTATTTAATTTTTACCTAAAAATCGACTATCTCAGAAAATTATGAAAAACTCACCGTTGGATAATTTAGATGACCTAATTATAAAAAAATATTCATTTTATCTAAATAATTTTTAAAATATGTGAATTTTTTACTTTTAAAATTAAAACTGGCATTTATTAAAAATTGATGTGTTTTGGAAAAAAAAGTTTTCAAAGATTAGTAATATTTACTTTTTTACTTCATAAAAATTACATAATCATTAATATTTAAAAAAATTCAAATTAATTGTAATAATTTATAAAAATATAATTTATTTCAAAAAATAATTTAATTCATCAAAATAGATTCCTTGATTTAATTTTAATATTAACCATAAATATTATTTATGCTTTATAAAATCAATTATAATGTAACAATAATAAAATGAAAGTATATATAGTGTTCTATAAAAAAATATTCATAACGCTAGGGTCTTAATACATATATTTTTATTAGACCAGCATATGTTGTAAGGGTATGGTGTGCGATGGTGGGGAATTCTTTGGGATATTTGGGGAATATGGTATAGGTCGTGATCTCAATGAGTTTGAACTTCTCTCGTAAATAGATCTTATCATGATTATGTTGTTGGATCTCGTCTTGAGCTTGGTCTAGGGAATAGCACAAAAATGATATCTCCCTCGGAATATATGATAAATGGGCATATTATGGTATGATCCTTCTATTTGAGTCTATTACATCCTTTTTCTATGCCAAAAGTATTTATTAAAACCCTGTATTTATACTAGTCGTGTGATCACTATTCAACGACTATATTATCAATTGTAAAGATTCTTAATGGTTATTTAAATTTAAATGGATCTAATAACACAAAAGGAGTGAAAGTGTTTCTATATCTATAATACATTTAAAATAATGTGAATTTTTTTCATAAATGTTTGGGTCATTACATACATGGCCCTGAAGGGCCAAATTTTTTACCTAAAGTCCCTTCAGTGAATAGTGCTACTACGATACCCGAACTACTATAGTTTTGTAACAACTATTGTGAACACATCCACTACAGTTTCTTTGGTCTATAGTTCCACCGCTGCTATAGTATGTTGTAGTACCCTTAACCCAATGGGTTTTGAACCCCTATTTTTGAAGTAGTATTATGGGGTGATTACCACAAAGCCCATACCCAAATAAAAAAATGTGTTAGATGGGTAATGAGGTATAGGTGCCCAACACACCATGATTTTTTCCCCAACCCCTATCTATGTTCCAAACACACCTAATTAATTTCATGTGTGACATGACTCAGACCTGACCTCATTCTATTTCCATGGAGCAGCTTCCTTACATGGTTCCAATAATCCAACCTCAATCGGTCTCCTTATCTTTGTATTTAAGAATTAAATTCACCATGTACATTAATGTATATTCTTTCTCATTTGTAATATTATTTTTTTCATTTAAAATCATTTAACATTTCATAAACAATAATAATACAATATAAATAATCTAAAAGAAATTAAAAAAAATCTATATCTTTTTGGGATAAAAATTGTGAGTAAGATCTTTCTAGAAATATACTCATTATATTTTTAACCATAATAGAATATAAATATATTTTACCACATCTTCTAATAACGCATACTATTTCATTAATCAATTCAAATAATTCATCAACGTGTTCACCAATATTTATTAAAAAATATGTAGTAATATATATTTAAAATCAAAATTATTTCCACAACTATTTTCTCACAATTATATATAAAAGTAAATATATTTTTTATTTTAGATTTACTTAGAAATCATGAAACCGATGGATTTTTAAACTCCCCCAATAAATATATATAAAAATGAAGTATATTTATTTTCCATCATTTTAATGGTTTTCATTGTTGGTGACAGTCATGTAATCACATTTATCAAGTGAATTAATTAAAAAATTAACTCGATTAAGAACCGTAGACCTAAGAGATAAATAATATTTAAAAATAATAACTTTATAGACATAATAAATATTTTCATGAAAGGTTTTTAAATATTTTATTTTCATAAAGTTTAAACTCTATGTTATTAATAAAAAACAAAAATAATAACAATAGAAATTAGTGCCCATGGAAATTTGAGATCATATCTTAAATTATGAAAATGGTAACCTTCTACAAAATCTAAATTTATGTGACCTATGAATTAATTATACCATAGAGATAAAGGGTAGGGGTTGAAACAATGTAACATAAAATTTATAGTCATTTATATTAAACCATGTTACATGTTGGGGTATAGATAATAAATAAATAAATATTTTTCTTCATGTTATAAATCAAACGACATAAAAATTTCAATTATATATAGGATACAAATTGTTACAAGGTCCATATCTAATGTAGGAGACTATATCTTTTGTGTTTTTGTTTTCATTCTAGAAACCTAATTTCTAAAATATAATATTTAGAATAAAATTGATTTAGAAAACATTTAATCCTTGAATCATAGTAATATCCTTGTGAATATATAGATATCACACCTAATTATTATGGAAATAACTATAAAAAAATATGATAAACATTTTAGATATTGATATAACATCATCATAAATATTGAACATTTACAATCGTATAGATATTTTAGAAAAAACATACAAGTTATATTTGTTACACCAAAGAAAATAAATCCCATTGAATACTCATATTGTATTTACATATCACCAAATTTTCATAGATTCTCATATTAATTATAATAAACCCTGACTAACATAATAAAATCAATTGGCATCCCAGTCTATAAGATATATACAAATGGAAGTAGGGTGATTGAGAACTACCACCACATAAAACATGATTTTTTTATATATATAGTCATTCTTATAATCAATTTTTAAAGTTTTATAATATATAATAATAATACAAAATAAAATATATTATGATAACACACCATTATTGTTTTCTTAAAAATTATAATTTTTAATTAATCTTTTCTTAAATTTTTTTACATGTATCAAACTAAAATATGTTTTGATTAAAAATAACAGGTAATGCTATATTTATTTCTATGAATATATTAAAATATTCTATATAATATTTGATTTTACAAAAACTCATCATTAAATTCTTTATAATTGAATCAAATTTTTAAGGGTCCATATTTTAATTCATGAAATGTTACCATAATTACTAAAAAATTAGATCCATTCAATGAAATTAATGGAAATCTGTGTAACCCAAAATCTATTTTACACAACTAATATGAGTTTTGTATATAGTAATGGGGGTGTACGGTAATCCATGATAACTTTCTAAATTTCATCCATACATAAACTAATTTCTATTGATTTTATTTTCATTTATTTTTGGAGCCTCACACTTCATGAAAAAATTCTTCTACCTTCTTAAACTATATCTAACCAAAATAAAAAATGAAAATAATTTTTCTACCTTCAATGGTGTTTGAGATCCTTCTTATAAAAAATATTTTGTACACTAAACCGAAATATTTCCTCAATAATGTATTATGTATTCCATGTTACACATGTTTTGAGATTCATATATTATTCCCAATATATTTTATACATAAATATGTTATTTTTTGGGAATATTCTACACCATGCTCAATTAATTAAACCTTCTAAACATAATAAAATTAATTCCACTAATGTTGTTTTTTTTAATATTATAAATATCATAACAAATATTATTTTACAAGAAAAATTATTTATAGATGAAAAAAATAAATGAATAAATTATTTATAAGTAAATATTATATATATTATATGTTCTATTGATTATAGTTTTTGTGGTATACATTCACATCAAATATTTTATCTACATGAAATATTATGAATTTTTTTATCACACCAAAATCTTTATATAAAGTAAAATAGTATATTTATACTATTCTTAAGATATCATAAAAACCTACAATACTCTATGATTATCATATATTATGGATAACTCAAATCAATAAATTGAGGATATTTTATCAGTCCTTTATTAATGTAATATAAATGAATCACACACAAATAATTGATGCATATATATTTACCTTATTATAAAATGATGATATATTTTTCAACCATGACATATAATCATTAATGTATATAATAATAATATATTAACCATAAAACTCATTATTTATTAGTGAATTTTTTTAAATATCGTTAACATTATCATGTATAGCCAACAAAAATATCATTACATCAACATCTCAATGATTTTTAAAATGAGATGGTATTTATCAAGGATCTGTTTATTTCTATGGTGAGGCTGAGGATCCTTTTCCTGAGATATATTACCAATAATTACACATAAGTTTCATGGTGTTTTATGCTTTAAATATCATTTATTTTTAATGAATCATAATGAATTTAGGTGTTTTTGGTTTTAGTAGTTGGGTATTATCATGGTGAAGAAGGTCAAATGTGGTTTATAACTATAATTATATATTAGGTATGGAACCAAAGTGGGGTAATTAGGTTATAATGTGTGAAGGATTATCAATGGAAGGAGGCCTCCTCTAATAATATTTTTCATGGTGTGGGGATTAAAGTAGGATTGGCTAACCTCTCAATAGTGGGGTGAAATGCTATGGGGATTTAGTGGGGTTGTTTCCCTAATAAAATGAAACTAAATTATTTTTGGGAGAAATTTAAAATAGTGGATCAAATCAATTTCAATTTTTGGGGAGGGTGAACCATAATCTTGGGATCTCATAACAGTGCGGCCTTGGAAGAAGGTTCCATAATGTGACCAATTTTTTTCAGACATTATCAATTAACTTAGATATTTTTTAAGGGGAAGTTTTGTTTATTATTATAGGATCATTTTAACTCTTGTCCCTCACCCCCTGAACCCTTATGTGATTTGGAAAAAATATTAATTTTCTATTTGGAATTTTGAGCTCCTCTTATCACATTCCTTGACCATTTGAATTATTAGTCATTATATAATGTCACTATTAGTGAGTCTAAGAACACCCAAGAACATTATGTGTCATCAATCATCTATTTTTTTACTTATATGCCAAATATTTAATGTTTTGGAGTTTATTTTACTATATTATTTTTTTGAGATCAAATCAATGATCACAATACAGAAAGTGCACTCTATTAAGCTTGAGATAGAAAATCCTTTCCATTTCATAGATTTCATATGATTTTTTCTATTTGATTCATATGAATGTGTGTGTGTATCCATATGATAATCTTTATTTGGTATCAATGTTAAAGATTAGGTTTTTTTTGTTTAGTTATTCCCTTGGAGGGAACGTGACATGCACTTTCCATGGGGTATGTAAAATCAATGTATTACCTAAGTAAATTTTTTTTATTGGAATACTAGGTAGTATCCTAGAGAAGAGTGAAAAAATAATATAAAATAAAATATCACTTTTCAATTTGTTGAAGAAAAGTGCTTTTTTATGGGTTTTTTATCTTGAAAATTGAGAAAGTAATTGAGTCTTTGATTTGGAAACTAGTTCTGAGATGGGTGATTTATTTGATGTTTCATTTCTTGTATAATTATATAATAGTCGTAAATTGGGTCTTCTAGTCTTTTGGTTTAACATATTATTAAAATATTAATTTATAGAATCAACTTAAAACTTTAGAAGGAAGGAAATTGTTGATATTATAATAACATGGATTACTCATTAGTAAACCCCGCTTTTTGTGAGTCTAATAATTCTAGTAATAAAATCCAAAATCACTTAATAAAAATTAAATTGGTAGTTGGTGGTCTTGGGAAATCCAATATCCCCTCACATCACTTATAACAGTCCAAAAATTAAAAGACCCTAACAAATTAATATAATCTCCTCATTTGAAAACAAATTCACCGTGGTGAGGAATATTGTTGATTATCAAATTAAGAAGTAATAGGCAACATGTTAAAAAATATAAACAAAATTTCATTTAATGTATTATATAAAAAAATAGAATTGAGATCAATCAATTCAAAGTAATGGTTTCAAATATTGTATGGAAATCAAGATTCATAAGAGAAATCCTTCCATTCTTATGTCATTTAAGAGACTACCCAAACATTATAGGGGGAAATTTGACGAGAAGGGAATGAAATAGAATTATGTATTGAGGAATATATAATTTAAAATGAAAGTAATAAAGAAAAAACATGACCTTAAAATATGTTCATGATCATCGTTTCAGGTATACAAAATCCACCATCCATTATGTATACCCTTCTTATTTAAGGGCAGTGGTTTCTTCTCTCATTGTGAGAAATCCATTTACTCATTGGCTGGTAAAACCACTAAGATATTTTACCTTGAAATAATTATGATTTATTATCTTGGGATCATTCCTCTTACACCATTTAGTATTCCAAATAACCCTTGACTTCCCTTCCATGGAATGATCACAATATTATCCATGATAATGATCTACGTGGCAGCCTTTGAATGGTTTTATGAGTGTTTATGTGGAACCCTAAGGTTTTATTTTGAATCCTAGATGAATTTCTGATAGCATGTAAGTTATATTCATAAGATATTTATAGGATAATTTTTGGAAAAGCGACCTATATATTTTGAGGTGGAATCAGTTTGGAGAAACCATGAGGATTGAGTGACCGTATGACAGATGAGTTATTAAATGAAAATTTGAATGTACAGTTGGTCAAATTATCATGCATTAGACAGATTGAGCATATGACTACTAAGAATATGGAAATTTATTTAATTATTTATGTTGTTTGTTTAAAATTGATGACATTCAAGTTGAATGAGTGGTCAGTCATTCTATTAATATGGTCAATGTATGGATTGTTTATGACACAATAAATATTATTCTTAAAGTAGACTTAGTACATTGTAGAATTTTCGATCACAGTCGATCCTTTTACATGGAAGGCTAGAATCCTTCTATCAATTGATGGATCTATTTAATGATTGAAAAGTGACCCGATTATAGTTTCATTTTGTGGTAGTATGGTGACATTTTGTAGTAGAACGTTTACCATTGTATTTCCAAATCGCCATAGTTTTCATATAATATTAGTGATTCCTTTGAAGAACCATCCAATCACTTGAAATAATCCTGAACACACACATGGTTAAGTGTTGTATTTACTCTGAAAATTCCAAAAATCAAAAAAAAACATTGGTTTTATTTTTTTGATCAGTTATACACCACATTATTCATTAATCTACAAAACATGGTATTAATTAAATTAATACTCAAAATTATTAGATAAATATCCTAGAAACTCAAGAAAAAATTAATAAAAATAATGTCTTTTCAATTCCCCCATGCTTAAACCATGGAATCTAGAAAAGTGAATTTCAAAAAGACTAACCACAAAATATTCAAATACCTTACCAATGTGAGTTACTCCTTTAACACCATATTCCTTAAGTTACCATGAATCATAAACATCCTTGTTTTCTTTTTCTATAATAAGAACATTCAATTAATTCCCACTTTTTTATCCTACCATAAACACATATTTTCACCTTCTATATTTTTCAACACAACACTCAATTATGGTTTTTTATAAATTGTTTCTCATTACAAAATCACAAAATTATCACTATAGACTAGATGAATTTCATTATATCTACCATATTAGTTTGGTATTTGTGAATAAAATGAGGTCTTAATTAGTTTTATTCATTAGATAATGGTTTTGTTGGAATTAATTTTCAAACTATTCAAGTTGAATAACATGGCATAAATATATTTTGAAGATCAATTCATGATTTTTAGTTTCTTGCAAAAATAGATTATGTATAAAAAACATCCTCGACTAACTAATCATTAATTCATTTATTCTTCCATGGAAAACCCAAAACTTTCAGTCAATTGGTTGTTGAACATTACCTTTCTCAGTTTCCTTCAGCATATTTGTTTTCCAAATAGATTATTATTGTTATTCTCTTAAATCTAGAGGGGGGTTATGAATTCTATTCTTAAAGGTGTGAATTAATATTATATCTATATTTATAATTATTTTCATCCCATATGATGTGTCTAGAACATTTTTGTAATCTTTATAGAATTTTTATTTGCTAACTCATCTTAACTATCTATATAAGATGATTTATCTCTATCTTTCATCTCAATTTTTCTCCAGTTTCATTGTTTGTCCACCTTAGAACATGTCAGCATAATTAATGTATTTCTTCCCAATCCCCACTTTTAAATATTTTTTTATCTTTTTTAGATCTATATTTCTATTCAAAAACAAATTTGGTCGGGAAAGAGATGAATTTTTTTCTTTAAGATAGTGGTAGACCTCGATACCCATCCTTGGATCATGTTTATGCCATTATTCAATCCTTACTATAATTAATTTACTCCTAAAATTTCATCACTTAAGTTTTAGTAAAATATTCCTTAAATTCAAATAAAAATCTACCAACAAATATTTATATCTTCTTTTCATTATTCTGCTACTCTTGTACTAATATTAGACCATGAAAAGGATTCCAGATCAAGGGGTGTAACGCCCCGACCCCTGTTACCCAGAGTCGGTGCATTATTTTAAAACCTTTGCAAGATTACAATGAATAAAGTCTCGAAAGACCGATCAGTTTAGCAGTCTTGGAAAATATATTACATACATGAATGGTATATTACACATTAGAAAATAAAACACAACATAAATGATTATTTGAGAGCACCATTAATCCCCTAGATTAACCCTGCATATCAATCATAATACACTTCTTGGAATCCGTAGATAATTAAAACATAGAAAGGGTTGAGCTCAAATGCTCAGTAAGGATAAAAATATAGCAGAAAAATTAATAAATAAGAATAAATATTTAAGGTAATGTATAAGACTAAAAAATCCTTTTAAACATAAACTTCATCATAATATGGAAAAGAAACAATAAAATAATTCCATTAACTTATACACATGGATATTCTACTAGTCGAATAATCACTTGAAATATCAATAACCACATTCATAATTATGGAATGAATAATGCCAGACTTTCATAACCACATAGTCAAGGCCTTAGTCCAAGAGTCTAAATAAATTTTTTTGCAAAGGCCTTGTTCCAAGACACTAGTTAGCCTCATGAGACCTACCAATGCATCGAGGAGATATAGAGGCTCCACCCGTCACTTACTAAGTCTAATGCATTCCTCATATGAAAAGGTTGAAACATAACAAAAACATTCTTATTAAAACTAGCATAAGAAATGACAATACATTATCCATAAACCATGATTGGTATAAAAATAGCACATTCACAGTCAAACATAGCATAACTCATTCAATATAACATGGAAGATTGTATCATAATAAATCTATTTCAAATAAGTTTAAAATCCATCAAAGGATGTTGACATAGATGAAAATGATCAGTAAAAGGATTTGAGTGAAATACCCCCTTTTCATGAAATCATTTAAAAGTCTCACAATTTATAAAGGAAGTCATTTAAAAGAGATTTTTTAATCAAAGTGTCCCATACCACTTTGAAACTTTTGAAAATAATTATCATTTCAAAACATTGATGTCCATATATTTAAATCCTTAAAATCATTTTTGAAAACATGGACATTGATTAAATGGGTTTAGAAAGATAAATTGTTAAAATAATTAAAATGATGATCTAGTTAAATAGAACCTCCCATAAAACCTTAAAAGATCATTTTTGAATTTTTTTTATGAAATATGGGTATTGATGATAAGTGTGTGCCAGAATGTACTTAGACATGAACAATCTCGGATAAAAAATGAGATTGAGGAAATAAACCTTACCTTGCACTTTCCTTTAGTCGAGGGTACGTTTAACCTCCTGTATAATGACCATTGTATGTTATTAAATTATACTAGAACCATATTCATATTTATTATATCACATATGATTCATTTATGAATTTATACTACCAATTTAATAATGATTTTCATGTTAAATTAAGGTTTCATGCAATAATCACTTTCGTTATCATACGTGTTTTAACTAGTTATA
Source organism: Viscum album (assembly GCA_963277665.1). NCBI lineage: Eukaryota > Viridiplantae > Streptophyta > Magnoliopsida > Santalales > Viscaceae > Viscum > Viscum album. The sequence goes on from OY728164.1 coordinate 487,825,373, forward strand.
CTTGATCGTATCATTTAGATAATTATTTAAATAATTCCAGAATATAAAACATGATTTATATATCATATATATTTAGAATATAAATATTTATAATTGATAGATATATCAAATGTAAAACATCATTTATGGAGATGGTATGTCGTACGTACGCATAAACCATGTTTCTATTTTCATATCATATTGAATGGAAGTGAATAAGATATATGTAAGTAAATACATACATATATATATTTATATAAATATATATCTCCATTATAATTATTATGTCATATATTACATACTTTTTAAATATATATATTTTTATAATCATCGTTGAATGGTGAACGTGGAATTGAATCCCATCCCATCGTGGAGACGGTAATCTGTTCATACGCACGAGTGACAATATCATTCTTTTGATATTAAAATAGTATATAATTGGATTTTATATTATATATAAAGAAAAATGATAATGTTATATTTATTATTTATATCATTTATACTCATTATTATACCCATCAAAATGAAGAAATGTTCGAATATCAAACTACACCAGGACGTGGAGACAGTAAGACGTACGTACGCACATGTGGTGAATTTTCAGTCATATGATGGATAAAAATAATGAATATGGTTGTAAAATTTTTATAATAACATCACAGTATATATACATGTAAGAACCCGAACCTCTTTTTCAGGTATGTTTTCCTTTTCTGGGTGTTTTTGAGAAAAAGTTGAGAATCAAGAAATTTTGTAAGTACATGTCGTGTACTTTACAAGTTCACGACATGTACTTTTCTTCTGCTTGAGGTCGTGTACTGGCCGTGTCCAGACCAGTCACATGGGCTGTAGCGATGAGGTAGAGCCCGATTAATACGGTGTACGGAAAAGGAGACTACACGTCGTGTACTCAAGAAGTACACGCCGTGTAGCTTCCTTTTTATTTCATTAATCAGACCAGGGTTGTACCAAATACCCGTTTTTATCTTCTTCTCCACCTTATTACATCCAGAGCGACCTAGAGAGGTGATTCTTCTTCAGCCACCGATTCTTCACCATTTTTCCGAGTCGAAGGTCGTCTGGGGCAATAGAATCGCAGCGGTGAGTTCTCGGTTCTTCTTTGGCCATGTTTTTTTTATTCCTCCTCTTGTGAGAGTTATCTATGGTTGAAGGTTTTAGATGTTTTTGCAGATTTAATCTTTTCTAGGTCGATTCACAGGACGAGGTTCAAGAATATCAATCTCCTAGTATAGAGGTATGTGTTTTGTTTCCCTACGCAGATTGTCTTTGAGTTTTTGGTGCAAAAGTGTCGGATACCCATGTATCGTGTATCTCGGGTTAGGGTTTTGATCCTATTTTGTTACCTGTCTTAGATTTCTTGTATGATTGAGGTTATTAGATGATTAATAATTTCTTGTTATCATGTTTGAGGATCACCCCACGGGTGTTTCCTTTGTTTTGGTTGTTGAGTGCTGTTTGGCACGGTTTGCCTACGAGGCAACCCTTTTTCCACATTGCCGGTATGCCTGTTGACTTTATTACATGTATTGCCTACTGTTTATATGCTTGTGGATGAATTTGTAGATATTAGACATGTTTTTTATGAACTTACATAGGCTGATAACAGTCTATTAAGCATGACTAAACTGCTCAGGGCTGATTGAACCTGGTGTGGTAGACTAAAGGGGGAATTGATGATTATGGATTCCCAAGAGAGTCTGTTATAATTAGTATCGATCGCAGGACCTATCAGAATTAGACTTTGTGCTTCCTCAGAGTGTCCTTAGTTACGTAGCGAGACTATAGGGGTAATTAGACATAAGTTATTCTTTAGAGAGTCTATATCTTTCATTGAAAGACCAAAGGGGAATTGATGGTGAGAGCTTCTCAGAGTGTATGTGCCTTGTACATTTACTTGACTAGAGGGGTTTCCTAGTAGTATCCACCCATATAGTCAGTGTTTTATTTGTAGGCTGGTTGTGATGAGTCAACCAATCCATATAACAAGATTGGGTTTGTACTTCTTGTTGTTTAGGTAGACTGCTGAGTTACCTATTGTGATTACTTGCTTGCCTTTGGAGTATAGATCTATTGCTAGGTTCCTTGGTTGATATCTAAATTTTTGAACTAAACAAATAAATAACTGTGAATGGAGTTTGGTAGGATTTCTTACTTTATTGTACATCTGCTTCTCTGCTGCATTTATTTCCTTTACTTTTTCTATATTACTCACTGACAGTAGGGCATGGATCTCATGGTGATTGCCTACTGTGATTAGTATCACACTCTGTATGGGTCCTGATTTTTTTCCCAAACAGGTTATATGGTTGAAGGTGTGGATAGGGATTGTGGCCCTTCTACATCAGGTACGTGATTGCTGGTTGGAGCTGGAGAGCATAGGACTGAGCTTAGGCTTGTGATGCTGCTGGAGTTGCTGTTACTTTCATAATTTGTTTTCAGTTGTATTTCAGCACGTTGTTGTGTTTTCATCTTTCCTTAGATACTTGTACCTGCTGCATCAGTATTAATATTATTATATGTTCATTTCTTCTTCTCTTTAGTTCTAGTGTTTTTATGTTGTTTACTGCTTCTGCCATTGACTGTTGTTTTCATGCCTTGTATACCTTACCAAATAAGGGCATAGTTTCCCCAATAACTTACCAAGGCCCTCACTGCTAGTCGTCAGCCTCTGGCATTTGGGGAAATGCGCCTGAGGTCATATGACGAACCGGGTATGGGGCACCAGTGGAAGGGCTCTAGATTCGGGTCATTACAAAGTGGTATCAGAGTGGTTCTTTCCTTTTCTATTGACTTACTGTTTAGCGACATTAGAAAGGGATATGAAGGAATAAGTGAATTGTAAATAGTTGTGCCCGGGCTTTCTAGAACCCGCCTATAGGGAAAAAGCCAGATTACCTCGAATGTTCCAAATTTTGAGTTTTGCGAATGTTACAGTTTAATGTATTTCACCATTGGGTGGTGCACTTGTTTTGTGTTGTTACTATTTATATGATTGCAGTTCTATTTTTTTGCAACCCGATGAGATGAGGGTATGCCATCTCATGCATCATATATGCACATGTTAGAAGATCACATGCCAAGCAAATTTCCATGCCATCTAGGTTGCATTAGAGATATCATGCTGTTGTGATAGGATTTGTGATAGACAATGCATGCTGTTGTGATACCTTCTGTGATAGAATACCTGCTATGTTGATAGGGTATTGTAGTTTGGAGATTTATTATCACATATTCCAAACCCTGATCTTAGAGGTGTTATGGGCCCTCTAGGATCGGAATTTGGTGGGTCTTGAGTTCTTGTAGTGTTTTCTTGTTATATGCATTGTTAGGATGCCAAGCTTTGATTCGCGGGGATTGTGGGCCCCCACGGATCGGAATTTGGCACCTTAACCATTGTTTTTCTGTGTTTTCTAGGCTCCAGTGCAGTTCTAAGGCTACTGTTTGGAAAAACCCAGAATACATGGCGTGTGCTTTATATATACACACCGTGTAGTTTTTGGTCGTGTCAGTGACTATGTGGATAGGGACACGGAGCTGTAATTGGTTTTTAGGAACACGCCGTGTACGGTAGGAACACGCCGTGTAGAGGTTTACTAGGAGCCCGACCGTGTAACTAACAACACGGGCCAGTTAATGCATGTGCAGTACACGACGTGTTCGGTATGCACACACCGTGTATCCTTTCCCAGGTACCCGGCCGTGTCTTGAAAAACACGGGTCGGTGTTATCTTCTCCTATACACACATTCTTTGTTCAGAACACGCCGTGTAAGGATCAGCCGATTACCCATCCGTGCCACGAACAACACGGGACGAGGTTTCCCTTCAAGTTCACGTCGTGTCTCATAGGAACACGCCATGTAGTGTCGACCGTGTTTTAGGTCATATCGCTAACCACACTGGCCAGGTAGGGCATGTCCAGCACACGCTATGTCTGCCTTAAAGCATGTCGTGTAGTCTTTAGCTGGGACATTCCATGTGACATAGTCATGTAGGAGTAACCGGGCAGGGAGAAAAGGGGTCAGTACACGCTGTGTAGTTTAAGAATACGCCGTGTAGCCAGGTAGTTTACACAGCCAGGTATGGACAAGGTACACGCCCAGGGTAGGATTTCTAGAAACATGTCGTGTATTGGTATTACACGCCATGTAGTCATGTTTTTTCCATATTTAAGAATTTTTCCCTCCTGTTACATTTTACTCTCATATGTTTCAACTGTGTTCGTATTTAATGAAGGTGTGTTTTAGTATTTCAGATCTATGGCACCGAGACGTCCTAATGTTGCACGCCAGAACCTGGATGCGATCGTACGCCTGATACGACCGATCAGGGACTGCTAGTAGTTCCGCCCATCGTTCCGGAAATGGCACCTGCAGTGATTCCGGACACTGGTGCCAACACTCAGTTCAGAGAGGGTTTCATTAGGTTCATGCAGACCTTCCCGAGAGTTCGGCATCGTGCCCCGACTATGGAAGAGCTGACGCAGGTCATCCAGCAGCATCATCCTCCCACTTTCATAGGGGATGGAGGACCTCAGGCTGCAGAGTGATGGCTGGAAGCCATGCTATCCATCTTCGATCATTTGGATACGCTTCCATAGAGGAGGTTGAATATCTCAACGTATATGTTGCGAGATTCCACAAAGATATGGTGGGACGTAGTCTCTCAGACGGGGCGCCAATAGGCTATGGCTTGAGATGAGTTTAAGCGTACGTTTTATGACCACTTCTACCCAGCGACCCAGAGGGCTGACAGAGCCTGGGAGTTCATGAGACTACAGAAGGGTACTCTCTCAGTTATGGAGGATTCCTCCCACTTAATTGAGTTACAGTGATTCACTCTCATCTTGGGGAATGATGAGCTGTTTCTAGCGAGGACGTTTGAGGAAGGCCTCAGACCGGAGATCAGATCGCAGGTGAATGTCTTTCAGTTGAATTCTATTACTCTAATAGTCAACCAACCAATAATCACGGAGTGGAACCTGAGTGAGACTCGAGCTGTGGACCAGGTCATTTCACCATCCATGGTCGATTCCCTCCAGACAGAGAGCAGGAAGCGCCGTCGAGATTCTACCTGAGGCGACCTGAGAAAGAGAGGTATTCCTTCTGGTAGATGAGATCTCTCATCTAGAACCCAAGTGGTTTGTCATCAGTGTGGGATGAATGGGAATAAGAATCCCTAGTTCCCGAGGGACCTAGGGTAGTGCCGATCATACGGCAAGATGGGTCATTTCAGTGTTTCAGCAAGGTTCCCCTTCCAGCGGCTAGTGAAGGAGGATCAGTTTCGACCCCACATACAGGAGTTGGATTACCCACGCCGCATCAGACTAGGGGCTAGATTTCTTCAAGATGTTCAGGTCGGGGTTGAGGCCGTGGACGCAGCGGTCAGGCTCAGGGAGGAGCATCTCATGGTTTTCAGGCTGTTACACAGGGCCGTGGTACATACCAGACTTTTGCTGTAGAGAAGATTCATCAAGAGCAGGATCCCGGACCCTCTACAGTTCGAGGTAATATCTTACTAGCCTCAGTTTTATCTTCAGCCATTTTCGATTCTGGTGCTTCACATAGCTTTATTTCTGTTGTTGTCGTGGAATGTCTAGAGCTCTGTGTCTTTTCATCTGCTGACATGTTGACTCTCGACATGCCCTTGGAAACGAGTAAATCTAGCGTACATCAGTGCAAGGGGTGCCCTCTCGAGGTTGCAGTGTATCGTTTCTTCTGGGACCTCTTTGTCCTGGAGATGACGGGTTATGACATCATTATCGGTATATACTAGTTGGTTCCCCTCCAGGCAGTCGTCGATTGCTATCACCGTAGGGTGAGTTTCCTATCACCAAAGGGTGAATCTTTCCTTCTTAAAGGTGAGTGTGATGTTCAGGAAAGTCCAGCCGGACTCGAGCATCATGGTCTAGGACGAGTTACAGACCATATTGCTAGTCTTTATATGGATAACCAGGGGGCTTCTCAGTTAAACTTTCCTCCAGTGGTTGATCGCTTTCTAGATGTCTTTCTAGAATAATTTTCAGGGTTATTTTCGGAGCGTGAGGTAGACTTCTCGATTGAGCTCGTGCTAGGAGCGACACAGGTGTCCATTCCTCCTTATAGGAAGGCTACACCTAAGTTGCAGGAGCTCAAGAAGCAGTTGGAAGAGTTTCAGGAAAAGGGTTTCATCTGACCCAGTACTTCTCCTTGGGGTTCGCCTGTCCTTTTCGCAAAGAAGGCAGATGGTTCCCTTAGGCTTTGCGTGGATTATCGGAAGATGAACTAGTTGACGGTCAAGAACCGATATCCGTTTCTGAGGATTTATGATCTCTTCGATTATATTCGATGATCTCGGGTGTTCTTGAAGATTGATTTGAGGTCCGGTTATCATCAGATACGCGTTAGACCTTCATATATACCTCTGACAGCCTTCAAAAGCAGGTATGGCCTCTACGAGTATACACTTATGCCATTCGGTCTTACAAACACGCCAACAGTTTTCATGGCACTGATGAACCAAGTGTTCCATACTTACTTGGATTCATTCGTCGTGGTCTTCATGGATGATATATTGGTGTACTCTCATACTCGACACGACCATGCAACACATCTTGAGATCGTTTTGATTACACTAAGGGAGCATCAGCTTTATGCTAAACTCTCGAAGTGCCAGTTTTGGATGGAAGAGATTCACTTCCTAGGTCATGTCATCTCTGAGACAGGAGTATCAGTAGACCCAAAGATGTTGAGAGTAGTAGTTACCTGGGAGAAGCCAAAGAATGTCTTCGAGGTACTCAGAATCTTGGGGCTGGCTGGTTACAACAAGTAGTTTATACAGGAATTCTCATTCCTAGCAGCACCGTTGATGGGATTGACTAAGAAGGGGGTGAAGTTTGTTTGTTCAGAAGCCTGTAACTCAGCCTTCCAGGAGATGAAGGGGAGATTGACTTCAGCACCGATCCTAGTTTTTCCAGAGTAGGGAAAGAGCTATACAGTTTTCTATGTTGCATCTAGAATCGGACTTGGAGCAGTGCTTATGCAGGAGGATCGAGTGGTTGCGTATGGATCTCGGCAGTTGAGGCCACATGAGAAGAATTATCCTACACAAGACCTGGAGTTGGCTGCGATTGTTCATGCTTTACGTTGCTGGAGACATTACCTTCTGGGAGAGCATTTTGTGGTCTACACTGACCAAAAAAGTATCAAGTAAATCTTCACGCAGTGTGACCTGAATTTGAGAAAGCGGGGGTGGTTTGAGTATCTCCAGTCCTTCGATTTCGAGCTTGCCTATACGCTTGGGAAAGGAAACTCAGTGGCTGATGCACTGACCAGGAGAACTCAGATACAAGCAGTTCAGGAGGCCAACAGTGAGTGGTAACTGATGGCTCTTTTCTCAGAGATGCATTTAGAGGTGCATGACAGGCAGGGGAAGACATTCCTATCTTCTATGGCTATTACCTCTGTACTTCGGGATCGAGTTCAAATGAGGCAGCTAGCAGATTCAGAAGGGATAGTCCTATGGGAAGGCGTGTCAAGAGAGGACCCCCTCCCGGGTGGACCATTGGCGAGGATGAGATATTGAGTTTCCAGAGACGTGTATGGGTGCCAGTAGATATATGAGAAGATCTAATGCGAGACTTCCATTCCTCATTTTGGGAAGTTTATCCTGGCATCACCAAGATGTATTGGGATCTTCATCGCTAGTACTGGTGGCTAGTTATGAAGACTGATGTTGCTAGTTTTGTTATAAGATGTTCTACTTGTCAGCAGGTAAAAGCAGAGAATCAGTGACCAGAGTAGCTTTTGCAGCAGTTACCCATTCCATAGTGGAAGTGGAATGACGTCGTGATGGACTTCATGACTGGGTTACCGAGATCGTCTTGAGGAAACGATGCGGTGTGGGTCGTCGTCGACAGGCTTACAAAGGTTTCTCACTTCTTTCCAATCAAGGATACCTTCAGTGTCGATGATCTGGGATGACTTTACATCTGGGAGATCGTTCATCGACATGGAGTTCCACACTCCATTGTTTCATACAGGGATGTGTTCTTTACCTCTTGGTTCTATTAGGGACTCCAGAAGTCCTTGGGTACATAGGTACTTTTGAGTACAACATACCATCCCCAGACCGATGGCCAGTCTGAGCGCACGTTACAGGTGTTTGAGGATATGCTCTGAGCTTGCATCCAAGACTTTGGTGGTTCTTGGGAGAAGCATATTCCTCTGGTGGAGTTCGCCTACAACAATAGATTCCAAGAAACCATTCAAATGGTGCCATTCGAGGCTTTTTACGGTAGGCCATGCCAATCACCATTATGTTGGCTGGAGGCAGGAGTGGCAGCTTTTCTGGGACCTCATCTTGTTCAGGAGACTTTAGAGTAGATAGGGGTGATTCAGAGGAGGATGGCTACTGCACAGTCTCGTCAGATATCTTATGCTGATCAGCGGAGGTGACCTCTACAGTTCAGGGTCAGAGACCAGGTTTTCCTACGTTTTACCCCGAGGATGGGACACAAGAAGATCAGGAGACATGGAATGCTTTCACTGAGATACGTTGGGTCATTCGAGGTTCTGGAGAGAGTTGGGCTGGTTTCTTATAGGTTGCAGTTACCTCATAGATATCAAGCTATGCATGACGTCTTCAATGTTTCTCAGCTTCAACGCTATTTCTAAGACCCATATCATTTTTTTCGACCCGAGGAGGTTGAGATGGAGCAGGATGCATCATTTGAGGAGCATCCTATTAGTATTGTTGATCGTAGAGAACAAGTACTCCTTGGCTGGTCTGTTCCTCTAGTACGGGTGCTATGGCAGCACGGCCGTGTGTAGGACGAGACTTGAGAGAGGGAGGCAGATATGCCATCACAGTGGCTAGAGTTGTTCGAGGTTTCTTCTTAACCACCATTCTAGGGAAATTCGAGGACTAATTTCTTTATGGAGAGAAGTTTGTAAGAACTCGGACCTTCTTTTTAGGTATGTTTTCCTTTTCTGGCTGTTTTTGAGAAAAAGAGGAGAATCTATAAATTTTGTATGTACACGCCATGCACTTTTCTTCTACTCGAGGTCGTGTACTGGCCGTATCCGGGCTAGTCCCATGGGGTGAAGCAATGAGGTGGAGCCTGATTAATACGGTGTACAGAAAACGATACTACATTCCATATACTCAAGAAGTACACGCCGTGTACTTTTCTTTTTATTTCATTAATCGGACTAGGGTCGTGCCTAATTCCCATTTTTATCTTCTTCTCTACCTAATTACATCCAGAGCGACTTAGAAATCCAATTCTTCTCTGACCCACCGATTCTTCACTAGTTTTCCGAATCAAACGTCGCCGGGTGCAATAGAATCGCAGCGGCATGTTCTCGGTTTTTCTTTGTCCATGTTTCCTGATTCCTCCTCTTGTGAGAGTTATCTGAGGTTGAATGTTTTATATATTTTTTGCATATTTACTCCATTCTAGGATAATTCATAGGCCAAGGTTCAAGAATATAAATCTCCTAGGATTGAGGTAGTTGGATTGTTTTCCTACGTTGATTGTCTTTGTGTTTTTGGTGCAAAAGTGTCGGATACCCATGTATCGGGTATCTCGAGTTAGGGTTTTGATCCTGTTTTGTTACCATCCTTAGATTGCATGTATTCTTGATGTTATTAGATGATTAATAATTGATTGTTAGCATTTTTGAGGATCACCCCACATGTGTTTCCCTTTTTTTGGCTGTTGAGTGCAGTTTGGCATGGTTTGCCTATGAGGCAACCCTTTTTGAACATGTCTAGTATGCATGTTAACTTGATTTCATGTATTTCCTGCTCTTTATATGCTTTTGGATGCATTTTTAGATATTATCCAAGTAGTTTCTGAAGTTACTTAGGCTGCTAACAGTCAATTACGCATGACTAAACTACTCAGGGCTGAGTAAACCTAGTGTGGTAGACTAAAGGGGGAATTGACGATTAGGGGTTCCCTAGAGAGTCTGTTATAATTAGTATCGATCGCATGACCTATGGGAACGATACTTTGTGATTACTCAGAGTGTCCTTAGTTACATATCAGGACTATATGGGGAATTAGATGTATGTGCTTCCTCAGAGAGTCTATATCTTTCGTTGCAAGACCATAGGGGAATTAACAGTGAGAGATTCCCAGAGTGTTTGTTCCTTGTACGTTTACTTGACTAGAGGGGTTTTCTAGTAGGAGCCACCCAGAGAGTTAGTGTTTTATTTTTTGGTTGGTATTGAAGAGTCCACCAAGACAAAGAACAAGCTTGGGTTTTTACTGCTTTCTATTTATGTAGACTGCTGAGTTATCTGTTGTGATTACATGCTTTCCTTGGGAGTATAGAGATGTTGCTAGGTTCCTTGGTTGATAGATAAATGTTTGTAATGAACTAATAAATAACTGTGAATGGAGTTTGGTATGATTTCTTACTTTAGTGTACATCTGCTTCTCTGGTACATTTATTTCCATTACTTTTTCTATATTACTCACTGACAGTAGGGCACAGATCTCATGGTGATTTCCTACTGGGATTAGTCTCACACCTTGTTTGGGTCCTGCTTTTCGGCCCAAAAAAGTTATATGGTTATAGGTGTGGATAGGGATTGTGGCCCTTATACTTTGGGTACGTGATTACTAGTTGGAGCTGGAGATCATAGGACCGCACTTAGGCTTGTGATGTTGCTGGAGTTGTTGTTACTTTCGTACTTTGTTTTTAGTTGTATTTCATCACGTTGTTGTGTTTGCTGCATTCCTTAGATACTTGTACCTGATGCATCATTATCATCATTATTATATGTTCATTACTTCCACAATTTAGTTCTAGTATTTGTATGTTGTTTACTGCATCTTCCATTGACTGTTGTTTTGTTGCCTTGTATACCTTACCAAATTAGGGCATAGTTTCCCCAATAACTTACCATAGCCCTCGCTGCTAGTCGACAACCTCTGGCATTTGGGGAAATGCACCTGAGGTCATGTGGTGAACCGGGTACGGAGAACCAGTGGAAGGGATCTAGATTAGGGTCATTACAATATGATACTGGAGTTATTATTTTAGAAAGGAAACAAAAAATAAAGAGGATGTGGAGGAAGAAAGGAACTTGAAAGAGGTGATGAAATATTTACCTCTTCTTCAGGTTCTTACTTTTGATTTGATCAAAAGGGCTCCTTAGGATGGATTTATGACTAATGGAAGGACTCTAGGATTAAGGGAGGATAGTTTAGAGTATATTTTTCCAGGGTTTGGCCCAACAAAATGGCTTTGATGGTGTGAATTTGAGAGAAGGGGATGTGACCTTTTATAAGAGAGGTGCAGGTCAGTTTAGGAAAAACAGGAAATATTATTTTATAATTAAATAAATTTCTATTTCTAATGGATCAAAAATGATTTATTTCAAGTATATGGTGGTTATGTATCGAAATGATCTCAACCAATAAGTTTTAGAAAAATTTAGGAAACCATTTAACATTATCTTATAGATTTAACTCTTAGTTAAATAGTTTAACTTTTACCATGTCTTCTTGTATTCTTACACTATATGGTTAATAAACTTACTCTAAACATCCAAGAGAACATAAAGTGGTTCATTAATGACATATATAATATTATTTATGCTCTTTTGACTGACCTTAGATTTTTAGGGATAGAATATCAATTAATAATATAATATTAGTTTTAAAAATTCTTTTATGTCAATTTTGACACTATTTGGTATTTTGTTTTTGTTAAATTTATAAAAGCATTATTACTTCTAAAAAATTTCATTAAATCAACCCTAACATGTCATATTAACCTCAAAAATTAGTATAATTCATAAAATGTCTCAAAATACATTTACTTGTGTATTTATAATATCAATTATTTTAATCATTCATTAATGAGGTAACTACAACATCATTATTGTGTCATAAATAAATTTACTTATTTAATGTCTAAAAATTATAAATAAAATACCATTATGTATGAAATATTTTTAGCTTTCTAATTAATGTTTATATTCTAAATTATCTTATATATAACCTTATATTAAATTTTTTTTAGTAAATTGAACTAGTATGAAACACTTGTAACTCTTCTTTAAATTAAATTATAATAAATGTCTTAATCTATTTCATGTGGACCTAAAGGATCATATTTTATTCCTAAGGTTGTATTTGGTAGAATTACACTTTTCCAATAGAATTAAGACATGTGTTAGGGTAATAATAATATCAATTTTACCTTTAATTACCTTATTTACTTTTAACTGTGGTAAATAAGTCAAAAGTTACTATTCACCAAAAAAAATATTTTTATCTTATTGAACCAAATTTTACTTACTGATATCAATTGTGCCTCTAGGATTTTTGAAATTCCACTCACTAATGTAGTAAAATTTTGTTTTATGCAAATTTGTAAATGCTCCTAGGAGGTGGGTAAAAGATGGCAAGAAGTTCAATTAAACTTTATATATCTAAACTTTTTATAAAATGAATCCAATTAATTACATTGAAGTTATATAGGTATTATGTATCTATCTTTAAGTTATATAAATTTAAATAATATAACTAATTATTTAAATAAAATGTCGGTTTTAACCGATAATGCAGTGTTTTTCACTATTCATAAAAAATTGAATGTTTTCAGAAAATTACTGAAAACTCACCCTAGGCTAATTTTGATATTCTGAATTTAAAAATGAATTCTATTTTATCAACTTCAAAACATAGAAGTTGCATTAATTAATTTAATATTAATTCCTATTGTCAAAACCAAAAAGCGTATTTTTAAAAATAATAATTATCAAAAGATTGACACTTGTTTATGTACATTGTCATTGTGACATTACTGACAATGACCATAATTGGATTAAATGGAAAAAAATAATAAAATTATACTTCCAGACCATTAAAATGTATTATTTAACACTTTAAATTATTTTGATTAAAAAAGTTGTTTTCAGTTAAAATATAGTTTTTTTCACTATTCACCCAAATATGAAAGTTATCATAAAAACACCAAAAATTTATTGAAACTAAATTTTTATGTCTCAATTCAAAATAAGAAGTTTATTTTGTTAAATTGAATATATTAATGTTTAAAATATTGGAATTAAAAAATATTATCCATTAAAAGGCTGTAAAATTGCATTTTTGAAAAATAATTCTTTTATCTGAAAAAAATAATTTTTCTATAAGAAACGCATAATATAGAATATAAAATTTTATTGAGTATATAAAATTTAAATATTAGTTAATGCTATTCATAATAGATTTCTAAACGGCTTGTTTGGTACGTTTTGGTGCACTCAAACTCGATGTTGCGTGTTGTGCAAGTTATTGAATTAATTTGAAGAGATAACATACTATGAAATCATGGGGTGTTACATTATCTCCTTCTTTAATAAATTGTGTCCTCTTAATTTGAAAATTTTCTTTAAAAATAAAAGGTTGAAAATAGAAAAATACCTTTGTGGAGAACCCACATCATAAAAATAGATTAATGGGGCTCTATTTAAAAAAAGAATGTTAAGTATGAGGGTTACCAAAAATAACACATACTGGGGTTCCATCTAGGAAAACATTTATATGGAAGAGAAAACTAACCATAAAGTTCTATTGAAGTGTGATAGATTATATTATTAGGAGAATGTAAACCATCTGGAAACCGTAAACTTGTAATAGGTTACACGGTATTTGATTCCCAGTAGGAAAAGTTATTATACCACATTTTTGTTGTAAGTTCTTTTTCATAAAGATGAGGAATTTATTTATGAGATTGACTAAGAACTGTTAAGACCCATAGGGGACTATATACCCTGAGAGGGGGGGGGGGGGGGGGTAAATCAGGGTATGGATATTCTTTTTCGAAATTCTTCCTGCCCCACTGGATCTTGACCTCTTTATTAGAAGGGTCACTTTGTTTGCACTTGTGTGTTTATTATGATCGCATAATTTATTATTTATCTAATGATTATGGTTTAAATGCAATGCAGGAAAGTAAGCAGGCTTACACAATGATTTTTACTTGGTTCACCCTCACTGGGCTACGTCCAAGGAGCATACTCCGACAAGTTGTCGGTCGTACCAAATTCTACTAATCTCCACTAGATGTGGATATAAGTATTCGGGAATAGTCAATCTATCCATGGCTCACTGCCTTTACAAGATTTAGGGTCATCTCACTACTTTCCCAAGGGTCACTCCATGTTTCTCTCTCTCTCTGGCTCATTGCCGGTGGAGAGGATCACCTTCTTCCTCTTCCTTTGCTCACTGCGTCGGAAAGGATCCACTCACTGTTTATAAACCTGTAGGTCTCTTCATTATCACAAATGAATACATCATCTAGTATATGTAGATGCTCTGTTGAAGCTCAACCTCCACCCGTAGATAAATTTATCTTTGCACCGAAGGTATCAGGCAATCCCCCAGCTTCCACACAGCCCTGGATCACTGCCAGAAATCAACCTTACTTGGCACCCTTCTCTAAGGCGGCGTGCAAGTATTGACACGCAAGTCAACACCGGTGCCTATGTTTTTCTTTACACTTACGCGACTCAATTTTATGATTCTACAAACTTGTTCAAAGCACTTCCTTTGCTTCCCAAACCATCATAGGTGCACAAAAATAGATGGAGCGCAACTTCAACACTGGCGCGCAAGTCCCTACCAGCGCGACCACACACCACTTGCGCGACTTCCACACCTGCACGACGGGAGCTCTTATTTTTATAAGTATTGAAATCCGTGATAAATGAGGAGGGGTGCTCCAGTATTTATAGGCATTTGAACTACCTGTGCGATGGTGCGCAAGTCCCCCTCCGGCGTGCAAGTCTCGGCATGCAGCTCAACCGCCCTGGCCTCTATCATGCTACTCACTTGCGTGACCAAACCAATACTTGCATGACCCACCTTTCATTACCATATTTTGTAGTTCTGATCCTGAAAAACAACAGGCGTGGAAGTTCCCAAGCCTCCAAAGCACCGGTGCAAAAGACTCTTCACGGCGTGCAAGTCACTTGCGTGACCAACTCAATACATGCGCGACCCTTGTTCCTTTGCCATATATTGATGATATGATATTGAAAAATATATGGAACACAAGTTTCCATGTCTTACACGATGCGCAAGTTCCTTTGCCAAAACCACTTTTCTTCATTTGTCGCTTTTCAGGCCCAAAAATTTGGCAAACACTGGAAAACATGCACCACCTTGTATCTGTTCTTTTTATGCCACCTCCAGATCATTCATTCCTTTTTCTACGTTCTTGAATCAAACATGGATCGTTTATCACAGCTCTTGAACTCAATATTCCACCATAAAATCCCCTTTGTCAAAAAATTTGTATGTCATGGTTTTCTTTGTCAACAATCACAGCACAATTGTCTACTTTGTCAACAAACAAAATCACCTCAAAATGATTCAACGATACCTTGGGGGATTTTTTCCCAACAAGAAAAAATAGAGATATACTTGATTTTTTAGTATAGATTCATCCTTTAATACATTTCTAGCACTAACTCATATTTTCTCAAAAAGATAATAGAATTCAAAAATATTCTATTTATCGTAATCGTATAGGGTTTCAAAAAATGATTTTATAATTTATCAATCAGCCCTTAAAAAAACTACATTATACAAACCATGAAATCACATAGGCCAATGGTAGGTAATGCACCCTTGTCTCCCTTCAGTTGTGGGTTCAAGCCTTGCGGCCTTGCTGGATGCGACGGGTTGTCGCCCGACCTCTGGGTAGTCTTTTTTATAACAATCAAAAAATAATCTCAAACATAATTGATTCCAACCATTAGAATTATCCAAATTACTTCTGTCCAAAATCACAGTCCCAAATTTATAATGAAGGTAAACACAATGATGATCCTTTTTCCACATAATAACATGTGAACACATTCATAATGTATTCTTTTAAAACACTGCAACATCCTGAATTACCATAAAACCTTACTGATTGCATTCACGCTTCCTTAATCCTTATTGAATACTAGCTATACTTCATCCATCAAAAAATGTTGTAAACTCCAAAAATGATGGAATATACAAATCATTAATTAGTTTCTAGTTAGTCAAGTATATCCAATATAATTTATCCAAATCAAACATGTATTATTCCAAAATCACTACCTCAGAATTAGAACCATACTATGGTTTATCTTTCTCTCAACCATATATTTTCCAAAAATTTAACATGATATTGAGTCACTTTTCTTAGTTCCACACAATCTCAAGTCCTTAATTAAATAGTACTGTAGTACAATCCTTATAAACCTCATAATTATTATAACCAATACATCGTTGATACAACACTCAAATGACATAATTCTTTAATAACAACTTAAGAATTCTAATCATTCCTCCTCATCTATAGTAGTATCATAACTTGATTATTATCCAATAGAGTCATTTGGGGAGTACTCTGATGATTTGAACATTGGTTCTCGTAGTTTCCCAACTCCTTGTAGATGAAGCATTGTACATTTGAAACCTTTTTCTTACCCTTGCAATCACGTAATTGGTGTCCTTTTTCTCCACACTTATAACAAAATCCCATTACCTTCAAGAATTTACCAAAGTGATTCTTTCCACATTTATCACATATGAGAAAATCCTTCTTTCCCTTCTTCCCTTTATCCATCATTCTCTCCTCCATCATTTTCTTCTCTTTATTCTCTTCAAATCCATAGGACTCTGAAAACTCTTTTATTATCTTATTAACACATGTAACTATTTTTTCGTATGATAAGAATACATGGGAGAATATTTCCTTTTTAAATGTTGTATTAATACCATGAAGGATATGATCCTTCTTAATCTATATATAATATGTATTGCGGGAGTTCTCATTCCTTCTGTTCGGAACCATTTCATAACAATGGCATACATTAGGTCAGTTTATGAATTGCAATTCATAATTGCAAACTTGTAAAATACCTAACATAAATTGAACAATTTATGGATATAATAAATAATCATAAAAACGTTTTCTTTGAGGATTTATTTACTCCTAAATCCTTTATAATGTCTTGTAATGAAATTGCGAATTATTATAAGCATATTCCCCAAGAGTGTCGTAACCAATAGTGCAGCAAGGCCCGTTGTCGTGTACTAGTTCCTGTTCGAGTCTAGCTCAAAGAGGTGTTTTTGGGTTTTACCCCTAGGTACATCTATGCCAGATCCACCTCTACCGGATCATTTCCAGATAGGTATGTATTGCTTGTAAAACTCACAAAATCTCTACAATACCAAAATTTTAGGAAGTTATTCTATACTTATCCTCAAATTCTATCTTAGGGTAATTTTCTCTAATCATAGTTTATCTAAATCTAGTTTCCAAGGTTATTGAAAAATTTCCTATGATACCAACTGTAACGCCCTGACCCCAGTTACCCAGATTCGGTGCATTATTTTAATACACTAGAATGTTTACAAGGAATCAAGTCCCGAATGACTGATCAGTTTAGCAGTCTTGTAAAATAAATTACATACATGAACTGTATATGACACATTAGAAAATAAAAGACAACATAAATGATCTTTTGATAATGGCATTAATCCCCCAGCTTAACCCTTCTTATAAATCATAATACACTTTTTGGAATCCTAAGAAAATTAAAACATAGAAATGGTTGATCTCATATGCTCAGAAAGGATAACAATATAGCAGAAACATTCATAAATAAGCATAAACATTTAAAGAAATGTATAAGACTAAAACAAATGCCTTTTAAACTTAGTCTTCAAGATAATATGGAAAAGAAACAATAAAATAATTCCATTTACTTATTCACATGGATATTCTACAAGTCGAATAATCACATGCAATATCAATAGCCACTTTCATAATGATGGAATGCATAATTCCATACATTCATAACCACATAGTCAAGGCCTTGTGACAAGACTACAAATAAATTTTATTTTCCAAGGCCTTGTTCCAAGACACTAGTTTGTATCATGAGAACTATAGATATATCTAGTAGCTATATTGGGCTTCACCCGTCACTTACTAAGTCCAATTAATTCCTCATATAAAAATCTTGAAACAAAACATAAACATTCATATTAAAACTAGCCTATGAAATGTCAATAAATTATCCATAAACCATGAAAGGTATAAAAATAGCACATTCACATTCAAACATAGAATAACTCATTCAATATAATATGAAATATTTTATCATAACAATTCAACTTCTAACATGTTTAAAATCCATCCAAGGATGTTGACATAGATAAAAATGATCAGTAAAATGCTTTGAGAGAAATACCGCTTTTTCCTGAAATCATTTAAAAGAATCACTATTTATAAAGGAAGTTATTTAAAAGAGATTTTAGAATCAATGTGGCCCATAAGAATATGAAACATTTAAAACTAATTATCATTGCAATAGATTCATGTCCATATAAATAAATCCTTAAAATCAGTTTGAAAACATGGACATTGATTAAAAGGATTTAGAAAGATAAATATTTAAAACATTTAAAATGATTACCTACTTAAATAGGCCCTCCCATAAAACCATAAAATATTCCTTTTGGAAAAAAGTTTATGAAATATGGGTATCAATGATATGTATGTCCCATAAAGTACTTACACATGAACAATCTCGGATAAAAAATCTGATTGAGAAAATAACCCTTACCATGCACTTTGCTTTGGTCGAGGGTACATTTATCATCCTATATAAAGACCATTGTATGTTATTAAATTATACAAGAACCATATTCATATTTATTATATCATACATGATTCATTTATTACTTTATACTACCAATTTGATAATTATTTTCATGTTAAATTAACGTTTCAGGTAATAATCACTTTCTTTATCGTACGTGTTTTAAGTTGTTATTCTTGATCATATCATTTAGATCATGATTTAAATAATTATAGAATATAAACATTGATCTATATATCATATATATTTAGAATATAAATATTTATAATATATTGATATTTGAAATGGAAAACATCATTTATGGAAACTGTAGGTCGTACGTATGCATAAATGTTGTTTCTGTTTTCATATCATATTGAACGGAAGTGAATAAGATATATATAAGTAAATATATACATATATATATATATCCAGTATCATTATTATTTCATATATTACATAATTATTAAATATATATATTTTTATAATCATCGTTGAATGGTGAACGTGGAAATGAATCTCATCGCGTCGTGGAGATAGTAATCCGTGCGTACGCATGAGCGACAATATCATTGTTTTGAAATTAATGTCATATATAATTGGATGGTATGTCATATATACAGAATAATTTTAATGTTATACTTATTATTTACATCATTTATAATCATTATTATAAACATCCATCTGAATAAATGTTTGAATAACAAATTACACCACGACATGGAGACGGTAAGTCGTACGTACACACATGTGGTGAATTTTCATTTATAGAATGGATAAAAATAATGTATATGGTTGTACAATTTTTAAAATAACATCACAGTATATATAAGATACTCGAGTTTTTATTTTAGAATAGATACAAAAAATAAATAGAAATTGGAAGAAGAAAGGAACTTAAAAGAGGTGATGAAATACAAACCTCTTTTTCGGGTTCTTCCTTTTGATTTGATAAAAAGGGCTCCTTAGGTTGGATTTATGACTAATGGTAGGCCTCTAGGATGAATTTATGATAATTTATAGAATATTGGGTTAGGGTTTTGGTGAACCAAATTTCTTTGAAGGTGTGAATTTAAGAGAAGGGGAAGTACCCTTTTATAAGAGAGGTGAGAGTCACTTTAGGAAAAGTTTGAAATATTATTTTATAATAAAATCATTTTCGGTTTATAATGGATCCAAAATGATTTATTTCGAGTATAAGGTGGTTATGGGTCTAAATAATCTCAACAAATAAGTTTTAGACAAGTTTAGGTTACCATTTTAACCTTATCTTTTAGATTTAACTCTTAGTTAAATAGTTTAACTTTTACGACGCCTTCTTGTATTCTTACACTATATGGTTAATAAACTTACTCTAAACTTCCAAGAGAATATAAAGTGGTTAATTAATGACATATCTAACAATATTTATTCTCTTTTACCGAACCTTATATTTTTTGAGATAGAATATCAATTAAGAGTATAATATTTTTTTTCAAAATTCTTTTATGTCAATTTTGACACTATTTGATATTTTTTTTGTTAAATTCATAACAGCATTATTACTTCTAAAATAATACCTTTAATAAACCCTAACATGTTATTGTAACCATGAAAATTAGTATAATTCATAAAAAGTCTCAAATTACATTTATTAGTGTGTTTATAATATCAATTATTTCAATCTTCCATTAATGAGATAATAACTGCTTCATTATTGTGTCATATATAAATTTACATATTTAATGTCTAAAAATTATAAATAAATTACCATTATGTATGAAATTTTTTTATCTTTTTAATTAATATTTAAATTCGGATTTATCTTATATATAACCCTATATTAAAAAAGGTTTATTTATTTAAACTTGAATGTAACACTTTTAACTCTTCTTTAAATTAAATAATAATAAATGTATTAATCTATTTCAAGTTGACCTAAAGGATCATATTTTATTACTAAGGTTGTTTTTGATCTAATTACACTTATCCAATAGAATTATGACATGTGTTAGGGTAATAATAATATCATTTTTACCTTTAATTACCTTATTTACTTTTAACCGTGGTAAATAAGTCAAAAGATACTATTCACCAAAAAATATTACTAACTTATTGAACCAAATTTTACTTACTTATATCAAGCATTTCTCTTGTATTTTTGAAATTCCACTCACATATGTGGTAAAATTATGTTTTATGTAAATTTGTAAATGCTCTTAGGAGGTGAGTAAAAGATGGTAAGAAGTTCAATAAAATTTTATATATCAAAACTTATTATAAAATGACTCCAATGAATTAAATTAAACTAATATAGGTATTATGTATCTATTTTTACCTAATATAAATTTAAATAAAATAACTTTTTTTTTAATAAATATTCGGTTGTAACCGATAACGCAATGTTTTTCAGTATTTATCAAAAATTGAATGTTTTCAGAAAAATACCAAAAATTCACCCTAGGATAATTTTGATATTCTGAATTCAAAAATGAATACTATTTTACTAACTTCAAAACATATATGTTTCATTCATTTATTTAAAATTAATTCCCATTGTCAAAACCAAAACGCGTATTTTTAAGAAATAATAACTCTCAAAATATTTGCACTTGTTTATGTCCAATGTTAAAGTGAAATTACTTAAAATGAGCAGAATTGGATTAAATGGAAAAAATATAATCTAATTATACTTCCAAAAAATAAAAATTTATAAATTATCACTAAAACTTATTTTGATTAAAAAAGTCGTTTTCAGTTAAAATATAGTATTTATCACTATTCACCAAAATATGAAAGTTATCAGAAAAACACCAAAAATCTATTAAAACTAAATTTTTATGTCCCAATTATAAATAAGAATTTTATTTTGTCAAATTTAATTAAAAAAAGTGTCAAATATTGGATTTAAAAATGAATCACAATTAAAACGCGGTAAAATTACATTTTTTGAAAAATACTTCGTTTATCTGAAAAAATTAATTTTTTTCTAAGAAACACATAATATGGATTCTAAAATTTTGTAGAGTATATAAAATTCAAATATTAGTTAAAACTTTTCATAACCTCTTTTTGAATGGCTAGTTTTGTAAGTTGTGGTGCACTCAAACTCGGTGTTGCGTGTTTTGCATGTTATTGAATTACTTTGAAGAAATAACGTACTATGAAATCTTGGAGTGTTACAAGGGGGATATGAAAATTTGTATTAGAATTTTTATTATTAAAAAATAAATTCATTAATACTAATGGATATAGAAATTTATGTATTGGTAGGCTTGAAACTAGTTTATTAAAACAGATGATTTAAATCCAAATAATTACTTTGTAATTTATACAATAGTTCCTTGAAATTGTTATGGTTTTTATTAGATTATTTTAAAAATTATAATTATTATATTATGTCTTAGGTCTAACAAGAAATAGTAACATATAATGAAAATAGCATATTTTATTTAGAAACCACTTATTCAAGTGTTCAAAAACTTACCCCAACATTTCAGGGATAGAGCTTAAAAATTAGTGGGGGTATGAATGAATTTAGATCACATAGAATATGAAAAAAAAACATTAATTTTAGTATTAATCTAAATTTATTTGATTGTCAGAATATGTTTTTTCAATATTTTTTTTGATTTAACAATATTATTATTCCATTTAAGCTCACTACATTCAAAAACAAATTGAATATGAAAAATAAAAGGCAAAAATATTTCAAAAATAAATAAAAATAAAAAAAGTGAAAATACATAAACTACAAGTTTTACCATTCCCACAATTAATTGATGTAGCATCTTTCAGGAATATTAATTTATTTATCTTTTAAATAGAATATAATAGTTCTCATAATATATAATAGAATGTTAATGAAAAGTACAACCTGGTGAGTCTTTATTGATAGATCGGGTGGGGAAGTGTGATCTCATGCACAAGTTATTGGGATAGATTATCTTGGTACATATTAAAACTATATGTATTAATAGTGAATAGGTTTCATTTTCCTTATATTAATACCTACACAACACCAAAAGGGAATACATTAGTAACTATGAGATGACGTTCCAAGTTAGAACGAACAATACCTAACTTCTACTTAAGACTTGAGAAGAATAACAACAGTTGGTCTCTGGGCTATAGTATTTATGTTGGATTATCTTTTCTTGATCCACTATGGTTCTTTCATTGTAAATTTTTATATTCTAAAAGGATTATATAATAATTTCTTATAGTTCTTAATATGTAAATACTATTTATTTTATAGTGCTTTCTAAGTCTATATTCATCTCTCTTATTGCATAACATGAATTATGCTCTATATTTAAGAGAAGGTGGCAACATTTCCCCTAGACTAATCTAAAGGGTATCATTCTTATTGCCATATTATAGGCTATCCTATAATACCAAAAATATTCTTCCAATATTTTTCTCTATTCCTTCTTATGTGGTTTTACTAATTTTTCCCAATATCCATTTTTTTATTAGAAATCATAGCTTTCCCATTAGTTTATATATGTAAATGGGTGGGTATTTAGTAATAAACTCATTATTTCCATAGAAGAGCCTCCATAATTTGATTACAAAAACATTTCCCAGGAGCACTCTTGATATCACATGGAACTCCAAACTAAAAAATATATTATACTAGACAAAAAAACATCACTTTGGAATCATCAGTTATAGTATATAATTCCACCCATTTTGATAAATAATTATCAACATCAAGTATGTCTGAGTTTCAAAATTTCATGGGAAAAGGTCTTATAAATTATATTCTCTAGACTTAAAAAATATCAAAATATGATAATGATATTTTAGGGAATTTGTTTTCATTGTGAAATATTTCATATAAATTGGAATTTATTAAATTCATTATAAACCTCATGTGTATCTTTTAAAAAAATGGGATAATAAATCCTAGATTATAATACATTACTAGTAGTGTATTGAGATCCTAAGTAGCCTCCATATGCTCGTGTGTGCGAAAATATAATAATAGACTAAATCAAAATTATATGTTGACATATTATTATTACTTCATCATTGTAAATTTTCAACATGTATTGATCTTCCATAATTTAATATCTCATTTCCACATTAATTTTTTGAATGTAGTGATAATTAAAATAAGACTGTACCTATGAAGTTAATAAATAATATATAATTCTTTTAATACTAGATTAATTCACATCTAACCAAATATTAATATTCCATTGGTAGGTGGTCTTTTAGTGGGCCGTGATCATGAATTTCCACTTTACCAGTGTTGAGAAATATTCTCATGTGATCAGCCACCTATTTTTTAGAACCCTTATTATCATTGATCATTGGGTTAAACTACAAAAGTAATTATATCAATATGACTAGACTAGACTTTATATATGTCTTTTTTTCATTATGTATATAAGTTATTCAATACATCAAATTGACCCATATAATCAGTCAATACTGGAAGTTGACCTGATCAAAAACTTAAAAAAATGGTGTTCTTGATCCCCATGTGACAAGTAATATCACTTGGACAATTAAAACAACCTATGGGACTGATTTCTCCCAAATTTATGTCACAAAAAAATTGAGTATATACACATAATATAAAGAATGAAGAGAATATATAAATATATTCCATATCAGATAAAGAACAACAAAAGAGATAAAATATAGAAGGCATCAACAACAGTATCCAAGTTCCAAGTACAACTACAAAGGATGAAAAAAGTTATAGCTAATTCAAAAGATCCATGTGATAGTGTAGGAAAACTCGCACCATCTCACCACTAGCTACACAAATCTTAGATTATAGAAATCCTTTCTACTTCATTGTGAAGCCTTCCCATTCCTTGCATAAAAAAAACTAACCAAGTCTGGAATAGTTAAAGAGGTGCATAGTGTGTGACATAAAAGGCTCAATAGGGTCTCTCCCAGGTGTACCATAATAAATCTCTATATAATAGTCTGAGAATTATTTACTTTAAAAAACTATTTAGGATAAAATTTTGAAATATTTTATATCAAAATATTGTTAAATTATATTTATTTCCCCTTATTCCAAATTTCCAAATAAATGTGGAAAATTATTTGGAAAGTATTTAATATAGAACAATCACAATAGATATATCAAAATAAAATAAAAGCATGTATCACATCTCATATCGAATCCACTAAATTACTAACTAAAACAATGTAAACCAAAATAATCCCAAATCAGAAAAAATAATTGGCAATATCCTGATAGGGATCACAATAGGCTAGGATAGATAGTACACATATACATAAAATTAAAATCATGAGTACATCTTGTCACAAGACATATCCATTAAGCCTAGAGAGTAGAAAACACTGTAGAACGTTAACCACTCAAAATGAATAATAGGTCCCCAAGAAATCCAATCCTATGGTGAAGGTGAAATCCCCATGAGAAATCCACTTGATACCTGATGAAGCCTATTAATACACCTACAACATAAGTACCCAAGTACTCCCATGTTCTCTATTTTCAAAATCAACTCATGGAACCATTTTTATCAAACAATGGTGTGAAGACTATTTCACAATACCATTTCAAAATTCATTAAAACGACTTTTGATTTACCAAAACATGGAGAAACATATTGTATAAAAAACACATTTCCATACAAAAAAATTCAATCATTCAATTATACCATTTAATTTATAAAATAATTAATAAAACAAACTATAGATATACAAGTCACCACTTCTAGCTAGAGACGAAACCACCTTCCTCAAAATTCAGGTTTTACATTCCTACAATAGAACCCACCAATAGAGACAATCAAACAACCAAAATTAAGGGACCAAAAACAATCCACACATATTATAATTCATTCAATTTAAAAAAAATTTATAGAGAAGATGAAATAATATATACCTCTAGAACAAACACTGTTCACACCACAAAAAACAATGAAACTGCCCCAGAATGACATCACAAAAAAAATATGGATAGAAACAAGAAGAAACATCACACAAAATCTTGACAGAAACAAGAATAAACATCACAACAAATCTATTATGAAATAAGAAGAAAGGATTACTCAGGGTCAATCACACATCGGGGCACTCACTAGGTCCCTCAAGTCAAAACACTAAAGATTAATCCTATGTGGGATTCTAAAGGTCTCACAAAAGAGATGGCGTACTACTTGAGATTCATAGCTAAAAAGGTAAGTTAGTAATCCTACATGAAATCCCCAAATGAAAATCAACATTGGGACATCCTACAGGGGACCCTTAGAACAACATAAGGGTAAAGTAATCTTATAGGGGACCCATTATAATCATATAAGAAGGTAGAGGAAACATATATGGGATTAAAAGAATGATATATTGGTAAAATAATCCTAAATGAGACATAATAAGTTGAAATATATTAAAAGGAATCCCTGAGGGGATCCTAGGTACATAAATAAGATTGAGGAATCCTATAGGGGAACCTCTTAGTTAGAACATACGTAGAATAATCCCATAGGGGATCTTAGAAAACAACTAGTCTCACAATCTCTTAGGAAAGAAGGAAACATATCAGAAGGGATACATCCCCAATAAAAAGATACGAAGTAAAATTTCAAGGGATATACCTCTTCACTAATATTAGAACAAGTCACACTCTCTAGAGACACTATATAAATTTTTTAGAGAAAAATTTTCTATGTTGAAGATAAATGTCTAAAATGAAAATTAGGATTCCAAGAATCACCTCAATGGTTTCTCTATCATGATACATGAGGAAAGATACTTAGAATGGACTAATAAATTCCTACTCTTAGGAGAAAATATATGAAAACCCCAAAATGTGTTACACTGGGGCAGTACACGACATGACTCCATGAGAACATGATGTGTACTCTGAAATCCCTACCTGGGTGTGTACTCTGGCAAGACCTGGCCCGAAAAACACCCAAGTATAGACTATGTAATGAAATTAAACAGTGTTTTCCCTACATGGTGAACCTATATATGTCCCTCAACTAGAGAGGGGATGTACTAGGATTAGTCGTGTACTTATAAAGATCATGTGACCCACGTGGGGTTTGGTTATGTACAATACATGATCATGTACCTCTACATGAGTAGATTGGCCAGGTAATTGACAGCACCAAAGAGTAAAATTACACAACATGTATGAACCACACATGTTGTAGACTTTTAAAAATTAATTTTCCCTAAACTACAAGAACACACAAAATCTCAACCCAAAACCAAAAGCTGTTTAGACAAGTTTTCAGAAGCAGAATACCCTTGAATCACCCTTAAACACTTATTTATCCCCAAAAATAATAGATCGGGTTAAATGGGTCCGTAAGAAATAAATTATGGTCATAAAACTAGAAAATTTAAAATATACAGAGATATATGATGAAAATATATAAATTTCTACCTTTGGTCAGAAACAATTGAAGCTTTTTCCATTTTCTCAATCTGTGAGTGCCACTTGAGGATTCCGAAATTCCAGTGCTTCATGACGGTACCTACCTTCCACCATTTATCTCTTTTTATCTACCTATTCCTTCTCTCTTAGACATCAGTGAAGGATAATGCTCATGGGTGTACATGATAATCCTGAAATTAAATAATTAAAAGAAAAATAATTGAAATAAAATGAATAAAAACGAAATAAAAAGGGCATCGGCCTTACCTTAGCACCCAAATGATGTTTATGTCGCACCTAGGAAAAAATCCACATTCCCAACTAAATGGGTGAGACATAATATCAATATGGATATCTATCCAAATGTTATTTCTAAATTAACCATCATAAATAGATTAATATTTTTTCAATTAAGTATGAAATATTTTCTATTCCACTAAAATTGTAACGGATCAAAATACCACCAAACTCCATTATAGGGTAAACACATTATTCAAGGACCAAAAGAGTGGTCATAAAAATTATCAGAGATTATCTACTAGGGAAAATTTCAATTTTAACCCGTATAAGAATTAGATAGTAATAATCCAAATTTATTCAATGAAATTTACTCTGGAAAAAACAAGGGACCTTACAATACCGCCATAGTAAACATTTTAGTCTCCAAGAAGCCTTCTGGTAAGACTATAATCCATAATATCAACCTAAGAATCCGTATAATCATGCTATCTGGACAATCCAATTACCATCCTGATAGCATCACAATTGTCTCCTACATATAAGATATTTAACTACAACTGATATGTTACTCCCCACCATAGGAATTCCCTTTTCTTTGTCTCAAAAACATGATCTGCGCTAAATAGCCCATGAAAATGTGTAATCAAAATGAAAATAATAATTAGAAACCTCAAATAGACAATGGTACACTCTACCCCAAGAGTTTTAACTTACACTTCTCCTTGTGCGTAACCTCAATAAGTTTCTAATCCAAGAAAACATTTAAAAATGAAAGAATATCGTCTTAGAGACAACACTCTATCATCATAATCAAGATGATTTCATGGTAGATCATGATCATCTCTACAATTTAGTACATTGAGATTCCACAAAATGGGTGTGTACATGTCCCTCTAAGCCACATTTATATCGAACAGGGCTAACTTATCTTTACCCAACGTCAGAAACCACACCCCCGAAAAAGCATGCCCAGGTTCAACATGGGTCAAAAAACTTGTGATACTTGATTATTCATTATGTACCCTCTACCATTGAGTTAAATTTAGAATTTATACCACAACTCCCTTGAAACGATGCCCACAATGAATCACACAAACATCAGTACCTGACTCACTCCAAACCACTCAATGATTAATATTCAAATGGTACCACACACAACTAACACGTACCTTACAACACGAATCACACACCAAAGAGTAATCCATTACAAGGATATGTTGAACGTTATAAATTAAATGTTGGTATCATTAACTTATATTCTCCCTTGGAAAACATCTTTAAAATATGGCACCGCAACTCTGCCAAAATTTATTCCCTGATCACCCGACATATGTTGTTGTTACCATCACAAGTGTCTATGTAGGAAAGTACAAAAAGGGAATATAAAAACAGGGTTTGAACTCTCTCATGTAGGTTTCCATAAAAAAATTACTTTTACCCACATGGGTCTGAGGCAAAACCAAGGGCCTCTAGGTCTCCCACCTTTCCCTATAGATCAAGTCTCACAAATAGGTCACAAGGTATATCCACGTAGCCTATAATATTTATCCTCTCTAAAGAAGGTAAAATTCAAAACAACCTAAAATCGTAAAATTATAAAAAAAAACCTACAAGGTATTGGTCCTCACTGAATTTTCTCATAAGGACTCCTCCTATGAATTTATGGTACCAACACATGAGAGAAACTTTACCGACACTCACAAAGCATCATTACATGGTAATACCCTACAAAGGTCTAGTTCAATAGAGAATTCATAGTACCTATCAACATCATACTCAGTGATCCGACTTGGTTACTATGTCCTAATAAACGACACCCTATAATGTTTACAATAGTATGGAATCATGTTCCATATCAACCAAGTAGGGTCATTACACCTCCCGTGCATGAGGACTGAGTCATCAGCCCAAACAACAACCTCTCAATGTAGATCTACATAACCATCCATCAAAATGATATATATATTTATATATATATAATCCCAATTAAATAGGCCTTAGTCGTCAGTAAAAATCTCACACCTGAAGGCATGTATGATATAAATTATTCATTCCAAATATTATGCATGAGTTGCCTCTTGCCTTTTCCAGAAAAGAGTCAAAATACGTCACTAACCTCTTTCCAATAGATAAGATACATAGATCCATTGTAAATAATTAAAACCACACAATATGTGTGTTTCTCAAGGTGAAAATCATATATAGTTGTTACAATACAATATATAATAATAATCCCATACCTTATCAATCAGGACATCTTATAAGAATTAGTTTTCTCAACACACCAGACCAATATCAATAAAATGTTTCTACATATTCTTAATACTTTTATATACCTTATCCAAAATATAAAAAACCATATAGAAAAACATATGATGCCAATTTCTAACATCCCAACTTTGATTCCACAAAAAGTTGCTCCCAGATAGTTGGTTATGAGCCCTCAAGCATGCCTCCCCATAAACCAGAGGCTACCAAATAGAAGTGATGGCCTATGGTGTGACAGTGGGGAGACTAATCTCTCATATTATAGTAATAAACTAGAAAAAATAGCTAAGTATCCTACACAGAATAAAATAACTAGATTCTGGAAGTAGTAAATAAACAATAATAGAACATTATCTAATAAAAAATTTGTAAAATCCAGAGAAAACTACATCGTACAAACAACAATGGACACCCACTAGTCCAAATATATAATTAAAGGAGAAAAAAAGAACTGAAAATTGATGGGGATATAATTCAAAATCTTATCCAAGCTATGTACCCAGTCTTTAGATACCATTGAACTAGACTAGCATGATCATAAGAATATCTTGAGAAACTCCATTTGAACATGAATCATTGGCCATCAGCCCTGTCCACCATGAAACTATGACCAACCTAAATATAATACATAACATCTACACGTACACCGAGGTGCTCGTATAGGGGTGAGAAATAATCTCAGTAGGGAACCCTGATGACGAAATTATAATGTATGCCACTATAAGTGTATGAAAGTGAAAAATACCCATCATAGCTGTGACAAAGCTGAAATGATTAGTAAAAAAAATAAACATAAAAATATAGTCAAACCCCAAGTCCTTAATCCCAGTCAAATAAGATAGTTCTACAATAGATTCCCATATTTGTATATATATAAATGTATAGTTACATACCCATATATATATATGTGAATATTCATGATTAAGTAAAATAAATAACATAAAAAACAAACATCAGTCGATCATTTGGTCTGTAATTCTGATCATATGGACATCCTATGAAAGGTAATTGAGCTGGTTGCCATACCACTCAAGCCCTGTGTAATTAAGTCGGTCTATTGTTCCGTAATCCCAATCAATCTATACCTACTCCAGTAAATGATGAAAATGTATTTGAGATAGCTATGTCACCATATGAGGATAGTTATCTTACACATGGGCTCACCCATACTCAACTCCAGTTGATTAAATCATGGATTTTATGGAAGCACATCCGAACATCCTATAAATGGTCATTGAGCTAGACCCCTCACTGATCATGACAAGTAAATACAGTCTAATGTTTGAGTTGAAGGTCTCATTTCATAGGTGTTCACGATATTTATAACCTGGATAATCCCAAAGGGTTTGACCCTAAGGTGATTAGTAAAGAGAACTAACTAGTGAGAATTCCTTCCTATTCATGGAGTCTCTAATAAGGGAGAGTGAAATCATCCCTATCATCTGAAATCGAATAATAATTCCGTCTATCCAATGATGTGATACACCATGATCAACACCATGGTCAAGTAACCAATCAAGGAGAGAGTAATAATACATATCCCTAGGGGGAGATTAATAATACATGAGTATGATCAGAATATGGATAACATAATAATATTAATCACATATGAAAAAATGATATTGGAATTATCCTCATCACATGTCATATTTATTTGATTAATAGATTGATACTAGGAAAAAACTCCAAAAATCTAAATAATATAATAATCAAAATATAAAGGCTTGATAGAAAAAATATAGGTAGTATCTTTGGGTATACCTGTAAAGATCATAAATAATTTAGACCAAAAGGCTTATCCTTAGAAGAATTCATGGGCATCCCAAAAAGAAAGTAAGATTCCTCTAATTTGGCAAAGCAACCCCCAACTATGAAGAACCTCTGACTAACATCTCTATATAATCAATAAACTAGTGAGAGTATTATCAAAGAGTGAGGGTGGATTAACTCCTAAACACAATACTTCATACAAATCCCCATTGGTTTACAGGTTCATCAGGGGTTATAAGGTGACACCCGCTACCATCTCTACCCAAACCCGATGAACTAACATAGGTTGGGTCACACATCGGGGTACCCTTTTGGTCCCTCAAGTCAAAACACTGTAGTAGAATCCTACTTGGGATCTTAAAGGTCTCACACAAGAGAAGGCATACTAAATGGTATCCTTATATGAAATAGTCAAGGATTAATCCTACTTGTATAACTTTAATAGTAAGAAATACCGAAGCATCCTACACAGGATCCTCAGAACAACACAACGGAGAAAGCGTCCTACATGGAACCATTTATAACTGTATAAGAATAAAGAAGTATCCTAAATGGGATACTAATAATGTTATATAGGTAAATAGATCCTACAGGGGAATTCAAATTCCACATATAAGAAAAGGTATCCATTAGGGTATTCTTTGTAAAAAATTAAGATTGAGGAATCCTACAAGGGAGCCTCTAAGTCGTAATGTAAGATGTGGAATCGTATACAGGTTCCTTAGAAACAATTTGTCTGACTACCTCTTAGCCTAGAAGGAAATATCTCACAAGGGATAAATCCTCAAGGAAAATCTATAAAGGAAAATTTAAAGAAGGATATCTCATGGCTCATCTCAAAATAGACCTCACTCTATAGGGACACTAGATACAATTACCATAGGAATAACCTTTCCATTAAAGAAAATGTTATGAAACACCACATATATGTCCTAGAATCAACTAAAACATTTTACCGCCATGATTTATGTAGAATGATACATAGAATAGACAAATCATGGGTCCAATTCCAACTCATGGTGAAAAGATTCAAAAATCCCTAAATGGTTACAAGGGGAAGTACACAATATGTCTCTCTATGTACACAACGTTTACTTCAAAATCCACACATGGGTGTGTACTCTATCCAGAATCAATGTGTATATTCCTGAGTGCACAACATGTAAGGTGGGTACATGACATGTTCCCTTCAATGGGTACCTTCCCTTGACCTAACAATGGCATGGCCATGTACTGGGAATGTTTTTGTATTTCTACATGGAATGCGATGCACATGGACTCTTTCTGTATAATCTTCATAGCCATGTACCCCTACATGGGTAGCCTAGCTGGGTATTTGAAAACACAAAAATGTACTGTGACATGACATGTATGACCCATACACATGTTGTACATCCAAAATTCCTTCTTCCCTAATGAGGAAGAACATGAGTCATGTGTTCCATGTACCACACACCATGGAGATGTGTTTTCCTCGATGGAAAACCCATGAATCACCCTTAAATACCCCTTTTTCCAAAAAATATAGTTTAGGCCACAAGGGGCCCTAAAAAATAATATTATGGTATTGAACCTAAAAATGGTAAATTGATGGGGAAATAAGATGGAAACATAAAAACAAATAACTTTTGGAAGAAACTACTAAAGCTTCTCATGTTTTCACGATACACAGTTATTGCACAATAACTCATCACATCCCGAGCTCCAATGCAGTACCTCCCTCACTTCTTCTCCCTATTTATATTTCCCTATCCATTATCTCTTGTTCGCATGATTTAATTGGATCCACATGGAATTAAATGAGAATCCTGGAAGAAAAAAATGAAAAGAAAAAGAAAATATAGAGAATGAAGAAAAAGAAAAAGAAAAAGGGGCCCATGCTGGTCCCAATTCCAAACTCATGTTTATTTCTCTTCAGTAAAAAATCATTTTTCAATAGTCAATGGTGTAGAATTAATCTCAATTTGATGCTCCATTCAATATTTATGGTCGAACTTACTTTAATTAAATATTAATTATTAATTATTCTACTAAAATTTTAAAGGCTTGTAAAAACACTAAACTCTTTCCGTAGGGTAAAAACAAAATTCTAAGACCAATGAAGTGGTCCAAAATGTTATTCGAGATCATCTTCTTGGGTAAATTTACCTTTTTACCCCTTATAACCATCTGATAGAAAGAAATCAAAATTATGCTAAAAAATATAGTTCAAAAAGACATGGGTCCGTAAATAAAATATCCTAATTGTATTTCATATACTAGGATGCTTTTATTTTAAGGGTACAACATAAATTTTTACACACTTCCATCAATTGTTTAATGAAATCATCATTCTTGTATACGGCGGGCTACCACCTTTCGATCCAATGTCATTCATTTTTCCATTACCACATTTAAAGGTTGGGAATAATAATGGATTTATAGGTTATATATAATATATATGATATTTATGGTATTATTATTATTTAAAAATTATTATATCACTCATAACATCATGATTTCCAGTTTTTGGGTATACGACATTGCTGCTCGTGTGTACAGCGTACTACCACCTCCCAAAGGGATGTGCTTCATTCATGATTTACATAATATGTATTAAAAATGGTTTTCATGAAATCATGTTATATATATGACATTAAAATTATAATAGGAAGATAATATATATATATACATTTTATTTTTTTATATGATAGAAAAATGGAAACAACATTCCTGCGGACATATGTCATACTGTCTCCATGAAATGTGTATTTTTTTCCTATAAAAAAATTTATGGATGAATCTAAATATATATTTATTTAATATATATGATATAATTTCATTTTTTAAATTCTATATATGACTAAATCATGATCTAATTAAGAGGAAAAAATAAAAAGTTAAAACACACTAAAAAGGAAATTAACACGCGAAATAATGAAAATAATGAAATATTATTAACAAACCAATGATAAAAGGTTATAATATAATATCATATATTATCATAAATATTAATATGGTTCTTTTATAAGTTAATATAATTTCTAAAACCACTATAAAGAGGTTAATGGATGTATTACTAAAATGATGTGTGGGGTAATGGATTTTTCTAAAAGTTACATCCCCTTGAGTCTTTTTTGATTTTATCCTCCAATTCACATATATATAGTGTATATACTTACCATTAGATATGTAATACCATGATTCATTAAAAATATGTGGTATTTTATATTTTGATTTTAATTATCTCATCCATGTGGATTTATCGTCAAAATTACAATGTGGTAAAAGTTATCATATACTCTGAATTCCTTTCGTGATTGTTAAAATTCACATAAAACAATCACATTAATGTAATTAATTTCATTATATACTATATTTATTTTAAATATCTATATTCTTTTATGATGGATATGATTATTACATAAAAAATATAACATTTTTACATATAGTTTTTGTATCAACCCATTATTTTATCAATGAAATTTACCTTTTTATAATTATGTTATAAATGAAAGGTCACTTAAAATAAAAACAATGGCACAAAAAAATCAATAAAAAATGAATTAATAATGAAATGATAGGTATTTTTAGAAATAAAGGAACCATTACTAGTGGAATAATAACTTGAAAATTGAAATAGTAATCTGACCATTTGGAATAGTAAATTCGTCAATAGAATAGTTACCTCAAAAATGAATTTATAAATAAAATTTAGCTACATATTAAATCATATAATTATGTAG
The DNA here is from genome assembly GCA_963277665.1 of Viscum album. Lineage (NCBI taxonomy): Eukaryota > Viridiplantae > Streptophyta > Magnoliopsida > Santalales > Viscaceae > Viscum > Viscum album. Next base: position 487,860,370 of record OY728164.1, read on the forward strand.
TTATATAAAATTATTTGTAAATAAGAATTTTCAAAATTATTAATTAAGTGTTGGTATTTTTTTGAAAACATTAATGTTTATTTATAAATTTATAATTAATATAATTATTTATAAGAAAAATTATTTTTATAAAATATATTCATAAATTAAAATTTTGATGTATTTTAATTATATGATAATTTTTTTAGACTTTAAATTATTTTTCAATGTACTATAAAATCACCTATAATTTTAAAATCTGTGTTTTCCAAGTAAATGATGACTTTATTTAAAAATTAAATTTCTCATATTTTGAAAATTATTTTCATGAATTGGAGTTAATTTTTCGATTTTAATAGTTTTAAAATGGTCAGGGATAATATTTAGGATTCCCCTATATACTATAATTTTTGGTGTGTAGAAAAATACGGTAATTTATGAAGCTAAATATGAGAAATATTGAGTCATAGATGATGTATGGATTATGTAAGCCCAAAATATAGAACTCTCATTAATTATTTTAATATTTTTTCTTGATAATTCTCAAACTATTCATAGTGTTGACCCTAAATAATAAACTAAATAATAAAATAATAATAAAACACGACTCTCCTCCACTATAAATATCACCCCACCACCTCTTCTCCTCACACCTTCCATGTTTTTAGTACTATAAAAATTATTCTAAATAATCATCTGAAGCCCCTTTACCAAGTTTGGGATCCCCTTACCTTGTAAAAAGACAAAACCCTTTTCCCTAAAGAGGTATTCTAGGAGGGCTAATTAAAGAGGTAAAATTCTATTTCTTTTAATTTTTTTTAAATTTCTTTTCTTTTATTATATTCTCATCACATCCACCAATCCATGTAAAATGATAAATAAAATATATTTTATATAATAGAATTTATTTTTTAAATGGAATAATTCATCTTCATGTCTATTTCCTTTTATTTGTACCCTAAAAATGAAAGTACCCATCCGTGGTGTTTCGATTTACCAATAATGTGGATGATGATTTTTCATTTTCCTTCATCACCTTCATGGATTCCCATTAAACAATTAAAATGTTTAAATTTTTTTTAAAAGAATATTTTGTAAACCTTATTTTATTATGTATGTATTATATTTACATAATAAAAAACGATAAAAAATGAGTTTTCTATGATAAAAATCATCCGTAAGAATATAAACGATTATCACTAATGCCTTTTATAATGATTATCCATCGTAAAATATAAAAAATGATATATATAAACATTTAAACTTATATTTGATAATTAAAAACCTATAATTTCAATTATGCTGAATTATTCCAACTGTAAATGAATTTTCATACTTATATGCAAGAGAACCGATCATGAAAACCAAGAAAATAAACACTCCCGAACAACGAAATCGAACACTATAACTCATCAGAAAGACCATAAATGAACTAAATAAAAATATAACGAATAATATTAGTTTGTAAAATGTTATTTGTTTATAAATTAATGAATTTCACTTTATTATTATGGATATTAAATTGAATAAATCATTTAGACATAATGTATGGGGAATTATCAAACTCATTTCTCTTCGATAGGTTTTCTCCCTTTCACTCCATTTTTAGTATGTATGTTCCTTTATTTTTGTATTAATATAATTTATTTTTCTTTACTATTTGTTTTTTGAGTTAGAAATCTTGTTTTATTAAAAATGAAATTATTTTTCCAAATAAATCCTCTTTCTAAAAAATACATCGTTTACTTCTCAATACAATTTTCTACTTTAATAAATATTGATACCAATAATCTTATTCTGTTTTTATATTTTGAACTCCATTGTTTATGAAGGTATTATTTAGGAACTAAAACTCATTCCTTTTTATGGGTTATTTCATTTTCATGATTGATATGTGTTTAAGCGTCATGCATGATAATGTAGATATTATGAGATGAGAGGTGCACCTAGAATTATATAGTGCATGTAAATGTTTTGAGGTGAGAGGTGCACCTGAAATTATATATCACTTAAATTCATTGGGTAATGTGATAAATCTCATGAGATAAAGTGAAATATTTGTTAACATGATTCAAGATTTGTTCATGACTATGTGTGATATTAGACCAATAAGACATTATGTTTTATTTTTATGCATTTCCACATTCCATGCGTTTATCTAATGTTTCATATCATGATTATGAATATGATAATTTTATTATATTATGATTATGATTATAATGCTCACCCATGTTTCATGTATCTAATTAATCCACTTACTAGGCATTTATCTCAGACCTTCTTTTTTTGTGTATCCTCATGTAAATACTTGAACTAAGGAGAACATGATGGCCAATAATAATATAGAGAATAAGGAATGAAATAAATATTATGTCTTATTATATAAAAGTTATGCGTGGTTCTAATTTTACCAAGACACTGAACCACTGGATCCTGATTGTGTAATTCTCTTATTTTATTTATCATTAATATGTTGTAATAGTTTATTCCGAAAAATAAAGGTTTCTAGAGTTGGTATCATAGCACGTCTGAGTTAATATTTTAATTTGGATTAGAGAACCTTAGTGAAAACCCTTAGTATGATACTATGTATAATTAATCACCCAGGAATATTTGTTTTAGAAAAATTCTAAAAATAGGGATCCAATAAGATATTCTTTTAGACTTAATTATACACTGAAAAAATTTAGTCATTCATGACATATTGATTATTTTTGTGTTAAACATTAATATTTTAGAAAATATTGGGAAATAGGAGAAACCAGGACAACAATCCATGTGGGGGACAATATAGTGATTCCCTAAACGACATCCACAATTCATTAAGGGGTGGAAATAAAAATGTCATGGAGATTCTTACCCAGCAATATCTAGCTATGAATAACATCCTGAATAATGTGGAAGATTGTCCTTCATCTAAGAGGGATAAAATATATATCAATTACATTATGGAGAAAAAACCACTAGTAGTTAGTGGATCTTCTAATCCACTAGTCATAATAAAGTGGGTTAACTCAATGGTGATGATCTTTTTTGTACTTTGTTGTTATGAGAAAGAGAAGCTGAATCCAGATGTTTATCACTTAGATGGAGAGTCTAATCAATGGAGGGAATTAATTAAAAAAATAATCCATAGGATTAAATTGAATAGATAATGTGAGAATACATTAATATAATATTTCATAACAAGTATTTCCCTCTAAATCTTCACAAAAATTTGGGGAGAGAATTCATATTGTTGAAGAAAAAAGTTGGGGAACCAATCATGGCCTATGATGGAAATTTCAAAATACATGAAAGGTATGATTCTAGTTTTTTTATCAACAATCTTAGAAAAAATTATAAATTATTTAGTGGTTCAAAATTTCACCTTCTTCGTGCTCAAGAAATTCGAGACTTTGTGAGTTATGAAGAAGATGTTCAATGTTCTCTCAAAGGTGAGATGATGTTTGGAGAATGGTTCGATGTCTATTTTGATAATTAAAAAAATATAGAGTTTCAATATAGGGGATATAATGACAAAGGTAGAAAGTAAACTCAATCACCCACATGTCAAAAATGTAGTAAGAAGTGTCATGTGGTTTTCCCCAAAGGGATAGGTAAATTCTATAAGTGCGGGAGTGAAGGCCACCAAGATCATGAATGCCGAAAAGATATGAGATAGAAGAAAAATGTGGGGAGGAAAGGAGATCACCACCTATGGTTCAATACTTAAACTGTAGGGATAAAGTGAACTATGAATGATAGTACTCTAAGCCTCAATTTCTCATGGGTAATGAACAATAGTGACCACCAAGTCTAGAGAATAATAGAAATGTTTATTCCATCACTACTACTAATGTAGATCCCATAAATCATTATGTGAAAGGTATTTAGGATATTCATTCAAGAATAGTGAATATACCATTTTATTCTAGTACTATGCATTCTTTCATATATTACCAATATAGATTTTACTATTAAAACACCCCTCAAAATATGGAGGTTGATTTAACTATGAGAACGGAAAATGGGGATTTTATTTACTCTAAATTATATAACTCCTCTTCCTTTAATGTTTGTCGACTAAATATCCCCACAAATATTGTCAAACTTTTTTTGTGGAGTTTGATCCATTTTTTTTCTTGGATTGGATATCATTATTAAAATCCCTCATCAACTATCATGAAAGAGGGACCACTATTCATATCCTAAATCATCCTCCAATATTATATAAGTTTAAGGAGGAGGATTAATCTTCTTCTGATTCATCATCTCAAGTGTGGTTATTATTACCATATTATAATGCATAACTAGCTACAAATTATTGAGAAAATGAATAGTATCAGGATCAAATACATTCCCATTGTGAGGGACTACGCTGATGTGTTCCCTGAAAAAAATTTAGTCATTCTCCTGATAGTGAGATTGAGTTCTAAATTAAACATATTTCTAGATCATTTTATATATAAAGGATACCGTACAGAATAAACACTATGGAGCTGGAAGAATTAAAAAATCAGTTAAATTATAATCAGAACTAGGGTTTTATATGCCTGAGTGATTCACCATGGGGTGAAACAATCATCTTATCCATGAATAAGGATGGATCAATGCAACTATTCATCGATTAACGTGAGCTCCAAAAAATCATGATAATGAACAACTATCCCATTCCATGGATAAATGACTTGATTGATAAACTGTAAGGGTCCAAGTATTTTTTGATGGTAGAACATCAATCGAGATATCGCCAATTAGTGTTGAGGAAGGAAAATATTCCCTAGACTACTTTGGAAACATGGCACATACACTATGAGTTCATAGTGATTCCTTTCAGACACAATAATTCTCCAGTAATATTCATTCACTTAATGAATAGGGTTTTTAAATATTACTGTGAAAAATTTGTAGTGGTATTTGTTGATGACATTCTAATATACTCTTTGGGAAAGGAGGAACAGAAGAAGAATTTGAAAACTATTCTAATGTCTTTTTGAAGGGAGAAAATTTATGCAATGTATAATAAATGTGAGTTCTGGATGGAGGAAGTATCATTATTAGGGCATGTTATCACTAGTAAAGGAATATCTATGGTCCATTATATGAAAAATCAAATCAATGAGTGGACCATACCATCATCTGTATTGAATATTCGTTGTTTCGTTGGTCTGACTAGGTAATATCAGCGTTTTTTTAAAAACTTCTCATGATTTTCAAATCCACTAATCAAAATGACTCAAAAGGGAGAAATGTTATTATGGACATGTGAATGTCAATATTGCTTCAAAGAGTTAAAAAGGAGTCTTATCATTACACCAGTACTCACACAGATCACAAGTAGGGAACTCTTTATAGTATACACTAAAGCTTCTAAAAAGGTTATAGGATATTTATTGATACAAGGTGATAAATTGACAGCCTAAACTAAAAGGAAATTGAAAATTAATCAGTAAATAACCCTATGCATGATTTGGAGTTGGAATCTATTATTTTTTGGTTGAAAATATAGAGGCATTATCTCTATGGGGAGAAATGTGAAATATATATTGATCATAAAAATCTCAAAATATATAGTCACATAAAAGGAGATTAATATGAACTAGTGAAAATGGTTAGATCTCATCAAGGATTATAAGTACTCAATCCACTACCATCCTGATATGGTGAAAAGTGGTGGACACTCTATGTAGAAATGATCCTACCACATCATCAATGATGAGAGTTGAGAGGGATCCAATCTTCATGGATTTTCAAAAAATGGAAATGAGATTCATTAAGTAAGGAACATCATTAATATTTTCTCAAATTATTTCTCAACCATCCCTCATGGATAAAATAAATGATGCTCAAAAAATGATGTGAATATTTAGAAGAAGGTGGAAGCTATGAGAAAGTAGAAATACTCAGAGTTTAAAATTGATGAGGAATGATTTTTATGATTTGGGTCATGAGTATATATACCCTCTAATCCAAAGATAAAGAAGGAGATTCTAATTGATGCACATAGATCAAACTTCTCTATTCACTTAGGGATATCAAATATGTTTCTAGATATCCGAGAGAACTATTAGTGGGAAAATATGAAAAAGGAGATTATAGAATGTACATCAATGTTCTTGATATGTCAGCAAGTGAAGGATGGAATACAAAAGTCTAAGGGGATGATGAAACCATTATCCCTACCGATATGGAAATGGTAAAACAACAACACGGACTTTGTCACCAGACATCCAAATATATCTACAGGAAAAAATTCTATATGGCATGTTATGGATAATAATATAAATAAATCTCAGCTTATTTAAATTTGGGAGGACTTATCACTAGATCAAAATGCATGGATATACATTAGAGAAGTGGTAAGGCTTTATGGAGTACCACTATCTATTGTATATAATCGATATTTGAGATCCACCTCTATGTTCTAGAAAATTGTCTAACATGGTCCGAACACAGAGATGAAATTCAATACTACTTATCATCCTCATACTAATGTATAATATGAATGATATAATCATTATTTTGAAAGAGTGTTGAGATCATGTTGTATGGAATTCAATGGAGTATGGGACCAACATCAACCTCTGGTTTAGTAATCTGACAACAATTGTTCCTACTCAGGAATCCAAATGGCTCTATATGAATCCCTTTATGTGAAAAGATGCACAAATGAGAATATTATGATGATTTAATAGAATGACAACTACTAGGACCCAAAATTTTTGATTAAATGGTGGAAATTATGAAAACCTTTCAATAGCATACCAAGGTAGCCCAAAGTTGATAGAGGATCAATGAAAGAAATCATCGATGAGACCAAGAGTTTATGCCTAGAGACATGGTATTCATCCATATGTCACCATGTAATAAAATCATGAGATTTTGGAAGAAGGATAAGTTCTGTCCAAGGTAGATCATTCACATCTAGATTCTTGATCGAGTTAGAGCCGCAACCTATCTATAACACCCCAAGATTCCACGGTATGCTTGTCTTTTAATAATACAATAGCTTATGTTGTACGCAACTTCGAGTTCTAACACACCAAATCCTATCAAACTAGCCGTTATGAATAGTAATACCCACTTACTAAAATTTTATACATTTTAATTTTCAAAATGGAATTCATTTTTGGATTCAGAATATCAAAATTATCTTGGGGTGAATTTTTTGTATATTTCTGAAAACCTTCAATTTCTGATAAATAGTGAAAAACACTGCATTATTATTTTAAAACAAATTTTTATTAAAATTATTTTTTATTTTATTTAAATTTATTATCGGTAAAAATAGACACATAATACCTATATATTTTCAATTTAATTATTTAGAGTCATTTTATAATAATATTAGATATATAAAATTTTATTGAACCTTTTACCGTCTTTTACCCACCTTCTAGGTGCATTTGAAAATTTGCATATAACATAATTTTAAACCATCGGTGAATTGAATTTCAATAATCAGAGATACAAAGTTGACATAAGTATGTAAAAAATGGTTTAATAAGATGAAAATAATTTTTGGTGAATAGTATCTTCTGACTTTTATTTTCCACGGTTTAAATTATATAAGGGTATTTAAAGGTAAAAATGATATTATAATTTCATTAAAACATATCCTAAATATATTGGATAAGTGTATTTCGAACAAAATCAACTTTCAAATAATATATGATCCTTTTTGTCCACTTGTTTTAGATTTGGATATTTATTATTGTAATATTTAATGAAGAGTTAAAAGTGTTAAATTCAATGTTTAATAACTAAAACATTTTTAATAAATAGTTATACATAAGATAAATTCAGCTATAAATATTAATTAGAAAGATAAGAAGATTTCCTACATAATGGAATTTTATTTATAATTTTTAAAAATTAAATAATTTCATTTATTTAGAATGCAGTGATGATGCCGTAATTACCTTATTAATGAATGATTAAAAAAATTGATATTATAAATATAAAAATATATGTAAATTTAAAATTTTGATGAATTAAACTAACTCAATAGTTTAATATTACATTTTAGGGTTGATTAAAAAAATGTAAGTGAAAAATTGGTTATGACTTCCACAAAAACAAAATACCAAATAGTGTAAAAATTGATATAAATGAGTTTAAAAAAAATAGAATATTATTAATTGATATAATATTCATAAAAATCTTGGGTTCATCAAAAGTACATATATAATAATACATATGTCTATAATTATCCAATTGGGGTTCTCTTGGCTATTTATAGTATGTTTATGAACCATTTATTATAATAATACTAGAATAAATGGTAAAAGTTAAACTACTTAACAAAGAGTTAAATCTAAAATATAAGGTTAATATACTAACCTAAACCGATCAAAAACCTTTTGGTAGAAAGGATTTTAACCAATCCCCACATTATCCTCGAAATAACTCCTCTTGTATCCATTATAAATAGAATATGATTGTATAATAAATTATTATATAAAGTTTTCCCTAAAGTGACCCTCACCTCTCTTATAAAAGGGTACTTCCCCTTCTCTCAAAATCACACCACCAAAGCCATTTGGTTCGGAAAACACCTGATAAACTATCATCCAAACAACCCTCACATAGACCTATAGGACTTAAATTTATCATAAATTCATACTAAGGATCCCTTTAGATCAAATCAAAAAAAAAACCCAAAGAAGAACTAATAATTTCACCACATCTTTGAATTATTTTATTCTTCTTCCACTTCCTCTTAATTTTTTGTTTCCATACCAAAATAATAACTCAATTACGTTATACATTCTTTGATGTTATTATAAATATGGTACAACCATATTTATTCTTCTATCCATCCAATGATTGACAAGTTACCATACGTGCGTACGTATGGCTGTCTATCTCCACGTCGTGGTGTAGTTTGTTATTCAAACACTTCATTATTTGGATGAGTATAATAATGAGAATAGACTTTGTAAATAATAAATATAACCATTTAATGATTATGTTTATATTATATACCATCAAATTACATATGATTTCACCATCATTATAATGATATCGCCGCTCATGCGTATGTACGGATTACCATCTCAATAAACGTGATGAAATTCATTCCCCATCATTACCACTAAAAAATAATTTTCATTTTATGTTTAAAAATAATCCTTAATAACTTAATATCATTATGAATATGATTCAAATACTTCTTATCCAACATAAATATGGATTACATAACCAATCATATAAAATAAAATGAATCAATTAACACCTGAAATAATGATACTAATGAAATATTATTAACCAAGAAATATTTGTAGATCATATATGATATCATATTTATGTATGTGGTTCTTGTATAATTTAATAAATTTTATTTAACTATTTTACATGAGGTTAACGTACTCTACATCATAGAAAAGTACAAAGTAAGAGTTATTTCTACAATCTCTTCATTATCCGAGGTTGTTTAAACATGAGTATCATAAGGGACCTCCATATCATCTACATCCATGTTTCATAAAAATGTATTTTAAAAAATACTATATACTAGAATATGGTTTAAATACATTTATACCCTTGTTTGATTTTTTATTAAATTTTTATAGAGGAATCATTCCGTCGTTTTCAAAACAAGGTCCTTTGTGACCTTTTCGACAAAATTATGGAATGAATGTTTTTTTACCAATATAGAGAGAGGATTTTTTATGATGTTATAACACTTTGGAAGCATCCCTTACGAGCTTATAAAAATATTTTCAAAATAAATATTTTCTTTATAACTATATGACATTTAAATAATTTGAAAATAGAAAGAAATATTTCCCTTAAATAGTTTTGATTTCATCTATGTCATCATCCTTTGATGGATTTTACACTTGTTTGAAGTTAATTTATTATGATACAATCTTCCATATTGTATTGGAGGTTTTTTGATATTTTTGACTATGGATGTGTTATTTTTATACCATTCATTGTTTATGATTAACGTATTGAAATTTCATTTGCTTATTTTAAAATGAATGTTTATGTTATGTTTCAACCCTTTAATATAAGGAATGCATTTGAAATAGTAAGTGATGGGTGGAGCCTTCTATAGCTCATCAATTAATCAGTAGGTCTCATGAGACTAACTAGTGTCTTGGCATAAGGCCTTGACAAATTTTTATTTGTAGTATTGGAATGAGGCCTTGAATATGTGGTTATGATGTCTAGAATTATTCATTACATCATTATGAAATTAGTTATTGATATTACATGTGATTATTCAACTAGTAGAATATCCATGTGATTAAGTAAATGGAATTATTTTGATTTATATTTTCCATATTAATGCTGAAGTTTATGTTTAAAAAGGATTTTTTTAGTCCTATAAATTGCCTTAAATGTTTATGCTTATTTATGAAAGCCTCTTCTATATTGTTATCCTTATTGAGATTATGACCTCAACCCTTTCTATGTTTTATTTACCATGATTTGAAGAATTATTTTATAGTTGACCTATAAGGACATGCTAAGGGGTATGAATGTCTTCAAAAGAGACAATTTTTTTTTATATTATCTTGTAATGTAAAACTTCTGTTTCATCAAGTACTTCCAAGGATACTAACATGATCGGTATTTCGGGACATGATTCCTTGTATCATGCCAATGTTATTTAATAATGCATAGACTATGGGTAACATAGGTCGGGGCATTAAAATTGGTGTCACAGGAAATTTAGTTCAAGCCATGGAAGCTAGATTCAGAAAAACTCTGATTAGAGAAAATTACCCTAAGATAAACATTGAGGATTAGTATAGAAGAAATTCATAGAATTTTGGTAATGTAGAGATTATATGTATTTTATAAGTAATACATCCCAGTCTGGATACGAGTAGGTAGAGGCATCTATGGCACAGATATTCCTAGGAGTGAAAACTCTGACAATGAGTTTTAGGTTTGACCCATGGTATCCTGGTACACGACAACATGCCTCACTGCATTCTTGGTTACGACACTCCCGTGGGATATTCTTAGTATAATTAAAATTATATTTACAAACCATTATAAATTATTTATGAGTATATACCTCCTCAAAGAAAATATATTTATGATTATGGATTATATCCACAAATTGTTCAATTTATGTTAGGTTTTTTGTTAGTTTAGAATTATGTATTTCGATTCATAAACTAATCTAGTGTATTACACTGTTTAGAAATGGAACCTAATGGAAGGAATGAAAATCGTATCAACACATGTAATCCATGTAGGGATTTACCTCTAACTCAAGATAATTATAGTGGAGCTAGTGATGCAACTGGTGTTGATCAACTTCTCACCATATTGGGACAACTCACTAAGGTTGTGAATAATAACCATACTCGTACGGAGCACCCTGATCCACAACGCATAAGATCAATGATAGAATGATTCATGAGGCAAAAACCATGAACATTAAATGGGACTAAAAATCCATTTGTAGTTGTGAAATGGATATGTTCCTTAGAGAAAATATTTCACACTTTGGGGAGTAGAAAAGGGGAAAAGTTGTCATAGAATTTTATCGCCTTATTGGATATGCAGATCAATGATGGTCATTAATTAAAAACACAAAGGAAGACGAAGACATATAAAATATGGAATGAAGGTATTATAAAGATATTTTCTTAAAAAAATATTGTCAATGTGACCATCAAGGAGATATGGAAAGAAAATTTCTGAGTCTGAGGAAAAGGAGGATATGAATGTCGTAATGTATGAGGTTAACATCACAAGGTTATCAAGGCATTCAGCAGATTATATATGTAACCCAAGGACTATGATTGATTGATTCTTGATGGTTTAACACCATTTCTCTTACAATCATTAGTCTCAATATCCATATCATCAAACGAAGATATTGTCTCACATGCTATCAAGACAGAAAAGTAATTTTCTATGGCGTACAACTTTAAAGAAAATCAAGAGAAGAAGTGATTTTTTTTAACACCATGGAAATGGAAATAAGGGGAAGAAGGGAAACTTGAATTTCTATCCAATGGTAAATTTGGGAAGAAACACTCAATTAATTTCCTGAAGGTAATTTGAGTCTGTTATAAGTGTGGCGAAAAAATCCACCAAGCTTGTGATTGCAAGGGAAAAAAGAGTTTGTCAATTTTAAATTCAAAATTTTTAGAGAAATGGGGAATTATTCAAGTGAATTTCCTAAGACCCAATGAAACATATCTTAGAAAAGGAAAAAGTGAGAATCAAAACTTAGGCGATCACTACTACTGAGTTTGAAGCTCCAAAAGATGTGGTGGATGGTAATTTAATAGTTTCCTCAATTTTAGCCAATACATTATTGGATTATAGGTCATCACATTGTATTATATCATCCAAATTTTCTATGAAAATTAGATATTTCCAATTTAATTTGACAGGGGAGTTGTCATTCAAAACTCATAAGGGAAGAATCACTGCCACTGAGTATTGTGAATAAGTCCCCATTAGGGTATATAAATTTTCATTATCTGTTAATCTTATCATCATTTCCATGATTGAATTTGATATAATCCACGGTATGGATTGGCTTTTGAACCATGTTGTGAAAAAAAAATTGTAAGAAGAAGTAGGTTGCAATTTTTGATGATGATAAGTAGTACCGTCTCTTTAGAGTAGAAACATAGCCACCTGATTCTTATCTATATCCACCCCCAGAAGCTCTACTAAATTCTAATATTGTGAAGGAAGAGAATTAAATAACAATGGGTGAGGAGAAGAATGTTCAAATAGAAGATGTACCTATTGTTCAAGAATATGCTGATGTGTTTCCAGAAGATTTACCATGACATCCTCCAGAATGAGAAATTGAGTTTTCCATCAACTTAATTCCAGGTTCAATGTCTATATCAAAGAAATCTTATAGAATGTCCACTATTGAATTAGTGGAAATAAAGAAACAACTATATGAATTGAGTAATAATGGATTTATTCTCTCTAGTGTTTCTCCATGGGGAGCCCATGTTCTTTTTGTTAAGAAGAAAGATGGATCTATGAGGTTGTGCATTGACTATAGGGAGATTAATGTTACAACAATAATGAAAATGTATCCCCTACCTCGCATTGATGATTTATTTGACCAAAATCATAGAGCTCAATATTTTTCAAAGATTAACCTTCGATATGGATATCATTAGTTTTTTGTGAAAAAGGAAGACATTCCGAAAACAACATTTTGAACCAGGTACATGCATTACGAGTTTACAGTAATGCCTTTTGGTAGGACTAAGGCACCCTCTATTTTCATGGATCTAATGAATAGAGTCTTCAAGAAATATATTGATAACTCTGTGGTAGTATTTATTGATGATTTCTTGGTATAATATAAAAGCTACAAAGATCATGAAAATCACTTGCGCACTATTCTAAAAACCCCAAGATGAAATGAATTACATGGGAAGTTTAGAAAGTGTGAATTCCAGCTTCAAGAAATTTCCTTTCTTGGCCATATTGTCTTTAAGGATGGAATCACTATTGATATTTCTAAGATAAGAGTAATAAAACTATGGCCAAAGCTGACAAGTATAACTGAGGTACACAGTTTTATTTGTTTAGCAGGTTATTATCAGCATTTCGTCCATAATTTTTCCAGATTGGAAAACCCATTAACCAAGCTCACAAGCAAAGGTGTTAAATTTGTTTGAAAAAAGAGTGTGTATAATGTTTTAAATAACATAAGAGAATATTAGTCAATGGTATTATCTTAACAATATCATTGGGGAATTATGGGTTTTGTATTTATAGTGATGCTTCAAAGAAAGGATTACATTGTGTCCTAATGCATAATGATAGAGTTATTTACTATGCATCGCAATAGCTAAATATGAATGAAGAAAACTATCCCACTCATGATCTTAGGTTAGAATTTGTAATCATTTCTTTGATGATTTGGAGACCTTATCATTATGGTGGAAAAATTTGAGTTATATACTGATCCCAAGAGCTTGAAGTATATTTTCTCACAGAAATAACTCAACATGAGGCAAAACCGACGGCTCTAACAAGTCAAGAATTATTATTGAACAATACACTACCACCTGGTGAAGAAAAATAAGGTGAAAATTTTTTTGAGAAGAAAAGATCATGGATTTTGGGAAAAATGATTGTTGAAAGGGATACTATGTTCATGGATCTTGTAAAACTGAATATAGGAATAATAATGGAAGGTGAAACATCAATACTTTTTCAAATAGTTTCCAAACCACCTATACTGGAAAGAATAAAAGCTTCCCAGACTGATGATGTAGAGTTTCAAAAGGAAATTAATGGTGTGAACAATTAGAGATTGATTGACTTCATATATGAAGATGGAATTTTGAATTTTGGGAAGAGTCTTTGTGTTCTTGATATACCTGATCTAAAATGGGAATTGTAGCATGATGCTCATAGAACTAATTTCATTATACACCATGGTATCACTAAGATGTATAGTGATTTGAAGGAACATTTTTGGTGGGACAACATGAAGAGGTAGAATGCAGATTATCTGTCAAGATGTGTGGTTTTTCAACAGGTTATGTCAAGAAGACAATATCCTGGAGGATTCATGCCAACTATTCCCATACCTGAGTGGAAATTTAATGATATTACGATAAAATTAGTCATGGGGATCCAAAATACTCTTATAAGGAATGATTCAATATGGGTCATTATTGATCGTCTTACCATGTCATCACATTTTCATGCTATAAGAGAAGATTTATCACTTGAATGTTTATCAAGACTATATATTAATAAAGTTGTAAGACTTCATGGAATACCCTTGTTGATTGTTTCTAATCATGATGACCATTTTACATCTTGATTCGGCAAAAGTCTTCTGAAGGCCTTGGATACTAAACTTAATTTGAGCACTGCTTACCACCCTCAAACTGATAGACCATCAGAACGGACTATTAAAACATTAGAAGACATGTTGAGATCTTACTCCCTTGATATTCAAGGTATGTGGGATCAATATTTACATCTATTATAATATTATAATAATAATAGTTTCCATTCAAGTATTCAGATGAAACAATATGAAGCATTATATGAAAATAGATGTCGCACACTAACTTGTTGGGATGATTTTGGTGAAATAAAACTCATAATCCCAAAACATGTTGAGGAAAGAATAGAAGAGGTGAAGTTTATCCAAACCCACATCAAAGCAGCTCAAAGTAGGGAAAATAGCTATGACAATAACCGAAAAAAAGATTTGTAATTTTAAGTAGGAGGTATTTTTTTCTTGATTGTATCTCAAAGGAAGGGTGTTATACAATTCAGTAAGAAGGTAAAATTATATCCCAGTTTCATCGGAGCTTTCAAAATTCTAGAATGAATTGGAGTTGTAGCTTATAATTTGGAAATGCCTCTATGTCTCTCCAAAGTTCATGTTGTGTTCCACATATAACTGTTATGAAAATACATTCCTGACCCAACACATGTACTCACCTTTGAAGAAATAGAATTAAAACCCGATCTGTCTTATTTTGAAGAGCATGTCAAGATTATTGATACCAGAGAACATGTGATGAGAAAACGAATGACTCGTCTGGTGAAAGTTCTACGGAGAACCCATAAGATGGAATATGGAATGTGGGGACCTGAGGAACTTATGATGAAGAACCACCCAAATCTTTTTTTCCTGTAATATTATATAAATTTCGGGGAAGAAATTATTTGAAGGGGGAATAATGTAAAACCTAAAGCTTCCACAGTATGCTTCCCTTTGAATAGTACAATAGCTTGCGCAGTATGCAACTTTGAGTTCTAACACCCCAAGACAAATCAAACTACCCGTTATGTATAATAATACCAACTTTTTGAAATTTTATAAATTTTATTTTTTAGAAAGGACTTCATTTTTTGATTTTTAATATCAAAATTATATTAGGGAGATGTTTTTTTGTATTTTTCTGAAAAGTTTCAAATTTTGATGAATAGTTAAAAACACTGGGTTTTTATTGAAATCCAATTAATTATTTAAAAAATTACTAATATTATTTATATTTTATTTAAGTAAAAATAGATAAATAATACTTATATATGTTCAATTTAATTCATTAGAGTTTTTTTATAATAATATAATATATATATATATATAATTTTATTGAACTTTTTACTATCTCTTACCCACCTTCTAGGCGGATTTGAAAATTTGTTTAAAACTTAATTTTACCAATTTTGTTAATTTAATTTCAAGAATCTAAGAGACATGGTTGAAATTATCTTGTAAAATGTTGTTCTAGAAGATGAAAATAATTTTTTATGAATAGTAACTTTTGACTATTATTTTCAATGGCTAAAAGTAAATAGAGTAATTAATAGTAAAAATGATATTATAATTACCCTAAAACAAGTCATAATTATATTAGACAAGTCTGTCTAGAAAAAAATAAACCTTATGAATAAAATATGTTCCCTTTGGACCACTTGGTTTAGATTATGACATTTATTATTATTTTATTTAAGGAATAGTTTAAAGTATAAAATTCAAATTTTAATAACTAATGCATTTTTAATATAAGGTTATACATAAGATAAATTCAGCTGTAAAAATTCATTGTAAATATAAATATATTTTTTACACAATATATTTTTATTGATAATTTTTAGACATTAAATGATAAAATTTGTCTATGACACAATGATGATGTCGTATTTACCTAATTAATGAAAGAATAAAATAATTGATATTATAGATATCCAAATAAATGTAAATTTAGTCTTTTGATGAATTCCACTAATTTTATAAGTTAAAATTAGATGTTATGGTTGATTAAATAATTTTTTTTGATGTGATAATGTTTTTATGACTTTCACAAAAACAAAATACAAAATAGTCTCAAAATTGACATAAATGCGTTTTTTAAAACAATTACTATATTATTAATTGATACAATATTCTTAAAAATCAATATATTTTCCAAGGACATATATAATATTATATATGTCAAAAATGAACCACTTGGGGTTCTCATGTATTTTTATAAGAAGTTTATAAACAATTTATTATAATAATACAAGAATACATGATAAACGTTAAACTATTTAACTAAGAGTTAAATCAAAAAGATAAGGTTAATATAGTGACTTAACCTATCTACAACCTATTGGTTGGGAGGATTTCGACTCATCCCCACTTTATACTCAAAATAAATTCTATTGGAGAAATTATAGACCAAATATATGTGTATAATAAATTAATATTTCAAGATTTTCATAAAGTAACTATCACCTCTCAAATAAAATGGTACTTCCCCTTCTCTCAAAATCACTCCCCCAAGTCCATTAGGCTTGGCCAAAACCTGCTCAAATATCCTCCCAAGAACCCTAAATTAGACCTAGAGGCCTTACTTTGATCATAAATCCAACCTAATAAGACCTTTTGATCAACTCAAAATGAAACACCCGAAGAAGAGGTAAACATTTCACCACCTCTTTCAATGTTTTTTTTCTTCTTCCACTTCTTCTTTCATTGTTGATTCCATACCAAAATAATTACTCAAGTATCTTATGCATTCTATGATGTTATTATAAATATTGTACAACAATATTTATTATTCTATCCATCCAATGTATGACATGTCACCATACGTGCGTGCATACGGCTTACAGTCTCTACATCATGGTGTAGTTTGTTATTCAAACAATTAAATATCTGGATGGGTATAATAATGAGTAAAAGTATTGTAAATAATAAATATTACATTTTAATGATTCTGTATATATGATATACCATCCAATTACATATTACTTCACCATCAATAGAATGACATTGTCGCTCGTACGTACGTACAGATTACCTTCCCCACGAACATGATGAAATTCATTCCCCAACATAACCATTAATGAATAATTTTCATTTTATGATTACAAATAATTTTTATGAATATAATATAATTCTAGATTTGAATAAAATACATCCTAGTTATAACAGACATGGATTACATTACCATGCATATAAAAAAAATCAGTTAACACCCAAATCAATGATACTATTGAAATATTATTATCAAAGAAATATTAAAAGATATTATATGATATAATATTTATGTATGTGGTTCTTTTAAAACCTAATAGAAATGATTTGACTATAATAAAAGTGGTTAACGTACCATCAATCAAGGAAATGTATAAGTTAAGTGTTAATTCAATAATCGCTTCATTATCTGAGGTTGTTTATATGTGAGTAACTACTAGGACCTCTTTATCATCCATATCAATGTTTCTTAAAAATGTATTTCCAAAATAAAATATTTATTAGACCATGGGTTAAAGTCCTTTATACCCTTTTTTACTGTTTATAAAATGTTTATAAAGGAATCCTTTTGTCATTTTCCAAACAAGGTCCTTTATGGCCTTTTCAACAAAATTAATGAATGAATGTTTTTAACTTATACGGCGAGTGTGTCTATTTTCTATCATTATAATACTTTCGAAGATTCTCTAATAATCTTAGAAGAATACAGTCAAAATAAATGTTTTATTTTATAACTATGTGACTTGTAAATTATTTCAAAATATAAAGATATATATATCTCAAATTGTTTTGATGTCATAAATGTCAACATCCTTTGATGGATTTTACACTTGTTTGAAGCGGATTTGTTATGATACAATAATCAATATTGTATTGAATGTTTTGTGATATATTTGACTATGGATGTGTTAGTTTTTAAACCATTCATGGGTTTTGGTTAAAGTATTGACATTTTTATGTTAGTTTTAAAATGAATGCTTATGTTATGTTTCAACATTTTCATACAAGGAATGCATTGCACTTAGAATGTGATGGGGGGAGCCTGCTATAGCTCCTCGATGCATTGGTAGGTCTTATGAGAAAAACTCGTGTCTTGGTAGAAGGCCTTTAATAAATATTTTTATGTGTATTGGCACGATTCCTTTACTATGTGCTTATGATGTCCGGTATTATGCATTCTATCATTATGAATTTGGCTATTGATATTACTTGTGATTATTCGACTAGTATAATATCCATGTGAATAAGTAAATGGAATTATTATGATTTATATTTTCCATATTATTCTGAAGTTTATGTTTAAAAAGACTTTTGTTTTAGTCTTAAACATTTCCACAAATTTTTATGCTTATTTATGAATGTTTTTGATATATTATTATCCTTACTGAGCATATGTTCTCACCCCTTTCTATGTTTTATTTTTCCTAGGTTTTGAAGAAGTATTTTATAAATGACCTACAAGGATAGGCTAAGGGATATGAATGTGTTCAATAGAGAAAATTTTGTTGTTGTTTTTCATATTATAATGTAATGTAACACTTATGTTGGTATCTAGTACTTCCAAAGCTACTAAATAGATCGGTATTTTGGGACATGATTCCTTGTATCATTCCAATGTTATGTAATAATTCCCTGACTCTGGGTAACTGGGGTCGGGGCATTACACTATCTACTAGAACTCTCACCTGAATTGTCTCATGTACACAATGCATAACAGTGTACCCCTCTTGATGAAGAGCATACCAGATCCCTCATAGGTACTGAATCTAGAGGTGGTGCAGTTGGAAAATGATCTCTCTTATGAGTGGAATCTAGTGAGGCTCTTGGACCATAGAGATAAATTCATATAAAAAAAGATTACATAACTAGTTAATGTACTGTCATGGAACCATATGTATAAATAGGAAACCTGGGAATCAAATTATGTGATGAAGAATAAATACCCTATCTTGTTTTCACCATAGTTTGTAAAACCAAATTTTGATGGTGAAATTTCATAAGGTGGTAGAATGTAACAACCTAGAATATTATCAATAAAATTACCTTCTTATAATTATTTTATTTTATAAAATCCACATAAAATCATAAAGATAACATGATAAAAACATTATAAATTAATAAAAAATTAAAGGAATGGAATTTCTAGAATTTAAGGAACCATTACCAATGGAATAGTTACTTGACCTTTAGAATAGTAATGTAACCATTAGAAATAATAAACCTTCCAATGGAATACTAAATTCACCTATGAAAATATAAAAAAAATTATAAATCATTTAAATCATAATATGATATAATTATATCATCATATAAGTAAATAAATATTTTAAAAATTATTAAATAAGAGTTGGTATTTTTTAGAAAAAACCGATGTTTATTTAAAATTTTATATCTATTTTATTTATTTTAAATAAAATTTATTTTTATAAAATATATTCATAAATTATCATTTTTTATTATTATTATATGATAATTTTATGATACATTAATTAATTTTTCAAAATGTTCTAAAATTAGTTACAATTTTTAAATGGGTATTTTACAAGTAAATGATAAATCTAATTAAAAATTAAATTTCTCATATTTAGAAGATTATTTTCATAAAATGTAATTAATTTTCAAATTATAAACCTTGAAAAACATTTGGGGTGAACATTTATCATTTTCCTAAAATAATAGTATTTTTTTATAATAATAAAATATAATAATTTACTATAAATGCTAAAAACATGAATTATTGAGCCATATATGTTGTATTCCTAATATGATCCCAAAAAAGAGAAATATTATACATTATATTAATATATTTTGTGATAATTCTCAAACTATTCCTATTCTTGAAACAAAATTATAAACTAATGAATAAAATAATGAGAAAAACACCCCCTCTCATCCACTATAAAAACCACTGCTCACTACCTTTTCTCCTCACACCTTACATGTGTTGATATTTTTCCAAATTCTAATCAATACTCTTATGAATCCCCTCTCCCACATCTAGGATCCATTTTTATCATAGAATTTCCAACCCCTTTTCCCAATGAAGGTTCTTGAAGGTGGATAAATTCAGGAGGTAAAATCCTCTTTCTTTTTCTTTTAATTTCATTTTAATTTTATTTATTTTATTATAATCTATGCACCTCATATTTTCTATTTTGCGTGATAAATATAGTAAAATTTATATACTATAATTTTATAATGTAAATATAAGAATTCATCTATAATTCTATTTCCTTTTATTTTTACTCCAAAAATGAACGTACCATCTATGGTGTGTCGATTTACCTCCACCGTAGAAGATATGTTTTCATTTTCCTTCACCACCTTAAATAATAGTCCTAAAACCATTATAATGGCTAAAACAATTCTATGGTGTATATAATGACCCTTATTATTTTCTGGAAGCAACATATTTATATAATACAAAATGATAAACAAAACATTTTCATTGAGAAAAAAACCTCCACAATAATCTAAACGATATCACTAATGTCTTATCTAATGATTCATCCTCATACGATATAACCAAATGCAATATACATCCCATTAAACTTATATATGATCATTAATGACCTATATTATCAATTATTTATAATTATTTACATTATACATGAATTTCGTTACCTATAAAAAAGAAAACTGATCATGAAAACCAAAAAATTGAACTCTCCTGGATGAAGAAATTGAACACTATAAGTCATAAAAAAATCCCACAAATGAACAAAATAAAAGGATATGAATTTTTAAATTAATGAATAAAATTTTCGTATAAAAGGATATATATTTTTAAATTAATGAAATCAATTTTATTATTGGGGATATTAATTTAAAAACCCATCAGACCTAAGGTTTGGGTAATTCTAGAGCTCACCTTTCTTCCTTTGGGTTTTCTCTCTTTCACTTAATTTTCATTATGGATGTTCCTTTATTTTTCTATAAATACCATTTCATTTTTACTAACCAATTATTTTTTGGTATATAAATATCACTAATGTGGTTTTATGAAAAATTCAAATACTTTTCCAAGATGAATATTCTTTATAAAAAAACACATCTTTAACTTCTTATGAGATTGATTCATATTCAATCAAGATTAATACAAAGAATATAATTCCATTTTTATCTTGGGAAATCCAAATTTTTTTAATTTATTCATTATTAAATGAAAACCATTCTTTTCTAAGGGATATTTTATATGAAATATTGTGATACTTTCTATGTTTAATTCGTGATAATGTAAACGTTATGATGTGAAGGGTACACCTAGAATTATATATCCCATGTAAATTTTATGATATAATGGGTGTTACTAGAATTATATATATCTTTAATTCATTGGGTAATGTGATGAATATAATGAGATAATGTTATATATTTATGAGCACGATGAAATATTTATTCAAAACTATGTGTTGTATTTTACCACTAACACTTTATATTTCATTTTTATACATATCCTCATTCGATGGATTTATATAAAGTTTCCTATCAATATTATGATTATGATATTTTTAATTTATTATTATGATTATTATTGTTATCACCAATGTTTTATGTCTCTTATTCATCCTCTTACTGGTCTTTTATCTCACCCCTTATTTAGATGTATATCCCAAGGTTACTACTTGCACTAAGGTGAATATGAGGGCCAATACAAAACTAGATAAGATGGAATTAAATATATATATATATATATATATGTTTTTTCTTAAAGTTATGTATGGTATTAATTTTTTCTAAACACAAAACCTTTGGATCCTGGTTGTGCTAAACTTTTATGTTCTTTATCTTTAATATAATGTATCAACTTTTTAAGAAAAAGCATGGCCTCTATAGTGTTTACTTTGAAAGATATTTCATTTATTGGGGAAATATTGATAAATATATATACTTCACTCAAAATAGATATTTTTTATAGAAAATTATTTATAAATTAAATAAATTATATGATATATGAATTTTTTTTATAAATAGAATACATGTGTTATTGATTAGTTAATACAAGCCCCTCAATGCATTAGTAGTCTCCTGAGATGAATTAGTTAGCCAAATCAGATTGTTTTTACCCATTATATTTTGAACTATCTAGAGGATATATCTTAATGGTAATGGTATCATGTTCCTAAGAAACATGATGTCTGATAATAATGAATTTCAATCATTTAATTTTCAGTTATTATTATCAAAGTTAGTTTCAAGTTGAAATTATATTTGGATGAATTTAATTAGTAGTTATCGATTAAATTGGTAGGTGGGCTTAGTTATTAACCTTTTCATGACTAATATGATCATTTACTCATTACTACATCCATTATACTTAACCCTACCAAGAATTTGATATCACAATTTTTTTGTTTCCCTACCCCAGGATATGATTATGAATTATTTTATTTATTTTCAAGAATGGTGAGATATTAATTTTGTAATGATTTATTTTATTTTACCAATTTAATATGGGTATCAAGTATGTAATATTGTTTTCCAAAACTACTAAACTATTTCCTCCTTTGGGCTTAGAATATTGTATCAATTCCAATGTAATAAATTAAGGAACTGCATTCAGGTTGCTGAGGTCAGGGTCATTACCATTAGTATCAGAAAAGGATTAGTATAATCCTTTAGAACTATATATAGTAAATTATATACCAGGGACCATAACACTAAGATAAACCTTTTTTATAATTATATAATAACACTATATTTTTATGGTGAAGTAACGATTTTGTGGTTTTTCGTATAAATACATCCCTTACTAGATATTAGAAGTGGACATGATTATAGAACAGATATACCCAGGGGTAATAACTATGAAAAAGGAACACCAGGATTGACATGATCATTACCTAGTGCCCAGAAATGGTCCTTACTATGCACTAGATTTAACACTCATGGAGTACATTCATAGGATAAATAAAAATTTCATTATAAACTATTATGATGGATTCAAAAGTAAATATGTCCCTAAAACACCATGTTTATTTTTATGAGATAAGATACATATAGATTTTTTAGTTTATGTTAGGTATTTAAAATGTTTGTGGATTATATATATTGTTTCATAATGATATGATCTAATCAACTATATGTATTTATTTAGAAATTACACATATAATAAGTAATGGGAACCACATCAATGCATGTAATCCAAAGAGTAAGAATGATCATTTATTTTTTGGGTTTAAGCTAGTATTTCATAGGGAACTACTCATCCAATACTACTAATCATATGGGACATAGTAACAAATTATAACTAGAAAAAGAAATATTTATATAAGTGTTGTGGATTCATTGAGAAACATGAAAAAAGGGAGAGGGTTGGAAAAAATGAAAAAAGGAAAGATATGAAAGAATTTTTTTCCCACATGTGATAAATGCGGGATGAAACACTAAGGTATATGCTTAATAGGAAAATGTGTTTTCATTAAATGAGGAGAAAAATGCCACAATGATCATTATTTCATGGGAAGTAAATAATTTTCCAACGTTTAATTATTTTACTTTAATGATATGGGGAACTATGAAAATGAATACCTCAAGCATGAAATAAATATACCAAAGAATAAGTGAATGGATAATGGTCATGTTTATGTTATTGATAAAACCGAATAGGGATGAATAATGTGGTCATTTTTTGATACAATAATTATTTTATTAGTGTATTTTATATATGATATCCTCATTATAAGAATTATTAAATGTATAAGGATTTTAAGATAGTACTTATTCAATAAGGATTTGGAAGCGTATGTTCAATGGTATTAATGACCAAGAAAAATTATTTAGTAGAATTTTTAACTTCTTGGAAAACACATGATTAATGAAATGAAAACCTTTAATATGTTTTTTTTTGGTTGTGATAATGATGTTGGGATAAAGTGATTATTGAAATGGATTATATAAATTGGTTATTACTAAATTCTTTGGAACTTATTAATAAGTTATTATCATAGTGTTTATGTTATCCTTTATGGAGTCTAAATTTTTTTTATATTTAAGGAATATATCTAGTAACCTATGTTTTACATATGGAATTAGGGATCATGTATTTTTTCTATAGGGGTTTATGTAATTAATTTTATTACCATGTTTTAAGAGAATAAACAATGAAGGTATTCACATGTTTAGTATGTGACTATTAAGATACACTTTATTTTTTCTTGGGAATATAATTTTTATTTATTAACATTCTGAATAAATTTGTTTACACATATTTTATATGAGCATTATGTTCATATATTTATGGTATAGATTAAGTTTAACTTCATGTTTTATTGGAAATAAATTTATTACCATTTTATTTTAGTAAACACAATTGGAATGTCTTGTTACTCGATTATGGATCATATGATCTGTTAAAGGGTATTTTTATTGTTTTTGAAATTAAAGTTAATTATTGGATGTTAATTTCATAGAGAAAGGGATGAATTGGATATTGATCAAAGCACAACCAAAATATGAATGTGTTATTTTGAATAAAAACATATCAAGTATCTATATTTCATTATATACCTAGAGAGTAAAATAATTCTGCAACTCAAGGAAACATTTCTTGAAAAAAAATCCAATTAAAATAATATTTGATGAAATTAATTACTATTTTAACACTTATATTTTATGGATTTTTGGTTGTTATGATTCTCTTGAACATCTTCTATATTTCTCTCACTCATTATATGGGTATTCTTTTTCTCTTCCATGCCCATGTTTAAATTCCCAATTGTTTTATCCTATCTAGAATCCTAGTTATGTGATTATTCAGAATAATTTTTTACTTTAACTTCTCACTTATTAACAGGGTATTTTTATCTCTTTTTACAATATGGGTTTTTCAAAAATGTTTTTTCGAAATTTCGAACTCTTGATTATCAGGATAATGTTTAAATTGAGTGGAAAAAAATTATTTAAGGTGGGGAGAATGTAAATAACCAAAAATTATAAAATAATAATATTTTATTAAATCAAGTGTGATACACGCAACATAGAGTTTATCATATGGTCAATACAACACTAAATTATATTGTGTTTCATGCAAGATCGAGTTTCACCAAACAAAAATTTAAAATTAATATTTTTATTTAAAATGATATTTATCACATAGTCATTATAATTTAAAATAAGAATAGTATAAAATCAATTATGAAAATATATATTTTACACACTTTTATTGTTTATCTATTAATTATAAATAAAATAGGAATAATTTGAATGAAAAAAAATTCTATATTAAAAAATAGTATTTTTTCTAAAAAGTCGGTTTAATCATTCTTGGAGGACCTAATTAAAAATAAATTTCAATAAAATTTATAAAAACTAAATAAAAAAATATATATAATTTTTTTAGACAGGTATACTGAAATTATTTTAGGGTTAATTTTTTCAATTTTTCTGATAGGTTTACCTTTTTATGAATAGTGAAAAATAAAGTGTTTTAATTGAAAACAACATTTTCATTTAATAATTTATAATGTACTGTTATATTTAATTTTTTTATGTTAAAATTGTCTAAGTATACATATATTAATCCAATTTAGGTCACTAGAATATTTTTCCTATTTATATTTTATATAAAAACATTGTAAAATTTTGAACATTTTCAATTCGAAAACCAACTTTCTCATTGCATGTGAAGGATTATGTTTAAATTTATTTCCTCCACTTAAATGAGTTTAGTTTAAAAAAAGTATTACATATTTTTAATCATCATAATTTATATTATCTAATATGTTTATCATAATTTTTAACAATAAAAATGAGTGAAAATTGTTAAAATTAATTATAGTTATTTACGTAAAAATTAGTATACTTAGTGGTTAAACATAAGAATTAAGGAATAAAATGACCAATTTTTTTTAAAACCCCCTATTATTTGTGAATATATCCACCCTCAAAACCTTATTCTATATTTTTATGTGCTATAGGAATACTATTCTCGGAAGGTGATATATATTATAAGTTCTGTAAAGAAAAATAAAAAAATAGAACCATCCTTGCCTTTAATATTAATAAAGATTTGGGATAGAGGGAAAGACAAAAATGGTTTGGTTATACATATTATTTTCAAGAGTAAATGATTTTTTTTTCATCATAAAAAAATTATGTTATGTTTTTAAATATTAAATAGTTACTAAAAATGCTTAATAAAAACCAATGAAATAATAATGTAGATAATAATTGACTAAAATAAATTATAGTATAATTATTTAAAGTGTTGTAATTTGAATGAATTATTATCTTACCTAAACTTTTTTAATAAACATATCATGTTACATTTTTAGAAACTTAATATGTTAAAATTCAATATTTTTCTTTAAAATTTTAAATTCAAATTAAATAAATAATGTCAAAATTTACATTATTATTATTTTATAATAAATGAAATTTCATTAAATTATTAAAAATGTAAAAAAATAGTATCTTATGAAAAATTATTTTTAAAAGTTAAAAAATATCATATATAGTCCATTGATGTACCAATTTACCTATTATATTGAACACATTAATCCTTAAACTGTAAAAAGATTGTTATATCTATTAAGGTTGAAGACGTGTTTTTGTGTGTTATTTTTTCTTCTATTAACATTAATTTATAACACACAATAGTTTTTAAATTTATAAATTTTATGTTATAATAACTAGGTCAAACTTCTCTAAAAAATATCAATATAATTTAGTCTTAAAGGAAAAATTTCATAAGTTAGAAAGTGAGTTAACATAGTTAAAAACAAAAAATTGTAAAAGTATGAAAACATAGAAGCTAAAGAAGAACATTATAAAATGAATTTATTTTCATGTGGTGGATGTGTTTCAAAACTACATCAAGACTCTTATACATTATTAGTCCATTTTTTATCCACATGAGTGAAGTTATACCTCCAAATAGTGAATGATTTTGATCATTTAAAATAATGACACTCCTCGTCAACTATTAAAGAGAACTCACAATCCCCATTCTTCACACCTCTAATGAAATTTTTCATAAAAAAATATCAATCCAAATCACTTTTCAAATTATCTACACTTATCACAGAATCCTTATTCTAGGATGAAATTATACTTTTGAAGGTTTTTGTGGAAACCTAGGGAGGATACCCGGAGAATTGGTAATGTAATCCTAAAACTATTTTTTCCTTATAAACCTCCTTTAGTTACTATTATACCATGATTATATAATAATATAAATATATTTAATATACTGATTTGTTGTTATATTAAGGTTATGACCAATAAATTTACAAAATTACATCAAATGGGTTAAAAAATCATTGGGTGTGTGTACTGCGGACTATCCCCTTGCGAACCGATGCTATTTGTTTTTCCATTACCAAATATAAAGGTTGGAAATAATAATGGATTTATAGTGTGTGAATATATATATATGAAATATATAAAAATATTATGCCTTTTAATTAATATATCACGCATTATATCATGATTTTCATTTTTTTCATATATAATATTTTCGCTAATGTGTACGACGGACTATCACCTCATAAAGCAATGTGATTCATTCCTAATTTAAATATATTATATTAATGATGTGTTTAAAAAATATGTAATATATATGAAATAAAAATTAAAATATAATGATAATATATATATCATTTACTTTGTTTCCTTCATTAGGATAAGAAAATGGAAACATCATTAATGTGTATGTACGACTTACAGTCTCCATGGATGTTGTATTTCATTTCATATCACCAAAATTTATGATTAATCTAAATACATATATATTGAATATATATATATATATATCATGTTTTAATTTCTTGAGACTATTATATAACGAGCTAATTATTAAGAACAAAAATAACAAGTCGAATCGTACTCCAAAAACAATGCAATTATCACTAAAAACAATTAAAATAATGAAATATTATTAACAAACGGGTGGATTAATGTTATACAATATTGAGTTATGATTTCATAAATCTATCACAAAATGATTTTATTATATTTCTCTTTTATATTTAACATATTCAATATCTTAGGCACAAAGTTTTAAACCATGATATATTTTTACCAAGACCATTGGATTAGTAATGTGATCATTAAGAATATTAATATATCCAACCGAATAAAAACCTCACATATGAAAGTATAAATAAAATTTATTTGTCTTATGAAGTGAAATATAATATATTTACATAATGTAATATCTAAATATTTTTTAAGAAAATCATATGTTAAGTACTGGTATTTTTGGGAAACATAAATGTTTCTTTACAATTTAATAATTAATATAATGATTTAACAAAATATTTATTTTGGAAATTTAATTTGTAAATTAAATTTTTTTATCTTAATATTATAAAATAATTTTATTATACCTTAATTAATTTTTCCAAGTGTCATAAAATTCTTTGTAATTTTAAATTTGGTATTTTTTGAATAACTGATTATTATAATAATAAAAAATTGGTCATATGTAGTAAATTATTTTTAGCGAAATGGAGCCATTTTTTGAAATATAACAATTGAATATTGTTAGGGTGAATTTATGATCTTTTTAAAAAATAGTTGAATTTTTTTTGAATAGTGAAATATGGTAATTTATGGTATTTAATATTATAAGTAAATAAATGAATTATTGAGTCATGGTCGAGTCAATGATGATGTCAGTGGCCATTATATTAAAATCACATTTTCTAGTTACTATACATAGACACATGAATCAATAATACTGATATTCTTGAGCTAAAATAATAATCAAATGAAAAAAGTAATAAAAAAAACCCCTCTCTTTCACTATAGATACCAACCCCCACCACCCCTTCTCGCCAAACCTTTTAAGACATGGGGAATGATTATATTTTGATTGATTAATCTACCAAGACCCTTACCCACGTGAAATATGTTACATTATATCTAAAAAACCATTTCTAATTACCTTACGGATGTTCTCAAGGCGATTACCCTCAAGAGGTCAAAGATTCTCTCTTTCTATTTGAATTTCTTTTCTTTTAATATACATCCCTCACCTACCTTTTCCAAATTAACATGATAAATCCAATATCATATATATATATATATAATAAATAATTTTATTATGTTAATTTTATATCTACCAACAATTCTTTTATCTTCAATTTTTTTTTCTAAAAATAAAAACATCGCATGTGAGGTGTTGATTCGCCACCTTCGTGGATGATGATTTTTTGTTTTGTTATACCACATTCAAGTATAGTTTTAAAAATAATATAATGGTTAAACCAGATTTTAAAATTTTAAATTTCAACTCATTTAGTGTTATACACTCAATGTATATACATTGTGTTAATTAATAAAACAAAACTAGTTTGCAATGATTAAAAAATCCCAAATAATCTAAATGGTTATCGTTAACTTTTTATTTAGTGTATCTTTTTCATATATGGGAAATATAATATATAAGTCCATTTAATATTATTTAAGTTCATTAATAACATAATGTTTTAATTCTAGAGAATTATTCCCAATTTACATGACCATTCATACATGTATACAAGTGAACAGGTCCTGAAAAATCAAGAAAACTAACACTCCCAGAATGTTGAAATTGAACTCTAAAAATCATCAAAATGGACAGAAATTAAATTAATACAATTATAATAAATAAATAAAAATATAATTGGTTCTGAATTTATAAATTAATTAATATAATTTTATTATAATAAATGCTAAGTGAAAGTGAATTTTTTTTCAGACATAAGGTAAGGGTTTTCTCATCTCACTCTTATTTATGTGAGATATAACTTAAACTCCACTAATTTCTTGTATGTGGTGTATCTATACTAACTTTTGAAATAAAATATCATGAACCCTTTTATATTCATGAAATTAAATGTTTCAATTTATTATCATTAATTTTATGGGGAATATTATTTGATTATTTGCAAAGTGGTCAGGGATTCTCTCTGAACCCCCATTTTCTTTCTAGTAATTCTTTATCTCTCTTTACCCCAATAAAATTATTAATTATTATTATATACTCCTCTAAAATTATATTTTTATGTTCCAAACATATGTATCTTTCTCAATTATTTTTTTATGGTAAAATACAGGTTTTATAAGGATCTCTTTTTAATTACACACGATAGGTAAGCCTGATTAAAGGGAACTTCTCTATTTCATACCCATTTTCAAGTACAGTCCATAAAATATTTTAATCAACCATTATTTTTATGAAATAACTCATTTAATCGTGAAAAACTAAATTATTTAATTTTTGGTTTTATGAAAACAATTATTCCATTTCCTCTTAAATAATTTTACATTTTCTATTAAGACACGCAAAAATGACCAATTTCTAGAGTTAATTAAACTTTTTTTATAAATTTTAACTTTATTTGGACATCATTTATTATGATATATGTAAAATTTTTATTTCAGTATTCATTTGATATTCCTAAAAGATAATTTCATTGTCCTTCCCATCTCTTTTATGGGATATACATGTTTATAATCATACTTTATGAAATGTACATATAATTTTTCAAAAAGAAATCATGTTTCCAATGTAAAATGGGTATTTCTCTAAAAATTTATCAATGATTTTATTATATAATTTTAATTTATTTAAACTCCCTAGTTTATATCTTATTCTTAATTAAGATTTATATTTTATGTTCCCATTTACTATATTTTAGTGAATGGTTTATGATTATTTTGACTGGGGATACTTTCTCAATAACATTCACCATATTACTCTTGATATATTATGATTTTTTATTTGTTTATGAAATGATTTTAATTTCATATACTAGTTTTAGTTTTCATTTATTTGTTGATTATGTTTTACCCCTTTCATTTGAGGAATGCATTGTACATAGGAGGTGTCGGTTTGGGCCTGTTATATCCCCTCGATGCATCGGCAGGTCTCATTAGACAAACTAGACTGGGTTTTGGCCAAATCCTTATGAATTTTTGTATACATATTGGATGAAGAATTGAATATATGTTTATTATGTCCATAATTATTCATTCCACCATCATTTTATTTGTTATTGAAAATCGATGTGATTATTCGCCTTGACTATTAGTTGTGGTTAAGTATCACTCTCTTCTCATTATTTATATGGAATTATTTGATCAGTTTTTTTCCTTAAATTTTATTCTCAAGATTATTTTTTCATGGAATTTTTTTTAATTATTCACATTCCCATATTTTTTTTGTTTATTTATAACAGATTACACTATATTCTTACCATTACTGAGCTATTGAGCTCTCCCATTTCTTATGTTTTATTTTCCCCAGGATGCCAAGATGTTTATTATGTTTGAAATAAATGTATAATCTAGGATAATAGGTCTATTTTAAAATGAATTTATATCTTTTATTTTAGTTGAAGTTGTAATTTGAAACTTTTTTTTGTATATGGGTTTCTAATGCTACTAAACTACTCATTCCTTTTGAGATGTGATCTCTTATTCATAAAACAAATGTAAAAAAAATCAAGGATTCGATCTAGTCTACTAGGGTTAGGGTCATTAATGTTGGTATCAAATAATTTTTAGTAGAAACATTATAAAAAATATTAAGAAAACATAGACTTGGGAAATATAACCATATAACCAAATTTTGGAATATTACCTACGTAACCAACCATATGATTTAAAGATTATTTATACCTAAATATTCAATTTACAATATGTGTTTCACTAGTTTTATATTATACATTTGGTTCAACAATTTTATTATCTAATATAGTGTATTCCATTTTTTAGAAACAGAACCTAGTGGATGGAGTATAAACTGTATCAATGCACATAATCCATGTAAGGATTTCCATCCTATGCATGATAATGATGATGAATCTAGAACATTAACTAGAGCGGAAAAATTTATAACTATACTAGGGAAAATGACTTACGGTATGAGTAATAACTATACTATTTTGGAGTATCATGATCTAATATCTGGTGTTGAAATTTTTTACCACTTCATGTGATAATGAAATCCATTATTCAATGGGAAAACAATCCCATTTTTAGTTGAGAAATGGATATGTTACTTAGAGAACATGTTTCTTACTTTGGGATGTAATGAAAGTTAGAATGTTATCATGGATGTTTATCATTTATTAGGAGATGTAGATCAATGGTGTGCATTAATTAGAAACACATAGAATTTGTAAGAAGATGAATCTATGTAATTGAAGGATTTAAAGGAAATATTCCAGGAAAAATATTTCCCTCGTGATCAATGAGGGGTATGGATAGACAATTATTGAGTCTGAGAGAGAAAAAGGTTAAAAACGTAGCTATGTACGAAGATATCTTGTCATGGATAGAAAGGTATAGATTGGATGAGATATGTAATCCAAGTAAGAATATTAATCATTACTATGATGGTCTTTAACCAATTCTATAATGGTCACTTGTCTTCTAAACATTCTCATCATATGAAGATATCGTACCATATGATTTAAAAATGGGGAAGAAATTCTCCAATTCTTATGAATTTGAAAGGAAGAAAGAGAAGAAGAAGAATTTTTAGAATAATAAGGATAAATGGAAGAAAGGGAAATATTTATTTTAGTATATGTGATAATTTTGGAAGGACACACCCTCGAACATTCTTGAAGGGAATGCGAGTCTGCTATAAGTTTAGAGAGGAAGGACACCAATCTTGCAATTATAATGGAAATAATGATATTTTTTTGATTCGTCCAATATAAAGAGATGAGGAACTACATAAATAAATTACCGAATAGTCAAGGGAATATATCTAAAAATAAGTAAAGGAATCAAGTTTGAGTTTATTTTGTTACTATAGTTGAATTTTAGTAATCAAGTTTTTGTTTTTGTTTTTTTATTTAAGAATTATGTTTGGATATTCATGTTATAAAAATCATTAAATATATAAGGATTGTACTACAGTACATTTTCATTATTTATTTTGAAGCATCCATGTTTTAATTAAGATTTTTAAGTGATAAAGGTCCTTAAATATTTGGTATGTGAGATTAAGAGTTACATTATGTAAAGACCCGTAAATTTCAAGTAAATTTTTTTTCTTAATTTTATTTGGAATTTTACAAGAGCGCAGTTTCTGACGGCACCTGATTCCGAGGCCCGGCGTGCCCGGAATCATTTTCCAAAGTTTGGCTCGGGTACGTTCAGTGAACGGACGAGCGGGTTTTTCTAACTTTTGAACCGGTGCCCGGAATCGAATTCTGAGGGCACCGATGAAATCGCAGCGCCGGTATTCGCTTAGAAACGCCTCTCCCGGAGTTGCGTTTGCTCGGGTGTGGTTTTTAATTTCCGGGCTTAAAGGTAAGAAATAAAATAATTTTGCGACAACTTTATTTTATTTCACTTAAGCCACTTGGAAGCCACTTGAAGCCACTTAAAGGCGGCTTGAACTGAGTTGAACTGGATAGGATGCTATCCAGAAATATCCTACCCCCTTGGTAGGATATTTGTGAGGTGGGGCCCGCACGAGCCCTGTCGTTTCTTTCCGCTAAGAAACGCACCCGTGAAAACCCGTCTTAATGAAAGTCAACCGACGCGTTTTCTAAATTCTTAACAGACCATTTAAATGGGCTGTTTCTTTCGTGAATTAATTGGGCTGTTTCTTTCGTGAATTAATTGGGCTGTTTCTTTCGTGAATTAATTGGGCTGTTTCTTTCGTGAATTAAATGGGTCGTTTCTTTCGTTGAATTAATTCAACGAATTGATGGATCGTTTCTTAACCAGTTTTTCAAATTAGTTGGCGTAATAATAAAATAAGGCCAACGCATAACCTCTGGTTATTTGCGCTTGAGAAGATTTGAGAGAACCCTCGTAACTTCTTCTCCCTCATGAAGAACGCGAAGAACGCGAAGAACGCGAAGAACGCCGAACCCAGAAATCGACGACGCCTTCGCCCGAGACGTTCTTCCGATCTCCGATCTCCGATCTCCGATCACCGGCCATTTGAGGTGAGTGATCTCGGACTTCCGCTCAAGGTTCTTTCTTTGGGTTTAAACACAGATTTAATTATTTATAATTTAAATCTGTTGTTCATGGTTCGTTGAGTTCGCCGACTCGACGCCAGTTTCCGCGACGACATGACGCCTCCCCGCGACGACGCGACGATCGATCTCTTCCGCGACGATCTCTTCCGCGAAGAACGCCCGCGCATGACGATCATCAAGGTAGGGATTTCATTATGGGGATTACCCCTTTTAAAATTAATTCCCGTCTTTGTTTCTTTAAAAATTAAAGAACCGGATTCAAGGAAACAATTTTATTTATTTTATCAAAATTAAAATTGTTGGTTCATGTGTTGAACAAATTCTTCCGGTTGTTTATTTCTAACGCGGAGGGTGCGGGCCAAACGAACACGGCCTGACGACCCTCCGCCGTTCTTCGTTTTGTGCGGATTTGACGGTCGACGATGGAACGTGCCGTAGCAGACGTTTGATGGTCCCGCAGTGAAGAACGGATCCCGGGAGGAGCAACGGCGCAGACGGGAAGGAAAACGGGCCACCGGAGCGACGCCGGTGGCCCGCGGAAGTTGCCGTCGGCGCGGGTCACCGGCGCGGCGGCGCCCCGGCACGCCGCCGGACGAAATCCGCCACGGCTGAAGCCGCGGCGGCGGCGGCCAACGGACCCGCACCGCGCGGGTCCGGTTTGTCCAGGCGGACGCGGCTCAGCGCGTCCGCGGTTCGCCAGCGCGGCCCGCACGTGGGTCGTGGTTCTTCCTCAAGCCGCGGGTCAGTGCCCGCGGCTTCCACCCGCGCCGCTCGGCCAAGCCGAGCCAGCCGAGCCGGCCGAGCCGGGCCGGCCCTGGCCGGGCCGGGCCGGGCTAGCCGGGTCGGAACCGGGTCGGGCGACCCGGTTCGGGCCGACCCAAGGGGGGGGGGGTCGGGCCGGGTTGGCCCGGGCCCGTACCCCCCATCTTCGGACGTTTTCGTTCAAACGCCCGTATCTTGAGCTTCGTGCCTCCAAACGACCCGCCGTCAGCGGAAACACGATCCTTGGATCGAGACGGTCGTTTCGGTATATCGCACTCAAGGTTTCGGAATACTTTGAGTTCGGCCGGGTTGGTTCGTGCACGAGACCAACCGGGCCCTCGGAGCGGAAACGCTCATATCTTGAGCTACGAACGTCCGATTGACGTTCCGTCAGCTTTGTCGAATTCCTCTAAGTGAGACGGATCTTTTGGCATACTCTGCCCGAGGTTTGCACGCAGGTGGAGTGCGGTCGGGTTGGTTTTGCCTTAAAAACCAACCGGCCCCCTGGGACGAAAATGCCAATATCTCTCAGACCGGGCGTCCGATTGACGCGCCGTCTGCGACGTTGAGTTCCTGTTGACGATACGGAACTTTTGGATACATCAACTTCGGACTTTGTGTCAGTTGATGTATCAGCCTCTCGGCTCGTGGAGCGGACTCTCCCGAATGAGCTTGCTGTGTGCGGGAACCCTAGTGCTGGCTGCGACTGCTACTTCGACAGCGACGACCGTGCAGAGATCCGCAGTGGACTGCGGCGACGACTGTGCAGAGATCCTCCGTGGACTCCGACGACGACCATGCAGAGATCCTTAGTGGACTGCGGCGACGACTGTGCAGAGATCC
Organism: Viscum album; assembly: GCA_963277665.1. NCBI lineage: Eukaryota > Viridiplantae > Streptophyta > Magnoliopsida > Santalales > Viscaceae > Viscum > Viscum album. The sequence goes on from OY728164.1 coordinate 487,896,616, forward strand.
TCAGCGGACTGCGACGACTACTGCACTCAGCGATCCTACGTGGATCAGTGCTACAGGTCCTGTGTGAGCCAGATCCTGTGTGGGTCCGATCCTGCGTGGGTCAGCGCTCAGCGGTTCTGTGTGAGCCAGCGCCTACAGGTCCTGCGTGGGCCCGGTCTTGTGTGGGCCCAATCCTGTGTGGGTCCGATCCTGTGTGGGTCATCTCTCAGCGGTTCTGTGTGAGCCAACTCCTACAGGTCCTGTGTGGGCCCGATCCTGTGTGGGTCACTACAAGGTTAGTACCTATCGATCCTTCATGGGTGCGACAACTTAGATGGTTCATTGATCATCTTTATCGTCATCCGAAGAAGTATACCTGTGTGAGCTGAATCTTGTGTTTCTCTCCTTTGGGGATTGTGTTGAGCTATCCTGTGTGGATTTACTGTTTACTCTCCTTTCTGGATTGTGTTGTTCTATCCTGAGTGGGTATACGTTTTGCTTTCCTGTGTGGACTGGGTTGTGCTTGGGCTCGGACGTTGGAGCCGAACGGGAATTGAAGACTTAGGTATGTGTATGGGCATATACCTAAGCCGTGTCAGATGTTACTTCGTGATTGTATCTTTCCTTTGTGGATTATCCTTTGTGGATTTCGGGAGACCTTCGGGGGTCTCGGGGTCCCTACTGAGTAGTTTATACTTACCCCTGTACGGGCTATGCCCGCACTTCGTGGTGTTGGTTGCAGACGACGGACAACGCTGATCGTGGAGGAGGCGTGCGGAGCAGGACAGTACCTGGAGGTGGACCACTGGGCGGGACGTACTCTGAGCGGTTAGGTGGACCCGAGGAGCAGTGGAGGCTATCTGTACCCACTCTTCAGGTGGAACTTCCGGAGGACGGCTCGACGCTGCAGTTTTCCCTTTTCAGTTGCTGTTTTTCCTTTCAGTTGTACTTTACAGTTGAGCTTGTATTTCCAGCCCCTTTTTACTTTCAGCACAGCTTGTACAGTTTTACTTAGTGTTTACTTTTCCGCTTTCTTGCTCTCTGGTGCTTGTTTACTTTTCAAAGGCAATGTCTTCCCTTTTTGTTGGGATTTACGCCTTGGTGCTAGTCGCCAGCCCCTGGCCTATGGAAGGCGGGCTTGGGGTAGTCACGGCACGGGCCCCGAGGACGGGTCGTGACAAATTGGTATCAGAGCGGTCGGTTCTATTGCAGACTCTGGTCTTTCTTCTATGTGAAGCAATAGTGTTTAGCGTATTGAGTGTGGTTATCAGTTCAGGGAGTCCAGTGTTGGTGCGGCGACCGACGTATCCATACACAAGGACCCTGACTTCTGATTTCCGACTTAATGCACGAAAACATTGATTGCATGTGTGTTTCAAGTTTTCTTTGTGATTACTTGTGTCAGCTTGCCAGGTATACTGTTCTGACCGTGGCATACTTGTTTCCTTTTCAGGATGGCACGACGACATCAGCCCGCTAGGGTTCCCAGAGTAGGGCGCGACGACAGCCCGCCGAGCGACGAGGCCTCGGTACAGGGCCCGTTGACAGCAGAGGCACTGGCGGTACCTTTACCCGCCGAGCCCCCGATGCTTCCAGCACTGGCAGTTGACGACGCACGACGCCTTGGAGCTCTGCACGAGTTCCAGCGCCAGTGACCACCCAGGTTCCGTGGGGAGTCGGACCCCCAGGCAGCTGAGGACTGGCTGGAGGTGGTCGTCCGAGTTTTCAGGCTAGTGAGGACGCCACCAGACCTCATGGTGATCCTCGCGGCGAGCCTACTGCACGCAGCAGCCGGACGCTGGTGGAGCCTGATGCTCCAGATACACGATGAGGCCACCCTCATCTGGACGGACTTCGAGAGCCTCTTCCGCTCAGAGTTCGTCCCGGCCACCCTCCGAGCGGTACGCATCCAGGAGCTTCTTCAGCTGCGGTAGGGCAGCTTGACGGTCGCTCAGTACGCGGCGAGGTTCACCGACCTTTCTCGGTACTCGAAAGACATGGTACGGGACCCCTTCTTCCGGGCCCGGACCTTCGAGCAGGGTTTGAGACACGAGATCAGGGCATCGCTGATCTCCCTCAGCATCCCGACCCAGGCAGGAGTACTGGAGCGAGCCCTCCTGATCGAGAGCTTCCTGGCTGAGTCCACAGCGAGACCTACCGCAGGGCGGCAGACAGCGGAGTCTTCGATAGCTGGTAGCCGGAGGATGACTTAGGGTTCCAGGCGGACCAGACCTTCCGGCAGGCGACCTCGGGACACTGGCTCAGCAGTGCAGGGCACCCGACCCGGAGCCAGCCTTCCGAGAGGCAGACAGTGCTACGAGTGCGGCGGGCAGGGCCACATGGCTCGTGACTGCCCGACCCGTCGTACTGAGGGGCAGCAGACGGTGGAGGGGCCACCCTGGAAGAGGCAGAGGGTCGACCGTGGCGGTCCGCAGGGAGGAGGTGGACGAGGCAGAGGAGCTGGCTGAGCAGCAGGTGGTGGGCGACGCTTTGAGGCTCTGCCGCCACCACCACCAGGAGGCCCTCCCCGACCACAGGGAGCTGGCGGGCAGAGACAGGCTCAGCTCCAGGCAGCGGAGGCCTACGACCACGGCGTGCCAGAGATGATTCGAGGTACGATCTGTGTCTATTCCACCTTTTCTTCAGTTCTGATAGACACAGGAGCGAGTCACTCTTTCATAGCCACTGCCCTTGTTCGGAGCTCGGAGATTCCGACAGAGCCGTTGGCTCTATCCTTACGGCTAGAGACTCCTACGGGAGCAGACTCGACGATTACGCACTGGTGGCGGCAGTGTGAGCTTACTCTAGGAGGCGAGAGCTTCGGCTGGGATCTTCTTGTAGCAGCATCGAGGCCTTACGACGTCATCTTGGGCATGGATTGGTTATCTACGGTCCATGCTCAGATTGACTGCATTAGGCACAAGGTGCGATGTGTGTGCACCGACGGGAGAAGGTTCACCTTCACCGGCGAGAAGGGAGCCTTAGAAGCACAGGATGGACTCACGCAGAGGAGAGGTCAGCCCATCACTCATCAGTTGGCTAGCCTCATCCTGGGAGTAGTTGACGTGCGGAGTCCCAGTTTTCCTGCAGTGGTGGATCAGTATGCGGACGTCTTTCCCGACGACGTTCCAGGACTACCTCCTCGCAGAGAGGTAGAATTTTATATTGACCTGTACCCCGGGACAGCCCCGATATCCACTCCACCATATCGGATGGCCCCCGATGAGCTTCGAGAGCTGCGAGTACAGTTGGAGGACTTGCAGGGCAAGGGGTTCATCCGACCCAGTGTTTCGCCCTGGGCTTCCCCGATTTTGTTCGCCAAGAAGGCGGACGGGAGCTTGCGACTGTGTGTCGATTATCGTCGCCTGAATCAGGTGACAGTGAGGAACAAGTATCCGCTACCCAGGATTGATGACCTCTTCGACCAGCTCAAGGGGGCACGGTGGTTCTCAAAGATAGACCTCAGGTTAGGCTATTATCAGCTCAGAGTTCGAGATGAGGATGTGCAGAAGACGGCCTTCAGGTGTCGGTATGGCCACTATGAGTTCTTGGTTATGCCTTTCTGCGTGAACAACGCTCCAGAAGTGTTCATGAGCCTCATGAACAGGATCTTCCAGCCATACCTCGATCGATTTGTCGTGGTCTTCATCGATGACATTTTGGTGTACTCGACGACGGAGGAGGAGCACGCCTACCACCTGCGTGTTGTACTAGACACACTCCGAGAGCACCAGCTTTATGGCAAGCTCTCGAAGTGTCAGTTCTGGTTACGTGAGGTCCACTTCTTGGGGCACGTCATTTCTGAGGCGGGAGTTACAGTGGATCCTGCGAAGATCGAGGCAGTGCTAGCTTGGGATCCACCCAAGAGCGTGATAGAGGTGCGGAGTTTCATGGGCCTAGCCGGATACTATCGGAGATTTGTGCCGGACTTTTCCAGAGTTGTGGCCCCACTCTAAGCGTTGACGAAGAAGGGGAAACCCTTCGTGTGGTCAGACAGATGTCAGCAGAGCTTCCAGGAGCTAAGGCAGAGGATGATCAGCGCACCTATCTTGAGGTTGCCTGAGGAGGGAGTTGGATACGTAGTCTACTGCGATGCATCAGGGACCGGACTCGGGTGTGTCCTGATGCAGGAGCGGGCCGTGATTGCCTACGGATCACGTCAGTTGAGGCCTCATGAGCAGAACTACGCTACCCATGACTTGGAGTTGGCAGCCGTGGTCTTTGCCCTGAAGACATGGCGACACTATCTGATGGGCGAGCGCTTCACAGTCTTTTCTGACCACCAGAGTCTCAGGTACATCTTCTCTCAGAAGGACCTGAACCTGAGACAGCGGCGATGGCTCGAGTTCCTCCAGGACTATGACTTTGATATATTCTATACTCTTGGGAAGGGGAACGTAGTGGCTGATGCCCTCAGCAGGAGGACGGGCATCCAGCTACTTGAGGAGGCGACAGAGCAGCTAGCCGCTTTGCAGATATCCTTCGTGGATAGAGACGGAGCAGCCTTCCTTCAGTCTCTCACAGTCTCTCCTCTGCTTCTTCAGTGGGTCATGGAGGCACAGCATGGGGACGTTGACTGTGAGACACGGCGTGCACAGATATCCTCAGGACAGGCATCTGATGGTTTCTCCCTTCGAGCAGAGCACGATGTCCTTTTCAAAGGACGTAACTTGGTACCAGTCGCTTTACGAGAGGAGGTGCTGAGAGAGTATAACACTTCTCCTTTGGCGGTACATCCTGGAGTGGCGAAGATGTACCAGGATCTCAGGTGACAGCACTGGTGGCCGGGCATGAAGAAGGCTGTGGCAGCGTTCGTTTCACGGTGCCTCACCTGCCAGCAGGTGAAGGCAGAGCATCAGGTACCAGCAGGTTTGGTACAGCCCTTGGAGGTCCCGGAGTGGAAGTGGGACGGGATATCTATGGACTTCGTGACTGGACTTCCACGCACTTCCAGAGGTCATGATTCCATTTGGGTGATTGTTGACCGACTCACCAAGTCGGCACACTTCTTGCCCATCCGAGAGCAGGGCTCAGTAGAGAGCTTGGGGCGTCTCTACGTTCAGGAGATTGTACGACTTCACGGTGTGCCATCGACTATCGTCTCCGATCTGGACGCTCGTTTTACTTCCCGGCTTTGGAAGGGGTTGCAGGAGGTGTTCGGGACACGGCTACGTCTGAGCACCGCCTTTCACCCTCAGACGGATGGTCAGATGGAGAGGACCATTCAGACTCTCGAGGACATGCTCCGCGCATGTGTCCTCGACTTTGGTCGCAGCTGGGAGGACCACCTACCCTTGGTGGAGTTCGCGTACAACAACAGCTACCACTCCACCATCGGGATGGCACCCTACGAGGCGTTGTACGACAGGCCTTGCGGATCTCCTTTGTGCTGGACAGACCCTGGAGAGTCATCACTTGTGGGACCAGAGATGGTCCGGGCCACGACAGAGAAGGTCCAGGTCATCCAGGAGCGGATGAGGACAGCACGGAGCCGGCAGAAGTCATATGCTGACAGGAGGCGGAGGCCACTAGAGTTCGAGGATGGCGACCACGTCTTCTTGCGTGTCTCACCTCGACGTGGTTTGCGGAGATTTGGCCGAGGCGGCAAGTTGTCTCCACGCTTCATCGGGCCTTTCCAGGTCCTCAGCAGGATTGGCGAGGTGGCTTATCGCCTGGCTCTGCCACCTCAGTTGCACCGGGTGCACGACGTCTTCCACGTATCCCAGCTGAGGAGATACGTGCACGACCCGACGCACATCATTGACTATGGGGAGCTAGACGTGGATGATGGAGCGACTTTTGCGGAGGTCCCGGTGGAGATAGAGGATCGACAGGAGCGGGTCCTACGTGGGAGATCGATTCCTCTTGTGCGCATCAGATGGCAGCACGGGAACCTCCAGGAGAGCACTTGGAAGCGGGAGGCCCAGATGCGTGCTCAGTACCCACATTTGTTTCCCTAGTTTTTGATGTATCTTTACAGGGACGTAAAGTCTTGAGGTGGGAGTAATGTAAAGACCCGTAAATTTCAAGGGAATTTTTTTTCTTAATTTTCTTTGGAATTTTAAAAGAGCGCAGTTTCTGACGGCACCTGATTCCGAGGCCCGGCGTGCCCGGAATCATTTTCCGAAGATTGGCTCGGGTACGTTCAGTGAACGGACGAGCGGGTTTTTCTAACTTTTGAACCGGTGCCCGGAATCGAATTCTGAGGGCACCGATGAAATCGCAGCGCCGGTATTCACTTAGAAACGCCTCTTCCGGAGTTGCGTTTGCTCGGGTGTGGTTTTTAATTTTCGGGCTTAAAGGTAAGAAATAAAATAATTTTGCGACAACTTTATTTTATTTCACTTAAGCCACTTGGAAGCCACTTGAAGCCACTTAAAGGCGGATTGAACTGAGTTGAACTGGATAGGATGCTATCCAGAAATATCCTGCCCCCTTGGTAGGATATTTGTGAGGTGGGGCCCGCACGAGCCCCGCCGTTTCTTTCGGCTAAGAAACGCACCCGTGAAAACCCGTCTTAATGAAAGTCAACCGACGCGTTTTCTAAATTCTTAACAGACCATTTAAATGGGCTGTTTCTTTCGTGAATTAATTGGGCTGTTTCTTTCGTGAATTAATTGGGCTGTTTCTTTCGTGAATTAATTGGGCTATTTCTTTCGTGAATTAAATGGGTCGTTTCTTTCGTTGAATTAATTAAACGAATTGATGGATCGTTTCTTAACCAGTTTTTCAAATTCGTTGGCGTAATAATAAAATAAGGCCAACGCTTAACCTCTGGTTATTTGCGCTTGAGAATATTTGAGAGAACCCTCGTAACTTCTTCTCCCTCGCGAAGAATGCGAAGAACGCGAAGAACGCGAAGAACGCCGAACCCGGAAATCGACGACGCCTTCGCCCGAGACGTTCTTCCGATCTCCGATCTCTGATCACCGACCATTTGAGGTGAGTGATCTCAGACTTCCGCTCAAGGTTCTTTCTTCGGGTTTAAACATAGATTTAATTATTTATAATTTAAATCTGTTGTTCTTGGTTCGTTGAGTTCGCCGACTCGACGCCGGTTTCCGCAACGACGCGACGCCTCCCCGCGACGACGCGACGATCGATCTCTTCCGCGACGATCTCTTCCGCGAAGAACGCCCGCGCACGACGATCATCAAGGTAGGGATTTCATTATGGGGATTACCCCTTTTAAAATTAATTCCCTTCTTTGTTTCTTTAAAAATTAAAGAACCGGATTCAAGGAAACAATTTTATTTATTTTATCAAAATTAAAATTGTTGGTTCATGTGTTGAACAAATTCTTCCGGTTGTTTATTTCTAACACGGAGGGTGCGGGCCAAACGGACACGGCCCGAAGACCCTCCGTCGTTCTTCGTTTTGTGCGGATTTGATGGTCGATGACGGAACATGCCGCTGCGGACGTTTGACGGTCCCGCAATGAAGAACGAATCCCGGGAGGAGCAACGGCGCAGACGGGATGGAAAATGGGCCACCGGAGCGACGCCGGCGGCCCGCGGAAGTTGCCGGCGGCGCGGGTCACCGGCGCGGCGGCGCCGGCGGCCGGAGGCGGCGGCGCCCCGGTGCGCCGCTCGGCCAAGCCGAGCCGGCCCTGGCCGGGCCGGGCCGGGCCAGCCGGGTCGGAACCGGGTCGGGTCGACCCAGTTCGGGCCGACCCGAGGGGGGGGGGGTGGTCGGCCCGGGACCGTACCCCCCATCTTCGGACGTTTTCGTTCAAATGCCCGTATCTTGAGCTTCGTGCCTCCAAACGACCCGCCGTCAGCGGAAACGCGATCCTTGGATTGAGACGGTCGTTTCGGTATATCGCACTCAAGGTCTCGGAATACTTTGAGTTCGGCCGGGTTGGTTCGTGCACGAGACCAACCGGGCCCTCGGAGCGGAAACACTCATATCTTGAGCTACGGACGTCCGATTGACGTGCCGTCAGCTTTGTCGAATTCCTCTAAGTGAGACGGATCATTTGGCATACTCCGCCCGAGGTTTGGACGCAGGTGGAGTGCGGTCGGGTTGGTTTTGCCTTAAAAACCAACCGGGCCCCTGGGACGAAAATGCCAATATCTCTCAGACCGGGCGTCCGATTGACGCGCCGTCTGCGACGTTGAGTTCCTGTTGACGATACGGAACTTTTGGATACATCAACTTCGGACTTCGTGTCAGTTGATGTATCAGCCTCTCGGCTCGTGGAGCGGACCCTCCCGAACGAGCTTGCTGTGTGCGGGAACCCTAGTGCTGGCTGCGACTTCTACTTCGACAGCGACGACCGTGCAGAGATCCTCAGTGGACTGCGGCGACGACTGTGCAGAGATCCTCCGTGGACTCCGACGACGACCGTGCAGAGATCCTCAGTGGACTGCGGCGACGACTGTGCAGAGATCCTCAGTGGACTGCGGCGACGACTGTGCAGAGATCCTCCGTGGACTCCGACGACGACCGTGCAGAGATCCTCAGTGGACTGCGGCGACGACTGTGCAGAGATCCTCAGCGGACTGCGGCGACGACTGTGCAGAGATCCTCAGCGGACTGCGACGACTACTGCACTCAGCGATCCTACGTGGATCAGTGCTACAGGTCCTGTGTGGGCCAGAACCTGTGTGGGTCCGATCCTGCGTGGGTCAGCGCTCAGCGGTTCTGTGTGAGCCAGCGCCTACAGGTCCTGCGTGGGCCCGGTCCTGTGTGGGCCCGATCCTGTGTGGGTCCGATCCTGTGTGGGTCATCTCTCAGCGGTTCTGTGTGAGCCAACTCCTACAGGTCCTACGTGGGCCCGATCCTGTGTGGGTCACTGCATGGTTAGTACCTATCGATCCTTCGTGGGTCCGACGACTTAGATGGTTCATTGATCATCTTTATTATCATCCGAAGAAGTATACCTGTGTGAGCTGAATCTTGTGTTTCTCTCCTTTGTGGATTGTGTCGAGCTATCCTGTGTGGATTTACTGTTTACTCTCCTTTGTTGATTGTGTTGTTCTATCCTGAGTGGGTATACGTTTTGCTTTCCTGTGTGGACTGGGTTGTGCTTGGGCTCGGACGTTGGAGCCGAACGGGAATTGAAGACTTAGGTATATGTATGGGCATATACCTAAGCCGTGTCAGATGTTACTTCGTGATTGTATCTTTCCTTTGTGGATTATCCTTTGTGGATTTCGGGAGACCTTCGGGGGTCTCGGGGTCCCTACTGAGTAGTTTATACTCACCCCTGCACGGGCTATGCCCGCACTTTGTGGTGTTGGTTGCAGACGACGGACAGCGCTGATCGTGGAGGAGGCGTGCGGAGCAGGACAGTACCTGGAGGTGGACCACTGGGCTGGACGTACTCGGAGCGGTTAGGTGGACCCGAGGAGCAGTGGAGGCTATCTGTACCCACCCTTCAGGTGGAACTTCCGGAGGACGAATCGACGCTGCAGTTTTCCCTTTTCAGTTGCTGTTTTTCCTTTCAGTTGTACTTTATAGTTGGGCTTGTATTCCCGGCCCCTTTTTACTTTCAGCACAGCTTGTACAGTTTTACTTAGTGTTTACTTTTCCGCTTGCTTGCTCTCTGGTGCTTGTTTACTTTTCAAAGGCAATGCCTTCCCTTTTTGTTGGGATTTACGCCTTGGTGCTAGTCGCCAGCCCCTGGCCTATGGAAGGCGGGCTTGGGGTAGTCACGGCACGGGCCCCGAGGATGGGTCGTGACACATTATTTTATTTGGGGAATCGAATTCTATGTTGATTTTGGAACATTAATGACCTTTCTTATATATATTTTTGTTCTTTTATTTTTTACATGCATATTTTGGATGAGTATAAAGATAAGTCAATTATAGAATGGATTAAGATGAACATTGGATATTTTGTTTTGAGTTTAAAGTATGATTTATTATATTTAATATCATGTGATAACCATTTTGGTTTTGTTCCATATTCATAAGACAGTGTAATGACTTCTGGACATTTTTATTCTATAATAGTGCTTCAGGTATGAAAAATTCATCTTGAATATCCATCACCTGGTTCATGGAATGGAGTCAAAATATAATGAAAAACAACCAAATTATGCTTTTATTCTTATTAAATAGAAATAAATATTTTATTTTTTTTTCAATTGCATATATTTATAGTAATATAATCCCTCAACTCATTGGAATCGTATTTTGGAACAAAAAATTTATCTATTTAATTTTCTTACTGATAAATTCTTATAATTTTAGCTGATAAAAAATTTATAGTTTTGTGATGGTATAATTTCTAATGACTATGTTCTCTATCATCCTATATCAGAACACAATAGTTATTTTTTTCCTCCATTTCTACATTTTCACTTTACACTAATGTTCTCCAATCCAAAAGCCAATTTTTTTGTTGACTTTATCAATTCTCTTTCCCTATTTTTAAGAGGATGTTTTATTAACCCTGTTTATTATATGGGTTTCCCTCAAAGAAATTTACAAGCCTCACACATATATTTTTGAATTAAAATTTGAAGATTTTTAATAATCAATTTATTGACAGATGGGACAATGCAAGAACCCAAGATTTTATTATATGTCTCTTCTAAATTTAACATCTTCGACTGATTATGCACCGAGTTTTGAACCATGATATACTATTAACATGACTGTTTGATTAGTAATGTGACCATTAGAAATATTATTCCATCCAATTGATTAGTTGTCCCACCTATGAAAGTATAAATAAATTTTAGTTAACTTATTAATAAAAACATAATATATTTATATCAGGGAATAAGTAAATGAATGTTTTAAAAATGATAAATTATGTATTGGTATTTCAGTCAAATGTATAAGTTTATTTAAAATTTTATAATAAAAATAATTATTTAAATGAATATTTATTTTCATAAAATATATTAATAAAATAATATTTTTATTTATTATGATTATAAGATAATTTTACAATACCTTAATTAATTTTTCAATGTGTGACAAAATGAGTTATAATTTTAAAATCTGTATTTTTTAATAAATGATGATTTTAATTAAAAATATAATTTCTAATATATAGAAAATAGTTTTTATAAAATGGACACCATTTGTTAAATCTACACTTTAACAAATATTTATGCTTAATGTTTTGGTATTTTTCCAAAATATGTTAATTTTTTGTGAATTGTTAAATATGGTAATTTACTAAATTTAACATTATAAATAAAAAAATTAATTTCTGAGATAGGGTTGAGTCATAAAAGATGTAAGTGGCCATTATCTTGAACTCGAATGATCTAGTTACATTATTTATTCAAATGAATTAATAATATATATTTTCATGAGCCAAAATAATAAACAAATGAACAAAATAATCTGAAAACACCACCCTCCTCCACTATAAATACTACCCTTCACCACTCCTTCTTATTACACCTAATAAGACATTGATTTTTCTTATATTCTATCCAATTACTCTCAACATAACCAACCTCTCATTGAATTAATTTTTTTTTTCAATCCAAAAGACGGTCTCTATGTTTATTAAGGAAGTTCTCAATGAAACTACACACAAGAGGTAAAACCTTCTCTATCTCTCTCTCCCCCTTTAAATTGCTTTTCATTTCTTATACATCCTTCAAATACCCTCTCTAAAGTAATAGTATAACTCTAGTATAATATATATACAGTAATTTTATTATTTTAATGTTATATCCACCATCAATTCTCTTCTCTGTCCTTTCTTTTCTAAAAATTAGACCATTGTCTTTGAGGTGTGGATTCACCACCTTCGTGGATAGTGATTTATCATTTTCTAATACTACATCCAAGGTAGAAAATAAAACCATTAAAATGGTTTTAAATAATTTTATAAATGTAAATTAATACTTGTTTATTTTTCTCTAATGATTATATATACATGATAGTAATTAATAAGAATAAACTAGTTCATGATGATAACAATTGCCAAAATATTCTAAATGGTTATCATTAACATTTTATATAATAAATCATCATCATATCTAGAATGAAAAATGATATAAAATACCATTTATTATTATTTATGTCTATTAATAACATATAATATCAATTTTGGATAATTATTCCCATTTTACAGGGTATTTCATACATGTATACAAGTGAACTGATCATGAAAAACCAAGAAAATGAACCCTCCCAAAATAATGAAATTGAAATCTAAAACAAATCAAAATGGCCATAAATGAACATAATAAAATTTTAATAAATAAAATAAATGTATACATGTTTCTGAATTTAGTAATTAAAGAATCTAATATGATTATCCAGGACATTAAGTACAAGGGCAGAACACTTTTGGACATTAGGTAAGAGTTTTCTCATCTCACTCTTATTTCTATAAGATATATCTTATTCACAACTTTTTTTATTAGGGTTGTTGTATGTATTATTCACATTGAAATATAATATCATGAAAAAACCTTATAGTCATTTTATTTACTTTTTCATTTTAAGATCATTAATTTTATGGGGTCTACAGTTAAACTATTTTCAAAGTAGTAAGGCATTCTCTCCAAAATCTCATTATTCCATTAGGTTAAACAATATCTCTCTTTACCCCAATGTATTTCTTAATTATTATCCTAAATTTTGTATTTATATTCTAAACATATGTACCTAGGTCAATTATTATTCCCTTTAATAGGAAGTAAAATTTTTATTAGGTTCCCTTTTTAATTTTTCCTACTAAGAATGCTCAATTAAAGGAAACTTCCCAATTTCATACCCCTTTCCATATTAACTCCATAATATATTTTTTTCAACCATTATTTTTATAAAATCACTAATTTCATCATGAAAAAATATATTAGTTCATTTCTAGTTTTATGAAAACATTTATTCATTTTCTTCTTTAAATACTATTTCAAATTTTCCCTTAAACCACACCAAAGTGGTTCATCTATAAATTTTTATAAACTCTCTAATTACATGTCTAAACATTAGTTAGAAATCAATTATCATGTTATATGCCAAATTTTATGGTGAATATTAATTTAATATTCCTCAAATATAATTTTAACCTCCTTCCCTTTTTTTCGTGGATATACATGTGAAAAAATCCTAATTTAGGACATTTAAAAAGATTTTTTCCAGAATAACACATATTTGAAAATTAAAAAAGGGTATTTATCTCAAGAATATTTTGATGATTTTATTAGAGTATTTATATTTATCTCAACAACCTATTTTGAAACATATGCTTAATTGAGATTGATCTCTTTTGTTACCATCTATTATATTTTATTGAATGGTATATAAATATTTTTATTGGGGATGAACTATATTGATACCATTCACCATATTACTCTGGATAGATAAATAATTAAGTTTACTAATTAGAGAAATTATTTTATTTTTATATTCTAGTTTCAATATGAATGTATATATTGATTATATTTCACCCCACTTATATGTTGAATTCATTGGACATAGTAAGTGTCAGGCGGGACCCGATATAACCCCTCAATGCATCACTAAGTCCCATGAGATGCACTACAATGGGTTTTGGGTGAGACCTTACTAATTTATATTAAATTATCATCCAAGGACTTGATTTTTTTGCCATGTTTTGTATTATGTACTTCCTCATTATGATATTAGTTATTGCCAATCCATTTTACTATTAGACTAGTAGAAATATATGTGGTTAAGTATAATTCTCATGTGATTACTTATATAGAGTTATTTGATACGATTTTATTTTTACCATATTATTCTAAAGATAATAGTTTAATGTAATGTGATTTTATTTATTCACCTTGAATTATTTTTTATATTTATTTTTAATTTATTCTACTGTATTCTTACCCTTAAAACACATCTCATCTAATCCATTTATTATGTTCTATTTTCCCCCAAGATACCAAGATATATATTATGTTTAACATGAAGGTATAATTTAGGAGAATATGTATGATTCAAAAGTAGTTTATATATTGTATTTTCATTCATGTTGTAATGTAGAACATATGTTTTTATCTTTTTTCCATGCCACAAAATAATTAGGTCATTTGGGATGAAATTGAATCTACATAGTACCAATGTAATAAAATAAGCCGCCGACTCTAGACTACTATGGTTGGGGTATTTAAAAAAACATTAATATGGTTTTATTATATGATAATAAAATGTTTAGAAACACTATACAAGAGGTTAAAGGATGTATAATCAAAACTATGTGTGGGGTAAGGAATTTTTTCTGAATATACATCCAATTGAAAATTATTTTTTATGCACCAATTCACTTCTTTGTAATGTATATACTACCCCTTTGATATGTAATATCATGATTGTTTCAAAATTCAGGGTATTTTAAGAATCATTATGAATTATCTCTTCCAAGTGGATTTGACAAGAATGTTTCCAATTAGTAAATGTTATTATACAATCTCACTTACTTTTGTGATTATTAACATTATATTCAAACAATATATATCTTCTTATAATTTTTCACTGCATAATATATTTATTTGAAAAACCCATATTCATTTATCATGGATATTATTATTTAAAAAATATATATTATTTTTATATAATATGTCTACTTTGAAAGTGTCATGAACCAACCGGTGTTGACCCTAAACCCGTCACCTTAGTCGATCTGTGGCATGTCCTGAAGGGTCTTCTCGATTTCCACGGGCTGTAAACTAGTGTCGGACATCAAAAAAGAATATAAATGGAATTATTAAACCCATTTAAATAAATAAATAAAACTAATCAATAGAATATTAATATGAATCATAATTTATAAATTAAACTAAACTAAATATCATTTATACAAGAAACTGAAAAGTCTAACAAAACATAACAACTAGACTGACTTAACCTGAAAAATGCACTATCTCTATGTGAACTTGTGGTTCACTCTACAACACAATCATAAAATGTAACCCACTTTTAAAGAGCTCAAGCTGGAACCTACATAAGGGACACAATAGAAAATAACTATAGGCATGAGTATTAAAACTCAGTAGGCTAGCCCGATAATCTATTTCCAATGCACATCCATTAAAATAAATCAAACCTTAATTTCAAGTTTGAACGAAAATATATAAAATTATTAATTTGTACATATTTTACTCAAAAATAATGTGCAACTCATTTCCCTTAATCATTTCCAAAAGCAGGTTCATTTCATTAGTGTGACATTGGTAATTTCTAGGGGAAAGTAGTGTCTAAATTTTTCTTATTTAATGATTGGAATAAAGAAATTTTCATTGAAAAAATATCCATAAGACTTATTTATAATCAACACAACACATTACAACAAATGAAATAAACCATAAGGAACTATTTTAATCTCACAAGAAGAGAAATAAAAATAATCATATAATCATCACAATCATCACTACAAGTAATTAAGAGGTAACCGACATCGAAGAACCTAGGAGATCAAGAATAATCCATAATATAATAATACATGAGATCCCATCCTCAATAGAATTCCACAAATTTTGAAATAAAAAACACTCAATACACTCATCCACCATAACTTAGAACCATCCAAGGGAAAATCTCATAGCAATAAACCCAAATATATCCAACTACTATGGGCCACTGGTAAATATGTAAAATACTAGTGAAAAAATCATTGTAATAAAATTATCTCAGTATTCCATGTTCTCATGTCTCATGTATAAAAATGGGGTGATCCAACTGATTCCATCCAAGCATCTAATCATAAGTGAATATAATTATAATAGAAAATATGCATCACCCCGAGCCACCCTAAGGACCGATCTCATGCCATAGAAATAATAGATAATAAAGAGTCCAAACTGAGTCTCTCTGAGAATGGATCAATAGGATTCCACAACAAGGTAATACAATAAATTATACCTATAAAATTCATGAGATACAACCAAATGATGTTTTCATGATAAAAACTTTCACCATTTTCACAAAGTATCCAAACAGGCCTTCAAGCATTTTAAAAAACCATCATTTATCAATAATAAAAAATCCACTTTTCATAATGTGGTGTAAACACACCATTTTACACATCAATAACTTTACATAATCTTTATAAACTTTTCATATTACACTTTCAAAGTTAATTTTCTTTACAAAAAAATGAATAATTGGTCACTCAATGACAACACATGCCAAAACACATTAAAAACCAATACATGTTTCTTTATAATAAATAAAAATCACATTTGAAACTATATATATAGCCAAAAGTATCACTTGAAAATCTTCCAATAAATTTATAAATACAAACCCACCACTTTATATCACAATTAATCAATAAAATCCAATCAGGAAATTAATCAGTCATATGATACCGAATATTTAATAAAAATTCATTTATCACCAAACAAGGTATAAAACACCAATTTTTATGCCATAAATTCATTTAATTTACTAAAACATGTATTAAATATCATAAACCACAGGAGAAATCTAACTGAACATTTTATCAAATACTTGAGGTGCAAACTTTAACAAAAAACAACACTAATAATCACAAAACAAGGAAAAAATTTCTTCTTTAAACACCAAATAATTAATCCAAGGTTCATATATCAATATTTATAAATCATTAGTGGTGAAAAAATCATGAAACTGATGAATCCTATATTATAAATCAATGAGAAAATTATTACCTACATCAAATCCATGGAGGAATCGAAACACACACTTTAAATCACTTAATGAGGTTTCCAAAACCCTTTGTCTATGAAGAACAACCCTAAACAAACAAAAACCCTCTAAAGTAATGGGAAAATATATCCCTAGGTCTATCATGACTTGGGGATAAGAGATAACCATGAAAAAGAGATATGAAGGAATACTGATAAGAAAGGAGAAGAAATTGCCAAGGGGAAACTATACCTAAGTTGGAGATATCTTAGATAAACACAAATAGAGGAAGAAGAATGTATTTGGAGGAAAGGGAGATAGATCCAAAGGTATGTAAGAACTAGTAGAAAGATATTTGAGTGTATTTTGATCCAAATAATCCTAATAGAGATAATTTGGAAAATCACATTTTTTAATTCAGGGTAGTTCTCCTTGGTTAGGCTACACAAGTTATTAAACCATGCACCAAACCATGCAGAAAACACTACAGAGACTGTAGGGTTACTCTTAAGAGACAGCATGTCCATGTTCCAACCATGAATTAGGTTTTATACATGTCACATAGTATCCTGGGTTTGGCTATGTTATTTATCAAACAATTCACTAAACCACGTACATGCTATTTTTATGAAAAAATTCTTTGTTTTCCCAAAAAACGCCCAAAAGAACCATGGATCAACAATGATGGAAATACTAGAGAAATAAAACAATTCAAAACTTATCACCTATCACAATGATAATCATCGAAAAAGATCAGGTTTCCCAATGAATCAGGTCATAAACCCAAACTAGAAAAACTGGGGGCGACATATTGTTATTTTATTTATTTGGGAAATATTGAAAAATCTATATCCTTCACTCAATACAGATATTTGATATAGAACATTTTTTTTAATTCTATAGATTATTTCATATATGCGTAAGGATTTTTGTAATGACCAAAACATTCATTAATGAAAATTCCTCTTGATTTAATTAAATGTTTGATTATGGATATATAAAATGTGGACTTCATTGGTTTTATGTTTTTGGATTTTAAATTACTATTAGAAATTGTGATTATTGCTAGTATTATTTTTAAAAAGCGATCACATTATTAGTATAAAAATAGGGCTTTAACAAATCCAATTTACATAGAAAAAGGAAGTTATGACCTCATCCAGTAGACTTGCCCTGTACGAAGCCCATTTGTCGGATCTCAGAAAGGAGGTGGCATCATTGGGCTTCCCTCTTGACCAATCCCATGCCGATCTTCATCACGTTACGCTTGAGAAGAATCTACTATGGGAGAAGTATAAGTTAATAGAGATTACCACCCGAGCGATGTTATCCGAGCCACCCCAATAGACTATTACTATCTCACACCTTACTCTTAGGTCTTATGCGATTGTTATAAGGGGTTATATAACAAGATCCTAGCACTATGACAATGTACATTATTTTTTTCTATAAATAATGTGCATTCATTTTTTTATTGTTACTTTGTAAATAGTTTTTAAAATCACAAATAGTATTTTTAGTTAATATTCAGCTAAGAAATCTATTTTGTTGAATTAATGTATTTATGAATAAAATTAAATTTTAATACAATATTATTATTAAATTACTTTTTATTATATATAAATGATCATGTAATTTAATGAATGCAATTGTAATTTTTGTTAAGGTTCGAAAACTATTTTTGCCAAATCCCATGAATTTTAGGTAAATATGGATTTTTATTTTAAAAGAAAAAATTCATATATTAATAAAATTATTTATATAGAATCAATATTATTTTTGGAATTAGGATGTCGAAATTATCCAAAAGTGAATTTTTAATAATTTTCTGAGACAATTGAATATTTGGGTAAAAATTAAATATCGTTTAAATATATAATGTGTTTTATGGCCTCATAAGGACCCAATAGTGAGGTAATAAAATAATATAAACATCATTTTGGGTCAATATATGTTTTAAAATTAATATAATGTGATTTTAGATTTTTTTATTTATTTTACAATGATTTTGTGGATCCTCCAAGACTTATAAAGCATTTTGTCTTTTTAAATTTTTTTCCTTGAGAGTGTGACTCACCTCCACATAAGAAACCCTATTATTTTATGATTTTCGTACATTGTCCATATAAAATATGTTTTTCCACTCCCCTTTGGAAGAAACCATGGGCAAAAACCATTGGCTGGTTTGTGGTATGGATTAGTTTAATGTGTGGTGACACAAACCTAAATAATAACGAATTCCCTCTCCTTTCCTATATAAACCCACCCAAGCTCCAACTTATTCTTCACTCAATGATTTGGGAGTTTGTCTAACCCCTGACCTCCTCTCTATATAATCCTCCCAAGGTGCCCCAAGCTCCCAAGAAGCCTCTCTCAAGCCTCTCCCAAGCCTTTGGGATCACACATCCAAGTAAGGGATTTCTTCCTTTCTCATTTTTGTCCAATTTTCATTAAGTTTCTATGCCCTTTATTTCAATAAAAAATGTTGGGGTATGATTTATCACCTCCCCCATACATCCCTATTTATTTTTTTATGATGGGAGACCCCTTTCTCTCTCATTAATGCCTCCCATGTATACCCATTACCATGCAAAAATTCAGTGAGGGATTTCTCTCTCCTCTTTTACATCTAAGTAATTATTTTATATTATGAATCTAAATTCCATTATTTATGTTGGGACATGTATCCATATGACCCCCTTAATGTCCATTTTATGTACATATGATGAGACACCCTTTTCTATCTCATCAACTATTTTCATGAATCCTTTTGTCACACCGTTATGTTGTTGAAATTGCACCGTGTTTTTCCAAGGCAAGATCATTGTGTAGTGAATACCATACCCTTGTATCTATCAATGATATTAACCATTACGCACATATACCTATTGAATTTTACTTTAATTATTTTATTCCAAAATACTTAATCATGTAATATCTTATTATTTTGATTGATTCCATGTTATATAATCCATGTGGCACTCTTATGCCTGAATTGAAATGTTTAAGAAGGGTGCATCCTGATAGCACTCCAATGCATTAGGTAAAGTATTATTTTATGATACGTCATGTACAATGGGTTTTGAAACATGTAATTCAAGTGAAACGAGGTTTTACTCATTCTTGATGTGCAATGAGGGTTTACTCGTGCTCCATGTGCAATGAGCCTTGGCTCATGATAATTCCATGTTTAGTGTTGTTGCCACATTTCCATGTTATGATTATCATGCTTTATCAGTCCTTTATCTTAATGTTTCTCTTGTGCTCCATTGATATGCCTATTGTGTAACATTTATTTTATTTCTCACATTATTCCATGTTTATTCCATTACTAGGCTTTATATCTCACCCTTTTCTTAGGCATGTCCTCAGGTTATCCCATGCAATGCTATGTACAAGGGAATTTAATGGTCATGTAAAGAATGTTTTCAACAAAGATATTGTATGTTTTATGTTTTAAGCTATTATGTAATGTCCCTATGCCCCAAAAACACTATACCTCTTGATATTCCATGTTTTATCAAGTGAAGAGTTTATGTAATAAATCATGTTTATGTGTGAAATAAAAGCAGGGTTATTATAGTTGATATCAGAGGATACGTTTAGTTTTTTGGGATTAGGATTAGAAAAACCTAGTGAAGATATAGATGCAAGAATAAGTATAATGAAAACATCCCCAAGTATTGGTAAGTATTGAGTAAGTGTTTTATCTAGAAAATACACCCATGTCTGGATATGAGCAGGTTGAGACTGCTCTGGAACATATGTATACTTGGGGTGAAACCAGAAAAAACCACATTCTGCTGGACATGAACAGGAACGGGTTCACAACAGCGAGCCTTGTTGTACTCTTGGTTACGACACTCTCTGGGGATATTCTTTTGTAAATTCATAAACTTATTATTAACCCTTATTAAGGGATTTAAAAAAATGATCCCCAGAATATATGTTAGAAAGTATATCATGGATATCCTAGATTAAAGGCTATGGATTCATAAGTTAAGGGAAAAAGAGTTATTTATAAGTCATCATTTTTGTCCTTGGATTACCCTTTATGTGTTACACCTAACATTCCTTTTATTCCAGCCAATGGCTGGGAATGGGAGGACTCGGGCTAACAACCGATGTGAAGATCAATGCGATGAGTGTGCAAATGAGATGCCCAATCCGATGGGAGTGGGAATCGTGAACTTTGTCATGCTTCTCTCTCAGTTAACTCAGGATTTGTATAGAAACATGGGTCAAGAGGAACGTTCAACCCCCCTAAGAAAGAATAATTCACTACCGAGTGTTTCATGAGACAACAACCTCGTACTTTTAATGGATCATCTAATCCCTCAATCGCCGAATAATGGATCAACTCCATTGAAAAGATATTCTTCATCCTTCAAGGTTCTAAATAGGAGAAGGTTCATCTGGATGCATATCATATGGAAGGTGAAGCCGATCAATGGTGGATGTTGATCAAAAATACGAAGCCTGAAGAAGAGATCGAGGCATTGGAATGGAAGGATTTCAGGAAGATGTTTTTTGATAAATATTTTCCATGCACCCTCCATATTAAAATGGAAAGTCACTTCCTTAACCCCAAGAAAAAAAGATGATAAATCTGTCAGAGAGTGCGAGGAAAACACCACAAGTCTTGCACGATACGCCTTCAGCTTTGTCGTTACCCACAAATGCATGGTTGGCCGCTCCTTTGGTGGGATGAAACCTAGCCTACAAAAAGTGTTGGTTATCCGTGACTTCGAAAACTATGAGAAAGTTTTCCTCTGTGCCCAGAAAGTCTAAATTGAGACCGGAGAATCATAGGGGTATCATGGGGAAAAGAAGCGTAAGGTGGACTTCAATGTTCGCGGTCCGATGCATAAATCCAATAGTGCTAAGAAGATCCAGCACCCCACTTGTCATAGGGGCAGAATGAAGCACCCGAAAAATTTCCTGAAGGTATGAGGAAATGCTTTAGGTGTGGATGAGAAGGACCCATAGCTATTAACCATTGACATGAAAAACATGTGGCTACAATAGTGGGGTGGAATGATTTGTTCTAACATCAACGTGTTGTTCATTGCTACAACTGCAAAGAACCAGGGCATCTTTCAAATCCATTCCCTAAGCCAAGGAATTTCAAGGCAACCAACAACCTCCAAGGCACCAAGGAAGATATTTTTCCATCACTAATATCAAAGTGAACCCTAAAAACGAAGTGTTGATAGGTATGCCAGCTATTCATTCAAGAATAGAGATTGTAATTTTAGATTTAGGTTCTGAGCATTCTTTTATATCCCAAAACATTAGTACAACAATCCCAGTACCACCACAAATCGTGGAAGTAATGATGCAGGGGAGTACGGAAAATGGAAAAATCTTTTCATCCCATTAATATAACTCCTTCCCTATCATAATCAATGGATTGAATTTCCCCGTGAACCTCTTCATACTCCCTATGGTGGAATTTGATGCAATTCTTGGAATGGATTGGATTTCCTTAAATAGATCTAACATAAATTGTGGTAAGAGTGAAATAACTCTCCATTTGGATAATTGACCCCCAATTCTACACTAGTGCAATGAGGAAGATGAAACTTCTTTAACTCCATCATCTCAAGTGTGGATATAATTGCCCTTTGAGAATGCGTACCTGGATCAGATGATTGAGTCTAAGGAGGAAACCATCCTTGATGACATGCATATTTTGAGGGAATTTACTGAAGTGTTTTATGAGTAATTTTCTGGTATTCCTCCTTCAAGAGATGCTGAATTCTTAATTGATCTTATACCTTGTGTGTTTCCAATATCCAAGACTTCGTATAGAATGGTTGATGTAGATCATGAGGAGCTGAAAAAACAACAACAGGAGAATCTGTATAAAGGTTTTATACACCCAAATGTTTCACCATAGGGTGCACCAGTCCTCTTCTTCAAGAATAAGGATGGGTCATTGCGCCTTTGCATCGATTATCATGAGCTTAACAAAATCAAGATAAAGAGACAATTCCCACTCCCACTAATTGATGACATGTTTTATCTGCTATATGTAACCCAATACTTCCCTAAGGTGGATTTGTGGTCGGGATATTATCAAGTAAGGATGAAGAAGGAAGATATACCCAAGACTACTTTTGATACAAGATACAAGAACTATGGATTTATAGTATTGTATTTTAGACTCTCTAATGCTCCAGAAATCTTAATGGACTTGATGAATAGTTTCTTTAGGGATTACCTCGATATATTTCTGGTAGGATTTATTGATGATATTATGATATAATTCCAAACCAAATAGGATCATGAGGAGAATCTAAGAACTGTACTTGAGACCTTGCGAAAGGATAATCTATATGAAAATTACAACAAGTGTGCATTCTAGTTGAATGAGGACTCATTCTTGGGGTATATCATCATAAGCAATGGGATATATGTGGATCCCTCCAAAACAGATACAATTGAGGGATGGACAAGGCCATAATCGGTAACAAATATCTGTATTTTCTTGGGGGTAGCTAGACATTATTGACAATTTGTGCGAAATTTCTCGTGATTGTCTAACTCTTTTACCAAGCTAACTCGGAAGGGATTGAATTTTTCTTGTAGTGATGAATGCGAAGAAAGAATCAAGGAGTTAGAAAGGAGGCTTATCACTAACCCCATTCTAACTTTACCCACAAGTAGAGAACGTTTTTTTGGTATTCAGTGATTCTTCAAAGAAGGGAATGGGCTATGTGTTGATGCAAAATGAAAAAGACATTGCCTATGCTTCAAGGAAATTGAAAGATCATGAGATGAATTATCGCACACACGACATAGGGTTGGTTGCAGTTATCTTCACTTTAAAAATTTGGTGGAATTATCTCTTTGGGGAGAAGTGTGAAACATATATGAACCACAAAAGACTCCTGTAAATATTCAGATATAAATAGTTGAACATGCACCAATGAAGATGTTTACAGCTGATCAAAGACTATGACTACTCAATCCTTTACCACCCTAGGAAATTGAACTAGGTGTCATATGCTCTATGTAGAAGGGACCTGGCAATTCTATCATTGATGAGAATTGAGAAGGGACCAATCTTCTTAGATTTGATGAATATGGATATGGGAATTATAAAGAAGGAAACATCATAAATACTTTCATAAATTATTTCTCAACCGTCTCTTTTGGAAAGGTTAAAGGATGCTCAAAAGGATGATGTGGGAGTATAGAAGAGAGTGGAAGATTTCAGAAAAGGGAAATCCTCGGAGTTTAATGTTAATGAAGAAGGAATTGTGAGATTTTGGAAAATATTATGTGCTCCATCAAGTCTGGAGCTGAAGAAGTAAGTTTTGGATGATGCGCATAGTTCAAATTTCTCTATTCATGCAGGAAACCCAAAGATATATCGAGATCTCCGAAAACATTATTGGTGGGATAATATGAAGAAGAAGATTGTTGACTATAAATTAATGTGCCTGGCATGTCAGCAAGTGAAGGCAGAGTAGAAGAACTCTAAGGAGATGATGCAACCATTGCCCATACCAGCATGGAAATGGGAGAACATCACCATGGGCTTTGTCACTGGACATCAAAAGACATCCAAAAGCAACAATGAAATTTGTGATTTTATGAATCGTCTTACAAAGTTTGCACACTTCATTACAATTTGGGATGATTTCTTATTGGATCAGCTGGAACATATATATATCAGGGAAGTGGTAAGGATGCATGGAGTACCACTATCTATTGTATCTAATCAAGATCAACGATTTACCTATATGTTTTGGAAGAGTCTTCAACATGATCTAGATAGTGAGCTAAACTTCAGTACGGCTTATCATCCTCAAACTGATGTTCAATCCTAGTAGACTATCCAAACACTTGGGGACATGTTGAGACTGTGTTCTATGGACTTTAAAGGAGGGTGGGACCAACATCTTCCCCTAGTTGAATTATCCTACAATAACAGTTTTCACTCGAGAATCCAAATGGATCCTTAGGAAGCCCTACATGGGAAGCGGTGCAAAACACCAACATGTTGGAATGAACTCAGAGAGCGTAACCAACTATGACTAGATATAGTCAAAGAAATGGTGGAGAAGGTGAAAACCAATCAGCAGCATATCAAGGCAGCCCATAGTCGATATAAGAGTTATGTATATAACTGTTGAGATACATAGTGTTTATAGTTGGAGACACTGTATTTCTATGCATATCTCCATGGAGGAATGTGATGTTGTTTGGAATCAAATGGAAGTTAAGTCTTAGGTACATTGGTCCCTTAGAGATCCTTGATCATGTTGGGATTGTGGCCTATCGAATATAACTTCCACCTCCCATTGCCAATGTACATGATGTATTTCATGTATCATTCATAATGAAGTACATACCAGACCCTTCACATGTACTCTCTTCAGAGGTAGTACAGCTAGATGATGATCTTTCTTATGAGAAGAAACCAGTGAAGATATTAGATCATAGAGAAAATGTTCTACAAAATAAGACAATGCCCCCCATCAAGGTGTTGTGGCGAAACCATAAGTCTGAAGAAGCGACATGGGAATCGGATGAAGTGATGAAGCAAAGTCACCCAAATCTATTTTAGTGGGGGAAAAGGAAATTTTGAGGGTGAAATTTCTTAAGGGGGGTAGATTGTAATGACCCAAACATTCATTAATGAAAATTCCTATTGATCTAATTAAATGTATTATTATGGTTATATAAAATGGGGACGTAATTGGTTTTATGTTTTTGTATTATAAAATATGGATTAGAATTGTGACTTTTGCTAATATAGCCATTGAACAGTGATAACATGATTAGTATAAATATAGGGCTTTAACAAATCGAATTTACTAAGACAAAGGAAATGATGGCCACATCCAGTAGACTTGCCCCATACGAAGCCCATTTGTAATAGATCCCAAAGTAGGTGGCATGATTGGGCTTCTCTCATGACCAATCCCAAGCCATGATTGATCACGTTATGCTTGAGCGGAATTTACTACGGGGGAAGTGGAAGTTAATAAAGATTACCACCCAAGAAATGCTATCCAAGGCACCCAAAGAGTATATTATCATTGCAAACCTTACCCTTCGGACTTATGTGGGTGTTATAAGGGGTTATGTAACAATACCCTAGAACTATGACGATGTACATTATTTTTTTGTATAAATAATGTGCATTAATTTTATTATTATTACTTTGTAAATAGTTTTTTACAGAACAAATTGTATTTTTAGTTAATATTCAACTAAGAAATCTATTTTGATGAATTAATGGATTTTGGAATTAAATAATATTTTAATGAAATGTTATTATTAAATTAATTTTTACTAAATATAAATGATCATATAATTTTATGAATGCAATTGTAATTTTTATTAAATTTTAAAAAATGTTTTCTTCAAAACCCATGAATTTTTGATAAATTTAAATTTTTTTAAAGTAAAAATTCACATATTTATCAAATTATTTATATATAATGAATATTATATTTTTTAATTAGGACGTAGAAATTATCCTATGGTGAATTTTTCATAATTTTCTGAGACAATCAAATTTTTGGGTAAGAATGAAATTCTGTTTAAATATATAATGTGTTTTATGAAATTATAATGACTCAATAGTGTATTAGTAACATACTATAAACATTATTTTCGGCCAATATATGTTTTAGAAATAAAATAATGTGATTTTAAATTTTTTATATTTTTTTAAAATGCTTTTGTGGACCCTCCAAGACTTATAAAAAATTTGGTCTTTTTAAATTGTTTTCCTTGAGAGTGTGACTCACCTCCACATAAGCGACCCAATTATTTTAAGAATTTAGGCCATTTTCCTTATAAAATATTATTTTCCACTCCCCTTTGTAAATACATTGGAAACAACCATGGGTTTGTTTATGGAATTGATTAGTTTTATGTGTGGTGACCAAAACCTAAATAATAAAGAACTCCCTCTCCTTTCGTTTATAAACCTAACCAAGCTCCCACCTCCTCTTCACTAAAATCCTTTAGAGTTCATCCAAACCCTGACCACATCTCTCTATAATCCTCCCATGGTTCCCCAAGATCCCAATAATCCTCTCTCAAGCCTCTCCCAAGCCATTGGGATCACACTTCCAGGTAATTGATTTCTTCCTTTCTCATTTTTGTCCAATTTTCTTTAGGTTGTTATGCCCTTTTTTCAATTAAAAATGTTTAGGTATTATTTTGAACCTCCCCAATACTTCACCCTTTATTTTTGGATAATTGGAGACCCCTTTCTCTCTCATTAAATCCTCCCATGTACACTCGTTACCATGGGATAACCTGATGACCCTTTTGTATTATGCATCTAAATTCCATTACGTTTGTTGGGAAATGTATCCATATTAACAACATACTATCCATTTCATGTACATATGATGAGAAACCCTTTTGTATATCATCTACTATTTTCATGAATCCTTATGTCACACCGTTATGCTGCTAAAATTGCACCGCGTTTTTTCAAGCCAAGATCATTGTATAGTGAATACCATACCCATGTCCCTATCAAGGGCATTCACCTTTATGAACATATACCTATTGAATGGTATATTCATGTATTTATTACAAATTAATTAATCCTATAATAACTTGTGATGTTGATTAATTTCACGTTATATGATCCATGTGGAAAACTTATGCATGAAATGAAATGTTTAAGAATGGTGTTCCCTGATAGCGCTCCAATGCATTGGGTAAAGTATAGTATCATGATACGTCTTGTGCAATGGGTGTTTACTCTTGATAATTCAATAACAATGAGTATATACTCGTTCTTCATGTTCAATGATGGTTTACTCATGCTTCATGTGCAATGAGCCTTGGTTCATGCCAATTCCATGTCATGTTTTGTTGCCACATTTCCATGTTGTGATTATCATGCTTTATCATGCATTTATGTTCATGTTTCTCTTGAGCTCAATTGATATTACTATTTTCTTACATGTCTTTAATTACTCATCTTATTCCATGTTTATTACCTTACTGGTCTTTATATCTCACCCTTTTCTTATGCATGTCCTTAGGTTATCCCATGCAATTCTAAGGACGAGGGAATGTAGTGGTCTTGTAAAGGAAGTTTTCAATAATGATGTTGTGTGTTATATGTTCTAAGTTATTATGTAATGTTCCTAAGAGCCAAATAAACTAGACCTATCAATATTCCATGTTTTATCAAGTGACGATTTTATGTAATAAATCATGTTTATGTGTGAAATAAAAGCAGGTTTGTTATAATTTTGACATGCAATACATGGTTTGAGGAAAAATTAGTTCAAGCTCCTCAATCCATCAATAGTCACCTGTGAATAATTATTTGGCCAAATCATATGGGTTTCTACCCAGTAGCTTTGAATATGTATTTAGGATATATCATGATGGTAAAGGTATCATGTTCCTTGGAAAAATGATGTTTGATAATTATGTATTTCCTTCATTTAGTATTCAGTTATTAAATTCTAGGATATTTCCACATTGACATTATATCTAGATGCATTTCATTATCAATTATTGAATAAATGGAATATATGCTAGGTTATTTACCATGGAATATTTATTATTCTCATTGAACCATTTTTTATTCTATTTTAATTAACCCTTACTAATAATTTTATATCCCATTATTATGTTTCCATTGCGCATGATATGAAGTTGAATTCTTGGAATATGATTCAAGGATGTTAAGATCTTACTTTCGTTATAATTTATTTTTGTTTACCAATGTAATATGTGTATCATTCAAGTAATCTTCATTTCTAAAATTGATAAACTAATTGGTCATTTCAGATTTGAATCTTATCACAACCCTGGTCTTTATTAAACATTTAAACATGATTTATTACAAAAAAAATCACTTAATACAACTCATAAGATCGAGATTTATAGTTTTTTTTGGGGCTTTAGAACATTACATAACAACATAAAACTTGATGTACACATCTTTATTTAAAACTTATTTTACATGACCACAAAATTCCTTTGTACTTATAAATGCATGGGATAACCTAAGGACATACATAAGAAAAGGGTGAGAAATAAAGCCTAGTAAGGGAATAAACATGCCATAACATGAGAAAGACAATACATGTTAGTTAATAGGAATATAAAAATATTTCAAAAGAAACATGAACATAAAATCTTGATATATCATGATATTTATAACATAGAAATGTGGAAACAATATACAACAAGATATTAGCCTGAGACAAGGCACAATGCCCAAAGATTATCATGAGTAAACCCTCATTACACATGAATTATCATGAGTAGACTCTCATTGAACAAGAATTATCATGAGTAATATCTCATTGTAAATGACATATCATAATACTAAGAATTATCGAATGAATTGAAGCGCTATCAAGGTGAACCCTTCATAATCATTTTGTTTTCATGTAAAAGTGTGCCATATAGATCATACAACACATATTCCTTAAACATCATAATTTATTCCACAGAAAATAAATTTGGAATAAATAAATGTAAGTCCCCATTAAATAAGTACGTGAACATAATTGTGAATACCCTGGATAGGTAAATGGGTATTATATTCTGTACATGATGATTTTGGCATGGAAAATCATGCCCCAATTTCGCCAGCATAACGACATCAAATATAAATTTAAAAAAATTGTTGATGGGAGTGAAAGGAGTCTCTAATAATTTATATATATAATGAAAAGAAAGGAGATTCCGGGATATAATATTTCAACATAAAAAACGGGAGTTTTATTCTTAATATAAAAAAATATTTAAGGTAAATTGGAAAAGGGAAAACCATTATATAATTTCGGCATGGTAACGGTTGTACACGGGAGGGATTAATGAGAGAGAATGGGGAATATCAAAATTCAAACATAATAAAGGAAGTATGGGGGAGGTTTGAAAACATACCACATAATTTTTAATTTAAAATAATGGGATGATACAATAAAAGGAAACATGGAATAATTTGAGAAAAAAAGGAACCCTTACTTGGATGTGTGATCCCAAAGGCCTTAGGGAGGCTTCTTGGGAGCTTGGGGGTGACTCAGGAGGACTCTAGGGAGTAAGGGTAAGAGGGTGGCCGAGCTTCAAAAATAATTAGTGAAGATAAATTGGATCTTGGGTGAGTATATATATGAATGGTTGGGAAATTCATTTTGTTTGGTTTTGGACACTACACAATAAAACATTCAAAACCATAAATCATCCCATGGTTTTTTCTGTGGTTTCTAGAAAAGGGGAATGGTTTACATTAATTTATAATGATAAGGTATGAATAAACATATTTCCTTTTCTAATGTGGAGGTGAGTTACACATTCATGGAAATGATTTTAAAATCATAAAATATTTTATATGTCCTAGAGGATTCAATAAGGCTTTATAAAATAAATAAAAAAACATAAAATGAAATTATTTTAAATTAAATACAGATAAATTGATGAAGATAAATTTTATATTATTTTATTACATCACTATTGGGTCATTATGATGTTACAAAACATATTTTTTTATTTATACGGTATTTAATTTTTAGCTAAAATTCAAATGTCTCAGAAAATTTTAAAAAATTCACTATTGGATAATTTTGATGCCCTTATTCAAAAAATAATATTGTTTTTTTCAAAATAATTTCCTAAATATGTGAATTTCCACTTTTCAAATATAAACTGTTATTTATTGAAAATTGATGGTTTTTGGAAAAAATAATTTTCCATCATCAGTAGAAATTACATTGACTTCATAAAAATTATAAGAACATTTTTATTTAACAAAATTAATTTAATAACAATATTTTATTAAAATATTATTTATTTCAAAAATTCTATAATTCACTAAAATATATTTCCTAATTGATTTCAAATATTAACCAAAATACTAATTGAACTATAAAAAGAATTTACAATGTAATAATAATAGGGAAAATAAATTCATTATTCCATACAAATATAATTTACATATACATAATTCAAGGGTCTTGTTACATATCCCTTTATTACACTAGAATATACATGAATAGTAAGGTGCTCAATGGTGGTTCTTTTATAGGGTCGTTTGGTGAACAATGTTTGTGTAGTGATCTAAATAAGCTTGAAATTTGTTCATAAATAGTTTCACTCATGCTTAAATTTTTGGAACTAATCTTGGGCTTGGTCTATAGAAAAAACCAAAAAAATATATCTCCCTCTAAATCTCTAATAAATGTGATTAATAGGGCATGATCCTACAGGTTGAGGCCATCACTTCCTCTGTCTGTTTGAAAATGATTTGTTAAAACCCTATATTTATACTATTCATGTGATCACTATTCGATAGATTAATTATCAATTGTAATGTTACATAATAGTCATTTAAATCCAATTAGATATAATAAAAAATGGAGTGCATGTTTTTTTATATCTACAAGGAATTTAAAATAAAAGAAATTTTATTCCTAAATGTTTGGGTCATCAAAACCTTCCCCCCTTAAAAACTTTCACCATCAATATTTCCTTTTCACAAATTAAAACTTATTATGGAAACTCTACATCATCACTTCATCAAATTTCCACGTTGCCACTTTAGATATGTGGTTTCCCCACAACACTTTAACAAGGATTATTGTATTATTTCGTATAACTTCTTTATCTACGATCTAAGATCTTCACCGACTTCTCTTCATAGGAGAGGTCATTCTTCCATGGTACCACCTCTGGTTTGAGTACATGTGATGGGTCTGGTATATACTTAATTAAGAGTGATACTTGGAATACATAATGTACTTGAGACAGGTTTAGTGGGAGTTATAGTCAATATTTCACTCCTCTGATGTGATCAAGGATCTCAAAAGTGTTGATGTATTTTGGGATAAGCATTCCATTCTTCCAAAATATCATAACTCTATTCCATAGAGATATATGGAGGAATACCATGTCTCTAACATCAAAATCTAGGTCTCATCAATGATTGTCAACATTGATCTTTTTTGACACGTAGAAGCGTTTATGTGCTATTGTATGGTATTAACTATCTCCACCATTTCATCAACTATTTCTGAACCTAGAAGATTCAGTCCCCCAAATTAATCCCAACATGCTAGTTTTCTTCACCTCTTCACATAATGGGCTTCATATGGTGCCATTTTGATTCTTGATTGGAAACCGATATTGTAAGGGAACTCCACAAAATGAAGATTATGGTCCCATCCACCTTGTAATTACATTGAGAAAGCTCTCAACATTTACTCTAGTGTTTGGATAGTATGCTCAGATTGGCCATCTGTTTGAGGCTAATAGGATATGAGGAAGTTGAAATCAGTTCTTATAGTATTAGAGAATATTCTAGAACATATCAGTGAATCATGGATCTTGATCAGACAAAATCGATAGTGGTACTCCATGCAACCCTACCAATTATCTAATGTATATCCATTCTGGTTGATCCAATGAGAAATCCTCTCAAATTCAAATGAATTGTGCAGTCTTTGTTAGACTATCCACAACAACCCAGATAGTATTGTTTCATTTGGATGTCTTTTAATGTCTGGTGACAAAGTTGACAATGATATTTTCCTATTTCCATGTTGGTATGGGTAATTGTTGCATCATCCCATTAAACATCTGCCTCTTAGCCTTCACATGCTGACATACTTGCAACATTTATTTATATTTAGAAATATCCTTCTCTGGGTTATCCCACCAATAAATATCCTAGAGATCATTATATATCTTCTTGTTTCCCGGTTGAATGGAGTAATTATAACTATGTGCATCTCCAAAAGTTCATTCTCTAACCCCAAATTTTATGGGACACATAATCCTGGCCAAAATATCATAATTATTTCTTCAATAACATTAAAATATGAGGATTTCCCTTTTCTGTTAGTTTCCACTTTCTTAGAAATTCCTACATCATATTTTTTAGCATCCTTTAACCATTCCAAAAGAGAAGTTTGAACAATCATTTGTAAAAAGATTAATGATGTTCCCTTATTTATGATTCCCATGTCCATCTTCATAAAATCTATGAATATTGGATCCTTTTCAATTCTCATCAATGATAGAATTTCTTGGTACTTAATACTTAGAGCATGTACCACCTTATTCAATTTCCCAGGGAGATGATGGATTGGGAAGTCATAATCCTTGATGAGCTCAAACCATATTCATGGGTTCAAATTCATCTCTTTCTATGTGAATATATATTTGAGACATTTGTATATATTCTATACAACTCCCAATAGAGATAATGCTTCCATATTTTCAATGCAAAGATCATTGTTAATAACTCCGAATCAGTTGTGGGATATTGTTTCTCATGAATTTTCATCTTCCATGAGGCATTGGAAATTACCTTTGCATTCTTCATCGACACACAACTCATGCCCTTATTTGAATCATTTCTGAAGATTTTGAAAATCCCCCAACTTTTGGGTAGTGTTAGCATAGGGGTAGTGATAATCATCCTCTTCATCCCCATGAGGCTATCTTCAAATTCACCATTCTAATAAAACCTGACTCCCTTTCGAGTTATCTTAGTTAGACAGTTTGAGAATCCTAATACATTTATCACAAATCAGTGATAATATGCAGCTAACCCAAGGAAGCTACGAATATCTGTCACAAATGTTGGCCATATCCATCCATAAATTTCTTTTTTCATGAAAGGATCTACAGATATCCAATTACTTGTGATGATATGCGTCGATAATTAGAATTACATTTACCAGAAATCACACTTGATGTACTATGCAAAGATATTCTCATTTCTCATGGTCTCTAGTATAGTTCATATATTCTCCTCAAGCTCCTCCTTGGTTTTGGAGTACATTAGAATATCATCTATAAAGGACAACAATTTTTTGAGGTAATCATTAAGGAATCTATGCATCTAATCCATGAATATTGCAATAGAATTAATGAGTCTAAAATGAATTAAAATAATGTCATAGTTCTTGTAACTTTTACATAATGAAATCTCGAGGATATCCTCCATCACCCTTACTTAATAATATCTTGTCTGCAATTCCACCATGGAGAAGAATTGTGCTCCATGTATCTGATCAAACAATTCATCAATTTTTGGAAGATGATACTTATTATTTATCATGATTTTTTTGAGATCCTGATAATCAATGCAAAGTCACATTGAACCATCCTTCATTTTGAGGAACATGACTGGTGCACCCCATGTTAAAGCTCTTGGGCATATAAACTCTTTTTTAAATTCTAATGTAGTTTTTTATTTATATCCTCAACCTCCAAAATATCAATTCTATATGGAGTCTGGGAAATTTTAAATTCCCTATGTATAATATCAATTGATAATTCATCATCTCTTCTAAGAGGAAGATAAGGAAATTCATCGGGAAATACATCAATGTATTCCCTCACAATAGGCATGTATTCAAGGATGATTCATTCCTTAGAATCAATCATTTTAGAATGATACACATGATCATAGTGAAGTAATATCCATTCTTGAGATGATGGTACTAGAGAGGATCCTTCCCCCTCCTTGACATTTTATAGAATCAGGGGTCTATTGTTTTGATGGAGAGTGATTTCTTTCTCGCGACAATTTATATTGGCTCTATGTTGGGAAATCCATCCAATGTCAAGAATTGCATCAAATTCCAACAGAGGGAGTATGATGTGATTTTCCAAAAAGTTCAATCCACAAATTATGATAGGGGGAGTTTTATATAGATGAGTTAATAATTTCCCCATTTTCTGTTTTCTCCAACATATATACCTTAATTATTTTTGGGGGTTTTTGGATTATTCTTGTAAACATTCTAGATATAAAATAATTCATAGAACAATAGAAGATAACCCTGTCCATTAATTTTTTAATCTAGTTATACATTATATGATATAGGCTTAGGGATGAGGAATTTTAAACTATTAAAAACAGAAATGGAAATCCAATGACAAAAAGGGATAACTTATAAATTACATTTTTCTACTTAACTTATGAATTTCTAAACTTTTATCTATGTTATCCATGATCTACTTCCTAACATATATTCTTGGAAACAGTTTTTGTCCATTAATAATGGATCGTTCAAAACATATGAATTTTTCAAATAATATACCTCGAGAGTGTCAAACCAAAATGCAACAAGGCCCGTTATCATGGAGCAGTTCTCGTTTGAGTCTATCACAAAGTGGAGTTTCTGGGTTTAACCCCAAGATACCTCTTTGATAGAGAATCCTATACTTATTCGTATCTAAACAGGTATTAATTTTATTGATAAACCACTTAATCTATATTCAAAAAAATTTATTGACACTTTTATTATACATAGTCTTATCCCTATGTCTTTCACTATATATTTCTACTCCAAATCCGAAAAATAACTAAACATCCATATAATACCCTCAATAACAACCCTGGTCTATATTACAGATTTAAACATGATTTATTGCATAAAATTTCACTTAATACAACGTGGAAGATTGAGTGGTCTAGGGTCTTTGGGGATTAGGAACATTTTATAAAAATTTAAAACAAAAACAACACATCTTTAATCAAAACTTTTTTTACCTGACCTCTATATTCCTTCATACATAGTAATGCATGGGATAACCTGAGGACATACATAAGAAAAGGGTGATCAATAAAGAATAGTAAGGGAATATACATCACATAACATGAGAATGAAAATACATGTTAGTCAACAGGGGTATCAATGGAGTACAAAATAAACATGAACTAAAAGGCATGATATAACATGATATTCATAACAAGGAAATGTGGCAACGTACAACTTGATATTAGCATGATCCAAGCGTCATTGAACATGGATTAGCATGATTAAATCCTTATTTCACTTAAATTATCTTGACTGAACCATCCTTTCACATGAATTAGCATGAGTAATCCCTAAGTTCACATGGTGTATCATGATACTAGACATTACACAATGCATTGGAGTTCTTTCAGGGCACACCCTTCACAATCATTTCGTTTTCATTTTTAAGTGTTCCACATAGATCATACAACAGGGATTCATTAAACATAATAATTTATTACAAGAGAAAAGAATGTTTATTACATAAATTTAATTCCCAAATAAAAATTTATGTAACCATAAAGGTGAATATACTTGATAGATAAATGGGTTTGGTATTCACTACACGGTGATTTTGGCATGGAAAATCGTGGTGTAATTTCGGAAGCAAAACAATTTCAAATAGAAATTCATAAAATGGGATGATGATAGAAAAATGGGTATTTTGTAATTAATACATGAAATGGATATTAAAGGTAACATGGTATATAATATCCCAACATATTAAATATAATTTTTATGCATAATATAAAATAAATTATTGAATGGAAATGGTAAAAGAGAAATTCCTTACGGAATTTCGGCATGGTAACTGGTGTACAAAGGGTGTGGATTAATGAGAGATAATGGGGTATATATTAATTAAAAAATATTAACGGAAGTATGGGAGAGGAGAGAAAACATACCCCATCATTTTTAATTGAAAATATTAGGATGTAACAATATAAGGAAACTTCGACAAAAATTGAGAAAGTTAAGAACACTTAAATTTATGTGTGATCACAAAGGCTTGGAGGAGGCTTATTAAGAGATTGGGGTGACTTAATAGAACTATATGGTGTTAGGGGAAGAGGTTAGTCAATATTAAAATACCTAGAGTAAAGATAAATGGGAGCTTGGGTGGGTTTATATAGGAAAGGACGAGTGTTTATTTAATATTATTTTTTTGGACACTACATAATTAAATATTTAAAACCACAAATCATCCCATGGTTTTGTCCATGTTTTCTAGAAAATGGGAGTTTATATATTATTTTAAATGTCTAGGGGAAAATGATATTAAAATAATCACCTTTCTTAAGTGGAGGTGAGTGACACTTTCAATGAAATGATTTTAAAATAATAAAATATTTTATTTGTCTTGGGGGATTCAATAAGGTTTTATAAAAATATAAAATAAACCTAAAATTGTATTTTATTAAAGTAAAACATAAATTTGGTTGAAGATAAATTTTAAGTTATTTTATTACATCAATGTTGGGTCATTATGAAAACATAAAACAAATTATATATTTATACGATATTTATTTTTTACCTAAAAAATCAAATTTCTCAGACAATTAGGAAAAATTTACTATTGGATAATTTTGATGTCATGATTCGAAAATTAATATTCATTTTATCTAAATAATTTTCTAAATATGTTAATTTTAACTTTTAAAATAAAAACTTATATTTAATGACAATTAACAGGTTTTGAAAAAAAAACAAATTTCAAGCATTAATTTAAATTACATTTGACTTCATAAAAAAATAGAAGATCATTTATATTTATTAAAATTAATTTAATAAAAATATTATATTAAAATTTTATTTAATTCAAAAATAAATTAATTCATCCAAATATATTTATCGATTAAATTTAAATATTAACCAAAAATACTATTTTTACTATAAAAAAATTACAAAGTAACAATAATAGGAAAAATATATTAAATATTCTATAAAATAATAATTTCATATCCATAATGATATGGAATTGTTACATATACAATTATTAAACCAACATATGACTTTAGATTAATTTGTGAAATGGTGGGGCTTTCATGGGGCTGTTCAGTGAATATATT
Source organism: Viscum album (assembly GCA_963277665.1). Classification (NCBI taxonomy): domain Eukaryota; kingdom Viridiplantae; phylum Streptophyta; class Magnoliopsida; order Santalales; family Viscaceae; genus Viscum; species Viscum album. The sequence goes on from OY728164.1 coordinate 487,933,771, forward strand.
TTGAGTAGTGATCTCGATGAGCTTGAACATCTCCCATAAATTGTTTCTCTCATTCTTAAGTTGTTGGATCTCAACTTGGGATTGGTCTAGGGAAATTTATATAATTGTTATCTCCCTTAGAAACTCTGATAAATTGGATTCATATGGACAATCTTACTGGTTGAGGTCATCAATTCATTTTTCTGTGCCAGAAGGATTTGTTAAAAACCTATATTTATACTACTCATGTGATCACTATTCAAAAACTACATTATTAATGGTAATTGTAATTTATGGTTATTTTAATACAAATGGATGCAACAAAACAAAATAAGTGAATTGGTTTTCTATATCCATAATAAATTTAAAATAATGGGAATTTTATTCATAAATGTTTATATTGTTACAAATATTGTATCTATATCAATGTAATAAACTATGAGAATTTAAACTAGGCTTCTGGGGTCCAGGTTGTTTTACACTACACTAAAGTTCAGTAATGTTTGTTTCTTACAATTATAAATCAAACAACATTCTCTAAAAAAAATTCTACTTAGTTCTGATTTTCTATCATTGAAATCATCACCCCAATAAGAATCATTAAATATATGAAATATTATATCTTAAAAAGTTTTATACAAATCACATGGGAATATGTTCCTAAATCGTATCTCATAATTCTCTTTTCTGTCATAATATGTTATTTTTTGGAACAATATGATATCTTTAAAAAAAATTTACAACATAAATGATGTCAATAATTGAATTAGTTAAATGGATAAAACAACCTCTCATATTTTTAAAAACATTATGATTCAAAAATTTCCCACCTTAATCTTTACTCATCATCATTCAAATTGAAATGGTATTTAAAAATAATTGAAATAATACATTAAAAACATTTTTAAAATCTCCCTGAAATATTTTTCTTGTGATTGAAAAATATATCCTTCTGTTTATTTCACTTGTAAGTCTATAAATAAGTCTAATTCTATGAGATTTAGAATATAAAAGTTGGTTATCTATTATCAAGGAAAATATTTATAGGTATTTTCTCCATCCCTTAAAAAAAATTATTTCATGAACGAAAATAATATTAATTAGGGTATCAATGTTCATATCCTGGAAATATAGGTTCATGTGAACATTCTATTTATAAACAAACACCTTTTTCAAGAAACTGTACTGTTTTGAGTACCAAGCTCCTAAAGTATGTTTCAACACGTACAAGGATCTCTTTAACTTAAATACCTTGGAATGATATTTTTTGTGTTAGAAATAATAACATTTCTCAATAAATAATTAATCTTTATTACCTTAACTTTCATATAGTATTAAATAGAGCTTTCTAATTTCTATTAATATTCTCAAATTTATCATATTTCTTTAATGTATGATATTTCATAAAGTTTCTTCCTACTAATCATTCCTCACCACATGATTATTTTGACACTTTAATCAATATTTTGGATCACATTCGATATTAATTTTTTCTTTTTTAGGGATGTATTTAATTTATATTGTAAAAAAATTCAAAAACCTTGGTCAAGATTTTTGGATTTTCATCAACTTTTACAACATAACAGTCCACCAACTTATGTAACCATTTATTCCAACATTTATAACAGATTTTTATTTTTGAGTATCCCAGTAAAATTCCTTCCATGTACATAGAAAACACATTTTTTTATATGTACGGTATTAATAATATCATCCCTCTAGAAAAATTAAAAATTTAAACTCAACCAGAAAACTTCTTCTCAATTCCCTTAACTCTCTTTTGCACTTTTCGGAAGTTCCATTATTGTGAGGGATATTTGGAGATCTATATTGATGATTAATTCAATTTTTATTTATATGTGACTCAAAATCACTAAATGTATACAACTTTATATTATTCATTCATATCATTAGTATAAAAACACCCAATCTTATTTAACTTCTCTTCTGAAAAATATAAAAATTTTCACAACCTCTTATTTATGTTTCATAATCCTGATATTTTTCACTCAAGATTAATCATTAAAAAAATTTATATGTTTAAAATTATCATTATTTTATTGATGTATCATCAACTCACAATGATCCAAATGTATAATATAAAGTGGTAAGGTACATTGAATTTAAACATTCTTATAGATTTTAAAAATATTCTTCCTTATCTAAAAACATCATCTTAATTCCATTAAAATGTTTTATTTTATTTTAAGGATTCTAAATTGGAATGTTTTTTCATAATATTATAACCAGAATTCACTATCCGAAGAAAGCACAATATTTTTTCTTCTTTAGCTCCCAAATTACATGATATACATGTTTCTCCGACCTAAAAGATATTTTTTATGGCTCTTTCTCCCTTGGTGCCAACATTAACATATTCCAGAATTTTACTAATATATGATTCTTTCATGAAAACAAATTCATTATAATAATAAAAATTTATCTCCAAAAAATAATTTAAATTTGATACCATTAACATATAAAACATTTTCATATTTAAATTTCATATAATCAATCTCTACAGCCAGTATTACTCTTTATTTAAGCGAATTTTTTTAAAAAAATGTAACTGATATTTCATTATGATTTTTAACTTATTCAATGATACTTAAATATTCTATCATATTTGAGTAATGACATTATCAATAATCCATAATGTTTTTCATTCCTTTAGATCTATCTCAATAATAAATGTTATTTATTCGATATTATTCTTTTTAACCTCCTTTAATTTTATAGGATATGAATTCTATCACAAAAGTATTGTTAAAATTATTTAGAAAAGTGACATATTTGATCATATCATCCAAAACATTCCACCGAGAAACCAAAAAAAAATTAAGAAACATTCTTGAATCTTTTGATTTTTTTTCCTTTCTTACATCCTATATTATTAGAAAGTTTCTTAATTTTTTTTCTTTTGTTTATCCCCAAAATTCATACCTACTTACAGGGAGTGAAATGTTGTAATAAAACATATTATATTTGTATCTAAATATATCACACCACAAACAATATCTATTAAAAATTTTCTTCAATATAAATAAGATATTTTACAATGATAATTTTTTGAGAAACATTATATATTTCAATTTTTGTTTCCTCATAGTGTGCGGAATATTTTAATAAAGGATGATTTGAACTTTTTTGATGTGATATATTTAGAAAAATCATGATGTTTTGGGACTTTACTATATAATTTAAATATTATCATATAATCTTTATCTGAAATTAGTTTTTCTAATCAGGTTTTAGGTAATTCTCTATCTAATGGAACCTTCTCCATTTGATAAAAAAGCATTACTTTAAGAATTTTCATTATCTGAATGAATTGTGTTCTAAATGAATTCATAATAAAATATTAATTTGGCTCATATTTTTCTAGTCATTCATATAATATTCTTTATTTCATGAATTTTCTTAGGCCTATGGACTTGAAAGTTGTTTGCCTGTTGTTTCTTCATTTCCCTGTAATGTCTGTTTTCTTCAAATCAACCTAAAAACCACTTGGTTTATTATTATTAGAAATGTTTTTCTGGTGACAACATTAATGATTTTATAATGTATTTCTGTCCAATATATCTTCATCTGGTCATCTATCTTTAGTATTTCTTCATCATAAATTTATTACATTAATCTCCATATAGTCTCTCAAAAAAAATTGCCCTATGAAATCACTATGCATAAACATTATATTGGAAACAGAATTTCATGTAGATGGTTAAATATATAGTTAAAAATACTAAATACTTTTTTCACATGAATAATTCATCATTTGATGTAAAAATTAGATTTCTCATTCTAATTTCTTCCATTGCATTAACATAATTAAAACTCATAATATAACATATCATTTCCTGGACTACTCTTTTAAATTTAAATATCTATTTAAGAAACTAAACAAACTCATTAAAAATATTCTTTAATTTATTCTGATAATTCATTTTCATTGATCATTACCATATTCATCTATTAGATTTGTGAAATTCTCCCATTTTAAAAACATAGAAGATTTCAATCGATATATTTTCTTATAGAAATGTCATCTAATAAGTTTTTCTAGTAAAGATCATAAAAAATTTATTTGGAATTTTATCCCCTTATACAAACATATAGTTTTCTCATCATATTATTCATGATGTTGGAAGAATTGAATATAAAATTCTTCATCATTTGATTTAGTATGAAATGTTTCTTAAAAACGTTTATTATACAATCTCAAAAAACATCATAATCAAACTTTATAAGATAACTTTTTTCACCTACACTATCAGCTATTTTTCAAAAACATACTCAAAATTATTTCATGTCCATAAAATAAAATCCTTTGTTGGGATAAAATAAAAAAGTATTTTCATTAACTTATAAAATATTTTAATAATTTAATTAATAAAACTTTATTAAAATCATGTTCGTGGGGATAAATACTTTGTATTTCATGCAATATTTAGTTTTATATTCTAGGTAGTTGTACCGTGATCATAGTTCCATAAAATTTATTCTTTTAGGGTAATTTTGTATTATTATAATATTATTTTTTAACCCTTATTTACCGGATTTACCCTTTAACCATGGTAAATAAAATATTTACTGCAGTAATTATTCAAAATGTGTAAAAATAAAAGTTACCTATTTACATAATTTGGACATCCTGATTCCAAATATGGAATCCATTTTCCTAAATTCAAAACATAGAAGTGGCAGAAATTAATTTAAAATTAATTCCCGCTGTCAAAACAAAAAGCGTGTTTTTAAGAGATAATAACTATCAAAAGATTGACACTTGTTTATGTTCGGTTTAATTGTAAAATTATGTCCAATGATAAACATTAAATTGAATGGTAAAAATATATTTTAAATATACTTTAAAACCACTCAAATTCATAATTTATCACTATTAATTATTCTGATTAAAAAAGTTGTTTTTAATTAAAATTTAGTAATTTTCACTATTCATCAAAATATGAAAGTTATCCGAAATGTACCAAAATTTCACCTTAGGCTAAATTCGATATTCCAAATCCAAAAATGAAGTCCATTTTCAAATATAAAATATATATAATTTCAAAAAGTAGGTGTTACTATTCATAACGGCTAGTTTGATTAGTTATGGTGTGTTAGAACTCGGTATTGCGTACAACACACGCTATCACATTATTCAAAGAGAAGCGTACCGTAGAATCTTGGGGTGTTACATTCTCCCCTCCTTCAAATAATTGCGTCCTCGCAATTTCTAGGGTATTACTGCATAAAAAGACTCGGGTGGTTCTTCATCATAAGTTCCTCGGGTTCCCACGTTGCCTCTTCCATCTTATGGTTTCTCCACAAAACTTTTACTAGACGCGTCGTCCGGTTTCTCAGTACTTGTTCTCTTGTATCAAGAATCTTGACGGGCTCTTCACAATAAGACAGATCGGGTTCCAGTTCTAATTCCTCATAGGTGAGTACATGCGTTGGATCAGGCATGTATTTCCTCAATAGAGATACGTGGAACACATCGTGAACTTTGGAGAGACTTTGCGGCATTGCCAATCGGTAAGCTACAACCCCAATTCGTTCTAGAATTTCGAAAGGTCCGATGTACCTGGGACTCAATTTACCTTTCTTACCAAAACGTATGACTCCCTTCCACGAAGATACCTTCAGGAAAACATGATCACCGACTTGAAATTCCAAATCCTTCTTTCGATTATCGGCATAGCTCTTCTGCCTACTTTGAGCTGCTCTGATGTGATTTTGGATTACCTTCACCTTTTCCATCGTTTCCTCCACCAGTTCTGGACCTAAAAGTTTTCTTTCACCGATGTCATCCCAACAGGTTGGTGTACGACATCTCTTTCCGTATAACGCTTCATATGGTGCCATCTGAATACTTGAATGGAAGCTATTGTTATAGGAAAATTCTACCAGAGGTAAATATTGATCCCACATACCCTGAAAGTCAAGTGAGCAAGATCTCAACATGTCTTCTAAGGTTTGAATAGTCCGTTCTGATTGTCCGTCTGTCTGAGGGTGGTAAGCAGTGCTCAAATGAAGTTCAGTATCCAGGTATTTCTGAAGACTTTTCCAGAATCTTGAAGTAAAACGGGGATCACGATCAGAAACAATTGATAAGGGTACTCCATGAAGTCTCACAACTTCATTAATATATAGTCTTTCTAGACGTTCCAGGGGTAGATATTCTCTTATAGCAAGAAAATGTGCTGACTTGGTAAGACGATCAACAATAACCCATATTGCATCGTTCCTTCTAGGAGTCTTTGGTAGCCCCATGACAAAGTCCATCGTAATGTTGTCTCATTTCCACTCCGGTATGGGAAGAGGTTGCATGACTCCTCCAGGCTGTTGCCTTCCAGCTTTCACTTGTTGACAAACCATACATCTTGACACAAAATCAGCAATCTCCCTCTTCATGTTGTCCCACCAAAAATGTTCCTTCAAATCTCTATACATTTTGGTGCTCCCAGGGTGTATAGAGAAATTGGAACTATGATCATCATCTAGCAATTCCCTTTTTAGATCAGGTAAATCGGGAACACAAAGTCTCTTCCCGAATTTCAAAATTCCATCTTCATACACAAAGTCTCTCAATCTCCCATCATTCACAGCTTTAATCTTCTTCTAAAATTCTTTATCATCGTTCTGAGAACTCTTAATCCTTTCTAGTAAAGATGGTTTGGCAACCATTTGAAAAAGCGTTGATGTTTCACCTTCCCTGGTTATTCCCATGTCCATCTTCACTAGATCCATGAAAATTGGATCCCTTTCAATTCTCATCATGTTCAGAACTCCATGGTCTTTTCTGCTCAAAGCATCTGCTACTTTGTTTTCTTTCCCCGGGTGGTAGTGTATCGTACAATCATAATCCTTGAGTAATTCAAGCCATCTCCTTTTCCTCATGTTGAGTTCTTTTTGTGAGAAAATATACTTCAAACTCTTGTGATCAGTATAAATCTCACATTTTTCACCATAGAGGTAGTGCCTCCATATCTTCAAAGCAAAGATCACAGCTGCTAACTCGAGATCATGAGTAGGATAGTTTTGTTCATGAATTTTCAACTGTCGTGATGCATAGGCAATAACTCTATCATTCTGTATAAGGACACAACCAAGTCCTTTCTTTGATGCATCACTATAAATAACGAACCCATCATTCCCCGATGGTAGAGTCAATATAGGAGCATTGACTAATCTTCTCTTCAGTTCTTCGAAACATTCTTCACACTCTTTTGTCCAAACAAATTTAACCCCTTTACGTGTGAGCTGCGTTAATGGGTTAGCCAATCGGGCAAAATTCTGGACGAAACGTCGATAATAACCTGCCAAGCCAATAAAACTATGTACCTCAGTTATACTCGTAGGTGCTGGACATTCTTGGATTGCCTTGGTCTTAGAAGGATCAACAGAGATTCCATCTTTAGAGACAATATGGCCAAGAAAAGAAATCTCCTGAAGCCAAAATTCACACTTGCTAAACTTCCCATATAATTCATGCCTCCTCAGAGTCTTCAAGATAATGCGCAAGTGATTTTCATGATCTTCGTAGGTTTTGGAGTATACCAATATATCATCAATAAATACCACCACAAATTCATCGAGATACTCCTTGAAAACTCTATTCATCAGATCCATGAATACAGAGGGTGCATTAGTCAATCCAAACGGCATTACAGTAAACTCGTAATGCCCGTACCTGGTTCGAAATGCTGTTTTCGGAATGTCTTCCTTCTTCACACACAACTGATGGTATCCAGATCGAAGGTCAATCTTTGAAAAGTATTGAGCTCCATGCAGTTGGTCAAATAAATCATCAATACGAGGTAGGGGATACTTGTTCTTTATCGTTATAGCATTGATCTCCCTGTAGTCGATACATAACCTCATAGATCCATCTTTCTTTTTAACAAAAAGAACAGGGGCTCCCCATAGAGAAACACTAGGGCGAAGAAATCCCTTATTACTCAATTCCTCTAGTTGTTTTTTAGTTCGACTAACTCTACAGTGGCCATTCTATAAGGGGTCTTCGATATAGGCCTTGATCCAGGAATCAAATCAATGGAAAACTCAACTTCTCGTTCTGGAGGATGTCCAGGTAAATCTTCTGGAAATACATCTACAAATTCTTTCACAACAGGTACATACTCTATTTGAACATTCCTTTCCTCACCCGCAGTTATTTCATTCTCTTCCTCCCCAATAATTGAATTAAGTTGAGCTACTGGGGGTGGATCTAAATAAGAATTAGGTGGTGATGATTCTGCTCTAAAGATAAGGTGTTCCTTATCATTATCATCAAGAATCTTAACCACTTTCTTCTTACAATAAATCTTCGCATCATAGTCCGAAAGCCAGTCCATACCGAGGATTATATCAAACTCAATCATAGGTATGACGATGAGATCAGCAGATAAAGAAAATTTATGTGCTCTAATGGGGACTGATTCACAAAACTCTGATGCAACGATACTTCCCTTAGGAGTTTTAACTGACAACTCCCTTATTAAATAAAATTGGAAATATCTAATTTTCTTAGCAAACTGGGAAGATATGAAACAATGCGATGATCCAGAATCAAATAATGCATTTGCTAAACTTGAGGAAACCATTAAATTACCTGCCACAACCTCTTTCGGAGCTTCTACCTCAGCAGTAGTGATAGCATAAGCCTGGCCTTGATCCCTCGGCCTTTTCTGAGGTAAGTTCTCCTGACGCTTAGGGAATGCATTTGCATAATGCCCCATCTCCCTGCAATTGTAGCACTAAACGTTGGTAGCTTCCTTCTTCCCCTTGTAATCATGAGCTTGGTGGCCTTTTTCACCACACTTGTAACAGACTCCCATTCCCTTCAAGCAAGTACCAGGATGTTTCTTCCCGCATTTGCCACAAGATGGATATTCAACCTTTCCCTTCTTCCCCTTATTTCCATTCCCAGATTGATCAGCAGGTCTCTTCTTCTCTTGCTTTTCTTTAAAGTCATAAGACTTAGAGAATTCCTTTTCGGTCTTGATAGCACATGAGACAATGTCTTTGCACGATGAAAAGGATTGTGAGACTAATGCTCGACGGAGAAATGGTTTTAACCCATCAAAGAAACGATCAATCTTACTTCTTGGGTTGCGAATATAATCTCCAGCATACCTCGCTAACCTTGTAAAGTTAGCCTCATACTTTGTGACATTCTCATCCTCCTTCTGTCTCAGACTCAGAAATTGCCTTTCCATATCTGCTCGATGGTCGCGAGGGAAGTATTTTTCTAAAAACAGATCTTTGAACTCCCTCCATTCCATATTTGATACTTCATCATCTTCCTTCATGTTCTGAATCAATGACCACCATTGATCAGCATCTCCAGTGAGGCGGTAAACTGCCATGATAACTTTTTCCCTTTCACTGCTCCCCAAAGCCTGAAATATTTTCTCTAGGGAATTTATCCATTGCTCAGCTACTAAAGGACTTGTATTCCCATTGAACGTTGGTGGTTGTTGCCTCATGAATCGATCTAACATTGATCCTCCATGCTGCGGATCAGGGTGCTCCATACGGGTAAGGTTATTATTCATAACCTGAGTAAGTTGTCCCAGTATGGTGATTAGCTGATCGGCACCAGTTGCATCACCAGCCCCACTATAATTATCTTGAGCAGGAGGGCAATCCCTACATGGAGTGCGTGCATTGATACGGTTTCCATTTCTTCCACTAGGCGCCATTTCTAAACAATGGCATAAACTAGATCAGTTTATGAATCAAAATACATAATCCCATACTTATAAAACACTTAACATAAATTGAACAATTTATGGATATAATCCATAATCATAAAAATGTTTTCTTTGAGGAAGTGTATACTCATAAACCCTTAATAATGATTTGTAAAGATAGTGAGAGTTATCCTAAGCATATCCCCCGGGAGTGTCGTAACCAAGAGTGCAGCAAGGCCTGTTGTCGTGCACCAGTTCCCGTTCGAGTCTAGCTCAAAGCGGTGTTTTCGGGTTTTACCCCTAGGTACATCTGTGCCAGAGCCGCCTCTACCTGCTCGTATCCAGACAGGGATGTATTGCTCGGAAAACTCACAAAATCTCTACAATACCAAAATTCTAGGAAGTTATTCTATACTAATCCTCAAAGTTCATCTTAGGTCTACGTGCTCTAATCAGAGTTTATCTAAATCTAGCTTCCAAGGTTTGTACTAAACTTCCTCTGATACCAACTGTAACGCCCCGACCCCAGTTACCCAGAGTCGGTGCATTATTACATAACATTGGCATGATCACAAGAAAGATCAAATCTCGAAATACCGATTGGTTTAGTAGCCTTGGAAACACTAGATATATTCATAAGTTTTACATTACATCATAAAATGAAAAACTACTACAACAACATAATGTTTCCACAATCCACACTATAATCCCCTTACAATATCCCTGCAGGTCATTCATAACTTACATCTTCACATCCTGGGAAAAATAAAACATAGAAAAGGGGTGAGCTCAAATGCCCAGTAAGGATAACAATATAGCAGAACATTCAAAAATAAGCATAAACATTTAATGCAATAAATTACTAAAACAAAAGCCTTTTAAACTTGAACTTCAACATAGTATGGCAAAAGTAAAATGAAATAATGCCATTTACTTGTTCACATGGATATTCTACTAATCGAATAATCACATGCAAAATCAATAACCACTTTCATAATATTGGAATGCATAATGCCAGACTATCATAACCACATAGCCAAGGCCTCGTGCCAAGACTACAAATAATATTTTGTCAAGGCCTTGTGCCAAGACACTAGTTTGTCTCATGAGACCTACCGATGCATCGAGGAGCTATAGCGGGCTCCACCCATCACTTATTAAGTCCAATGCATTCCCATATGAAAAGGTTTAAACATAACATAAACATTCGTATTAAAACTAGCATACGAAATGTCAATAATTTCACCATAAACTATGAATGGTATAAAAATAGAACATCCATAGTCAAACATATCACAAAACCTTCAATACAATATAGAAGTTTTGTATCATAATAAATCAACTTCAAATAATCTTAAAATCCGTCAAAGGATGTTGACATAGATGAAATCAAAATTCTTTTTAAAGAAATATCTCCTTTTATTTTGAAATCATTTAATATCCATATAAAATAAAACATTTTATTTGAAAATATTCTTATAAGCTTCTAAGTAAAGCTTTGAAGATTTTATAACGGCGTAAAATTACCGCACCCGCCGTATAAGTTAAAAAAACATTCTTACCTCAATTCTGTCGAAAAGGTTAAAAAGGACCTTGTTTTGAAAACGACGGAAAGATTCCTTTATAAACCTCTTATAAAAAGTCAAACAAGGGTATAAATGACTTTAACCCATATTCTTGTAAATAGTAAAAATGTTTTGAAATACATTTTTAAGAAACATGGATGTGGATGATAAAGATATCCCAGTAGATTATTACGTATAAACAACCTCGGATAATGAAGAGATTGTGAAATAACCCTTACCTTGTACTTTTCCTTGGTTGGGGTAGGTTAACCTCCTGTATAATGGTGAAATAATTGTTATTAAATTATACAAGAATCATATACATTAATATGATATCATATATGATCTTTTAATATTGATTTGATAATAATATCTTAGTATTATCGATGTTTCGGGTGTGAACTTACTTGTTTGGTTTTGTATGTTTTGTTACGTAAGACATGTTTGTAAAGGATAAGTTGTATATTATTTAAATCCAGAATGGTATCAAGTCCTTAAACATAATTTTTAAATCATCAAATGATAATTATACTTGAATGGATATGATGGAGAATGAATCTCATCGCGTTCGTGGAGACGGTAGTCCGTACGTACGCACGAACGCTACTTCCATTTAATTTTTATTTTAAAAGAATCGAATACAAATTATACATAGGTATATTTCTATTCCAGTATAATATAATATTTTATACATGTTACTTAAGTTCATTAACACCATCCTTTATACGTTCCATGTGTGGTATGAACGAGTCATATCATTTTAAGGGGGCGGTAGTCCGCACTTCCTCAAATGAAATTATCGTATGTATATACAACATGAAACGAATAATGGTATGAAATAAAATAGAATTACAGAAGCTTATATATAAAATATATATCATTAATATCATATTTAATTATAGTGCCATCATAATGGCCACCATGAGAGGCGGTAAGATGTATTTGAACAATCATCGTTTCGTGAGGCGTTAGTTTGCCATCCACAGAAACATTATGTTCATCATCCATTAGATGGAGTTGTGTGTATGTGTAGTTTTAATACTTCTTATAACAACATCCTAGTATATTGAGGATACTGGTGTTGTTACAAAAGAAAGGAAATAAAAAGATTTTGGGGGTTGGAGAAGCAAAATAAATGAAAATAATTTAAGAGAAATCGTTACCTTTAATTTAGGTAACTCGCTTTGGTTGGAACCAAAGGACTTCTTGAAATGATTTATGCCTAAGGGAAAGCTTCAAGGAGGAGGAGAGGGATGTGGGGAGCTTAGTTGGGCAGAGTTTGGACGAGCCAAGTGGCTTGAGTGGTGTGAGGAATGAGTAGAATTGGTCTCCTTTTATAAGGGAGAAGAGGGGCTCTTTAGGAAAGAGTGAAAGTATTACTTTATAATATAATTATATTCGGTTTATAATGGTCCAAAAATCATTGAGGTCGAAGATAAGATGACTCATATTCTAAATAATATCAACCAATAAGAATTGGACAGGTTTTAGAAATATTTTAATCATTATAATCTTATTTATTTAAATGATTTATTAATGAGGTAAACATTGCATCATTATTGTGTCATTAATAATTTAAATTATTTGATGTCTAAAAATTATAAATAAAATATCATTATGTAGGAAATCGTTTTAGCTTTCTAATGAATATTTATAATCTAAAATCCAACATGTATAACCCTATGTAAAAATTGTTCTTCTAAAAGATGTAAGCTTATGCCATTTTTATTTTTATTTTAACTTTATTAATATAAAGTGTCCCTACCACATACAAGTGGCTCCAAGGGGTCCCCAAATTGACCCAAGGATGCTCATGGTCGGGTATGTGTCCACAAATAAGGTTAGGACACGTTTTAGGGTAATTTTGTATTATTATAATATTATTTTTTAACCCTTATTTACCGGATTTACCCTTTAACCATGGTAAATAAAATATTTACCGCAGTAATTATTCAAAATGTGTAAAAATAAAAGTTACCTATTTACATAATTTGGACATCCTGATTCCAAATATGGAATCCATTTTCCTAAATTCAAAACACAGAAGTGGCAGAAATTAATTTAAAATTAATTCCCGCTGTCAAAACAAAAAGCGTGTTTTTAAGAGATAATAACTATCAAAAGATTGACACTTGTTTATGTTCGGTTAATTGTAAAATTATGTCCAATGATAAACATTAAATTGAATGGTAAAAATATATTTTAAATATACTTTAAAACCACTCAAATTCATAATTTATCAATATTAATTATTATGATTAAAAAAGTTGTTTTTAATTAAAATTCAGTAATTTTCACTATTCATCAAAATATGAAAGTTATCCGAAATGTACCAAAATTTCACCTTAGGCTAAATTCGATATTCCGAATCCAAAAATGAAGTCAATTTTCAAATATAAAATATATATAATTTCAAAAAGTAGGTGTTACTATTCATAACGGCTAGTTTGATTAGTTATGGTGTGTTAGAACTCGGTGTTGCGTACAACACACGCTATCACATTATTCAAAGAGAAGAGTACCGTAGAAGCTTGGGGTGTTACAAAGATATAATGGATATTCCAAATTCAAAAATTATTTCTATTTTACAAAATTCCCAACATATAAGTTGCATTAATTAATTTTATAATTAATTTCCATTGTCACAACAAATAGCGTGTTTTTAAGAGATAATAACTATCAAAAGATTAACACTTGTTTATGTCTGGTGTAAATGTGAAATTACATCAAATGACCAGTATTGTATTGAATTGTAAAAATATATTCTAAATATACTTTCAAAACACTCAAATTAATAATTTATCACTATTAATTATTTCGATTAAAAAAGTTGTTTTTAATTAAAATTTAGTAATTTTTACTATTCATCAGAAAATAAAAGTTATCCGAAAAGTACCAAAATTTCACCCTATGCTAATTTCGATATTACGAATCCAAAAATAAAGTCCATTTTGATAAAATAAAATTTAAAAAATTTCAAAAAGTGGTTATTACTATTCATAACGGCTAGTTTTAATAATATTTTCATAGCATATTGCAGTTTAGTGAAACTCGTTTTTGCGTACTACACACGCTAACGAGGAAGGTCGTGATTGTGTGTAATGGAAGGAAATTCAAGGATGCATGTTTTGAAAGCTTCTTTTGGTGTATCGTACAACAAAAGACATTAATGAAATTAAAAAAAAATATTTTTCATAAACTTTCGGGGTGTTACACTGTCCAGATGGGTGGGGGATGTCCAAGGGGTGTCCAAGTGTGTGGGGTTGTCTAGTGGGGTGGGGGGGGGGGGGCGTCCAGGGTTTCCATGGGGGTGGGAGGGTGTCCAGGAGGTTGGGGGTATTCAAGTGTGTGGGGCTGTCTAGTGGGGTGGGGGTGGGGGGTCTCAAGGGTTGTGGGAGGGCTGTCTAGTGGGTTGAGGGGGGGGGGGGTGTCCAGGGTGTCTTTGGGGGTGAGCTGTTGTCCAGGAGGGTGGTAGGGATATGTCGGGGAGTGGGGGCTATCCAGGATGGTGGGGGGGGGGGGTGTCTGGGGGTGTGTGGGTGTTTAGGGGGGTGGGGTTTCTAGGGGTGTGGGAGGGTTGTCTAGTGGGGTGTGGGTGTCCATGGTGTCCATGGGGGTGGGTGGGTTTCCAGGAGTGTGGGAGGGCTATCTAGGGGGTGGGGGCTATCCAGGAGGTTGGGGGTTGTCCAGCTGGTGTCCGGGGGTGAGGGGGGTGTCCAGTTTGTTGGGGGTTTCCAGGGGTGTGGGAGAGTTTTCCATTGTGGTGGGGGGGGGGGGGTCTCCAGGGTGTCCATGGGGGTGGGAGCATGTCCAAGAGGGTGGGAGGGATGTCAAAGGGGTGGGGGATTCCTAGGAGGGTGGGGTGTCCAAGGGGGTCTAGGGGTGTGTGTGGAGGGGGAGGGTGTCCAGTGGGGTTGGGGTATTTCTATGGTTGTGGGAGGGTTTTCCAGTGGGGTGGGGGTGTCCTGGATGTTCATGGGGTTGGGAGGCTATCTTAGAGGGTGGGAGGCCTATCCATGGGAGTGGGGGCTATTCAGGAGGGTGGGGGCTCTCCAGGGGGTGTCTAGGGGTGGGGGTGTCCCAGGGGTGGGGGGTTTTCAGAGATGTATGAGTGCTATCTAGTGGGGTGGGGGGGTCCAGGGTGTCCATGGGGTTGGAGGGTGTCCAAGTGGGTGGGAGGGTTGTCTAGGGGTGCGGTGGCTGTCTAGGAAGGTGGGGGTTGTCCAGGGGTGTGGTGGTTGTCTAAGAGGGTGGGGGTTGTCCAGGGGGTGTCTAGGGGTGTGGGGGTGCCCAATGGGGTTGGGGTTTCTAGGGGTGTGGGAGGGTTGTCTAGTGGGATGGGGTGTCTAGGGTGTCCATGAGGTTGGAAGGGTGTACAAGAGTGTGGTAGGGCTATCTAGGGGAGTGGGGGATGTCCAGGGGGTGTCTAGGGGGTGTCCTGGTCGGTTGGGGGGGGGGGGTTCAAGGTAGTGGGAGGGTTTACCAAGGGGGTTGGGGGGGGGGGGGGTTCCAGGGTGTCAATCGGGGATGGGAGGGTTTCCAAGAGGGTGGGAGGGATATCTAGATGGGTGGGGGATATCCAGGAGTGTGGGGGCATTCCATGGGTGTTCAGGGGTGTCGAGGGGTGTCTAGTGAGGTGGGGAGTTTCCAGGGGTGTGGGAGGGCTATCCTGTGGGGGTGGGTGGGAGGGATGGTTGGTATGGTTTTGGACTATTTTTGGTCTTTTTTAGGTCTTCTTGGATGGGCATAGTTGTGGTTGAACAGTTTTATTAAAAAAATTGTTTTTACGTCGATTAGTTTATAACAGATGTAAAAAATTCATGGGAATGGGTTTTAATATCGGTTAATTTAAATTCAACGTAACAAATGCATGGAAATGGGTTTTTAGGTCGGTTATAAAATCACCAGAATAATAAATGGAATCTAATAGTTTTTTATGTTAGTTATTTTATAACCAATGTAGTATATATGTTTTCACGTAGGTTATTTTTTAACCAGCATGAAAAAACACTTGGCAGACAGGCGTATCACGTCGATTATTTATATAATCGGCATGATAAAGGATTTGGAGGCATAGTTTAATATGTAGATTAATATATAACCAACATCATAAAGTATATATCATGTTTTTTATTTAAAAACTGATGTAATTAATCATGACTCCAAATCATTTTCCATGACGGTTTTTTAGGAACCGACAAGGAAAATGCTTTGGATTTTTGGTTTTTATGTCGATTTTAAAATAACCATAGTAAAAAACAATATTTATAATGTCTTCGGTAATAATGTCGACTATAAAGTCGACATAAAAAAATTAAAAATTACCACTATAAAGAAATGTTTTCTTTACCAGTGCCAGGGGAACTGGAAATCAAATTTGGAAAGTGTTTTGGAAATGAACAGAATTGGGAAAATGGAAGGGAATGAGAAATAAGAAGATGAATATGAGTTCCTTTATATTCTATTTGTTTATTATATAAGGAAGATGCACAATATTATTTATATGATTTCATATGGTAATAGAGATATATATTGGAATGAAATAATAATAAGAGAATATGGAAGAGAAATGATAATATGGAAGAACGAGGTATGCTTCGTGAACATATTATTTCTACTGTTTATGAATGTCCTAATGAAATTATTATTGATATTCTGATGAACAATGTGTGTGTTTGTGGTTGTTTTGTGTTGATAGGACCCCCATAAACTATCAGTCTAATGTGAGTGAGTAAATGATGATATTGTGGTAATAATAGAAAGGAATTGTAGAATCTATAATGATAATGGATTCATGAATAATTTATCATAAATAATCACAAATATATATATAAAAAGTCATTATATCTCTTTTTTCACACTATTTACTTATAGGTGGTTTCTTATGCGTGCAAGAAGATAAAAATGAAGATTCACGTGGTCATCATCAAAAGCATCGTGCCTTTAGGTTGATGTAAGTTCCTTCTTTCTAACCCTTTAATTTTAACTCTATAATAGCTTGAGTATTTTAAAAAATTGTTTTCATTATTTTATAATGTGTATATGCTATAAAATTGGTTGTGTCTCTTTGAAATGACATTTTCACTTGTTTTAAAAGCTTTATATAAGCCTTCATCATGGACTAGTAGAATGTTTCAGCCAATTCAATAGTAGAAAATGAAATTTCATTCAATTTAGAGATGAAAGTGCCCTCATTTTGAGAAAACATGAACCAGGTATTCTCATAAATATCTAAAACGTAAAGAAAATATTTGTTTTCATTTCATCAAACACAAACAACTGGCCTTGAAAACATGACATTTTATTTAGTAACATCATTGTGAAACACCTGACCCAGAAAAAGATAGAATTCAACCTATTCAAATAAAACCATGTAGGCATGATTCATGGTGTGACTAGTAGTTTCACACCATGAATCTCTAGCCCTGGGAATTTCATGGCATGAACTGAGATTCACAACTTGAAATGTTTTAGATAGGGGGTTGACCCCTCAACAAACCCCATTCATGTCCTAAACCCGATGGGTCCTAGCATAAAAGGATATGATATTTTAATTTTAGTTAATTTTCACCAGGAACCTACGTTAACATCCACCTAAATCTTAGAGGTTCCAATAAGGGACTAAAACCAAATCCCAAAATTCCATTTAGGAACATCTAATGTTCATATTTCTGATCCAAATCCAAATTTAATCAACAACCCATGCTTAATTTAAAAAACAAAAAAAATTCCAAAAAATGAAATCAGAAAGCTGACTCCCATTGAAATTTTAGGGTTGTATCACAAAACTATTTACTTCCTCCATCTTGCTCCCACTTTAAGAATGGACTCAACTATGATGTGATTCACCTTAGATCACTCAAGAACCATCATGAGCCCGATTCCAATTCACTAACTCCACTCAACACCACATCTGAACTTCAATTCTAGTTTTACCCAATGAACTAGATAAGATAGGATCTTCCCACACACTAGCATCAATTTTTCACCTCAATCGTTCAATAATCATCCTCACTACAACAACGACCCATATGAAATTTGGTTAAGTCACCCACAACTATTATGATCTCCCCATAGGAGTACAATTATCATTGACCATCCAAACAAAACGCATGGTCTCTGTTGCCCATATTCTATCCATCTTAATTGCAATGAATAGATGTGGATGACCCACTTATCCCTAAATTCCATTATGAAATCTCTATTTCCACTGACTCTCGGATCACCATAGATCATTCATGCCATCCAATGATAGTCAATAGTTCGCTCCCCACCCAATGGCTTCCCACACATGGTCATATGGGTTCCCATAAACCAATACTCAACCGCTGATCCAAATGGGACCTATCAGCAAACCTCACTGACATTACACCTTCCAGAGACCAAAAACTCTGGCTATTGGGGGGGGGGGGGGTTGTTTCATGGGGTTGGTGTGAATGGGGTGGGTAAGGCTGTGTAGGGGGTAGGGGGAGGGGGTCCAAGGGGTGGGCTGGGTGGTGTGCTGGGTTTTTTTTGCAAGTGGTAGGTTAGGGTGCAGGGGGTAAGAATGGGGGGGGTTAAAGTGTGTAGGGGGTGGGTAGGGGGTGTCTGCCAAGGGGTGGGGTGGGCATGGTCAGGGGGAGAAGGCTGTGATGGGGACGGGGTGCAGGGGGGGGGGTCCACGGGGTGTTCATGGGGGTAACTTTCCTTTTTTTTAATAATGTCTTCCCAATTCATAGAATAATAGTACCTGCCTAAAACTACTGTTATTTTATCATAAAAGTGGCTTCCCCATCGCCATCCACCATAGATAGGCTCATGTAACTTGGTAAGGTTTTGGAGTGACCGTAGGCATCACAACAAAACTTCTCCCTGATATACAGAGCTGTTAAAACATTTCCAACTCATTCATGCCTTTCCAATGATAGGGTTTCTTCTATTCATTCCTTTCCAATGATAGTGTTTCTTCTATTGTGACCTCTCTAGCATACTATTCAGTAAATAGAACCCAATTATTTGGTGAAGATATACAACACATGATCGTGAGTACCATCAAATTTAAGTAGTATGTCATTATTATCCACTTTATCCTCTAAAAAATTATAGTGGATCTCAATTTTTTTCTTGTGAGCATTGTAATAGATTATTTTCTATTTTTATAGCACATTTTTATGTCTCATTAAATCATTATTGGATATTTCAACAATTTTTGATGTATTTCAACTAATTCCTTATCGATATAACTTCATCCAATGATTCATGGATGAACCATTTGAGAATGACTTCATCATATATATTTATAGAAAATATCAATTGAACTCCAAATGATAACCTGCCGCTTGATGATATATGGATCAACACATGAAATATTTTTTTTCTATCGCACATTAGTTCAGTTGGAGAAATGTTTTTTCCCTAGACGTGGTGCATTTTTTCTATTATTGTTGGTTATATGACTATAATATTCTTCTTTGTTGAGTTATATTATTTGTGAATTTTCTAAGATGTTTTTTACCCAAATTTTAGGGAATTAACACTACTATGTTCTACCTTGTGTTGTAGGTACTTGTGTGCTGGTTCCAGAGTTATTTGATGGTTTGTCTTATAGGGAGACTCATGTATGTGCAGTTATGTGTTTTTTTATATTTGGAGTTGTTTAATTCTTAGTATGTATGTATCTTTAGTGTATAATTTAATTTGGATAGTGAGTACCACGTCGTTATTCTATGTGATAACCAGAGTAACTCATTATCATTTTGTTACATTGTTTTTAAACCCATGAAATATATTTAGTGTCTAGGAAATTTAAACAATGGCTAGTCGATCCTATTGACCTGATACAAGTCAATGGGTTTGGATGATTGTAGGGAGGGGGACTGGTAGGAGCAGGGTAGGGGAGGACTTACAAGGGCTGGGGGAGGGGAAACATGTAAGGTGGGGGACTAGTAGGGGGTGGAAGGGGTAGTGGAGGTGACAAGAAGTGGGAGGGGGAAACTTGCATGGGTGAGGGGACTGGAAGGGGGTGGAAGGGGGACTAGTATGGGGAGGGGGACTGGTAGGGGAAGGGGAGGGGAGACAGTCAGGGTGGGGGGGGGGGGGGGGTAGGACTGGCTGGGGGAGGGCGGGAACTGGTAGGGGGAGGGGAAACTAGAAGTGGGGAGAGGGGGACTAGAATGGGTGCAAGGAGATGGGTGGGCGGGGGTAAGGGGGTGGCAGGGGGAGGACAAGGTGGGGTGGGAGACTAGTAAGGGGAACTAGAAGGTGGGGACGGGTAACTTGAAGGTGGGGAGGGGGTAAATGGCAGGGGTGAGGGATGGCAATTTGAGGGGGTGTTATGGAGGGGAGGGGGCTGTCCAGGTGGAAGGGGGTGTCCAAGAGTGGGCGGGGGGATTTGCATGGGGGGGCTGTTGTAGGGGGTGCGAGGGGATGTCTGGGGGGATACTATAGGGGGATTTCTTGGGGTGTTCACGTGGAGGAAAGGGGATTTCCAAGGGAGTGAAAGGGGGGTGTCTAGGAGGGGGTGGAAAGGGTCATGGGTGTTGGGGGTGTCTAGGAGGGGGTCTGAGGGATGGGGATGTTCAAGGGGGTGCAAGGGGGATGTCAATGTCCAGGGGTGAAGGTGGTGTTCAAGGGGGTGATGGGGGATATCCAAGGGGTGCAGGTGGATGTTCAAGGGGGTGCATAGGGGCTATCTAGGGGGGTGCAAGTGGGCTATCCAAGGGGCATGGGGGTGCAGGGGGGTGCAAAGTGGTTGTCTTGAGGGGTGCAGGGGGTGTTTAAGTGGTGTATGGAAAATGTTATATAGGGGGGTTCAAGGGTTGTACAGGGGGGTTTGGTGTGTATGGGTGTTCAAGGGGGTAGAAGGGGGCTATTCATGGGGCATGAAGGTGCAAGGGGGTGTTCAAGGGGGTGCATGGTGGTTGTCTAGGGGTTGGAAGGGGGCTGTCTAGGGGGCATGGGGGTGCAGGGGGTGTTCAAGGGGGTGTAAGGGGGATGTCCAGGGGGTGCCAGGGGGTCGTCCAAGTGGGCATGGGGTGCGGGGGGGGGGGGTGTTCAAGGAGGTGCAAGGGGGCTGTCCAGG
Organism: Viscum album; assembly: GCA_963277665.1. Classification (NCBI taxonomy): domain Eukaryota; kingdom Viridiplantae; phylum Streptophyta; class Magnoliopsida; order Santalales; family Viscaceae; genus Viscum; species Viscum album. Next base: position 487,955,073 of record OY728164.1, read on the forward strand.
GGGGTTATGTGGGTGAAAGGGGGTTATCCATGGGGGTTTATGGAGTAAAAGGGGGTTCTCCAATGGGGGAATGGGGGTGTTCAAGGGGGATATATAGGAGGGTGAAAGGTGATATCCCGGGGGAATGGGGTCCAGGCGGTGCAAGGGGCAGTTCACGGGGAGAAAGGGGTTGTCCTAGGGGGTTCAAGGGGGTGTAAGGGGGCTATCCAGAGGGGTGAAAGGGGGCTGTCCAGGGTGGAATGGGGGTGGATGGGGGTGTTCAATCGGGTGCAAGGGGGTTTTCTAGAGGGGAATGGGGGTGCAAGGGGTCTCTCCAGGGGGTGCAAGGAGGCTATTCAGGTGGGAATGTGTGTGCAGGGGGGTGTTCAATGATGTGCATGGGGGATTTCAAGGGGGTTGCAAGGGGGGATGTCCAAGGGGTTTCAAGGGGGATCTCCAGGGGGAATGGGGGTGCATAGGATGTTTAAGGGGGTGCACGGGGGTTGTCCCGGTGGCATGGGGGTGTAAGGGGGATGTGTAGTGGGTTCAAGGGGGGTGCAAGGGGGCTGTCCAGTGGGGGCATGGGGTGTTCAAGGGGATATCTAGGGGTTTAAGGGGTTGCCTAGGGGGCATGGTGGTGTAGGGGGTGTAAGGGGGTTGTCTAGGGGGTATTGGGGGGATTTATGGGGGGGGTTCAAGGGTTTGTAAGGGGGATATCCAAGGAGGCATGGTGGTGTAGGGGTGTGTTCAAATGGGTGCAAGGGGGTTGTCTAGTGGGGCATGGGGCTCAGGGGGTCTTCAAGGGGGTGCAAAGGTGTTGTCATGGGGGGTGCATTGGGGTTGTCCTGGGGGTCATGGGGGCTATTCAGGGGGCAGTGAATTTTTTTTATTGTATATATGTAATATTTCCACGGTTAAAACTATAGATGTAGGTAAGACCTACTATCACAGTTATAGCGGCCACAGTTTTCCGAAACTATGGCCATAGGCTATTACCACTGGTTTCTGGCCTATGGCCATGGTTCTAAATTGTGGTTGTAGGTGAATTTTATTGTTGTGATGTAGCAAGAAGGGCCACTAGAAGAATAATTTCACCCATCCTATGAAGCAATTGGAAGTTTCAGGTGAATTTTTTATCGAATGCAATTTATTTATTTCTATAAATTAGGTTTTAGATATAGATTCTAGTGGTCACATATGTATTCAAATATTTGAAACAAATAGATTCAAGAAGTTTGAATAAGGTAAGTATATCAAAAAGTAGCAAAATACCCATACTTGCTGTAGTAGCTATTGGGTACTACCACCTCAGTTCTCCAATTGTGATGATCTTGGTGTTGAAGGGTTGTTATTATGTGTCGCCTATTATTATAACCATTATTTATATATCCATATTTGATAAAGAATGATTTGTTTTCAAATTGGGAAAATAATGTTTCATATTTTAAAAATATAAAATTTGTTTTTATAGGGGTTATTTATACCATGGTCTTTATGTGTTGGATTACACAAACCATGTAATGGAAATCGATAACAAAGATACTTCACATGACTCACACCATACCAAACATTGGAATCACCGGATAGGTCATTTAAATGAGAAACGATTGACATAGTTACATCAAGATTGATATTTAGATTCATTCAAACTAAAACCACTTGGTGTATCTCACACATGTTTAGAAGGAAAAATGAGCAAATCCGCCATTTCTGGGAAAGGTAAAAGGGCTAAAGAGCTTCCCTAATTGGTTTATACCGATGTGTGTAGACCATTTCATGTTTAATCAAGGGGTGGGTAATCATATTCATTAGTTTTAATAATGATTTTAATAGATATTTATATGTATACTTAATGATATATAAGTTGGATTATTTTGATAATTTCAAAGAATACAAGAATTAAGTTTAGAACTAGCTTGGTAAGAAGATTAAGAAACTCTACTCAGACCGAGGTATAGAATATCTTAATCAAGACTTCATTGATTACTTACGAGAGTTTGGGATCCTATCCCAACTCAATCCTTATTACACACCCCAGAGTAATAGTGTGACAGAAAGGTGGACCCACACCATGTTGGACATAGTGATATCAATGATGAGTCATGAAAGTCTTCTATTATCCTTTTGGGGATAAGTGTTACAAATAGCAGCGCACATACTAAACTAAGTAAATACAAAATCGATAAATGGTATTCCATATGAGTTATAGAGTGGAAAGAAATGCATGTTATCAAATTTACATGTGTGGGGAATTGAAGCATTTGTTAAGGCGTCTTCAAGTAACAAAATTGAACCCCAAGGAAAAAAGTGTTCCATTATAGGATGCCCAAATGAAACAGATGGATTTTACCTATACAACCCCTTATACAAAAAGGTCATAGTGACAAGACATTCCATATTCCTTGAGGTTAGTGCATCTCCAATTGAGATAATGGGAGTGATATAGACTTCGATGAATTCGATGATCAAGGTACACAAGAGTTGGTACAGGAACAGATTCTACAAAGCCCTATGGAAGAAATAATCACTATAGAGACACAAGAACTGTGTAGGAGTACCAGGGAGGTTAGAGTACCAAAACGGTAGGGTTTTATAGCTATTGAGGATGGTGATTCATTATCAGTTGATAATAATGGCCATGTGACCTATAAGTAGTATGTGGAACAAATGTTTCCATGTGGCAAGAATCCATGAATTCTGTAATGGATTCCATGTACAAAAACTAAGTCTATATTTTAGTAGGTCTTCCAATTTATGTAAAGTATATTGGTATCAAATGGGTATTCATGAAGAAACTGGACATAGAAGTACGAGTCTGCACCTATAAGGCACAATTTGTTGAAAAAGGGTTCAAGCATCGTCATGGAATTGACTACACTAAAACCTTTTCAATAATTAAAATGATGAAAACCATTAGAATTCTATTTTCCATTTCTTATTACCTTGACTATGAGATTTTGAAAATGGATATAAAAATATCCTTACTTAATAGTAACCTTCAAGAAGATGTCTACATGACACAAGCTAAATGGTTTATGACTCCAAATTACGCCAATAAGGTTTGAAAGTTGAATAAATCCATTTATGTATTAATATAAGCATCCAGGTCATGGATCATTCATTTTGATGAAGATATAATTTAATTTGGTTTTATCAAGAATGAATGTGAGCCTTGGGTCTACAAAAGTTTTAGTGGGAGTGTAGTAGTTTTCTTAATAGTATATTTTGATAACATATTACATATTGGAAATGAGGTACCAATCTTACATATAGTTAAGGCATGGATTAATAAATCATTATCTAAGAAGGTCTTAGATGAGGAAACATATATTCTTGGGATCAAGATCAATTTTGATAGATCCAAGAGATTGATGGGCCAAATTCAAAGTACATACATTGGGATGATACTGAAGAGATTCAATATAGAACTATCCAAGAGGGTATTGTTTTCAGTGTCACATGGAATTCATCATTCCAATAAAATGTGTCCTCAGACACATGAGGAATGAAATAGTATGGAACGAAGTCCATATGAATTAGCGATTGGGTCAGTCATGTATGTCATGCTATGTACTAGGATTGAAATCTCCTAAGCATTGACTGTAAAAGGTAGATATTAGGTTAAACTAGGTGAAATCCATTGGATGGAAGTAAGGACTATCCTATAGTATCTAAGGAATACTAAGGATATGTTCCTAGTTTGTGGAGGAGATAAAGAAGTATTCATTAGAGGATATACATATGCTTGATTTTAGACTAAAACATTTGACATGATGTCACAAATGGGATACATATTCACTTTGAATGGAGGTGAAATGAGCTATTAGAGATCAAAGAAGAGTGTGGTCAAATATTCTACTATAGAATCTGAGTATATTGCTGGTTCGGAGGTAGATAAAGATGCAGTTTGGATGTATAGATTCATCCTGTGTTACCTAGTAATAAATATATCATCACACTGTATTGCGATAATACTGCAGTGGTGTCTCTCGAATAAGATCCAAAGTCACATCAGTTGATAAATAACATACATATGAAGTATCATCTCTTGAGGTATTTTTCTCAGATCGGTGATGTTGAAGCGAGAAATTTTTCCATGGAAGACAACATCAGGGACCCCTTGACTAAAGCCTTGACTCAGCAGACACATAATCATCATGTGAGGTCTAGCAGATTGACCGTCTAATAATGTTGGCTCTAGTCCATGTGGGAGTTTGTAAGAGTTGGTGTTCTAGATTAAACTATTTGAACATTGATGACATGAATATTTTATATTTTTAAATATTAAATATCTTATTACATATTTTTCACTATTCTACATGACTATAGTGTAATAATGACTTGAGTATTTGTTGCATTGACAAGGTGATAGAAATTCCCCACTATGATGAGAACCTTCTAGTGCTATGACAATATTCATAAATGTAGTTATGTGGTTGTATGAGATACGATGATGGGACACATAGTATATATACCGTCAGGTGTGAGTACTTGTAAGAATATAAGACTCCTTCTCCTAAAATTCACAGTTGGTAATCACTAAGATGGAAGATTTTGAGAACATACCCACGAGTAGGAATTCTGAATTTTTTGGTGTCATCGGATATTCATATCTATGAGCATGTGAAATTTTACTTAGACATTAAAATTATCATTAATAAGTCTCATGACTCATGCACATTGATTTACTGATAAAAACTATCAAGTAGATAGTAGGCGGGAAGTAGGGTACATTGGGTGTGTCACAAATGGCATGTTATTAATGGATAAGTTGAGGAAGGATTTTTCCATTCCATTTATGAAAGTTGATATCTCATCCCTTTCATTGAAATTGAATCGTCACATGAAATTCCATGTCCATGTGGTAATTATGAGTTTGTTTCAGGTTTTCAATGAATGGCATATCGAGCATAAAGGTTAATGACACTATTATGAAACCATCATGATGAGATATTGAGAGAAACAGACTATATTACATTATTAGTGTTCGTATGTGGATTTTCATATTCAAACTTGAAGATATTTCTCAAGGGTTCCTTGACCCATTGTTAGATAGTGATCTGGGAATTTAGGCAAGCTCACATAATGCCAATGAGAAGGAATCCCAGAGGGCCACAAAGAATGTTTTTCAGTGGTCCTAGTAAATTTATTTTTGAATTTAACAAATGGAATAATATTATTCTCAAGATCGTGGAATAATTTTTTTCAGGTTATAATGATCGCATATATTAAATAAATATTTATTCGCCAGATTGTGAATAAAAATATATTTATGTATTTTATTGATCATTTAATATATATTTACATACTAGTTTGTAAATAAAGTATTTATTTAATAGAATAAATTAGTTATTTATGTATTCAAGGGTTCAATAAATTGAAGTGGAGTTTTAGCATACCAAGGAGGGTCCAGTATTAAAATAATTATTATCAAGATGGTAAGTAATTATTTAACTAGTTCGAACAAAAAAAAGTAAAAAATATCATTTTTATAATTATGCGGCTTGATATTTCATTTATGATTCTATTTTACACAAGTTGGCATACAAAAAATAATGGTACTGTTATTGTTATTATGTTGAAAGGGTTTTCTATATGGTTTTGAAGGTATTTAATTAGAGTTACACAATTAAAAATTATAATTGAATCCCCGCGTAGGTAAATATAGAGGTATATCTATTAGGCCAAACATGGGAAACCAGTGACGCAAGATAAATTCCATGTCAGGAAATTTTTCTCGACTTCTATCCTCTCTCACTCTCATGAATGAGAGATGTTTTTTCGGATCGAAAAACAGTTGATCAAGATCGATCGACAGAAGACATTGTCTTCTTCGTGAAAGCACCTGAAAAGTGAGTGGAATCAATCAGAGAACATTGGAGCACATGTGGATTACCACCAGAGGGATTCTGGTTTGGATCCTTGTAAGTGAAATGAGATAATCTGAAAGGGTCATCATGGACGATCAACATCATCAATGAAGAGATTTACAAAGAATCCTGAATTTTATTTCTATAGAAATTAAATTAAAATTAATTATAAAAATGATGTGAAAGATCATATATAATGGTTTCAGACCACTTCCTTCATTATCTAAATATTTAATTATATTCTGCGGAGACTGGATTTCATCGTTGTATTGATCCTAGAATAATCATCGATCATGGTAAAAATTACAGTTGGGTGTTTCCCCAACCATGCACTTTTTGCGCCCAAAACCTAAGGGATCATATTATATCTGATGACATAGAGGTATATTTGATGATTAGTGGTATGAGTTTTATTATGTCGAATCCCGCTAATTCTATATTTCACATGAGGTCATCAAACCAATTTGTTTATATCCATGTTTTTTTCAATTTATAGTTGTGACTGAAGTTTTCCTATGGAATTCTATTCCTTGATATAGATCACAAAAATATGGTAGAGTTTATTTAGAGGTTCCAAGACTATCCCATCGTGATTTCAGGCCACAAACATCAGGGGTATATCCTGGTTTTAGAGATGTAATGTTCAGATGAAATTTATGGAATAGTTTTAATCAATTTTTTTTATTATGTTGATTGATTTTGAATATTGGTGGTTTTTAAATCCCATAAGGGATATGAATATGATATTAACATTGAGTGAAATATAGAAGAATTTAGATCATGGCCATAACATTGCTAGATTGGATCTATTTCAACATTGTCAGAAAGTAAGGCTCTTATAGATAATTTTTTGATGGTTCCAACCATTTTTAATATAGATTTCTATCATTACTAAAATATAATATTGGATTATTTCATTGGAATCTCTATTAAGTGTAGGATTGAGTTTGAGATCGAAATATAATGTGGTGAAAAACCTATATCAATTTCCCAGTATTATATGGGACTAACTAGGTTGAGAGAGAAAATGGTGAAACTTGATGGATTGATGGGTAAGGGATGTTTTATTCCATGAAATTATTGTTGGGGCACTAAAAAATTTTTCGAAAAGAATATAGAAATAATTACACATATATACATGGATTATTGAAATATGAATCTGTTCATAGTGGAAAATAGGTATCCCTTACCAAGGATCAAGGATTTATTTGACCAGTTGAAGGGATCCCAATAGTTCTCCAAGATTGATCTATGATTTGGATATCATCATCTAAATGTCAGGGATAATGATATAAAAAATATGGTATTCATGATTAGGTATACATTATATAAATATATTTAGATTATATTCAATTTTATAAATTTGCTTATGGTGTTCATGGTTCTCATAAACAGGGGTTTCATCCTTACATGGACTCTTTTATTAAGGATTTAATTAATTATATCTTTGTGTATGCAAAGAGCCCAATGTTTTATAACATAAATCATCAGATCATTTTGAGAAAAAATTAAATTAATTAGATTTATTCCACATTTTGGAAGAGGCATTTTTGGACCAAGGAGGTATACTTCCTTGGGCATGTGGTTTCTAAGGTGGTAATCACCTTTGAACTGGATATGGTGGAAGAAAATGTATCTTTGGATCAACACCTTAATGTGATCAAAATCCAGAGTTTCCTTAGGATATAATGTTAATAATGGTAATTAATTGAGTACTTTTATAATATAGAGGAACCTATTAGTGAAGTGAATAACAAGGAAGTGATGATTATAGGGATTGATATGTGTGAGGAGCTTCTATATGTGTCCAATAAGAGGTTGAATCCTACTCCAATTATGATTTATCCAGACCCTAGGATTTTCTATTAATTATACTATGATTCTTCAAGAGATGGTTTAGCAGGGTTTTACACAAGGAGAATGATTAGTTTCTTATGGGCCTTATTTTCTAAGACCCCAATGAAAAGCTACCTTACTCATTACTTTGGGTTTTCTATTGTTTTTTGAGTTTTTAAGAATTCATCCTATATCTATTCATTGAGAGTTATTCCATAAACACAATCCATAAATCTTATGATATATAGTTTCTTAGTGAAACACTATGATAAGGTAGAAACACTATGATGTGTACTTGTTTAAGTTTTATTTAGAAAAGGAGTGTTTCCCTAGGAAGGGAAATGTAGTTATAGATTACATAAAAAGAAATCATGGGGTTTCTGGTCACGAGAATTTGATAAGGAATGGAAGATTATTATCCTTATATAGTATTCGAAGGTGGGGATATATAAGTGAAATGGGCGAAGTCTTGTGATCATATAGTTTTTAATTAGTTTATAGCTTATTGAGTAAATTATCACATGTAATCTAATTCAATTTTCCCTATGATTTGAGATTGGTTTATTGGAGATGATCCTATTCAAATATGGTCCATGGATGATATTTATGCACTTCATGTGCATTTAAGTGTTATCATTCCTTCCTCCATGAGATTAGAGTTTATGATAGACTCTTATTCCTCATAATGGTTGGTTAAACCAAGATAAAAAAAAGAATTATCATGATATGAAATTCTATTTATAGTGGTCGATCATGAAGATGGATATTGTAGGGTTCCTTCCTCACTTCACCACTTATCAGAGGGTAATGGAAGGATATCAGTTACCAGTTGGGTTATATTATCTTTCTATAGTTATAATAATAAATTAATATATGGTGATGATAGACATAAACAGTTTACTACCCAATACTTTAGGAGTTAATATTCCCTATGGGTGGTGGTTTATTGCCTAATGAAGGCTTCAAATTTCATAATAATTTTGAAAACATAGTCTGTGGATGAGTTGGGGATAATGTATGCGGAAGAAGTATTATTGTTGAATAGTGTTCCAGATAGTATAATATCTAATCAAGATGCATGTTTTACATTATGGTATTATAAAATAGTGTAGAAGGTGATGTGCTCATTAATGTGGTTGAGAATGACCTACCACTTTCTAATAAAAAACAACCTAAGGAGATGATCTGAATTCTAGAGGATATTCTCAGGGTGTGCGTATTGAATTTTTTTGGGGGAGGGGATGACAATATAGATTTGATTGTGTTTTTATAAAATATTATCTTCTATGATTTTATTTAGATGGTTTCATTTTTTGGATAACTATGTTCCACTATGTCATTCACTATTGTGTTGGATTTGGGTTGAAGAGTTAGCAATGATCACTCCTAGCCTAGTACATGGGACATCTGAGTGGGTATAGTTGATTTGGAAGTAGTTTGTTATAATTAAAAGAAGGAACTGTTCTTATAATGAGCAAGGGACAATCACCTTGGTGATTTACTATGGATGGTTAACTATTTTTTTGGGATTTACCTTGGTAATTTCATCTATTGTTGAGGAAAAAAATGAAATTGGTACTACTGTTTGTTTTTCTATATGTGATTGTGGAATGAACTGAGGTGATGCATTATCTGGTGGATGTTTGGTCATTAAAATGTGGCATTCTTGATGGGTTTGATATTTCATAGTTTTAAAAATAAAAAACCAAGCACCACACATGTGATTGGAAATGATGACATTGAGTTGGAGGTGGATTATTCATTTAAGTAATGTCTAGTGTCTGTTGTGAACATATGTGAGAAGGATTAGCATTGGATAAAAATGACTCTTGTAGACGTTTTTGGGATAAATAGATGGATCTAGAATGAGAACTAGTAATGGGAGTTTAATATCTCAACATAGAGGTGAAGGTTACTCAAAATATGAATATATATATATATTTTGAGGATGATATTCCCTCATAGGGAGACATTCTAATTCCCCTAAAATTTCCCATGAATTATGGTTTAATTAAACTTATTTATATGTATTTTACTTATTTTCAAATATTTAGTGTGTTTTTATGGATTAGAAGTGGGTTCAAGATGAATAGGTCTCACCTACAACATAATCACTACAGCTGGTAGGCATTCACTATGTGAATGAATGCTTCAAACAATGAATTTTCATAAAAATACCCAGGGGTTCACATTTATGTGATTAACACATTGAATATTACCTTCAGCCCATGAATAGATTACTAAATAGTTTTTAAAAAGTGTATCCATGTCTTTTCACATTGGAACACAAATTAAAACTTCCCTCCTTCATTCCCTAACCCCTTAAAAACATGCCAGACATGGGGAATTTCCCTTGATGGATATTTCTACCTATTCCTTTTTCTTCACCATTATATGTTCCAATTTCTATGTTTGGATTATCCAGCATGTTTGAACGTAGTAATTACATAATAACATGTTAACATTGATTTTTTACTTTTCTCAATTTTATACAATAGTAATGACATGGTTTTGGGATGATTTTTGGGATTTATTGAGCTAATGTTATTTCAGGAGGAGATTCATGGTGTTTTACATCCACTGTTCCTGAGGTAAGAATCCCCTACCATTTTTTGACATTTTAATAATGTTTCAAAATTTTATTTTCATGGGAGTGTGTGAATAATGATAAGGGACTTTTTCTTATGGTATTAATGTGGATGGTAAGGTCCAGATATATGTGGTAGACTCTTTATATGTAGGGAAAAAATATTATGGGTCGTTTAATGTTGTTTCTGGACTTGTTCTATAGGTACCATATGGGTAGTCTGTAGGGTAAAATAGACCCCGAGAGAGTTCTTTTGTCACGGTTGAGTATCATAGGGATTTGAAAAATGATTTATGGGTATATGTGGTGTTTCCCATTATTTTTTATCTTTTAATGATCATTAATGTTTGGTTCCCTGTATTTGGGTGACTAGATTGAACCCTCATGGATGGGTCAGAGTGAATATATGATCACCTTAGAACCCTCAATCAAGGGTAAGAGTGATACTGTGACTTCCCTAGTACCATTGAGGACCAGTTAGATTGTTCATGCGACCTCCATAGTCTATTCAGTGACGGTTTTGGGTGTCGATAAGTCAATGAACTTTGGTACTTGTTCAAGGATGTGGATGTATCTTTCAATTATTATTATGATAAACTATCATTCTAACATAAAGCTGATATAGGTAGAGATGGGTCTCTTGGAGGACTAGATAGTGAAAGATTACCTGAAAAATTGTGTATTTATTTATAAATTTATTTTTTGTTCATGTATACACAACAATAAACTTGATTCACTGATACTAAGGTCCCATTAGTGTTGTCATATTGAGGTTATTATCATATATTACATGGAAATCTCAATGCATACTGAAAATCCATGATAAGGGATGCAATAAATTGAAATAATCTTATGACCAATTTCCGAGTTGATGGTGGTGGATAAGTGATATATCTATTATTTTCATCATTCTCCATAAGTATTTCATTGATTTAATCCCAAAAAAAATTCATTTTGATCCGATTTTATTCATTTTTTCAATTTTTGTTGTGTTTTTGGAAAAAGCGGTGAAAATTTCTTAATTCATGAATTTTAGAATCATTTTATCACTTCAGTACATCCATTTTAACTTTTCCAATATAGATCTAATTCGAGTGAGCTTTTTGTAGTATTTTTTAGTTTTGATCCTCAAGTTAGTCTTCTAGTTCCAGAGAAAATTCTATCTTTAATAGGCACTAAAAAATAAATCAAGTTGAAATATAGTTCTAACTGGATAAATGGACCCTATATCAGTAAATGAGGCATAAAAAGAGATAAAGACATAAAATTGAGGATACAAAAATGTATTTGAAATATGACTCAATTCTGAGTATGAACATTAAATTTTATAGTTATATTCTCTCATTAATGTGACCATTGAATTTTAAAAATGGAGGAATATTTTAGTCATCCTCCCCTAGAAAAAGTGTGACTTATTAATTATGTCATAACCACTTTTATAAACTTCTAAAGACATTAAAATTTGTAGGGTCAATTGTAATTTTATTAAACATTTATTAAAAAAAATGGAAAGTTTTATCCATTTTTTGAGAATAACAAGAAAAACATTTTGTGGAAAAATACAACAGAAAATTTATGATGATTTCTTATTCTTTTATATTTTATTCTATTTAGTTGTTTTCATTCATATTCACTATTAATTATTTTATTTTATAAAATTTATTCATTTATTATTTCCATGTGCTCTACCCTCTATTATTCCCCATATTCCTCTCCTTATTTTATTTTTTTCTTCCTATTTTATTCTTTTATTATACTTCATCTAACATTATTTAGGTTATTTTATTTTTATTTCATTACCTATCTCTTTTAGTCTTCTTCTTCTATTTTTTTAATGTGTAATTCCTCTTCATATTATGAAATCCAATATATCTCTTTCCTATTATTTCATTATTTCAAAATTGACCTCTTACCCATAAAATTTTGGTCTGACCCAAGGATCATCCCAGGGAATGTAAGTGATGTTTCCATTTATTTTTCACAAAATTCCTTATGTTTTATTTACGTTTGTGGTGATAAAGATTGAAGTTAACGAGCGTGGGGATTTTACCTTATAAAATTAACTGAAACTCATTAATATTATATATTTAAATATTTTATATCCTTTTCACTAAACATCATATCTTCATGTAATGAGGTTTAGATGAAAATAAATACGATGGAGTCAGGTTTTGGAAAGTGTTGCACACTAGATTTGAGGTGTTCTATAAACCTTGATTACTGGAGGAGGTGGTATTATGATTTCATAATGCATCTATGATTTCAACCCACTGAATTATTTTCTTAATTATTTCTTTAGATCTCATAATATATTTATCAAACAGAAAATAAACACTAATAAGGATAACGGTAAAACCCACAAACTAAGCCCTAAAGTCCAAGTTATTTCTTTACTAATCACATCCAATCATTAGATATTAGTTTAATTTTTATCATTTCATTTATTTTATTTTATTCCATTAATTTCATAGAATATGTAATAGTCAAAATGATGTATTTTAGGTGAATTAGATTATATAAGTGATCAATTGATAAAGATACTCATTTGAGATGACCATGGTTAGCCTCTATAATTCATAAGAAAATAAAATTTCTTTTTCCCATGACCCCTAACAGACATGTGTCCAAAACTGCTATACTTTCTAGGGATATAATATATAGTCTATTTGTTTTTTATATTTTCAAATTTTAGATATTTTATCAATATTTTAATTTTAAAAAACCATTAATTTCTTTTCCATTATGTTTTCAACAGAACATATTTTCAATACATGGAAGAGTTACTCAGAGGTGTAAGAATAATAAAATATATATAATGAGTAAACCATCCAATGAATGGATTATTTTATTATGATAATGGTCATGTATAAAAAGAAGTATAAATACAATCCTCTCACATTATGATTTGATTTTTATGGTTGATGATCTCTAAAATGACTTGCAGAGATATAGAGACAAGAAATAATTTATACTATAACTACCCAGTTTTATAAAAGATGATCATATAGTTCATGTCCAAAATCATTGAATATAAATAACCAAACCATTTGAGGAAAAAATTAAAGAATAAAATGGAGTTCTAGAGAGTTAATATTAATACTCACATGATGATAAAAATATGGGAGAAGAGTCTGATGAAATTTGGATTAATTAGAAAAAAGATGAAATAAAATTTGATCTTAACATCGATAAGACTAATGATTCAGGGCATAACTACATAATACTAACCCTTGCAGAATAATATAACACCAAAGTGGTAGAATCTGAAGAAAATATGGAGGAAATCGACTACCTACCTCCACTTTCTACCATCCAACTCCAAGAGGCACTCACTAATAAAAAATAGAATGATGTAAAACCTATTCAAGGAGATAATATAATATGAAACTATATTTAATTTGATTTTTTAAATTTTAATTGAGTATTAATTCCCACATATTTGAATTTACATATTCAAAAAATCTCTTATATGACATAGTTAAATATGAATAAATAGCATATAAAAATGTAGAGGAACACATAGAGCTCCCTAATTTTGATTAATATTCATTTCAGGAGGTCTAAAAAGCTGTTTAAGTAGCTTATCTAGTGGAAATAATGATACAACATTCTCAAACTAAATAGGCGAATTCTAATTTACTTTTATCACGTTTAATTTTTTTCTAATTAAAAATACATTCTTACCCTAATTTTGAAATTTCAATTCATTTAGTTCATATTGAGGTAGCAATAGAAATGGATGAGAATGTTTTATATGTAACAATCAAGTTGAGGGTGATCCATAATTTTTCTTACTCTCACCATTCAAGTTGTAATTAATGGTAGAGGGACAGATTTGGTATACATTATATATGGATCATTCAGCACCACCAACTAAGAAGTGAAATCCAGGAAAAGCAACATGTGGGGTTTCAACTCCAAGAAGATCCAAAAACCATTAGACTTCATATAATAGTAGGTACTTCCTACTAGAGGTAGTAAAACATCAATTCACACTTAGGGGGTTATACCAAGACTCATGTTTAATTTATTTCTAGGATTTTATATTTCAATTTAACTCTTTATAATTATTCCAGCATACAATCCACCCTTATATTATTTTTGATCTCAAATGAAATGATCCAAGTTATAATCTGCTCAATTCTATTATATAGGTTCTTGATGGAATATGGATGCTCCGAATTGTGGATGAAAAGGACTACCTTTTATGGTAAATGAATTTCACTTTTATTTTTTATCTTATAAAAGCGTTAATTTTTTTTCAAAAAATTGTTTTTAGGCATGAATTTTTGATTTTCTTAACTTATATAGGATACAATAGTATAATGGGAATATTGAGAAACCATGTTTTAGATTTCAATTAATTTCATGATTTGAATTGCTAAAATTCATATGAATAGATTTTTTATTCTTATTAATTCTTTGAGTTATTTTCCAATGTTATATATCCCTTTCAGGAAGGGATCTTTATACCACGTAATAGCAATTTATTATTGAGCTAATTTATTGATTGTAATTGGAACATTACACCTGCTATAACTTTCATTTGAATGTTTAAAATCTATAACTATGTAGAAACACATTTAAAATGAATGGTCCATCTTTTGAAAACCCCTAAAACTAGAAACCTCATTTATATATATCCTTGATCACCCCATATAGACCATGAATTCCCTTTTTAGTAATGAACAATGATTAAATCCATTTTTTCCATTTTTACCATCCTCGTATTATTTTCAGTATATTTTATAGATGAAGAGTGGGGGTTAAGGGAGTTATGAAAAATTGAATGATTTACATTATATAGAGAAAATTAATGGGTTCAATATATGGGAACGATGAATTTTTTATATTCATTACACTCTTTATTGTTTTTATCCTATTTAATAAAAAGAGAAAATAAAAAAAGAACAAAAAAAATAAAAAATGGGTTGTGATTTGGAAAAACAAAATTCAAAATTACAAGACCTATTATTTTTATCAAGTTTGGTTAGGTGGTGTATATGAGGTTTATTCTAATCCTTACATTCGAAAAACAGGAAAAGTTTTATGGTAAATAAAAAAAGTATAAAAGTAGGTAAATATTCAAGATTTTGAGAAAATCATTCATTATGGTTTACTTTGTTCATGAACTTACATTGAGTTTGAGGGAAATTAGGATTAGTTACAATTTTAGTGTCACAGTTTTACTATAATTGTACTTCTAATAAAATTATTTATAATTTAATAGAAAAACAACCTTAGTGATCCTTAATTTTTAGACATTAATTCCAACCAACCTTAAACCTTATAGTCATTTGAACCTTTATTTAAATTACCTCATGATTTCATGTGTATTTTTTAATTATAAAGTGGAGAAAAAGTTCTTTTAGAACCTTATTGATAAATATCATATTCTTTTTATATGAGAATAAATATACTATAATTGTTTTAAGAGTGATTAGAGAGAATAATTCATTGTGAGGTAGATAATTATTTTAAATGTTTATGAATAATGAATTCAGGAACTTCAATAAATGAAAGGAGAAGTTCAATAAATTTTAAAGGATAAAATTAAAATTCATTAAATAACTGTCTTATTGAAAATTGAGAAATTAAATGTGTACTTTATTTGGATATTTTAATATTTGAATTGATATTGATTTTTTTTATTTCATTGAAATTTGAATATTGGTAATAATGATTCCCTCTTAATTCCTTTTTGAGATTTTATGATTGAGGAAAATAATTGTTTAAGTGTGACGGAATTTAGAGAGATAGTATTCTCATCATTATTCATATGTTTTTAAATGATTTAACCCTTACTAATTTATTAGTTTGAGCCAATTTGAATATATTTTTTTATTTTTGGAAAGTTTTTGGGATAAAATAATATAATTTATTACTTCAGAAATTATAATAAATTTTAAGTACCATTGAACATTGATAATAACTTTTAAAATATTTATCCCATATGAGTTATTGCATCATGGATAAGTATTTAGGATCACATTCCACATGCCCAATTTCTTATGATAAAATTTTGTTAAATTAAACCGAATACTAAAAATCATAAATTTGGATTTTTCTTAGATGCATCATTGGTAACATTAAATTAATTAATTCTAGACATGCCAATTTATTATTATTATATTTTTATATTTCTGTAAAGTCATTGAGATATAAAATGATGTGTTATCCCATCAATAGAGTAATTGTTAGGTGGCATGGATTCCCCATTTAATCACCCTCCCTCAAAGGAAAGGGGTAGTATACTTCCATACTCCTCCAATCTCTTATTCTCATATTTTTACCCCATTCACGGATCCTTTAAATCTCTATATTTTCCTTGAATGTTATGTTTTCTATAAATTTCGATCATGAATCAATGGAGTTCCTTTGATACCTTATATTATTTGGATTTTATATAAGATTCCTCATAATTTGATATTTCTTTGGTTGGAAATTTTTGCAATAACTGAACGTTGATGTATGTCATCAACCAATTTTCCACTAAATCAATGAGTTTTTTCTATTGGGAATAATTTTTATTTTAGATCAGCATTTTTCATGGATTATTTTTAATTAAAATACGAATTCATCTCCTTTATGGGTGTTTTGTCCATAGATACCTTTAAGTAACCACATCTCAATTTTTTGTGAATCATTTGATTTTCATTTAAAAAAATGATACTCTGTATACTTTGATCTGGCCTTGCATTGTCACCCTCATCTATTGGATAATATGGTTAACCTTATTTTAATTTCTAACATGGTGGGATTTTTTTTTGATTACCATACTCAAGATATTTTTCATCCTAAGTAATCTCAGATTTTCGTCGAAGTGGATGCCTCAAAAACACATTTGGAATTCATTTTTTTTTATTAACTTGTGTTTCAATGGATGAAGATGGTTTTTTATGAGTCATTCATTTCCTTTCTTTCATCTTGTAAGAGGATAGGCTCCAATTCATTCAATTTTTGGGATAGAGGAAAGTATTTTAGGATTGATCCATCCATTCATGTTTCTAATTCTACTCATCAATCTCATTTTTTTGAGTATGTGGCTGAACCATTGTTGTATTATTTGAATATAACCTCCATTCCTTCAATAGGAATAATGGGATCATCTAAATATATTATTGGTCAAAATATTATTAGTTCTATATTCCCAAAGAAAGGGGGAGTTCATCTGTTAGTGTAAAAAAAGGCAATGGGGTTTGTTCATTCCCAAGATGAATTACTGGATCCAAGAAATATTATAGGTAATGTGGCATTTGAAGGACATTATAGTTCTAGGAATATGTATAATGAAACCATAGTTGATTTGTGTCTAATCATTCCTTATAGTTCTAGGAATGATGGGGTTGCGGGAATTGATGATGGTGTTTCAATTGGATGTATAGAACGTGAAGGATTATAACCTTTAATTCATGATTCCAAGATTAATGTGATTACCTATGTTGAAGTACATAATTTTTTCCAGATGTAAGGTGATGAAAACAATCATAAGGATGATATTGAAGGCAAATAATATGTTAAATCTAAAAGGAATAGGAAATATTCTCATTTGGAGGTACCAAAATATGTTTCCATAGACATTCTACATGTTTTCCAATACCTTTTGGGGAAAAATAATTAGTCCCCAATTCTACATCAATGTTGGATAATGATAAAAATACTTTGATGGATATTATATGTGGCTCGAGTAATGGTAAATAAGGAAACCTTTTTTCAGGAAACTGTATAATAAATAAGAATAAATGGACTAAGCAGTGCAAATACTACTCTAACCTTCTAAATCCTATGGTCACCATATAAGCTAGAAAATTAATCATAGTGGAAGTAGTGTCTAATCTATAACTAATGGTGGTTAATGAATGTATAATTCTAGGGGGTCTGTTCTCACATCCCTATGATTTGGATGTCATCCTAGTGCTTCTCCTATATTTAATGAAATATTTTTTTTATTTCAATTTCAATATCTCCAAGGATGATACTAATAGAATTTACGAGAGAATGAATCGATTTTTTTTCAATAAATATAAAATTGATTGGACCGACAAACAAGATATAATATTAGAATGAGAAATTAATAGGTTAAAAATTATTCTTGAGGAATATATCTTCACTTTGGATACAGTATAAAATCATTTAAAATATTTTATCTATGAAAATCAGGATATGCGGGTGAACATGCTGCAATGGGGTTTTTATAGGGTGAGTAATTAAAATAATTTTTTTTAGTCTGAAATGATTTGGTGAGTTACATCTATGTTTAAAGTAATTATGTTTTTACATGATCGGTTCCACACTGTTTCCTCATAAATTATTATAAAAAATTAATTTCTATGTATTTATATTCCTCTAACTAATGTGTAGGTACTATCTTGTGGGAATAGGGAATGGGTAAGATTTAAGGGGTTTATTTTTAGTGGCTAGAATAATATGTAAGATGCTTATCCTAGGGTTATTTTATGCTTTAATAAGAATAATAATTGATTTTTTATTTTAAACATCAAATATGAAGTGATTTTTTATAATATATATTGTAATTTTAGATAATGACACATCATCGACATCCCAAGTTACAAAAATAGGACTAGGCTGAGAACTATCTCAAACTAGGAAATTATCCTATTGTACTTACAGATATTCAAGATGAGTTATATTAGAATGCCTCAAATGTTTCTTCTTTGGATCTAGAATCATAGCCATCTCAAGATGGTATATTTGATATCATACTAGTGGGATGTGGAGGTTCCCATTTGGGATAGCTAGGGATGTTGGATATTTCATTGGATTTTTATCTTCAAATCCCTCTATAATTCTAGTTCATGGGTTGTCTTTAAAATTCTAAATACGGGATAAAGGTCATTGAATAGATCATTTAACTTTTAGAGACATATACTAATTGTTAGGTGATGGTGGTAGTGTTTATGATATATAGAAATTCTAAAAGGTGTAAGGGCCTGATGACCCATGGTTAAAGACACGGGGTTATAAAATGGGTATATTTCTGGAACTATTTTTATGTAATTATTTCTCAAATAACTAAGGATGGAAGGAGTTCATGATTTTGAGGAACACTAATAGGGTATTTCATTAGTAACATGCTATGGGACATGTTTAACGAAATTATTCATTTGTATCTATAGTTTACCAATAAGGAGGCTTAGAAGGCTCATAATTTTGAGATAGGTCTTCATCTGGAAGAGGGTTCCTAGGCATGAACCATTGACAGAACCCCATTTTAAATGTGGTTTGTATTCCTCTCATTATTATGAAGGGACCACCTGAGGATAGTGTGGTTGGGTTTTCACCAAATTTTAGTAGTGGTCTTATAAGTGGTGTTAGGGGGGATTCTTCCAATAGTAGGAATATTATAACAAAGTCGATTCACTAGGGTAGATATTGAATATTATGAGATGGTAGGTGTTCATATCTTTGATATTTAGGAGGGTATCATCCCTTATTCTTTCAGTGATGGAAAATGGGGTATTGCAACAATTACTTTTAATAATAAATCAAAAGAGTTCTATTCACTTGTTAGGAAGGGACATATCTATAATCTTTTCTAATTATTATCCCAATCATGTTTTTAAATAGGTGTGAAGAATACATTTGAATTGGGTCCCTTTTTAGAAGTACCTGTAACCAATATTTGAGATTCTTCAGGGATGTATGGTTTTAGAGTTATCTAGGGGATTCAACTATTGTAGATATATAATCCTTATAGCTCAATTCCACTAGTGAGTCAGTGGTCATGGGGTTAGGGTAGTGGATCAAATGTTCACATGGTTTATGTGTTGGATATGTAAGATTTAGAGTTCTAGAACCAACTATTTGTACTTTTATTACATAAATATTCAATATATTTAAATATTAAACATCTTATTACATGTTGTTCATTATTCTACATGACTATAGTGTGATAATTTCATGGAGTGTTTTTCACATTTAAAGGGTCATAACAATTCCCTACTATGACGAGAACCTCAAAATGCTATGAAAATATTCTGAAATAGAGTTCTATAGTTGGATGACATACCTTAATGGGACACATAATATAGAGACTATTGGGTGAAAGTACTAATATTCATATGAGACTTTTTCATATGACGTACACCCTGGGTAATCTCTAATATAAGTGATTTGGAGAACATACCCACCAGTAGGGATTATGTGTGTTTTGGTTTTATCATATATTCTTATCTATGAGAATATGTAATGGTCCTTAAGCTTTAAGATTATAATTAATATGTGTCCTGACTCACGAACATTGATTTTCTGGAAAAAAAACCAGCACACAGATAGTTGGCAGGAAGTACGGTACATTGGGTGCGTCATGAATGACATGTTATTAATGGATAAGCCGATAGATGGTTTGTTCAATCCATTTATGGAAGTTGTTATCTCAAGAATTTTATTGAAATTGAACAGTCGCACGAAATTCTATGGCCATGGTGTAATTATGAGTTTCTTTCAAGTATCCAAAGAATGACATATCAAGCGTAAATATTGATGAAACTATCATGAAACCATCTTGATGAGATATTGGGACAAAGGGAATATATTACATAGTGAGAATTCGTATATGGATGTAATTTTTGAGACTTTAAGTTCTTTTGATTGGGTGTCGTGACCCATTGCTAGATAGTACTCTTGGACTTTAGGAAATCCTGCTTAATGCCATTGAGAAATAATCCTAAATGGTCACAAAATACGTGTTTTTGGTGGTCTCGATTAAATTATATTGGAATTCAATTATTGGAATATATATTATTCTCTAGACTGTGGAATAATTTTATTCAAGTTATAATGATCGCATAAATTAAATAAATATTTTTTCACCAAATTGAAAATAAAAATATATTTACTTATTAAATTAATCATTTAAGAAATTTTTATTAACTAGTTTGTAAATAAAATATTTATTTAAGAGAATAATTTTTTTATTTATTTATTCGGGTGTTCAATTAATGGAATTATAGTTCAAGCAGACCAAGGATTGACTGATAGTAAAATAATTATTTACAAAATAGTAAATAATAATTTAACTAGTTGGCACAAAACAAAATAATAATAATGAGGTTATAATTTTGTTTCATGTGATTTAAATTATGATTTCATGTTGTGCATGTTTGTGTTCCAAAAATAATGATGTTTTTATTGTTATTATGTTGCATGGGTTTTATCTAAAGTTATGAATGTATTTAATTGAATTTTCACCATTAAATATTATTACTGAAGTCTCATGTTGATAAGTAGAGAAGTACATGTATTGTGCCATACATGGGAAACTAGTGATGAAATAGGAATTCCATGTCAGGAATTTTCTCTCAACTCCTCTAATATGTCCCTCTCAAGAAAGAGAGAGGTTCTTCAAGAACGAATAATAAGCGATAAAGATTGATCAAAACAATACATTCGCTTCTCTGCTATAGCACCCAAAAACCGAGTGCCATCAATTAGAGTCCATTTGAACACATGTGGATCCCTGCTTGAGTGATTCTGGTTTGGATCTTCACAAGAACAACAATGTAATCCCAAAGGGTCATCCCAAAATATCAACATCATCAATGAAGAAAGTTCTGAAGAACCAGGTATTTTATTTCTTCAGAAATTAAATTTAAATTAATTATAAACATGATGTGAAATAAACTCTATAACATTTTCGGGCCTCTTCCATCTTTATCAAAATATTTGATTCTAATATTTGTATACTGACGTTCACCATCATGTTGATCCTAGAATAATGTTTGATTATGGTAAAAATAATAGCTCGTTGATGGACCAACTATTCTTCCACTGTGCCTGGAACCTACAAGTTGTATCAGAGAAAGGTCATCATAGTTTATAATTATTTAAATAATTAATTGAGGATTTATTTTTTTAATAATTTAGTTAGTCAAATTATGGTTAGACATTCTTGTAATCTGGATTTTTTGATCTGTTCTCCCCCTTTTCATTTCTTGCAGATTTCAGAAAAATGAATTATTTTTCGATTAAAATTAAAACCAGGAACTCATCAGGAAGCTCCATCAATTCTTCCCAGGTGACACAAATGTAGAGGTCATGTGTTCAG
The DNA here is from genome assembly GCA_963277665.1 of Viscum album. Classification (NCBI taxonomy): domain Eukaryota; kingdom Viridiplantae; phylum Streptophyta; class Magnoliopsida; order Santalales; family Viscaceae; genus Viscum; species Viscum album. The sequence continues at coordinate 487,977,412 of OY728164.1, forward strand.
ACATATATGTCGTGTTCTATACCATTCATTCCATGTAATTAAGAATACATGTTGTGTAGTCGTGTTTGTCCCATCCGGATTGATACAGCCATTACTCAAGCTGTGTGCATTTATTGCAGGTAGTGTAGTTAATTCTTCACCGCATGTAGACTAGGACAGATAAAAACAGACTTACAAGATTACATGTCATGTGGCCCACTACACATGACATGTAGTCCCTTCGGGTCAGGGTATAAACACAATATACCATACACAACTAAGTTGATGGGTAACTATGTAACACAGATACAACACTATGTGCAGCCCACTGTACATGCCATGTACTCCAAAATTTTGGAAGTTAACATCACAGTTTGAGTCCCTAGGTGTGTACTTCGGGACACATGGTGAAGGTAGTACACGTCATGTAGACAGATCTACACATCATGTACTTTAACATATTACACAAAGATAAAACATTAATATTTTTTAATGTTCAGAACTAAATATCATTTATAAATCATACTAATGGTTGTTACTCTACGCATTGAATTATATTATATTTCATATGTCATAATAGTGAAATATTATGCAAATATCATAGATGTTATGTAACACCGCGAGATTTTATGAGAATTATTATTTTTTAATTTATTTGATGTCTTGTGTTGTATGCTACACCAAGACTAACTTGCGCTATACGCAACACCGTATTAGCTTGCAGTATACAGAACATTATTCTTGGATCGTGTTACACAAAATTTCAAGTTCGTTTGATAGAAGTAATTATACGCAACATTGAGTGTATATATATATATATATTCAATGTATAAATGAAATATGGTGGTATTCTATTATTCAAAACAAAAAAAAATCATTGACAAAACACAACCCTGACTTTTCTTGCTTTACACGCAATCACGACCTTCCACGATAGCGTGTGTTGTACGCAATACTGAGTTTCACAAAACAACGATATGTTATTAAAATATTATATAAACTAACCATTATGAATAGTAGTACCCACTTTTTGAAATTTTATAAATTTAATCTTTCAAAATGGACTTCATTTTTGGATTCAAAATATATAATTTAGCATAGGTAGAATTTTTGGTATATTTCTGAAAACATTCAATTTTTGATGAATAGTGAAAAAACTGGGTTACTATTTAAAAACTGACATTTTTTATAAATAATAATTTATTTTATTTAAATTTAAATTATATCAAAATTGATACATAATACCTATATAAGTTCAATGAAATTACAGCAATTTGGAGGAAGCTCCAAGATTAGATGGTGATTCGGAGAAAGAACCCTAAGCTTCCTTCGCATCAATGGCGATTCGGAGAACCTTGATCTTATTACCTGAATCTCTCAATGGATTCCTTCAATACAGAGTGGGAAATGTCCTTCAGGGACAATCTTCAAGCGGCGAAGGAAATTTACAAACCCTCGGGCTTCAAAGATTAATCGATTCTTTGAAAGAAGAATCTTTCCTTCGCAGAGGTTCTTTCTGGAGAAGAAAATCCTACAATGGAGGATTCATCTAAATCAAATATCACCAGGTTAGAAAATGGTGTAATCTAAGTGGTTGCGGATTCAAATGCACTGCAGCAACGACTGGACCTTTGTAAGTTTTCATTACTGGGTCGTGTTATTTACTCGAAGGGAGACAATCCCTGGTCTTTTTCTGATCTCAAAAACAGAATTTCTCATTGCTGGAGTTTAAGAGATTGGAAATTTATTTCAATCGGAAAAGGGTATTTTCACATTATCTTCACCTCCTCTGCTTCCTTGAATTCGGTTTGGAACATAGGTATCCTTCAACTCAAACCTGGCATTCTAAGGTTATCAGCAGGGAATATTAATTTTAATCCTTTCAACCTCAAGCAATCTAATGCACAAATTTGGGTAAAATTGCATGGATTTAATTAGGTGTATTGGCATCCTAGAATCCTCAATGACATTGAATCATGTATTGGTACTCCTATGAGGGTGGATCAACACACCTTGGAAGGTGAAAATGGTTATTTTTCCAGAATACTAGTGGACATTAACCTGGAAGTCAAAAGACCTGCTTCGATTCTGTTTAATGCTAATGGTATTAAATCTGATATTCGATTGGAATATGAGAATGTGACCTACTTTTGTGATGTCTGTAAAATTGTGGGACATAATATCTCTAACTGTAGGTTGATTCAGAGAAATTCCAAGGTGTCATCTAAGGTTTCTGAATGGAATGATGTCAACAGAAATAAAAAGAACAAGGCTGTCTTTATTGAAAAAAAAGTAATTCTAAAGTCAGTTGTCCCTCCTGTTAAAACTCATATTCCTTTTGAAAATGATTCTTTATCAAAGTATCATGTTTCATCTTCATCACAAAAAGTTTCATGGGCTGATGTGGCTGAGGAGGAAGAGCAGATCTTAAAACTTGTTCCTATTCAGCCAGTTTTTGAATGGGTTTCAAAGGAGGATCTTCACCTATTCTCTGAGATTAGAAATGATGTTTGTATTATGGTTTATGACTTACAGAATGAGGAGGATGAGTATCAGTTTTTTCTGAATTTTCAGAATAAAATACATGATTTTTTGATCTCTTTACAGGATGATAAAGATGATGTAATTGATGCTTCAAACCTGGATACTTCCACAGAGGTTGAAGATGGGCAGAACTGTGATCCTAATTCAGCTACAGAACTGGATTACAGCATCAATATTCAGAAGAACATGCAGATTCATCTACCAGTTTCCATGGAGAGCATGTCTGATACTTCGGCTATGTTATCTACTGTTAACAGTAATGTTTCTTCTGGAAAAAATGCTCAAAATGCTGCCCATCATTCTGGTTCCCACGGATGCTCGCAAAGATTTTCAAAGGAAAGTGGGATACCTGAAGCTGTTAACATTGATGACCTGCTTCATGGCTCCAAAGGTACTAAATGCTCGAAAAGGAAAGTAGGGAGACCCCCTAAAGCCAGGAAAATCACGGATAATGCTTTAAAGGTAAGGAGTTAAAAACATATTCCCATAATGACTAAAGCATATCTTGTTGAGTTGGTTGAATCTGGAAATAAATTACCATGAGTTTTCTCTCGGCTGGTTCATGCCACTTAATGGCAATGGTCTAGACATCAAAGGATTCAAAGCTATTTTTTCGGAGTTCACATGGAGATAAAAATGGCTGTGAATGGGCCGGACATCATGGTTTTGGGTGATTTTCTTTGCTGGTTTTTGTTTGAACATTTTCAGCTTACCCTCAGGAACAGCAAAAGCGCTGCTTGTTGGTTCAGTTCTGAGGATGCTTTTTCAGAATTAAAGGAGTCAGTCAATCTTTTTCTGGTGCTGGATATGGATGAATAGTTCCCAGCCGGACAGTTATGCTTTGTCTCAACATTTCTGATACAAAGGGCATTGACAATTTTGACACTAAGCTTTAGTAGTTTTATGTTTCCATATAACATGTTTACCCTGTAGACTTATGTGGTATTCAGATTTTTTTAGCAGTATGTGATGTTTACCATCCATTTGATTGTTTTTACTCTCGATGCCTCTTCTACTCCGGCCGATGCAAGGGATGTTGTCAATGATGAGTATAATCAGGAGGGATCCAGTTCATCATTTGCTGCTCATGCTCCATTGAATAAGACATGAGATTTTTCCACAGTGTGGACCCGAGGGCGACATCTAAGAGGGGGGAGCTCATCTTGGAAGTGTTTGAAGGTTTTTTTTGATATTTGAAGGCTTTATCTTGGATATCATGATCATTAAAGACTGGATGGAAGCTAGTGATCTATTTGGGCACTTTGTGTCTTGTAATCCTTGATTTTGGAGCTGTGTGTGTCTTCTTTTTTAATAAATTTTTCTCGGTCCATTGATTTGGTTTTTTCCAATCCATGGGTCACTTTGTTCAAAAAAAAAGTTCAATGTAATTCATTGGAATCATTTTATAATAATTTTATATATATAAAAAATTTTATTGAACTTTTCACCATCTTTTACCCACCTCCTAGGAGAATTTGAAAATTTACATAAAACATAATTTTACCGCTTCTATGAGTGGAATTTTGAAAATAAAAGATACATTGTTAATATCAAGGAGTAAAATGTGGTTCAATGAGATAAAAATAATTTTTGGGGAATAGTAACTTCTTACTTTTATTTGCCACGGTTAAAAGTAAATAGGGTAATTAAGGGTAAAAATGATATTATTATTACCCTAACACATGAACTAATTCTATTGGATAAGTTTAATTCTACCAATAAAACATTAGGGTTAAAATATGACCCTTTAGGTCCACATGGATTAGATTAAGACATTTATTATTATTTTATTTAAAGAATAGTCAAAATAGTTAAAATCAATGTTTAATAACTAAAACATTTTTTATGTTGGGTTATACATAAGATAAATTTGACTATAAATATTCATTAGAAATATAAAAGGATTTTATACATAATGGTATTTTATTTATAATTTTTAGAAATTAAATATTTTAATTTATTTATGACATAATGATGATGTAGTAATTACATTATTAATGAAATATTAACATAATTGATATTATAAATACCCAAATAAATGTAATTTGAGACTTTTTATGAATTCCAAAAAAAAATTAGGTTAATATTATATGTTATTATAGATTCAATTAAATTTTTTCGAACTAATCATGCTGTTATGATTTTCAAAAAAATCAATTACTAAATAGTGTGAAAATTGACATAAAATAGCTTTTAAAACAAATATTATATTATTATTTTTCATTCTATTCCTAAAAATATAAGGTTAGGACAACTGACTTATATGAGGGTATATATATTAATAATTAACCACTTGGGGTTCTTTTGTCTTGTTATTGTATTTTTATTAACCATATAGTGTAAGAAAATAAGAAGACAAGGTAAAAGTTGAATTATTTAACTTAGAGTTAAATATAAATGATATGGTTAAAATAGTAACCTATACTTTTCTAAAACCTATTGGTTGAGAGGATTTATACCCATTCCCACTTTATCTTCTAAATAATTCACATTGGAGCCATTATAAACCGAATATGTCTTTATTATAAAATAATATTTTTAGTTTTTCCTATAGTTCACCTCTCCTCCCTTATAAAAGGGCCCCTCCTCCCTCATCTCTTTACAACATTTTGAGCCTTAAATCTCGGCCAATCACAAAACATTTCCCTTATAAACTTTCCTATAAACATTATAGAGGTTCTGGTCTACTCAAAAGACCAACTCTAGTGCATTAATAGGAGGTTAAGAAGAGGCGCGTCAAAGAAGAGGTAATATCCATTACCGACTCATTCCAATTTATTTCTTCTTCTAATTCTTCTTCTTTATTTGTTTCATCATAAATTAATAACATCAGTATAACTCATATACTTATATGATATTATAAATATTAAAAAACCCTATTTCTTCTTCTATCCATCCTACGGAAAATGAAATCACCGCGCGTGCGTACGTATGGAATACCGTCAACGTGCTGTGGTGTAATCTGTTTTCCACCACCACATTACTTGGATGGGTATAATGGTGTAAATAAATCACTATATATGATTATTGTAAATTTATATTGATTCCGAAATATTATACATATACTTAAATACAATTCCATGATCATGGAAATGATATCATCGCTCGTGCGTTCGTATGGACTACCGTCTCCACAAACCTGATGAGATTCATTCCCCATGATTAACCATTCAAGTATGATTCTAAAGTATATATAATAAATAATAATGAATATATTACATAATAATGATACTGTATTTATGTACATATAGGTTTAATTTACTTAATTCCATTTAATTCAATAAGGAAATGAAAATAGCGTTTATGCGTACGTACGACCTACCGTCTCCATGAACGGTGTATTTCATTCCATTTATCGATCTATTATATATATTTATATGATGAATATATATTATATATAAATAATTATTTTCATTCTGGAATTATGTAAATCAAGATATAAGTAATAACATCAAGAAAAACATGTCGTAACACGTACGATAAATGAAACGATTTTACCCAAAACATCACTTTAACATGGAATTTACAAAAGAACAGGTAATATAAAGTCATAAGTGAACCATATATGATATCATAAAAATGAATATGATTCTGTAATAAGTCAATGACATTATTTAAATCATTATATTTGAGGTTCGGATACATACGATGCATATCAGATATAAGGTAAGTAATAATTATTCCAATCTCATTCTTATCTGAGATTGTTTAATCGTAAGTATTTACTGGGGTTATGTTTATCATCAATGTCCATAGGTTCTCAAAATGTTTTCATATAATGTTTAATTTTCTTCCATCTATGTTTCAAGTCATTTTTACCATTGTTTTTTTACTTTTACCACATTTTATGGAAGGAATCATTCTTTTTTTACCGTATGAGGAACTTTTTGACTTTTCCGGCAAAAGTACGAGGAGAATATTTTTTTAACTTATACGGAATGGACTGATTTTTACGGTTTCATAACGCCTTATTTTCATGAAGTTTACTCTACAATATTTCATGTTTATTTTCAATAAAATCCTTTTCTTTTAAAATTGTGTGGCATTTTGTGAAAAGAAAATGATTTTTAAGAAGAAAGGATATTTTCCTCAATAATTCTTTTGATGTGTTTTATCAAAACCATTTTCCATCTAAGATGAAATTATTTAATATGTGTATGTTTCAAGTATAATATCTATATGATTTACATGGTTTCAATTTTCTAATGATGAAATTATATCCATTTGTTTTATATGGATTATGTTATGATGAGATAATGTTTATGAAACCCATTTTTATTCTTTGGGTTATGATGAATGATTTATGTTTATGTTGTGGCACAAGTAAGAATGATTTCAATATGAGATGGGTGGGATCTATATCTTCCTCCAATACATTGGGTAAAGAATTATATCTCATGAGATAGAAATGGCTGGAACGGAAATTTAATCTGGTTCAGTGATACAGGACTGGAACGAGGAGTGAACTCGGTTCAGTAAGGGACTTTTTCCACTAAGATGGTCTTGGCAGCAATGCCTTAGCTACTATGGAAATAATATCATTTGATTAATGTTTTTCCACAATTAAAAGTTTTATTACAATTTTATTCTATCATGATTAATGTTCTTTTATGATCCATGCCTTATGTAATGCAATGTTTTATGCCATTGCTCAAGATTTTGATGGTTTGATTTTATGCTCATGTTTTTACATTCAAATGTCTATGGATTGTTTTATGTCCTCAATATTTACCCTTACTGAGCATTTGAGCTCACCCTTTATATGTTTTCTTTTCACCATGATATAAAAAAAGTTTTAGCTAAGAAAACAAAAGGGGAATATCTTTATGGGAGATGTAGAAGATCTTTCACCACGATTCGAAGATTATGTTCCGAGTTTCCAAATACACTAAACTATTAAGATCCTTATGTGTTGGTTTTTGTTATGTATTAAGTATTCCGCAAAAGTAATGTAATGTTTATGTACACCAATCTTTGGGTCTCTACAAATGGTATCAGAGTAAAGGTTTAGATAACCTTTGAAAACTAGGATGCGAAAACATTAGTGAGATACCTAGAGATTTTTATAAGGTATGTATAGGGATGTCCCTAAGGATAAGAATAAGTATAGGTTATAGTTATATAATTACGGTAACAATCTTATAATTAACCCTAATATGTTATATATTGAAGGTACTCCCCCTTTATTATGTTGTTTTCCATAGCATGATTTTTGCCTCTCACACTATTCTTTTTGGGTTTTAGACGATGGCTAGAACCCGAAAGAACCGTGTTGATCAATGTAATGGACAATGCAAGGATTTTCCTCCTGAACAAACCAATGTTATGTGAGATGGAGTGAAAAATATTATTGTTATACTTACACAAGCTATGAATCATTCTGGACTTCCAAATGAGCAGAGAAGGGAACAATATTCTATTGAGTCCTTCATGAGGCAACGTCCACCTTCTTTCTGTGGGTCTTCTGATCCACTTGTTGCTGAACAATGGATTAGTACCATTGAAAAGATATTTTCCATTATTTGTTGTTTGGAACATGAAAAAGTCATTCTGGCTATTTACCATTTAGAAGGTGAAGCAGATCAATGGTGGAATCTAATTAAGAATATGAGGCCTCGAGATGAAATTGAATCCATGGAATGGGATGAGTTCATGAACTTATTTTTCAAAAGGTACTTCCCTCGTATTCTTTGAACAACGATGGAAAAGGATTTACTTGATCTTAAGAAAAAGGATGATCAATATGTTGGTATATACGAAGTGAATTTTTCAAGGCTTTTAAGGTATGCATATGGCTTTATCATCCGACCTGAAAGTAAAGTTGATCGATTCTTCAATGGCTTAAAACCAAGTATTCAAAGGGCACTTGTTATAAGAGACTTCAGTATCTATGAAGAAATTGTGTGTTGTGCTATCAAGGTAGAAATGGAATTTGGTGTTACATATCCATATCATGGTTTTGACAAGAAACAAAAGATGAAGTTCAAGGAGAAATCTCAGAATAATGGTGAAAAGAAGATTAATGTTTCTTTATGCTCAAAGTGTGGAAAGAATCATGGTGGATGTTGTCTTAATGGGACTACAAAATGTTTTTAGTGTGTAAAATATGGTCATCGAGCAGCTGAGTGTCGATGTAATGGAAAAAATGTTTCTAATGATTTGAATAAAGAAAAGACTGCAGAGAACACACCACCAACACTTCAATGCTTCAAGTGCAAGGAAATGGGGCATTAGGCTAATCAATTCCCTAATACAAGGGTTAATGACGAACAATGTGAGAAACCACTTAAGGAAATGGATAAAGGGAAGTCACATGTGATCAATATTTGTTATGTTGAGTATGAAAATGATGTTGTGTAATGATTAGGTGTTTAGGTAATGGGATTTCAAAATAGTATCATGGAATCTCATTTATGGTATCGTGGAATTTTGGAATTACTATGTATTGGTTTTTAATAATTATATTGTACCGGTAACCATGAAAAGTGATTGAAATATTTTTGGAAGGAAGATGATATGCACATAATGAATGGATAAAGAAAAAAAATGAAATGAGCTCATGACTGATATAAGGACAAAGTTATATCATGGTTTGAGTATATAGAAATTTTGGGATTTTGGTATGTGGAAGGTGTTAAATTTTGATAGCATTCATGTTTTCACTAAGGATCAATGGGTATTCATTTTTCAAGAGAATACAAGATTAAGGTATTCACATGTTTTTAATTTGACCAAAAAGATATATCATATGATATATGGGGGATAAATGATGGTATTCACATGCTCGACAGATGACATTCTAGTAATTGTTTTCTTTATACTATGAGATTGGACATAAGTATTTTGGATAAGCCTAAATATTGGAATGGATTATGTTGGACATAATTTAGTATTCTTTAAGACTATAACTTTTTTCAATATTATTGATGGAATTTTATAATAATTTAGTTTTAAAAAAAGGACAACCTGTAGGACGGGAGACAATCTGTCGTGTCGGATAAGGTTGTGGGAATCGAACCCACAACCAAAGTGCCACATGCCTTTATCGCCAACCAATGGCCTACAGGAAGTCCCTAGTTAGTAGAAAATAGTTTTATTTTATTAAGCGGTATGATAGACGAAGTATAAGTCCATTTTTGGAATAATATACGATTAACCTCACCATAGATGGACTTCTGTATATTTGATTACTTTTTCAACCCTTTTGTTTGTGACAGATAGAATGACCCATCGTTCTATCACATCATCTGCTAACACTTCAAGAATGAAAAATTTAACTTCATTTCATTAAGAGATGAAGTGGAAATTGTTCAAGGAACGAACAACGGTGAGATTGTATCGAAATAAATTAAGTATTTCTTCTAATTCAAATTCTTTAACTTTAGGGAAATGATCTTGAAAACCAAAAATTTTGTCCTAGTATCTTCATATCTGATGAATCAGATGGTACCTTAGATCATCACAAATCTATGTCTTTGTGATTTTTGGATTTTTCATAGACATTTTCTATAGCACTCTCCATCAGACCTTGATGGTTAGGTTTCTCTTCCATATCCATATTTTCAACTATGTTCTCCTATGTGGAAACCCAGTGATGAGTTAAGTTGGGTAAATGTTACGTTTCATACATTAGTTTTTAAAATAAAGTTTTAGTATTCTTTTTTACGATGTGGGTTTCTATTAAAGAAACTTTCAAGTAGTAAACAATTTATAACCCTGATGAATTTTGATGGCAAAATTCATTTTAAGGGGGGTAGAATGTAACACCCCGAGATTTTATGAGAATTATTCTTTTTTAATTTATTTGATGTCTTGTGTTGTATGATACAACAAGATTGTCTTGCGCTATATGCAACACCGTATTTTCTTGTAGAATATACAAAACTATTCTTGGATTGTGTTACAAAAAATTTTATGTTCGTTTGATCGAAGTTATTCTATGCACCATTGATTGTATATATATATATATATATATATATATATTCAATGTATAAATGAAATATGGTTGGATTCTATTATACACAATAAAAAAAGAATTTTTCACTACACGCAACCCTGACTTGTCTTACTTTACATGCAATCGTGACCTTCCATGATAGCGTGTGTTGTACGCAATACCGAGTATCAAAAAACAATGATATGTTTTTAAAATATTATATAAACCAGCCATTATGAATAGTAATACCCACTTTTTTAAATTTTATAAATCTAATATTTCAAAATGGACTTCATTATTGGATTTGGAATATCAAAATTATCCCTGGGTGAATCTTTGGTATTTTTCTAAAAATATTCAATTTTTGATGAATAGTGAAAACACTGAGTTACTATTTAAAAACAGACTTTTTATATAAATAATTATTTATTTTATTTAAATTTAATTAAGGTCAAAATTGATACATAATACCTATATAATTTCAATGTAATTCATTAGAGTCATTTTATAATAATTTTAGATATATAAAAATTTTATTGAACTTTTCACCGCCTTTTACCCACCTCCTAAGATAATTTGAAAATTTACATAAAACATAATTTAACTGCTTCTGTGAGTGGAATTTCAGAAATCCAAGACACGCGGTTAATATCAAAGAGTAAAATTTGGTTCAATATGATAAAAATAATTTCTGGTGAATAGTAACTTTTTACTTTTATTTACCACGGTTAAAAGTAAATATGGTAATTAAGGGTAAAAATGATATTATTATTACCCTAAAACATGTTCTAATTCTATTGTATAAGTGTAATTCAACCAAAAACAACCTCAGTATTAAAATATGACCCTTTATGTCCACATGTATTAGATTAGGATAATTATTAATATTCTTTATAAAGAAGAGTTAAAATAGTTAATATCAACGTTTAATAACTAAAACATTTTTAATGTAGTGTTATAAATAAGCTAAATTCGACAATAAATATTAATTATAAAGATAAAAAGATTTCCTAAATAATTTTATTTTATATATAATTTTTAGACATTAAATAATTTAATTTATTTATGACACAATGATAATGCAGTAATTACCATATTAATGAAATATTAACATAATTGATATTATAAATACACAAATAAATGTAATTTGAGTCTTTTTATGAATTACACAAATTTTTTAGGTTAATATGATATGTTATTATTGATTCAATTAATTGTTTTCGATCTATTCTTTCTGTTATGATTTTCAAAAAAACCAATTACCAAATAGTTTCAAAATTGACATAAAATAGTTTTTTTTAAAAACTATTATATTATTATTTGTTATTATATTCTTAAAAATCTAATGTTGGGCCACATTACTTATATAAGGATATATATATATTAATAAAAAACCACTTGGGGTTTGTTTGTCTGGTTATAGTAAGCTTATTAACCATATAGTGTAAGAAAACAAGAAGACACGGTAAAAGTAAATTATTTAACTTAGAGTTAAATATAAATGATAAGGTTAAAATAGTAACCTAAACTTGTCTAAAACCTATTGGTTGAGGGTACTTCGACCCATACCCACTTTATATTCAAAATAAGTCACTTTGGAGACATTATAAACCGAATATGACTTTATTATAAAATAATATTATAAGTTTTTTCTAATGTGCCCATCTCCTCCCATATAAAAGGGCATGTCCTCCCTCTTCTCTTTACAAAATTTTGAGCCTTAAAGCTCGGCCAACCATTTCCCTTTTCCATTATATACTTCCCTAGAAACATTATAGAGGTTATGGCTACTCAAAAGACCAACTCTAGAGCCTTATGAAAAGGTTAAGAAGAGGCGCGTCAAAGAAGAGGTAATATCCTTTACTGATTTGTTCCAATTTCTTCTTCTTCTACTTCTTCTTATTTTTTTTGTTTCATAATAAATTAATAACATCAGTATCAATCATATACTGATATTTCATTATAAATATGAAACAACCATATTTCATCTTCTATCCATCCTTTGGAAAATGAAATCACCGTGCATGCGTACGTACGGAAAACCGTCTCCACGCCGTGGTGTAATCTGTTTTCCACCACCACCTTACATGGATGGGTATAATGGTGTAAATAAATAAATATATATGATTATTGTAAATTTATATTTATTCTGAAATATTATTAATACACTTCAATAAAATTCCACGATCATGGAAATGATATCATCGCTCATGTGTACGTACGGACTACCGTCTCCATGAATGCAATGAGATTCATTTTCCATGATTAACCATTAAAGTATGATTATAAAGTATATATAATAAATAATCATGAAATATATTATATAATAATGATATTGGATTTATTCACATATATGTTTCATTTACATAATTCCACTTAATTCAATAAGGAAACGAAAACAGCATTCATGAGTACGTATGACCTACCGTCTCCATGAACGGTGTATTTCATTCCATTTATCAATCTATCATATATATTTATATGATGAATATATATTATATATAAATAATGTTTTACATTCTGGAATTATTTAAATAATGATATATGTAATAATATCAAAAACAAAATGTCGAAACACGTATGATAAATGAAACGATTTTACCCAAAACACTACTTTAACATGGAATTTACAAAAGAATGAGTAATATAAAGTCATAAGTGAACCATATATGATATCATAAAAATGTATATGATTTTGTAATAAGTCAATGAAATTATTTAAATCATTATACAGGAGTTTCATATACATACGAAACATATCAGATATAAGGTAAGGGATAATTATTCCAATCTCATTCTTATCTGAGATTGTTTATTCGTAAGTATTTACTGGGGTTATGTTTATCTTCAATGTCCATATGTTCTCAAATTTTTTTCATAAAATGTTTAATTTTCTTACATCTATGTTTAAAGTAATTTTTACCCTTTTTTGACTTTTACCACATCATATGGAAGGAATCTTTCTTTTTTTTACCATACGAGGAACTTTTTGACTTTTCTAGAAAAAGTACGAGGAGAATGTTTTTTTAACTTATATAGAATGAACTGATTTTTATGGTTTCATAACGCATTATTTTCAGGAAGTTTACTATACATGATTTCATGGTTATTTTCAATGAAATCCTTCTCTTTTATAATTGTATGGCATTTTTTGAAAAGAAAATGATTTTTAAGATGAAAATATATTTTCATCAATAATTCTTTTCATGTGTTTTATCAAAACCATTTTCCTTATAAGATGACATTATTTCATAAGTGTATGTTTCAATCATAATATCTCTATGATTTAAATGGTTTCACATTTCTTATGATGAAATTATATCCATTTGTTTTATATGGATTATATAATGATGGGATGATGTTTATAAAACCCATTTTTATTCATTAGGTTATGATGGATGATTTATGTTTATGTTCTGGAACAAGTAAGAATGATTTCATTATGATATGGGTGGGACCTATATCTCCTTCAAATGCATTGGTTAATGAATTATATCTCATGAGATAGACATGGCTAGAACAGAAAGTTAATCCGGTTCAGTGATACAGGACTGGAACGAGGAGTGAAATCAGTTCACTAAGGGACTTTGTCCACTAAGATGGTCTTGGAAGCAATGCCTTGGGTACTATGTAAATCATATCATGTGTTTAATGTTTTTCCACAATTACAAGTTTTATTCCCATTATATTCTTTCATGATTAATGTTCTTTTATGATATATGCCTTATGTATTGTAATGTATTATGTCATTGCTCAAGATTTTGATGTTTAGATTTTATTCTCATGTTTTACATTCAAATGTATATGGATTGTTTTGTGTTCCCTATGTTTACCCTTACTGAGCATTTGAGCTCACCCTTTATTTTTTTTCTTTTCCCCAGTATATAAATAAAGGTTTTTGGTAAAAAAAAACAAATGGGTAAGATCTTTATGGGATATGTTGAAGATCATTCACCATGATTATAAGATTATGTTCTGAGTTTCCAAAGACACTAAACTATTACGGTCCTTGTGTGTTGGTTTTTGTTATGTATTAAGTATTCCACAAAAGTAATCTAATTTCTATGTATGCCAAGATTTGGGTCTCTACATGTTAGGTAGATTTAAATGGGTATACACCATAATTCCTCCAAGGTGTATTTATGTTCTAGGATGAGAATCTCAAGGAAATTCAAAAAATTGTTAAGATAAAAGGATTGATTAATTAAAGATAACAATTGATTGATTCGAGCATGGTTAATCTTTATAATTCTGATGAAAGAATTTAATTCTAGTTTTATTAAAATCTTAGCTCATTGTCTGTATGTGGGTGATCATGAGCATGACCAATACCTTTGTATGTGTTTTTTTCCTTTAATTTATTTATTAAATGAATTTTTGGCCTACGAGACATCTCTCCTCATTAATATGTAGGACCTGAAAGCCCTGGGTTTTTTTTGTGAAAACCCCCATTTTACCCCTCATCTGCATGTGAGTTAAAAATCATATGTAATGGATGTAGCACCCAATCTTGTGGAGGTAGTACAAGTCAGAAGCTGAGGTCAAACCAATCCAAGTAGATAAAAATGTAGAGAATTGGAAAGATGTAAAAATGAAGGTGTGCTCCCCTATTTTGGGGTTATTTTATCAATCTCTTCATAAATAAAACATTTGAAAAATTCTCATGTTCATTCCATATCCTTAATTTTATTTTGTTTAGTTGCATGGTTATTTATTATGGATGTGTTTTCACGATAACAAAATTAATTAACTAACAAGCATGAAATATGGAACTAAAATAAACTAGGCTTATGCGTAAATATTATCAAGACATGGATAATCACTTAAGTAATTTCCACTTAATATTAGATAGTATGTGATAAAGATAATAAGGAAATTTACACTTAATAGATAAAAAGCCCTCAACAAAATATTAAGTTAGACTAAGCCTTCAGTTATGTGATTTATGGAAAGACTCAATAAAACTATATGTTTGGCCAACCCTTGTTGGGAAATTTAATTTTTTACAGGAATCCATTATAAAATATTTTTATTTTGACTTAACCATATTGAATCAAGTGGAGTTCCCATGGTAGACATGGTGTAATATTTGCGGAAGGTTTTGAGGAAATCCACGTCAGGATTTCAGGATTGGAGAGTCCACTCACGGATCAATGAGCTGCAGACCTGTAGATGGAAAAGACATGCCTTCCTAAATACCATCAAATAGATTGACCAACCCTTTTGGGGTTATGAGAAAGGGAATATGGATCCTTTACATTAGAATATCATGATAACTGGGCATTCAAAGTTTAATGGTGAGGGAAATTGAGACTTTATAAAAGTATAGGAGACTTTATGAAATTTATTTATTATTTCTAATAAAATTTAATCAAAAATGTTCTAATAATCTAATATATTAATTGTCGAATAAAATGTAATGCTCGTCAACTACACTATCCATGTGATCAATTCAGGATAAAGACAACATCCTCACCAGCAGTAACGTCCAAGAATGGTTTAGATGCCTTTGGATTATTATACATTATGAATGAAAGGCTTACATGATGGAGTTAGCATTACATGATCCACCTTCCCAAAAGGGAAGTGATGAAGAGTTATTGGTCTCAATGAAACATATTAAAGAGATGACTGATGTTCAATGTTTGATGTTATCCTCAATATCTAGTGAGATCATGACATCACATGAAAAAATGGATACCTATAGCATGCTCAAGAAACTCCATGGTCTTCACCAAGAGGGAGAAAAAGAAGAACGATTTGATATCTCTAAGGCACACTATCAGAGTATTCTTGGAGAGGGTTATGCAGCTGGGCCTCATATAGTAATTCTCATTGGACACATTGAGTGCTTGATGGTTCTAGGTTTTAAACTCCCTGAAGAATTGGATACCAATATCATTCTTGTATCACTCCCTCATTAATTCTCTAGATTTGTTGTTAATTTCTATATGATCAACATTGAGAAGTATCTTTCAAATATTCTAATCATAATTTTCTAAGAGGACAATTATATGAAGTGTGAAAATCCTTCTATCCTTATGGTGAATAAGATGAAAGGTAAGGCAAAGATCTTTAAGCCCAAAGCTTCTTCACGCCCTTCCATGAAAAGGAAGATCAAATGAGAGTCAAGGGAATAAGAATTTGTTTGTTTTGTATGTGGAAATAATGCAACTAGAAGAAGAACATCACCCATACTTCGAAGCAAGGGGAATCTTCAGGTTTATTTTTTATCGAATGGAATCGATCTGTTTCTACAAATTAGGTATTAGATACAGATTTTGGTGCCCACATATATATATATATATATCCAAATATAGGTACAAAGTTGATTTTAGAATATTGGCCAAGGGTAGGTAGATCTATGAGAAGCCAACGAATCCAGACTAGCTACTTTAGCTATCATGGAATACCACCTCACGTTGCCAACTAATATGATATTGGTCTTGAAGGGTTGTTTTTATGTGTTATCTGTTACTAAAAACATTATTTCTATATCAAAAGTAAATGCAGATGGATTTGATTCCAAATTTGGAAATGAGTTTTTCTTATTTTAAAAAGATAGAATTTTTTTTGATAGGGCACATTTAAACAACGACCTTTACATGTTGGATTACACAAAAAAATTAATGGAAATCAATGACAATGATATTTCGCATAACCTATACCACACCCAACGTTGGCATCACCTTCTAGGCCATATAAATGAGAAATTCATGAAAAAGTTACTTCAATATGGATATTTAGATTCTTTTGAACTAAAACCACTAGGTTTTTGTCACGCATGTTTTACAAGGTAAAATGACAAAATATGCCTTTATAGGGAAAGGGAAAATGGATTGAGAGATTCTTCAATTGATCTGTACCATTGTGTTTGGACCATTTCCAGTTGTATCAAGGGGTGGGAGCTCATATTCATAACTTTTTATTATTGTTTTAATAGATATTAATATATCTACTTAATGAGGTATAAGATGGTTTATTTTGATATGTTTAAATAATACCATAATGAAGTTGAGAACCAACTTGGTAAGAATATTAATAAACTCTGATCAAACCATGGTTGAGATTATCATAATCAAGACTTAATTAATTAATTACTAGATTTTGGGATCCTATCCCAACTCAGTTATCCTTAAACTCCCCATAAGAATAGTGTGAGTGAAAGATGGAACCACACCTTTTTGGACATGGTGAGATCAATGAAGAGTCATGAAAGTCATCCATTTCCTTTTGGGGATATGCGTTACAAACAGTAGTGCACATAATAAATCAGGTTACAAAAAATGGATAAATGATATTCCATATGAGTTATAGAGTGGAAATAAATCCATGTTATCAAATTTACAGGGGTTGGGAAGTGAATCATTTGTTATGGCCTCTTCAGGTAAAAAACATGAAATCGGGGGCACAAAGTGTACCATTATAGGATACCCCAAGGAAACAAGGGGATATTACCAATACAACCACTCAGACAAAAAAGGTTATAGTGACAAGACATTCTATATTCCTTGAGAGAGAGAACATCTCAAAAAGCGATAGTGAGAGTAAGATAAAATTTGATGAAGTCGATGCTCAAGGTACACCGGAGTTTGTACAGGAATATATTCCACAAATCCCAATGGAATAACTAACTATTCTAGGGACACAGGAACTGCTTAGGAGTTCAAGGGACATTGGAGAACCAAAAGGGTATGGTTTTCTAGTTTTTGAGGATGGTGACTCTTTATTAGTTGATAATAATGATCTGTTAGGCTATAAAGAAACAATAAGTTGAATAGATGTTCCCAAGTGGAAATAAGACATGAAATCTAAAATGGATTCCATGTACCAAAACCATGTTTGGATTTTGGTAGATCCTCCAATTGATATAGAGCATGTTGGCTAAAAATGGGTATTCTAGAAAAAACAAGACCTGGAAGGACAAGTCTGCACTTGTAAGGCACAACTGCTTACAAAAGGGTTCATGAATTGTTCGGGCATTGACTATGCCAAAACCTTTTCAACAGTTAAAATGCTAAAATCCATTAGAATTGTATTGTCCATTTCTTCTTACCATGAATATGAGATTTGAAAAATGGATATCAAAATATCCTTCCTTAATAGGAACCTTCAAGAGGATGTCTACATGACACAACCTAAAGGGTTTATGACTCCAAATTATGCTAAAAAGGTATGAAAATTGTATAAATCCTTTTATGGATTAATGAAAGAATCTGAGTCATGGAAAAATGTTTTTGATGAAGCTATATTTTATTTGATTTTTTCAAAAAATAATTTTATCCTTGTGTCTACAAATGTTTTAGTGGGAGTGTATTGGTTTTCTTAATAGTATATGTCGATGACATATTACATATTGTAAACAAGATACCACTCTTACATTTTGTTAATGCATGGTTGAATCAATGCTTCTCCCTAAAGGGATTGAGAAAGGAAACATATATTCCTATAATCATGATCCATTGTGATAGATCCAAGAGATTGTTGGGACTATGTTAAAGTGCATACATTGACAAGATACTAAAGAGATTCATTATGGGACAATCCAAGAGGGTATTGTTTCCGGCCTCACTTGGAATTCATCTTTCTAAGAAAATGTGTCCTTAGAAAAATGAGGAATGAAATTAAAAGGAAATGACTCCATATAAATTAGCTATCAGGTAAGTTAGGTATTCTATTCTATGTACTAGGATAGATGTTGCCTAAGCATTGAGTGAGGTCGGTAGATATTAAAATGACCCAGGTGATTTCCATTAGTTTGAAGACAAGACCATCCTAAAGTGTATAAGGAATATTAAAGATATTTTCCTCGTTTATGGAGGAGATGAGGAACTAGTCCTTAGAGGATATGATGATTCTTGTTTTTAGACTGATAAAATATGACATGAAGTCAAAAACGGGATTCATATTCACATTGAATAGAAGTGAAGTGTGCTAGAAGAGCTCAAATCAATGTGTGGTCAAAGATTCTACAGTAGAATCCGAGTGTATTGTTGGTTTTGAGGTAGCTAAATATGTATTTTAGATGTGGAGATTAATCTTGGTGATGGATTTGTTACCTAGTAGTAAATATCCCATCACACCTTATTGTGATAATACTACAGCGGTGGATCTCGTAAAAGATCCAAGGTCACATTAGCGGATTAAGAACAAACTTCGGATGTATCATCTATTGACGGATTTTTCACAAATCGGTGAAGTTTCATTGAGAAGTATTTCCATGGAAGAAAATGTCATAGACCCCTTGACTAAATCCTTGAGTCATTAGACACATGATCATCATGTCAGATCTAGCATGTTGAAAGTCATAGGCAGTTGGCACTAGTCCAAGTTGGAGTTTGTAAGAGTTGGTGTCCTAGAACCAACTTTTTGAACATCTATTACATGAATATTTAATATATTTAAATATTAAAAATATTATAATATATTTATCATAGTTCTGTATGACTATATTGTAATAATGACATTTGGAATTGTTTCATTGACATGGTCATAAAAATTCCCTACCATGATGACAAACATTGAAGTGATATGACAATATTATTAAATATAGCTCGAGGGTTGGATGAAAAAATATGATAGGAAACTTAGTATAAATACCTTTAGGTGTGATTACTCATACGAATATGAGACTTCTTCTCCTGAAATTCACACATGGTAATCTCCAAAACAGTAGATTATGAGAACATACAAGCAAGTAGGAATTACCAATGTTTTGGTGTCATCAGATATTCCTTTCTACGAGCATGTTTAATGGTCCTTAGATTTTACAATTATCATTAATATGTCTCATGAATCATGCACATTGATTTACTGATTAATACTTTCACACATACAATTGGCAGTAAGTAGGGTTCATTGTGTGTGTCATTAGTGACATGTTATTAATGGATAAGTTGAGGAAGGATTTGTCCCTTCCATTTACGGGAGTTGATATCTCATCCCATTGATTGAAATAGAACCATCACAAAAAATTACATGGAAATGACGTAACTAAGAGTTTGTTTCTATTAGTTAATGAACGATAGATCAAGTATAAAGGTTGATGACACTATCATGAAACCAGCATTATGATATATTGAGACAGAGGGACAATATTACATAGTGAGTGTTCGTATATGGATTTAATTGTTGAAAATTTATGATATTCTTCTTGGGTTCCTTGAATCGTTGTTAGATAGTGCTCCTGGAATTTAGGCAAGCCCACCTAATGCCAACTATAAGGAATCCTTGATTGCCACAAACTAAGTGTTTTTGGTTGTCTCAATTAATTTCTAGTAAAATTTAGTTACTGGAATAAATATTAATCTCAAGACCATGAAATAATCTTATTCAGGTTATAATGATCACATAAATTAAATAAATATTTTTTTTCATATTATGAATAAAATTATATTTAGTTATTTTATTGATCTTTAAATAAATATTTATTTACAAGTATGTAAATAAACTATTTATTTAAGGGAATAAATTATTTTTATATTTATTCAAGTGTTCAATAAATAGATGTGAAATTCGAGTAGACCATGGATGGTCCAGTAGTAAAAGAATAATTTGCAAGATGGTAAATAACTAGTTGGCACAAAACAAAAAAAAAATATTAACATGGTTATAATTATACTACACGAGATTTCATTTAAGATTCCAATTGGCTCAAGTTGTAGAGCCACATATAATGATGAAGTTAGTGTAAATATATAGCATAGTTTTTCTCAATGATTATGAATTTATTTAATTATAGTTATAAAATTAAATTTTATAACTTAATCCCCATGTCGATAAATAGATTGGTACATCTATTGTTCCAGACATGGGAAATCGATGATGCAAAAGGAATTTTGAGTCTTTTTTTTTCTCTCGACTCATATCCTATGTCCCTCTAAAGAATGAGATAGGTTACTCAATATCAAATAATACAAGATCAATATTGATCAATGCAAGACATTCTCTTCACATCTCTAGAACCCAAAAAGTAAGTGACATCATTCAGACACCCTCAAAGCACATATGGATAATTACTAGAGGGATTATGGTTTAGATCCTCACAAGTGTAATGGGACAATCTAAATGAATCATCTCATATGATCAACATCATCAATTATGAAATTTCTAAAGAACTATGTATTTTATTTCTTTATGAATTAAATTTAAACTAATTATAAACATGATGTGGAAGATTATCTGTAATGGTTTCGGTCCTCTTGATTCGTTATCTAAATATTTGATTCTATTATGTGAAGAATTTCATTCATTCTATGTATATATCTCCGAATAATCATTTTTCACGTTGAAAATTAAAGATGGGTGTTGGCCCTACCGTGGTTCTGCTGCACCTAGAACCTACAAGATTAGATTGTAGCTAATTTCATAGAGGGGTCTTTGATGATTAGTGTTATGAGTTTTATTATGTCAGATCCCACTAAATCTATATTTCACATGAGGTAATCAAACCGATTTATTTATATCTAAGTTGTTTCCAATTTCTAGTTGTGATTAAGGTTTTCCGACAGTATGTTATGACTTGATATAGATATCAGGAAATCATAGAGTGTATTTAGAGGTTTCTAGAGTTTCCCATGGTGATTGCAGACAATAAACATTAGTGGTATATCCTAGCTTTGGAGATGCAATGTTCTAATGAAATTTATGGAATAGATTTATTAAATTTTTTTAGATTTTACAAATTGATATTATATATTAGTGGCTTTTAAATCCCAAATGGGATATGAATCTGATATTACCATATAGTTAAATTTAGAGGAAGCTAGAGAAGGTCCATAACATTTCGAGATTAGAGCCATTTCAATATAGGTGGAAGGTATAGTTCTAATAAGGAATTTTTTGATGGTTCCAACCATTTTTAATATAGCATTATATCAGTAATAGGATGTAATTTTGGATGATTTCACAAGAATCCCTCTTAATAGGGGGATTGATTTTGAGATTTAAATATTATGAGGTGACAAACTGATATAAATTTCTCGATATTATATGGCACTAACTAGGTTTAGAGATAAAAAGGTGAAACTTGAGGAAATGAAGGATAAGGGATGTTTTATTCCATGAAATTATTATTGGAGCACTCAAAAATTATTTTAAAAGAATGTATAAATAATTACAAATATATACATGGATTATCAAAATATCGCTTAGTTCATAGTGGAAAATTTCTATCCACTACCAAGGATTGATGATTTATTGGGCCAGATGAAGGGAGCCTAATGGTTCTCCAAGATTGATCTATGATCAGGATACTGTAACCTATGTGTACAGGATTATGACATAACAAATATGGTATTCATGATTATGTATGAGTTATATAAATATATTTTCACTATATTCAATTTTATAAATGTGCTGATGGTGTTCATGCTTCTCATAAACAGAGATTTTCATCCTTATATGGACACTTTTGTTAAGGATTTCATTAATGGTATCCTGGTGTATGCATATACCCCAAAGTTGTATAACATAAATCTTCAGATCATTTTGGGACCAATTTGAATTAATCATCTTTATTAAACATTTTGGAAGAGTCATTTTTACACCAAAGAGGTACAATTCTATCGGCATGTGGTTTCTAAGGTGGTATTCAACATTGAACTCGATAAGGTGGAAGAAAATATATATTTGGATCAAACCATGAATGTGATCAAAATCCAGAGTTTTGTCAGGTTGTATAGGTAATACAAGAAATTCATTTAGTAATTTTCTTATATGGAGGAACCTATGAGTGAAGTGAATATCAAGGGAGTTAAGATCATATGGATAGATATGCATGAGGAGGTTTTATATAAGTTAAATAGGAGTTTTAATCCTACTACAATTATTATTCATACAGACCCTAAGATTTTCTATTAATTCTACTGTGATGCTTCAAGAGTTGGTTTGTGGGGGTTTTTATACAAGTAGAATTGGTAGATTCTTATGGGCCTCACCATCTAAGACCGCATGTGCCAAACAACCATACTCATGACTTGGGTTTTGCTGTTGTGTTTCGTGTTTTTAAGAATTCCTCCTATATCTCTTCATTAATAGGTATTCCAAAAACACAATCCAAAAATATCTTATGATATATATTTTCTCAGTGAAACATGAACATAAGGCATAGACACTATGATGTATACTTGTTGATGTTTTATTTAGATATGGAGTGTTTCCCATGGAAGGGGAATTTAGTTGTAGATACCCTAAAAATAAATCATGATGTTTCATGTCACATGAATTAGACAAATAATGAAATCATATTATCCTTCTATAAGATTGAAATGTGGAAATATATAAGAAAAATGGGTGGATTCTTGTTCTCATATCGTTGTTAATTATTTTTTTAGATTATTGATTAAATTCACACACGTAATCTAATTCGAGATTCATGATGATTTGAGACTGGTTTATGGGAGATGATCATATACCATGATGGTCTATGGATTATATTGAAGAACTTAATGTGCATGGAAGGGTTTTCATTACTTCCTCTATAAGAGAATAGTTGATGATAAACTATTATTCCTCAGAATGGGTCATGCAACCTAGATCAAACAAGATATATCATGATATTACACCATATTTATAGTGGTCAAGAATGAATATGGATATTTTAAGGATCCTTCTTCACTAACTCACTTATCAGATGGTAAAGGAAAGACCACCATCACAAGTTGGGTTACTTTATCTTTTCTCTAGTGACAATAATAAATTGATATATGGTGATGATATACTTCCACGGTAGACTACCTGATCCTTTAGAAGTTAAGATTCTCTATGGGTGATGGTTGATTGGATAATTATGGCTTCACACATCTCTCTAATTTAGAAGACTTATTCAGTGGATGAGTTGGGAATAATGTAGGTTAAGGAAGTATTATTCTTTAATGGTGTTCTTAATAGTATATTACCATATCAGGATGCATATTCTACATCATGGTATTGAAAATTCGAGTTGAAGGTGATGGGCTCATTAATGTGGGTGATTATGACATACCACTTTCTAATATACAAACAATATGAGGAGATGATTTGAATTCTAGAGTATATTCCCTGGGTGTGTGTGTTGAATTTTTGTGGGAAATGGGATCACCATATTGATTTTATTGTTTTTTATAAAATATTATCTTCCAATATTTGATTTATATGGTTTCATTTTTGGATCTCTATGTTCCACTATGTCGTTCACCATTGTGTTGGATTGGTTTTGGAGAGTTACCAATGATCACACTGAGCCTAGTAGATGGGAAATCTGAGTGGGTATAAAAAATTTGGAAGTAGTTTTTTATAGTTAAAGAAAAGAAATTTTCCTATAATGACCAAGGGATAAACACCATGGGGGTTCACTGTGGATGATCAAATGTTTTTTGGGTTTTACCTTGGTAAAAAAATCAATGGTTGAGGAAGCACTGGAGATTAGTACTATAATTTGTTTTTTATAAATGACTATAGAATGAATGAGGTGGTGGATTATATGGTGGGTGTTTCTTCAAGAAACTGAGGCATGCATGATGGGTTCTATATTTCATATTTCAAGAAATAAAAACCAGGCTCCACACATGTGATTGACATAGAAGACATTGAGTTGGATGTGGATTTTTCATTTGAGTAATGTCCAATATCGGTTGTGAACAAAAGTGACAAGGTTTAGAATGGGATAAAAATTACTCTTGTTCCATTTTATTGGGGTAAAATAAATGGATCTAGAAAGAAAACATGGAATATGAGTTTAATATCTCAATATAAAGGTTAAGGATACTCAAAATATTCCCATAGATATATTTTTTAGGATGATATTCCCTTAGAGGGAGATTATATAATGCCCCTAAAATTTCCCATTAATTACAATTTAATTTTATCCTATGTATATGTATTTCACTTTTTTTAGATATTTAGTGTGTTTATATGGCTTAAGAGTGGGTTCAGTACGAATTGGTATCACCTATAACATAATAACTACAGCAGGTAGTCATTCACTATGTGAAGGCATGCTTCGAGCAATGAATTTTCATGAAAATACACTACGGGTTCACTTTGATGTCATTCACATATTTAATAGTACATTCAACCAATAAATAGATTCCTAAATAGTTATTAAAATGTGCATCCATTTCTTTTCACCTTGGAACACCATTTAACCCTTCCATCCTCCAACCCCTAACACCATAAAAACATTCGAGTCATGAAGCATTCTCCCGGATGGAAATTTCTACCTCTTCCTTATTTCAATACCATTATAAGTTCCACTTGTTGTGTTTGGATTGCCCAAGTATGTTTGAACATAGTAAATACATAGTAACAAGGTAACATTTGTTTTACTTTTTGGAATTTTATACGTCCCTAATGAAAAAATTTTGGGATGATTTTTTGGATTTATTGTGCTGGGATTGTTTTAGTAGGTGATTCTTGGTGTTTTAAATCCACTGTTCAGGAGGTAAGAATCCCCCTACCATATTTTGAAATTTTTATAATGTTTCTTAAATTTATTTTTATACGAATGTGTGAATAGTGCTATGGGAATTTTACCTATTGTATTAATATGACAGGTAAGGTCTAGATATATGTGGTAGACTATTTAGAGGTAGAAACAGTATTATGGGTTATTTTAATTTTTTATTAAATTGTTCTAAAGGACCCATTTGGGTGGTCTATAGGGTAAAATAGTCCTTAAGAGAGTGGTTCGTGCATGGTTGAGTCTCATAGGGATTTGATATTTGATTTATGGGTATATGTGTTCTTTTCCATTATTTTATATCTTTTAATGAACATTAATGTTTGATTCTTAGTATTTAGTTCACTACATTGAACCCTCATGGATGGGTAAGAGTGATTATGTGGCCTCTTTAGAACCCTCAAGCTAGGGTAAGATTGATAATGTGACCTCCCTAGAAATCATGAGGATGGGTTATAATGTTCATTTGACCTCTATAGACTATTCAGTGATGGTTTAGGATGTTGATAAGTCCATGAAAATGGGGACTTGTGTAAGGATGTGGTTTGACCTTTCAATCATGTATATGATAAACTATCATTATAACATAGAGTTGAAAGAGGTATATATGGGGCTCATGGCCCACTAGTTAGTGAAAATGACCTGATAATTCGAGAATATATTTATAAATTTATTTTTGGTTAAAGTATAAAAACCTATAAACTACATTTTCATATACTAAGGTCCCATTAGTGTTGTCATATTGAGGTTAATATCATATATTACATGGGAATATCAATGCATGCTGAAACTCCATGATAAGGGTTTCAATAATGAGAAATAATCTTATGACCAATTTCCAATTCAATGAATGTGTATTAGTGATATATCTATTATTCTCATAATTCTCTATAAGTATTTCATTGATTTAATCCCTATTTTTTTTTAATTTGAGCTGACTTAATCATTTATTCTATTTTTGTTTCATTTTAGGGAAAAAGGTGAAAACTTCGAAATTCCATAATTTTTTAATAAATTTATCACTTCAGTAATTAAATTTTTACTCATACAATATTGATCTAATCAGAGTGATTATTTGTAGTATATCTTAATTTGTGAGCCTCACGTTATTCATTTAGATCCATAGATAATGCAATCATTAATTAGCCCAAAAAAATAAATCATGTTGAAAAATATTATTAGCTAACAAAATGGACCCTACAATAGTAAATGTTTAGTAACAAGAGATAAAGACCTCTTATTAAGTATACTAAAAATTTATTTGTAAGAGGACTCAATTAAGAGTATGAACATTGAATTTTACAAAGATATTCCTTCATTAATGTAACCATTGAATGTGAAAATTGGATGAATATTTAGGTCATCCTCAAATAGAAAAAGTGTGACTCATTAATTATGTCCTAACCACTTTTATAAATGTCCAACTACATTAAAATTTGTATGGTTGACAGAAATTTTTTTCAAAAATTATTATAAATAACATTATAGAGTTTTATCCATATGGTTGGAAGAATAATAATTTTTTATAGAAACATCCAAGAGAAAAATTATCATGATTTATTCTTAATTTTTATTTTATTGTATTTTGTTGTTTTATTTCATATGCAATATTAATTATTTTATTTTGTAAAATTGATTCATTAATTTTTTCCATGTTTCCCACCCTCTATTATTCAACGTCTTTGTATCCTTCTTTCCTTTTTTATTCCTATTTTGTTCTTTTATTCTGCTTATCCTAAAATTATTTATATTATTTTATTTTTATTTAATTACATCTCTCTAATAGTCTTCTTATTTT
This sequence comes from Viscum album, assembly GCA_963277665.1. NCBI lineage: Eukaryota > Viridiplantae > Streptophyta > Magnoliopsida > Santalales > Viscaceae > Viscum > Viscum album. The sequence goes on from OY728164.1 coordinate 488,005,108, forward strand.
ATTATTTTTGTTTTAATATATATTTATTATTCTTTTTATCCCATATAACCTATCTGTTTTCTCTTTTTCGTTATTTCCATAGTGACCTTGAACCATAAAAAATGAGGGGCTAACCCAAGGATTTTCCCAGGGGAAGTAAGTGGTGTTTCAATTAATTTTTCACATAATTCATTATATTTGCTTATGTTTGTGGAGATAAAGAGTGTATTTAACAAGTGTGGAAGTTGTACACTATAAAACTGAACTGATTTTCATTAATATTATATGTTTAAATGTTTTATATCCCTATCACTAAACATAATATCTTTATGTGATGAGTTTTATCCATTTAGTGGATGAAACAAAATAAGTTGGAGTCGAGTACTGCAATGATTCACACTCTATATTGAGGTGTGCTATAAAAATTGATTACTAAAGGAGGTGGAATTCAGATTGAATAATGAATTTGAGATTTCAAACAACTATTATTTTAATTCTTTCTTTGAAACTTTAGAATATAATTATCAAAATAAATATAAACACTAATACGTTTAATGATAGAACCCAAAAACTAAACCACAAAGTCCAAGTTATTTCTTTACTAATCACATCCTTTTATTGGATGTTAGTTTACTTTTTATCATTTCATTTATCTTCTTTTATTCTATTAATTTCATAGAAAAAATAACAATATAAATAAATTAGTTTAGGTGAATTAGATTATATACATGGAAAATTGAGAAAGATACTCAAGTGAGATGACCATGGTCCGCCTTTATGATGCATTAGGATATTTTTTTCTTTTTTTCCATGACCCATGATAGACATGTGTTCAAAACATGTATCATTTCTAGGGATACAATCTATAGTTTATTTTAATTTTATATTCTCACATTTTAGATATTTTTTTCATTTTTATATTTTTTTTAAAAAAATATTTTATTTTACATTATGTTTTAAAATGATCATTTTTCCAATACATGGAAAAGTTACTGACATGTGTAAGAATAAGAAAAAATATATACTGAGTAGACCATCCAATGAAGGGTTTATTATATTATGATAATTGCCTTGTATACACGAATAGGTATAAAAACAATCCACTCACATGCTGATTTAATTTTCATGGTTGATGAACTCAAAACTCACTTATAGAGATTCATGGACAAGAATTAATTTCCACTAGAGCTACCGAGTTTCATTTAAGACATCATATTGGTCGATTCTAATATCAATGAATATTAACAACCCAACTATTTGTTAAAAAATCATAGAATAAAATGGAATTATAGAGAGTTGATATGTATACTCACAAGATGATAAAAATATGGGAGATGAGTGTGATCAATTTTGGATTAATTGTAAAAAATATTAAATAAAATGAGATCATCTCATCTATGAGATTGATGAGTCAGTACCTGACTACCTACTTTCGATCCTTATAGAATAATACAACACCCAAGTGGTGGAATTTGAAGAATATACGGAGGAACCCAACTAACAACCTCCAAATTCTTCCATCCAACTCCAAGAGGCACTAACCAATGAAGAATAGAATGAAGGAAAACGTATTAAAATAGTTAATTTAATATCAAACTATATTTCATTTTATTTTATTCAATTTTAATTGAGAATTAATTCCCACTTATTTAAACATACATATTCAAAAAAGCTTTTCCATGGCATAGATAAATAAGAATAAATTGTATATAAACTTGTTGATAAACACATGGAGCTCTTTAATTTTGATGAATATTCATATTAGGAGGCCTAAGAAGTTGTTTAAATAATTGATATAGAGGAAATAATGATAATGGATTCTCAAACTGAACTGGTGAATTCTGGTATACGTTTATCATGTTTAAATTTTTTTCGAATTAAATATAAATTCTTACCCTACATTTTAAATTAAGATTCATGTATCCCATGTTGAGGTAGAACTAGAAAATGAATAAAAGGTTTCATAAGTAACAACCAAGGAAGAGGATGATCTATACTTTGTCTTAACCTCACTATTCAAGTTGTAATTAATTTTTATGGGGGAATATTTGGTATGCTCTATCTATGGATCATTCAACACCACCAACAAAGAAGTGGAATTTAGGAAAACCAGCATATGGTGGTTCAAGTACAATAAGATCCAACCACCATTAGACTTCAGATAACAAAAGGTAACTTCCTCTAGAGGTAGTAAAACATCAAGTCCCACTTGGGGGTCATACCATGACATATGTTTAATTTGTTTCTAGGATTTTATATTTCACATTAACTCTTTAGAATTATTCTATAATATAGTCCACCCTTCTTTTCTTTTTTAGATCACTTGAAAAGATCATTGTGTATCTTTGAGTAATTTTCTTGTATAGGTTCATGATGGGAGAAGGATGACCCAAATAGTAGAAGAAATGGACTAAGATTTATGGGAAATGGAGTTCAAATTTATTTTTTATCTTATAAAATCTCTAAATATTTTTTTGAAAACATGTTTTGATATTTATACTGAAAATGTCATAACCATGCTTGGATTTATGATTTTCTTGACTTATATAGGATAGAATAGTTTCATAAAAATATTGGTTAACAATGTTTTGGATTTCAATTAATAAAATATTTAATTAGAATAATATATAATTTGATAATTAATTAAAAGCATGGATATTAAAATTAAGACTCATGATTTCATGGAATTAATTAATTCTTATAAATAAAAATTGTGAAATAAATTTTCATGCTTTGAATATATAAAATTCATATGAATTGATTTTTTATTCTTAGTTATTCCTTTTGTTATTTTCCAATTTTATATATCCCATTCAGGAAAGGATTTCTAGAACACGTAATTACTATTTATTATTGAGCTTATTTATTGATTGGTATTGGGATATTCCACCTACTATAACATTAATTTTAACTTTTCAAAGCTATGAACATATAGAAAAATATTTTAAATGAATGATCCTTCTTTTGAAAAACCCTTAAACAGGATACCACATTTATATCAATCCTTGTTTATCCCATAGAGACCATGACTTCCCTTGTTAGAAATGAATGATGTTTCAATCCATTTTAATCCATTTCTTCCATCATCTCTGTATTTTCATGATAATTTATAGATGAAGAGCGTGGGTGAAGGGGGTTACGAAGAAAATAATTATTTACAGTATATAGAGAAAATTAATGGGTTCTACTTATTTGAACTAAGAAATTTTTATATTCATTTTTATCTTTATTGTTCTTCTCTTTGTGAATAAAAAAGTAAAAATGACAAAAATAACAACAAAATGAAAAATGGGATGAGATTAGGGAAAACCAAAAATAACAATTACAAGACCTATGATATTCATCATGTGTGGTTAAGTGGTTTATGTGAGTTCTATTCTAATCAGTACATTCTAAAAAAAGGTAAAACTCTTTTGGTAAAGATAAAAGGTTTAAAAGTTGAGAAAAATTCCAGATTGTGAACAAATCATTCATTATGGTTTACATTGTTCATGAACATAAATTGAGTTTAGGGAAATTAGGATTTGTTAATATTTAAAGTGTATAATTTCAAAAAAAAAATTAATTTTGATAAAATTATTTATACTTTATGCAAAAAATCACATCAATTATCCGTAATTTTTAAAAACTAGTTCCTACCAACCGTAATCCTCATAGTCATTTGAACCTTTATTAAAATACCATCAAGATTTCATGTGACTTTTTCCATTATTAGCTGGAGAAAGAGTTACTTTAAAAACACATGGATAAGGATAATGTTCTCATGATATGAGCATAAATATACTTTAATTGTATTAAGAGTGATTAGATAAAATAATTCACTCTGAGGTAGATCATTATTTGGAATGTCTAATAATAATGAATTTCGGAACATAAATTAATGAAAGGATAAGTTCAATAAATTTTAAAAGGGGAAAATAAGAATGCTTTAAATGATTATTTCTTTGAAAATTGAAAAATAAAATTGGTACTTTACGTGGATTTTTTAAAATTTGAAATGATATTTATTTTTTTATATCATTTTAATTTATATATTCGTAATAATTGTTCCCTCTGAATTCTTTGTTGAGATTTTATGATTGAGGAATATAATGGTTTATGTGTGGGGGAATTTAAAGATCTGGTATTCTCATCAATATTCCAATGTATTTAAATGATTTAATCCCTCTTAAATTATCAGTTTTAGCAGATTTGAATCTTTTTTGAAATTTTTGGTGTGTTTTTGGTATAAAATGTGAAAAATTATAATTTTAGAAATTATGACATATTTTAATTTCCATGTTACTTTGAGAATAACTTTTAAAATATTGATCCCATATGAGTTTTTTTATAGGATTACTTACTTTATGTGGTTCAAAAAATTCTTCTAGAGTCATACCAAATACAAACTTGTATAAGCCCAAAAAAATCAATCCAGTTGAAAGATATTTTTCATTAAAAAATTAGACAACGAGTCATTAAATGAGGTATAACTCTAGATAAAGACCTATAATTTTGAATATTAAAATATTATTTTAAAGAGGACTCAATATTAACTTTTACCATATTAGTTTATGGATATATTCTCTCAATAATACGGCCATTGAACTAGAAAAAAAGGTGTAAAATTTAGGGGCTCGTCATCCAGAAAAAAATATGACTCATTATTTATGTCCTAATATATTTTATATGAATTCAATGTATTTGAAATTTTTATGTTCAATTGAAAAACGAATTACACACAAAATATATGGAACCTTGGTTAGTATTGGCCATATGATTGGTATAATAAGAAAAAAATGTTATATAGATTCTAAAGGTGAATTTTTTTCTTTATTATTTTATTTATTTATTTTTATCTTATGTAATTTTATTTTATTTTACTTTATAAAATTTATTCATTCAATTTTTCTAATTATTACAAAATATATTATTATCTATCTCTATATAATTATTTTATTATTTTATTCCTCTATTATTTTCCTTTTCATCAAATTGTAACAATATTTTTGTTATTTATTTTTCTTTCTTACTCTCTGTCCCAATATCTCGCTGTTATTTTATTTTATTTTTTTATTTTATGTGTGTGTTTTCCTATTCTTCTCTCATCCATTTTATTTTTATTTTTATTCTTATTTTCACTTCTAATATTATTTCAACAGTTACCTCTAACCCTAAAAAATGAGGGGTAAACCCTGGGCTTGGCTCAGTATAAGTAAGTGGTTTTTATATTCATTTGGAAGCTTAATTATTATATTTTATTTCATTTTTTTGAGAGAAATAGTGAAGTTCATGAGTTTGTGGATTTTAAAATATGAAACCAAACTCATACTCAATTATATCCTTTTAAAAATAATATCCCTCCCTTCCTCTACAAATTAGCTCTTTATGGGATGAAGTTGATCTTTTTAGTAAATGATATGAAATATAGAGGATTCTGGTCCTAGAAAGTTTCTCAATCTCAATTGAGGTGTTATATAAACATTAATTATAGGAGGTATTAGAATTATGATTTCCAAAGGAATTACATATTTCACACCACTAAATAAAAAAATATTAATTCAAGGATAATATCTTAGAATTGAATTATCAAACTTAATATAAACACAAAAAAGGATAATAATTGAACTTATCAACAAAACAAAAAAATCCAAGTTTTTTCATTACTAAAAATATTATTTTATTTCAATATTGTTTTCATTTTAGAATTTAATTTACCTTTTTTCATTCCATTTCCTTCATAGAAAAAACAAAAAAAGTAAATTAGTCTAGGTGAATTACATTATGGAAGAGAACAACTCAGAAATATCTTCAAGTGGGACGACCCAAATCAGCCTCTATACTACATCAAGAAAATAAATTTTCTTTTACCACACAATATCAGAGGTGTGTATTAGAAAGGATTGTTGTTTAGTGGGACATATATCAAGATCCTTTATAGATATTTTGCATTTTTTTGTAACATGATTATTCACATGTGGGGATCTCTTTTGAATGCTTTAATGAAATTGATATATGATTGAATTATATAATGTTATGATGGTATTATTATATAACTATTATTATATTAATTTAATTTATCCATATTTTTGTACTAGATTATTTGTATGAGTTACATTTATGGACATATGATTAAAAGAGCATAATCTTCCCACTATTCCTATTAATCCCTTAACTCTACTCAGAAGCCTCTTTCATACCTAGATGAGGACATGAGGTCATTTAATACTCAAACTCGGTCTCTTTTATTTGGGTTGGGTGATAAAAACATCTCCACAGAACTTCTTACTCAACTTATCGACCACATCATTTTATTTTCCTGTCATATTAGAAATCTTATAGTCATAATCATAAAATAATTCCTTCCATGAATATTTTATGATGGTCAAATAATGCTTATATATTAATGAAAAAATATAAATTTCATGTGTTAAATAGTTATATTCATGATGCTATAAATACTAAGAACAATAAGTGATAAACACTCTTTTCTTCATCAGAACCCCACCTAATCCGAGATGTGAAGGGTTATAAAAACCCATAAAAAATTTTTCCTCTAGAAAATTAATAACCAAAGCACTAGAATTTATTTCTTTTAAATACATGAATGAATCCTAGAGATAAATAATGTTAAAAAAAATATAGAACCTTTTAAGTCAAGTCCATATAGGAGTCGTCATCAGGGAGTAATCTAGTGAGAACCTATCGTAATAGTATGTAAGACAAAGGAAACATTGCACCTCGTTAATATTCATGGGTTCTACCCAAAGATAATTGATTAAAATAGATGATGATAATGAATAACTAATAATACAACCCATATATACTCTATATGCTCCTAATACAACTCAAAATACAGAAGGATTACATCGATGAACGCAACCATTAATTGATCCATAAATTCAAAGAACATAGAATTCATTTTTTCCATTAACAGTAGAGATAATTCTTAACACCAAACAATATCTCTGAAAACTCATAATTCCTATAATGATATCTAAAGGTTGTCTTTAGAGTATCATCATCCTTTACTCACATATCATGATATCTTGATCATAAATCAATCATCTAGAACTAGTTATATCCCTTTAACTAGTCAAATATATTATCAATAATTTATATATTACCGAATATCTTTAGTTTCGATTCATTTATGTAATGATAATTGATGCAAAATCAAGGATTTACATCTAACTTTTTCAAAAATAGATCTAGAGAACCATTAGAAAACAAACCTGGATAAGTGATAACAATTTGTATAATTCCATTAACTTGAATCCACAGCTCCCCAATCTCAAAAGGTACCATTTTTTTGGTGAGGTATATACTAGAGTGAAACTCATCTTCAAATATAACCTAAAATTGATCTCATACTAAGGGGGTAATATTATAACAACTTTCAATAAAAATAAGGTTAATATTATAAAACCCTAAGACACACCAATGGTTGATCCTCCACTAAAATTTACATCATCCTTTTCTTCAAGAACAATATAAATTTGACACACCTTTGATCTATTCGGGGATCTAACTCACAAAAGAACACAAAAAACACTTTGTTATCATCATTGAATATACCTCACCTCTGATATAAATCCATAAGGGCCCAAGTCAAATATAGTGTATCCATGCTTGTGATTAATTCATATGGCTATATCCACAAATATAGGAATGCTCCATAGTAGTGTTTCTTTGATTTCATCATCTCACAACATCTAAAAACATCATAAAAGCTAGGATAACCACCAACTAAAATAATTAACCATGAGGGAATTGGAACCCTCTCCACCTAATGTACCTAATCATAGACATGGTATGTGAAATGAATTAGTATATAGATTCTAAATACCTAAAGGAATACAACCTTGTTAAATATAAGTACATAATATATCAAATGAAATTTGGTTCACCTTGTGCTAGAAACTCGAAGGCATGCATTTGGAGGTGTTTGAATCCATATCCTCTCTAGCCCGGATAGAGACCACCTCAATAGTCGTTCTCTAATCCCTATCCATAAGGACAATGTGTATAAAATTGATGTAATTTTCTCACCCTTTACCCTCTATACAGATCATAATATAAAACAATATAATATTAGTGCTTCCTATAAGGATAATAATGGAGTAGGTGATAGGGATTATAGATCCACACTAACTATCGAGGAAGGTATGACACTCAATAATATAATGGCCACAATTTCCATATGTGAATGAAACGACACCGGATCTAATGATAGGGTTATAAAAACTTCAAACCCTAGTGAAATTGGATGAATAATGATAAAATGGCTCCCTGTAATGACAAAACATCTACTAACATAGAAACTGAGAATTGTTATCTATAGATATGTTCCTAAGAGAGTCTGGTCAACAATATTCTCTATAATGATATGATCCATTCATGAATCCTATATATAACTTATACCGTCACCAACACCTCAACAGACATTAGAAACATGTGAGAGGTGACTTGGTGATAGATATCTATATACAAATCCTCATCTAAATTCCATTCCCTCACCTACCCATATCATTATAGGTTAAAATCATAATCCAAGAGTTTCTTATACCAAATAAAAAACACCAAAAAGATAGAAAACACTTATATGGATGAAACAACATCTTACATAAAAGAATCCATCATTGTATATAAAAGAAACATATCATGAAACTAATCAGAAACCTCTACAATGAAATGGTTTCATTCTTATGGTCCCTAATGAATGAAAAACAAAAGTACCATATAAACCCAGACAACATACATATAGCCAATAGAATCCAGTCCTACCTTAATGAATCGATCATGGTGATGTAAATATCTAACTCTTCCAACCAATCCATTGTGTCATGATCAGAAATTGATCCCTCATAAATATATAGGCTCTAGAAATGAAATTCTTAAGTCATATTATTTCAATGTTCATCATCATCGATCCTCAATTAAGGGACAACTATTGGAACATCTTACTAGATATCATTGGTATGAACCATAATGGGAAATAAATCTATAGACATGCCTAAATATATAACAATTTTAGGGACTCGTGAAGATTAGAATGAAGAAAACAAGATATTTATTAGATATGATTCATTATATTTTCAAATTTCTAAACAATTTAAATGTTGGTTCACATAATCAAGATAAATTATACCAACCTAGATATGTACCATGTCAAAAAGATTTAATTATGTTTGTACATCTAGTAAACTTAATGTACTTTTATTAAATCACAGGGCCCCCTAAAATCGCATGTCATATATGTTTCCCTTTCTTAGATCCTGTACCCAGTCCAACTGATATTTTCACCCTAAATACCCTTTCAATCATCACATGTGACTATCTGAATTCTTTATTCTATCTCTTATACATAATATTGGGTACCACTCCGTCATGAATCCCCCTCCACTATTGCCCATCTCAGATAGGGAATATAGGGATTACCCCTGAAACCCAACATTAATAATCCATAGGTTAGAAACTATCACTGAGGGTGTAAAATACATAAATTAGATGTATTACCCACAAAATGAAAACTCTATGATAAGAGATAAGATCCAAAAATAAATTCCATCAAATAAATAGGTAGAGAGTCCATCCTAATACACGAATATAATTTTATGAAATGTGAAAACAAATGGAAATACAAATGGAAATACCAAGGAAATAACCAAGAATAGTTGCTGCTCTTGAACTACCATTATGAGAAAGTAATACCTATATTAATCAATATATAGATCCTACGAACCTAAAAATAGTTCACATATATATATTCTGTGAAAATAAAGGTATACTCAGTTGAATATTCATTGAATCCTCTTTTTCATATGCAAAATAATTACACTAAAACCAAAAAATAAATAGAAGAATCTAACTCATTACAAATTTTGGTAAAACTAAACCTCATCCATAGTAAGATCGATAACCAAATAATGCAAATAATTAATAAATTTTATATTAAAATTATATATATATATATATATAAGGGTTGGTACCCCATATGCACTTCCCAATATACCGGTTGTCCTTAACCAAACACCCTATGTACTAGGGCTGCCATCCACTGCATATATCATCCTTCCAATAAGATTATCCATATCACTACCACATAATCTTCCCATCTTCCACCCATACTAAGAAAAACATAGCCACAACCAAATTAACATCCCATCACAACCATTAACAATTAATAATTCCAAATTCAATTATGTCTCATGTATCTTTCACTATACCTCAAGCCACTACATCCTGGGAAAGTACACTTGTAGTAACGACATTCATTATATCCTTAATACATGTAAATTATAAAACCACAATACGATGTAGATTTAACTTACAGTAATGGTACAATTGAAAGACATCGTAGTGTTTTTGAAAATATATCCTATACCTGAATCCATTACAACCTAGATATACCTACAAACCATGCTACATCTAAAATATAGGGTTATGTATGAGTGTATCCAGCCACCAATATCCCCATAATCCTATATTTTCGAAAAAAATTCAGAACACAATGTCAATGTAGGAACTATCCACTTGAACTGACTGTAGTGGTATAGTTTAAAAAAATAAAATATAGGTATATATCACACAAAACAAAACAAGGGAAAACAATAAATACTTAGAAAAAACAGCTTATAGATCCCCCTAAATAAACTGAATAAAATACTTATAGTCTATGAGGATAGATCTAATATAAGTGTAAAATAATAATGGTAGAAAATAAAAAAAAATACATTATAAAATAACAATTACCAATCATATACTAAACCCAAAATCAATTCTAGTTTAAGCATTTCACACCACCAAAATACAATTTTATTTTGTTCTAAACAATACAATTTATAGCTCTCTAACCAATTTTATTACTGAATTAATTCCAAACCAATCGAATTTTTCATTTAATTTGATCCTTACAATCATCAAAACCTAATCCCATGAGTTATTTATATTTCATTATAGTTCCATAATCATGGGTAATCTATGATGCAATAAAACCCATCTCAAGGAAAGGTAATTATTTAGATTTAAAGTTCAAAATAAAGAAGGGGAGAAGAAAATATAAGTGTACCTAATATCAAGAGAGTTCGATCCCAATGAACTAAGATGTTTAAAACCTCAATAGTTATGACTAAGGAGCACTATTAGGGAATGGGGTTGACCAGAGTTGGAAGAGATAAAAGTTAAGATGAATTAAGGGAGACACACTTCCTTATATTAATGAAATCCTATTAGCCTTCCACCGTGAAATAGTGACATCAAACGTAGTTATTGTTCCCTTAGTTAAAACAATATGTTAGTTTTTAGAAATTTGAAATGACCATATCGCCAAAACATGTATATAATAGAAGAATAATTTAAAAATTCTAGACGAGAATCGTGACATGAACTACAACATGGAATATAACATTTACATCCCCAGAAAACCACCAATGATTCTCACCATGGAATAGAGTAAATTCACCTACCATTTATACTAACCATTGATTATAATATAGCATAGAGAGACTTTGTTTCTTGTCTCAACTACTCCATATTCAGATCAACCATTCCCCGACATAAAAACACACCCAACAACTTCAGTATTTCATGTGTCCACATTTCCCATAGAGAAACTTTTCAAGAACCAAACAAAAAAATACCCATGTTAGTGGTGATATATATACTAAAGAGGGAATGAAACTAGACTCCTTTCAACACCACACCCGCCACCACAGTTGGGTATCTATTCACTGTGTTATATAGAGAAATTATAAAAATATATCACCCCCAACCACATGTGTTTGACTCCCTAGGTTTACCAAGAACCTCAATAGAAACCACTCAAGGTCATAACTTCAAAAAAAATTCCACCATAGCCACAACTACCCCAACCACCAAGACATGGTGAATCACTATAGAGATAACTAATGTACTACCTAAATCTTAAACACCTCCAAAAAAATCACTTTATTCCCCCAATTCCTAAAAAATGGATGGAAAATAGAAAAATAGGCCGTTATAAGGAATATCATAAAAACTATCACATTAATTATTTATTAAGATATAAAATACATTAGATAGAAAACCTTATCAATATCAGGTTTTTGAAATGGTCTAAAGTCATACATATTTAGAATCATCTATAATGAAATCTACAAAACATAATATAATTAAACATAAATAGCACAATCTAATTAATGCATCTCATAAAGAGTCACATATCCTAAGGACCAAAAACATTAGTTTCTTGGAAACTATCTACAAAACATCATATTTTATAACTCTTCTAAAAATTCATCCATAATGGTTCTAATTTATACACTTTTTTAAAATATCACATGATATAATCTTCTTCATAACTAGGGAAATAGAATGATAAGAAAGTGGATAACTCAAACACTTAGTAGGAGAAATGAAATTGCATAAAGTATGAGATCACAAACATGATTGAGAATATGAGGAAGACATAAAGATCATAGTAAAACACCATAAGACCATGTTTAAAAACCATAAGATCATAAAAAATAATTAAGAACGAATAAAATAGATGATGTGGCTTAAAAAATCTCAATAATATTGAAAAGTGTAATAATTTTTAAATAAGGCATAATCTTGAAAAAATATAATATGGAGGCAATGAAATAAATCTTGAAAATTTAGAAAAACTTTATAAAAACATGAATGGGTTGAAAATATATAATAATAAGAAAATCAATGTGAGAAAACCCATTATTCTCACACCAATATGAATAAACTCATTATATTCATGCCTGAAACTTTTAGAAATCCCATCCATCCCATATCAGGTTAACAAACAAAATATGTCTATTACTAAATATATAACTAGATATATACATAAACCAATCGATTTTAGGGTGATATAAGACCATAACCATCAAAATCAATACATATGTTCACTACTTAAATTGGGACATCATCATATGTTAAATAACCAAAGGTAATATAATGGGTTTCCCAGTCATTTAAATTACATAAACATAAGAAAACAAAGGATATAAAAAAAATTTCCAAAATGATTCATAAAATGAAAAAATAGGGAATTTAATCAACAGATCACATCATGGGAGATAAAGAATTGAGGAAAAATTGATCTGAAAATAATATAAAAATTCATGTAATATTTTATAACCTTTTAATAAAATATAAAATATGAATTACTTTCAAAAACACATTTTTTGAGAGAGAAATAGAATAATTATTGAAACCCATATTATAGAGTTCCAAATAAATTATCATTGACTATAAACAAGGTTTAAAAATTGATACATGAAAATACTTGAAAATATTATTTTTGAGAACTATATTAAATGTTGGAAAAATTAAAAATAATATAAATTTTATCAAAATAAAATATCGATTGGATGATAAATTCTTTCATTCAGAAATGATAGAAAAACATTTTGATCATTTTAAAATAACCTTATTAAAAAATAAACATTATTAAAATGGTTAAAGATGAAATTTATTTAAAATTAAATGAGGGAAATAAAATAATTTTCGAAATAAAAAAAACTTTTAGTTCCCAATAAGTAAATTTGAACATTTATGGGAAGTCAAAAAAATATTGACCCGAATGAAAAATCCATTAAAAGTAATGGGAATTAGTCTTAAAAAATTCATTTTGATAAAACATTAGAATCATTGAGGAGGTAGAATTTTGTATCATACATTATTTACCTAGTAAATAAGGTGAATGCATCTTAAAATCATAATATTTTATAATATACAAATCCTTTAATACAATTGAAAAAATATGAGTGATTTTTTCCCAAAGTAGAGAATTGGGTCATGAAAAACCCTTTATTAAATTAGTAAAATTTTAATAAAAGGTCATTGGAATCTTAAAATCCAATATTTATATATATACAATAGATTAAATCATAAAGTATTTAAAAATAATTCATTTTAAAACATATAAAACATAGAAATAAAAAATTATTGAAAAACATAAAAACATATCTCAATAAAAAATGTAAGATGAAAACTCTTACAAACTTTTAATATTTGGAATAAAAACCACAAGAGAGAATGAACATGGATTAAAACATTTTTAATCACAAAGTATAATGAAGTAATCAAATAGAATGAAAAAGTTGTATTATTTAGACAACTATTAATAAATTAGGGTGTACAACAGGGACATGTCTCAAGGGATTCAAATTTTTGATATAGACACTCCTACCTTGTTTCCCTTATTAGAAAAATTGAAATTAAAATCATGTAAAACTTACATAAATAACATAAAATACTATTTTATAAACTTAATCACATGAGAAAATATTTCTAATTTTCATTTATAATATTTATATAAAATAATATTAGTTAGTTTTGGACTATTTCCACACATCTGGTCATTACATATTGGATCATTTATAGTAGTTTCATTGGAGTATAGTCAGCATACGTTCTTTTTCCAAATATCATCATTAAATTTTGATTATTGGTATTATAATGATTAATATATAATCTTATATGATTCTTTATTTTCATTTCATTATTACTTTAATATTTATCCATGATGATGTAGTCATGAATGAGCATTTTATGAGTGATTTTCAACAGATAAAGGGTGTTTAATTAATTAATGAATTAAATATTGATGTATCATTTATAGAAAAACCACAAGACTTGATTCATGGAGGTGATAATCCACATACACACACTAAAGATGATTCTTATTATTAATAATAGATATAAGTGAAAAAATAATGTTTGAAACATTATTATAATAACATATCAGCACACTAATGATTCTGAGGTTTGTATTATAATGTGATTATTTTTTATAATATAACGAATATGAATGAAATGTTAAGAAAGATGTAATATTTATATAGGGACCTCGATCTTCCTCTTGATTAAGGTAATATGTTTTAGAAGATATGAAAAATTCATGATGACGATAAGAATTTGGTATTATAAAGTATTCCAGGGGGAGGAAATTTTTCTAGGGGTTTAAAGGGATTATGAAATTGTAGTGGAGTATTGAAAGGGTGGAAGTTCTACCCCATAATATGTGATCAGGATAGACTTTTTCTATGGAAAATTATAATATGTGATGGATATGAATGAAAAGTAATGAATGATATAAGAGTAAAGTAATCAAAGGATAAAGGAAATGTATAAATGAATTTAAAACCATAAATAATTTAAACACTTATTACACTTAGATTAGTTTTTTAATAACTTATTACACTTAATTAAATTTTAGTCATGACTATAATTTTTTTAATAAAATATATATGTAGCCCATTATTTCTAAATTTCAATATAATGAATCATAATTTTGTCTCCATTTTTTCTAATTCGATTTTTGTATTGGACAATATTATATTTCAAATCAAAACAAATTACGTGTTAAAAAACCATTATTTTTCTTTTGAAAAACGAAATTTTAATCATTATGTGTCCTTAGTCTTATTTAATATTGATTAACAATTAATTGAGAATAAAATATTTTTTACATATGTTAAAAGAATCATTTTATACTTATAATTTCTATATTTATTTATTTAATGTTTAAAAATAAAAAGTATTTAGAAATTAATTCGTCATTGAATTTTTTGTTACTAAGGTATCTAATATTTACACATGATAATAACATTTCAATCCCAAAAATAATGTGTCCTTGTAAAAAGATTTGGACCCACTAATATAAAAGACAATATCCATTTCATTTGATTTAGTTAATAAAACTAATTTTAAAAGAATTATGTATAATGTATGGAATTTTTCTTAGAAATCATTACTTATGTTTTTTAAATTTAAAATATTGTCTTTGTAATTAAAAAAAGGAATTTTAAAATATGTAATGTTACTTTAAATAAATAAATTTGGTCAATAAAAGGTTTGATTATTTTTGAGAAAAATAATACGTGGTATTTTCAAACATAGTATTTTGTACTCCTAACCTAAAATATTGTTTTTTTGAAATTTTTAAAAAATTCATGTTAAGATAATATCAAAAGGATAAATCAAAAAATTATCTTAATTTTTTCAAATTAACATAATAAAATTGCTCAATTTCACTTTAAAATATAATCATAACATATCATGAAAACCAATTCTAATAAGGAATCACTATTATATATTACATATTCTTTTTAAATTAGTTCTAATAAAAAAAAATTAATACTCGAATGAAATTTCCATTTTATAAAATAGATTTTATGCATAAATATTAATTCATCAGTTTCTTAGTTTTACCAATTAAGTTTGATGTTTCAGGTTTTTTTGTTCTTATATATATATATATTCATTTATATTTATTTCTTATAATTATATTATAATTTTTTATAACTCCTACTTATAAGAACATCTTACCAAGGTCTATATTAGTTTTGTTATCAATGTTATCTGTGTCAGAGACTATATAACCTTGTATTTCTTTATGGAGAAAATTTTGGGTTTTTATATTCCACCAACCTTAAATAAATTTGATCATTGTATTTTAATTATCATTTACTTGTACGAATATCAACAGGTGGTTAAAATATTTATAGACCTCCAGATAATATACTCAATATCACAGTGAAGACTAGAAAAAAGATATTTTTCCTATCCATTTTGAGGAAATATATGTCAAAACCAAAATCTCAAAGCCCATATGAATGATTCAAGCTTCTTATTTACTATTTTGTAGTTGTAATTTCAATAATATATGGTGATACGTGATTTATAATTTGTTTACATATAATTTAAATTATTGTCTGATTAATATGAAAATATCTATTCTCTTTCAAAAAACGTGTAAATTTTTTGAGAAGGATATTATAATTTTTAATAATTTTATTTCCAATAAAATATAATGAACATTATAGTAAATGTTTTCCTTAAAATATGAAAAACTAAGGGTGTTCAAATTATGTTCTTAGATCGAATCCTATAAACAATATGGTTTATTGAACTAGAATACAACCAATAATTCATATTTTTTGGGTAAGGGAATGCATAATTAAAACTACTCTATTTATCGATAGTCATTGTACATGTTCTTCTTTTCCCCATGGTCCCAAGAAGATGTTGATTCCTACCATCCACTATAATCATGGGATTACGGAATGAAATTAGCTAACTCATGAATTCTCTACAATTACAACATTTAATTTTAAATGGTTCTGAATTCTGAGTTATATCCTCTATCCTTATGTTAATTAGACTCTTTATTTTCCCTTAGTAGTTTTATACCTGATGCCATCCTTTACCCAGAGTAATAAATCTTTAATCCCTTTGAGGAAATTCACCTGATAATTATTCCCATATTTTAGACATATATGAGGTTAAATACCATTTTTTAATCATCTTTATTACCAACATTTTTATGATCTTCCATGGGTATATTCATTGGTGCGCTAATGATTTCAAATATGTTTATATTGTTAATAATTTTTTTGATAGTTCGTTTGGAATGATAACATAATTTTTCTGTCTATCTCACAGTATAATAGGTTTAATATTGAAATAATCAATAGATTATACTTCACTCTGAAGGTTGACATGGTTAATTCTAGTTACATCCAACACTGACCCCAAAATGATTTGAAATGAGTAAAAAATTAAAAAATATGTGAATTATCAGAATCATAAATGAAATTTTACCAAATAAATTATTATTCATTTAAACTTTCACATTTTCAAATAGTTCCTTTAGATCAACATACATCAATATTATGTTTACTAATGATAATTTATATTGGGGTTTCATATGATTCTCAAATTAATACAACAAAAAAACTAGGAAATCAAACCTTCATAGTAGTTTATAATGAGTATGTTATCAAACAAATAGTACCCCACTTCATTATTAAACCATGTGTGAACTCTTATGACCTCTTATCACACATCATCGGGATGTTCAATTTAATTCTCAACTAACCCCACTCATGATGGTTATCCGTAGCTAAATTTTTGTGAAAACCATTTCCACCATTAGTTTCCACATAGGGATATATTACATACAAAAACCATCTAGTCAATAATTTACTAATATTTTAGTTTATCATATTATACATAGAATCACATATAGGGTTTTCACTATGGTTCCCTAAACTAATTCAAAAAATTATTATACTGTAATAAAAAATAATTAAACCCTCCCCTAATACCAAATGTAGAAAACCAATCTAAGAATAAAATAAATAATACATTAACATCATGACATAAATAATACTTCTCAAAAACAGTCAAATAAGTATTGGATGGAATTGTTTTTTGTTTTTGATACTAGCTATATAAACATATTATTTTATGACACTAGTGATCATTCCTGTATAACTATTATATTATAGATACTTTTCAAAATATCTCTCATGATATAATAAACATCAAAACAAGGTGAATGAAAACATAAGAATGTTGTGAGATCAAATTCCCAACAAGTGAAATGACATATCATAAAGAAATAGATCACAAATATGAAGGAGAATATAAGGATGAAATAAATATCATTATAAAATATCATAAGACCATGTTTAAAAATCATAATATTATAAATGGTTCTATAAGAAAGAATGAATGAGATGACATGAATTAAAAAACATATCAATAATAAAAAATAATGCAGCATAAATTATAAATAATTAATAATCTTTAAAATATATAATTTTATGGAAATTAAATCCATCTTAAATATTAATAGTAACTATGTGAACAATATAGAAGTGTGAAAAACCATAAGCATGCGATATTTTTGAGTGAAAACCCATTACGTGCATAACTATGTTAATACACTCGTAATGTCTGTTCCTATAAATGTGATCAAAACAATCATGACCATGCCTATATGAAAAAATCATTTTTTTTCACAAATGAACAAATAATGAGAAATAAAATTAAATCATTTCAATGGAGGGTGATATAAGTCACCACCTATAATAATCCATTAATATGTGTTCTACTTAAAATCAAACATCAACATATCATAAATAACCCCTAGAAAAAAGAATGGTTTTCTTAAATATTAAAATAATATGATCTTAAGAAATTATAGGATGTAAAAATATCATTTCCTAAAAGGATTAAAAGAATAAAAATATGTAGAGGGTGATTAAAATGTCACATCATGGGAGATAAATCATGGTGAAAAAATTCTACTGAAAATAAAATAGTTTTTAATAAATCTTATAAACATTTTTAAAAACCTAAAGTGTGAATTACTTTTAAAAACACATTTTTTATATTGTAAAGATAATAAGTCAGGAAAATATTATTATAAATCTGTCCAAATAAAGTATAATTGAAAAGTTAAAAGTATTAAAAAAGAATAAGTCAAAATACATTAACAACATTTACCTTTGAAAAAAATATTTAATAATAAAAACTTGAATAAATATAAATTTTAACAAAAAATTGTGTAGTGGATTATAAAACATTTTATTTTAAAAGTATTTAAAAAATATTTAATCATTTTGAAATAACACTATTGAATGACCAACATCATTAAAAAGGATAAAAAGAAATTTGATTTAAAATGATATAAGGGGAATAAAAGGACCATTGAAGATAAAAACAATTTTTGTTTTCACTAGAGTAACAAGAAAATTTTGGTGAAGTAAAAAAATTAGACATGGAAGAAAATGCTTTAAATGTAATGGGAATTATTCTTTAAGAAATTAATTTTAACAAAACAATATAATTATTGAGGAAGAATACTTTTGGGTGATACAAGATTTCCATAAAAATTAATATAGAATAAATTATAAAATAATCATTTGTTAGAATAGATAAAACATGAACAAAAATAGACAATGATGAGTGATTGTAGACTAGGGAATGGAATTGTGTATTGAAAAACACATTATGTCTTTTTAAATTTTTGATTTAAGAGAAATTAGATTCCTCAAATAATCTAGATTGGTAAATAACATCTACTAAATCAGGGGGTGTTTCAAATCACATTATCAGATGTATATACTATATATAAATAATAAATTATAACAGTGCTGTCAGAGTTGGTTATTCTTCAAAATTTCACCATTAAATTATCATTAATATTTCTATAGTTGATGTATTATAATCATTTTTTATGGTCTCTTTAATGAGTAATTTAATATTTTAGTTATAAGATGCAATCGACAGTGATTTGTTTTCATGATTTTCAACTTATAAAGGGTGTTTTCTTAATTATTGAGTTAAATATTCAAGAATAATTTACAAAAAAATTGAAAATTTATATATTTTATTATTATTAAACCTGAAAAAAAATTTATAATCTTACATGGTATAATTTCATATCATTATTCATGTAAGAAGTGAATATACCTGAATATTGAACACACTTTTACTCGAGTAGTGAGTATGGTAAAAGAGGTGTTTATTCATAAATTATATCATTAGAAAATAATCATAATGATATTATTTTAATATTTTCATGATGGTGAACCATATTTTTATATGGTTTAGTAAATAATGAAAAACGTGAAGAAAATGAAAAAAATGATTCTTCATTGGGATGAATGTCCACACAACACATCATTAGTGTTTCGGTTGCTCAAAAAAAGTGATGTGAAGAGGTGGTTAGTAAGTGATAATTTCAGAATAATAAATAAAATATTAAAATCACATTTTTTCCATAATAAAATCACTAATACCATCAATGAGTATTGGTGATTAAAAACTGAAAGTGTCACATTGTGGAGGTGGTAATCCTTCAACATACACAAACGATGAATATTTAATTCATTGTATTTGGGAGAGAATAAATAATTTTTGTACCATTATTATAATAAAATATAAATTTAATAAATATTATGAAATTTCTATTATAATTTTTTTATGGTTGGTTTAGATTGTAAACAAGAAGAAATTATTATTAGAGAAGATATGATACCAACATTGAGACCATTAACTTACTATTGATAGAGGCCTTATGATTGAGGGAATAGAATAGATTTTTGGAAACAATGGGAACTAGGGAGTATAAGGGAAATCATGAGTTGTAAATATTGGTATACCTATAAGGAAATTTTGAAATATGAGTAGAGTATTGAAAAGTTGGAAGTGATCAAAATTTTATATGCATAAAAAATGGACTTTACCATAGAAAGGAATGGTAAGAAAGGGGTAAGACTTGAAAAGAATGAAATTTAGGTAATTCAAGTGAAAAAGGATTTTAAGAAATTTATTTATGAATTTAATAAGTAAAAACATATTTATGTATGGCTTGATGTTCACATTAATGTTTAGAACATTGATCCACCTTAGATTAGACATTTAGACACTTATTAATATTAATTAAATATTAATCATGTTAACTAATTCATTATTAGAAATATAATTGGATTCTTATTACCTAATTTAAATGTTATTCATATATATTAGGTCTCAATTTACCCTAATTTACATTCATAATATTATAAAATTATATTTAAAATAAAATCATATAATGTGTTGAAAAATAATTTTTCCAAAAAAATCATTTTAATCATTTAGTGTTCTGAGTATTATTCATCATTTATTACTAATTAAATGTGCATTAATTATCTTTTCATATATTGTTAAAAATAATATTATTTATTTGATTTATAAAATATTCATTTTGTTTTAAAAATACACAATATTTAGAAAAGTATTATTCTTTGAAAATTAGTTCTTTTTAGAAGGTAACTCATATTTATAAAAGGTAACTCAATCATTATGAATAATAATAAATTGGACCCTATTTGATAATTTGGACATAATAATTTAAAATATAAATTCAATTTCATTTTATTTTCAATTAATAAAAAATAATTTTTAAATACTGATGAATAATGTATTTAAAATAATTTTTGATAAAATACTACTTATGTTTTAAATTAAAAAATTATATTTTTAATTAATTTTATATTAAGATAATGTTTTAATTAAAATATTTTTTTAATAATAAGTTTATTAAGATTTTGGTTATAAAATAATAGATATTTTGAAAGATGGTATTATTCATTATTCCCCTAAAAATCAATTATTTAAGAAAAATTCCAAAAATTCATAAAAACATTTTATGACCATGATATATACAAAAAATAATCATTATTTTTTCAACTTTACAACCTAAAATTGATCAATTTTAATTTAAAATTAAATTATGATATATCACCAAAACTAGTTTTTTGGGAACCATTTTTTGAATATTAGTTATCCTTCAAAAAGGATCACTAACGATAAATATATCAAAATAGAAATAAAATATCTATTTTAGAAAATAAATTTTAATAATAAAAATATATTTTCTTATTTTCTTATCTATACCTATTTAGTTTGATGTTTAAGGTGAATTTTATTTTGTTTTGTTTTAATATATATATATATATATATATTAATTTATATATATTTCATAATTATGTTACCATAGTTTATAATTACAATTTTTCAGGATAAAATATGATGGAAAATATTGAATTAGTATGTAGTGTTGTGTGTGGGGAAAACCATATAAAATAATATTTATTTAAGTATAAAAACTCAGGTGGTTACAGAAGCCTAACTATTATTATTTTTTAATTTATAAAAACATCATTTTTGGTGAGATTCTCCCAAAATGGATTTATTCATTGTGTGGTGTTTCTCGAGCATAAATATTATTATAATAATCACTATACTCATTAATTCTATTTTTCGTAAGAATATAATGGTCCATGTTAGTGGGAGATAACAACCACCGTATGGACAATCACCATAGTTTCTATGACAAGAGTAAAAAAACCTTATAACCAAGACATAAAAGATCATATTATAGTTCTTTTTTTCAATTATATATTGATGATTAAAATATGAATATTTTAATAGAATAGGGAAAATTCTCTTAAATATTTTGTTTGAAAACCCATTTCCAAGAGCACGACACCATATTACAATAAAATAATGAATAATGATGACTATTTTAAAGGGTTAAAATAGTGGTACCTAGGTAGTTTCTAATTTAGGATTACATTATAGATCATTATCCTCTATATTAATTA
Source organism: Viscum album (assembly GCA_963277665.1). NCBI lineage: Eukaryota > Viridiplantae > Streptophyta > Magnoliopsida > Santalales > Viscaceae > Viscum > Viscum album. Next base: position 488,028,006 of record OY728164.1, read on the forward strand.
CATCTATTTTCAGTGATAAAATTGGTGAGATTTATTAAACATTTCAAGGTGAATTTATAGTGGAATAAAACATGAATTCCAAACCCAAGATCCTTTTGTGATGCATGATTGTTCAAATAATAAATCAATAAACCGTTTATATCTCAGTGCCCAATATTAATATAATTATTGACTCAAAGCTTGATCTAGTTCCTTGAAAAATAACAATATATTTAATTCTTCTAATGGTATCCACCATTCACTTGAATCACTAAATACTTTGGTGTGACCTCCTTTGTCAAAAATATTTACTAGAGTAACCACTAAGGAAAATAGAGAATCGAGAGTCTAAGAGAGTTTGGGAAATGACGGAATATTCTCTAGTCATATTCAATAATTTGATTGAACCCCTTTATATAGGTCATATACAACAAATTAAAATTCATATTGGATATCATAACACTCTAAACATTATGTAATTACTGAAACCTTTTGGACATATTTATTGATTTATTTAAATTTTGAACTTTTTATTTTTCCAATTGTAGTTTAAAAATCATCATGTGATGTGCAATCAACCAATGTTGATTTAAAACACATTTAGAATAAATTCCCAATTGATACCAAATCCAATCTCAAAAACACCCTGACATAGCGAAAAACATGATGATCAAATTCCCAAAATGACATATGAACTATCACCGCACAATAATATATAATTTAGTGTATATTTTCCAATGGTAACTTTAACTTATTTTTCTTATTTAGATACATAATTGTTTTTAAAATAATGTATTGATGGTTTATTTTTAATGGAATTGATATAAGATTAAACATTTGTTAATTTAAATGTATTTATTTTTATTATTCATGTTTCATTATTTTAAAATTATTTTTAATTCTTATATTTTTAGATTTCATGAATGAATAATTTTATACTACTAAATATTCCTAGAATTAATTGAACTTTTAGTTGGATATTCCATTACATGATCTTTCAATATTTAGAAAAATGTATGACTTTGAATTAAGGAAGGATCAATAAAATAGATATCAAAAGAAATCATCTATGGAATTTAATTTAAAAAGTATTATTATTATATATGTGTATTTAGAGTCCTCATATATCATTGGAGTATGAGTTTTAAAAAACATTCTTCCCATCTTCTTCTAAAGATTTTTCAAAATCTCATTTATACTCATAGTTAGTTGCATGGTTTTTATGTTAATGGAATGTTTCTTTTCTTTTTTTTTATATTTATTTTTTTACACTAGATTCATGAATCAATTTTTTAAACAATTCAAATTTCATGAAATATATATTGGGAAGACGACGATGATGAGGTTAACGCTTCGTAAGATAAAGGTTTAAACCATATAACTCAATCTTCTACTATTGAAAATCATGTTTTGAGTGAAATAGATAGTTTTATTTATATTTTTTTTCAAATTTAAAATTTAATTATAATTTAATTTATATTATTAAATCACAATACAAATTTTTACAATTTTTTAAAAATTACATTATTTTTTCACAAATTAAATAATAATAACAAAATTTTCTATTATTTTTCACGATGAATTTTTTTGAAGACTTTATTTTGATGGGGGATTTCCAAGATTTTTTTGTTTACCTTTCCAATATTATAGTTTTTTCATTTGAATTAAGTGAAATGGTTTTTTCATAATTTTATAGGGGAACTTTTGTTGTTAAAAAACAATTTCAATATTTGAATTATTTGTTCAAGGTTTTTTAAGAAGTATTATGGATTGTAAGTATAATTATAGTAGTGAAATGAACATGGAAGTTGAATTAGTATATGTGATATTGTTAGTGGTTTAATTATTAAGTGAGTTAAAGTGATTTATGTAATGTAATAAAATATATGCAGTTATTTTTAATTTTGTTATTCTTTACGGTATAATAATAGATTTAGGGTGTTTTTATTTGTTAAAATAAAGTTGATTTTTTTTAAAAATACTTATAAAATGTCATATAATATATTATTTTTATAATTACATATTATTATTATAAATAATTAATAGAAAACATTACATAACCCTCTAAAAAATAGACCAGACATTTTAAAAAATTAATGTTTAAAAACATATTCAGAAAGGAGATGTCCCACTGTGATCCTAGGACCATATAGTCCTGGGTCATATATGCCCAACCCACCTATTATTTATTATTAATCATTAAATTATTATTTTTGAATATTATTATTCATATATATTGGATAAAAAAATGGATTCCAAAATTGATAATGGTTTCAAAATATTTTCTTATACATAAAATGCATCGATTGTATAAAATGGTCATAATTTTTCAATAGAAAATGTTGTCACAAATAATGAAAATGTCATGGATAACATACACAATAAGAGTGGAATATATATTTTTAATGAAAATAATGTAATAATAAAATTTTTAAAAACAATTTTTTTGAAAGCTCGAAGGGACCACATTAAATTTAAGGGGTGGGGAGGGAAGTTAATAATACCAAAATATTTTGTTAGGTGTGACCGTGGTTTAATGTGGATTTTTTTGATGAACTATTTAAACTAAAATTTATAATTTATAGTAAATTTTGAAATATAAAATAATATATATTGATTTATGAGACATTCATAAATAAGAATTTAAAATGTTAATATTTAAAGGCTTAATATAAATTTTTTTGACGCATAGTTCATTTAAATCATTTATTGAAAATATAAAATGATATTATAATTATGATTGTTTTATAAATTTAATATATTTTAATTTTAAATGATATTATATTATGTTCCATCTAAATTAAATATATTAACTAGTTCATTTAAAAATAAATATGAAATAATCATTTTTGATTATAATTTTTAATTTATTACAATGCTTATCTCATTGTAATGATTTTATAATTTCTTTACAAGAAAATTGTTCATAAATGTTTATCTCGTGTATAAATTTATTAATTTTGTAGGTATTTATATTATTACTTTCCTTAATCACCATTATGATATTTTTATATTATTAATTAGTGTATTATTTAGTTTTAATAGTGATTAAATTGATTCCTTAAATTATCATGCATGCATTAAAAGAGTTTCATGTTATGTATGATATTATATTTTGTTTTATTTTACATGTTGTAATGATAATTTATAGAAATATAATGTTAATTATAGTTTATTCATATTATGATTAAGATTTTGGATTAAATTAATGAATTTATCGGTTGAATTACAATATGTAGAGGGACATTTTTCTAGATTTATCCCTAGATGAAGAGCATCGGCTATATCGAGTAATGTGGGGGTTGGGTGTCTATCAAACAAATCTTACTATTATGTGTATTGTTGATATTGTATGACAAGAACTGTTTACGTGAATGGGTTTTGTGTACCCCATTCATGTGGTGCATATAAATATGTATAAATATATATATATATTATTTTGTTCAGTAACAAAAGCTATGATTTGTTTAAAGAGTTCCACATCAATATAGAAAAAACATATTTATTTCATTTATGGAATAAGGATTCCAAAATAAATAATTATAAGAATGTATACATGTAAATGAAATACTAGAGATAATATAGTGAAAATTTCAAATAAAATTAAAAATACTATATCTTATATTATATCAAATGAAAAAAAATTCAAGACCTTAATCATCCAAACATATAGATCATGATAATGTTGAGTCCCTTTGGATTATCTTTTGTGAGTAAAGTAAGATATAGGTGACCTTAATGATTTTTAATCTATTACTAACATGATCACATGTAATACAAATCTAGGAAACCTTAATAGTTTTGTTACATAAAGAATATATTTTTATTAACCTTATGATAGATTTCAGAAAAGTGTTTCACATTTAACTATAGAAGAGTCATATGTGATATAATTGATAATATTTTCTACTTGATATAATCATGAATTATATTACATGTTTATTTTCGATAATTCATTATGAAATTTATAACTTATCCCAATAATGGATATTTTGTATTTAAAATGGGACATCATCTTAGTGTGATAACATTTAATGAAAGTAATTATGAAATTAATTTGAAATATGAAACTCATTTGATAGAAGACTATATAATAGATAAATTAGAATAATTAGCAATGAAAATGACCTTTAGAAATATTTTAGAGATAGAAAGCATTAAATGAATATACTTTTTATAATTTTATAGGATATTAAGAATTATTCTGAAGAAAAAAAGGAAATCCATTTGTTTTGTATTAAAAACATCCCAAGAAAAATCCGATTAATGTAGATGGTCAATTTGAGAAGGATTCCCACTAAAATAATCGTAAATATTCTCTTAACATATCTATATTGACGTTTTTAATGATGGATCCTAACATTTAAAATAATATTTAGAAAATTTTTAAATTTGGCATAATAGAAAACATATAACGTTATTACAATGAATATAAAAGAAAAGAGAGATATGATGTTTCAAAAGCATTCCTTTAGTATAATATGGTCGAGGTAAATTCTATCTTGTCTCATGAACATAATATGATTGGGTGTGAAAATAATTGTTAGAGATCAAGGAAATTATATAGGCTTTATTTGACCTTGAAATTCAATGTACTATCCATACATGAGATGATCTGAATGTTAATTATGAATTACTAAATGAACGTGCTCAGAAAAAGATATACCAATCCTCTTAGTATGTTTATGATTTTTTATTAGGTTATGGGAGGTCCAATGTTATGTTCCATGATAATGTTAAATAATTTAAGTAGTAAAATTTATCGATAAGAGTATAATTAATGAATTTATGGATAGTCTACACCACCATCTTAATCGATGAAAGTATCTTCTAAGGAAATGATGTATTTTCACTGTTAAAAAACAATACACTAAAATAATTTTCTATAATACCATAAGAACTGAGAAAAACTCCATAGAGTTTCTATGTTTGGTATTTATACTATAGAAAATACATTCTTATATTTTTAATTTCATATTATACCAACTATATAGTAAAGAATTATTTTAAATATATATATATATATTCAAAATTGATTGAGGATTTATTTTTATAGATTAGAGAGATAATTTAAGTGATAAGCAAAGGGATTTGTACATCACGGATTAGTATTTAGTGAATCTATTTAATGATCAATGTATAAAAATAAATGTGTTTTTATCTATTTTTATTATATTGATATAGAGATTTTATTATAAACAATTTTTGTTATCAACAAAGTATATGAAATTTTTAATTCCCATAGTCTGTGAATTGATTTAATTCATTTCCATGTTTGATAAGGATGTGAAGATAAAAATGTTCTATCTGGTATACAGTAGTTTATATATGAATTTTTTTTCGATAACTAGGAATGATTTCCTGCTACACAACAGTTGAAAATTTTAAAGTGTATAATAATATTTTTACGAATATTTCTATATTCAAATAGAATATTATATAAAAAAGTATGTTTCTAGTAGTTCTTAAGAGGATAATGGGAGTATATTTTGTCATTGAAAATTTGAAAATATAACAAATACAAGATTAAACTAGTCATATTGAATGTGAATTTTACATTAAATCCTAAATTAAATAAAGGTGTGTCGGGAAATTAAAATAATAAAAATAGTAACACATATATACCAAAATGTTTTACGAGATATGATTAATGGTAATGTTCCATGTTGATTCTGATGAAGTAAATGGTAGTTCCTTTTTAACCAAAACAATTATTAATGTCAAAAAAAATTATTTTAATGTAAATATGTTTGAATAATATTTTTAAATAGTTAAATATTAGGTATATGATTCCATTATCTCACAATTTTTCCAAAAATTTACTTATTGATTTACTCGCTAAAGTAATTTAATGGATGGAATTATCAAATAGGAATTTAGATATGTGTAACTAATTTTATATTGATGTAATGAGTTTAACAAAATCATAAATGTGGAGAAAAAATATTGCCTCTCAAGTGATATATTATATGCGATATGATTTGATGAGTGAATAAGTATGGTTTTAAAAGTATTTTTAATAGTAAATTATGAGTATAAACTTTATCATAAGATATAAAAGGTAGTATCCACATTATCATTATATCATGTTTCTTATATATATATATATTCATGAAGTTAAATAATAAAACACCTCAAAAATAAATTTGAGATACCAAAAACGGATGTTTTCTATTATGTATTATAGGTAGTTATGAAAAGTTAAGGTTAATGTGGGTAAAATTATATATAAAGAGATCAAGATATTATTATGAGACACAAAAGGATTTTTGGTTTTATGATAAAATATCATGTACACCTCATGTAACTTCATATAACATATATTTAGTAAAACATGGGTGAAGGTTTCATATTGATAACCTATACTAGAAGTTTTTAAGACATCTAACATGAGAATAATCATACCTTGATACCATTATTATTTCATCCTTTCAGCTAAGATAATCAGAGTGTGGTTGATTATGTTTCTAATTATGACATTGGTTGATGCCTTAAAAAGATTCTAATTTTCCTTTTTTATAATGGGTCTGAAATCTCATCCATTGGATTAGATAGGTAGAGGTTGTGTATAACAATACATAGATAAGGTAGATTTAATTTTCAATCTATTTGGATGAATGGATTGTGATGTTATCATCCACTTGTTTGATTGAGACATTATGTGTTTATTTATCCAGATATTCTATACTCAAATAATTGATAATATATGAATAACATATATATTATTAACATAATCCATGTCACATGGTCACTAAAGGTCTTGGTAAAAGGATTAGATAAATATAAATACTTTTATAAGATAATTTTGATAGACACAGATATAGTGATGTAAGTATTTCATAAAGATCACTCAATATCCATTTATTTCATGATCAAAAATGAGCCTTTATAGAGGCCTCATTTTTCTAACATCTAATGATTTATCTGATTGTAAGTTTCTACAATATTACAATGTCCTATCGGGCCACACTATGTGTTTTCATGATTTATAATTAAGCTTTATTAATAAATGTTTTTGGATAATAACAAGAGTTTCCCAAAAACAATTTTAGAGGATATAAGAATGAATTATTGAATATATTCTCATAATTTATTACATATTACATGATATTTGGTCTAATTTGATAGTATATTTTTTAAATATGGGTTTTTATTAGATATCCAAATGAATTTTTTCGATATGGTTTCAAAACATGTTACATATGATTTCAAAAAATATTTAAATATTAAAATCATATGAGGCTTTAGTATAATTGGGATATGGTTAGAAATGAAAAATAAAGTCTTATCTATGACATGTTGGTTTAAACCATGTTGTGGACTATGCATAGACAAACAGTTCCATAGTGAATATCAACATGATATAATGTCATTAACAATAGTTTTACATGATATGAAATATCATATGGATCAACCGTATTCTCTTACTCCAAGATACCTTGATATATTAATTATCATTTGATGCTAATATATAGGTGTTTGAATGTACCAAACATTTATTTAAATTTTAAAAAACAAATAATAAATAGAGAGTCTTAAGTTATTAACAGTGATACACATGAAATGTTTTATTCAATACAACTAAATATTTAAAATCCAAGGAATCTATTTGGATGAATATATAAAGAGGATCTTGATTTATGATTTCTATTCATCTAAATATTTTAACACTCCTATATACAAATATATCTCACTATACCCTCTCTTTATTTCAAAATAATGTGTTTTAGTAATAATGAGTAATAGACGATCATTCCAAAGACCTGAAATATTCACAATGATTATGGACACCTTAGGAGGATTTAGTATGTGTGATACTTCTCAGTGATCGATACCATGGTCATATGAAACACCTTTAATAGTCTGGGATCAATGGAAATATGGTGAACTATTTTTCATTTTAATTATTTTAGTACAAATTAAAAGAGATATATTTTTATATAATGTTGGAGTGAATTCCTGATAAATTTTTATTTATATAGTTAAACACATAATCTATTATGTTTATAATCTTTTTAATTTTTTAATGAATGATGTTGACTTTAATTAAAATCTATATCCATTATCCTTATTATTCAATTTATTATAGTTATTGTATTCATTTTCGAGTAATTTTAATGATGTATATTATATTACGTATCTAAAAGTTTTAAAAATTATACAATTTTATTCATCTTAATTGTCACTTAAATTTATAATATAAAAACCCATACTATTAATAAATTTATCGTACATATTATTAGAAGAATAATGAATATATAACATAATGATCCATTAAATAATTGTATAGATCTAGTACCTTTGAAAACATAGACACCTAAGCATCAGGTTTATAAATGAAATACATCATATCCAACATAGATCGTCATAAATATAAACATTATTATAAATATCAAATGTAAAATAATTCTTTAAATACTAGGGAAGGAACATAAGAAAGGGTGATATGAGATTATCAATAAGGGTAAAAATGTAGACATAAATGATCACAAAAGGATTAAATCAGTCTAAGGGTATGAGAGCATGACATCAAGTTTTTAAAACATATCTTATATATCATATACAAAAATATTTAGTAATGGAATAAATTTTGGAAATTCATATGACAAAAATAAGAATTTAATCATAGAACATTATCCATTATAGCATAACATTTTCTTAAGATTTTGGGTTTTTAGATACAAATAAGCATAGAAAATAATTTCATTAGAATTCATGGTTTACTTATAAAATAATAATAGAGGATTGATTTCACACCCCAAATCATCATAGTATTCATGTTTTACTCCATATAACATCATAATTGAAAAATTACCTTACCTAAATATGTTGACACCTAATATAGTCATGTTTATCTCATAAGATATCAATCATTCCCCAATTCATTATAGTGATATATAATTAGGGTCCCACAAATCTCATAATTAAAATTAATCATATGATTTCCTCATTAACAAAAAACGTTATAATATTAGAACCAATAAAAATAAGTGGTATTCATAAACATTTTCTTATAATAAAACCCATGGTAAAATGGGCTTTATAAACATATGACCAATTCATCAATGTATAACCAATAAAAAAGAAACATGTTACATAAAACTATTTTTATTATAAAAATAAATCATATAGTGAAATAACATGGATGTAAATCTTTAATAATATCCCTAGTGAAACATAAGTTAAATAAAGTGTTTTTTCATTGATGAATAAAAATACCATTATAATTTCATTAAAACATTTATAATGAAACTACCCTTTCCAATTTAAAAATAAAATTTAAAAAACCAAAAAATAATGTTCATAAAATATAGTGGAAATAATTTTATCGAAGATATATTTGAAATTATTTTTGGGATATTTAGATTATAGAGCAGTCATTATGGTGGGTAATTTATTCATTCCATATATGTTAAATGAAAACATTCCATTCTCATTTTTGTAAAAAGAAAAAAAGTTCCACGTTAACAAAGAAACAAGTATATTTATTTTAAACCATTTTTTTTTAAGATTTTAACATTTTTAATAATGAATTTATACAATCATGGATCAATATTAAAATCATTGTTTTGTTTTTTTATAAAATAAAGATATTAAAGAAATAAAATTCTTAATAAAAGAAAGAAATAAACTTAATTTTCCTTAAGATTGTTTTTTATTTTGTCTAATAAAGATGTATAAAAGTAACTTTAAACATACATTCCTATAAGATAAATATGGGAGAATAAAATTCATGAGTCTTTTGAGTGGTATATTATAATATTTTATATTCAAAAACATTATCATTAACAATCTTGATGAACTATATTATGGTAACATTAAACTCTTGTCACTTTGGAAAAATTTGAATGATAATCCAAATGAAAAAAATAACCATAAATAGAAATTTAAATCACATAATTTTTAAAATAACAATCATAAAATAAAATAATGTCCAGTTTATATAAACCACAAATAAAACAAGTAGTGAATATAGAATGTGTCCCACAAAAATAAAAGATAGATGAAAAAAAGCATACCTTTGGTCTAACTTTCTTTGTACGCATTCAAAACTAATGTATAATTAATATAAATTTATTATACATATACTACATAACATTACTCATATATATGACATTATATATGATTTACTTATAAATTTTACCAAGATTCTATTAACAATTCTTTAATAAAATAATTATTTTGGTGATATCTTCTTCATTTTTCATGTATGTGTTGGATCCATAGATTTGGTCCACGTAATTTGATAAAGGATAAGTCATATCCAAAATTATAATAATTATATATTTATTAGATATATTAATTATAAAAAATTTTATAGTAATATATAAAATTATACATAAAAAAATTAATTACACTCTACATGGAGATGGTAGACTGTATGTAAGCATGAAAACTATTTTCATTTTTCAACAGATTGAAAAAAATAAAGATAAATAATAAATTCTCTTTATATAATCAATATTATATCATATATATCTAATATTTTCATTATATCTATCATTATTACCATCCACGTACAATGGAAATGAATCAATATTCGCAGCACTTCATGGAGGTGAAAGTCCACATGTACCAACGAGTGACGTAATAGTTTCCCAATGGATTGAAAGGTAAAAGGATGATGTGATATTGTAAATAAATTATAATAATTATTTCATATGTATCATAAATATAATAAAACCATCATAAAAATAGTTAATAAATTATGGATATGATAAATTTTTTGTATCTCTATGTATAGATAGTACGTCGTGCACACTCACAAGTGGCACTATCACATCCCATTTAATGGAAAGTGGGTGGAAAAAGTGGTCTACTAATTATAATTGCAATTAAATATATTTAGGATACATAATATATTATTTTATAATTAATATCAAATATTTATACATGGTAAAAGAGGAATTAAAAAAAAGTATTCGACTAATGTTATTACCTATTCATTGAAGCAAGTCCTTTATATCTGCTCAAAATATCCATAGCGTTTGTATTTAGGGAAAAAATTAACAACTATAATAAGTCTATGGGAGTTGTATATAGAATTTTATTTTGTTCTAGAGAGATAGAAGGCTCCAATTTCTCTAATGAATAAAAAGGAGAGGATCTATTTTAAAAGTGAGAATAAATACACTCTTGGAATTTCCAAAAATATTATAATATAATAAGTTCTTTATCTAGCTTAAATGCATCCAAAATTACATGTATTAGAAGATAAGATTGTGTGTGTATTATATACTATAAAAAATAAAAAAAAATTAGGTTTATTTGGTTTTTAAAAATTATCTTTATTTAACCCCCTTACATGACCAATTCTAACATTAAGCATAGTAACAAATTATTCACAGTTAAAAAATAATAATATAACATATAAGGTAAATATATTAATAGAAATGAAAAAAGGTGGAAATTTTAGACCGTATATTATCATTAATGAACCCATTAATTTTCTGTAGTTTTTAAATAATTTAGTAAAATATTGTATGGATAAAATATTTTTAATTAAAATATTGATCATATTAAAGTAATTTGATTTAAAATACTGAAATAATAATATAAAATTATAATATAATAATTTAAAATAGAAAAAAATATATCATAATCATCTATTAAATTATTGTAACACTATAAAACATTGAAATTATATCACTTTGAATTCTTTTTTAAATTAATTCATTTTATTTTTATAATAGTTGAATAAATAGTATTCCAACATTGCAAAAGAATTTTACTTAGTTATATAATTTCTAAAAATTATATATAAAGTTATATTATAAAAATAATTTCAAACTGAATGGCCTGAAGGCCTGAATTTTTATTTATTTTTGGATAAACCCCCTTTTAAGGGTAAAGGGAGAAACCACACATGACTTCCAAGACAAGAGAAAATAACCAAATCTGAAGATCAAAGTGTCACAGTCATCCTAGAATAAGACTATGCATAAATACCTCCCCCAGCATCAATGTCATTATGGAACGCCTCCACCTTTACATGACTGCTCAGCTAGCTGTCCCATGTGGAAATAAACGGTCCTGATACCGATGGCTATGTCATACCCTCTCAATCAACCAAATCTGAGTAGCCATGCATGGTTAAGACAACCTGATCAAAAACCACATCTGAACCAATCCTTGTAGAATGTCTGGGACAAGAAAACACCATCCAAAAAAACAAACCAACTGATACGTTACTCCATTATGCATACTACCAAGGTATCCTTCAAACAAACCAACATGCTCATATAGTGAGACAGATAAATAAGGTCATAATGCACAAGAACATCAACTTGATTAATTCTATATAACTGCTTCCAAGCTGAACTATGCTAAAATATGAAGATTTGAATTGCTGAATCAGGTGGAGATACTATAATCCAAATGCACCATCCAACTCCACTTTTAGGTTAATTGAGACAAGTAGAACGTGCCTCTGCAAAATTTCATCGGCAATAAAATGGAACCTTGTTGCCAAAAACAAAAATGGTACAAAACTTGATGAAACCAAGTAATCAGAATCAAAACTAGACCACCAACAGCGTAACGAAAACCAAAACCTCGCACATCCTCCACCAGGAAATCATTTCATTAATACCAGAATCAAAAACCAGAACAGCATATGCAGTCAAAACCAGTAGCAGATCAACCAATAAAGAACACAACCATACAACCAACCCACGATCAGTGACCAAAATCAAATAAAACATGGACGAGAATAAGAATTCAAGAAACCATCACCAAATAGCCGGACACCGAATCCCCAAGCTCGTCGGACCCCATTGTAATTCAGAACCCAAAACCCATCACCACCATCTCTACACACAGAGACCACAATAGACCACCCAACACATACCAGGGGATGAGGAAGAAACTCTTAGAAGTGGAAGCAGATATCGACCGACCGACCATCATCGCACCGCCATTGGAAGCCCTATCCAGCTAAGATGGAGTGAGGTTTGATGTAGGCTTTCAACGTTGAGATTCCAAGATGGCCGAGTCCACATGGTCGCATGACACCATCGCTGAAGGAGAATCCACCGCCACAATCTCACCAAGCAAGCACCGAAGAGGGGAGCCGGATCGACATGAGGTTGAAGGAGGCAGCGACGGGGAACCCAAGCAGAGGATCGCCCCTTACGGGCTCATCAATATCACACCCAATAATATAATCTTATATAAATAATTTCATTATGATCAAAATAGAGTTTTATATTCATTGATAACTTGTTTCCCCTATATTGACAGAGAATATTTTTAAAATTAAGAGTGTCTTTTTAAAACATTATTTTCATTAAACTTTGCAGTGGTAATATTCTTTGAAAACTATCCCATAAACAATTAAATTTAGAGACCAATTTGTTAAGGGTCTAATTAAATTCATTAAATAATAATTTGTAATAAATATTATGACCTTATCACATAGTTATAAAATGCATTATACAAAATTATCCTTCATCAAGATGCTAAAATTCATTAAGGTTACAATTTAGATTTATAAAAAATTAATAGGACCTACTTACCACATTTGAATCTCCCAATTCAAAATTTGGAATCCATTTTTACGAATTGAATTAATATTATTAGAATAAATTAATTTTATAATAATCACACAATATTACATGAAAATATATATTTACGAAAATACATTTTAAAGAGAAAAACTCGACCTATTATTATCCTATTATTAAATAAAATATTATATGACTATTAAAAAAATAAATGATTATATTATATATATATAATTAAAATAAATCACATATTATGATTAATTTAATTTACTATGGTAAAAATACATTGAATTCATAACAGTAGTCTTTTTTCAAAAAACATCATTTTTTTATTTTCATGTGATTTTTATTATTCCTAATTAATTGATAACCAATGATTTCATTTTATAAATATGCAATAATATATTATAATAACTTTTATAGTCTTATTAATACTTTCCAATATAATATCTTAGTGATAACTATCACATAATAATATTTTAATAGTATATCGCATTTAATATAATCTCGATGTTGTGTATAATGCAAGATATCAAAAAAAATTAATTTGAAAATAATATTTCACCAAATCTTAGGGTGTTACATTACACCCCCTTAAAATTAATTTCTCACATTAAATTAATCAATCTAAATAAATAAATGAGGATATCTTTGTTTCATTACACTCTCATGTTCCCATGAAGTTTCTTTAATTTTTTGTTTCTTGTACAGAACATTTACTAAGAAAGTAATCAAGTTAAATAGAAATTCTTCACTCTAATACAATATTTTAACCATTTTTTCTTCATAATAATGATCATTCTCCTATGGTAAGAACTTCGGGTTTTGTACATGTGATATTCCAGGTATGTACTTCCTTAGGAGAGATACATACAACACAATGTGAACAAGTGATAGCTTTAATAGAAGTGCCAATAAGTAAGATCACATCTCTAGTAAATTAAGAGTACCAAATAGGAATATACACATAGGGATAAAATTTCTATTATTTTTTATTATAATAACCTTCTTAAATATAGAAAATAAAAAAAATTAAACCTTCTCATTAACTTCATATTCTAGACCATGCAAACAATCATCAACATATTTTTTATATGAACTTAGTGGTCCCTTGATATTTTTTTGAATGAATATAATTTTCTATGAAATTTAAAAATATAGATGGGTCCCAAATATTTTTTTTTCTAAATCATCATCCCAACACATTGGTGTTCTAAAATTCTCTCCATAGTGGGATTTATAAAGAGTCATCTCAATTTTTTGAGTGAAAGCTATTGTAGTTAAAAAATCAACTATAAGAAGGTGTTTATCCCACCCACCTTTCAAATACATAGAATAAGATCTTAACATATCCTCTAGGGTTTTAATTATTCTATTATACTATATATATATGAGGGTGATATGTCATTCTGAAACTCAAATTTGTATCAAGATACTACTGAAGACTTCACTAGAACTTCAAGGTAATCCTGAGATCCCGATTAGATACAATATAATGTGGTACTCAAAGAAAACATACCACATTCATAGTTTAAATTATGTAATTTTGATCTATAGATAAATATTCATTAATAGAAATACTATTATCTGGACTCATAAGTTGATCAACTATAACTCATATAACATTATTCCCTTCTGAGGTTTTGGGGTTTCGAATGAAAAAAAAATCTATGGAGGTGTTTTCCAATTTATATTATCATGGGTAATAGTTTTAAAATCACATTATACTTTTATATCTCATCCTTAAACTTATGATGATATTCCAATCACCAAGATCCTACTCCTAAATATCTCTCTTCATACTATTCCATCAAAAATACTCATTCATATCTCTATAATTATTTTTAATTCCAGTATAAACAAGGAATGGTCAACATTAAGCCTCATAAAATTTTATAATATTCAAATATATTGTGGATGTAAAACATACAAGGTTCCATAAAATTATCATTCCATAAAAAAAGATAAATTTAGAAATAATTCCAAACAATTTCTATAGATCAATATCTTTCTTTAGTGCCTCTTTATCCTCCAATGGCCCGAAGGCCTTTAGTTTTTTATTGATTTTTGATAATCCACCTTTATAGGGTTGAGGTGGAAGCCTTACAAGGACTGTAGGCATAAGTATTACATGGCCTGTAGACCTTAGAGGAATTCAGTGCCCATAGGCTTCAAACATTATATACAACCCAGACTAACTACTTGGAACTTCTCCTCCCCAACTTCTTCATCGTGAAATCATCTCTCTACCTTTGCATGGATGTTCTGCTAGGCTTTCTAGTTCATTCTCAGGATTGTTTTGATGGCATGTTATATACCCTCTCATTCTTGCAATCCGTTTAGCTTCTGAACTGGTGAAATCTCCTTGCTTATCCTCCTTCTGAAGATTGTTCCTTGTATGTTTTCTGGTTTGTATCTGCACTTTAATTTGGCCTG
Source organism: Viscum album (assembly GCA_963277665.1). Taxonomy (NCBI): domain Eukaryota; kingdom Viridiplantae; phylum Streptophyta; class Magnoliopsida; order Santalales; family Viscaceae; genus Viscum; species Viscum album. The sequence continues at coordinate 488,043,926 of OY728164.1, forward strand.
ATGGCCTTGAGGTGGCCAAAAGGCCTTACTGACCTGAAGGCCTGGGTGGCCCGAAGTTCTTGAAGGACTCGGGGACCAAATCGGTGGCCCGAAGGCCCAAACGGGGTAATATTTTCTGCTGCTACAGTGACAAACAGTGCATGCTACAGTACCTTCTATAGTACTGCACAATTCCTTCTACAGTAATGCTATAGTATGATATAGTACCTACTATAGTAATACTTCAATAACCTAGAAATTATCCTCCTCTTGGTTTTGATAATTGTTTACATGGATGCACTTAAGGAGTCCTCACCAACTGGGTGGATGCTCATGTGCATTAGTGCATATTTATCCTTCACTTGGATAGATGGTTGAACACTCATTTTATAATGATAATATTTCTTCCCATCCATTATTATTTCATGATATATCCCTTAAAAAACAATATTGAAATTTTTTTATTTTCATCAAAGATATTCTAGCATGATCTTTTCAAATCAAATAATCATCCACATTATTCACTTTCCCATGGAGGTAATGGGTTGAGGACCCATAATCTTTAAGCATCTCCAACCATCATCTCATTTTTATATTCCAATAAATATGTGGTAAAACATTCTTTAAAATTTTATGATTAGTATATATGTATCATACCTTTCACTATATTGATAATTCCTTGATATATTCAATGAAAAATTTAGCACAACTACCTATAAACCCTAATTTTGGATATATTAATCATGATACATCAATTAGAGTAAGGAATAAGCTGTCACCATAACATTCATAATGATAATTTAACCCAATAACTTTTTTATAGACCATTATTGATTACAAACCCTTCTCTATAGTATGGTAAAGTATGAAATGTTTCACTGAATAACCTTCTATTTAGTTACATAATTTTTTTTATCACATTTATTTTTCCAAATAAACTTACATCCCTTTGGAGATAAATTAGTTATTGGATTATAAAATTGAGATATATTCCAAAATTAAATATAAAAATATTTATCCGAACCATGAATGATATGGATCTTAATCACAGTGGTTAGTTTGACCCAACATTAAATTGACTTTTTGTTTGAAGGATCTAATAATATACCCTCTATTAAGATTATAAGAACCAATAATGATACATTCTAATGGAAAAACTCAAATTTGGTATATTATTCATAAATCTTCTCCTTCCTCAGGGACATAAGTACAATCCTCATATGATCTTCTATTCTTCCTTTAAATTTTTATATAAAAGAACATCCTCAATGAAGACTATAACAAAATGATAAGGTTAATATAAAATACTATATTCATAAAATACATGAAGATAGTGAGGGAATTAGTAAGAAAAAATGGAATCAAAATAAATTGATGGTGACCATACCATTTTATGAAATGATATTTTTGGAATATCATTCTTCATGAACCGTAATTGATGATATCTATAGTGAATATCAATCTTATAAATTATTGATCTCCATATAGTTGATCAAACATTTCATTAATATATGGTACAAGATACTTATTCTTAAGAGAGATCTAGTCATATTCCCTATAATAAATATAGAGTCTCATTTATCCCTATTTATTCTAAAAGAAAATAACTATTATACCTCGATGTGATGCAATAAAATGGATGAATTCCCTATCAGTATTCTCTTGGAGTTTCTTCTTTAATTCTTGCAACCTTATCAAGGTTATTCTATTTGGAGTCCTTGTATTAGGTTGAGAACCTGGTGTGAGTTCTATTAATAAATAAACCTCAAAATTTGGAAAATGGCTAGAAAATTATTTCATAAATATTTCAACATACTTTATCATAATAGTCATATCATTCAGGTTGTGTTTCTACCCAACCATTTGAGAAAAAAAACTACTTTTTAATAGGGACAAAGACACATTAAATGGATATAATTTCCATAAAAAGGTCATATTTACCATTTTAATGATAGATGTATATAAGTTGACTTGGAATATGAAATGATACATCCCTTCCTCAGTAATTAATGTCAGATATATGAAATGATATATAGTCTATGTATAATATAACATCAATCAAAACCAGAGGGGAAATAACAATATTTTTCAGAAGAAATATCACACAAACACCAATTAGAGAAGAACCATAGGTCAGATATATGATCATTGTACCATTATAGGTTTTTACTAATAACTCAATGTTTAATCAATGAGATGGTACTACATTACCATTGTAAAATTCTATAGATAAAAACAAGTGAGTAAATCTAGAATCAAATATGAAATTTTCAGTATAATAGGTTATAGTATGGTACCTTTCACCACTTCATTATCATACTCCACATCACCAATATTGTGATTATTTGATTTTCCTTTTATTTTAGGATTAATTGGTTTCTGAAATTGATCATCATTATCAACCTTCATGTTTCATCGTTGATTTAAATAATTCCCATATTCCTTACATTTTAAATAATAGATTGTGGGTAGTGTATTATATAGAGATTTATCTTTATTCCCATAATTAGATAAATTCATCCCATCACTTCAGCATTATATTTATTGATGATCATCCATTCCACCCATAAAATTTATACTAGTCCCCATAAAATATTTCTCACTGTGTTTCATTAAACACTTCGACCATAATAAAAGTTAAACTTATCTTCTCCATGATTTTTAATATTTCCATTGAATTATATATTTCGTTTCTTATCAAAAAAATGAGATTGATGGGTATCTCAAATATTTATTTCCACCTTGATATTATATTGAATAATTTATTCATAGATACTAATGTCTCTAATGAATAATTCCATTCAAAAACATAGTTTTATGCTGCTAATGAATCTATTAACCTTAGATTCAAGTTAGATAATACTACCATAATTGTACCTCACAAGTCTAGTAAAACATTCCTCATATGTTCTAGAAGATTCATCCTCATTATTCATTAAATTAACTAATTCATTATCTATTTCCATATGTTGAATATAATAAAATAACTTATTGAATAATATTCTCTTAATAACACTGAAAATTTAGTTATTTGTGATGGGATCCTGTTGCAAATGACCCATTATAGAAACTGTCATCGTAAATATGGATTTTGGCGATGGTCCATCGCCAAAAACCATATTTGTAGAGAAAACCTCTCTCGTATCAAATATCATACTATGGTATTTAAAAAATAACTATTTTTTATGGTCCCGTCGTAAATAAAAATTAAAAAAGAAAAAAATATGAATACAATTTAATAAAATAATATTACAAACAATAACATATTATTAAAAAATAATCATAATTAAATAATATTAATAAAATAATAACAAAAATAATAATTAAATAATAATATTATGAAAAATTATAATTATATAATAATACTATAAATAATATTAATAAAATATTAATATTAATATTAATAATACCAATAATATAAATTATAATGGAAATGATAATATTGATGATAATAAAATAATATTAATAATATTAATATTAATAACAATAATGATAATAACAAAATAATAAAAAAATCTTAGTACTAATAAAATAATAAAAAATTATTAAATAATAAAAACCAAAATATTCATAAAAGTAAAAAAATAGAAGAATAGTAATGATGATAAATAATAAAAAAATAAAAAAAATTAAAAAAAATATTAAAACCAATTAATAAAGAATAAAGTAATAAAATAAAAAAAATAAATAATAAAGAATATTCCAAACAATATAAAAACGCACTATTTAGAAAGTTAAATATATAGTATTACAAAAAAAATTACATTCAAATATTTTATTATAAAATCTAAATGTATTACTAGTGGTCTTTTGGAGGAGATGACATTATTATGGGTCTTCTGGAGGATATGACATTACTGGGGGGTCTTCTAGAGGAGTTGGTGTCATTGGGGGGGGGGGCTTTTAAAGGAGCTAGAGGAGCTATAGGATATGGTAACTGACCTTCATCCCTAAACTAAGAGTAAGAAAACACATGTACTCCATTGTCTACTTGTGTTATTACTGCTGACATCGACGCATCTCATCCTCTTGCTATAGAAACTGTATACAGATCTCTTCCTACTCCCTACATATACTCTATATAAGCTAACTCTAAGCTCACAATTGCTTCACATTATTTTTATATACTGGTGATTATTCTTAATTATTGTTAATTATTACCCATTTTTACTAATTAATGAAAATTATTTCTAATTATTAATATTTATTACTATTTGATTCTTGTATTTATTACTAATTATCACTATTATCTAATAATTATTACTAATTATTAATAATTATTCCTAATTATTTCAAATTACTAAAAATTATTACAAATTGTTACAAATTATTTATATTTGATTCAAATTATTACTAATTATTCATATGTATTACAAATTCTAACAATTTATTACTAATTACAATTATGTATTACTTATTCCTTTGAATTATTACTCATTATTACTAATTTCTAATGGTTACTACTAATTATTGCTCATTATTTCTAATTTTTGCAAGTTATTACTAATTATTATTAATTGTAGATAATTATCCCCAATTATTAATAATTATCGCTAATTTTTACTAATTATCTATAATTACCACTGATTTTTAATAGTTATTAATAATAATTACTAATTATCATGAATTATTTCTAATTATTAATTTTTGTAACTAATTATTAATAATTATTCATATATATTACTATTTATTACTAATAATTAAAATAATTTCTTAATTATTAATTTTTATTACTAATTATTACAAATTATTCGTACTTATTAATAATTATTACAATTTATTACTAATTATTAATAATTATTACTAATAATTACTAATCATTGCGAATTATTACTAATTATTACTAATTATTTCTAGTTATTCTTATTTATTACTATTTATAACTAATTATTTTTAATTATTCATATTTATTACTATTTATTACTATTTGTTACTAATTACTACAAATTATTACTAATTATTTAGAATTATAACTAATTATTACTAATTATTACTAAATATTACTAATTATTACTAGTTATCCACAATTATTGCAATTTATTATTAGTTTTTATTAATTATTCATATTTATTACTATTTATTACTATTTATTACTAATTATTTGTACTTATTACTATTTATTACTAAATATTACTAATTATTTTCATTTATTAGTAATTATTACTAATTATTCATATTAATTACTAATTATTACTAATTAATGCAAATCATTACTAATAATTACTATTTATAACTAATTACTCATATTTATTTTTATTTATTACTACTTATTACTAATTATTCGTATATATTAATATTTGTTACTAATTATTACTAATTATTCATATTTATTACTATTTATTACTAATTATTACTAAATATTACCAATTATTCGTAGTTATTACTAATTATTACTAATTATTACTAATAATTATAAATTCTTACTAATTATTACTAATTATTAATAAATATTATTAATAATTACTTATTATTCGTACATATTTCTAATTATTTCTATTTAATTCTATTTATTACTAATTATTACAAATTATTCGTTTTTATACCTAATTATTACAATTTATTACTTATTATTATTAATTACTACTAATTATTACTAATTATTACGAATTATTACGAATTATTTAAATTTATTACTATTTATAAATAATTATTACTAATAATTGCTAATTTTTATAATTATTGTTAATTATTTCTAATTATTACTAATTATTCATATTTCTTATCATTTATTCCTAATTTTTCCTAATTATTACATTTTATTACTAATTATTACTAATTATTAATAAATATTCATAATTTTTACTAATTATTACTAACTATCTGTATTTATTCCTAATTATTACTAAATATGAATTATTATTTCAATTTAAAACTAATTATGAATAATTATTAAAATTTATTGCTAACTATTTCTAATTATTACAATTTTTTACTAATTACCGCCAATTATTACTTATTCCGGCTAATTGTTACTAATTATTACTAATTTCATATAGTTACTACTAATTATTACTAATTATTGCTAATTATTACTAATTAACGCTAATTATTACTAATTATTTCTAATAATTACTATTGATAACTACTTATTAATAATTTTCCTAATTAATACTGATGACTACTAATTAGTAATAATTAATATAATCACTATTAATTAATACTAATTTATACTACTCGGACGTAATTTTTGGTAAAAATAAATCATGCAAAGTAGAATGATCTAATTCTTATGTAATTTAATGGCAGCTAATTAACAATAATTATAACTAATATAAAATAATATTAATTAACTAAAAAAATAAAAGAGGAAGATATGTACCTTAAAATGAATCTTTCGTACGATGTAGGACTTGAATATTGATTAGATGTAGAATCTTAAACAGTGAAAATTTTTGAGACGGAAAATTTAAGTAGAGAGGGAAGGAGGGGTAGAGAAAGGAGTGGAATGAAAAAAATCATACTGCTGTTTATATAGGTTAGATTAATCGCGAAAAGATTTTTTGTGATGGACACTGTCACAAATACCAACCCCACTATTAAATAGGGGTGGTAGTTAAAGTGTATTTGTGATGGGTCTCGTCGCCAATACAGAATTACCGAAATACTATTTTGCAACAGGTGATAAACCCCGTCAGAAATACTAAAAAATACCACCGGGCAAATGTGATGGGTAAAAAAAACTTGTCGCAAATACCCTTCCTATGGTTTGGTGTGCATCTCGCACCAAACCTTTTATGATGGGGATTGGGTCTCCTGCAAATAGTCCATCTTGATGGACTATTTGCGACGAGACGCATCCCATCACAAATATTCATTTTTCTCGTAGTGTAAACTAATCCAACTACATAGAGTTAATTTATTCTTATCGACTCATATTATCGATAGAATTCCACAATTGATCTTATTCTCCCTCTAAATAATATAAAGACAAAATTAATTTTTCTAATTCTAATCATTAGATAATAGAAAATATATTTACAGTGGTACTGATCCATTTCTCATTAACAAGTGTATCAAAAGAACCACTAATAGAATGTGGATGTTTCCTCAAGAAGGACTCAATAGAATATTTTTCCCTCATTTTCTTATTTGCATGTTTAGCACGACTCATATATGGAGAATGTTATGTGATCATAAGAATGAGATTTTTCATTCCACCGAGCAAAAAATTTCATTTCTACGGAGGAAAATAATTTCATTTTTATGGAATTTAGCATTAACATAATTCTGTCTACTTCTATAAATTAACTAAAACCAAAACTTATAGTTTGGGTATTAGTGTTAAACCACAAATTCATGAATTATTATTTATTGGATGTATATGTAAATAAAAATTATATTTAATCAAAGAAAAATTTATTCTTAACATAGGAAATTTGTTAATATTACTATAACATTAATATGCCATCATATACTTAGACGTATCCATAAGGTTCTCACTGATGGTTTCTCATCCTAGTTACCAAAGGTGAACTAAAAATTTATTTGATAAAAAATACAGTGACCCATATTTTTCAAAACATATATATATTACATATTCTTAAATGAATATTCATTGCATAACATAACAATCATTTCCATAATTGTATCGGTATTGTATCTTTAGAATATTTGAAATATAAAAAACTAGTTCTTAAATAAACAACATTTTCTCTCACGTAGTTTTTCATTACTATCACCCTTATAGGCATATCATACACATAATATTTCCTTATAATATATGTAATGTAAACATAAGAAAGGGTGAGCTTATATAGTTAGGGGTAAAAAAGGTAGATTTTGATGATCATATAAATATAACACAAACATAAGGGTATGTGGGCTTGAGCTTAACATTTTAAATCATACCCTTCATATCATAGATCATAATATTGAGAAATGACATAAAACAAGGTAGTTCCTAAGACATTAATCATAAAGGAATCAAAGAACATGAGCTATGAGAGCATAACATTGGAATAAGAATTAGATTTGTTTCATACACATTAGAACAGAAAATCAGTTCCTTAGTAATCAAGGATCACTAACATAACTATAATAGTGGATTGGTTTCACTACACAAATCATCACAGTACTAAAGGTTAAATCCTAAGATTATCATAGTGGAAAGTGTCCCTTGTTAAATTGGGTTTAGAACCCAATTCAGTCTTGTTTATCTCATGATAATTAAATTTTTACCCAATTCACTAAATGGATATATAATTCCGGTGCCACACACAACTTAATATAAATAATACATAAGTTTACTAAAATATCATAGAATAATCATCATATTAGAACACTTGGAATGAATTGGGTTTTATATAAATTTCATCATATCATAACCCATGGAAAATAAATAGGTTCCACTAATATTTCCTTATTTCATCAAAGTGTAACATGTCAAAAATAGAATGTATTCATAATCCTCTTTTCACTATACAAATAAACCAAAAAAAATAAAAAATTGGGATGGTATCCCTAGATCATATCCCTAGTAAAGCATATGTAAAATAAATTGTTATATTCTTTGATGAAAATAAATACCATTACATGATCACAAAATAATTCACGAAGAAATACCATTTCCACATTGCAAATAAATATTAAAAAACATAAAAAAACTAAAAAAATATTTTCAAAATCCATTAATTTAAAAATATAATTGTAAAATTATAAAAGAATATTTACAGTACTGAGCTTTCTTGGTAGAAATAAATTCCATTCATGTTGTATAAGATAAAAGAAAAATTACATTCATATTTATGAAAAATGTCTAAAAATAACTAGATTGAAAATAAAAAGAAGATTACTTTGGAAATATTTTTTTTTAAAAAAATACAACATTGAAAAAATTTCATCATAATATCACATGAGATTAATAAAATCCTTCTTTAAATCATTTTTATAATACATGGAAATGGAAGAATTTTTTTTCATCAGAAGAGTGAAAAGAATTTGATTTTCCTTAAAAACTATTTTCATTATATTATGTGATCAGTTTGATGAAAATGTAATGAAAAAATTTTTTCTCTATAAATATACAAAGTAGAAGAAGATTAATGATATTATTAAGGGTTATATAATAATATATAATCACTTGATATAGAATCATTAACTTTACCGACAAAAATTGAAATTGTAAAATACAACCCTTACTGTTTGTCATAATTATAATTTAAAACCCACTAAAATGAATGAAATTATATCAATATGTATTTCCAATAATTTCATTGAGAATAATCATCATTTAAAATCATTATCATTATATACACCACACAAATCAAACAAGTGGTGAACATTGCATGTTTCCCAAAGAAATAAAATCAGATGAAAATCCTTTACCCAAGGTCTGAATCCTTAATATGTGTTCAAACCTCATGTATAGTAAATATATATCCTTTATAAACCTATTATAGAACCTTTTTCTTATATATCAAACAATATATGATTTACTTATAACCTTTTATCACCATTTTACTAACAATTGTTCATTAAAATTACTCTAACGGGTGATATCTACTTCATTTTTAATATATGTTTTATTTCGGTAGTTTTGGTCTATGTAATTTGATCACAGTTACATCATATCTAGAAGTCTTTTCATGATAAAATAATTACATATATTAAACATATATATATATTATTCTATAAAAGTAGACATAGAAAAATTAATCATAACATTAATGGAGAGAGTTGGTCGTATATATGCACGAAAACAGTATTTTACTTTTCAATGGATAGAACAAAATAAATATTAATAATTATTATACATTGTAGAATAATTATTACTTGGTATATATACAAATTATATTAATTAAAAATATCATTATTACCATCCATGTATATTGGAGATGAAAAACTACTCACCTCTCTTCATGGAGGTGGAAGTCTACATATACGAACATGTGACATTATCATCTTCCTAAGGATTGGAAGATAAGAAGGTATATGTGATATTTTAATTCAATAATAATTATTAAATAATAATTTTCATATATAAAAATTAAATTCATCATAATAATCTTCCATAAAATATGTAGATGATAAATGGATTGAATTACAATGTGGTGACAATAAACTGTATGTACGAAGAAGTGAATCATTCGCTTCCCATTTGATGGAGAGATGGAGAATAAAATTGGTTTCATAATAATAATGCTAATAAAATTTCCGTATATTTTTTTGTTAATTTATTATTTTATGATTAATATAATAAAATTTTACTAGGTTAAACATGAATTAAAAAGAGAGTGATCGGTTAAGGTGACTACAACTTATTTGAAAAAGCTTTTATAGATATCCTTTATGTACTATATGGATGATATTTTCAGAAAACATGAACCTCTATAATGTTTCTATGATATTTTGTATTTGAATTTTTCAAGAATTTTTTGAGATATGTGGCTCAATTTTGTGTAAATAATATTAAGAAATGTTTCCCTTTTATAATTGAAGGCAGGGGCACTCTTGGATGTTATTAAAAGATTAATACATAATATGGTCATTACCTATAAGAAATTCCCCCCAAAATACTATTTATGTTAATAGAATATGTTATGGGGTTGAAATTATACCATAAAGTAAAATTCATTGAGGTTGAAACATGTTTTTAATACTTAAAAATTGGATTAACCTCCTAGTAAATCTATATTAACATTCTCCATGATAGTAACCTTTTAACTCTTAAAGGGTTATAATATAATCTAGAAGGTAAATCATGAATCATAAATGGATAAAGGATGAATTTTTAGACCGTTTAATGTCATTTTTTCCTCTTGTATGACTTTTTTAATTTTAGATAATTTAATAAATTATTATTTTTATAAAATATCATTAATTATATTTTTGACTCTATTCCTGTAATTTTCCTTAAAATTTATAAATATTTTGTTTTAATTTTAATATTATCTTAATATGAACTCTAATATATAATAATCAAATTAAAATTCATGTAATACTATGAACAAGTAAAATTATATAACTTTTAATATTTTTAAAAACATTTATTTTATTTTTCTAATAATTGAATATATATTATGTCGAAATTTCATAATCATTTAAGGTAATTATATAATTTCTAAAAGTTATAATTAATAATAAATCATGAATTTAATTTTTTTAATCGGTGAATATATATTTATAATATTTTATAACATGATTTTTTTACAATTATGACACATTGAATATATTCAAAATAAAGAGAGTTATAGTTTGTAACTTTCATAGGTTTATGTATTATATAGGTCATTTTTATGGAAATTTTCAATTAAAAAATTAGTTTTGTGCCAAATGTGTTAAGGGTATAATTAAATTTTTCCAATATGAATTGAGATGAAATATTATAACCTTATTACAATGTTCTTACAAATATTGACCTGATTTACCCTTTACCATGCTGATAAATATTACTAAATTCACTATTAATATTTACCAAAAGGGACCTATTTAATAAATTTGAACATCATAATTACAAATATTGGATCCATTTTATCATATTTAATTTCTATAAGTGGTTGAAATTAATTTTATAATAAGCATGAAACATGCGATGAAAAATTCTTTTTAGAAAAATACATTTTTAAGAAAAAATTTTGTTTATTCCTTTCAAAGGCTTAAAAAAATAAATTAATGAAAAAACTTTTGAAATATTATATAATATATAAATTTAATTAATAAAATTTTTCATTATTTATTAGGGTTATTTATTATGGTAAAAATACACTGTGTGAATTCAAACAGTTTTTCAAAATAATATATTTTTTTAAATTTTTATGTTTTTATTTGTTATTTAGAATTAATTGATAAGAAATGAATTTTATTATACATATGTAATCATATGTTTTAAATATATATTTAGTTCTAATCATACACACCTATCCACAAAAAAATCAACAAACTTCCAAATATTGATATTTTAATAGAATATCATGGTTTTTTTAAACTCATTGTTGGGTGTAAAACACGTTATCAATGAAATCAAATTGATTTGAAAAAAATCATAAAATCTCGTGATTTTACATCAAACATAAGATTTCTCTATAAGTTCTTCTTTGTAAAAAATCTTACATTGGACTCTTGTACATTAAACTTATTTTGTATTATTTTTTTATAAATCTATACATGTACAATATCATATATATACTGTGAGAATAATTTAATAGTCTTATGCAATAAGTATTGGTAGAATTTATCTTTTACAAAAAGCATAACACCTTAATTATAAAATATCATCTTGCATATTTTCTTTTTTCTATTTTATTACTCATACAATGTATTATTTTTTTAAATTCATCTTGATTTGGTATCATGTATAATATCTTACATATTGGGTTTTCTCTTATTTAAACATATTGTGTATAGAGATTTCTGTGATTTTTCTAAATTAAATTATATTAATATTGGAGATTAATATATTATACACAAACCCATCTATTGAAATTTCTATTATGTATCTTGACTAATTTGATTCCTTCTTCTGTTATAAACATAATTATTTAAAAGTTTTATTTAAAGATTATATATCATTATTACTACTATAATTACAGAGATCGATACACTTTGTAATTTGAATCATATTTTATATTTCAAATATATATGTAAGAATGATATGTTGGTAGATTCATTATATATTAGATACAGATTTTATGTGTAAATAGATTAATTAATGTTTGAGTAATTTGAAAATATCAGAAATAGTTCATTATAATTTCATAAAGGATATCATGATAAATATTTTAAGAAAAAAATGTGTAATATATTTAAATAATTTGAAAAATATGAATAAAGTAAATATATATATATATATATTGATAGTTCTAGGGAAACAATATATACAATCCACATATGATAGATGAATGTGAATTGATACTTTGATAAAACAGCTATAATTTTTTATATAGGACATTATCATACTGCACCTCATTATTCAGTGATATAAAAAACACTGAGGATGTCATAGAATTTAGTATTATAATTTTTGGTTTGAGGTATTTCAAATTTTTAATATATTAGGCTATGTTTTTTTCTGTTCTATTTTTTAAACAAATAGAAACTTGTTCGATTATACTTCCATAAAAATATATGATTGTGTTGGTTATACATATAATAAAAAGATGTGTTATGTATTGGGTTTTATATCCCTCTTAAACATAAGGCTTGATGTGTGTTTCTTCTTCTACTGGGAAAGGTAGGTCATAAAATGTTGTGAATATCATATAAAATTTTGTTATTATAGTGTGAACTATTTCCCTCAAGGAGTATAGAGTAGTGATGAGTATATATTGAAATGTTTTATGCTCTGAACTAATATAAAAAATATTTTATTATATATTTTACGCTATAGTTTCTATTGTATTTTTATTTTAACATTGATTTAATTCCTATTAAATTTGGAACATGTGAATTCTACCACCTCTTAACCAACATGGCTCTCTCTACCTAAGGAAAAAAATTGGTATCAAATACAAAACCTTCTAGTTATGTGCTCAATTTCACTTATCATGATACCTCTACAAGTTTGATTGAAGCATAAGAACTAGTGGATATGCTACTTTTTCTAATAACAAACTAGACTTAATTAATTAAAGTAATGATATGTTTTTTTATAATATAATTCTTCAACACTAATAACTGATGTATTCTTCACAAACCTCCATGATTCAATTGAAATGAATATGGGTACTAGAAATACCAAATGGAGTCTTACCTTAAGAACTAGACTATCTTATTAAGAACATATAATGTATCTGAATACGTCCCTAATTCTTTGATATGTAATTATGTAGTAAAATATGAGTTAAATTTCAAGATTAAGAATAGTTTATATTGTGCTATCAGTAGAATTGTGTTTAGTCATGTATCTAGATATATGAATGATTACGGTATATTGATAATTTTTCAATTTTCTAACTATGGAACATATAAGATTAATGGTTCTCAATGGGTATTTTCAATGTTGTGTAGTTTAAGGTGGAAACAACATGCTATAATTAAACCTCTATAGATTGTAGTAATGACACACATGAAATTAGATTTGGAGAGATGGGATATAAGTGGTAGTTTTTGCCCATAATGGTATTGGCATGGATCCTACCAATTCCTCTTATCTCACATTATGTCAAGTATTTGATGGATCACATGAGTGGTAATATAACATCCTAGTTATACATGTGTTTAGGGTTAATACCCCAACAACCATCCATGATAGTAATTACTGACCATTTATTATCTAAGACTTAGGTGATGATGCACAATGGTGTGTATAACAAGGTATACACTGGTGTAGTGGACGAAATATAGAGGGTGAATGTGGGCTTGTAAAAAGGGTATTTTAGACAATCAAAAATTGTGACCCTTTGGGTTTTAAAAAATTACAATGGGAGTGTTATAGTGTTACTAAATAATTAGGGGGTTATAAACTGTCCCTGTTGGCCAAGATGAGTTCATGTTGTTTCATTATTTCCATCTATATGTCCTAAAATAAATATGTAAATAAATCAATACATATATTGAAGATAACCAAACATGATAGGTAATGAGTTGAATATCAAGGAATTAATTTCCAAGAAGAATATTTCAACCAGATGTTCCAAAGATTCATGAGTATTATAAATATAATGATTTATCATAGATAATAAATGGAAAATATAGTTTATATTGAATTTTTATTTCCAATATTATTACCAACGAATGTTCTTGTGACGAGGGTTTCCATTTATGAAAGAAACTAATTCAAATAATACATGCATGATGAAATCACTAGTTTCTTACTTCAATATCAACTAAAACTCCAGAAAATTACTAATGAGGGGACTATAATGAATAACTAGGTTGTGTTTAAATATAATATCTCCATTAATAATTACCTATTCAATATAAAAATCTTTGAGTGTTATAAAGGATATGATTCTCTATTAGTGATAGAAGTCTATAAAGACTAAAAATTAATGACGTGCCTCATAACTTGAATTAAAAAATATTTTCCTAGTGGTGAATGAAAATGAAACAATAAAGGTAATATTATATCCAATAATGTTTCACAGCTAACTTTTTATGAAAGAAAAAGTAAATGACATATCATGACTAACTATTTTAGATGTATGAATGCTGGAAAAAATAAAAATTTTAAGAAAATTAAGAAAATAGCTTTAGTATATGGATGGAATTTTACCGATGGTTCAAATTTAAGGGAAGAATGTGGTATTGAAAAGGAGTAAACTATGATATTATTAATGGATTAATAAAATTTTTTCATCACTAACTACTTTTTTATACTGATTCTGATTAAAATGTTATTTTTTATTTTGAAAAGTTTAATTCTATTTAATTGAATGAGAATAATAACAAAAATCAAATATATATTATAAAAAAAAATTAAATTAAATAAGGATATTTTTGAAAATTAAAAGAATCATATTTGGGATAACAAGATTCATAGATCAAAAAATGAGAGACTAAAAAAGTATAACTTCAAGCACGGGTTATAATGTTCATGAAGATTTTTATGTTTTTTAGAAGTGGAATGAAAAAATAAAGATTGAAATTATAAGTCTAAAGGAATGTTTTTTTAATTTTTTTCAAGGGAAAATTATTTTTGATAAAATAATGTTTGTGAACCAAGTGAATAGAAATAATATTTTTTTTAATTGATAAAAAACATCCATAATTTTATTTAAAATTCTTTTTGAAAATAACCAATTGATGTATTTTAACTATTAAATTTTCTAGATGTATAATATTAGGTCACTATTATAATAAATTCTCTCGTAAAATTCCAAAATAATTAGGCCGCACTTAATAATTTATTTCAAAATCCTTTTCTTCTAGTTTACCTATTAATTCATGTTTAAAATCTATTTTTTCTCTAAAAAATTCATCTACTAATCCAATTATACCTAATGAATCTGGGTTTCCAACACATTAGTTTAAATAATTTTATTGGAAAAACAGCTTGAACATTTTATGAGAGAAATTGTTTAAATGGGAAATAAATAATCTTGTTATATGACTGGAGATACATCCTATTTCATATCATTTAATAGATGTGATGTATGCACTATTAAATCAATAGAAAACTATAAAAAGCAATTTAAATTTATTTTATTAAATGGTATTTCAAACTCTATGATCACTACTAATGTTTTATATTTTGAAGGATTAAAAAATAATCTAATTCTTATCACTTAGTTTTGTTAATATGACTTGTCTTTATAATATATAAATGTTAAATTACCTATTTTAAATAATTATTCAATATTTTCTTATGATAAAAAATATATTATATATATTATATTGATATTATATCACTAATGCATCAAAATGTGAAGCGTATTAATGCTATAAAAACAATTTATATATATTATAATTAGAGGGCTAGTCACGAAATATTTAAAAACAAATTAAAAATAGTAAATCATTGAAAAAAATATAGTTTCTTAAACATATCATGAGAAAAAATAAACTATATGATTTATACGTTAAGGTAAAATATAATAAAATAATTTATTGATTAAGTAAATATGTTAAAACTATAAGAATCCTTTATCAAGTTTCAATAAATTTAGTTTGACCTATTCTAATGGTAAGTCACTGTAGGGTCCTGAAGATTCCGCAAGTGGGGAATCCAATTACCCCAAATCCTAGAAAAAGACTGAACCGGTCTGCGCGCTGGCTCCCAGCAACAACACGCAGTCGGTCTGGAAAACCGCCCTACCACAATTCTGTGGACCAGCGTCTTCCACGAAGCAGAGGCAGAGCACCTTCGTGGGCACGAATTAGGAAGACCGCTGGGCACCAAACCGGTCCACCGCCACGAACTGTGACAACCTGCCCATGCTGCTGCGAACATCATCGTTCGTGGAATAGAGGTAGATTGGTGTGCCACCGCGAAGTAGCCCCACCGTTACTCATCAAATATAGGTTTACCAAGTCGTTCTCGGGTGTGGGGGTTCCCTCATGGACTTCTGCAAAATGTGCTGTGAGCCCATCAATATTACCACCTCGCGACTCTATAAATATTCACCGAGGGGAACAAAAAATAGAAGGGAGGAAGGACAGGTGAAAACCCATGGGGAGACTCTGGAGAAATCACTCCCAGTGGTTAGTGGACCCCATATCGTCCACGGATAAACTATTATGCATAGAGGAGAAACTGGTCCATGAACCACATTCCGCCAGCTCCTCCATGACCAGCCCATAGTGGCCATTTCCTTCACGGATAGTCCCTCCGCGGACACCCCTTCTGCAGACTAGTATCGTTCGCGAAATGGAGGTGGAACCCCTCCGCGGGTGCGAAGTAGGACGGGCGCCACCCCCTTTGTAGACACCCTTTGTGGACGACCATCTCATCCGCGGACAAGCTCCTTCGTAGATAGCCTCCTCCGCCGAAATCATCATTCATAGAGAGCCTCCTTCGTGGACAACTTCCTTCGCGTCCATCTCATCCGTGGACACCCTTCGTGGAAAACCATCTCCACCACGGAAAACACCCCTCACGGCCAGTCCTTCTCGGACGGCACCTCGCGGCCAGCACCTCGCGGCCCACCCCATGGGGAAAACACCATGTACTCGCTGGTCCATACCGTGGGGCCTACCCCCCTCACCCCAGCTTGGGGTCAGTGCCGGGCTATGGTCCCGCCCCTCCGGGCCGGTCCCCTCGCTACCATCATTTACCCACATGAAAAATGGAGAGTCACACCACGAACTTTTCGGGCAGGGTCAACAGTATTTTCCACTGCACCCTTATGCCACTCCAACATCCGTCTTATAAATTCCATGAGTCGAGCTAATCCTCATGAGTCTCCTATAACACCATTTCCTAGATCCTTTTGCTAGGTTCATCTATAAAGGGCTTCCCTAGCGTAATTCCCACACCAACCATTTCTAGGTCTCTCCTACCTAGTCGTCCTGACCACATGACGTTAAACTATATGGCCCTTGTCCTGACCACATGACGTTAAACTATATGGAAATAGTCCTCTCTACATGACTATAAACTATAGTTCTCCCTATGTTCCAAACATAGGGTGACTCTTATTCCAAACAATATATTCCTTATGCCCCAAGCATAAGATGCCTCATGCCATGATCAGAGTGGTGTACCTTCAAGAGCATTGGAATCTATTCAAACATTCCATCACTCCACCTCACGATTTGCGTGTCCTTCATTCAGATCTTCATCCACTTCCATGTCTGAATGGACCCCCTAACAGCCTGGTCCCATGCCGCATCGGCTCACCTACCGTCCTGGGCCAACGCCCTGGAAGACTTCGAACGACACTTCGAGATAGGTCATGTGTTTCGAACATGGTCAACAGTCGACCCTCACTAGTTTGTCCTCATTCCAGGCTAACGTGATGTGAATGCTGTGTATCGAATGTGGTAAAAAGTTATTCTCCATCTCCATTCCACCCTCATTGTGTTCCGAATGTTGGGCATGTAATTCAAACTTTTCATCTCTCTTTGTTTGGAATTGTTCCAATTCCCCTGGCGTTATCCCGCTTGTGCACTTGCGCATAGGTGTTGGCCCCCATTATATTCCTCAACCCACCAATGGGTTGGGATTCCCTCATGGCCAGACATGAAGAAGTCACAATTGGGCCTCCTCATAGTGTAAGCCCCAATCCATCACACCATGGGAATCCGCCTAGAAGTAAGCCCTGACCTTATGGGCCGCTCCATGCGTAAGCCCCACTCCATTTCTCACGGATGCACCTTTCACGAGGGGATCGTCTGGTCTTTGATGCCACTTGTTTCTGACACCGAGCATGACTCACATGGGATTAGAGTAAGCATCGACCGTGACATCTTACTATGGGCCTCCTCATAGTGTAAGCCCCAATCCGTCACCCTGGGCCTCCTCAGAGTGTAAGCCTCAATCCGTCACTCTGGGCCTCCTCAGAGTGTAGGACCGAATTAAGAAAACTACGGGGACTTTGATCCATGTCAAGGCATGGTATGTAGGAAGCCTCCATGAGGTTCAATCCCACCACTCATTCGTTTCTTCACGTCGAGTTCAACCCCCGTCCATCATGACATTAAACTGTATGTGCGAACTACACGGACTTTGATTCCCCACCACAGGGATACGTAGGAAGCCTCTATGAGGTTCAATCCCACTACACATCAGATCCGCGGTCCATATTCACATCGGTTCTCTGACACATATCCAAACTACATGGACTTTGATCTCTGTCTCTGAGGTAGGGTACGTAGGAAGCCTCCAAGAGGTTTAAGCCTGACAACCGGTCAATCTGACTATCTTCATATTGGCTCACTACACCGCTCCTTGTAACGCTTCAGTGAGTCCGGACTCCTCGGGGTCATTAACCCAATGAGGGATTGTAAACCCTAGGAGTAAATGATTCCGAGTCTCTGCGTTCAGCTGACCATTTCCAACCAGGGTTGATTTCATGGATATTATGTTTGGGTATAAACCAAAGATTCAAAAACATATGAAAACGTCTTAAATCTATAAGAGAGTCTCGAAACAGGCAATAATTCCCCCCAAAAAGGGTGCGATGAGCCCGAATTCCCATCCTCTCGACCAATGTGAGTTCCTAAGTGTTGCTGGTCAGACCGTCCGGTGAATGACTGCCTTTGGAAAGTAGGTCCGCGATTCATCATATACGGAGTCGTTGGGCGTTTCGCGACCAAAAACCACGATACAGTCTCAATGATAATAATAATAATTTTTATAGTTAATGATTTTATTTGATTTTTAATTGTATGTTTAATATCTCATTTATTATAAACATTACCAATGGTTTTGTCAAACTATAATTTGGCTAAGAATGAGAAAGGATAATTGATTTTTTCTATTTGTAGACATGGAGTATAATAATTTAGGTTTATTTTTATTTTGATAATGTTTGTGAATTTAATGTATATTAGAATAATTTTCCACCCCCTTGATTACCAAAGATGAATGTATCGGTATAAACAATGAATAGAACTACCCAATTAGTGGAATCATATATGGTTAAATAATTTTCTTTTCCAATGTTCTCATAGGAATAATCTATGAGTATTGTATGCTATATTTATAAAACGATTTATTATTCAACCAATTATTTTGAATACCCTTTATGAATTATGGAAAATAATTAATCCTATGGTTTTATATCTCCACATTTTTAGTTATATTGTATTTTTCCTTAATAATAAATATTGTTTAGATATGTTTTTTTCTAAATCAGATTAAATAATATTTTTAGTTTATTCAAATGTGAGTAAATATTATCTTTTTTATATTAAGGGAACTATATTTGTAGAAGAATATTTTTATGGAAATTATGATGGGAATGATTTAAGAGAAAAATATTTAATAGAATACAAGATAGATAAAGAATTTAGGGAATTTATTATTAGATAAGTTGAACCCCAATTAGTTGAATATGATAAGCACCCACATGAAAATTTTATAAACCTCATGGATAGATCCATCTTAATAATATTTTTATTAATGATGTTTCTCGAGTTTAGATCATATATTTATTAAATAATTTTTGTGTTTAGTCAACTTTTATTTAAGAATTTATTCGAATTTATGTAAAATAATATTGTAATGATTATAATAGGATATTATATATATCAGATAAAAATAAAAGTTTCATCATAAATTATTATTTTACTTTTTTGAAACCACCATAATATTCATAAGTTATTAGAATAAAGTAGATTTTTTGAAAAAAAATGATAGAAAACAATTCTACAGAATAATGATTGACTAGTTTCTCAAAGATTTTTTCGACAAGAATGAATGAATTATAATGATACCTTTACACTTGTTTAAATATTTGAATCTATTTATTTTTTATATTATATATCATTTCGTGAATATAATAATTTTCAATGAGATTTGAAATATGAATTTTGAAATGTAATATTTTCTCAATTTGATGACGTTAAATCGTATATTACTTTACAACAAGATAAGATTCATGATAATATTTTAAAACATTCAAAGAATCTATATAGACATTAGTAGGTCTGTTCATCATAGTTTGGAAGATTATATTAGTATTTTTTATCAATGTTTTTGTGAAATGAATTGGAGACCCTAATTTTTTATTAACAAATATTCTCCTGAAATTTTGTTTATTCATATATAGATATATATATAATTTTATTCTCAGAACATATAGTAAATATTTTTTTAATGAATTTATTGATTTTATGATTGATTAATATAGAATGAGTCTTATGGGAGAATTGAATTTTTTAGGATTACATATATTTTTATGTGATAATGTATTTTTATAAATAAATGTAATTATGATAAAAAAAATAGTAATGTTATTTGGAATTTATTCTTGTAAAATTGTGATAACACCAATGAGTAATGCATGTAAATTTTATTTAAATGTTTCTTGAAAATTAGTTGATATTAATGTTTTTAGGGGAATTATTTAACGATTACTTAATTAGATTTCCATTAGACATGGTATTATGATTACTGTCTATATGAGTTATATATCTAAAGATGGCCAAAGGGAAAGGAATTTGAGAGCTATTCAAATGATTTTTATATATGTTGAGGGAACAATTAATGTTGTTTTTTTCATGGAAGAAAATATTTTGAATTGAATAGTTATTAAAATTATAATATTAAAAGAGGGAATATTGATAGAAAGAGTTCCTCTATTTTGTGTAACTTTACATAAAAGAGTTTTTTTCTTATATTTTAAAGAAATAACTGTCTGTTTTTTTGTATTTTAAAATCTAAATATATTTTTACCACAAAATTTTGTGCTTAGTCTTTATGAATTGTGCAGATTCTATCTATATTTGACATTATTTTCAGACGGATGCTAATTAATTGTGATAAATCTTCTATTATTTATATTTATATGAATATACTACAATATTCTAGATTGAATCATATTGTGGTGTGATATCATTTTATTAAAGATAATGTTTAGAAAGAATATATTTATTTGGAATATATTCTAACAAATGATTAGTTGGATGACATTATTACTGAACCATTGGATGAATTAATGTTTTAGAAGATTAATTTTTAATATTAGAATGATACATGAATGATTTTATATAAGAATAATATTGATAATATTATTTTTATTATGTTCTATAGCTATTTCATTATCCCCTTTTTGTATTTTTTTTATTATGGAATTATTCATTGTTTTTTATATTTATTGTCATATATATTTTTATAAAAAGGTAAATATTTAATTTAATTTATGTAAACACTATTTTAATGCTTTTAATAAATTTTTTACTCCATCTATATGAGTTTTAAATTAGAGGAAAATATATTAATTATAAATTTATATTCGTGAAATCACGGTTTAATTCAATTTAAGAATGCTATAATTAATTTTAAGATGTTTATACATGTTGATTATTTAATATTTTTTTGAGAAATATTGTAAAAGAATGTGTATAATTTTTTAAAATATTTATTAAAAAAAATTCACAGAGATATTTTTATTTTAGAAATAGTGCAGTTTGATCATTAGTTAAGTGATTGGTTTTTTAATTTCAAAAAGATAGATCTTATTGAAGTGAATCCTTTCAATATTATTTTTTAAGTTAAATAATTATTAATGTTTAACTTTAGTGTTAATAATTTTTGGATTTTAATTTTAAGAATGATGATGAATATGATGAATTGTTTTATATTTATTATTATTATTATTGTATTTGTTCTCATTTTTATATTTTGTGTTGTATAATTTTTACTATATAAAACATATTATATATCTATAATTATTGAGAATTTTCCAAGTTTGATCATCTTACATATCACTTAAAAATGTTATTTATGATTTTTTTTAAAATATTTTATTTTAAATAATCTTAAATATATACAGAGAATAATTTAATAATCATATGAATTACGTTTGGGATGAATAGTTTTTGTCTCTAATATGTATATCTTTTTATGAATGAAATATCATCTAATATATTGTTGATTTTTCTAGGTTTATTGGTATCACATATCACAACTTCTAAAAAATTTATTAATTTTATATATCATGTACAACATCTTACATATAATGTTTTTTCTTATTTAAACATATTATTCATTGATATTTTAGAGTTTTTTAGAAATTAAATAATCTTATTTTTTGAGATTAAAATATTATATATGAATCAATATGTTAAAATTTACATTACGTGTTTTGACTGAGGTGATTGTTTCATTGCCTAAGTACAATATTTTTTCTTATAGTTATTAATATAAATTTTATAAATATTATATATATAATTAATGAGATAATAATATTGTGTATTTTTAATATTAGATTTAACTTTATAGTAAATCATGATTTATATTTAAGGAGTTCTAGTGTAGATTGAAATAAAATTTATTTTTGAAATCGAAAACTATTCATTTGAATAAATTGAATAAATCTAAAGTAGTTTATTATCATTCCATGAATAATATAATGATCAATATATTAAGATAAAAATATGTTAAAAATATGATTAATTAGAATGATATAGATAAATATAAAATCCATATAAATATAGATGATAAAATAAGTGAAAAAATAAATGCATGCCTTATACAATACATGAATGTGAACTAATACTGAATTCACATGGTAATAATTTCTTTCATTAGAATTTAACATATTGCACCTCATTGTTCATAATGATTGAAAGATTATTTTATGTGTTGAATCATGACGTTTTTTTATTGTAATGTAACACTTCATTATTTTTTACTATGTTTGTTTTTTTTTAATTCATTTTTTTAAATAATGATATTGTTCTGTTATACCTCAATTAGATAGAATACATGTATTGGTTTTACCTTGATGAAAAGGGATGAGTTGTATTATGTTGATGCTCCACATTAAAATTTATAATTTCTTGTTTCTATGCATCCACTAGAAAAGGATGGTTTCAATGTGTTTTGACTCTCACTCCAAAGTTATGTATTATATTCATTTCCCTCATAGAGTATAGATATGTGAAGAAGAATTCAAGATAATTTGTTATCCAAACTACTATAATGATAATTATGTTATTTATTTATTTTTCTAAATATTAAAATAACTTTTTACCTTTACACTAATTTAAATTACATTTAATTTCAAACTACAAAATTCACCTCTACATAACCTATTAGACAATCTAAACCCAGGAAAAGAGATAATAGGTTTCAGTGAATTTTTTCCAATGTGATTTGATAGGTTTTATCACATCCATTACATATCAGTTTTTCGTAGGTACCAATATTAATATATGATTATAAATTATAATCACAATCATTTCTAACATTACAGAGGGTCCTTTGGGATACACATCGAATAATGAAAATTAGTGTTCTGTGGGATAACATGATTAGTAAGTTTATGAAAATATTTTTTTATAATAACCAGAAATTAAATTTGAGTGTGGACCATTTTAATTAATTAAGTCATAAATATTTTATTATTTAAATCATTAACATAGTTTAACTGTATAAAAAGTGAGTTATTTATATTTTTAAAATATTATAAGGATGAAATAATAAAGTATAAATGAAATTTATGATTAAGATTATTGTAGTGTTCTTCCAAATCCCATTACATGAGTGAATTTATAATTTTATCTTAAAGAGGCTATTTATATAATTCTATTTATTATTTTTGACAAATTTATAAGCTTGTTATTTCACCTTGATGACATTAATAACCTTATCCACTTGTGTAGGTTATTTGATGCTCTAAATGAATTTTGGAGTACTTTAGTGTATCTTTGTAGATTTTCCATGATTTTAACATCCTTGAAGAATGTAAAATACACTTAGAGATAAAAATAAAATTATAGGGTGAAGTATCCATTACATTGTGAGAAATAAAAGGTAGTGATTGGATGTTTCTAGTCCCCCTTATTCGATAGGGTATTTTATTATTACACTTCTGAGAGTTTTTATAAAGTTGTTATCAACCGTTATTCAATACTTTTTCTTCAAGAATAGTTATAATCACTTGAATAACTACTATAATGTAATAATAAAAAAAATTCCATGACCAACCAAAATAATGGTAATAGGTTCACTAACTTCCATTGTATTTAAGTGCAACTCCCATACTGTGTAGTGGTGGGGGTGAAAATGGATTCCATGTGGTGTCCTATTGATGATGGATGATGGATTAGCTTAAAACTATTTTATTTATTTTTGTTAGTGGTCTTTATTCCTTAATTTGTTGATTTAACCCAATAGAAGTTTCAGTTTTTTTCATTATGGTTTTCCAGTTTCTCTACACCATTTTTTGACTATTTTTTAGCTACCCTATGTTGGTGGTTCTTCTTTTTTATACTAGTCTATAGACTCTTTTGTTTTATAGGATATCTCCTTGATGGATTTCTTTCTTTGAAATTCCTCATTTGGAAATGATGTCTCTAAATTGTGGTTTTATGTAATGAAAACTTAGGAAGATATCATATCTTTAAAATATCCTTCAAGATGTTGGGTTAAATTTTTATTCCTGGTAGCGCATACGGTTTTAATCCCAACTAGTGTGTTGTGGGAGGTAGAATAGGGATGAATTTTTTTTATTTAATTATCCACGTATTTTTGAATTATTTTGTGATTTTCCCGCCTTAGTTAGTACTCAGAGTGTTATGTGATATTGAGTGAGATTAGTTCATAGATTACTGACCTTATGGTAAGTTTCAATGCAGTAAAAAAACATTGACATATATATAAAATAATAATGAATGAAAAATAAATTGAAAATTAATTTTAAATAATTAATAATTACAATTTTATTATTAGTAAGTAATAATGAATAAAATTTAATAATTAATTTAAATGAGAAAAATTATTATTATATCACAAATTATTGAAAAAGTCAAAAAACATATACCAAACAACCTATTTCTAATGTCTTTGACTATTTTAATAAATTATTTCATTGTAAATTCATGGGCTTATGCCAATTTACATGGTGGGAAATTATAGAAATAAACCCCCTACGACCATCGTTTATTCTCGTAGTTTTTATTGGCTTATAAAAGTAGTTATAGTACCCCCAGTTTCCAAAAATGTATTAGTAGGGTACTTCCATGATTTTTTGGTTTATTTCTACATGTTTGGTTCATTCCATGTTTTTATAGTTGTGGAGAAGAATTATATCCAACCAATGAGTTTTATATTATCACTATGAGTTAATACTGATTGAGGCTTGGATTCAATAATTCAGGCTCTATTTAAATATCCCAATCCCTTTTTAATATTTTTAGTTTCATTATTATTATGTATTTTGTTTTCCCATTATGATTTTGGATAATATTTATTACTATATTCACTGCATTTCTCTTGTTAATATAATTTTTATAGATTATAAATGGTATTATATCCACATTAAAATAATGAAAAATAAGAAAAGTAAATGATATAATAATTCATAGTCATATAATATGTTAACATTAGGTAAAATTCATTTTATAATCACAAGAAAAATTGATATATTTTTTAATGTTGTAATTGTAATATATAAGGTCAATTATAGGAAACATGGTTTTTCTCACCCCCCCCCCATGTGAAATATAACATACCCTAAACCCGGATGCACTTGACCCGTTAAAAAACGTTGATCATTACATATAACAGAAATCAATGTGGTGGCATATAATTTAACTACATAATGTGAATATAGTCTTGAACATTGCAAACATTACCTAAATAAATCAATTATTTACTTAAGTAATTATATAAATAATATAAATCATACATGTAAAATATAAATACTATTGAATTATTAGGAATATTTCCATATACGTTATGAATGTTCTAAAAATATTGTTAATGTTATGATTGAATATAAAACCCAACAATGAATATCTATGTGTTATATGCCTATGAATTTTTTTTCATTTATGATGACCCTGATCAATAAAATAAATGGTTCATGGTTATCTAGACCACAATGATATATCTCATGTAAGTTGAAATAGGTAATTTTTATCATATTATGAAAATTGGGTGACATTAACTAAATAACCTATCCAAATTGGTTCTTATAGTTATGGAGTTGAGTAAATTCAAAAAGATGAGTTAGATAGTTTGTTATTCATTCAACAATATAATATTTTCAATTGATATAATTTAAAATATTTATTAACCTAAATATATGTTGCTTAAGAGACCAACTTAGGTGTGTTAAGATCTGTAAAAATATAGATTGTGGCCCACTGAATTTTTATTATATAATAGATAATGATGTTATTATTTTAGTGAGAGAATATTAAATAAAATCCCTTAAAAAATAATAACATAAATTATAATAATAATGACATATATTTATTATTGATATTCTTAAAATTGAACACAAAATTAGATGTATCATTGTGGAATATCCTTCAGAAATTTTTTTGAATTGCAATATCTCTATTTAAGAATTTGAAAATTTGAAAATTGTTTAAAAAATGGGGATACAGTATATGTTTTCAATTAATCAGTATCAGTTAAAAATAAATCCCTTATATTGATAGAGATGTATATTTGAATCATATAAATTATTCTTTGGATGTGTTATATTTTATTCTATTTACTATTATTCTTGATTTTCGTAATCAAGATGAATCAATGGCGACATTATAGATAATTGAATACCTAAAAGATATAAATTAATAGAAATCGATAATTGAACAGTATGAAAAACCCATGTCATTTTTATAGTGAAATATGTCATAAGGTTCCCAAATTTAAACTCATATACTCAAAAATTTTGGAATATAAAGTGCATGATGTAACTAGTGTTCCTATCATAAAGGATATGGCCTTTAACATAGTACCATAATAATTTCAAAAATTATTTAATTAATTCATTATTAATTTTATTATGAACAATATTAAATTTTCCCTTCATAAAATTCCCAATGTCTTGATTAGAATTTATTATATCTTGAAAAGGATATACTCTATCATGGTGATGAATAAGGGATAGAATAGAGTCTGGGCTAAAAAGAAAAAAAAGTTTGGAATTCGAAATCCTTAATCTCAGCATTAAAACATTATAAATTTAGTGTAATAAAGGAAGGGTATTTTGTCTTTTACAATCAATATAGTAATTTTAAAGGATTTTTTATTAGAACCTGTGGAAAATTATGAAGTATTGTGGTGAATTTTTAACTCCCTCGGGTATATATGTTATATAAATCAATTTTATAACTCTTAATCATTTGTAATAGATATCATATGTTCATCATAAATTTTCCATAATGTGAAACTATTTAGAGAGTATAGTATGTTGATTAAGGAATAAGTATTCCAATGTTTTCATAATTTTAAGGATGCATGACCTAGTGTGTTAATGGAATTAGAGAAATGTAGTATTAAGTGGAACTGAAACAAGGTTTTTTCCAATTTGAGTGTCATATTGGAATTTTAAGGTTGATGTTTTTAATATCGGATTATTTAATAAATCACTCAGGTTTACTTAAACATTGATACATATTTTTTAATTCCCATGTATTGATTTATAAATGATTTAATTTTTGTTGAGATGTTTTGGATGAAGTATAAAAAGGTGGTTAGAGGAATAAAAGATTCATCAAGTGTATAAGAAACAATAAACCAATGGAATTTTTCCAATATATATTTACATTCAGTTTTATTAAACATAAAAAATGAATAACTCATACATTTACTATATTGAACTAATTAATCCAAGATCCACCACATGTTCATGATGGGTACAAATGATAATTATCTAACATACTACTTCTTCCTTATGAATCTATGGGATTTGGGAATCTTTAATTTCCATCAATGTTTATCATTTAACCCATTGTATCCGAAAACATTTGTTTAATGGAATGAATAAAAAAATAGATTTAATATAACAATTTTCAAGGATTTATAATGAATTTTACATTGGAAATCAGAAACAATATCTTCTATAAGGATTAAAAATCATTTTATAGACACATAGGAAATTCTTTGGAACTCAAATGTTTAACCATATTTGGTGAATCATTTATCAATAATTTTTAATTTGTATACCCCTTATAACACATGGATTTAACCTTATAATGATCATATAATTTTTATGAAATTAATATAGATGTTTAAAGTCCTAAAATCATCACATGATGATCAAACTGTATCTGAATGATCATAGTAGGAGAAATATATTGAGTCATGGATTGTCTCTTAAAATGTATACTTTCAACCATAAAACTATACTATAGTGAACTTCACTAGGTCATGGTTTTCTAAAACACAAACCATGAAATGGATTATACTACTACATAATGGTTTTTTTAATGTATATATCTAATAGGATGAGTATAATATGTACAAGTGATAATGTGCTAAAGTGATTTAAAATAGATCTTTTTTGTCGGTTAGAGAAATATATCCTACTCTATATTCACTTGAATTTTATTGATTACTAGTAGAATTAGTGTTGTTCCTTTTAAATTTATAAGATGCCACTAGGGACACAGTTGACTATTTAGAATGATGGGTAAGTCCCCAAGATGACTGACAGGAAATCAAATGGCCTCTAAAGGTTCATTTTTTTAATATTAAATTAAATAAATATTTACTAAATGTTAAAAAATAGTACGCCACCACCAATTTTCATGACCCAATTCCTAGGGATCCACTTAGACCCCATTTTCCCCCTTCCCCCTCTTATATCTCTATTGATTATGTTATGACCATTGATTCATCTACTGAAATTAATCTTTAGAGGTGTATCATATCTCAAACAACCTTTCTAATTTTATTTCTTATTCTATTCATTAGTTCCTTTCCCTAAGACTTAATTTTTTAGGGGGAATAATAAATCTCTTTTTATGATTTTAGTCAAATGAGGGTGAATAAACCCATGATAATGTTTTTGATCTCTCTTCATAGTATATGGTAGTTGTCCCCTTTCAATTTAACATAGTTTATACGATTTTACAAGAATATTATGAGGGATATATTGGGTAAGAAAGTTTTTGTTACTTGGTATTTGGATGTTATGGAATGGGGGTTTTTAGTTTATGTTTCTCAAAAAATAGAAATACATTCCACATGGGGTTTGGTGGTTTTTTCGTTTTCCATTCCATAAGAATTATGAGAGTGGAAATTGGAACCCATAAATTTTTTTGACCCAAAAATTTGTCTTATCTATCTATATGTGATATATTGTAATTTTATTTGTAATTTTTATCTTAATATGGGTGAAATTATGGGTAATCAAATTATGATATACTATAACCCATCGATTAATGAGAATAATAAATTTATAAACTCATGTTTGCAATGATTTTACTTATGAATGACATTTTTTTCTTTGGTTTTCATTGAGAGTTCTCTGATAATGGTGGGATGAGTTATTAGACACAATTGAGTGATTTACCTAGGGTATTTGGTTTGTGAGAGGTAAGTAAATATTATCAATATTGTATTACCTTAATACAGTATTCTAAGGGGAATTAACTATTATAGCCCAATGTCGTGGTGGTTGTTTTGAGAGGGGGGATCCATTATCACTCATATGCATGAAAATTTTTAAATATCCTTTGAATATTGATGAACACTTAATAATTTAATTTTTAAAAGGGGATGAAATTCAGTAATTGAGAGTTGGTTCATATAGTGTTCAAATTTACCCAGAAGGTTAGATAACCATAAAAACAATTATTCTATTTAATGGTGTGGTGCTTAGATGACTACGAAATTACTATCTTTTAATGAGTGGTTTCTTGAGAAGACATTAAAAATTATTATATGAGGTATCATTTTTTATTAATTATCAACATTTCCATGGACTGATGAAAATTCAGAATGATTTCAATATTTTTCAAATGAATTAAGAAATTATAAAGAAGAACAGACTACATCATTATGGTTATAAAAAAATATATGAATAAAATTCATAAAAAACTATCAATATTTTAGGGAAAATAGACATAATATTTCTTAAGGTTCCTATAGGTATAGTGGGTTTCTATTTGAAATGAGAAATATGTTTAGTACTTCTATAAGTATGTTATAGTTCATGGAAATATGACCATGTTTTGGTTGGTCATGGTTCTGTAATTTTTGAAGGTAAAGTTGAAGTATCCCCATGAGGATTTTAAATAATCATGGTTTTATCACCATAACATGATTAATGAAAATTGGGAATATATGTTCTCATCTTTTAAATATGGAATTATAAAAATCCATGGTTTTCCATGATTAGATGGAAAAAATTCATGGGTGTTTAATCATTGAGATTAATATGTAGAGACCACATCTTGTTTATATCAACTATGTCATGTTCATCATCGGACATATGATTGAGGATGGAAAAATCATCTTCAATATTTTAGGGGGGACATAGATTAATAGTTATGGTTTTTAGAATTTATTTTTTACAAACAAAATAGGTTTTTTACTCCCCTCACACAATATGGATTTGTAAATATTATTTAAATGGAATGTTTTTCATGGAAATGTTTGATGTAGGTTGGCGATTGACATGACCTGACCCATAGAAGGCACACCTAAGTTGGTAGTTAGGGCGTGACTGCCACACCAGGGCCACCATTAAAAATCAAAGTGATTGGGACTACAATCTAGAAGTCATAAGAGACATGGGAGTCCATAAATTAAATAAATGTCAGTAAACAACATAAATTCATATCCAAAATAGTTATCAACTGTCAATTTTGAAATGATTGATGTAGTAAAACTGGGGAATAATATTCTTGTCATATAAACTAACCATCCTTATCAATATAATAAGGGTAAAAACTAATGTTATGGAAAATACAATATTCTAATATCACAAAGTAAAGACATAACTAAACTAATTTAAAAGTATCCTTCACATTATAATAAATCCTAGCATAGACACCAAACAGATATACCACTATTATACACCATTAAGGCCCATCTCAACCATATTCATATCCTCAAATATCACACTAAAACTATTCATCATCTAGATAGAACTCACTAAGGTGGGAAGGAACACCTGTGCAGTGGTGAGTATAAAAATACCAATTAGTTTTCTTTGAATATAATCAACGGACTGAAAAAAATTCACCTCAAAATCTATGATTATTACAATGAAAAATGTAACAACCCCAAATTTATGAAACATTTTCGTTCCATAAATTATATATATATCTAACGTTGAAGTATATTTTAATAGTCTTTAAAATGAGTTAAAATTAATTAGTAAATTATAAAGACAATATTTAAATCAAACTAACAATATATTCACATATTTTGGAACATTACAACAATGGAACATGGAATACTTAATTATATACCTTTGATGATTAAATCCATTAAAATACCGTAAATTAAAATAGGGAAACAAATAAAATAGAATAATATCATCAATACTTAGATATTCAAAATATCATCTTCTCCCTTGGGGATCAGTATTTGTAGAAAAAAAGCTAAAATGTTAAATAACAACATCAACGGATAAAGCATTTTACGAAATCTAAAAGGATACTTAAGGGTAAGAGAAGTGTGATTTAATAGATAAGAATTTAATGAGTTTATATATAGTATTTGGGTTGATATAGAAATTATATATGGAAATATGGTCACTGGAAATATGGTTATTAGAGGTTCATGTATCTAATAAGTATAATTATTTTTTTTATAAGAAATTTAATAAATATATAATCTATAAGTAATAAAGATTTAAAATAATATAATAATTATTTAAAATAATTATTTATTTTAATATTTTTATGAATTATATATTGTTATTATTTATGTATGATATGAAGTAAAATTAAAATATTTATTTTAATATAAATGTGTTTAAAAAAAATTGTTAGTATACAAATTATTAATTATAATGATATTTAGTAAGGATTATTTAAAAGTGATATGTTTCAATGAAAATTTTCGTTTTTTATGTATTCATTATATCTATGAAAAAATTTATTAAAATTTATTTTTATTTAATATAACAAAATTAGTTTCATATTTGAAATCATCATTTTAAAATTAGGTAATAATGAAAATTCCTTTTTTTACCATAAAATCATGTTACTCAGTTTACTGTCTATTACAATAGTAATTTTAAAATGATTATATTCAAGGAATTGATTATATAAACATTGGAAAATATTTATCTATAAAAATTAACATGATCACTTTAAAATAATGAATCTATTATTATGTTTAAACATATTTAAAAAATATATAAATACTCATTTAATTTGTAATTGGTATATAACAATAATGAATACACATATTGTAAAAATGATATTTTTCTAAAAAAATAATTTTACATAAATATCTTATGTTATAATCTAAAAGGAAATTTTATAATATATGGAAATTTAATTATATAAAATGGAGTCCAGATTCGTTTTCAATATTCCAAAAGTATACCAAAATGTCTATCCATTATTTTACATTAAAAAATATAATTACAATAGTACATATTTAATCATGTTTTATGGGTAAATAGAAGGTAATACACCATTGAAAAAAGATTAATAAATAAAAAAGTAAACTTATACCTTCTAGAAATAATTACTTAGTTGGGAAAGTGAATAAATCATGTCTCGAAAAACATTCTAAACATAACTCACCTAACTCCCATGAAATGTATTATTTACCCATCAATAAACATTAATTTACAAATAAATTTCATACTTTTCACATATAAAATGAGGTCATTTCCACACACTCTAAGACAAAACTACCCTCCTAAATACCTTTGAATCTCTACCCATTCTACCCCTCCTAGATTCATCTTACGTTTTTGGTGTCCCCTAATTAGTAGAAAATGTCTGAATTCCTCAATTTGTAAGAGGTATTTTAGGATAAGATTTTAACCCTAAATGAGTTTATAACACTTATAATTGTGCATGAATCCAATGTAATGGTATCTCATCACAAATTCCCCACTTTGAGACACATTTTAAATTATGCGTCAATTTTCTTTTATAATATATATATATATATAATATTTTAAATATTTTACCATAAATATATTTTCATTCATGGTAACAAAGTTGATATTTCAAGTTTTCTCTTTCAAGGTGTTTTTAATTAAAATGTTACCAAAGGCATAATGATTTTTCATAATAAAATTATCATTTAATTAAGTTATAAATTTTCTTCCTAAACTAAAATAATATAAATTTTAATTGGTTTATCATATACTGTCATAAAATAGTATTACCTTTATATTTTCTATAGATTTAAAATTAATTATAATAAAATTGTTTTTGAAGGATTGTAACTTCAATGATTATTATATTAAAAATGGGTTTGTCAACTCCACCTTCTTTTAATTTAGTCTTTGTTTTTTACCATGACTATGTTCTTCTATATTTCTTATATTATTGTATTTCATTACTTAATATGATACCTTCTATTTCTCTATTTGAAATTTAAATTTTCTCATC
This sequence comes from Viscum album, assembly GCA_963277665.1. NCBI lineage: Eukaryota > Viridiplantae > Streptophyta > Magnoliopsida > Santalales > Viscaceae > Viscum > Viscum album. The sequence goes on from OY728164.1 coordinate 488,078,225, forward strand.
AAAATTTTCTTCCATGTTGTATTTCATTATTTAACAAATAATTTTGGATATAAATAATTATAATCCCATCAAATAATAAATTTATCTTACTTGTATATATTATTTTATTTCTAAAAATTTTATTTTATTATTTTTAAACCAACATATGTATTATCTCATGTGAAGATCATATTTCTATATACCTATTTCAAAAAATAATTTCTACTATCCTTTATAATATGTAGGGTTAAATAAATGTAAAATAATAAATATGATTTTCCATTCTTGTTAATGTCTTTTATATCTCACTCCACATGAAACTAATTGGACCTACAACCCCAAAATCTAGTATGGATAAACATATTATATACATAATGGCTGTGAAATCAACCAAATTGACCAGAACAGAAGTATACTTAATTAAAAAATCCATACAAAATATTATGTTACTTTCATTCCAAGACCATATATTTTTATATTTTTACAGATATATAAAAGTATTTTAACTAAAAAAACCTATAAATTTTACATTCAATGAAAATTCTCCCTCTATACTATAAATCTCTTATTCTATGATAAATCTTTAATATCTCCCACATGATACTCTTCTATTTATATCATTTTTAATACCTTTTTCATAAAATGGGATAATGGAAACATAAGAATATTGAGATCATCACTCAGTAAGGGGTAACATATATCATAAGCTATCAAATAATGAACAAGGTGTGAATAATATTGTATAAATTAATAAAAATTAAATAATGATATATAGCTGATCAGATGATTATAAAATAAATCCATGAATGATTTAGAATTAAAAATAATAATATATATATAATTGTGTTATAATTATGGAATGATTGGTTTAAAATATTTAACTCTTATTGTTAAGGCCTCATCAAATACACCATACATAATTAGATAAGACATAGGCCAAAAACCCAAGATAGTTTTTCTCATAAGTCTCGTCAATTCATTAATGGGGTATCTATATTGATTCCCACCCACCACTAAATAATTCTAGTGAATTTACCTTATGGAAATAATTAATAATAACAAAATAAATAATGACATTTCCTTAGTATTCAATGAACATCAATATTGAAATAAAAAATACGTGATGCCAATAATTTCCATAGATAATAAATAGATTAATATGATCATAATCCATTTAGGGAAGGACTATTCATGGTTAAACAATTCAAAATCACATCTAATTATAAAAAAATTAAGTAATTTTTTATAATAACAACATACAAGATGTCAATAAATTCCCTTGTCAATAAATAAGACAATAAGATTATAATAGATTCAGAGAAAGAAGGTTAATGATTTTTTTGGGAATATAAAGATTGAAACAAAATATCGGTAAACTATTCTGACATAGATGAAAACCCCCATTATATGAATAATAGTTAAAATGGTATTAAAAAATAAAGGATCAAGAATTGGATCAATTGATCTCCAAAATTCAATCATTGAGAAGGAATATTTTATAATGGAATTTGTAGGTTAGATCATGAAGTGGTGAATAAATACCATTGCAGAACTATTAATAATATTTTTAATAAGGAATGAGGATTTACAAAATAATATAAAATATTAATATGTGTATAATATGAAAAAAAAAATGATTCAATGAATTGGAATTGAGATGAAAATTAGTAAAAATCTGATAATCTGTGAAGAAATAATACCATAGAAACAAGTTCAAGGGAACAAGATATAAATAAATATAATTTAAATTTAGTTTATCATTTTATCCATAATATGAGATAATAAATCAATCATAGATCATTGGGTTTCAGTAAAAATAATTATAAGTTAATAAAAAGAAATTGAGTTAGAAGAAACTCTTAAACTATAGTAACACATGGATCAAATTCCATATAAAAAGATATTCTATAAAATACTTTGAAATTAATTGAATTCCATGAATTTTATATATAAATGAATCTTTAATAAAATTTCCAAACCACAAAAAATAAAAAAAGTGGTGAATATATCATGTATCGGAGAAAACAATTTTGAGAAAAAAAATCGTCACAATTTTGGAAATGTTTTAAATAGAATGATATTAAATATGAGATTTTCAAATAAAATGTGAAATTCAAGGAATATAAATTTAATCATGATATATTATAGCATAGAGGTATTATATACAACATATAAAATAATATATCTTCATAATATAATAATTTTATTGAGGAATTTAATTGAGATAAGAACCCTTTTTTATACTAACATTCATGAAATGTATTTAAATTCAAGTATAAAAAACATAAATAATTTTTTTATTTAATAACCTTGTTAACACTTATTTACTTTTATAATCATAGATTAAAATATTTTATCATACATTCATGAATATGATTTTTTAGGTAAAATAGAGAAAAAAGGTGTGATACGAGCTGTATTTATCCCTCATGCACGATAAAGAAGTTTGAATGGGAAAATTCCCAATAAAATAGATGAAAACCCTATAACTTAATATCACCATAGAAATATATTAATTTTACTAATTTTCATAATAATAAAACATTATATGAATAATAATCCTACCCTTGATGTTTCTGGACAGGAGATAAATTCCACGATGGTGGTTAAAGAAGATGAAATCCTCTATTTCTCTGATTTTGTCACATATTCTATAGGTTTCATGATTTATAATGTGAATAGAACCCATTATATGGATTAGTGGTATGTTATTGAAGAAGTAATAATCTTCATATGTACTTCATTATTTCCTAGGTCATAACTCTAAAATAAGAAATTATTTTCAAATTCAAGGACATCTACAGAATAATTACAATGATCTGGTGGGTTTTAAGAATACAGGATAATAAAAATGGGGAGAGGCTTTTATTAAATTGAATTCCCCTATGATTATTGAAATGAATAAAATAATGATTGAATTCTATCATGAAAAAACTAGGGTTTCTCATCATCTAATATTGTTGTTGAAAATTTGAACTTAGTAATGTCTGAGACACCCTCCCTCAGGGATGGATCCTTATTTTCAATATTAAATAACTCTAGTATCTATTGAGAAACCATTGATATTTTTCTCCCTTAGTGGTTAATCAGATTAGGATGGATCAAAAAAATGAAAACCCTATATTAGGGGAAGTATTCTCGTCTTCTCACCAATGTTTATATGGACTACATTGTAGTGGAGGCAGAATTAATAACAATGAGAGATGAAAGTAACTATATTGAAATCAACTATGAGTAAAAAATAAGGTTATTTATGAGATGTATCCTATTTGGTCACCTATCCTTTGAGTAAAATATATTTTTTTAACTTCTATAAATTTTATGGTAATCAAGATACTATTTGTAATAAATCAAAACTAAATGAAAAGGTCATGGAATCCAACCCTCTAATATGATAGTATCTTTCACAAAACCCTTTATTATATTGTGTATGGAACCCCTTGACCTTATAAAGGAACCTGGGACTCATATTCAGGAAAACAATTTCTCATCATTTGAAGCTATGGAGGTAAATTTAGAAACCCGTATCTAAGCATTGAATGGAAGTGTTATAGTGGGATAATCATATAATTCATTCCATCTTCAACATAAGAAAATCCCATTTCATGATGAGTTTTTAATATAGATCAAAATGTTGAAGTGGAATATACATATATAACCTAGTTTCTTCATCTGAGACATGGTTTTGGACCAATGGTATTCAAAATCAGTGGATCCTCTAACTATTAATGTGACCCATGAGATCAAGACACATCAATGAAGACATCATAACCCCCCTATATATTTATAATTATCTTATCAAATAAAAAAAATACCTAATAGGGTGAACCCTCATAATGATATAGAGTATAACATTATTATGTTTTCCTTTATCCTAAACTCTCTAAAAGAGTTTCCTTGATGATATCCTTTGTAACTTTCATCCCTATAACATGTTCACACCCTTGGATGGTCAGTTTTGGGATAATGACATTGAAGGGTTTCTTCCTATGGAAGGAATATAAGATGATTCATAGCCTCTTAGAATCAACGGATTCCAAATAGAGTTTGTAATATCTATTAATAATATTTAATTAATTAATGTAAAAAATAAAAAAGAAATTTTGAGATGGAACAATAGGGGGTCATTAACAAGAGGCATGGATCTTAAGTGATGAGGTTCATTTATTAGAATTAAAAAGTTCCTGTGAAACCCCCATGGTCACTATCTCTATAAATTTTATTATGAGATAAAAAAATTTAACATTAATTTTAGTATGAAAAATTTTAGTTTGAAATATTGAAAACCTTAAAAGGGCCTTCAACCGGTACCCTTCTATCTCAAAAAAACTATATTATAGTAACACAAATCGCCTTTAGATTCTAAATAAGGACAGCATTCAACTCCATTCGGGTATCAAAAATTCATAAAGTATCTCAAACTACCTCACCTTTCACATATCCACCCTCTATATCTCTTTTATGTATTCATCAATGTCTGACATAAGGATAAGGGATCAATGGAAAAAGCTCGAAACAAAATATCACAACATGATCCCTGAGTTGATAGTCTTGAGGGATTTCAATTTTGATTTTTTTTTCCTAATGAAAAAAGGAACTAATTTCAATACATAATCTTAAATTTAATTTTATTCTTACATTGACTCATTTAATTTCAATAAATTACCAATTAATTAAGTTTTATTAACATAGTATAGATACAATATAAATTAAAGGAAGGTAGGTAAAAAAGATATATGTTTTTCAAAATGGATGATAGAAGTTCTCATATTATGATATATCGATTCAAACTCTCAAAATATACCTCATACCATAACCCCATAATTACTAAACTCTCTTGAAAATTATTAAGGACATACCCCCAACAATTTTTTTCAAGAATCGATGGATTACACTCATGGATGCCGGGAAATTATGTTGGAGGCTTAGAAGCTAGAACCACTTGGATGCCACCTTTCTAGGACTGTTAAAAAACATAAGCACACCAAATTTTGTCGAATGTAGTGGGGAAAATTATATGATTGAATATGACATCAATGATATTGAGGATCATTCTAACTATTGTAAAATTTTTAATTAGAATATGAATTCAAACTTAGGTGATGAAATTCAAGCCTTTTACAAGATAGATAATATTATTAAAGTTAAAGAGAGGCTAAAATGATATCATATTAATTTGATATGACGTAAATATGTTGATACTAACTCTAAATTCTATCATCAAATGCACAATGTGAAAAGAGTTTAGAGGGAAAATATTTTCCTTAGAATCAATGGGTCTATGTTATTATCTAAATTTAAATCTATAATACAGCCGTTGAATATTTAAAAAGGATGTATTCTGATGATAGAGTTCATAAGTCTCATATGTGGGTTTAAAACATTCCCCTTATCTTTTATTATAACAAAAATTTAAGCCTCACCATGAATTCTTCTGAATAATAAGTCAAGGCATCTATTTTCACCCATAATATTGTTATTTTTATAGGCACTGTTGGTTTCTCCAATAAAATCTTCATAATCTATTGGGAAATTTTTTGTGATGAGGTGACCAATGATATTAGGTATATTTCACACACGCCTCCATGCCTTTTGCAATAAATTGAAGCTTTATTTTTATATCGACCCCCACATTTCATACATTGATATTACATTATATTGTTAGAATATTAATTTCATAACATAATGATCCACATAAAAATTATTTTGGAACCATTCTATTGGAATCTTAGATACAAAACTTTCTTATTCGTAAACGAACTACATCGTATCCCAATGAGTTCACCATGAGAATATTCCTTCATGGATATATAATACATAACATAATTGTTCATAACCTGAGGAAATAAAATATTATAATGGGTGAGCATATATTCTCATTCAAGGTAAACAAGGGAGTTGTCAAAATTATGTTAGCAGAAGGGTATGTAAACCTGAGAAAAACATTTTAAAACCATGACTTGTATATGAGAAATCATAGACATGAGTCATGACATAAATTTCAATAGTTTATAAGACATGAATCATAAAGTAATCAATGTACATAATCTATGAGAGAATAAAATTTTCATAATAGATATAATTGTAGAATATATAATAGAACAGAAAATATAATGTCAATGATATCCATCAAGACTTTAATAATGTGTTAGTATTAGTCTAACCATCCATGTACCTATATTGGGTTTGGGATAACCTCTTGTGTAACCTATTTTGGGCTTTTGATAACCTCCAATGTACCCTCCATCGGGCATGGAATTACCTCCCATGTACCCTTTTTTTGGATTTGGATTACCTCCCATGTTTTGTTTAAGCCCATAGAACATTAATCATTACCCAATGCATGGGAATGAGATATAGGTCCCACCAATCATTTGATATAATGCTACAACCACCCATGGTTATAATGAAACCCCCATCCTTGGTAATAACATAACCACTATCCTATGTTGTAATGTAACCACCATTCGTGGTTATAATATGACCACCATCTCATAATGAAATCGATACAAATGTGTTCCACTTGATAAAATAACTCAACATCTCATATCCTAGGAAAAGAAATGGGTTTCATAAATATTTAATAATAACATAACCCATGAAAAAGAGATGGGTTTCATATATATATTCTTATCATAATAATAAAGCATATATAGTAATAATAAGGATCTAATCATAGTATAATATCCTTAATAAATATTAATTAACATCAATGGATGAAATATTAGACGAAAAATTAATTTGAAAGGCATCTTAATACATTTCCATAGGAAAATTTCATTTATTGAAATATCACAATTTTAAAATTATTGATCCCTAAAATATTTTCCAAATATATTCAATTGAAAATATACTAACAATACAATAATGGAAAAATTCAAATAAAATAATGGTCATTATGGTAGGAAGTTACATTAACATCATACAAGTTAAAGGAAAACACTCTTTTCACAATTTTATGATAAGTCATAAAATTACCTCGTTTAGAAAACAACACAATGATTACTTTTAGATAATTATTTAAAATTAAAATAAATTAATATTTACTTTAATAAATAATTTTATTATATTACAAAAATTCATTAAAATATATTATGAAAACCTACACATGGGAAAACATTCCTTCAAATGAAGAGAGAAATAGAGTTGAATTTCTTAAAGTCATTATTTTGAACTCTTTATTTTATAGATGGAGTATGATTAAATAGAAACATTTATTTTCATGAATTATCTAGAGGATAAAAAAATCCTTGATTTTCTTGAGAGATAGATGAAAATATTTCTTCCTGGAAAGCATAATCATAATTAATCATGATAATCAATGAGATTGTATCATAAAACCCCTTCCACTTCAGTAACATTGGAATAATAAGACCCATTATATAATAACATCAAATGAATTTAATAATATCATGAAAATAAGTATATTCATGATATAACATGTTAATGGGGAATTATATCCACCATAAAAAATAATTATGTGGTGAACATGGATTTTGTCTCCAAGAATTAAAAGAGAGACTGTAAATACCTTAACAAATGACTCGACTTCATTCATATGAATTTAAACCTCCGGTATAACAAATATAGTTTTTTACATCTATTATATATCTATAATAATTTATCACAAAAAATATTATTTACTTATTGTATTTTATCAGTCGCTTATTAACAATTATTTTCTAAAATCAATTTTGTGTGTGTAATAACTATAATGTATTTAAATTATGTTTTGGTTTGGTATTTTCAGTCCTTTTACATTGATCGATGTTCCATAATATCTATCATATTAACCATTATATAAGTATCATGTAGTATCTCAATTTTTCTGGGTATTATTTTATGATATTTTATGGATTATTTTTGTGATTAGGAGATGATATGACAAGGTATTTTGAGGACTAGTTTACCCAAAATAAATGTTTGAAATATATTAAATATATAAATTATCACACATGCAAATTTTTATGATAAGTGGAACAAATTATAAATGGGGACCCAGATCAGGCATATGATGGAACCGTTGAGTTCATAATAAGGTTTTTACCCAAGGCGTTATATAACTGTTATCGACGTCGGGAATTTGTGGAAAAGTTGTTACAGAAAAAAAAACTAAATAGAATTATATTATTTAATTGTTTATTTAGAGACCTAATATCGAATTTAATAATATGATTACGAGGTAATTCTAGGGATAGCCGCATAACCTTAGATCCATTGGGGAAACCCTATAGGGAGTGTTGGAGGATCTATATCAAGAAAACATCAACCAAATCATGGATCGACGATCAGAATACAATGATATTTAAGGATCATTCCAATAAAAGGAAGGGGCGCATCCTTTTTGAAGGATAAATACATATCAATGTAGGACATTTTGTGATTTTGATTCATTGCCTACTTTTTATTTCTATCATGAATATGTATCAATCGACCAATAGATTGATATGGGGATTGTCTGTATTATGGGATGAGAATATTTTGGGGATTTATTGGGTGAATTTATTATTGATTAATTAATATATATATATATATATATATAAATTTTCCTAATATAAATAAATCTAGGTCGATATGAACATAGAATGAGGTCTATTTCTCTTTATTGTTCTTGTGTACTTATCCCTCAATTAATCGTTTATCATAGGAATTCTTACATTGGGCCTTGGTTCGACATATGTTGATAAAAATCTCTTTTTACACCCTCTTCATATCACAATGATTTGATATTATAGAAACAGGATAAACCTGACATGAAAGTGGTGTGATGATGGGATAAATAGTGGATTGGATAATGTAGATGCAAGATTTAGGTGTTCCTCAGCATGTAAATAAGAACACTACTTGAGGAGTTTTTTCAAATGAATTTGATGTCTGTTATCTAGGGAATAAACACTTTGAGGTTCTACCGAAATATATCCCTGATTCTATGTATGATTAAAAGATGAATTTCAAGGTAACAGTGTTATAAGATTGTGTGGAAGGAGGAATTGAGGCTTCTGGAAAAAACCCAAAACACATGATATATAATCATGGATTACACAACACGTGGAGCCCTCTGAAATGAGGCTAGGGTTTTAGTATGTGGTTAAGGATGCAATGAGATGTGACCTAGTCAAACGACATGTTATCACATCCTAGAAGGCATGGTCTGTACCTTAGAGGGTACATGGACATGGCCTAAGAGTACACAGAAAGATATATGTCATGTACTCCAACATAGATACTACCATGGTAGTATTTACATAGGCTTTTTCATGTACTGGTACATGGGAAAATATACATGGGTAGTATCCTACCATATATTTCCACACAGACACTATCACAACTTTTTTTACATAGGAATGGCACGGGATTGAAGGTAACCGATGTGCCCGCTCCTTCACACTGTGTACTAGATTTATGTTATCTTTGAGACCATTTACTTTGTATCTAGGAAAAGTATTTTAGGGTGTGTTTCCCATGTCCATTTCTAGAGGGCTAGTACTAGATCGCCTCTGACACATTGGACAGTGATCCCTTCAATATGAATTTTTTGATAGAGTTGTTGGAATCCTTTTTGGAGGCGCATATTATATCCTCTATTCATCTTCTTACACTAGGTAGATTTATTGGTATCATCAATGCCAACACTATTTGGGTACCAATCTTTTACCTAGTGGGTTATTCTAGATTGAGTTGGTTGTATACCCCATAGACTTGGGTGAGATCATAATCTATGAATCATATCTATTTAGACATCTAGTGTATATTTCTTTTGACACATCCCAACAAGAACTACCTCTTGGAAAAACATTTTTAGTGTTATCTGACTCATGGAGTGTGTTATCCGAGAAGAGTGCTTCATGGAACCTTTGAGATGGAATCCTAGGTTAGAATTACTGTATTGTCTAAGCCTTAATCAATGTATATTTTTAAATTTAGTTTTATATTCATTATGTGTGTATTTTAGACATATAACCTTGAAGATATGACTATTATAATTTTTTTGTATGATTTATGGTTTTGGGGTTTCCAACTAGGAATTGTTACACTCACCCATGTATGGGACTTTACCACACATTTAATTACTTGTACAGATGATTTACCATCAAAGAGAGTCCATGATAGACTAGAAAAGGACATTTCTTTGTGAGAACGAAGAGAACATGGTTTGATTTTGTAGTATCTTAATAACAATACCCTGTTTAGTTAAAGGTTGTACTTGTTTTCATACTCTTTTGGGATAGAGTTTATTGGGATCTATTTACATTCCTTTAAATATTGTCATTGAATAGTAATTTGATTTAGATGTATGTGTTCATGGTTGTTCAGTTGTTTTTAAATTTCAGTATTTTTCAGCCATAGAGATGTGCGCTTGTGTACATGTACATTGGATTTGGCCACCCATGATCTTGATATGACTACTCAGTGCTAGTCACCAACCCCTGGGCTATTGGAGTCAATATTATGAAGTTGTGGCATGGGCCTTATTGTTATGGGTCGTGAGAGAGTGGTATTAGAATAGTCGGTTCATCATTTGGACCAGAGACTGTGAGATTGATTTGGAAAAAATTATAAGTGTTTTAAGTTTGGATTCCAAGCTAGGGACTTCAGCGTTAGTGTGGCGACCAGCATATTCATACAACAAAACTTTTGTCACCATATTTTGGACTCAGTTAATAAGAACATTGGTTTTAGGGAAAGTAATTGTACATGAATCATATAGGAATGGGTTGTGATTTGCATGTAATTCTTGTGTCATCTAACAATATATACTAAGAGACAATGGTATATATTTTTAATTTTAGGATCCCTCCATGACATATTTTTACTTGGATTCAGAATCAGGATCATGAGGATGATCCCCTAAAGGGTGAGGCATTGATACCCAGAACAGTTACAAAGGTGATACCTCCATGTAGTGAACTAGATTACCACGAACTACAGACAATCATATGGTACCCATAGTGCCAGCGGATGAGTTGTGTAAGTTGAGAAAACATCATGAGTTTCAGCGATAGAGACCCCTCATCATCTAGGGTGAGCCCGACCTATTGGCGGTTGAGTAGTAGATTGAGGTGGCGAAATTTTTATTTCATCTGGTCTGGACACCCGTAAATCTCATGGTGGTCCTTTTGGAAAGCTATCTCCCTAGATGAGAAGGATGATGGAAGGGGTTAGTGAGCTTGTCCTACAATGAAAAAACACAAAAACTGTTAGAGTTTGAGGGACTTTTTAGAGATGATTTATATCCAAATACATTGAAGGAAGTATGAATTCATGAGATTATATAGCTTCAATCGGGAAGAATGATAGAATTTGAGTTTTCATTGATGTTTAAAAACCTCTATAGGTAATCAAAGGATATAGTTTGGGATCAGTTCTATCAGTATTATAACATTGAGAGAGGAATGTTTAGAAACATCTTATCTACTGTTATCCCTATATTAATTAATTCCTTTGTTGGGGTTATAGAATGATATTTGGGGGTTTACAGTTTCTTTTATAAGAATATCCATACAGTGGTTCTTGGCACTGGATCCACAAAAGTAGATACCACAACAGTAGGGAACTAACATCAGTCTCATGGACCTAGAAATGTGATAAATTTAAGGAGTAGGTCTCTAGAAAGAAATAATTTGGTTGAGGGATCATAGAGGGAATCCATTCATTATAGGCAGAGGTTGTTCTACTCATGTGATGATAAGATACATCTTACCCACGATTTTTCCAACCCACCATATAGTTGATAGAGAGGACGTTGATCAGTCATCGACATAGAGTTAGTGGATGGATTATGAAGGTGTGTTGGGAAGTATATGTTCCATGTAAGATTGTATAGTATATAAATGTGGTATATTCATTGACATGATACTTCCAATACCCCCCATAAGGTCCACACTAGACTTTTGGAGCTGGAGGATTGGGGTAGGGACTTTTCCAGGTGGTCAAAGATTGTTACAAAGTTCCCCAGGAATGGTACAAGGTAAAATTTGTGTCTTTCATACCTTATATATAGTACTAATAGACACATATTCTTGTCATTCCATTATATCCTCCTATATTTTTTGAGACTTAGAGATAATGGTTGAGAACATGGATCAACCCTTTCTGTTGGAGACTCCTACTAGAGATGAATTAGGGATCATCCACGTGTAGCGAGAGTGTGACCTAACTATTGGAATTGAGAGTTTCTGTTGGAATCTCTTTTTATTAGTGATGAGGCCTTATGACTCCATCTTAGGCATGTACTAATTATCCCAATTTATTCCCAAATTTATTATTTCAAGAAGAGGATGTGGTGTGTCTATAGTTATAGGACTTGGTTTTACTTTTTCTAGGAAAAGGAAACCCAAGAATCGCATTATAGACTCATGAATAAGAGGGTGTCATAGATTACTCAATAGTTGGATAGCATGAACCTTGGTGTAGTGGATGTTAGTAGTTTCTAATTTCCTTCAATGATGTAATAATATGACGATGTATTCCGAAAGGATATTCCAAGTTTACCTCCCCACCAATAGATAAATGTATACACTGAATTACTCCTCAAGAAGAAACTAATATTTCTGCCGTCATATCAGTTGAATAGTATAGATCATCACAAATTGAGGGTGAAGTTGGAGAACTTTTAGAGTACGGGATTAGTTATACATACTAATTGACCCTAGTCAGCCTCAGTTTTTCTCACTAAGAAGGTGGAAGGGAGCATGATTTTATGTTTGGACTACCACATCTTGAACCATTTGACCTTAAAGAATATGATTCTGTAATGATCCCTACCATAGAAGCCCGAAGCTAGTTCCTTGATTTATTGCATTGGAATAATATAAAAATAATCACATCCAATATGTCTGAATAGTTTAGTATTCTTGGTAAACTAGGCAAATATCTAAAATTAAAATTACATTTTGTACATAAAATTCAAAAATTATTTCCATTGATGACACCACTGTTACCCTTAGAGTAACCCTTCATATGAGTCAAATTATACTTCTTGGAAACCTTGGGAAAATAAAACATAAGAAAAGGGTGATCTCAAATGCTTAGTAAGGGATAAGTACATCATAAGAATTCAAAAAAATTACGTAATTGTGAATAACTGAAACATAGTCAATTTAATCAATAATTATAGCATAATATGGTTTGATTAAAATATGATCAAATAATTCCACATAAATAATCATGTGGGATAGAAATCATAACCATGGGTATTCAACTAATATAATAATGAAATGGAAATCAACAACTAATATCATAATGATGGACTTCATAATGGACATATAAAACATATCATTGTGGATTCATTTCAAGAATATAATATTGTAAAGGATTTATGCCAAAAATCTAACATCATTGGGGATTCATTCTAAGAATCTAAATAATGGGTAAGGCCTTGGCTAAAACAATTTTTTTTTTCTCATGAGACCTACCAATGCATCAAGGGGTTATAGAGGGCCCCCATCACATAATATGTCCAATAAATAATTCTTATAAAAGGTTTAAATAAAATAAACATATATGTTTATATTGAAACTTGCATAAAAATGTAATTAACATTCTCCTTTAAGTAAATATAATAAAAAACAATCCAAAATAAAATGGTTAATGGTATCAAAGTAACACAAACAAATCAATACCTATTTAATAAAAATTGGAGATGTTATCAAAACACATCTACCTCAAATAACCACACGATTGAATAAATGATGTCTATAAAGATGAAAATAATTTATTAAGATCACTGAAAAATTCTTGATAAAAATACACTTTTTCACATAGAATATTATTTATTTTTGAAATGTTATGAAATTATAAAAGAAAAAAATTTCATTAAAAATAAACATGTAGACATATAAATGAAGCTTCGAAAAATTAAGTTGGAATGAAAGAGGAAATTACATTCATTACATATATGTATATAACATTTTTCTAAACGAATATTAAAATATTATTTTTAATACAAATTCCATTTCAAATATCATATCATTGAAGTGATCATTAATCAAATGAATCTATTATTATTAATCACTATAAATATACATAAAATAAGTGGAAGTAAAACATAAGATAAAAAAAATCCATTTCTCTTATAATATTATCACGACATAATAAAGAAGTACAAGTTAAACCAATTCATCAAAATTGAGTTATGAAATCACTGAGAACTTCGTAATCAGTCGAATCGAATAACCCCTAAAAGTAATTATTATAAAAAGATACATTTAATACCATAAAGATAATGAAATTCATGACATGATGTATCAAAGGGAAGTACATACACCGAAAACAAGTATTAATTGGTGAATAATGAATATATATCATAGAATTAAAAATTTATAAACTAAAACTCTTACCTCACAATTCCCTTTATTGGCCCATACATTAACCTCCTTTTGAATATAACCTCCATGTAAGACCTCTTAAAAACAATAGATTAGGTATTTGGGTGGGACCCACACAACATGGATGTGGGGATAGTTAGGAGGAAATGTTTTTGTATATATTTTAAGAACTCCAGATATTTTTTTTGTCAAAATGGGATGGTGATTGGTGGTATTAATACATGAGGAGAGATGGTTTTATGTGATTAAAATAATGATAATTTTTTATATAAATCCAACCACATCAAGGTGGAATTAATTTCAAAAAATTATATTGTGAACAAATATTTTTAGGCTATTTTAGGTCGAGAAATACCTTAGATAACTATTAAATAAAGTAATTTTGAGATATGTTTATCTTTTACCTTTTAACTTTTACCATTGCAACTATTTTACCTATACCGCAGTAAATATTTTTTTTACAATGTTATCTTTTTTAAACATGAAAATGAAATTATGCTTAAAAACTAATTTATAACCTATGATTCCAAATATTGATTAAATTTTAATAAATTAAATTAAAAAAAATTAAAAATCAGATTTAAAATTTATCCCACATACACAATGAAAAAGCAGGTTTTTAAAGAGAACAGTTGGAATGTTTTAAATCTTTTTATATCCTGTTACAATTTAAAATTGATTCAAATGACCTATGTTGGTTATATTTATGTATAATTGAAATAATTATACTTTAAAAATTATATAAATTATAATTTATCTATTTAAATAAAATAGATTTAAAATCTATTTTCAATGAAAAAAAGTAGTATATTTCACTATTCATTAAAAAAATGATACTTATCTTAAAAATAACAAAAATTCTCCATATAAAAAACTTTACACCCCAATTTTAGAAATTAATATTATTTTTTCAAATAAAATTTAGAAAAGTTTCAAAATATATATTTTATATATCTTCTCCATTAAAAGGTGGAAAATTTTCATTTTAGGAAAATAATTTTTTTTAGACCTAAATTTGGAATTTTTTTCTTATATTAACACTATAAAACAGATTGAATGAAGTTAAAAACATATTGAATCTATAAAATTTTAATTTAATAATATATTTCCCTAATATTTATTAATTTAATTTATTAAGGTCAAATTAAATTGTGGTTATAAAATTGATTTATTTTATCAGAACACATCATTTATGTTCAATTGGATCTCATTTTTATTAATAATTAATTGTTAACCATTGAATTAATTTTATAGACATGGGTAAACAATATTTTCAATATTTATATAATTTTAGTTATTTTAGACATTCCAAATGCTTGGTGATAACTATAACAATTAAATAATTATTTTTAATCATTTGATTAAGGTTAGTGTTCTGTATCACGTAAGCTCTCTACAAAGTTGAATTTATTTAATAAAATACATTAGTAAAATATTGCGGTTTTGAAATCTCACCCCTTCAATAAATTGTGCCATTATAAATCTAAATTACGCATCAAAAATTAAATTTTGATAATTGAAAATAACTTTGTGGAAAACACACATTGTAAATAGGGTGAATAAAACATCATCTTAATAAGAGGTAATGAAAATGTAAATGTCACCACAAAAGTATTTTTAAAAAAAATTATTATTGGGAATTGAAGACAGTGACTTGGTATAGAAATAAAACTATCATGTTTTGATGGATAATGATATACGATATGGTCATTAAAATGATATCCATAGTAAACCCAAAATCTTGTGATCAGTTAAAAGACCATTGATTTCGTAGTAAGATAAGTAGAAATATAATGTGTATGTTCCAAAATACTTTTTCTAGTGTTAATGTATTGTTTTAATATCTAGATAAGAACATAAAAAATTAAACTTACCCAATATAATTCCATTTCATAAGAATTATCTAATACATTTACTGTGGATTCATTTATTTTTATTTCATCTATTGTGACAAGAAATGGATATTCATGTTGAATTTTTCATATCTAAAGCAATTTAATGAATAATATGATACATGAGTCATTATTTTATACATTAATTATTTAATGAAACCATAATTTTTATATAATTTTATTAAATACAATTAATCATACTTTAATAGAAAACAATAATATCTAAGCTGCAAGCTAATCCATTACAAAAGTAGTTATCCTTAAGACTCTTCCAAAATAAATCAATTAAAATTCACAGTCCAAAAAATTATATGGAAGGATTCATGTTTTTTAAAATCAGCATTAGATTATCCAAACAACATAATTTAACTCTAATCATCGTATAAAAAATATATGAATACCTTGATCACCTTAAACCTTAATGAAAAAAACTTGATTCCCAAAATTAGATCTTAGGTTGTTGAATATATTCCTTAAATCTATGCATGTAGTATCCCCATTATAAAATATAAAATCACTACACACATTCATGTTCACCAATACATTCCCATAAATATATATTTTTATTATTTTATCATCATGAAGTATATATTAATTATTATTTTCCCTTAATAATCTTTTCCCAAAAGATTAATTTCAAACAGAATCACTATTTTGGTTACCAATATCATTCAACATGCGATCTAAAATCCTTAAAAAGAAGAGTACTATAGTACAACACTTATATATCTCCTAATTGTTATAACCAGAACATCATTGATAGAATAATTCTTGAATCTAAATACAAAATAACATTAATCATTCTACATCATTCATAAACGATTAACTATGATTTATTATCTTATTCTTTAATAACTCGTTTATTTCATTTTCCTTTTGTAGTCTTTTCATTAGTAGTATAACCATTACAATTATAACATTTCTGGTTTTCTTCATGAGTTTCCCCCCTTAGTACATAGTTTTTCATAATTATCATGATTTCTACATTTAAAACCTTCAACAGTCGATAATACCTTAGGGAGACAAAAATTTATAAATTTTCATGTTTCATCATAAATCACATATTTTATATCCTTCCTTCCACTCCCAAAATATATTCCTATTCATATTCTCCATATATAGGAAACTGAATCCTATTTTCTCCAGGATCATTACCACTCGATCTCTCATAAAAATTATATCCTTATCTTCTTTGGTGATTCTGAGAGTTTGTGACGGAACAAGTTTTTAATCATATATCTTGATAAGTGGTTAGGAATAAACATGATATTCTTTACTCGAGTAATTATCACATTTGGTTTATCTACCATAAATTTTCTATAACCATTAAGGTTAACCGAGTTTTCTCTAGTTTCCACCACTGACTGAAACCAATGATTAAAGTGTAAGTATAAAACTACACTAACCAAACGGAGATATTATTATGAAAAGTATTTATAAATAATAACATGTTCTTTTCAGTACATTAGTCTTTAGGTTTAAACTAGGTTATCCCAAGTCAGTTCTAAATCTATAGGATATTTTCTTATATGTAGACTTGTCCTCAATGTTAGTCATAGGGTTACATTCCCTAATCTATTTATTCATAAATCCAGTTCCCAATGTTTACATTATTCTTGTTCTAATACCAACTATAATGACCTAGACCTCAGTATCCTAGAGATGATGCCTCAATTTTTTACACTGGAAAAAGATATAAGGAATTGCATCTGAAATGAATGAATAGTTTCTTAGTCTTGGTTATGTTGATACATATTTGAAATTAAAATAAACTTTTGGACATAAAATAAAAAAAAGATTTTTATTTTAGGAAACCATTTTTCCACATTGTGTAACACTTCATATCACTCATAATAAACATCTTGGTAACCTAGAAAATATAAAACAGACGAAAGGGGTGATATCAAATGGTAATTTAGGTTTATATAGAATGAAAGCATTCGCAAATAAGAAATATGAATTATGGAAACATAAATAATTAAAAAAACATTCCATTTTATCAATACCACAATAAGAATATAGCTAGAATAAAATATTATAAATTAACTCCACCTAAATAATCATGTGATCTTGAAAAGTTTACTATTGTTATTTTACTAATTGAATAATCACATTTAAATAAAAAATTAATCTCATAATGATGGAATGACTAACGACAGCCATCTGGAACATAATGTAGATAAATCATGCCAGGAATATAATATTGTTAAGGATTTATGCCAAGAATATAACTTCATCAAGTCTTCATGCCAATAATCTAATAAATGGGTAATTTCTTTGCCAAAATCCAATCAAGTTAGTCTCATGAGTCCTATCGATGCATTAAGGTTCTATAACAGGTCCTTCCAATCATATAATAATTAAAATACATTCATCATATAAAAGGTTGAACTATAATCAAAAAATATATTTGAATTAAAACTATCATAAAAATTTAAATAACTTTCCCCATTAAGTAAACAAAATCCCAAACCATTCAGAGTAATATGGTGAATTGTACAAAAATAGTACAAACTAATCAATGTCGACTTAATAAAATATAGAAAATTTTACCATAAAAAAACAAACTAAATGAGTGACAATATTCAATAAAGTATATCAAAATAGTTGAAAATAATTTATTAATATCGTTGAAAAAATCATAAAAAGAATGCTTATTTTCACTATGAGAATAATTTATTTATAAAATGTTACACAATAATATTAGAAAACTTTTAATTTGAAAATAAACATGTAAAATTATATATGATGCTTGAAAAAATTAATTCTATATGAAAGAATGAAATTCCATTCTTTATATATATGAAAAAGATTTATTTTTTGAAAAAGGAACTTTGAAATAGGATTATTAAATCAAAGTCCCTTACAAATACCATTTTATTAAAGTGAGTTTTAATCAAATGAATTGATTATGTTTATTTACTAAAAATACACGTAAAACCATTTGAAATAAAAACTCAAATAACAACAATTAATTTCCCACATAATAATATCAAAAAATAATCATGCAGTATAGGTTTATCCCAATGAATTGAAATTTAATTAAGAAAACACATACAACTTTGTAGTCCATCGAATTATATGCCCCATAGAATTAATAATTATCAAAACAAAAAATTTATACCATGAAGATAATGTGATTCATTATATGATATATCAAAGGGAATTATATACACAAAATTCATGTATTAACTGGTTAATAATTCATATATCTCACTATAGTAAATAAGTTTGATGATAAAACCCTTACATAACACATCCCTTTAGTGGTTCATACTTTAACCTTCTTTTGAATATAACCTCCTTAGAAGTCCGTTTGAGGAACATGTATTTGGACTTTTGGTGATACAATAAACCCATTAATGTGGGAGAAAAATGAGAAGAATTTTTTGTAGTGATTTTAGGATCATCAAGTCTTTTTTGGAGTTAAAATGGGGTGGTGAGGGTTAAAATTTATAATTGAGGAGAGGTGGGTATAAGTGATTAAAATAATTATTATTCTATATATAGATCCAACCACATTGAGGTGGAATAAATATACAGGAATTTTATTGTTTGTTTGTTTTTCTTAGGATGGTTAGGGTCAATAAAAACATCAACCAACCATTAATTTTTTTAATATTTTGGTATATTAATATTTTACCTTTTAGCATTAAACCTTATCAATATTTTACCTACACTACGGTAAATAATTTTTTTACCATGATAAATTATTTATAAAAATAAAATAAAATTGACCTACAACCTAATTTGGACATTTTAATTCCAAATATGGAATCCATTTTACTAAATTAAATTGAAATAAATGGAATAAATACCCTTAAAATTAATCTCATAGGCACAATTAGAAAGCGTATTTTTAAAGTGAAAAGTTCAAATGTTTGAGATGTTTTTATATCCAATTTCAATGTGAAATTTATTAAAATAACCAAAATTTATTTTATTTATTTATAATTTAACTAGTTATACTTTAACACCAATTTTCAATATATTTTAACTATATAAATAAATTATATGAAGAAAATTTTTCAAATAAAATGAAGTATTTTAACAATTAATCAGAAAATTGAAACTTATAAAAATTATTAACCAATCAACAAAAACAAATTTCTATATAATAATTTTATAAATTATGTTTTTTTTAAATAAAATTTATAATAGTGTCAAAAATTATATTTGTAATATGTTTTCTATTAAAACGCAGTCGAAATGTTTTTTCAAAAAATATAACTTTTACGCATAAAATTGGACTTTATCATATATTTAGAATATAAAAAACATTGAATGAATTTAATTTTTTAAAATATTTATCTTATAAATTCAATTATGGTCGTTCAGTAATAGTGATTAATCGAATTTATTAATATACAATTCATTTGTGGGCATTAAATATATTTTTATATAAAAATACATCATTTGTGTTCAATTGATTCTCATTTTTATTTATAATTATTTTTTAACCAATGAATTAATTATATAAATATTGGTAAACTATATTTTAATATTTTATCTAATCGCATTCATTCCCACCATTCCATATTTTTTCACTATGATGATATGATAGGGAAATCCATTAGATAGAATAAATATATCATCCCATGGTTTTAAAAATATTTTGAAATCCATGAAACATTGTTTTAAGTGGATAGTTTTAAATTATCTATCAAACACAATTTTTCTGCTTCTATGAATTGGATTTTAAAAAACTATCATCTAAGGTTGTGATCAGTAAGTTATTTGATGTCTGGTAGAACCAAAATTATTTGGTGAATAGTAACATACCCTTATAAATATTAATATGACCCTTTTTAATAGCAAATAATATTATTATTTTATTCGCTTAAGTTTATACGATAAAGAGATCTTGATTTATTTTTCAGGGTGATATAAATAAGTTATAGTTTAAAAATTGTGATTTATTGAATTAAATATGATTTTATTTAAAAATTAGATTAATAATATATAGAAAATTATTTTCAAGTAATGGAGTTCATTTTTGAATTAAATATGTTGAATAATTTTTAGGGGTAATTTTTTGTATTTTATGAAATATTTGAATTTTGGTGAATAATGAAATTCAATAATTACAAAATATGATAAATAAAGGAATTTCTGCATCATGCTTGAGTCATGAATGATGTAAGTTGCCCTTATTTTGAACTCACATTAAATTATTAGTGTTTTTGGTCAAATTAATCTAGACTATTCATAGTCTTGAGCATAGATATTAAACTAATAATTAAAATAATGTAAAACATCTCCTCTCTTCTACTACAAATACCACTTTCACCCCTCTCTTCCTCTCACACCACTAAAGCCTTGATCCTTGTCTAAGATATGGAAAATAATCTTCCCAAGGCTCATACCTACATCTAGGACCTTCTGGTCTCACCCAAAGGCCAAAATCAAATCCCTTGTGGAGGATCTCAAAGAGAATATATCAAGAGGTAAAAATCCTCTTTTATTTTCATGTGATTTCTTTTCTGTTATTTTAATTTCATATAATCTCTTCTCCTACCGTTATCAAAGAGGAATGAATAAAACAGGATATTAGATATTAGATATTTTATCATGTTTATGAAAAAAAAGCATCTATTTACTTCTTCTCCTCCCCACCTCTTATTCTAAAAATAAGAGCATTATCCCAATGTGCTGATTTACCAAAATCATTGATGATGTGTTTTAAATTTCCTTTACATCCTTCAAAGAAGTTTGTTAAACAATTTTAATTGCTGAATATGATTTTAATGTGTGTTATATGACCTTTCTTATGTTCTGTAACTAACTTATATGAATAATATTAATGTTATATGATGAAATAAGTTCGTGATTATCAAAGAACCGCAAAAATCATCTAAACGGATATCCCTAAAGTTTTTTCTAATGATTCATTATAATACCAAATAACCAAACTGATTTATGGAATAATTTAATATTATGGAAAAATATTAATACCATTTTATTCCACTTCTTGAATTTTTTTTCCCATAAGACAAGAAATTCAAATACAAACTGACCTTGTAAATCATGTAAAGAACCCACTTGAAACAATGGAAGGAACAAAATACTAATAATTGAATGGTGAGATAATGTTATGATATGATAATTTATGGATTTATAAACATGAATATGTTTTTTTAATATACTAATAATTCTCTTTTAACCATTATAAATTAGGTTTAAACATGTTTTATGTTAAACGAACCCGAGGTAGGGGAATTCTTAACGCGATTTCCATTCTTTGGGTTAACATTCTAATTCATTAGTTATTTGGTACTAAGATTGTTTTTGGGAATGAATTTTGTTTGTATTATGTTATATTATGTTTATTTATAGTTTATACACATATTCCTTTCGTTCTATTTGACTCTCATTTCAATTATATGTTATTTGTAAGGGA
Source organism: Viscum album (assembly GCA_963277665.1). Classification (NCBI taxonomy): domain Eukaryota; kingdom Viridiplantae; phylum Streptophyta; class Magnoliopsida; order Santalales; family Viscaceae; genus Viscum; species Viscum album. The sequence goes on from OY728164.1 coordinate 488,100,823, forward strand.
CTTTTCTTATAGAATATTCTTTTTGAACTTCAAGTTTTACAAAATTCAGGGTGAATAATTTTATGCATGTTTTCATGTATGATGATTATGTTATGGTTCCTATGTATTATTTATGATGAATTTTAGGACCTATATCTCCCTCCAATGCCTTGGTTATGTGTAAGTTATCGGTCGATCGTATGGTTACTCCAAGTGTAACTGTGATGGTTACAAAATAAGGTATTCATGAGGGTTACATTGTATAGTAGCCATGAGGGTTGAAAATTTTAAAGTAGATTATAGGGTTACATGATTATGTAATTAATTCTCCAAGATAACTTTGTAGTTCTATTTATTTTCATTATCTTTTGGGGAAATCTTATGGAAATTTCATGTTTCACAAAGTTTGTAAATATGGGTGACAAGTATGTCTTTTGGAAATGATTTCATACATTTACAAGTATTTATGGAATAATGTTTTCTTTCCTTATTTTTATATACATTACAAAGATTTATTTATCATCCAATGTTTTTAAATGATTCTAACAAGTCAAAAATATGTGTATGATAATGAAGGAAGAAAAATTAAATTTTATAATGATTTGTCAAAGAAATCATTTTTTATTTGAAGAGTTTTATTTTTTGGAAGAAATGGATATTGTTTTTGTGGTACCTGCTCTATAAAAATGTGTAAATTAATGTATTTATTATATACCAATTCTCTAAAACACCAAACATGAAAATATCTTTAATGTGTATTGCAATTATTTCTTGACTAAAATTTAATATTATGTAATGTAATAAGGCTAGGACCGTATAGTTGGTATCAAATATTGGTTTATATAACATTAGTGGTTATGATAATGTTAAAAGAATATATAATTGATTTTTACTATATGGTTAATTTTAAATGATATATAATTTAAAAAATACCATGTTGTTTCAACTAAGAAATGTTTGTACAAAAATGTTGTCCACATAAGAAACAAGGATGATGAAGTGGAAAGGCAATGACAGAATGGTATCCTTCCGAATCTGGAACCTGGTATGGTAGGGAATGGAACCATGAGGATTGTGACAGTAATGGATCAGATGATATAGGAAATAAATTTTAGTGGCATCTATGCAATAGAACTACTAGAGGTACCACAAAGAAACATGATGATTGTAGAACATTTCATGATACAACACCCTCCTAGTTTAAGTGGATCTTCTAACATAGTAGTCGTTTGAAGGATGGATTAAATCCCTTGAAAATATATTTGATGTTATGGTATGTTAATATAATCAAAAGTTAAGTCTTGAAATTTATCATTTTGATGGTGAAGCAGATCAGTGGTGCTAGATGGTCAAGAATATTAGGGATATGTATGATATTTATTCATTACCGTGGGATGAATTTAAATTTATTTTCATTGAAAAATATTTTCCTAACATGGTTCAACATATGATGGAGGATAAATTACATGAATTGAAGAAAAATGAAGAATATACAGTGGTTTTGTATGAAGTGAACTTCACCCGACAAGCATGGTATTTTACAAATATTATTCTAGATCTTCATAACAAAATCATCCATTTTTAATAATAATTGAAGTCAATACATCAAAGGTAATTGGATTTCTCTTAGTTTAAAAGTTATGAGAAGCTTGTTTGATGTGTTGAGAGGGTAGAAATGGAGTTTTATAATGACCATGTGAAACATGAAAACAAACCAAAGAATAGGTCTATATGAAAGAGATGGATTAGATTCAATCAATGAAATCAGATGGTAAGATTTTTCAGTTTTCAGTTTGTGAACAAATGTGGTAAAAATCACCATGGGGAATGCCTTACCAAAGCTAGAAAGTGTTTTCAATGTATTATGTTTGGAAAAATATTCCAATATTTTAATTTAAATCATCCTAATACTAATCATGATAAGAAAACTATAAAGTGTTTTAAATGAGGTGAGATGTGTCATTTTGAAAATTACTCCCTAAAGAGAGATCCAAATGATTCAATAAAACCGGACTGTAAGAATAAAGGTTTAGTGAGATATTTTTGAACTACATCTGTAGATGTCGGGCCATCCAATTAAGTTGTATCAGGTACATTTTTTGATTACTAATATTTTTCTAATGTTTTTTTGATATGGGGTCTACACATTCCATTGTTTTAGAAATTTTATTTGGTAAATTGGAAAGAGAACCTCATAAAATGAGAATGAAACTTATGGTTAAAATACCATGGGGAATATATTATATCAAAGGGGATTTATAATAATCTTTTTATTATGGTATATTGAAGTATGTTACTTGAAAACCTTATTGTTTTTACTATATTAGAGTTTGATTTCATTCTAGGTATTGATTAGCTTTCAATTTTTCATGCTAATATTGATTGTAGAGGTAAAGAATTGGTTTTTTTGAAAGAGTTTTAGTTTTCATACATGAATGAATCTGTATAGTTGATAATATATCTGGAAGTTTAGAAATTGTGGAAATATGGTAATAAAATTTAACTTTCTCGTATTTTTGAAAATAAGGAAACTATTTAGATTAATAATGTTCTAATGGTAAATGATCATCTTGATGTTTTTTCTGATGAGCTACCCAGTGTTATACCTAATCCTGAAGATGAATTCAAAATTGACTTAGTTCCTAATCCTAATAAAGTTTCAAAACCCCCTTATCAAATGGATCCAACAGAACTTATTTAATTGAAAAAAATCAGTTGTAGGAGTTTCATGATAAAGGATTCATTCATCCTATCACTTCACCATAGGGTGATTCTGTTTTATTCCTTAAAAAAAGAGGGTTTCATGAGACATTGTATTGATTATATAGCCTTGAATAAAATCACTGTTAAAAACTAGTAACATTTTTCTTTATATCAATGACTTGTGTGATCAGAGCCTAGGAGGGCGGTATTTTTCAAATATTGACATGAGGTTTGGGTGCAATCAGTTGAAAGTAAAGAATACATCATAAAGACTGCATTTCATACTAGATATGGACATTATGAATTTGTAATTATGCCATTAACTAATTCACCTTTTGTTTTCCTGGATCTTATGAAAATAATATTTAGTGATTTCTTGTTCATGTTTTAATTTGTGTTTATTGATGACATTCTTGTATTTTCTTAAAGTAATGAGGAGCATGAAAAACATCTAAGTTTTGTTTTTAAAACCTTTAAAGAAATGAAATTGTATGAAAATTTTATTATGTGTGTTTTTTGATTGCAATAGAATTATTTTCTTGGGGACATTGTAAATACAGATGGAATAACAATAGTCCCTACAAAAAATTGTCGTTGATGAATGGAAAATACCTAAAAATGTTACAAAAATTCATAGTTTTATTAGATTAAAAGGTTATTATCGACAGTTTGTTAAACACTTATCATTATTATCTGGCCTGCTAACTAAGTTAACATGAAATGGTGGTTAAATTTGATTGGATAGAATAATGTGATGTTTATTTTCAGGAAATAAACAAGATATTGGTGAAGGATCCAGTTTTGGATCTACTTTATAAAATATTGATTTTTTATCTACAGTGGTGCTTCATTAAAGGGACATGGTTTTTTTATGATGCAGAATGATTAGGTAATTGCTTATTCTTCAAGAAAACAAAATACCTCATGATTTAAAGTATCCCACACATGATTGGGAATTACTAGCTATGGTTTTTTACTTTGACAATTTAGAGCCATCATTTATACGAAGTCAAATGTCAAATATACACTGAACATAAAAGTCTAAATTAAATATTCACTCAGAAAGAATTAGTCATGAGGTAGAGAAGATGTATTGAAATAATATAATGTTATTATTTCATGATAACTTACCATCCGAGAAATGAAAAAAAGTGGTAGATTACTTGATTCGAAAGCATCATGCATCATTAACTATGTTATGTTCGGAACATGATCTGTTGATTAATGATTTGACTAATTTTGGATTAGATGTATTTAGTGTAGGAAATAACTCTATTTTGTTTCAGGATTTATTGAATACATCATTATCAGAAAAAAAAATAAGCAAATATTGAAGGAATAACATGATCTACTTAAAAATGTAAAATTTGTTAAAATGGGTATGTTTCTAGAATTTAAATTTTCTAAAGATTGTGTTTTATGATTTTGGAAAAGATTATATGTGCTTTGTGATTCTCAATTGAGGAAAGAATTTTTTTGAGAAGCTCATAGTCCTATATTTTCAGTTCATCTTGGAAGAATAATGATTTACAGAGACCCTAGGGAGTATTATTAGTGGGATGGAATGAAAAGAGATATTGAAAAATATACTATTAAAATTTTAACATGTCAATAGTTTAAAGAACAGCAAAAGTTATTGAAGGGGATGTTTTTGACTTTACCAGTGCTAGAGTGAAAAAGGGAAAATATATCTGTGGACTTCAATGGGGGACTACCAAAGACTTCTCAAGGTAACAATGAAATATGTGTTATTGGTGACAGACTAACTAAACCTGCACATTTTCTTCCTATTTGAGATATAATGTATTTGGATCAGATTTATTGAATGCACGTTAAAGATATTGGCAGGACACATGGAGTTCCTCTTTCTAGTGTATCTAACTAGGACCTCAGGTTCACTTCTAATTTTTGGAAGTTTCTTCCTAAGTAATTGTGCACATAATTAAATTTCATCACAGCTTTTCTTCCTTAATCAAATAGACGGTCAGAACGAACGATTCAGACATTGAAGGATATGATTTAAGCTTATTTAACGGACTAATAAGGAAGTTGGGATCATCATAATTATTTAGTAGAGTTTTTTAATAATAACATTTTTTATTCTAGTATAAAGATGGATCCTTTTGAGAGATTGTATAGGAAGTAGTGTCGATCTCTTTCTTTTTGGGATGAATTCAGGAAACAAAATTTGAATGGACCAGAATTAGTAGAGAAAGTTTCTGACAAAGTGAAGATGTTCCAATAACATATGAGGAGAGTTCAGAAAAGGTAAAAATGTTATGTTGACAATAATAGGAAAGATTGTTTTTTGAGGTAGGTGATCATATTTTTCATATAATATCCCCATGGATAAGTGTTATGCGTTTTGGTAAGAATGAAAAACTAAGTCCAAAGTTCATTGGATCTTATTAATTCTAGGAGAAAGATGGACTAGTCTCCTACCATATAGCTTTTCCACTGATTTTATCTTAGGTACACAATGTTTTTCATGTTTTTATGTTGACAAATTATGTGCCAGATTTATGTCACGTCTTGAGTCCAAAATCAGTTCAACTAGAAGAGAATCTTTCTTATGAAGATAAAACTATTTAGATTCTTGATCACAGAGTGGAATTATTGTGGAATAAGGTAATCCACCAGGTAATGGTTTTGTGGATAAACCCAATGGCTAAAGAAGAAAATTGGGAATCTGAAAACGCTATGTGGGGAAGGTACCCTCACATGTTAATTAAGTTAATAAAAATATTACAGGGATCTAATTTCCCTGAGTTGGGGTGAATGTAAAACCCCACTATTTTAATAATAAATTGGTATTCATAAAACATTATTTTAAGTGGATATTTATTAACTATCCTTCTAACATAATTTTTCTTCTTCTATGATTTGAATTTCAAAAAATGTACATCTACGGTTGTGATCAGTAAGATATTTAGAGTTTGATAGAACCAACTTGTTTTTTAGTGAATAGAAACATACCCTTATGAATAGAAATATTAATAGTAGCATGACCCTTATGGATAGTAAATCATATTATTAATTTATTTTCTTAAGGATACAATCCAATGATATCAGGATTAATTTTTCAAGGTCATATAAAATCAGTTATAGATTAAAAATTTTGATTTTTGGAATAAAATATGATTTTATTTAAAAACTGAATTAATCATATTTAGAAAAATATTTTTGAAATTTTATTTCATTTTTGAATTCTACATGTCAGAAAATGGTTAGGGTAAGTTTTTGGAATTTTTGTGAAATATTTGATTTTTGGGTGAATAGTGATATTCTATAATTACAAAATATGATAAATAAATGAATTTATGCATCATGATTGAGGCATGGATGATGTAAATGGACATTGGTTTGAACTCACAAGAACTAATTTCTATTTTTGGTCACATTAATTAGGAATATTCATAGTCTTGAGAAACAATATTAAACTAATGATTAAAATAATGTAAAACCCCTCCTCTCCTCCACTATAAATTCCACCTTCACCCCCTCTTCCTCTCACACAACTCAAGCCTTGAGAATTTTTTAATTTATTCCAAATACTCTTCCAAAGGATATTCCCCACATCCATGACCTTGTGGTCTCACAAAAAAAACCAAAGTCTTTAAGGAGGATCTCAAGGGGAAGAGATCAAGAAGTAAAAATCCACTTTTATTTTCATGTGATTTCTTTTAAAGTATTTTCTTTTCTTATATATTATTATATTTCCCTTATACCTAAGTAAATAAATATCCATAATATTATATATTTAATATTTTATCTTTTTTGTGGAAAAATATATCAATTTACTTCTTCTCCATCCCCCCTATTATTCTAAAAATAAGAACATCGTCCGCGATGTGCTAATTTATCAAAATCACCAACGATGTGTTTTCTATTTCTTTTTATTCTTTAAGAGATATTTGTAATAAAATTTTAAAGATTTAATAATATTATAATGTGTAAAATATGAACTCTTTTATTATCTTTAATTAACTTATATGAACAATATTATTGGTATATAACGAAACAAGTTTATGATTATCAAAGAACCCCCAAAATGATCTAAACGGATATCACTAAAGATTTATCTAATGAATCTTACTCGTACCATATAACCCAAATTATTTATTTAATAATTTTATATTATGGAAAAAATATTAATACCATTTAATTCAAATTTTCCTATTTATTTTCGATATGATAAGAAAATCAAATACAAATCGCCCAAGGAAATCATGTAAAAAACACACACGAAACAATAGAGGAAACAAAATACTAATAATTAAAGGGTGAAATGATGTTATGATATGATAACATAAGGTGTTATAAAAAATAATATGTTTATTTTAGTTATTAAAAACACTCTTTCAACCATTATATAAGAGGTTTAAACATGTTTGAAGTAAAATGAATCTGAGGGAATGGAATTCTTATCCCAATTTCAATTCTTTGGGTTAACCATATACTTCCTTAATTATGTGGTAATAATATTATTTTATGTAATGGATTTTTTTTATATTATGTCATATTATGTTTATTTATTGTGTATACACACATTCCTTCCATCTAATTTGATTCTCATATCAATTATATTTTATTTGTAAGGGACATTTCTTATAAAATCTTCTTTTAAACTTCTTGTTTTTGCAAGATTCAAATTGAATGTTTTTATGAAAGTATTCTTGTATGATGATTATGTTACGGTTATTCGGTATTGTATTCGATAATGTGTGTTACTTATATCTCCCTCCAATGTATTGGTTATGTGTAAGTTGGAGTTTGTTCGTATAGATACTCCAATAGTAATTGTGATGGTTACGTAACAAGGTAGCGCTGAGGGTTACATTTTAAGGTAGCCATGAGGGTTAAAAATTATAAGGTAGCCGAGAGGGATAAATCATTATGTAATTAATTCCCCAACCTATTTTTATGGTTCTATTTATTTTCTTTATTTTTTATAGAAATCTCTAGAAAATCTCAATTTTCACAAAGTAAATATATATGGGTTACAAGTATGTCTTTTTGAAAATAATTTCAAACTTTTACAACTATTCATGGAATAATGATTTCTTTACATATTTTTGTATCCCTTTCAATGATTTTTTGTGCTCATCCAAAGTTTTAAAATGACTTTCATTTTTCAAAAGGATTTTTAAGACAACTAAAGAATCCATGTTAAATATTGAGATGTTTTTTCAAAGAAAATATGTTTTATTTGAAAAGTTTTATATTTTGGAATGAGTGGATATTGTATTTGTGGTATCCTCTAAATTAAAATATGGAATGTTATGTATATATTATTTCCCAATTATCAAAAACTATAAACTTGATGTTGGATCGGATTATTCAAAATATAAACAAGAGGGGGTGAATTGTTCCTTTTAAAAAATCTTTCCGAGATTGAGTTCTTCCCTTTCACTCTAATCAAATTAATTAATGTGGCAAAAATATAAATAGAAATGAAACAAGATATATAGTGGTTCGGGGAACGGAAAACCCCTAGTCCACTCCACCCACGTTGTACTCCATGAGTTTGGTGATTTTCACTAACTGGTCCTCATTTCAACAGAACGTTTCAAGAACTATGTACAGGAAATTGACACCGTTACAATCTAAGGAAAAAACAAAGCCTTCTGGTTCACTCCAGAACCTACACAGCTTAGTATGAGAAGCCGGTCACTTAAGAATAGAATGATTATTGTATTGTAAAAATTATTTCTAGATGTTCTTTACAATTGCAATATCATGCAATTGACAGTAGTTGATTCATTGCCTTCAGAAATAATGATCTTCCCAAAAGAGTCATTCTGAGTAGATCTCGTTGTAGTAGATATAGAAATATAACTCACAACTTCAGCAGTAAAAGATTTACAAATTATCTTCGATTATGAACAAATGAATCTTCTATCGTGATTTTTCTTCTTCAGAAAACAGAGCTTTGTAGTTCTCTTGAATCAGCAGATCTAAATTTTTGATAGTCTCTATTTTTCTTCACTTTTCTCAGAATGATCGAGAGACCACATAAGACCATTTTTTTCTGTTCGAAAAAAAACTCATATAAATATATAAACGATAATAACTTCTCCTACAAATTAATATCCATAAAAGTCTCTTTTTTTACTCGCGACATTCAAACATTTGAATTTACAAAGCAGTCATAACTTCCCTAAAGGCTTGGCATAAAAAGTTCCATTTAAATCAATCTTTAAACCATTGATAAAATAGTTTTGAATCAGTAAAAGTTTCACTTTAAAATCATATTTAAACCCTTCTTGAAATCTTCATAAAAATAATCTTGTTGATCGTTGCATAAAAATATCGGCTTTAAATTCTCTGATGCCAAACGTAAGGTTGAGTTGTATTGTATGCATCTCTTGAACATAAGGTTTATGACGTAGTCTTCAAACGTAGGGTTGATAACATATGGTTTATTACAAATGTATGGTTTATGCCTCTTTATTCAAAGGTAAGGTTGATCATAAACGTAGAGTTGGTCATCCATAATTTTCTCTTTAATCATTCAAACGTATGATAAAAGATCTATATTTTAACTTGATCCATAATTTTACAAGAACGTACGATTGTTTACAATATTAAGGTTTATGAACCATACTTTGGAGAAACAAACGTAGCATTTAATACTTACGTACAGTTCTCCTTACAAACTTTTCTGATATCCCAAATGTAGGGTTCCTTCCTAATGTAGGGTTCTCATTCATACTTTTCCGATAACGTATGGTTGATTAACCATACTTTCACTTATCTCATAAATAATACGTTGTATTTTATCTTTACGCTATGTTTCCCCATGTATGGTTTGAATAGTGTTTCCAGAAAACACTAAATCAAATCTCGAATAAGTAGGGTGTCACGAACCAAATCTGGTCGCCATCAAAACCGACACCCGACCCGGCCCGAAACAAGGCCCGAAGGGCATTCTCGATCCCCACGGGCTGGCACAGGTGACTGGGTATCATAAAAAGATGTTTGGGAATGATTTACCCAGGTTTATAAACATTAAACGACAAACAAACTCAATAAAATGAATCTAGATTTTTCAACTAAATCCATATTTTAAAAAATTCAGAACTTAATTAAATCTTCTAAAACAACTAAAAAAGACATTAAAAAAGGTAAAAGATCAAAATTAAACAGCCCAATAACCCTCATGGAAAGGGGCACCACCCTCAAGCCATCTCCACAAGACTTCACCACCAAGGACATGCTAGAAACCCGAACTACTGGAACTAAAACCTGTATCCAAACCTGAAACAACAAGATAACAAAATATAATTACAACCAAGGGTGTAAGTAGTGTGTGAGACAATTCCCAGTAAGATACCACCACTAAGAGATTCCATGTGATAAACATTCAAAGACAAAAAGCTTGCAAGTTTTCATAAACAAAAAATGCTAGTTACAATTTCTAAAAGATGAAACTAAAAAAATAAAACTGTTTTCATGTGGGCTGTCATTAAGAATCAACAATTTTAAAAAAAATGTCAACACTACTGAATTTTCCAGCCAACTATACCATATGACGATGGTAAGCACAATGTAACTAATGAGCACAAGCAATAGGAAATGACCCCTAGGCACTAGCTCGTTCTGGATCCCAGGTACCTCGTATCTCGGTGAGAGTAACCATCACAATATCTGTTCTCGTGCACAATCCACTAGTGGGGAACATACCCATAACCTAGTGGCCCCTAATCATCATCATAATTTTTTAGTTAGAGTTGTAAGCGTCAATATTTATAAGTGAAACTGAGACCAAACCCCACGGATTCACTAGTATACTAGTACACGTCCACCCACCTAGATACCCAGGTTTTCCCCTTGTCCTCAGACTAGTTTAACAAGTCAATAAATATACACTTCACATGAAAAAATCATTTTCACATCAAAAGTTCACCAAAAATCCATCATGTATTCCACACAAGTCTAAAAATCCACTTTTTCATTCAAATGAATTTTTAAATCATACTCACACCAAAAATAGCCTACAACACATTTTGCACATCTCTCACAATTCAACAAATCTGTTAAAATTTTTATAAAATCTTTCCCAAGATTCTAAACAACACATAACATCCAAATCATATGTTACATAATACCCTTCTCATAAACAAAGTACATTTTTCACATCACACTCACGCAAAACAGCCCGAAAACACGTTTCGCACCCACATCCCAATTTCATAAATCACCTCAACAAATTACAAAGAATTACCAAACTGTTTTAAAACATAAATAACCACATTATGTTTCAAAAATTAATTTTAGGAACATACTATCACCAAAACAGTACATAAGAAACCATTTCACACTTTTTGTAACTCATTATATCATTTATAATTTTCATAAAACCAACCCAAGAGGTGCAACCATGGTTTGCATACAAAACCCATTTCAAAAACCTAATTCAAACCAAAACAATTCCAATAACAATCAAAATCAGAATTGGAAGCCCTAAAAACATTTATTATACCACCCCCACATTTTATACAAATACCTCAAACAATACCACAAAAGGTACACATGAAAAACACATGTTTTCACAATTCACGTTCGAGAAGTACAACATGGTTTCACAAATTAAAACCATTCAAAACCCTCATTACAAGGCCAACATGACATTAAGTCATTAACAACCCAGAATTTTAATCCCCTTTAAACTCTAATAAATCAATTTCACATGTTATAAAATACACCCAAATATTTCCCCAAGAGCCACGCATGAAAAGAATCCAATTCCAAGAAAAAATGCAACTACAAAATTAAACACTTAACTCAATCCATCAGAAAAACAGTTTTTTCACCACACAAAACAGATTTGAAACGTACTAAATTAATAATCCAAGCAATCTAACTCATCATAAAATGGTTATACATGGAATCACCTACCTTTTAGGCCGAAACACTCAAAACATGGTGTCAAACATAAACCGCACCACCACCGCACCTCAAGGAACTGAAATCCAACCTAAAACTGGAAGCATTAACCCAAAAGACAAGAAATAAAACCCTAGGTTTTAACCCTAACTTGTGGATATTAGGAACCGTATGGATAAGATGTGAAACCCTAATCACATTGAATGTAACCCCAATAAAATTGAATGAAGAATGAAGAAGACCAACTTACTTGAGGGATCTTGTAGAAATCACCTCACATACACCAGTAGATGAATTTTAAAACACCCAAAAATTTAAGGGTGGTTCTAACAAGGATAATGAGACCATGTAGGAATTTTAATGGGGAAAAAAGAGTGGGTATTGAAGGATTTATGAAGGAAACAAATTACCTTTATTAATCTGCCCGAAATGTGAGTTCTTCATAAGTTTCGACCTAAACGGTGAGGCAAATGAGCTGCAAAGAGGGTGGAAAGATACTTCACGCGCGTCTGGGTTCAATGGACGTGTGTGGGGCTTGGAATCACCGAAAACTCCTTAATATTGGATAATTTATTAATTAATCAAATTTTATCTCTAAAACTGCAATTGGGCTTTCGGGGAGGCCCAATCCGTTAAATTAAAACAAATATACAACTTGGTTATGGATTTCTAAATTCTCCCAACATCAATGGTGGTGTTAATATGTCAAGGAGGCCATTTAGGAACTTTAATGGGTGAAAAATATTAAAAATTTAAAAAGTTATAAAAGAAACAAAATTTATTTTAAAATCTTGAATTGGGCTCACGGTTTGGCCCAATTCATGAAAACTCTCCCATTCCACCATAAAAGCTTGAGAAACCCCAAATACAAAGCATAAATGGAAATTAAATGAAATTTAACTTTAAAATAAGTCATTTATATGAAAATTCTCCCCACCATGAAAACTTTCCATCCCCGGAAAGCTACCACAAGTCCAAATACCAAAACCAAACCCAACCGATAAACTAAGATGTACTTCTTTTCCAAGATTCACCCCCAAGGGCCAAAACACATCCAGTGATCAATTAATGAAGGATTACTCTCACAACCAAAACATACACCACATTCCTGAAATGATCAATCACATTCAACCTTTATCCCAAAATAAAACTCCTTAAACACTATCTGAACAAGACTCATTCAATTCACCCAAACGAACATCAACATCGAACATGGATACACTTACCTTTCTATAACTAAACCATTGGCCACTCTCCAATCTCAACATTTAACCAAATAAGATATAGGTATATTTATAGCTCCAAATGAGACTACTTACCACCAAGACAATATCATGGACAAATTTGAGTTACTGGTATGGGGGAACAAAAATAGGCTCCCCACCATAAGAGACAACCTATATTTTTTCTCGAGACAGAATCATGACACTAATAGGGGGATGCCTGAACGGACTCCCTAATACATAGGGTAGACTTGCATTCAAAATTTCAAAAGGAAAATACATGAGAATCATAGTGGTTCTCCCCACCATAAGAACCAACCATCTTAACTGACCAGCATGCGTCGGCATAGAAAACCCCAAAAATTTCATGATTTGGGAAGGTCGCATGGTTAGTCCACACAGTTTGTGAAACCGTGAACTAACTGTGCTGATCAATCTTCCTGCATGGATTCCAAGAACCCAATCACTCTTAATCATCACAAACCATGTGCTCATCCTGTCTAGCCAAATTTCAAACCATTCTCCAAATACTTAATGGAAACCAAAGGGGGAGGGAATGACATTGGGCGATGTCATGGGTACAAGGCCCTCCACCAATTTCCACCAAACGTGAACAACAGAAGAAAGATGGTGATACCAGAGGTTTAAAATCTTCTTATCTTTCATATTTAGGATAGGAATTTGTACAAGGGTTTAAATGACCCTGTGATTTCCCCTGACTACGATCCAGCTTCTCTCTGAGACCTATGGCTGGAGTTCAAATGATTAAAGCATCTTTGGCCTCGCAGTTATTCTTTGGAAACCCACTGAATGATATTTCTTCTTTCAGTGCCACCAACAACTACACCACAATCCCAGATAAGTTTTCCAGACATAAAAAATTCCAAACTCACTTTACCCTATCCCGATATTTCACTGAAACAAGGGCTAAGAAGATGCACACACATCACACATTGTTTCTTCAGGTGATAAACAATAGAAGTAAAGAACACCTACACTCACATTCCTCTAAAATGGAAGATTTTGACATTTTTCCAAGGGAGACATTCGCCCAACATAATAGGGACTCTCGGAGGATTTCACTACTTTCACCTATACAGTCAATCGAGCACATGAAATCATAAGGCATCACTGAACATTACCATTGCGACTGATATAAAAAATGCATGGAGAGGGACCTTATACAACATCCCCAAACAACACACAATTCTAGAAAGTGGCTACAATATCCTATCGTGACCATATCTCCCACATTGGTGGATTAACATGAACTCATGCTTCATAGAAACTTTGAGGAACCCAAAGGCCCTCTTGGACACCATCGAGACACTCATCCACACTAACAACTCTAGACCACAGCCACAATCGAAGAATCAGAAAACTTAAGAAACTATGGTCTCTTTCAACCTTCCACGAGCTATCTCCCATTACAAGAGGATCTATAAATCAAAGAAACGAATGGGTGTAGAATCAATCTATAGATCTCAAGAAAAAAAAACAAATATTCCTTATATTGATCAACTGGAGTATTTTTCCAATGGAGAAACTATCTGGGTTTCACTTCAGTTATGCATTAACCCTTAATGGGGGAATACCTTATCCAATGAGATAACCCAAGGACCCAACCAAGCTAGTCCATTGGTCAAAAAATCCATAAACCAGAACCAAACACAAGAAGGGAACAACCGTAAAGGTATCCCAAAACATTTTTCAAAAGATACCACTAACCGTCCCTACAACACAACTTACCGACCAAACACAAACTAAAAACATTGTTCAAAAAGGAGGGCTAATTGAACTCAAATAATCCCACAACATCAACATTTTCAAAAACACATAATACACACCATCCCAAACTATCTATCAAGACATCATGTTTTTCATCAAAACCATTTCTTTGAAAACAAATGGTTCAGCGGTAAGCGTATCCACCAATGTTACCCCATGGGCCTCACACATGCATGTTTTGGTGCCACACCGGGCACCCTCCTTATATCTGTTCTGGAACTCATCCAGTCATTCCATAAACCATTCATCATCCCATATAACTACATGCATGTGGTCGCTCACAAAAATACCAAAGGTTAAATCAAATATTCTTTCCACTTTTCAAAAAAACGGTCAACCAACACATCCTTTTTCTCAAAACCACTAACTAGAAGATAAAAATCCCAATTAAAATCTTACTAAATATTTCATAAAGACACAACCATTTAGAAAAGAACTCACTTTCATGTTATTCACATCAATTTCATATCATCTTATCCCTTTAAAACACCCTTTGATTGTTTAGGTAACTCTATTGGAAACACTTTTTCAAAACCAACTTCAGTATAGTTTCTACTTTTAAAAAGAGGTGCAAGCACACCATTTTCCATTTGAATATAATTATGAAAACTCAGTTCCACCATTTCATAAATCAAACCATTCCATATTTATTTGAAAATCATTTCACAAAAACTTTACACTTCTTAAAACCAAGACACTTTAAAACCAAAGTTCCAAGATTTCAAAATTAAAGAACACAAGACAATGCGAGAGGAAACTAGTTTTAGTGGGTGACTTGGAAATATGGTTGGCAGCCATACTCTAATTACTTCACTATCACAGAGAGTGTTCTAGGGAATATACTCGGATCCACATGGCTTGCCAGGCCCTACGATCTCACTGAGACCATTAACCCAACTCTCTTTTCATTTCCCCTAATCATCATTAGACCAAGAAAACCAAAGGACTATGAAAGGTCTTGACTTCCCCTGGAGACCTGAATCCCATCATGAGGTGTGGTGATCAGCCACACTAGTCATAATCAAAATTCCAAGTCCCAACATTCCTAACTCTAGACTATCCCAACTTTTCCCCAAATAACATGACTAAAAGAGAGTGAACCTCCCTCAAATACCATTTTGTCACGAACCAAATCCGGTCACCATCAAATCCGGCACCCGACCCGGCCCGAAACAAGTCCCGAAGGGCGTTACCGATCTCCACGGGCTGGAACAAGTGCCCGGGTATCATAAAATGATGTTTGGGAACGATTTACCTAGGTTTATAAACATTAAACGAAAAACAAACTCAATAAAATGAATCTGGAATTTTCAACTAAAACCATCTTTTACAAAATTCTGAACTAAATTATGTCTTTTAAAACAACTCAACAAGAATTTAAAAAAGGTACAAAATCAAAATTAAACAGCCCAAGAACCCTCATGGAAAGGGGCACCACCCTCAAGCCATATCTACAAGACTTCACCACAAAGGTCATGCTCGAAACCCGAACCACTGGAACTAAAAACTGTATCCAAAACTGAAACAACAAGATAACCAAATCTACATACACCCAAGGGTGTAAGTAGGGTGTGAGAAAATGACCAGTAGGATACTACCACTAAGATATTCCATGTGATAAACATTCAAATACAAAAATCTTGCAAGTTTTAATAAACATAAAATGCTAGTTACAATTTCTATAAGATGAAACTAAAAAAATAAAACAGGTTTCAAGTAGGCTATCATTAAGAATCATCAGTTTAAAAAAAATGTCAACACTACTGAATTTTCTAGCCAACTATACCATATGCCAACGGTAAGAACAAAGTAACTAATGAGCACAAGCAATAGGAAATGACCCATAGGCACTAGCTCATTCTGGGTCCCAGGTACCTCGTATCTCGGTGAGAGTAACCACAAAAATAAATGTTCTCATGCACAAGCCAGTAGTAGGGAACATACCCATAAACTAGTGGTCCCAAATCATCATCATCATTGTTTAGTTAGAGTCTTAAGTGTCAATCTTGCTAAGTGAAACTAAGGCCAAACCCCACGGATTCACTAGCATACTAGTACACGTCCACCCACCTAGATACCCGGGTTTTCCCCTTGTGCTCATACAAGTTCAACAAGTCAATAAATATACACTGCACATGAAAACATCATTTTCACATCACAAGTTCACCAAAAAGCCAACATGTATTCCACACAAGTATAAAAATCCACTTTTTCATTCAAATGAATTTTGAAATCATACCCACACCAAAAATAGCCCACAACACATTTCTCACATCTCTCACAATTCAACAAATCCGTTAGAATTTTTATAAAATCTTTCCCAATATTATAAACAACACATAACAGCCCTCTCACATGTTACATAATACCATTTTCATAAACAAAGTCCATTTTGCACATCACACTCACTCAAAACAGCCTGAAAACACGTTTCGCACCCACATCCCAATTTCATAAATCACCTTGACAAATTACAAAACATTACCAAACTATTTTACAACATAAATGAACATATTATGTTTCAAAAATTCATTTTAGGAACATACTATCACCAAAAAAGTACATAAGAAACCATTTCACACTTTTTGTAACTCATTAAATCATTTATAAATTTCATAAAACCAACCCAAGAGGTGAAACCATGGTTTGCATACAAAACCCATTTCAAAAACCTAATTCAAGACCAAAAAAATGCCAATAACAATCTAAATCAGAATTGGAATCCCTAAAAAAAATTTATTATACCACCCCCATGTTTTATACAAATACCTCATACAATACCACAAAAGGTACACATGAAAAACACATGTTTTCACAATTCACATTCAAGAAGTGCAACATGGTTTCACACATTAAAACCATTCCAAACCCCCATGACAAGGAAAACATGACATTAAGGAATTAAAAAACAAAAATTTGAAGCCCCTTTAAATACTAATAAATCACTTCCACATGTTATAAATTACACCCAAATATTTCCCCAAGAGCCACACATGAAAAGCACCCAATCCCAAGCAAAAATGCAACTAAAAAATTAAAAACTTAACTCAATCCATCAGAAAAACAGTTTTTTCACCACACAAAACAGATTTTAAACGTACAAAATTAATAAATCAAGAAAGCTAACTCATCATAAAACAATTATACATGGAATCACCTACCTTTTAGGTCGAAACACTCAAAACATGGTGTGAAACATAAACCGCACCACCGCCGCACCTCAAGGAATTGAAATCCAACCTAAAACCAGAAGCATTAACCCAGAAGACAAGAAATCAAACCCTAGGTTTTAACCCTAACTTGTGGATATTAGGAACCATATGGATAAGGTATGAAACCCTAATCACATTGAATGTAACCCCAAGAAAATTTAATAAAGAATGAATAAGACCAACTTACTTAAGGGATCTTGTAGAAATCACCTCACATACACCAGTAGATGAATTTTAAAATACCCTAACTTTTAAGGGAGGTTCTAACAAGGATAATGAGACCATGTAGGAATTTTAATGGGGAAAAAGAGTGAGTATTGAAGGAGTTATGAAGGAAACAAATTACCTTTATAAATCTCCCCAAAATGTGAGTTCTTTAGAAGTTTCGACCTAAACCGCGAGGCAAATGAGCTGAAAAGAGGGTGGGAAGGACGCGTTGATGGGTTTAATGGCTATATGTGGGGCTTGGAATCACCAAAAAATCCTTAATATTGGATAAGTTATTAATTAATCACATTTTATTTTTAAAACTGGAATTTGGATTTCGGGAAGGCCCAATCCCTTAAATAAAAACCCATATACATCTTGGTTGTGGATTTCTAAATTCTCCAAACATCAATGGTGGTGTTAATATTTCAGGGGAGGCCATTTTGGAACTTGAATGGGTGAAAAGTATTAAAAATTGAAAATGTTATAAAAGAAACAAAATTTATTTTTAAATCTGGAATAGGGCTCACGGTTTGGCCTAATTCATGAAAACTCACCCATTCCACCATAAAAGCTTGAGAAACCCCAAAAACAAAGCATAAATGAAAATTAAATGAAATTTAACTTTAATATAAGTCATGTATATGACATAGGGTATGAACTGTGTTTCTAGAACACGCTAAATGTGAATACCATAGAAATTAATTCTCGTTATTCAAGAACATAAGTATTTCGTCAAAAAAAATATAATGAATAATAAATTCCGAAAAGTACATAACAATTAAAATCATTAGAAAATAATTAAGGGTATTTGTGAGGCGTCAAAATTGTCATAAAGAGATAGAGTATTGTTCTCAACACACTCCCCTTTTAAACAAAACATTATGTATTGTTGAAGACAACACATGCTCAACATTCTCCCCCTTTTTGATGATCACAAATCCCATAAAATAATTAATTAACTTACAAAAAAATTAATTAATTACATATAGTTTGGAATTTTAAAAAGATAAATACAATATTAGATTTAACTCAATTTCTCCCCCAATAAACTAAAACAAACAAAAATGTTGTGTTTATGAAAATTTCTCCCACTTTTGTGATATCAAAAAGAATGATAATAGATGGAATATTACACATTTAATGTTTCACTAAACATAAGTAAATGATATAACTAAGTGTATAGAAAAAATTAAATCTTGATTACTGGTATATTGAAACAAAGACAGTAAAACAAAACGAATATAAAGAAACATAATTTCATTAAAAGTAAAAAAATGATAAATATAGGAATTAAAAAAATCATTTAGTTGTTGGAATAGATACAATTATGATGAACACAGGAATCAAGGTTTGTTCATGGTATTAACTAGGATCTATCTACTCTGAACTGCAGACTTGATTTCTGTAAACTTCTCCCTGAGTCTTCGCATCATTCCATCACCAAGATTAATAATAATATCTCTGGCCTCTTGATTCATATGAATGTCTTCTATGAGATTGACTCTGAAAAACTAATGAATTCTTTCTTCCTTCTCCATAACTAAAGATGGTTTCTCTGTGAATTGAGTCAGCACAAGTCTAAGATATGGTTCACTTGATGTCATCTAATCAACCAATAATTTATGATTGTCTAACAGGACTGATAAAGGAGCACTATTTCATTGAATATCATGAAATCTGTCACTCATATTGCGCATGGTAGCTGTGATAGCCAGAAACTTTCTGAGTAAATCATGTGAAACTATACTATCTTTAAGTCTCTGAAATTTGAGTTGTTCTGGTTTTAATGCTCTCTTGAGAGTATCATTTTCATATTCCAATTTAGACATATTTTTGTACAACTCTTCAATTTCCTTATTCCTTGAAGCAGAAGAACCTTGTGCTTGATTCTCATTCTCAGTTCCAATATGATGCTACAATACTAAAGGTAGTGAATCTGTATCAGATTTTTATTTTTATTTTTCATGAGCTAGTTGATCCACAAATTTTCCCTCAAATTCTATTACAGACTCTTCCACCGAAAAATCCTCATGATATACCTCTGTTTGAGAGTCAGAAACATGTTCATCATGAACATCATCAAGTTTTTCTTTGAATGAATTTTCTAAGATAATATCTTCTGGTGTTTCCTATGGTCTGGCCACTTCCTCACCAGGCTCTGCCTCCTTTTCATGTTGAAGTGTAACTTAAACATCAGTTACAACCTGATCCTGAGACACTCTTTCAGCTACTTCTTGAATTTCAGATGGAATCGGAGTTCCTTCCACTATTTTTTACCTCTCAACAATAGATTCCATTGTTTTTTCAGTAGCATATTCTCTTAAAAAACTGTTAGAGAGTAAATATCTTGCTATTAGTACAGGGGAAGCAATTTCTTCATTAACCATTCATTTTCAATCAGTCTGAAGTCCCTCCTGACTTCTTTCTTCATCAGTGTCTTCCATTCCAAATCTGATTCTCCTTGCAGCAGTGCTCACTTAGGACACAGCATGCCCCTCTTTGGACTGAGCAGATTAAACTCGAGTACTCTCTCTTTATTCCTTAGCTCCTACTGGAAAAAGTTTTCCTTTTATAGTGCTCCATAAATAGCCAATTTTTCTTATGGTTCCAGCATTGAAAGCATTTTTGTGATGAAATTTTACTCTGGCATCCACCAGTCTCACCATATTCTTTTTGAACAATAGTTTGGAAATAAATCTACCAAAAGGGTAGAAGTTCATTCTATCTTCACTATGACAGTAGTAACACAGGTACCTATCCATGTACCTAGGAAAATTTAATTTTATATCACTGAGCAAAAGATACCTTATGTAAATGTCAGGATACAATATCTTTTCCATCTCTAACATTCTCAGTGCAATCATTATTTGCACAAATTTCAGAAGGATTTTATGATCTAACTCCAGATCCTTAATAAACATCTTCTTTATAGAAGTAGAACCAAAAAGAAAAGACATAGTGTCCTTAGATTTATGCACAGAATCTCCCATATTTTTTAAATCAAAATGAAAGACTCCCTCATGAGGGCAGTTCCAAATCTCACAAATTTCAACTGAAGAGATCGAAAAATCTATATCCTCTATCTTTGCAAGAATTGTGTCTTCATTGTCTCCCAAAAAAACTATACAGACAAGAAGAAATATCGAAGTTCTACCTCATACAAAAAATCTGTATTCTCACTGTTGAAAGTCTATTTGAGATTTTAAAACGATAGTGCTTGTTTTAAAAGGAGATTCATTTGAAATAGTCATTAGAGATCAATCACCTTTCCCTGTAAGATTTTCTTTACTTCGGAGAGATGTTTCTTTTCATTGCTACTCTCGACCTCATCAGCTCTCTTAGTCTTATCTATCTCTATTAGAATCGCTTAAGGGTTGAAGGTTAGGGTTTCAGAGATTCGAAAATTAGGGTTGACGGGAAGTGGTGCGGTTTCACAGGTTCGAAAAGGTTTTGGTAGAAATTAGTAGTTGACAGGGCTTCTAACAACTTTGATTCCCGTGTTTTCATTAATCATTACATATATTTATAAATAAAAATAAAATTGATTATGTGGAGACAAGAAACATATTCTTTTTGAAAAACAAATAACCAAATTATTTTAAATAGTATTAAAATAAAGAATCAGCATAGTAAAATAAAACTTTATTTAAAAATAATTAAACCTAGCTCCCCCTTAATTAAATCAAACCTTACAGTGGGAAGTGTTTTAGTAATAATGTCAGCTTATTGAATTTCGGTACTTACAAATTCCAAAGATATATCGTTTTTAAAAACATGATCTCTTAGAAAATGATATCTGATATCATAATGCTTCGTTATAGAATGATTAATAGGATTTTTTGAAATATTTATATCACTAATATTGTCACATAATATATGAATATTATTAAAATTTACTCCAAAGTACATAAGAGTGTTTTTCATCCACAAAACATGTGCACAGCAACTGCCCGTAGAAACATATTCTGCCTCGGCTGTTGATAGGGAAACTGAATTTTGTTTTTTACTTGACCATGACACTAAGGATTTCCCTAAAAAGTGACAACTTCATGAAGTGGTTTCTATATCTAATCTACAACTTCCAATGTCTGCATCTGAATATGAAATTAAATTAAAATCAGATGTTTTGGGATAAATAAGAGATTGAAAAATAGTTCCTTTTAAATATCTAAAAATTATTTTAACAGCAGTCAAATGGGATTCTTTAGGATTTGATTGAAATATTGCACAAATACATACTGAATACATTATATCTGGCCTTCTATCAGTAAGATATAATAAACTACCAATCATACATCAATATAACTTGTGGTCAACTGATTTTCCCGTTTCATCCAAATGAAGTTTTATATTAGTACACATAGGATTTGTATATGTCTCTTTGTTTTCAAGTCCAAATTTCTTCAATATATCAGTAATGTATTTGGTTTGATTCAAAAAATTTCCAAAATATTTTTTATAAATTTGAAGTCCTAGGAAGAAATTTAATTCTCCCATCATATTCATTTCAAAATCTTTTTGCATTAACTTTGAAAACTCCTAAAAAGGGTTTTATTAGTCGATCCAAAAATTACATCATCAACATAAATTTGAACTAATATAATATTAGAATTTATAGTTTTTTTAAAAAGGGTTGGATATGTCATTCCAACAGTAAAATCTTTTTTCAATAGAAAAGAGCTTAAACTTTCATACCATGCTCTAGGTGCTTGTTTAAGGCCATAAAGAGCTTTAGTAAGTTTAAAAATAGAATCTGGTTTTTGTGATTTTTCAAAACCAGGAGGTTGCTCAAAATAAACTTCCACCATTAAATAACCATTTAAAAAGGCAGTCTTAACATCCATCTGAAATAATTTAAAGTTCATATGAGATGCATAGGCTAACATGATTCTAATGGCTTCTAATCTAGCTACAGGTGCAAAGGTCTCATCATAATCTATTCCTTCTTTCTTGATTATATCCTTTAGCTAAATGTCTAGTTTTATTTCTAATTATTATTCCCGGACAGGGCCGGCCCTAGGGAAATCCCGAAGAGCCCATGGTCTAGGGAAACACACTAGAAAGAAAAAATATATATATAAAGAAAGGGGCATCACTTTTATTAGTTTAATATATCACTCAATTTATTTAGGGAAAAAAATTTAATGTTGGTATGGGGAAACGGCATTCTCCGGGCCGTCATTGTGCCTTGATCATCTTGCATGTTTCTAAAGACCCATTTGGTTCCTATCACTGGATAGTTATGTGGTCATTCAACTAATTCCCAAACTTTATTTCTTTTGAACTGGTTTAATTCTTCTTGCATTTTTATCATCCAGATTTCATCATCTAAAGATTCTTCTATATACATGGGTTATAATTGGGATAGAAAGGTAGAAAATTCTACAAGATTCCCTATATTTCTTCTAGTTTTTAGTCTTGTGTCTAAGTCACCTATTATAGTCTCTAAAGGGTGATTCCTTAGTGTTCTAGTTTTCCTAGGAAACACACTCATAGGTTCTTCAGTAACATGTTCTTCTGAACTAGACTGAATTTCTTTTATATC
Source organism: Viscum album (assembly GCA_963277665.1). Lineage (NCBI taxonomy): Eukaryota > Viridiplantae > Streptophyta > Magnoliopsida > Santalales > Viscaceae > Viscum > Viscum album. The sequence goes on from OY728164.1 coordinate 488,124,372, forward strand.
TTTTTCAAAATCATTTTTCAAGTTCTCAAGTCTCATGTTATCATTAGAGTCAGATTCATCCATTTGATATGGCCTTTTCTTAAAGGGATCAGATTCATCAAATTTCACATAAACTGATTCTTCAACAATCCTTGACATCATATTATAGAATCTATAATCTTTGGAGGTAGCTGAATATCCTAAGAAAATGCCTTCATCAGATTTTGGATTGAACTTACCATGATTGTCCTTGGTGTTCAAGATGTAAACATTGCATCCAAAAACTTTAAAGTAATTTACTTTAGGTTTTCTGTTATTCCAAAGTTCATAGCGTTTATTTTTCAAAATTGTACTAATTAAAACTCTATTCATTATGTAGCAGGCTGTGCTTACAGATTCTGCCCAAAAATAGGTAAGAAGACTGTATTCATTTATAATAGTCACAGCCATTTCCTGAATAGTCCTATTTCTTCATTCAACAATTCCATTTTGTTGAGGTGTTCTTGGTGAAGAGAAGGTGTTTTTAATACCCATACTTGAGAAGAAGGAATTAAATTCTTGATTCTCAAATTCTACACCATGATCACTTCTTAATGAAATTATTTTATAACATTCTTCATTTTGAACAGCTTTTCAAAAAATTCAAATAAAGTAAAAGATTCATTTCTAAATTTTAAAAAGAAAATCCATCTAAATATAGAATAATCATCAACTAAAACATATACATATAATTTACCTTCCATGCTTGCTACTCTCGAAGGTCCAAACAAATCCATGTGGATAAGTTCTAGAGGTTTAGATGTAGAAATTTTGTTAATAGATTTGAAGGATAATTTCTGTTGCTTTCCAAGTTGACATGCATCACAGAATCTATCACTTTCAAATCTGAGACTAGGAAAATCAGAAACTAATTGTTTCTTAGATAATTTATGTAAAAAATATACATTACAATGTCCAAGTCTCCTATGCTAGATCCAATATTCATTTACTTTAGCAGTTAAGCAGTTTACTTGTTGTTTAAGCAGAAATTTAAATCTAGGGTATACACATTGTTAGATCTAGGTGCTCTAAATTTATGCAATTTATTTTTGAAAATACAATGGAAATTGTTAGAAAAATAAACAACATAACCATCATCACATAGTTGAGAGATACTTATCAGATTGTGTTTCAATCCTTGTACATAAAGTACATTGTTGATTGAGACAGCTTCTGGATCTCCAACTGTTCCAATACCAATGATTTTCCCTTTGGCATTGTAATCAAAAGTGACTAGTCCACCATATTTTTGAGCGAGTGTAGCGAAATTTGATGAGTTTCCACTCATATGCCTTGAGTAGCCACTATCCATATACCATTTTTCCCTTTTGATTTTGTGACTTGTTCCATCATCTGTTTCTTCCGTAAAACACATGTTGGATTTTACATTTATTTTTTCCATCTCTGAGTATGATTCAGAAGTGCTAATGGAGTCTTCTAATACACTTCATGTAGCTTTCAAAGCTTTCATGTCTTTATGCTCGTAATCATTTCTTTTGAATAATTTCTTTCTCTTGTCTTCTTTTAGCTGAGGACCACCAGGTCTGATATGCCCCATTTTCTTGCATTCATAACATCTGACATCCTTGTCATCCTTTTTGAAGGATTTTCTGAAGCCCTTCTTCTATCTATAGAATTTAGTGAATCTTCTGGCTAGCTGATCCAGTTCCACATCATAATTAGATATATCAGAACTCTCTGATTTCTCTTTTACAATTTTCATCATTTTTTTGTTTTTTATATGTGATGATACTTTCTAGGTAGTGTCATATCTATTTATAATCACTTTATGTTCATTTTCTTCATCTTCCATCTCATCTTCATAAATCATTAATGTTCAAATCAGTTATCTCATGGTTATGTCTTTGACAGGTGTCGACTGTCTGATTGCTGCAGAGATTCAACTCCATTTTTTAGGTTTTACTCTCAATACTTTTAAATCATGATCTTCTTGTTTAATGGGATATCCCAAAGAGGTTATGTTATTGAAAATCTCTGTCAATATTCCATTCATTTGAGTAATACTTTCACCTTCAATCATTCTGAAAGTATCAAATTTAAGCTTAACATTTTCATATATCATTTCTCTGATATTGTTAGTTCCATCATAAGCAACAAAAATAGTTTTCCACATTTCATATGCTGTCAGGCATTGAGATACTCTGTTAAATTCATCAGGTACTAGACCACATATAATTGCATTCATTACCTTTGAGTTCATATCAAAATCTACTTCAGTAGCTGCACTCCATGTTTTGAGTTTTTCTGGTATTTCATAGTGAGTCAGAATCTTAGAATATACTCTATATCCAAGGTTCTTCAGATATATAATCATTCATGACTTCCAGTATCCATTTTTTTCTCCATTGAAGTACAGTGCTATGACCATAGACATTCCCTCTCTTGTATTAGTCATCTTTCTCTGTGTATAATCACTTTAATATTGTTAAGGATTTATCAAAAAGCTCAACCTCTGATACTAATTGTTGGATCAGATTATTCAAAATATACACAAGAGGGGGGTGAATTGTGCCTTTTCAAAAATCATTGCGAGATTGAGTTCTTCCCTTTAACTCTAATCGGATGAATTAATTTAGTGGAAATTTAAATAGTTGAGACACAAGATATATAGTCGTTAGGGGAACAAAAATACCCCAGTCCACTCCACCAACGATATACTCCACGAGCTCAGCGATTTTCACTAACTGATCCTCATTAAAAATACCATTTCAACAACTGAGTACGGGCAGTTGACACCTTTACAATATAAGGAAAAACAAAGCCTTATGGTTCACACAAGAACCTACATAACTTAGTATGAGAATCTAGTCACTCAACAATAGAAAGATTTCTGTATTCTGAAAATACTTTTGAGATGTTCTTCACAATTGCAGTAGCATGAAATTCCCAGTAGATGAATCGTTTCCCTCAAAAATAATGATCTTCACAAAAGATTCGTTCTGATTTGATCCCATTTTAGTAGATATATAAATATAAATCACAACTTTAGCAGGTGCAGATTTACAAATGATCTTTAATGTAGAACAAATGAATCTTCTATCATGATATTTCTTCTCCAGAAAATAGTGAATTGTCGTTCTCTTGAATCAACAGATATGAATTTTGGATAGTCTCTATTTTTCTTCCTTTTTATCAGAATTATCGAGAGATCACATAAGACTATTTTTTCTGTTTGAAAAAAAACTCATATAAATATATAAACGATAAGAACTTCTCCAGAAATTTATATCCACAAATGTTGCCTTTTTTACTCGCGAAATTCAAATATTGGAATTTACAGAGCAGTCATAAATTCCCTGAAGACTCGGGATAAAAATTTCATTTTAATTCGATCTTTAAACCATTGATAAAGTGGATTTGAATCAGTCAAAGTCGTACATTAAAATAAGCTTTAAATCCAGCTTGAAATCCGCATAAAAATCATCTTGATGACCGTTGCATAAAAATATCAACTTTCAATTCTCCGACGCCAGACGTAAGGTTGAGTTGTACTGTATGCATCTCCTGAACATAATCTTGATGAAGTAGTCATAAAACGTAGGGTTGATAACATATGGTTGATTACAAATGTATGGTTTATGTCACTTTCTTCAAACATAAGGTTGATCATAAACGTAGGGTTGGTCATCCATAATTTTCCCTTTAATATTTCAAACGCATGATAAACGATCCATAATTTAATTGGATCCATACATTTCTACGAACGTATGACTATTTAAAAAAGTAAGGTTGATGAACCATACTTTTGAGAAACAAATTTAACATTTAATACTTATGTATAGTTCTCCTTCCATACTTTTCTGATATCTCAAACGTAGTGTTCCTTCCTAACATAGGGTTATTTTTCATATTTTTCTGATAATGTATGGTTGATGAACCATACTTTTCACTTATCTCCAAAAGAATACACTTCATTTTATCCTTACGCTACATTTCTCCATGTCGGGTATGAACAGTGTTTCCAGAACACGCTTAATGAGAATTCCTGAGAAATTAATTCTCGTTATTAAAGAACATAACTATTTAATCCAGAAATAAAAATATAATGAATAATAAATTCCTGAAAAATACATAACAAATAAAATCATTAGAAAATAATTAAGGGTATTTGTGAGGCATAAAAATTGTCATAAAGAGATAGAGTATTGTTCTCAACACAGTCCCTCTTTAAACAAAACACTATATATTGTTCAAAAAAACACTTTATTAACACTTGAAAATATCCTCAATGTGAAAGGATGTGAGTTCATGGATAAAATTAAATATTATGTTATGTAATAAGGTTAGTTCCTTGTAAGAAATATCAATTGTGTTTGGGGATGGGGTATTTATCACCAAGAACAATTGTATCACCACATCCCTTGGTTTTTAGATGGAATCCTATCCATTTATCAATCATGGTGTTCCCATATTTTTGTGGGAGGTCAAAATATTCTTCTCTAGGAGTATATACACAAGCATCATGATCCATCTTGATTAGTGTAACTGGATGTCTATGTATTGTGATGGAAGAGTGTGGTTGGTGAACTTAGTGATCACCGATAATTATATATCCTTGTTATCCTTATAAAAATGGCCTAGAAGTCTCATCAAGGATCTTAAAAACATGGTTAGTAAATTTATCAAAATTGAATCTATACATGAAAGTAAATTGATCATCGTCTCATCAAAAGAATTCATTAAAAGTATTTTTATGGGGGGTCATAGCATGAAGGACTACATGTTTTCTAATATTGGACACTACACCAAATTTCATTGGAATCTGACATTGTCTAATGAATATTATCTTGGTTATTGGTCTAATTGTTAGATGAATGATTTCTGGAGGGATATCCTCACTATCATTTATCTTTGGTTTACCTCGCCATCATATCCACATTCAAATATCGATTATATTACTTCAAATGGATGGTATGCAGCCATTCCAAACTCAATTTGTAGACCATTCCATGACTAGAAAACCACCACAAAGTCACTATGGACACCCCTCCAAACATATATCAATTGTATACTTTTTCTATCATCATTTGACACAACAATTGGGATATCATTGTGCCACCTCAAATATATAATGAACTTCAAAAGTATGCTTTCATGTATAGTGACACTCTAATCTAGAAACTAAATGAGGATGAACACCTCAATGATAATGAATTTTATAGGATGAACTGTGATTCCTCCACTACCCCGCCTCCATGGAAGATTTTTTTTAGAAAAACTACACACATCATTCAAGGTTGATTCTGCCTCCAAATAATCTTTAATATAAGAATTCCCAACCATTCTCATATGAAGATATTGGTAGTACAAATTATTTTGGTATGTTATATATTTTTGAAGGATGAATAAAATGTAAATCATATCTTCAAAAGTTTTTTATTTTCTACCCAAATATGGTAATATATATTATAATATTCAGAATTATAATATACACAGTTTTTTAGGAGAGAAATATCTTTATTTCCATAATTAATACTAATATGAATGTCCATTTATACAATAAAATATCTTGCAGACGCTATATTAGTTATGTCCTACACTAGGAAGGATATAAATACATTGGTGTTCAATAACCGTGTCACCTCTATTTATATGTGAATCCTCTTCAATAAGATGGATGTTTTCACTGCATCTAAAATATAAAAAGATGTGATGGGAAACATTATTGATGATCTTAAAATCTTAGGGATTTCGTGTGTTCATGGATAACAGAATAAAACCCATGGTGATTAATTTTATGCACCAAATTCCACTGATCCATTTATGGGTTAATGTGAATGTTAATGGTGTGGAATCAGGCATGATAGGTCCTTCAGGCTATGGAGATGTTTTCCACACACACAATGGAATTTCCAAAGGATAATTCCATAAATATATTATAATTTTTACTACATAATAGATAGAAAAATGGGACATAATATTTTATATTAAAATTCCATTGATAATGAAAGGAAATACCACTAGATTGAATCCGATTATAAACATGTTATTGAATCCCTCATAACCTAAAACAATAATGATCCCTTGAATAATAAGCCTCATAAGAATTAATTACTTCAATCTTTAAGAATATTGAATATTCCAATTATTTTAGAAAATCCAATCATTGTTTTGATGCCTTATTTAAAAGAGAAATTTCAAAATCGATCATGATGTGGTAATTTTGGACTCTTAATTATTGTACACCTTTGGTAGATTTGAATATACGAGGTGAGATCCAATCCCAATGTTGTAAACCCAATTTTAATACTTGAAATACATATTTAATTGGTTGTTCAATACATTTTAGTACATGGTACACCTAGATCCTGAACCATCTGGATATTTTAAATTAATTATATTGTTAACACTGGTTTCCATTATAAGATGTTAGTTATTTTAGTTTTTTAATAGATGATTTAGAATATCAATTTATACCCTAATTCAATGGATTATTATTCATCATTATAATATTATATATGGTTTTAGAATAAATGAATAAAAATTATTTTTAATGTTTATATATTTTCCATGATTATTTTATGCTTGATTAATGATGATGAAATTAACTATGAGCTTTCTACAGGTAATTGTTTCTTATCAATGTATTCCCTTATAATGCATGTTAATTTTTTTAAAATATTTTTAGAAACATATTAATTACCTATATTAATTCATATTATCATGTAATTCCATGAAATATATTTTATTATCTTCCATGTAAGGTGAATATGAAAAATTAAACATGTCATCCATAGATGCGGTATTCTGCATGTATGCATGAGTTATTTTTGTTATTTCCCATCGAATGTAAATAGAGATATTAACTATTTTATCATATAAAAGTATTAAAGAAATTTTTAATTTCAAATTTAAAATTATATACCCTCTTTGAATCACCTATGTATCTCAAATATGAGTGACAAAAATTGTTACTCAAGGATGGGATAATCTGCGTGTATGCACTGATGCTAGTTTCAATTTTCTTGTGGATGTCTAGGTAATCAACATTGGAAGTAAAATTAAAATTAATATATATTATTATACAAATTATAATTTTTTAATAATATTAATATTTTTTGAATATGTTTGGTGGAGTTTGGATGATAAAGAGATAGAAATGAATATTGAGAATTGGATAATACTCTCATTGAGAATTTGCATTTTCTCTTGAAACATTCATTGGTTGTAGAGGAATAAAAATATACTCTTGTCACTAGAGGATTATGATTTAAAAATAGTATTAAAAGATATTTATAATTGGTAGGTTTCTAATAGGAGTTCTTATGGATAGAATGGTATGTGGGTGGTGGAAATGATATCCTTTATTAAGTGAGGGGAGAGGAATTTTCAATAGTTTTATTTACATATTATGTAAACCATGTAGTTTTTACTTTTAATGTGATATAAAAGTTGTAAATAAAGGATTCAGAGGAGTATTTGTAGATAAAACCTCTCATCATACAATTTGGAGAAAGGGTTTGTTATTTTTAGGCATTTTCTCCTTAGTTTAAACTTTTTTACATTGGAACTTTGTTTTTACCCCCTAAATGTTATTTATAAAACTAAAAAACAAAGTCAATAATATTACACAATTTTTTTATTCTTATTCAAAATATTAAAACCATTTAATAATAATAATTTTATAATATTGATAAAAATTAAAATGAAAATAAAAATTGTACAACACATAAAAACTAGTTTTATAAACAATATTAATCTGGATCTCAAATGTAAATTGGTGGTTTGTAAATTAATCCCAATATATTAAATGTTTCAAATTTCTTATTAAATAAATATTTTAACAATAAATTGGTTTCCTAAAATCTAAATCTATTAATATATTATAATTATGTCATTGAAGTCACAATATTTTCAAAAATAGTATTTTGTTCTATTCAAAAAAAACTAAACTTTTCAAATAAATATCATAAATTTCTTTTAAAATAATTTTGAATTTATTAATAAAAATTATTTTAATTTTAACAAATAATATTTCTAATATTATTTAATTTAACTTTAATCGAAAAAAATTAAAAAATATTTTTATTAGAAAATGACTTTTTAAAATATTTATTATTCATGTTATTATTTCATATAAATTAAAACATTAATTAATATTATTCAACAATTATAATGAAATATTTTATCATTATTTAAATATAATATATTTTTCTTTTTAAAATAATAATTCATATTGTATAAATATCCAATTTTTTAAAATATACATTTTGAAGAAAAAAATGATTTTATTAGATTTATTCATATCAAAAATGTATATTATCAATGAATTATTATTAAAAATAAATTTCCTTCTGCATAATTATGTATTTAAAAAAATTAATTTAAATTTTAATCAAAAAATCAATGGATATAGTATATCAATCACATTTTAAATTGTATCATGATTTTTCTTCATTTTTGTGTTTCTTTTTAAATAAACATACAATAACATTAATGTAATATAATTTGTGAGATGTTAAATCCCACCATTAATATATTTCAATCTTTAAATTTTATGTTTTACCCACTAATGAATATAATAAAGGGTATCCATAAAATATTCATAACTCATGGTATAATTTCCAATAACCTAGAAACCTCATTTAAATTAAGATGTCTAGGATACCCATATCATGTGTAACACCCCAATCTTATCCATCGGATTGGGGAGGATTGAAGTTCCACTAAACAAATGAGATATCCCATAGATACAAAATACTATAAATAAATACCGAGATATTATCAAAATAATTGGGGTTAATTTTCCATTACATATAAAACAACCTGTAGTAGAAAAAAAACAATAAAAATGATCAGGATACCTGATAAAAAAACTAGCATAAATTTAATGACATGTTAGAATAGAACATAGTTAGAGTCAAAAAAATTAAAAAAGTCACATAAAATTCTAAAACAAAAAATTATAGAAAGATATCCAGAGAGACCATACATTGGTATGGCACCATAACCAACTTCAATACAAGACATCCCTAAGATCCAACTCTAAATCAATAGACTAAAGCATCATGATGATTAACTAGTAATGTGTGAGACATCTCCATTACTTTTATAATAGTAAAAAATATTTGTGTATAAACTAATAGGAATATACAAGGGGTGAGTATATCATATTAGTTGTAAATACTCTAATATTTTCAATTGGCCCCACTAAGAAACACACATGTTAGATATCACGTAATATAAAATAAGAGTGAGAAATGGAAAATATTTGAGACAAATTTAAATAATTCTTGATAAAACATACACCGGGAATTTCTCTGATTCCATGAATGAATACTCATGAAAGTGACACACCCAATTCAAATTTTATTAAAGATATCCATATGGAAAACCAAATTCTCCTAATCGATACACATCCCACAAGACCAAAGCTCCCACTTGGATGTATAATCTGATGAGTCCAAATTGAACCCATGAATAGGTATATACTTAAAATTCAATTTACTTAGTAATTATAAACATACACACCCATTTCTATGATAATTTATCATAAATTTTTTTTTATTAAAATAACTATCACATTTTTTAAAACATGGAACACATTATGGGAGAATTCCAAAAATCATAGTTTCCAATTCATGTAAAATTGGGAGAAATATCATGTGTTTTAATCAAGAAACATAAGAAATATCTCTTTTAAAAATAAGACATCATGTTTTTGGGATTGTGGAGAGGGAGATAACCTACTTACCTCAAAATCATTTGACACTAAGATCTATTTCATAGTATGTGGATTCTGCATCCTCTTTATATTAATTTAAATAGCTAGGATTGATTCTCAATGATCTATTTTAACCAATTTTTGGAAGTGATATAATCACTAAAATCCCCTAGAGATATCTTTGTGCCCATTGGAAAAAATAGGATGGATAATCCAAACCTAAAGGCACTACAATATAAAAACTAGGTGAACCTGAAAACATTCACAATGTGAAAGTGTAATTCACACTAAAATCACTGATTTCTACATATGACAAAATTCATGTCAACTTGAAATATCAATATTGAAAAAAAAATCATGTTCAGAATATAATTGAAAAAAAATGCTCAGAAACTATCCACATCATGAATTATCCATTCACCCCATAAACTATTAACTGCACCCAGATTCCAACTCTTGTTTCACTTCCACTACCCAAAACAACCAATTATCCAAACCTTCAATTCATAGCCTAATATAAATAATATAAAATGGAATCACACCTCAAAATGGGGGTGAAGAATTCACCCCACCAATGAGAATTTTGTCCATAGAAACCATGTGACTATCAGTTATTTGGAATAATTCTAGTGAATGCTATATAATATGAATCTACCATTAGTAAATCTCTTTTAACATCCAATTAAGTTTTCCTAATATCGAAATAGCTGATACTGGTCTACAAAAAAATCATTTATCATTACAAAATATAATGTGATTTATGTTTTTATTAATGTTTCATTTGGTTCAAGAGTCACAAGGTCCCATCTAATCATATGGTATACTAATGGACGGTACTTCTTCAATTGATATACAAGTAAACAATTCTGAACTGAATAGAATCTCAGTGGTTGATATCACTGATAAACAACATCACCAATAATTTATCGAAATTATAAGGGTCTAACATACTAAAGTGATAAATTTCATTACATACCAAAATTAATATTTTCTAACCTTGGATAATTTCATAAGAATACATGATCAATCTATTTAAAATACAAGGACTGACAAAGATGTTCTCTATAATATTTTTGATGGCTCTAGTCTCTCTATATCATTTTACTTATCATTTGGATTTTTTTAGTAGTATTTTACATCATAATTTCTCCAATTAGTTATGTTTCCCTACTAAAGACACAATGAATTGGAGAACAACATGGGTACCCATAAAATTCAGTATATGGTAACATATGTGTAGTGTGGTGTCAACTATTTTTGTATAAAAACCCTGAAAAATATATATCTTATTCCCCTGAACTACAAAACACTCTCAGAAATGATCTAAGAGTATCCTATAAGGTATTAAGGAAACATTTGAACTAACCATATATTTTTTAGTAATATTTCATGATTATTGTCAACATGGGTTCTAATTATATAACGTTCTAGGTTTTTGAGAGGTTAAAAATTACCCAACCTCTTTGAATTTTGAGGTCGGTGGTCGAGCCAACTATATTATTGATCTTTAGAACCTAATTATAAGGGATTTAATGGCATACAGAATTGTTTTTAAATGGATTTTAAGTCATCAAAAGTGCCTCAGGGATTCCAATGACTTTCTAGCATTTTGGGAAACAAAAACATAGTTTTGATAAAGTGAAGATAGATATTCAAGGTTTGATAAAAATGTGTAGCCTGAAATGGGAAACCATGCAGCATAATTCTTTACTAGTTTTGATTTTTCAAAATATAAATATGGGGGTTAATTACCATGGGAGTATCTAAAACTTTTTCATATTTGGAATCTACACCAGTTTCACACGGTTTGTAAAACTGTGTGCCAAGCCATATGAGCTGTGGTGATAAAGAAGTGAGAAAAAACATGATTGGTGTATTGTTAGCTAAACCATGTGCCCAAACCATGTGGGTCATTAAAAAGTGTGGAATTTTAAATGTTCAACTCCCTTCTATGTAGGTTTTTCCTCATCCATTATCATCAATTTCATGTGCAATAGGGGGTTGTCATCCATTTCTCCTCCTACATTAGGCTTTGACCTTCTAATTTTATCAAATATTTGATTCAATCTATTTTTGTAATATTGAGATCATATAAGTAAAGAATTTTATCCTATTTCTTATCATTATATTATATATTTATATATAGAATGATAAATTCATATGAGCTATTTTCCCCTAATTTTAAGTAATTTGCCATGAAGTCTGATTTCATTCATTTTTTATCGAGTTAAATGGTGATATCAGATAAGTGAGCACATATGATTATAATGTTTATGTTGATTTGATTAATCTATAATTTGGTTTTTTATTTTGAGGTGCATATGAAAATATGGAAGTTGGTTTGTCTAAGTGAGACCCCTAATAAGTTAATAAATTCTTTAAAATGTCTAAGGGAATCCTCATGATTCATTATAAATTGTCTCACTTGAGTAACGGTATTTTGACCAACTTATAAAGTCTATCCAGTTGTGTAATTTAATTAATTAAATTCTTATATAATTGCATTAATTCCATGGGAACATAATCTGCATGGCTTGATGATTTGAGGTGATGTTGGTCAACTGGACATATGTGACATGGTTTTCATGATGAGTTCATGGCCTGAGATACATTGGGTTATGATGATCACTAGGTTGAGCCAGCATAATTTATTAGGATTTAGGCAATGAGGTCATTTAGTTTAGGGAATTTCCTACGTGATTTGATAGGGTGTTGATCATATGTATTTACTGACATGGTGATAGGGGTATGAGGTTCCAAGTGATGTGTCTTAGTATACTATTTGGTATTTCCTCTCACCATTGTTGGACAACACATAGTTTGAGTCATGTTCACACATATAGGACTCCATTGAGGTGGTTTTGACCACTTATTGTGGGTGGAGGCCTTTTTAGGTATTGTAGATTTGTGGATGGTGTTTACCATTAGATATGTTAGAGTTGGTCACTATAAAAAGCCACATGGATGGCGATGGACCATTAGGTGATAGTGTTAAGACCATTAGTAAAGGGATAAGGTCTTCCATTATACTAAAGAAAGATGGTCCAAGATTAATGGAGGATGGATATCACCATGCCTCGAGACATTGGGATATTGGACCAATTATGATTATTTATATATAGGTAGATGGATCACATTGTACCTCTAGATGTCATGTTATTGAGAAGATGGTGAATTTTTAAATGTAGTTTCAAGGGACCTAATAATTTCTACTTGGGCATGCCATCATGACGTTAGATACTTGATTGGGGGAACATGATGTGTCGTATGGAATGAAGTATATGTGATATATTTATGGGAGGTTCCAAAAGGCTCTACGGGTATAATATTATTTATTAGAGTTCAATCTATTAATCCTTGTGTTTTTACCACATCATATATATATATATATTTATATATATATATATGAATAAATGTATTATATGCTATATATATATATATAGGCATGTGTATAGATATATAATAAAATTGGAAAAAGAAGGTAGGCACTTCCTTCTTGATGTTGAGCACAACGGAAGGTGGTAAAATAGTAAATGTGTGTACATTACCCTTTTAATTATATTATGCATATAGGGAAAAATTATAGATGTAAGATAATAATTTATCCTTGGTGAACTAGTGAGTCTATACTCACACTGTACATAAGCCACGTGGTACTACAGTATATTTTTTGTCTTCGAGATTAGGTAAAGGATTAGTCTCAGCATCTGGACCTTAGAGATCAAATAAGTACCTTTTTAATGGTATGGATAGAAGTGGACTAGGTGGTTCTTCTACATCTGGTTGGAACTTCAATTGAAATTTTCTATATATATGTCTTTATATGGTTGGCCACAAGAAACCCCACTTGAATAAAATTATGTATGGAGTTTTATGACATGCTTTATCAACTGAATATGGATTTATCTCTTTGGGGTTATGATTAGTACTATTTCTATTTACAATGATACCACTATTTTTATGCTTCAACTGAGTTTTGTTGATGTTTCTAGTGTTATATTCCTTAGTCTACTATGTAATATATATATATATATATATATATATATCATTATTATTGTCATCAACTGAGTGCATATTCTCACCACTATCACAAAATCACACCCTTGCTACTAGTCGACTTCCTCTGGCATACTGAGAGGTTAAAATAAGTCATAGTGGCCAACCAACCTAAAGCACTGTTTGTGAATAAAATCAGGTTATGGTACTAAAAATTGTATCAGAGATGGTTTATTGTTGTTGTTTCCTTGAAACATCACATGTCCAGGGTATAAAATAGCAACAAATTCATATGGATAAAAATGATATCAAAATAATTTTTTTCCAATAGGTCTTAATGTTAATGTATAGTAGACCGAAGACAAGGATATACTCAATACTGGGTGAAAATCTCATGTATGGGTTCATATAGCCCAATGCATAGGGTAAATACTTTGTTTCTCATGGTGGTAAATTAATGTTACACTTTTCATTCTTACAATTGATTGATTTCCGCCAATAGTGGCGCATATGGGTATGATGTTATTGGATTATGATATTTTGACCCTTATATTTGAATTACAGTGGAGGATTATTTATATATCATGATAGTCACTAAGTATCATATTATGTGTTATTTTCTTTTTATCATCATTGGGATCCTGTAATGTGTTCAGAGGGGTAGGATTGTTTAATGTGTCAATAAAGAAACTTAACAGTGTTTTCCTACTTAGCCATTTTTATGGAATTTAACTCAGCTAACTATAATATGCGGTTCCCTATGAGATAGAAATGATATATATTGGCCAAACACTATAATAAGTTTTTAGGGATTATAAAAATGGGGTCAATGGTTTAACATGTCTATAAAAACCTAAATATGGGTTTTCTACTTATCGTTTTTGGTGGAATTATTTTCAACTACTCCAAATTATTATATATGATATGTGATTCTTGAATCTATTACATGTAGAAAAGGGGTCATGATTCTAGATGATACATGATACCTGGCCTTGATATGGTTAGGTAAGGGTCCATGAGGTTGGATTCCATGTGGTACAGGATGTAAGTGTTGTTAAATGCACTTACTATTATTGATTTCCCTATCTAAAAAATATATATATTTATGGATTTATAACCATGGTATTTTCTCGTCAGCACGATTCCACCTAGTATAATTCTAGGGGAGCTTCAGGAGGGTATTTATTTGGTGCCACATGAGCATGCATAGGTTGAGGACCTTAAGGGTCAGGATGAGGGCCTAGAGGATTAGGATGGTCATGAGAAGTAGTTACAAGCTCTAGTATAGTTGGGGAAGTTATAGTACATGGTAGATTCTGGTGCATGGTTAGAAGAATAGATAATGGTATTCTTGGTGTGAGTCTCACAGTGTATTGACTGGGTTGATAAAAGAGTTGAGAAATCTATGAAATATTTGAATTCTAACTTCTAACCTCATTACCCACCAATATTATAGGGTTAGGGTGGCTGAAATGTAGTAGATAATTGAACCTATTCAATGAAAAATATCTACGAATAGATGGAGACACACTATAATCAGAGGGAAAAGTTGTTAACCAAAATGCATGGGAGATCCCAAAACTCTTTTGTTTTGGCATGTCCAATTTTGGTGAACATGGTGCATGTGTGTTGGTTCTGGACAGACCATGTACTGGTTTGTATGTTGGTGTCATTTATGATATGTTATATATTTGAATATATATATTTATATTTGAGTTTTGCATGCAATGTGATATATGCTTGGCATAAGTTATGATTTGTGGAATGTTTGGGAAATGTAGGCATCAAGACTAAGGTGGGAATTCATATATGTATATATATATATATATATGATATAGGTTTGTTTTTTAGAAACTATTGAGATATTTGAATTACGGGTATCTGATGAGATGTAGGGTTTTGATGAGTGTCATATATAGAATATGTATAAAATTGGAATCTGATGAGATACAAGCCTTGATCGGTTTTTTTCATGACACGATCCTGAATTGAGATCTCGATGAGATGAAAGGGAGATTATATGACATGGGTGGAATTTTATGCCTATAGATGGTCATTGGAACAATAAAATATTTTATTTTGGGTTAGGAAGCAACCAGTTAGATAATTACTAAGATGGGGAGTGACATAAGAGGAATAAGCATGTGACATAATAACTGAGATAGACTGACTCAATGTTATGGAATTTGTACATTTGATATCATCTTTGTGTGAAAACTTATATATTAGTGATGCATTATCATATGGTGGGGAGACTGAAATTAGCCTTTATTGTAGGTCAAAATTCTTCAAGTTCTTTTAATTTTTAGGTTACTAGTAAGAATACCTCTTCTCCTAAACATCAAATACTACTTCTCGGTGTTTTATTGAATCCAATACATGTTTTTAGATGGTTTATAGTACAAAAGGCCTCAGGGTATTGGATTAGTTTGTGGTGTTTTAGTCCATATAAAATTATTTTTAGGAAACCACAGAATTATGTATATATTTTGATCAAACCATAAGGCCTATGAGGGAAAACCATGTATCCAATTTTTGCACTAGACACTATATATCAAAACCATGAATGTGGGGCACACCACTATGTGATTCTCTACAAATTTTTGAGAGGAGTAGCTGTATGGGATATGGGTGTCTTGGGAAATGGTGTCTCTAGTTGAGTGAGGTGTGGTTGTTGGGAAGTGAGTTCCACGTAGTTGGTAAAAAAATTATCCAAACATTGTGGTCAAACCACGCGTGTCATTAAATAGTGTGAAATTATGAAAATTACCATTCCTTCCGTTTATTGTTTTCATCCTCATTTAAAATCTATTTCATTTATAGTAGGGGTATCTCCTCCATTTCCCCTACTCCTATATGATTTTCCATTCCCCCATCATCTAAGCTCCAATTCAATATTTATTGGTATCATTAGAAATATATCGTCTAGGTATTTAATACAATTTCTTCTCATTCCCTTTTATCTCCCCGTATAGAAAAGTAAATTCATGGTAGCTCTTATACCCTATTTTATAGATTTTGTATATAACTTTGATTTAACCCATTTTAGCTTGATTTTCAGGTTGATATTAGATAATATATATCCTATGAGTATGTGGTATGTGGTTCCAGTTTGTATTTTTTAATTTAATGGGTGATTTTAGGTTTATAGAAAAATATACAGGTTGGGTTTTCTAAGTGAGACCCCAAATTAATTTATACTTAATTTTATATTTTTTATTTATTATATGAGATGTTGATTGGAGTGATATAGCTTTGTTATAAATATACTAAGTAATGTAATGGTATTTTGAACAACTAGAAATGTTAGGCCAATTATTTAAATTTAAATAATTAAATTGTTATAAACTTGTATTGGTTCCATTAGAATGTAATGACATGGAATGAGTATTTGAGGTGATGTTGATCGCCTCAACTAAGGCAACATGGTATTTAGGATAATATAATGGCCTAAGAAACATGGGGTTAGGATGATCACCAGGATGAGGTGACATGGTTTATATGTATTGAGGTGATGAAGTCATCTAGATGAGGGTCTAGAGCATGTGATTTGAGATAGTGTTGACCATTGGGATATATCGACATAGTCATAGGGGAACAATGAGCTAGATGATGTGTCTTAGAATATTCTTGGGGATTTCTAGTCACTATTGTTATCTAAAACACCATGGGATTCATGTGCACACATATTAGACTCAGTTGAGGTGGTGTAGACCACTCATTGTTGGTGGAGGCCTATATAGATATTGAGGCTTAATGGATGGTGTTGAACATTCAATATGTTAGAGGTTCTCACCATAGAAATCACTGTTGATAGTGATGGAGCATTGAGATATTTATTTGAGGCCACCGTTGGGTTATTTAGATTTCTGTTATACATTAGGTTGATGCTCCTAGATAATTGGAGGGAAGAGATCAGTGTGCCTCTAGAAATCATGCTATTGAGATGATAATGATTATTTATATATTGGAGGATAAAACTCATCATGCCTCGGGACGTTGATCTGTTAATATGATGGTGGAATTTTGAATAGATGTTTATGGGACCTCTGAATTATTGTTTGAGAATTATTTTTAGGATTCCATATAGGTGATTGGTGGAATTTGAGGTGTGAGAAGGCATGAGGTTCTAAGGATATATTTATGGGAGGTTCCAGAGGGATATCCATGTATGATATTAATCAGGGGATTCATAAGAATTAAGCCATAGGTCCTTACCACTATATATATATATATGTATATATATATAAATTCATGCAGTTTATGTAAAATATATATTTAGTGGAATGTGTTTAGTGATATCTCAGCATCGGTCGAAGTAGGTAAAATCTACCTTGTGGTTGTTGAGCATAAATAAAGATAGTTAATTATTAATTGTGTTTTCATTTACAATTTATTTATCTTATGCATACACTATAATATTAGGTTTGGAAGAAAAGATCATGTTGGTGGTGGCCTACTGAATTTATACTCACACCCAACATGGGCCCCTAGGGATTCATATTGACATTATATCATAGAGATGTAGAAAGTGATTAGGTTTGGGAACTATATCTTAGTGATCATAGATGTAACTTTTACATGAGATGGATCAAAGTTAACCAGGTGGTTCCTCTACATCAGGATGGACCTTCTTTTGAGCATATATATATATATATATATCCTTATATGGTAAGTTATGGGAGACCATGCTTGTTTACTATTTTTATGGCCTCTTTTGAAAATTTTTACCATATAAATATGGATTGGTTAATTTTGTATTATTATTAGCATTTTTTCTATTTAT
The DNA here is from genome assembly GCA_963277665.1 of Viscum album. NCBI lineage: Eukaryota > Viridiplantae > Streptophyta > Magnoliopsida > Santalales > Viscaceae > Viscum > Viscum album. Next base: position 488,142,857 of record OY728164.1, read on the forward strand.
TATTCTTCTAATAATCTTTGATTATGATTCTGCTGAGTTTCATTGATTCTTCTATTATTATGGACCATCTTCCACTATGTTATATATATATGAACTATTATTATTGTTATCACATAAGGGTATAGTCTCACCACTATCACATAATCAGACCCTCACTACCAGTCAACCGTCTTTGGTGTACATTGAGGCATGTCTTGGGACCAATGTGTAAATCCTAGATATTTTGTGTTTTATTCTAATGAATTTAATATTTTTAAAATTTCTCACTTCACACAAGACTGAAAGTAATTATTTTATATGTATTAAATAACTATGTTATGATTTCTTTATAAGTAATTCCATGTTAATCGTGCACTAAATGAAATATAAATGTTTTATTTCTCGATATAGAACATTGATGTAAGCTTGTGTTACACACAAGAATGACTTTTCTCGATGACTTGGAAAACATACATGACCGAGTTTTACCAAACAAAAATATATTTTTAAAATAATATTATTTAGTACATTAATACATAACCTAGAAATTTAGAAGATATGAATACTATTAAATAACTTATAAAAACTAATGGTTTACACAATTATAAAATGAACTAATTAGTTAAAATAAATATAAGAACCAACTGAATATAAATTGTATATTCTTATAGAAAACTTTCTTTATTCTCACAAAGATGTTTTATCATCATAAATTAAATTAATTAAAATTAGTTAGTGATATTTATGTAATATTTATATATATTATTCAATAAAATATTTTTTTATATCCATCCAATATATTTTATTTGGATATTATAAGAACAATCCCAATATTACACATAAAAACCTATATTTTTATTAGGGAACTTTTACATCATTTTGATGGTGAACCTATTTTAAATATAAATTTTGGAACATATAAAAATTTTATATGAGAAAATAAAAATCTTATTGTCACGAACCGGATCTGGTCGCCACCATTAATGGCACCAAACCCGGCCCGTGGCAAGACCCGAAGGGCATTCCCTATCCCCACGGGCTGGCACAAGTGCCCGGGTATAAAACAATATGATTTGGGAACGATTTACCCGAGTATGAAAGCATAAAACAAATAAAACAATCAATAATAAGAATCTGAAATTTCCATACTAAACCATTCTTAACAAAACCAGATCTGAATACATATGTTTAAAGACACTACAAGTGGTCCAAATACAAATAATGACAACATCAAGACATCCCCAATCACTTCACGCAACAAGGGTGTCATCACCCGCAAGCCTTCTCCACAACTCTGCCCCAACGATGGGGACTAACACCCTGAAGCGCCATCACCCTTAGCCTTCCATTTACCTGAGTCAAGCATAAGAAGTTCTACTTACACCCAAGGGGTGTAAGTAGGGTGTGAGCCTAAGCCCAATAGGATACCACCAGAAGATTCCAAAGGGGATTCAATACAATGGGAACAAAACTAGCAATTTTAACACACAAGGTGAAACAATGTTAAAAATTTCAAGAAAAGAAACTTTCAAATGAGAACAGTTTTCAATCCAAGAATTTCAGAATGATAACCAATTAAATAAACATGTGAGATACTGTAAAGTACTGCCAAAAGATCCCACAACAAGGGTAAATACTACAATTCTAATGAGCACAAAAATTGGGAACACCCCTAGGCAACTAGATAGTCTCGGGCCCTATGTACCTCGTACCTCGGTGTAAAGTATCCAAGTCACAATCCTTTCCCGTGCACGAGCCACTAGTAGGGAACAAACCCATAACCTAGTGGTCCCCAAATAACATCCACATAGTTCAGTTAGTGTTGTCGTTATCCATTTGCTCAGTGAAATAGGGACACAACCCATCCGGTCCACTAGCCGTACTAGTACATATCCGCCCACCTAAGTACCCGGGATTCCCCCTTTTGTGCTCAAACAATTTCAGCAAACAACACACATACTTTTTCATGTAAAGTATCTCTACTGGTCACAAACAGATAGTACAGTAGCTACACACATTTTATATCATTTGAAACAGTCAATAAAATATTTTGATCTTCAATAAAACAACCTCTCCAAACATCACATTGTTTTGCACCCAAAACTCTTTAAAATATCCACTTTTCACAGTATGTGAAAACTTGTAAGTCATCAAAACAAAATTTCAGTTCAACACAATTTATTAAAACCAAAAATTCAGTTATGGGGCAGCCCAATGTGAACCAAGAAATTATATATTTTAAAAACCACCATTTTCACACCAACATGGCACTTAATGCCCATTTGCTTCTCAAACACAATTTAAACAAACTTTTGCAGCCACAACCAAAAAGAATAAATATTTAAAACATTATTTTAATTCCTAATACAGTTCAATAAAATCAACTATGTAATTAGAGTTCATCCCAAAATGAACCAATAAAAGACTTGCATGAAAAACCCTCAATTTCAACAAAAATTGTAACATAAAATTCATTTCCATTGTAAATGAAACTAAAACAAATTTTTACAGAATCATTAAAATCCAATAAGCATTAATTCACCCTCAACACAGCAAGCAAATTCCCAAAGAATTGCACACACAATGGAATCACCTACCAAAAGATTCAAGAACCGCAAATCCTAGTGCGGAACTTCAACCGCACGACCACCGCGCCACAAGGAAGTGATATCAAACCTAAAACCAGAGGATTGAACCATGAAACCCAAAATGAAACCCTAAGCACGAAGCCCTAGCTTCTGGAAATTTGGGGATTCAAGAAAAAAAAAAGATAAATCTCAAGGAAAAGGAGAGAACTAGAAGGATAGTCACTTACTTGAGAAAACTGGACGTTTTTAGAAACCAGAGAAGTTAGGCCCTAATTCGCGACATATACGATCTCCAAAGAGGGGGAAACGAAGCTGGGGGTGCGGCCAGGTACAGTGGGAGAAGGTGAGAGGTGGAATCACCAAAAAAGAATAAAAATTGAATATTTTATGAAATAATTACAAAACAATTTTAAAACTGGAAATGGGCTTTCGGGTTGGCCCAATACCTAACTTGATCACCCAAATCCAAGATGCAAATGAATTTTTAAGGGGGCCAAAATTCATTGGTGGTTTTAATAGTTAAATTAAGGTCATTTTGGAAGTTGAATGAGTTAAAAATGTTGAAAAACGTGGGAGTTATTAAACAAACAAAATTTATTGTCAAAACTGGAAACGGGCTCTCGAGTTGACCCAAATTATGGAAACCCACCATTTCCTTCAAAAATGCATTGAAAACCCCCAAAAAAGCAATAATGTAAATTAAATACAAAAATACCTTTAAAATATGTCATGTATGTGACAATTCTCCCCACCATGAAGGACTTTCCGCCCCGGAAAGTCAACATGATTCTTGGTTGGTAAACAAGAATGGGTACTCTTCCTCGACCCATGACTTTCGCTCCCAAGTCTCATGTGTATCATTCCCATGCTGCCATAAAACCCGGACTAAAGGAATAGACTTTCCTCTAAGTATCTTCTCCTGGGAGTCCACTATTTTCACCGGCCTCTCAACGATAGACAAGTCAGGCTCTATCTCTAGTTCTTCCCAACTCAACACATGGGATGGATCTGGATTGTATTTCTTCAACTGGGAGACGTGGAAGACATCATGGATAGATGTCAACTGAGAAGGTAAGGCCAACCTGTATGCCACCTTACCAATACGCTCGGTGATCTCAAAGGGTCCGACATACCGTGGCATCAGCTTACCTTGCTTCCCCAATCGACGATGACCCAGACGAGGGGCCACTTTTAAGAATACCCTATCACCCACAGTAAACTCTAGGTCTCGACACCTCCGATCAGCATAAGATTTATGACGACTCTGAGCTGTCAATAAGCGCTTCCTGATCAATTTGACCTTCTCAGAAGTCTCCTGCACAAGGCTCGGCCCCAATAGTGAAGTCTCTCCTACCTCAGCCCAACATAGGGGGGACCGACATGGCCGACCATAGAGCGCCTCAAAAGGGGCCATTCGAATTGAGGATTGGTAACTATTATTATAAGCAAACTCAACCAATCCCAAATGGCTATCCCAAGAACCTCCAAAGTCCAAGACACATGCACGAAGCATGTCCTCCAAAATCTGATTCGCCCGCTCTGTCTGACCATCCGTCTGAGGGTGGTACGACGTGCTCATCTTAATCTGAGAGCCCAAGGCCTTTTGAAGGCCTTCCCAAAATCGAGAAGTGAAGCGGGGGTCTCTATCCGAGACAGTAGATGATGGTACACCATGGAGTCTCACCACCTCCTGAAGATACAAATGGCCCAACTCATCCACTTTAGATGTGTCTCTGATCAGAATGAAGTGGGCTGATTTGGTCAGACGATCAATCACCACCCAAATGGAATTCTTACCCCGAGGTGTACGAGGTAAGCCAACAATGAAGTCCATGGCAACCTCGTCCCACTTCCAGGTAGGAATGGGTAATGGCTGGAGCAAACCGGAGGGCCTTTGGTGCTCTGCTTTCACCTGCTGGCATGTGTAGCATCTCGGAACAAAGTCTGCTATGTCTCGTCTCATACCAGGCCACCAAAAATGCCGACGGACATCATAATACATCTTAGTGGCACCTGGATGGACATCCCACTGAGACTGGTGGCTATCATGCATCACTGCCTTCCGTAGAGATAACGGTACTACTGAACGGCCCTTGAAGCACAAGATGCCCTCGGGAGACGACGACCAATCAGAGGATGTCTCCCCACCATGAAGAAACTGCCTAGATCGCTGAAAAAGCTCATCACTAGGTTGTTCCCGCTGAATCAACTCCAACAGAGAAGGATTCAACTGGACACTCGCCAAGAATTCCCCTCCACTGTGTTCCCTAGCCTCCACATGCATTTGAGAAAAGAGCCCCATCAATTTCCACTCATCACTAGACTTCCTCAAAGCCTGCACTGGAACTCTTCTGCTCAAAGCGTCGGCCACCACATTACCCTTTCCTGGGGTATAGACAATGTCAAAGTCGAACCCCTGCAAGTACTCGATCCAGCGGCGTTGCCTCAAGTTGAGGTCCTTCTGCGAGAAGATATAAGCCAAGCTTTTGTGATCAGAGTAGACCACAAACTTCTCGCCAAAGAGGTAGTGACGCCATGTATTCAAAGCATGCATCACCGCTGCCAACTCCAAGTCATGGGTAGGGTAGTTCTTTTCATGTGGTCGGAGTTGGCGAGAGCCATAAGCCACCACGTGATCATCCTGCATAAGCACGCACCCAAGACCCATACTTGAAGCATCACAATAAACCACACAACCCTTCCCGGCCTCAGGCAAAATCTGCACAGGGGCGGTAGTCAACCGTCTCTTCAGCTCCTCGAATGATGCTTGACATTCTGGACCCCATACAAACTTCACCCCTTTCCGGGTGAGCGCAGTCATTGGTGATGCAAGCCGAGAGAAATCCCGAACAAATCGCCTGTAGTAACCAGCCAGGCCAAGGAAACTCCTGATCTCGAACACATTCTTCGGCTGCTCCCATGACATAACCGCACTAATTTTCTCAGGGTCCACTGAAACTCCGTGCTCTGAGATCACATGCCCTAGAAATCTCACCTCTCTGATCCAGAAGGTGCACTTTGACAACTTTGCATAGAGGCGGTGATCCCGTAATGTACCTAAAACGATCCTCAAGTGATGTTCGTGTTCCTCCTCAGAGCTAGAGTATACCAGAATATCATCCACGAACACCACAACAAAGGAATCGAGATACTGATGGAACACCCTCTTTATTAGTGCCATAAATACCGCTGGAGCATTGGTCAATCCGAAGGGCATGACCAAATACTCAAAGTGGCCATACCTGCTTCGGAAGGCTGTCTTGGGGATATCTGACTCCTTCACCCTGAGTTGATGATACCCTGAACGCAGGTCTATCTTTGAGAACCACTTTGCCCCCTTCAACTGATCAAACAAATCATCTATTCTGGGCAAAGGGTATTTGTTTTTAATTGTTACCTTATTCAGCTTCCGGTAGTCAACGCACAACCGGAGGGATCCATCAGCCTTTTTTGCAAACAACACAGGAGCGGCCCAAGGAGAGACGCTCGGGCGAATGAATCCTTTGGATTCTAAGTCGTCCAGCTGTATCTTTAATTCCCTCAACTTGGTGGGGGCCATGCGATAGGAGGGAAGAGATATAGGCTGTGTTCCCGGCGCCAGATCAATCGAAAACTCCACATCCCGCTCTGGGGGCAAACCAGAAAAATCATCAGGGAATACCTCGGGAAACTCATTCACTACATGAGGTAGTGAACCTTCAGGGGAAAGACCATCCTCTAGCACAATCGAAGATAACTGGAAGATAACACTTCCTAACTCTGGGAGTGGAGGCCCTGCGCGACTTGATCGTGGATCCCATTCTCCATGAAAAACCTGACGACTCCCATCAGGTGCCGTGAAACTCACACGCCTTCTGTAGCAGTCGATGTGTGCCTGGAAGTGAACTAGCCAATCCATCCCAAGTATGACATCAAAAAGGTCCATATCTAAGACCATAAGGTCCCACTCCATCTCGACCCCTGATACAGAAAGTGCACATGAGGGGCACCTCAGGCCCTGCTCCTTCTTCTTTCCCAATGGTGTCACCAACTCCATCGAAAAAGACATCAACTCAGTTGGCAAATTCAGCATGTCCACGAAATGTCCAGAAATGAATGAAACAGAGGCACCAGTATCAAAAAGAGCAGTAGATATAGAAGATGTGATCAGAACGGTACCTCGAACTGTCGACGGTCCCGCCTCTGATCCTGCTGGTGACTGATCCACTGCATGGAGATGTCCAGTATCTGCCTGAGGACGACCACTAGTATGTGGTTGCACCCTGAACTGGCTCTGCCCAGAAGATGATCCAGCCCTACCACCACGACCACCAAATCGAGATCCCCCAGTCCTCGACGGCTCGGACTGTGCTGGCACTCCTTTTGAAGCCACTGAACCAACCCCACTCGGAAGTGGACGTGCCACACCACAAAAACGCTGCAAATGCCCCATACCTCCACACTGGAAACAAGGCTTCGGAGGAAGTGGACATGCTGGTCGGATATGCCCAGGCCTCCCACATTGGTGGCACACGACCGATCTTGCATCAGAAGCAGCAGAAGAAAACTGCCTGGAAGAGTGGCCTGAACTGCCCCCTCCTTTCTTCACATGATCCTCCCGCTTCCTTTTCTTCTCTGAGGAGCTACCACTTCCCACTGCTGATACTGAACCATAGAAACCAGCCCTGCCTTTCCTATCAATCTCCACCATGCACGCTCGATCAACAACCTCAGCATAGGTCCTCAGCTTAAACAAGAACACCTGGGAGTATATCTCTGGTCACAAGCCTTTCTCAAACCTCTGGGCCTTCGCTTGTTCATTAAAGACAATTTCTGGAGCATACCGAACCAATTCAGCGAAACGGTTGGCATACTCCATCACAGATAGATTCCCCTGAACAAGTTCCATGAACTCTCTAGACCTGGCATAAGCCAACACCTCAGGGCAATACTGTTCATTGAAGACAGCCTTGAAATCTCCCCAGTGCATCTGATCATTCTTCCCAGCCTGAAGCACTGACTCCCACCATTTACGACTGGGACCCTCCAATAGGAAGGAGGCACACTTCACCTTGAGCTCCTCGGGTGTTTCCAGGAACTCAAACATACGCTCGATCTTCTCGAGCCATTCTTCTGCTTCCTGGGGTTCTGAGCTGCCTCGGAAGGTTGGAGGCTTATTTTTCAGGAACTCCTGGGCCTTGTCCTTTCTAGGACCAGTATAATCCTCTCTAACAGGAGCTGGAGCTGGAGCTGGTCCATATCCTAGAGCCTGGACAGCCCGGACCACGGCCTCGACTAGCCTCTGATCAATCGGCGTGGGTGAACTCTCTCCAGCTTCCTCCTGTGGGTGCGTTGGAGCTTTCCGGGGAGGCATGTTGCTACAAAATGCAACAGTCACAAAACAATGGTCAATACCACAATTCTGAAAATTGTAATCAAATACATCAAATATAAGCAAACTAAACACATTCTTGTAATAAAAGAAACAACTACTCCACATCTGCCTGATGTCCACATGTGGTCTGCAGCCCACACGTCTCACCTGGAAGTGAAGTAAATCAGTAAATTACAACATCCTCTGGTGACTCAAGGTCTGCCATGAGAGGTGCGGGCCAGGCACCCTACTCACAACCAATACCCCGAGCCCCGACAGTCCTAGCTCCTGTCTATCCCGACTCATGTCAAAATAACAATATAACCCAAAAACATTAACCTCCTTTGATACCATTTTGTCACGAACCGGATCTGGTCGCCACCATTAATGGCACCAAACCCGGCCCGTGGCAAGACCCGAAGGGCATTCCCTATCCCCACGGGCTGGCACAAGTGCCCGGGTATAAAACAATATGATTTGGGAACGATTTACCCGAGTATGAAAGCATAAAACAAATAAAACAATCAATAATAAGAATCTGAAATTTCCATACTAAACCATTCTTAACAAAACCAGATCTGAATACATATGTTTAAAGACACTACAAGTGGTCCAAATACAAATAATGGCAACATCAAGACATCCCCAATCACTTCACGCAACAAGGGTGTCATCACCCGCAAGCCTTCTCCACAACTCTGCCCCAACGATGGGGACTAACACCCTGAAGCGCCATCACCCTTAGCCTTCCCTTTACCTGAGTCAAGCATAATAAGTTCTACTTACACCCAAGGGGTGTAAGTAGGGTGTGAGCCTAAGCCCAATAGGATACCACCAGAAGATTCCAAAGGGGATTCAATACAATGGGAACAAAACTAGCAATTTTAACACACAAGGTGAAACAATGTTAAAAATTTCAAGAAAAGAAACTTTCAAATGAGAACAGTTTTCAATCCAAGAATTTCAGAATGATAACCAATTAAATAAACATGTGAGATACTGTAAAGTACTGCCAAAAGATCCCACAACAAGGGTAAATACTACAATTCTAATGAGCACAAAAATTGGGAACACCCCTAGGCAACTAGATAGTCTCGGGCCCTATGTACCTCGTACCTCGGTGTAAAGTATCCAAGTCACAATCCTTTCCCGTGCACGAGCCACTAGTAGGGAACAAACCCATAACCTAGTGGTCCCCAAATAACATCCACATAGTTCAGTTAGTGTTGTCGTTATCCATTTGCTCAGTGAAATAGGGACACAACCCATCCGGTCCACTAGCCGTACTAGTACATATCCGCCCACCTAAGTACCCGGGATTCCCCCTTTTGTGCTCAAACAATTTCAGCAAACAACACACATACTTTTTCATGTAAAGTATCTCTACTGGTCACAAACAGATAGTACAGTAGCTACACACATTTTATATCATTTGAAACAGTCAATAAAATATTTTGATCTTCAATAAAACAACCTCTCCAAACATCACATTGTTTTGCACCCAAAACTCTTTAAAATATCCACTTTTCACAGTATGTGAAAACTTGTAAGTCATCAAAACAAAATTTCAGTTCAACACAATTTATTAAAACCAAAAATTCAGTTATGGGGCAGCCCAATGTGAACCAAGAAATTATATATTTTAAAAACCACCATTTTCACACCAACATGGCACTTAATGCCCATTTGCTTCTCAAACACAATTTAAACAAACTTTTGCAGCCACAACCAAAAAGAATAAATATTTAAAACATTATTTTAATTCCTAATACAGTTCAATAAAATCAACTATGTAATTAGAGTTCATCCCAAAATGAACCAATAAAAGACTTGCATGAAAAACCCTCAATTTCAACAAAAATTGTAACATAAAATTCATTTCCATTGTAAATGAAACTAAAACAAATTTTTACAGAATCATTAAATTCCAATAAGCATTAATTCACCCTCAACACAGCAAGCAAATTCCCAAAGAATTGCACACACAATGGAATCACCTACCAAAAGATTCAAGAACCGCAAATCCTAGTGCGGAACTTCAACCGCACGACCACCGCGCCACAAGGAAGTGATATAAAACCTAAAACCAGAGGATTGAACCATGAAACCCAAAATTAAACCCTAAGCACGAAGCCCTAGCTTCTGCAAATTTGGGGATTCAAGAAAAAAAAAAGATAAATCTCAAGGAAAAGGAGAGAACTAGAAGGATAGTCACTTACTTGAGAAAACTGGACGTTTTTAGAAACCAGAGAAGTTAGGCCCTAATTCGCGACATATACGATCTCCAAAGAGGGGGAAACGAAGCTGGGGGTGCGGCCAGGTACAGTGGGAGAAGATGAGAGGTGGAATCACCAAAAAAGAATAAAAATTGAATATTTTATGAAATAATTACAAAACAATTTTAAAACTGGAAATGGGCTTTCGGGTTGGCCCAATACCTAACTTGATCACCCAAATCCAAGATGCAAATGAATTTTTAAGGGGGCCAAAATTCATTGGTGGTTTTAATAGTTAAATTAAGGTCATTTTGGAAGTTGAATGAGTTAAAAATGTTGAAAAACGTGGGAGTTATTAAACAAACAAAATTTATTGTCAAAACTGGAAACGGGCTCTCGAGTTGACCCAAATTATGGAAACCCACCATTTCCTTCAAAAATGCATTGAAAACCCCCAAAAAAGCAATAATGTAAATTAAATACAAAAATACCTTTAAAATATGTCATGTATGTGACACTTATTATAAAAATAATCCTAAAAATTAGGTTAGGTTGAACTTTTGGAATTTTTATATGAAGATTACTTTTTAAATAAATAGTGAAAAATATAAAATTTTACTCAGAACTGCATTTTGGTCTGATTTATTTATAATGTGAAATAATATTTTTAATTTTTTTTAACGTTTAATTAAATTAATTTTTTACCAATTTAACCAATTTAGGCTATTGGAATCAAATTAATATGGTAATTGGTTATAAAAACCTAGAAAACTTTTTAAATTTTTGACTTTAAATACGTGCTTTGTCGTCCCGTCTGAGGGATTAAATTTAAATTACATTCTTCCACTTCTGTGATTTGAATTGGGAAAAATGTATTGAATATTTAGAATCATCATTATTTATAATATCTAATAATGTAAATTTATTTTTTGACCAAAACTATTATTCAATGTAATTAAAATTAATTACATCAATTAGGTTTAATTAATCTATATAAGGGATTAACCATAACCTTATGGCCCAAAAAACATATCAAAATTTTTAAAATCCATTTTATGGACTTATTTAGACTATATACACTCTTAGATAAACTTTATACCACTATTGGATCCACTAACAATAAAAAATGTGGGTGGGGATTCCCTTTCCCATAAGTTTACAAGAGCACCCCTCCTCCTCCATTATAAAAATGAATCCTCTCCTCCCACTATCTCACACCTCATAATACAAATTGTATAGACCAAATTATGCCAAAATATCTCCAAAAATGAATTAATTCCTTCTTGAATCACCCATTTGGGTAGAAATCCATCCAAGGAATCCCTTTGGTGCAAACCACAAGTAGTTACCCAAAGAAGAGGTAACATCCTTCCTAAAGCACCTTTATTTTATTTTCTTCCTCCAGCCAATAAAATATCCTTATTTATCGATTGAATAAAAAAATAATTATCCTCAATATACTTATAATTTATTATAATAAGGGTTTGACATACACATAAACACACCACCATATACCATTCGTGTACGGTGAACTACCACCTCATGAAACAATGATTGTTTGTTATTCCTTTCCAACCATTCACGATTTTAAATTATTATAGGCAATTTATTTATATATAATATATATAATAAATATTATTTATTTATTTATTTTTATTATTTTTATTCTATATTACATTATTTGTCATATTATTTGTAAACATGATAACATCGTTTACGGATGTGTAGACTACCGGCCCCTCAAAGTAAGGTGGTTGGTTCACATGATATATTAAATGAATATATGACGGATTTAATTATAAATATTTGAAATAAAAACATCTATATCATATTCATGACATAATCATTTTTTTAAATATAATATATACCATTTTCTTTATTACCCTTTCACACGCTTATGATGTGACAACATCATTCGTTGACATGTGGACTACCACCTCCTCGACACGATATGATTCCTTTTACATGAAAATTATTATAAATATATGTATAAATGATTAAATAATATGGTATTTCTGATATAATTTTCATTATGAAAATATTAATGTTACATACCTACTTTCAATAGTTATCATTGAGAATAGGAATGTTACTCAAGCGTACGTATGACCTACCATCTCACTGATTGTAACGTTGATTAATCTTTCACCACCATATTTAATTATTTTCTTTAAATGTATAATTAATTTAAAAATATTACAGTTATTAAATTATTATTATTTTAGATATGTTTTTATAATGACCCCTTTGACCATAGTTATCCAACCAAAGTCAATTTTAACACATGAACCATATTTAGTAAAAACAACTGAGTTAAACATAATTATTTATGTAGTTTTATAAAACAATGTAATAAGTGAAGTAAAAGTAATAATAAAATTGAACAAGTTTCTAAATACATTAATTAATTAACATAAGTGTGTTATTCATGAATACAAAGACACATAAGACAAGTTGAGTTCAAGGTAAGGGAATTTCAAATCACTCTTTTTTCTGCGAGATACATGCCTTATTCACCCCCCAATAATTTTGTGTGGTGTTTATACTTCCCTTGAATGTATTATATGAATATTATAGTTATATATATTGGTATTTATATAACTATTTTATTATATTTCTTTCATGGGGTTTAAGTTTCAAAATTTACAAAATAGGTATGGTGATTTTTTTTCTCAATTTACCTTCTTTGAGAAACATGGAATGTTATACACATATTTTCTTATATGAGGTGTATAAACTACCTATGAAATATTATAACATGAATTTAATTATTTTAATTATATTTTAAATAACCATATAATTTCATTTTCCTACATGGGAAATATGATCCAAAGTAACCATGTGGTACGAATTTATTGAAATAATACCAATGTTTATCAAGACTATTTATGATAACGTTTTCATTAATGAAATATTATGACCCATATTCCATGAAAAACGTTAAAAATTATTTAAATATGTTTATTATGGATTTATTCATGTTTCCAAACCATTTTTCCTACTCTTTGGTACATATAATAATTGAGAAAATGTTTTTAATAAAATATGACTTGACCTCTACCTTCGATCAGAAATCTAAGTTCCTTCAAAACCATGCCTTTAAAAATGGGATTCCAAGAATATTATAATAATATCATATGATTATTAAAATACAATTTTACATTTTTTTTCCTTTTACCAATGTTTTCAAAGGAATATTCTTGTCACTTTCCAAACGATGCTTTTTTCTATCCTTTATCCATGAAAACTGAATGTTCTTTTTACCAAATATGGTATATGCAGATTTAACAACCGTTAATTATCTAAATCCTTATTTTCATGTTTAAAATATAATTTTTTAAGAAAATTATTTTAAAAGTTATTTTCAAAGAAATTGATTTCAGGATTATTTTATATGTTTCTAAAGAAAAGAAATTTTCCAAATGTTTTCAGGATCCTCTAAAAAATAAAAAGAAAATAGGATTTCAAATGTTTTTAATTAATCATTTATAAGATTTCAAGTTTATTTTAATGAAATTTTTTTTCAAAAGGGTTTAAATTTTTATAATAAATTTTCAAAGGTTAAAGGATAGTTTCTTCAAAGGGTTTTTTTAAAATATCTTTCAAAAATAATTCCCATTAAAGATAATAGTCATTGGTGTCACTCATGACTTTATGTGTAAATGATACAATGTTTCCATTTATATTATTTATCTGAATGGTTTTCATTTTATGGAATGATGTTTAAGAAATCCATTTCTCTTTCTTGGGAAATATTCTTATGTAAACCACTTCTTTTCTTGGGTTATTTGTTGATGTAATGATTATGAAACCAGTTTATTTTCTATAGGGTAAGATATGATTTGTAATTTTTGAATCCCATTTAATTTCATGGGTTATGATATGATTGATTTGATTTTTGGGAACATGTATGTATTATTTCATTATGATATTTTTGATACCTATATCCCCTTTAATGTATTGGGTAATGATTTATATATCACGAGAAATACTAAGATGGTGGTAGTGAACCTTTAATAATAAGATGTCCATGGGAGGGAACCATGACTACCATGATTTTATGGGGATTCAACCTTGACTATTAATATGTCCATGGGAGTGAACCATGACTACCAAGACGGTATGAGTAGTAATCCAATATCATTCTTCACATGTGCATGTACCTCGTACTGTCTATGGATTGTCCTACAGACAACTCTAAAAAAATGACAGAAACATTAATTTGTCCAAATATGACCATTAGAAATTAATTTGAATTAATAAACTTGAAACATATATTTATAACAATTGGTGAGTCATCTTCGGTCTATTGTCTTTGGTTTTATAACATCTATCTAACATCTTCTGTGTGTCAACTTCGGTCTGTCGGACTTCGGTGTGTCAACTTCGGTGTGTCGACTTCGGTATGTCAAACTTTGGTGTGTCGACTTCGGTGTGTCATACTTTGGTCTGTAAAACATTGGTGTGTCGACTTTGGTGTGTGATACTTCGGTCTATCGAACTATGGTGTGTCGACTTCGGTGTGTCATACTTCTCTTTCGGTGTGTTGACTTCGGTTTCGGTGTGTCGACTTTGGTTTCGGTGTTTTAAATTTGGTTTCATTGTGTCGACTTCGGTTTAAGTGTGTCGGCTTCGGTTGCGGTGTGTCGACTTCAGTTTGTTGAACTACGGTTTATCGAACTTACCACCAGTGTCAGGGAGTCTAGAAATCTTGCAAAGTGTCTATCTTACCAGACCAAGTGTTATGAAAAAGTTTATGTATAAATACATATTTAAACATATTTATTCAAGAATATAAGCTATTGACTTATTAATTTATATGTTGTAGTATGACATAATTGATTTACTGAGAGATATTAAACTATCAGGAAAGATTATAATCTGTATAATGACATTATTTATGATTATGAAAACTACAATATAATGGAGGGTCCAACAATCTCCCCCTTTTTGATAATCAAAAATTATGGAATACATAAAAATATATAGAATAATGATAACACAACATAGGTGAATGTAATTTTCCATTACTAATAATGTTTTTCATTGCTAGAAATTTGTTAAAAAAATATCCCCCTAAATATATGCCCTTATTTTCTCCCCCTTTTGGTATTAAAAAAAAGAGAAAAGTAGTAAGGAGAAATAATATAAAAGAATGATATCATAAGAAATTTCACTAAAAGGCATAAAATTACAAGGCAAACAAATAGATCAAATCCATATCAAAAGATACAATCCATCATTAAGGGTTTGGATACAAAGGATCTTTTCTTTTGTCTGAAGGATATAATAGAGAAGGAGAGGGTTTGGGAGTTGCAGAGGAAGGAGGCCTGAGAATAACACCAGGTTGGGCAACACTAGTAGGAATAGTGGTTGCAAGGCAATTCCTTCTCTCTGACAACATATGACTTGGAGACTTCTCAGTAATGATCGGTCGATTCTAAGAAAGAGCATGAGATACAGTCATTGGAGTAGGAGGCCGAGAGGCAGTACCAATTGAAAAAGCTAGAGGGACCACAATAGCATTAGCCTGAACATGCAGATAAGGTTTGATCAAGTTTATAAAGTCATTAATGAGGTGACCACCATATTTCATTTCCTTCTCAAAGTCCTCCTTATTCACCATAAATTTACTCACCAAAGTTGTAAACTCATTCAATTGTAGAACTTTCTTTTTGAATGCTTCTGTGACTGGAGGAATTCAAAGATTTTATGCCAGAAACATGAAACTATTGATGAGGTCATGCTTCGTATAAATATTAGGAAATACTTATTCATCTTTTCCCGAATTTCTTTCTAAGTTGTAGATGATTCATTTGTGCACTGCCTGACCATGTTGTACACAAGATCGGTATTTTGATGTACTTTTTCAAGGGTTTCTTTATCTGAAAAAATCTAGAGTTTTGAATTTCCTCTCTCATCACAGCCTTGAGAGACTCCAAATCCGCAAAAACACTTCTCCCACTCTTGGAACAGGATGGGTCAGTCATCATTTTTTCAAGCTCTTATTTAAACTTTTTAGATCAACACTGACTAGATGAGTTACTAAGTTCCTAATAACTTCTAGAACACCACTAAAAGAGGTCTTGAAGTAAAAGGTTATGGAATTAAACTCATTACTCATCTTTCTTACTTCTTCTCTCATTAAGGTTTTTTGTCTAATAATGGTATTTTCTGTAGTAATAAGACTCAGTTGAATCTCTTGAATCACCATTCATACAATTTTTTCTGCATCAGCATCTGAGATACTTATGGAAGTGGAGGATTCATTTTTGGATCCCAATGAAGTTATCATAGACTCACATAGCTCATTCTTAAAATTTTCCAAGTCAGCCTTAGTGACATAGTAATTGGGCACAGACTAAGCTATAGGTTCTCGAGGTAGAGATTCCACTGGTGGAATAGGAGAAACATATTCTGGGTCAGCATGAACTTTTGGAACAGGTGGAGGAGGCACCCTTACCTCATCTGAGTCATAATCTAAACCGAAACGAATATAGCCTAGATCACTATTCCATTCTCTAGTACAGGTCCAATCTCTTGGCTCAATATCATCAATTCTAACCCTTCTTCCCTGAGGCTCAGGAATAACATCAACTTCTTCATCCTGGTCTCTGGCCATAACAACTTGTCTATGCATAGGAACCAACTCAACTTTAGGTTCTTCCTGAGCTTCAGCTACTTAATCTTCACCATGTACCTCCTCAATTTGAGGAACTAGAACTATATCTTCTTCCTCTTGGCCAGCAAACATAATATCATTCAATTCCTAAATGAGTCTTGGTTTTTAGCATTAAGATGGAGTGGTCTGACCTCATGTTCAACATGTCTATGATCATCAGCCTGTTGATCAGCAAGCTCAATTTCATCACTATCCCCATGAACAGATTCCTCACTGGATCTATCAACCACTTGTTGTCCCACTTTTATAGAGTCAGTCACATGCTCAGCACTTCCTCCATCATCACCATTATCACCATCATCATCATCGTCATCATCAAATTCCTCATCTAATTTTCTAACATAACCTTCAACTCCAGGTACTTCAGTTTCTTCCTCCTCTTCATCACCTAGAATATTTTCTCTTGAAGGCAATTCCATAGGTGGACTAGCAGGTCCAGAAGTCCTATTCTTGGGACTCTCATCAATATCAAGCTCGTTTTTATCATCAAAATGGATCCTTCATCCCTTGACACTTCAGGTTCATTATCCTCGTTAGAATATACTGGAACTTCTCTAGGTTTGAGACCTAGATCAACTGGGTCCTTTGGTCTAGAAGGATGGTCAACTGGATTGAAATTTTCATACAGCCTTTCTTTATCTCCGACCCAACATCTTTTCCAGGGGTTCTAGAATATTTTCATTCTTTTACAAATGTATTCCTGATAAAAAAATCCACTGTTGGCACTTATCACTTCATCTCTATCTTCTACACAATCTAATTTTTTCAACATGGCAGAAATAATCCTTGGATAGTATAAGAAGGTTGCTTTCTTGGATGGCTTAATGAAGTCAAGGATATGCACCATAATATTTCTTCATAGATTCACCTTTATTTAATTTTTTAATAGAAATATCAAGAAGACATCTTGATATTTCACGACAGAGAAATCTCCCTTACTTGGGCAGATTTGATGCTGTAAGATCTTAAAAAGAAATCTCACTTATCCTTCAAATTCATTTGAAACAATCCTTCTGGATTCTTCATTTCTAGTCATCTCCTTCAGAGTATCTTCATAGGAAAAAAAATTTGAGTAAGGAGTAATATTACAGGATAGTCACCATAGACACCTTCATGAAGCACCTCTAAGCATTCAACCCATTCCGAAGACAAAAAAATCACTTCATTTCCATTTATCATAGATTTAATCCTTACTACCTCAGCTTCATCCAATGATATAGTCAAATTTTGATAGAATTCGTGCATAAGATAGGGAAAATAGGGTCTTTCATTGCTGGTGAACCAACTGATCCACCCTTGAGATTAATGTACCTTTAATTGCAATGATTTTCTTGATAGAATCCACTCAGAAGACACTTCCTTTTTAGCTGTAACTACTTGGAATTCTAAGCTCGGTTTCACAGCCCCACTAGTCTCACCTTTCTGAAGCATAGCAGGAGAATATTTTCTAGGTTCTTCCATTGCGTACTTAGTCCTATCCATGAAGAAGATTCTGATTCTAACTATGTTGAGAGGTAGAATTTCAAGAAAGAGTGTGACTAAATGTAGAAGGCTTGGATTTACGATAGAGGAGAAGGTGAAGTTCAGGAAGGATTTTACTAAATATATCATTTAGGGATTGTAAATCATAAAACACAAAATTTAAACATGGCAAGTTAAAAGAGATAAAACAACGTTGTTTCATTTAAAGAATATTGAATATAAAAAATAGTCCTTCAATATATTGGTGTCAAAGAATTGGTTTCAATAAGATCGGTTTCAAAGAAAATCAGTTTCACGAATCAATTTTAGGAAGATCGGTTTCACAATGATCTGTTTTAGAAAGATCGGTTTCACAATGATCGGTTTTAGGAAGATCGGTTTCACAAAGATCGGTTTTAGAAAGATTGGTTTTACAAAGATCGGTTTTACAAAGATCAGTTTTAGAAAGATCAGTTTTACAAAGATTTTTTTTAGAAAGATTTGTTTTACAGTGATCGGTTTCCCAATTATCGGTTTTAGAAAGACTAGTTTTACAATGATCGGTTTTTCAATGATTGGTTTTAGAATGATCATTTTTACAAAGATCGGTTTTAGAAAGATCAGTTTTAGAAAGATCGGTTTTAGAAAGATCAGTTTTACAAAGATTGGTTTTAGAAAGATCTCCTACTGATTTATCATTCCTAGTTCAGGTCTGATGTAATTCATTCTCATAGAATTTAATGGTTTAGTGAATATATTAGCAAGATGACGTTCATTCCCAATAAACTCAAGAGTTATATAACTTTTTTGATAATGATCTCTCAAAATGTGATGTCTTATATCAATATTCTTTTTCTAGATTGAGAAATTTGATTCTTAGAAATATTAATAGAACATTTGTTTTCCAAATTTATGAGGATATGTATGAATTGAAATCCATAGTCTAATAATGTGTGTTTCGTCCACAAAATTTGTGCACAGCAACTACCAGCTACAATGTATTCTGCTTCAGCATTGGATAATGCCACTGAATTTTGGTTTTTACTACACCATGATATTAATGACTTTCCCAAAAAAGTGAAATCTTCTAGAGGTACTCTTTATATCTAATTTACATCCACCAAAATTAGCATCTGAATATCCAACTAAATCAAAAGGTTGTCCTTTAGTATAGAACAATCCTAAATTAGTTGTATACTTGTGGTATTTGAAAATTCATTTAGCACTATTTATGTGTGACTCCTTTAGGATTTCTTGAAATCTCACACACATACACACACTGAACATAATATCCGGCCTATAAGCAGTTAAGTACAGAAAACTCCCAATCATTCTTCTATAAGCAGTTTGTTCAACTGACGTTCCATTTTCATCAAGATATAACTTAGATGTAGAACTCATAGGAGTTTCACTACTCATAATTCTATCAATTCCATATCTTTTCAAAAGATCATTTTTATTATTACATTGATTTAGAATAATACCTTCTTTGTTTTGAAATATTTGAAATGTGAGAAAATATTTAAGTTATACCCATTAAACTCATTTCAAACTCACTTTGCATTATGTTTGAAAAGTCATTACATACAGAATTTTTAAAAGATCCAAAAATAATATCATCTACATATATTTGATCTATTAAACTTCTTTTGAAATTATTTTTATAAATAAAGTGGGATCTGCAAGTCCTTTTGTAAAACCTTTAGAAATAAAAAATTTACTTAATCTTTCATCCCAAGCTCTTGGAGCTTGTTTAAAACCATATAATGCATTTTATAATTTGAACACATGATTTGGTAAATGTGGATTTGTAAAACCTGGGGGTTGTTCAACAAAAACATCCTCAATTATATAACCATTTAGGAATGAACTTTTGACATACATTTGATACCATTTAAAATCCATGTTTGTTTCATATGAAAGTAAGATCCTAATTGTCTCAAGTATAGCTATAGGAGAAAAAGTATATTTATAATAAATTCCTTCTTCTGGATTATATCCTTGTGAAACTAGTATAGCTTTGTTTCAAACAATATTTCCACTTGCATCTACCTTATTTATAAAAACCAATTTGGTTCCAACGGTCAAAGTATCCTTAGGTCTATCTATAAGTTTCCAAAAATTATTTCATTCAAACTGATTAAGTTCTTCTTGCATGGCCATTACCCAAAATTCTCCATTGAAAGAATCATTGAAATTTTTAGGTTCAAGATTTGACAAGAAGGCTTGATGTTCAACCTATTCTCTCAAGGATGATCTGGTTTTTGTTCCTTTATATAAATTTCCAACAACAGCATCTAAGGGATGATTTTTAAGGGTTCTAGTTGGTCTTTAGAAAGTAGGACTTGATATTTCATGTTGGTCAGGTTAATCTGGTTCACTACAGTTAAGTTGAGGAGAAATTTTAGAACTGGATGTTTTCACAGAATCCTTCTCATGATGATTTGTGATTTTATCATTAATTTCTAGATTGGACATATCCTCTGCAATATTCTCTGGTGAAGTATTGGGCTCATGTGAATCCTCTTCATCAAACTTGATGTGTACAGATTCCTCCACACATTTGGTCTTCTTGTTAAAGACTCTATAGGCTTTTCATGATGTAGAATATCCAATAAATATTCCTTCATCACTTTTTGAGGAAAATTTATCTAAATTATCTTTTGTATTTAGGATATAAACATTACATCTAAACACTTTAAAGTAACCTACTTTGGGTTTCCTATTATTCCAAAACTCGTAAGGATTTTTCTTAATAATGGGTCTAATTAAGACTCTGTTTACTATATGGAAATCTGAATTAACAGCTTCATCCCAAAAATAAATGGGTAGATCATATTCATTGAGCATAGTTCGGGAAATTTCTTATAATGTTCTCTTCCTTCTTTCTACCACACCAGCCTGTTGAGTTGTTCTAGGTGCTGAGAATTTATGATTATAGCTATTTTGTGAGTAGAAGGCTTCAAAATATTGATTCCCAAACTCAGATCCATGATCACTTCTTAAGGATTTAACCTTAAGTCTACTGAGTTTTTCTAGAGTCCTATCATACTTGGTAATGTGAGAACATGCTTCACTTTTATGAGCCAAAAAAAAGGTCCAGGTGTACCTATCTAAATCATCTACAAGATCATAAACATAATGCTTCCCATTTATACTCGAAACTCTTGATGGTCCAAACAAGTCCATGTGAAACAACTCGAGAGGTTGAAAAGTAGTTACTTCCTTATTTGGTTTGAATGATATTTTATGTTGCACTCCTTTTTGACAATGATTACATACATTATTTTCTAGACACTCTAATTTGGGTAAATCTCTAAATAAGCAATTTCTAGTTAACTTCCTAAGAGAGTGTATATTACAATGTTCTAGTATTATATGCCATAGCCAAGACTCTTTGTGAAAGGAATTTAGAAAAGAGACATCCTGTGAGGCTAGTGTATCTAAATTTATAGCAGATACATTATCATTTCTAAAAGTAGTGAATACCAATTTATTTTTGGGATCAAAAACATTGCATGAATAATTTTTAAACATAACATTAAATCCATAATCACACAATTGAGATTTGATGAGGAAGTTATACTTCATTCCATCAACATATAATACTTTAGAAATTAAAATAGAGTTTGTGTTACTAATATGGCCTAGGCCGATGATTTTTCCTTTACCATTGTCACCAAATGTTACATGTCCTCCATAAATCTTGATAAGACTTTTAAATCTTGAAAAATATCCCGTCATATGACTTGAACACCCACTGCCCAAGTACCACATATTTTTACAAGAACTCTTTAGGTAGTTTACCTACAAAATAGTTTAACCAAAAAAAGATTTTGGTACCCATAATTGTCTGGGTCCACAAACATTAGTAATAAAATCTTTAGGAACCCACAATTGTCATATGGGTTTCCAATATGCAGAATATAAAGTATTTGAAAAATAACCTTTATTTGTTCATGTGTAATTGGATATAGTAAAAGAATTTGAGGGACTGGAAATTGCAGTACAATTCTGTTTTTTGAAAATAGTAGCATATTTTACAGATTTGGATACAAAATTCAATTTAAATAAATTCCGTTGACCTGGTTGATATCCTAGACCATAAGTATATTTTGGGGAAATCTGTTGTCCTAGAAACTAAGTCAAGGTATCTCTACCGGCAGTAAACTTCTCAAAATCTCTATTTAATTACTCATTTGATAATTTGAGTTCAACATTTTATTTTAATAGCTGGGCACATTTTTCTTTCTCAATATCCAAATCAGATTTGAAATTCGCATTTAAGACATGCTGTCTTTTTAATAATTTATATTTATCCTTGATCTCATTAAAGGTATCCTCAAGAATTCTAAAGTATTCAAATAATCATATTTTGGAATATTTTCATCATTTTTTGATTCACTTTCATTCTTATATTAATAAAAATTATGTACAGGATAATTAAGTGTTACCTCGGATGTTTATGTCATAAAACATAAGTTGGAATTATTGTTTTGTTCACTATCAGAAGCATCAGATCCACTGGATCTATCTTATGAAGAACTCTAAGTAGCATTCATAGCCTTTTTATAACCCTTTCCCTTGTCTTCATGTTTCTTCTTGAATTTCATCTTGGGGCAGTCTGTCATTACATTACCTTTTCGTTGGCACTCATAAAAGATTATTTCATTTGAGTTTTCATTCCATTTTCTATCTTTATTCCATTTTCCTTTACTATCATACTTTCCCTTATAGTTTGACTTCATAAAGAATCTCTTCTTCTGGTAGAATATTTTGAACCTTCTAGCAAGATGATCCACTTCCTCAACATTATCTGAATCTAACTCTTCACTAGTGGAATTGTCTATAGGAACTTGAATCTTTTCTTTATCTTTTCTCTTTGAATTTTAAGTCTTGAATGCTATTAACTTCTTCCTTGGTTCCTTGTCTTCTTCTTGATTTACTTTAAGTTCTTCTTCATACCTCATATTCTTTCCAATTAGTTCCTTCAATGGAATTTTGCCTATGTCACAAGATTCTCACATAGAAACAGAAGCTCCTCTCCATCTTTCTGGTGGGCATCGAAGAAGTCTCATGAATTTTTCCTTGTTGTCCATTAGTTTCCCAAGAAGACTCATGGTGTTCACTATTTCATTGAACCTGAGATACATTTCAGAGATAACTTCATCAGGAATCATTCTAAAATTATCATATATAATATTGTATGTATTTATCCTCATTTATTTAACATTACCTGTTCCTTCGTGAGAGATTGCTAAAGTATCCCAGATTTCATATGCAGTTTTACAGGTAGAAATACGATTAAAATTCTCATCCCCTAGGGCATAGTACAGAGCATTAATTGATTTACAATTATTGTTATTTTCAGATTTAGTAGGTTCATCCCAAGTGCTTCTAGTAGTTTCAGGTATTGTATATTTACATTCAATAGAAGTCCATATTTCAAAGCCAATACTTTCTAGATGTATCTTCATTTTATGTTTCCACATACCAGAGTTAGTTCCATTAGAGAAAGGTGGTCTATTTGTAGAAACCCCTTCTAGTCTATTTTCCATGATAAGGGTTGTAAAAGTACTTCAAAGAGAAAATGATTTAGAAATAACAAAAAATTTAAGATCTTTGAAACACAACAATAATCACAGTTGATACAATTTCAAAAACCAACAGTAACTTTCAAAATCCTCTGATACCAAATGTTGGCCGGAGTAGATGACTCAAGAGGGGGTGAATTCAGTATGTATAAAAATTTCTATTAAAATGATTATTTACAAAATAAAATTCCCCAATAAAAATAAACAAAAAGTCATTTTTTAGTGAATCTATAAAAGTATTGAAGGTTCATCTTTATTCTCATAAGATTGATTAATTCTCAGTTTTACTAACATATCGATTAACAAAATAATTGAAGCAAACCTACTGATTCAAAACAAGTTTAAACACTTGCTAAACTAACTATCAATGTTCAAGTTATTTTAATCGATGAAATATATATCACATAATAAATATAAGATAATCAAAATAGTGGATAAAACAAGAGGTTCAGTCTCAGGCCGAGAATTAGTACTCTCCACATGGTGATCACCTTCCCCCAAAATTTTTATATAAATAAACTTTTGATCCACACACTGGATCGGTGTTCACAATAGGACACCCGACTGTCCATGTCACACTTGACCTCTACCACAATTATTCATTGGAAAAAAAGATAAACAGATCACATGTGATCTCTTCCATAGTTGTTTGTGGGATAAATGTTTATGAAGTGATTGAGTATGAGGATAGTTTGATGTCCTCCAGTTATACTCTGGAGACAGTCTGTGGGATACAAAAAAATATGCACACTACTCAATTAGAGAAGATAAAACACAATAGAGTTAGGAAAGAGAATAGTGTAAAGAATTCTCTGTGTGTTGTGAATTAATTATATGGACTCAATGGATGTTTAGAAAATTGTATTTGAGTCCTCTTCTGGAAGTTCTCTTCAGAATAGAGTATCGAAGTTTCTGTAATCCAGCTTCAAGGAGTGAAAAACTTCATCTCTTCAAGGTCTCAATGTATACTGAGCTTTTCAAATAATGTTGTTTGCTACAATATTCTTTTAATCTCTAGCATTTAGTTCCTCTCTTTTTGTATTCGCAAAGTATGTGTCTCAGCATGTAATACTTCCTGTTCTACTACGCTTTAAAGGAAAATGTAAGGTCCTTTTATACTCCATGATCTTCTAGGTATGAAGATCTTCTCATGTGCATGTACCCCGTACTGTCTACGGATTGTCCTACAGACAACATTAAAAAAATGTCAGAAACATTAATTTTTCCAAATATATCTGTTAGAAATGAATTTGAATCAATAAACTCAAAATAGTTATTTATAAAAATCAGTGATTCATCTTCAGTCTGTTGTCTTCGGTTTGATAACAGTGATATGTCATCTTCAGTGTGTTGACTTTGGTCTGTTGGACTTCGGTGTGTCGAATTCTGTGTGTCAACCTCAGTCTATTGAACTCTAGTGTGTCAACTTCGGTGTGTCATACTTAGGTCTTTCGAACTTCAGTGGGTCGACTTCGGTGTTTCATACTTCAGTCTGTCATACTTTGGTGCATCGACTTCGGTGTGTCATACTTCGTTTTCAATGTGTCAACTTCGGTTTCGGTGTGTCGATATCGGTTTCGGTGTGCCGACTTCGGTTTCTATGTGTCGACTTCGGTTTCAGTGTGTCGACTTCGGTTTCAGTGGGTCGACTTCTGTTTTGGTGTGTTGACTTCGGTTTTTTGAACATCGGTTTGTCGAACTTACCACCAGTGCCAGGGAGTCTAGAAAGATTGGGATGTGTCTGTCTTACCAAACTATGTGTTATGCAAAATTTTATGTATAAATACATTGGTAAACATATTTATTCTAGAATATAAGCGATTGAATTATTAAAGTATATGTTGTTGTATGACATAATTGATTTTCTGAGAGATATTAAACTGGCATGAAAGATTAGAATATGTATATTGATAGTATTAATGATTATAAAAAATAAAATATCATGGAGGGTCCAGCATACTTTTCACTCTTTTATGGGCATTAAGATCTGGAAAATGTGTATTTTAGTGCTTCAAGCAACATTGTTTGTTCTGGAAATCCATTAATTCTAGTAATGGATGAATTAAAAATTTATAAAAGAACTACCAAAGAATGAAATTTTGTTTATTTAAATATATCAACTATTTATATTTCTTTATATTCTTTGTCAGTAAAATATTTAATCAATGTTATGAAAATGATTAAAAAATGATGTCCTAATAAATTAATTTTTTTGAGTCGATTCCCTTTTAAATAATCACATATTTATGAATTTTAGGTCCTTAACTTTTCATTGATCATTGATTTTTTTTTGTTAATAACCTCAATCACTCCCTATAAATATTTACACATTTATTAAAAGTCTATATTTTCACTTTCAACCTATGTTCTACCTTATGTAATCTTAGTTATGAGTTACTTTGGAAAACTATTATGTTTCCATCTTTCCTTTTTAAAGGATGTTTTAGTGTTCATTTTTATGATGTGGTTACTATGAAAGGAAATATCCTTTATTAATCCTTTGATAACCAAGATTATTTTCAAGGGTGGAGTTAATTTTAAGGGGATAGAATGCAAAACCCTACTATTTGGTGAAATATATATTTTTTATTTAATTTAATCATTTTAATATTTTTTATTTCACGCAGCACTGAAAATATTTATTTTATATAAACATAAAGCACTAAGTTTGGCTTGATGTATATGCAATGACAAGTTAATAGTTCACTACATGCAATATAAATTATAGTTTTCTCTATAAAAAACAATGAGGTTATCATATGTTACATTAAATACTGACTTTCTCTGACATCTTTTATAACATGAAAGACCTAGTTTTACCAAACAACACAATATTACAAAAATATAATTGTTTAATATATTATAACCCAAATTATACATTAATTTTGAAAATATGAATATAATTAACTAACTTATGAAAACCTATGGTTTGACAATTATAAAATGAATTAAATAGATACAATGAATCTTAGAACAAATTAAATATAAATGGAATATTTTTATAGAAAAATATTTTTATGCTCACAAAGTTGTTTTATATTAATAAATTAAATTAATTACAATTTTTAAGGGATATTAATATATATATATATATATATTTATATTATTTTCCTTATATTATTTTTTATATTCATCCAATATATTTTTAAGCCGATGATAAGAACAAAGAAAATATTATACATACAAATCAATATTTTTATTAGGGCACTTTTATCGCCATTTTATAGGGAACCTATTTTAAATTTAATTTCATGAAAATTTAAAATTTTATATTTCAAAATAAATTAAATTATTTAAATATAACCATAAAAATTAAGATATGTTTAATTTTTTGAAATTTTTCTATAAATTATAAATTTTTTAATGAATAGTTAAAATTACTAAAATTTAACTCCAAACTGATTTTTCATCGACTCTATTTATAAGGATGGATTATAATTTAAATTGATTTTAAATGTTAATTGGGTTAATTTTTTATAAATTTATCCAATTATAGTCATTTTAATAACTTTCACGTCGAAATTGGTTATAAAAATCTAGCAATCTTTTGAATGTTTTTACTTTTAAAACCCCCATTGTTGTCCTGTCAATGAGATTAAATTTAAATTAATTTATTCAAGTTATGTGGTTTTAATTTGGAAATATGTATTCCTTATTTTTAAATTTAATAATTTATAATGTCCAATATGGTCAACATAGGTTTTGACCCAAAATATTAGTGAAAAAAATAAAATTAATTAGAACAATTAAGGTTAAATTATGTTTAATAAGGGACAAAAACATAACCTCAAGGCCCAAAATGACCTATACAGTTTCCCAAAATCTATTTTATGGAAATATTTCTACCATATCCTCCCTTGGATATAATATTTTCAATTATTGGATCCACCATTACTAAAAAAATGTGGGTGGGGATTCCCTTTTCAATGCTTTATAAGAGTGCCACTCCTTATCCACAATAAAAAGGCCTCCTCTCCTCCCACTATCGAACTCTTCTAAAACCAATTGTTATCAACATAAATCAACCCAAATAGTTCCCAGAAATCTTTCTATTCTTTATTTAATCCCCCCTTTGATCATAAATCCATCCAAGGAAGCCATTTGGTGAAAACCAAAAGGAGTTACCAAAGAAGAGGTAACATCCTTCCTCAAGCTCATTTATTTTATTTTCTTTATCCACCCCAAAAATATACTTATTTAGTTCTCATTAAACAAAAACAATATCATAAATTTATTTATATGTTTTATATAAAGGGTTCGACTTACACTTACACACACCATCATATAATGGGTAAAAATGTAACACCCCAAGAATTCATAGTGTGTTATTTCATCAAAATAATTCAATAACTTGCACTACACGCAACACCGAGTTCAATTACACCATGACTTACCAAACAAGCCGTTCAAAAGAGGTTATGAATAGTATTAACTAAATTTTAAACTTTATATAATCCTTATAATTTTAGAATCCATATTATGAGTTTCTTAGACATAATGTAAGAACAAATTCATTTTCAGTATTGCACTTTTACCAACTTTAATGGTGAACCCTTTTTAAATAAAATATTTTAAACTTTTTGACTAAATGGGGATATCAAAAAAAAAATTAAAATGAAACATTCCAGGCTTCCACGGTACGCTTTCCTTTGAATAATACAGTAGTGTGTGTTGTACGCAACTTCGAGTTCTAACACACACCACAACCAATCAAACTAGCTGTTATGAATAGTAATACCAACTTTTTGAAATTATATATATTTTATATTTCAAACTGGACTTCATTTTTTGATTCGGAATATCGAATTTAGCCTAAGGTGAAATTTTGGTACTTTTCGGATAACTTTAATATTTTGATGAATAGTGAAAATTACTAAATTTTAGTTAAAAACAACTTTTTTAATCAAAATAATTAATAGTGATAAATTATGAATTTGAGTGGTTTTAAAGTATATTTAGAATATATTTTTACCATTTAATATAATGTTTGTCATTTGACATAATTTTACAATTAAACCGAACATAAACAAGTGTCAATCTTTTGATAGTTATTATCTCTTAAAAACATGCTTTTTGTTTTGACAGCAGGAATTAATTTTAAATTAATTTCTGCCACTTCTGTGTTTTGAATTTAGAAAAATGGATTCCATATTTGGAATCAGGATGTTCAAATTGTGTAAATAGGTAACTTTTATTTTTAGACATTTTGAATAATTACTGCGGTAAATATTTTATTTACCATGGTCAAGGGTAAATCTGGTAAATAAGGGTTAAAAAATAATATTATAATAATACTAAATTACCCTAAAACGTGTCCTAGCCTTATTGGTTGATATAGGTTCGGACATAGTCATATTTGGGTAGATTTTGGGACCCCATGGTGCCACTTGTAGGTGATAGGGACACTTTATTTTAATTAAGTTAAAATGAATACAAAAATGACACAAGCATATATCTTTTAGAAAAACAATTTGTACATAGGGTTATATATGTTGGATTTTAGATTATAAATATTCATTATAAATATAAAATTATTTCCTACATAATGATATTTTATTTATAATTTTTATACATTAAATAATTTAATTTATTTATGACACAATGATGATGCAGTAATTACTATAATAGTGAAAAATCAAAATAATTGATATTATAAATACCCAAATAAATATAATATGAAACTTTTAATGAATTAATATAATTTTATTGGATAATATGACATATTAGGATTGATTTAATTAACTTTTTTTGAAGTAATAATTCTGTTATGAGTTTCACAAAAATCAACTATTGAATAGTGCCAAAATTGACATAAAAGAGTTTTTAAAACAAATATTATATTATTAATTGATATTAAATTCCTAAAAATATAAGGATCGGCCAAGAGACCTATATAATGATATGTGTATCATTAATGTACCACTTGGTGGTCTCTTGTATGTATATAGTAAGTTTATTAACAATATAATATAAAAATACAAAGAGACATTGTAAAACTGAAACTAATTAACTAAGAGTTAATACTTAAAGATAAGGTTAATATAAGTACCCAAACCTGTCTAAATTATATTGGTTGAGTTTTTCTCGACCTATACCCACCTTAAACTTTGAATAATCAACTTTTGAGCCATTAGAAACCGAATATGAATTTAATATAAACTAATATTTCTAGCATTTCCAAAGGTGCCCCTCGCCCCTCTTATAAAAAGGGCACTCTTCCTTCGTATTTCTTCACACCTTAAAAACCTTTTGGTTCGGCCAAACTCTGCCCAAATACTCTCCCAACATCCCTAAATACAACCTAGAGGCCTTAGTTTTATCCTAAAGCCACCCTAAGGAGCCCTTTTGATCAAATCAAAAGGACGAACCTGAAGAAGAGGTAATGTTTTCACCACCCCTTTTCAAGTTTCTTTCTTCTTCCACTTCTTCTTTATTTGTTATTACCATTCTAAAATAATAACTCCAGTATCTTATATATACTGTGATGTTATTATAAATATGGTACAACCATATTCAGTATTCTATCCACCCTTTAAATAACATGTCACCATACGTGCGTACGTACGACTTACCGTCTCCACGTCGTGGTGTAATTGTTATTCAATATATTATTATTTGGATGGGTATAATAATGATGTGTAACTCATGTAAATAATAAATATAACATGTTAATGATTCTGTATATATGATATTCCATCCATTTATATATTATTTTAATATCAAAAGAATGATATTGTCACTCGTGCGTACGTACGGACTACCGTCTCCACGAACGCGATGAGATTCATTCTCCATCATATCCATTAAAGTATAATTATCATTTGATGATTTAAAAATGATGATTAAGGACTTGATATCATTCTGGATATGAATAAGATACAACCTATAGATAAGAAAAATGGCTTATGTAACAAAACATATAAAATAATATGAGTAAGTTAACACTCGAAACGACGATAATTAAAAGATATTATTAACAAATCAATGTTAAAAGATCATATATAATATCATATTAATATATATGATTCTTGAATAATTAAATAACAATTATTTCACCATTATACAGGAGGTTAACCTACCCCAACCAAGGAAAAGTACAAGGTAAGGGGTTTTCATCTCACTCCTTATTCCCGTGAGATTCATGCCATATTGCCACCATCAGCTTTTGTGTGGTATATGTACTGCCCATAATTATATTCTTTGTGTAATACACTCTAATTTATGTGTATTTACATATTCATTGTATGATACCTCTTTCATGGGTTGTATGTTTCATAAGTTACCAAATTGGTAAGGGTTACTTCACAATCTCTTCATTATCTGAGGTTGTTTATACGTAATAATCTACTGGGATCTCTTTATCATCCACATCCATGTTTCTTAAAAATGAATTTCAAAACATTTTTACTATTTAATAGAATATGGGTTAAAGTCATTTATACCCTTGTTTGACTTTTTATAAGAGGTTTATAAAGGAATCTTTCCGTCGTTTTCCAAACAAGGTGCTATTTAACCTTTTCGAAAAAATTAAGGTAAGAATGTTTTTTTAACTTATACGGCGGGTGTGGCTATTTTACGCCGTTATAAAATCATTGAAGCTTCCCTTACAATATAATAAGAATATTTTCAAAAAAAATGTTTTATTTCATAAATATAAGACTCCTAAATGATTTCAAAATAGAAAGAGATAATTTTCTAAAATAGTCTTGATTTCATCTATGTCAACATCCTTTGATGGATTTTAAGCTTATTTGAAGTTGATTTATTATGATACCAAACATCCATATTTTATTGAAGGTTTTGTGATATTTTTGACTGTGGATAAGTTATTCTTATGTCACTCATGGTTTTTGTTTAAATTATTGGCATTTCATAAGTTATCTGTAATCCGAATGTTTATGTTATATTTCAACTTTTCATTCAGATGAATGTGTTAGACAAGTATGTTCCGGGTTGGGGACCGGTAAAAGTAAGCCCTCTGGTTTGGTCTCCAGTTATTAGAGGAACTCCATTTTGGTCTCCGGTAATTAGAGGAACTCCGGGTTGGTGTCTGGTTATTAGAGGCACTCCGGGTTGGTGTCCGGTTATTATAGGCACTCCGTGTTGGGTTTCGGTTACAGTTAGCCCCTAGGTCTTGGGATGAGGCCTTGACAAAGAAATTAATGTTCTGCATTATGCATTCCAACATTATGAAAGTGGTTATTGATATTTCATGTGATTATTCGATTAGTAGAATTTCCATGTGAATAAGTAAATGGTATTATTTCATTTTACTTTTTCCATACTATATTGAAGTTCAAGTTTAAAAGGCTTTTTTTATAGTAATGCATTGCCTTAAATGTTTATGATTATTTTTGAATGTTTCGCTATATTTTTTATCCTTACTGGGCATTTGAGCTCACCCCTTTTCTACGTTTTATTTTTCCCAGGATGTGAAGAAGTAAGTTATGAATGACCTGCAGGGATATTATGAGGGGATAATAGTGTGGACTATGAAGACATTATGTTGTTGTAGTAGTTTTTCACTTTATGATGTAATGTAAAACTTATGAATATATCTAGTGTTTCCAAGGCTACTAAACCAATCAGTCTTTCGAGATTTGATCTTTCTTGTGATCATGCCAATGTTATGTAATAATGCACCGACTCTGGGTAACTAGGGTCGGGGCGTTACAGTTGGTATCAGAGGAAGTTTAGTACAAACCTTGGAAGCTAGATTTAGATAAACTCTGATTAGAGCACGTAGACCTAAGATGAACTTTGGGGATTAGTATAGAAGAACTTCCTAGAATTTTGGTATTGTAGAGATTTTGTGAGTTTTCCAAGCAATACATCTCTGTCTGGATACGAGCAGGTAGAGGCGGCTCTGGCACAAATGTACCTAGGGGTAAAACCCGAAAACACCGCTTTGAGCTAAGACTCGAACGGGAACTGGTGCACGACAACGGGCCTTGCTGCACTCTTGGTTACGACACTCCCAGGGGATATGCTTAGGATAACTCTCATTTTCTTTACAAATCATTATGAAGGGTTTATGAGTATATACTTCTTCAAAAGAGACATTTTTATGATTATGGATTATATCCATAAACTATTTAATTTATGTTATCTGTTTCACAAGTTTGGGATTAGGTATTTTTATTCATAAACTAATCTAGTGTATTCCATTGTTTAGAAATGGCGCCTAGTAGAAGGAATGAGAACTCCAGCAATGCACATGATACAAAGATAAAGAAGGATCATATATTTCATGGTCTTATGCCAGAATTTATAAGAGAAATAGTCTCGCATGTGTTATCATCATATGAAGAAATAATATCATGTGTTGATAAGATAAGTAAAGAGTTTACTGAGTCCTATGGATTTGAAGTGAAGCAAGAGAAGAAAAGTATGGAAGAGAGAAAGATGGATAAAGGGAAGAGGAAAAAAATGAATTTTCCCATATGTGATAACTGTGGGAAGAAACACCCTGTAACTTTCCTTAAAGGAATTGGAGTTTGTTATAAGTGTGGAGGAAAAGGGCACAAAGTACGTGACTGCAAGGGTAAGAAAATGGTTTCAAATGTACAATGCTTCATTTCCAAGGAGTTTGGACACTACGCGAACCTATGTCCCAGTCATCAGACTATGCCGTAAATGATTCTATTGGATAATAATCAAGTTATGATACTACCACAGATGAAGAGGAATGATTAGAGTTCTAATTTTGATTATGTCATTTGAGTATTGTATCAACAAAGTACTTGTTATAATAATTATGGAGTATATAAGGATTGTACTGCAGTACTGCTTCATTAAGGACTTGAGATTGTGTGGAACAAGGAAAAGTGACTCAATAGCAGGATAAAGTTTTGGAAAATATATGGTTGAGAGAATGATAAACCATAATATAGTTCTGATACCGAGGTAGTGATTTTGGAATAATACATGATTGATTTGGATAAATTATATTGGATATTCTTGACTACCTTGAAAATGATTAATGATTTGTATATTCCATCATTGTTGGGGTTTAAAACATTTTTGGATGGAAGGAGTATATCTATTATTCTTTAAGGAATAAGGGATCTTGAATGTAATCAATAAGGTTTTATGGTAATTCAGGATGTTGCAGTGTTTTAAAAGAATACATCATAAAGGTGTTCACATGATATTACGTGGAAAAAGGATCTTTATTATTTTTACCTTCCTTATAAATTTTGGACTGAAGTATTTTGGATAGTTCTAGTTTGGATTATTTTTGATTGGCATAAAAGGACATCCCGGAGGTCGGGCGGCAACCCATCGCGTCCGGAAAGGCCACGAGACTTGAACCCACAACCGAAGGGCGACATGGGTGTATCACCTACAACTGGCCCAGGAGATGTCCTGGATTAAATAATGTAGTTTTTATTAAAAGATCTTGTAGATGAATTATAAATTCGTTTAATTTGGAACCCTATAAAAATAGTGTAAATAGAATTTGTTACGTTCTATTATCTTTTAGAGTGAAAGATGAGTTTGTGGTAGAAATTTATTAATGGATAAAACTCTAATTATAAAGTAAGTAAATCGCATTATGATATTAGCCAATCTTATAAATAAATTCCTTAACATTAAGAAAAGGAACTTAGAACAAAAATGTTGTCCTAGATGGTACCTTAAATCATCACTAATTTATGGCTTTGGGATTGTTGGCCTTTTCATAGCCATGTTCTCTACCACTCTCCAACAGATAATTGATGGTTAGATTTTTCTTCCATATCCATATTTTCCTACATGGAACCCTAGTATGTGTTATTTTCGGTAATCTTCATACTTTCCACTCTTTATTTTAAATAGAGGCCTCATTAATTCATTTTTCGATGTGGGATTTCAACTAAGATATTTTGAAACGTCAAAAATGTGCTATCCTAATACCCTATGTTTTGTTGAACCGATGGTATTTCAAATCATCATAGATTGATGAATTTAAGGACCTCATTTTTACACTTGTTTGTGATTGATGACCTCAATCACTACCTATAAATATTTACGTTTTTCCTCCAATTATATGTCTCTAATTTCCAGGAATGTTCTCCTAATCTAGATCATAATTGGGTGGTGACCCTTTGATTTCTCTTTTCCTCATATTAAGACTAAATTTTAGTAACCCCATTTTAGATGTGGGTTTTCCCACAAATATATTTTCTATTTTCAACCTTTTATTTTTGAAGAACAATTTCAAATTGCTAGGACGCAATTTATTGAAGGAGGGGAGAATGTAACACCCCAAGAATTCATAGTGTGTTATTTCTTCAAAATAATTCAATAACTTGCACTACACGCAACACCGAGTTCAATTACACCATGACTTACCAAACAAGCCGTTCAAAAGAGGTTATGAATTGTATTAACTAAATTTTAAACTTTATATAATCCTTATAATTTTAGAATCCATATTATGAGTTTCTTAGACATAATGTAAGAACAAATTCATTTTCAGTATTGCACTTTTACCAACTTTTAATGGTGAATCCTTTTTAAATAAAATATTTTAAACTTTTTGACTAAATGGGGACATAAAAAAATTTTAAAATGAAACATCCCAGGCTTCCACGGTATGCTTTCCTTTAAATAATACAGTAGCGTGTCTTGTACGCAACTTCGAGTTCTAACACACACCACAACCAATCAAACTAGCTGTTATGAATAGTAATACCTAATTTTTGAAATTATATATATTTTATATTTCAAAATGGACTTCATTTTTGGATTCGGAATATCAAATTTATCCTAAGGGGAAATTTTGGTACTTTTCGGATAACTTTAATATTTTGATGAATAGTGAAAATTACTAAATTTTAGTTAAAAACAAATTTTTTAATCAAAATAATTAATAGTGAAAAATTATGAATTTGAGTGGTTTTAAAGTATATTTAGAATATATTTTTACCATTTAATATAATGTTGGTCATTGGACATAATTTTACAATTAAACCAAAGATAAACAAGTGTCAATCTTTTGATAGTTATTATCTCTTAAAAACACGTTTTTTGTTTTGACAGCGGGAATTAATTTTAAATTAATTTCTTCCACTTATGTGTTTTGAATTTAGATAAATGTATTCCATATTTGGAATCAGGATGTTCAAATTGTGTAAATAGGTAACTTTTATTTTTAGACATTTTGAATAATTACTGCGGTAAATATTTTATTTACCATGGTTAAGGGTAAATCCGGTAAATAAGGGTTAAAAAATAATATTATAATAATACTAAATTACCCTAAAACGTGTTCTAGCCTTATTTGTTGATACATGTTCGTACATAGGCATATTAGGGTCGATTTTGGGACCCCATGGTGCTACTTGTAGGTGATAGGGACACTTTATTTTAATTAAGTTAAAATGAATACAAAAATGACACAAGCATATATCCTTTAGAAAAACAATTTGTAAATAGGGTTATATATGTTGGATTTTAGATTATAAATATTCATTAGAAAGGTAAAAATATTTCCTACATAATTATATTTTATTTATAATTTTTAGACATTAAATAATTTAATTTATTTATGACACAATGATGATGCAATAATTACTATAATAGTGAAAAATCAAAATAATTGATATTATAAATACACAAATAAATATAATATGAAACTTTTAATGAATTAAACTAATTTTCTAGGATAATATGACATATTAGGATTGATTTAATTAACGTTTTTATAAGTAATCATTCTGTTATGAGTTTCAAAAAAATCAACTATTGAATAGTGTCAAAATTGACATAAAAGAGTTTTTCAAACAAATATTATATTATTAATTGATATTAAATTCCTAAAAATCTAAGGTTCGGAAAAGAGACTTATATCATGATAGGTGTATCATTAATGGACCACTTGGGGGTCTCTTGGATGTATATGGTTAGTTTATTAACCATATAATATAAAAATACAAAGAGACATTGTAAAAGTGAAACTAATTAACTAAGAGTTAATACTTAAAGATAAGGTTAATATAAGTACCCAAACCTGTCTAAATTCTATTGGTTGAGTTGTTTTAGACCTATACCCACCTTAAAATTTGAATAATAAACTTTGGAGCCATTAGAAACCGAATATGAATTTAATATAAACTAATATTTCTAGCTTTTCCAAAGGTGCCTCTCACTTCTCTTATAAAAAGGGCACTCTTCCTTCCCATTTCTTCACACCTTAAAAACCTTTTGGTTCGGCCAAAATCTGCCCAAATACTCTCCCAACATCCCTCACTACAACCTAGAGGCCTTATTTTGATCCTAAAGTCACCGTAAAGATCCCTTTTTATCAAATCAAAAGGAAGAACCTGAAGAAGAGGTAATGTTTTCACCACCCCTTTTCAAGTTCCTTTCTTCTTCCACTTCTTCTTTCTTTGTTATTACCATTATAAAATAATAACTCCAGTATCTTATATATACTGTGATGTTATTATAAATATGGTACAACCATATTCAGTATTCTATCCACCCTTTAAATAAAATGTCACCATACGTGCGTACGTACGGCTTACCGTCTCCACGTCGTGGTGTAATTGTTATTCAATATATTATTATTTGGATGGGTATAATAATGATGTGTAACTCATGTAAATAATAAATATAACGTATTAATGATTCTGTATATATGATATACCATCCATTTATATATTATTTTAATATCAAAAGAATGATATTGTCACTCGTGCGTACGTACGGACTACCGTCTCCACGAACGAGATGAGATTAATTATCCATCATATACATTAAAGTATAATTATCATTTGATGATTTAAAAATGATGTTTAAGGACTTGATATCATTCTGGATATGAATAATATACAACCTATCGATAACAAACACGTCTTATGTAACAAAACATTTAAAAGAAAATGAGTAAGTTAACACCCGAAACGACGATAATTAAAAGATATTATTAACAAATCAATGTTAAAAGATCATATATGATATCATATTAATATATATGATTCTTGAATAATTTAATAACAATTATTTCACCATTATACAGGAGGTTAACATACCCCAACCAAGAAAAAGTACAAGGTAAGGGGTTTTCATCTCACTCATTATTCCCGTGAGATTCATGCCATATTGCCACCATCACCTTTTGTGTGGTGTATGTACTGCCCATAATTATATTCTTTGTGTAATACACTCTAATTTATGTGTATTTACATATTAATTGTATGATACCTCTTTCATGGGTTGTATGTTTCATAAGTTACTAAATTGGTAAGGGTTATTTCACAATCTCTTCATTATCCGAGGTTGTTTATACGTAATAATCTACTGGGATCTCTTTATCATCCACATCCATGTTTCTTAAAAATGAATTTCAAAACATTTTTAATATTTACTAGTATATGGGTTAAAGTCATTTATACCCTTGTTTGACTTTTTATAAGAGGTTTATAAAGGAATCTTTCCTTCGTTTTCCAAACAAGGTGCTTTTTAACCTTTTCGACAAAATTAAGGTGAGAATGTTTTTTTTAACTTATATGGCGGGTGTGGCTATTTTCTTCCGTTATAAAATCGTCGAAGCTTCTCTTACAAGATAATAAGAATATTTTCAAAAAAAATGTTTTATTTCATAAATATATGACTCCTAAATGATTTCAAAATAGAAAGAGATAATTTTCTAAAATAGTCTTGATTTCATCTATGTCAACATCCTTTGATGGATTTTAAGCTTATTTGAAGTTGATTTATTATGATACAAAACATCCATATTTTATTGAAGGTTTTGTGATATTTTTGACTGTGGATAAGTTATTCTTATGTCACTCATGGTTTTTGTTTAAATTATTGACATTTCATAAGTTATTTGTAATCCGAATGTTTATGTTATATTTCAACCTTTCATTCAGATGAATGTGTTAGACAAGTATGTTCCGGGTTAGGGACCGATAAAAGTAAACCCTCCGGTTTGGTCTCCGGTTATTAGAGGAACTCCGATTTGGTCTCCGGTTATTAGAGGAACTCCGGGTTGGTTTCCGGTTATTAGAGGCACTCCGGGTTGGTTTCCGGTTATTAGAGGCACTCCGGGTTGGGTTCCGGTTACAGTTAGCCCCTAGGTCTTGGGACGAGGCCTTGACAAAGAAATTAAAGTTCAGCATTGTGCATTCCAACATTATGAAAGTGGTTATTGATATTGCATGTGATTATTAGATTAGTAGAATGTCCATGTGAATAAGTAAATGGCATTATTTCATTTTACTTTTTCCATACTATGTTGAAGTTCAAGTTTAAAAGGCTTTTGTTTTAGTAATGCATTGCCTTAAATGTTTATGGTTTTTTTTTAATGTTCCGCTATATTTTTTATGCTTACTGGGAATTTGAGCTCACCCCTTTTATATGTTTTATTTTTTCCAGGATTTGAAGAAGTAAGTTATGAATGACCTGCAGGGATATTATGAGGGGATAATAGTGTGGACTATGAAGACATTATTTTGTTGTAGTAGTTTTTCACTTTATGATGTAATGTAAAACTTAAGAATATATCTAGTGTTTCCAAGGCTACTAAACCAATCGGTCTTTCGAGATTTGATCTTTCTTGTGATCATGACAATGTTATGTAATAATGCACCGACTCTGGGTAACTAGGGTCGGGGCGTTACAAACAAACTTACCATTCATGAATGGAAAACTACCCCCTCACGAAACAACAATTATTAATTTTTCCATTCCCACCAATACATTTTTAGAATTATGATGGAAGTATGTTTATATATGATATAACTTACATATATAATTTAATTATACTTATTTATTTATTTTATAACATGTTTTTTTATTCTTTCCATTATGTGTAAACATGATAACATTGTTTGTGAAAGTGTGGACTACTACCCCCTGAAAGTGATGTGATTCATTCACATGATAAATAGAATGTATAAAAGATTGTTTTAATTATACATATATGACATAAATATTATCTGTATTATATTAATTACCTAGTTAAATTTCTTTAAATATAATACATACCATTTTCTTTATTACCCTTTCAAACACTAATAAAGTGATAACATAATTTGTGGATGTGTGGACAATCGCCTCCTCGACATGATGTGATTAATTTTTAATAAAAATCATTATATATATAATTATAAATGATTAGATAATATTTTATTTATTATATAATGATATTTTTGTAAATATTAATTTTACTTAACTTCTTTCCATAATGATCATTGATAAATAAGAATGTTTCTCATGCGTATATACGACCTACTATCTCTATGATTATAACAATGATTAATTTTTCACATCCATGGTTAATGATTGTTTTTAAAATTATAATTAATTTATAAATGATAATTATTTCATGATTTTTTTGATATGTTTATATAATTACCCCTTTTACCATATTCTTCCAACCAAATTCATTTTTAACACATGAACTGAATTTGGTCAAAACACCCAATATAAAATTAATTGTTTAAGTAGTTCTGTAGAACATGGTAATAAGTGAAGTTAAAGTAATAATATTCTTGAAAAAGGATCTGAATAAAGTAATTATTTAACATCCGTTTATTATTTAGGA
Source organism: Viscum album (assembly GCA_963277665.1). NCBI lineage: Eukaryota > Viridiplantae > Streptophyta > Magnoliopsida > Santalales > Viscaceae > Viscum > Viscum album. The sequence continues at coordinate 488,183,273 of OY728164.1, forward strand.
ATACGAAGACACACGACATGTCGAACTTGTGGTAAGAAAATTACATCTCACTCTTTATTTCCTTGAGATATACTCCTTATTTACCAATCAGTTATTTTGTGTAGTGTATATAATAACCATGAATGTATTATATTCCTCTTGTACTTAAATATATGGTAATTTACATATTAATTTTATAATATTTATATCATGGGTATTAATTTTCAAAAGATACAAAATCGGTAATGTGATTTTTTATCAATTTGTCTATTTTGAGATACATGTCATATTACACACCAAAATTTTTATATGAGTTGTATAAAATAAATTTGACAAGTTATAATGTTAATATAATTCTTTTTATGATGTTTTAAATCTCCAAGTAATTTCATATTCTTACATACGGAATATTATTCAATGTTACAATGTGGTAAGAGTCTGTTGAAACAATATCATCATTTATCAACATTTTATATGATCATGTTTTCATTAATGAAATATTATGACCCATATTTCAAGAAATATCCTAAATTTTATTCTACTATGGTTAGTATTGATGTCATCATGTATTAGTACCATTTTCCCCACTAATGTTTACTTATGAAAATTAATAAAATGTTTTTATGAAAATATGACCTCACCTCTCTCTTAAGTCGGAAATATGTGTTCCTTCAAAAAAATTCTTTCAAAAATGGGATTTCAAAAATATTATACTAAAGTACTATGATAATTAAAATTTATATTCATAATTTTTTTAAAATGTTTTCAAATGAATATTATTTTCATTTTTTTAATGTGGAATTTTTCTAACCCTTTTTCTGTGCAATATGAATGTTCTTTTTACCTCATATGAAATCTATGGATTTACTCACCATTAATTAATTGAATCCCTATTTTCAGGTCTAGAAGCATAATTTATAATCATTTTTTCAATTATATTTTAAAAGAAATTATTTTAATAAGGTTTTCAAGATTCTTTTACAGGTTTTCATAGAAAAATGATTTTTAAAATGTTTTCAAGATCCTATGAAAGTTTTAAAAGGAAAAAGGATTTGAAAATGAGTTCAATGTGTCCTTTATAATTTTTCACGTTTATTTTCTTGAAAATGGTTTTCCAAAGGTTTTATGTTTGAAGAATAATTTGTTAATAGAGAAATTATAATTTCATCATGATATTTTCTTAAAAGATCATTCCCATTTATTTCCCATCTAAGATAACATCTATTCTTTTTACTAATGTCTTTATGGGGAAATGATACATTGTTTCCATTAATTTTCATTCTCTGAATAGTTTATGATTTCTTAAGTGATGTTTTTGAAACAAATTTATTTTAAATGGGTTAGATGGTTATGAACCTCGATTCTTTTCACAATTTATACTTTGATGAAATGGTTATGAAACCTATTTATTTTACACATGTAAATATATGATTACATGTTTAGGAAACCCGTTTTATTTAATGGGTTATGGTATTATTGTTTACAATTTTGTGGAACATGTATCTATACTTACATTATGAGATGGGTGGGGCCTATATCTTCTTCTAATACATTGGTTAAAGTTTTATATCTCATAGGATAGACAAATATTTTATTGGGAGTGAACCCTAACTTAAAATATGTCTACGGAATGAACCGTGACTACCGATATGGTATGGGGAGTGAACCATGACTTCTATGATGACCATGGGAGTGAACCATGAGTACCAAGATAGTATGTGGAGAGAACCAAAGCTATTAAGATGGTCATGGAAGTGAATCCTGACTACCAAGATCATATTGGATGTGAACCCATACCACTAAGATGGACTTTCCGGTGATACCTTGAATATTATGGAAATTATTATATATGCTTATGTTTCTTCCAAAATTCATTATCTTAATCTTATTCTATACTTTTATGGAGCGTGTTCAATATTTCTTTATCATTCATGTCTTCTAAAATACCCAGATTTATTCCATGATTTATGTTTATGGTCTTTGATATGTATGGTGATTTATTCTAATGTTATGATCACATTCTCACAACTATATGCTCATGTTTATGCATACATTTCTCCCTTGTTTCCCCTTACTAGGAAACTGATATCACCCATTTTTTGGTTTCCTTTCTTAGGTTATGAAGATTTATATTAATTATGATTTTTCTAATAATGATTCTAGTCTTAAAAGTACCTCGTGGGAGATAATGTATCTTACTTATGTAAAAATTATTATGTTTCCACATGTAAAAAGGTTCTAAACTAATATGGTCATTGGGAATTTGTTTTTGGTAATTTTTTATTTATTCCTAAAAAGTAATAATATTTCTATGTATGTTATGATTGGTTCATTATACAATGGCCAACTAACCCATATTACTGTTTAAGTGGAAAATTGATTTGAGGTTCTACAACGGTTCTATTTCAAGTAACACCAAATCCCTTAGGTGTATCTGCAGTCTTGATTAGAGATAATAGAAACTAGTACCCCATGAAATTTGACTAATTCATAGATATAGTGTTTTTCAATATCATTTATCATACTTATCTGTCGAATCATAATGAAATGTGAAAAATTCATGTGTCATACCATAATCACCCAAATGAAATCATGCTTATAAAGTTACCATGGAATACATATGAAAAAGTTTATAGTAATGTGATGCCATTTCCATACAGGTAAAGGAAGGGACTATAACATGCTGATATATGTTTGATGTATTTCTTAACTTTTGGATGAGTGATATATCATACGACATATTTAGCAACATTCTTTTTCATAACCAACATCCAAAAATGGTCATTCATTTACTTATACACATTCTTTGTACTCAGTTGTATTACAATGTTTAAGTAAAGATAAAAAAATGTTTTACTCAAGGAATTATGTAGGAAACATATTATAGAATCAAAAGTGAAATGGTAAATTTTCATCACCATTCCAAAAATCAATGGCCCCCACTATTGAAGTCTGTCCTCATTTTAAGACAATTTGGATCTGTTTCCTGAGCCTATTTTACTAAATAAACCATTTTTATAGTAAGGTTGCCTCGAAAGAAATACTTATATTTATACTACTAAATACATTCTATGTTCTTATCACAAATTTCCACTATCAATAATAATTTATCTTTATCATCTCTGACCACATGATTATATGACTTACAACTCAAAGAATCTGCTCTAAAATTTCCATTATCAGGTGTGTAAACCAATTTAAAGTTGAAAATATAATGGTATTACATCTAGAATCAATGCCTCAATTTTATGTTCCACATTGAGATATATGTTCTTCATGATATTTTTGATGTGTGAGAACCATGTATGTTTCCCCAAAGTGGTAGTGATAAAAAATTGGCATTGACCACTATAGATAGTTTTAAATCATGGGTTTGATAGTTTTTCTCATGTATCCTCAGTTTTCATGATACATCAACTATATAGGGATATCCTTGTACAACAACACAATTAATTTGATATCCAAAAGAATCATAAATTACAATATTACCCTAATCAAAATCTTGAAATATTAAGATAAGTACTGAATCATGTTGGGCCTTTTGTTCCCAAAAGGACTTCTGACAATCATAACAACATTTGAATGGAATTAACTTCCTCATAAACATATTTATGGGGAATAGAGTTGTGATAAATAATGGGAAAATATTTAATAATATCCTAGTGCTACCTAAATTATATATATCTTGATGTTGTTCTTCGGTAGTTACTATGAGTTATTGACCTCAATCTGCTTTGGAGTGAACAATATGATTTTTTTATATAGAACGACCAAGTTATAAAAAATATTATATATAAAAGACCCACATTAATAATTTAATATATATATATATAGTGATAGCTTAATTTATAAATAAAAATTTATAAAATACTTTTATGTACATCTTTCATGTGATAATATTGTAAAATGACATCCAGAAATACTATTATGAATAAATCCACGTATCTCTAAAATATCTCATTCACAGATTTCATTAATAATACATGTGAATTATTAAGACCACAAGGAGTGTTATATAAATCATAGTGGTTGTAACATCCAAAAAATTCTCTTTTAATGATATCTTCAATCAGGACCCAATGTTTGTGAACTCTGATTTGAAGTTAATTTTATTGAACCACTATTATCCCTTTAATAGATAAAAAAGGGCATAAATTCATTGAGAATGATATCGATTATTTATTATAACATGATTTATATAATGATAATCAATGAAAAGTTTGATTAATTATTTTGTATTATTAAAAAATTATATTGTAGTGGACTATGATGGTATACATGTTATTATAAAACCCTTTCTTTCCAACTCTTCTAGATAGACCGTTAACTATCACAACCCTATTGAATCCACTAAATATAATGTGAGTGAAATTAGATTCATTTTTTTGGTGTATGTTGATTTAAAATTACACATCCATTATAGTTGGTGAATTAGATAAATTATATTTAAAATCCTTATTGAATCGATCTACAGCATTAGGAAAATTTCTTTGTTCAACTACATCAATGAAACCCTAGGTGATCATTACTAACTAATATGATATGATTTCAACCACCATCCAAATATGTTATATTATTCATGTATTAATATCCCACTCTCCATTAAATAAATATGTAAGTCCTTCAAGATATGAAAAATTCACTTACTGAGTGTTTTAATCAATATGAACCTTGATTTCTACCATCCAATCCATTCCAAAAAAAGAGACCAAATATTTTCATTTCTGAACAAATCGAGTCCTATAAAAATTAAAAAATTTCAATAGTGGAAAAACTAGCTAGAAAATTAAAAACATATCACTCCCATTGCCTAATAGGTGTCCTGATTCACATAACATAAGTCATTATATAAATATAAATTCTCATTCCTTGTATGAAATGCGATAAAATAAACCATGGGAGTCACTAGTGTTAAAAAAAATAAGTATCGAAGAAAAATCAATGGAAGTAGTACCTCAGACCAATAGGGGTATTGTATCCTTGGATGGCATGATTTGATAACTATAAAATGTTTTCTATCTACTATCTCAAATCATTAATTCTTCCTTACTAAGGTAGTTCCTATAACACACTAATATTTTAGAATAAATATTTATATATTTTTTAATGTATTCCTTAGCAGGATTTCAGTAAAAATAAAAACAAAAAGTAATGATGATTGACATATTATATTATATATAATCATGAGATTTTATTATAAGTTATGAAAAAGAGAAATTGAATCATTGAATATTTTAATAAATTATTCCCTTAATCCAAATGTATTTACCAATTCCATATAAAATGGTTACACTATTTGATATATCAAGAATAAAATAATTTAATGTTAGAGTGTCTATTTTTCATGATAGTTTATTTACATATAAATTATATAGCATTATCAATAAGGAACATTTATTTTTTTTAAATATAATTTTATTTAATTAATAATAATTCTAGATTTGGATGTCAATTTAATAGTAATAAAGACAAAATAAGTTCAAGGTAAAATAGATATTTTATAGAATTTTTTAAGTGAAAGACATATTTTTATTTTAATAAAATATAGTAATATCTATTTATTAATTATTATAATATGTAGATTATATATTAGTAGAAGTAAATGAATATTCAACTAATTATTATTACTAAGAAAAGAATTAGAGTAGGTTCATTTTATGCATGCAAAATTAATTTTTCATTAAAATTATATTCATGACGCTTCATTTTATTATTTATAATTAAACATCTTCCAATTAAAGGAATAAAATTTTATAACATGGATTACATATTTTTGAACAAAAATATCTAATTTTTTTACATTGTTAAATTTCATTTTTTTTCATAATGAATAACATTAAAATTAAAAAATCCATAACTATTTTTACGGTTAAATTGTTTTATAAGGGGTTAAACTAAAAGGATATGAGTTAACATAACCTTAAAACATTTAAAAATCCTATTGGTTGAATTTATTTTGGCTCAATTTCATAAAATATTTTAAATTTATCCTAATTAGTTCCACATGACCAGTAAAGTGACTTTATATAATTTTAATGTTCATAATAATTACAAGTGGGTCACTTCCCTGACTTATTCAAGGGCACCTCCTCACCTCTTTTCTTCACTCCTCCTTGAGAAAAATGTCTCATCCAAAATCTAACTAAATATATTATAAACATCCATAGACATTTCCAAAATGTTCTTGTCTTCATAAAAGTCTAACATAAGGTCCCTTAGAAAGTGATATAATAGAGGATAATAAAAAAATATTGAAAACTCATAAACAAGTAATTTTATGTTTACTTATTATTCTAACTACATAAAACCTATAATAATGAATTTGGAATAATTATATTAGGGTAACCAATATAAATATATTTATTCTTTTAATGGAATTCTTCTTTTTTATCTTGATTTATATCTAATGGGAAATGAAAAAATCACTCATGCATATGTCTGGACAACCACCTCTATGAAGGGATGCATTTAGTTTGTCATCACTATCTCCAATGGAGGGTTATATAGACAAATTTAAAGAATTTATATGATAGTTATAGAGTAGTCATGATTTTCATATAATTAATTATTATTTATCTTTCTCTCATTCCAAATATTGAAAAATAGAAACAATACTCATGTGTACGGACAAACTACCATCTTCACAAAGTGATGTAATTATTTTTTCGACACCACCCTAAATGAATAAATTAAAATATATACATATTTAATAAATATGATATTAATTACATTATTTATATTTTGGATAAGGTAAACACATGATAATAGTGTAAGGACCAGAAACATAAAAAACACATGAATGGAAAATAAACATGTTTCAACCAAAATAAGGATTTTAAATAAATAGTTATTAATAAAAGGGTAATTATAAATTATATATAAAGACCTTGAACCCATTATCCTTGAGTTAAGGTTTATATAATTATATTATAACATGATATAAGTGATAATTTCTTGAAGAACCAAATATTTTAGTAGTCAAATTTAACTAGATGCATACTTGTGTCTTGAATTACAATTTAATTCAAAACTTATATCAAACTTTTTATTTGATAATATCATTATTCAATCTATGATATCCTTACAAATAACACCCCAATATTTTTAGGCGATAGATTTTTTTAATTTATTTGATGCATTGTGTGTTACGATAAAACAAGTTATTTTTTCACTATACACAACATCGAAATATATTATAGAATACGCCACATTATTCTTAGCTTGTGTTACACTCCATTTATTGTTATTTTTATAGAATTCATTTAACACAACTTTGATATTAGGTGAAGAAATTTAAACTTTTATTCTACCTTGTAACCTAGTAATTATAATTTTGAGTACAAACAACAGAATTTTGAAAATATACTTTTCACATGTATATATAAAAAATTATTTGGTGAGAAATTAATTATAAATGAAAATTAAACCCTTTTTAAATAAAATGTTTTTTTGAAAAACTATTTGAATAAAAATAAGTGACTTAATGAAATAATAAAATCAATCTTGATGGATTTTAATAATTAAATTTATAATCAATATATCCAATATATTGTTTAAAATTCATATTATATATTTTCTAGACATGATATAAGAACAAATTCATTTTTTCAGATAAATGAAGTAATTTTCAAAAAATGCAGTTTTATCGCCTTTTGATGATGTACCCAATTTAAATATTTTTTTGACACTTTTATCTATTTTATTTCAAAAACTATACTTCTTCTCTGGAAAATTGAAATAAAATTTTACATTATATTTGTTCTTTATATTTTTCTAATAAGTTTCATGTTTTGATGACTAGTAAAAATATACTAAAATTATAATTAAAAAAATATTTTTTCATTGAAATAATTTATATGCTTATGTTATATTATTTAATGGTTTTAAAGTATAAGTAGACTATATTTTTATATTTTAATATAATTTTGGGAATTAGAATACATTTTTCAATGAATTTAGATGTAAAAACATTTCAATATTTTGCATTGTTTTAATTTTTAAAAACCCATATTTCATCCCGACAACGGGATTAGTTTTAAATAAATTACTAAAACTTTTGTGTTTTTAATTTTTATAAATAGATTAAATATTTGTAATTAATGGGTCGAAATTATGTAAATATATTTCTTTTCATTTCTTTCATTATGAATTGTTAATTCAGTAATTTTTATTAATACGTTAAAACGGTTAATTTTTTAATTAAGGGTGAATATAATATTTTAAACTTACTCTCAAACATGTCATTATATAATTTTTTGAGTGAATTTCGACAAAAATAATCCTTGTGTCAAAATGGTACCTTTTGGAACCCACTTTAATTAGATTAGAAATTTTAATATATTTTATTTTAGGAAAAGATATATATTCATTACTCAAAATTTAATAAAATTATCATTTTAAAAAAATATTATGAAAATATTAAATTCAAATTTAAATAAATATTTTAATTCTAAAATGTTTTTCTTTATCATGTAAATTTATTTGTAATTTTTTGGAAATAGATATTACCTTAATGGATTAAACAATGATGATGTTGAAATTATTTAATTAATTGAAAATTTATTAAATAATTTTAATTTATATGATAATAACCATTAAAAAAAATTATAAAATATTATTTTTTGAGTATATCTCGACCATAATTATCCAATGGTATAATTATTGATCATTATAATCCATATGGAAAATATTATAACACTTATAATATTTTATTTAAGGGATGTAAAAGTTGTCACATTCATGTTTTCATAAATATAACATTTTTAATGATGAATTTTATAGGATATATATTTGGATATAAGTATTAGAATAAAATATATAGTATTTATATTCACCATATTATTTTATAATTAAGTTTTACCTAAAAATTATAATATTAAATAATTTCACAAAACATAATTATAAATTATTTTATTAATGGAAATATAAAATTATTATTATTAAAAAAATGAAAATAAATATAATATGGGATGATTAATATATCCAAAAACAATTATTTTTTACCTTTATACCTTAGGGATATTATAAAATTCTTTGTTCTAGGTGAACACATTATCTATATATTTTTAAAAATCCATTAAATGAATAAGGTCAAAACTGACACAATTGATATCTTGTCAAAATAATGTATTTTTAAATAATTTTAAAATAATAAAACATTTTTAAAAATATTTAATAGTTAATATATATTTTAAAATGTTCTAAATATTACATTTTGGTCTTATTTACATTAAATAAGTGAATATTATACCCTTTTAATATTGCAATATTTGTTACCTAAGTAAAAAAATTAAATTGAATAACTAAGTGTTCATTAAAAGGATAATGTTTAAATTGGTAAAAAAACATGACTAAAATTTATTGTATTCTAATAATTCAACCATATATAATCTATTATTCTAAACAAATACATTTTTTCAATTTTTTAGGGGTTTCTATTTTATTATAAATTAATAGTTTTGGATATTCTGAAGGTTCCCCTCACCTCAATCATAAAAGGGCACATACTCCCTCATTTATTTACTTCATATTAAGACATTATTATTAGAAAAACTATACCCATTTCCCACCTATAATAACCTAGTAACATTCTATAGGTTCTGATCTTCTAAAAGTATAAACTCTAGTTCCTCAAGTGGATATATATAAGGATCTCATCGAAGAAATGTTTTTCTCCATTACCGACTCTCTCAAGATCATTTTTTCTTATACATCCTATTCCTTTCTAGTTTAAATTATAAAATTAATAAATCAAATATAATATATATAAATATATGGTATTATTTTTATGGAACAACCATTTTCCACCATTTTTCCATCCAATTTAAAATGAAATCACTACGCATGCGTACGTATGACTTACCATCTTCACATTGTGGTGTAATCTGTTTTCACAACCACCTTAAATAGAAGGGTATAATGATGTAAATAATATATATATATGATTATGATAACATGATATGGAATATGAAAAAAAAATATCATCCTCTTTCATACCATTTTACAATTAGGGGAATGATATCGTTGCTTGTGCATACGTACAGCCTACCGTCTCCACAATGCAATGTGATTCATTCTACATGATCTCCATTAAAGAATGAATTATATAAATGTATAGAATATTTAAATATGATATATATATATTATATTAATATAATTCTGGAAATTATATAACTATAACCTATGAAGAAGAATCATAACTTATTCGACAAAACATGCATAAGAAAATGAAGTAGTTAACAGCCAAAAGAAGCGTAATAATGAAATTTTATTAAATAGGAGATAGTATGATCATATATGATATCATAAATGTATATATTTTTATGTAAAAAGTTAGTAACATTCTTTAATCCATTATACAAGAGTTTTTCATACATACAAAGGATCCTAGATATAATGTAAGAGATAACATGGCAATCTCATTGTTATCCGAAATTGATTGTACATTAGTATTTACTAGGGTATATTTATCATCCATGTAAATGATTTATAAAAAGGTTTTCAAAAAAAATTTAATATTATATTATTGATTTTTAATGTTATTTTTACACATTTTTTCTTTTTACTACATGCTTTGAAAAAATTCTTTCTTTCATTTTCCAAATAAGGTACTTTTTGACTTTTCTGAAAAATGTACGAGAAGAATGTGTTTTAACTTATAGAATATGAATTGATTTTTATTCATTAATAACAAATTATTTCCATGTATCTTTACTTGCATGATTTAATGTTTATTTTCTAATAATATTTTTCTCTTAAAATTACATGTCATTTTTTGAAAAGAAAAAAAAATGAAGAAGAAAGGATATTTTCTTCAATAATTGATTTCAAGGGATATATCAAATTTATTTTCCTTCTGAGGTAAAATTGTTTGATGTTACTTATGTTTTATATGGATATGGTTCATTGTTTCAATTCTTATTATTTACATAAATGGATTGTATTTATGATGGAATGATATTTATCAAACACATTTCTTTTCATGGGTTATGTTATGATAAAATGACGATTATGATGCCCATTTTATTAATTTAGTTATGATTTGATGAATAATTTATATTTTTATGGAAAATGTAAGATTTATTTAATTATGAGATCTGTGGTACCTATATCTCCCTCCAATTAATTGAGTAAGGATGGATAACTCATAAATAATATATGTTATGTGTGAACCTGATTTCGTGTTCCAAATTCTATGTGTGGAACTGGTTTTCATGTCTATAATTTTATTAGTGGACCTTGTTTCCATATCAAAATGTTTATATAAAGGCATAATTTTATTTCCATAATGAGTGAACCTGTTACTATTTATACATGTTCACAAAGTTACAAGTTGATGTGTATGCCATAATTTCATACCTTATGTCAATTTTATGATCTTATGATTATGTTATTTGATTTCACTACGATTCATGTTTACCTTTGATATGAAGGGAATGATATTATAATGTTATGATCATGTTATCATACCATTTATTCCCATATTTATGTTTATATATCACCCTTGTTAACTCTTTCTGATCAGCTGATCCCACCCTTTCTTAAGATTTATTTATTTCATGTTATAAAGAATGGTTTTAGGTAGGAGTACAATATGAGGAAGATCCTTGTGGGAAAAATTTATGATAATTCAGTAGACTATAAGTTCATGTTCAAAATTTCAAAAGTAACTAAATTAATATAGTATTTGGGTGTTTGTTTCCTTAATGTGTTATGTATTCCGAAAAATTAAGGTAATTTCCATATACGTTATGCTCGGGATGTTAGATTTTGTATCAAAGAAAATTTTTACTCATCCTTTGGAAATTAGGATGCAAAAAACCATATTGATATCCCTAGAGATGTTTCCAAAAATATGTCTAGGGATTTCCTAAGGATAAGTCTAATTATATGTTACAATCTTATAATTCTGGTAATTATAATGAAGAAACTAGGATTAAACCTAAGTTATAATATATTTAAATATTATAAGTAATTTCCCATGGTTATGTGATTTTCAACAATGATAAGTTTCACTCACACTTTTCTATAAAGTCACAGTCAACAACTGAAACATGATAAAATATTGTTAAAATGGAATGTTTCAGATGTGGAAAGTATATGAATTATAAAAATCAATTTACTAGGTGGACAAATCTTAAATAGAATCATGAATGTGGTATAAGTATTATTTATACTGCGGATGATATAGAAAATTAATACAACATATGAAAGGTATTGTATTTTCTAACATTATTGTTTATATTATAACTAAGAATCTTTGTTTGATTATGTCTGAGAAACCCTAACAAATTATTCACATTTTAGGGGAGACTAAGTTGATGGATCTTGAGTAATGGATTAATAATAATGTTGGATGATTGAAGTGTAAATGTTTTGTAATTAAAATATTATGTTATAAAAATCATGATATATATAAGTGATTTTAGTAAAATATTTCATTAAGGATTGTAAAGGATATGTGAAATTGTTCTAAATACATAGAAAATTGATTTAAGGGAAAGGTAATATTTTGATTAAGGGTTGGTAACCCTTAAATTGTTAAATATGTGGAGAAAATTGTTTTTATATTTGATATGGATATGTTGGATATGAATAAGTAAATTAGATGATAATGTTTTCCTTCGAAATGATTAAGGATTTTTTTAAAATGTTTTATGTTATCATGAATAAGTTTTACATATTTCTGGACATAATAATAAGTGGCATGCATGTTTTTAATAAGGATATATGGTAACTCTTGTTATTACCACCACTCAAGATAATACATGATGAAGGTGTTCACTAGTTTGGAATGTGAAAAACAAGAGAAACCTTAAAATATATGGGGAATAAACATTAAGCCGTGTTAGTGAATATTTGATAAATAATTATAAACTATGAATCATAAGATAAAGAATAAGTAATAATGAATTATTTGGACTTAAGTAAAAAATAGAAAAAAGAACTATCTCACCATAGGTGGACTTATGCATATTCGATAACTTGTGCTACACGTTTTGTTGTAATAATGATAGATGGAAGGAACTATAATTGTATTTATGAATCACAAGATCTAGTAATGCTTCATGAATGAAAAATTATACTTCATTTGTAGAATAAGTGATGAAGACGAAATTTATCAAGTCATGACCAGTGGAGATATTATACTAAAATAAAATATGTATATCTTCTCATGAAAATTCTTTATCATTAGGAAAAGGGATCATGATATTAAAGTGTATCAAATTGTCATAATTTTTTATGATATCAGTAACCACTTTATGGACTCATTAGATTATGGTTTTGTGATTGTTAACTTTCTCTGGATCACCCACTTTCTTATGATTAGTGACCTTTATTAATCTCTAGGAGTATTTATGTTTTTCCTCCATGCCCAAATCTTCACCTATGTTCTCTTATGTAATGACTTAGTCATTATTTACAGTGGGAAACTATTATTTTACAACAATTCCTTTTTAAAAGGAACTTTAGTCTTATTTTTTACAATGAGGGTTTCAAGGAAATAAACTTTCAAGTATTAGTCCCTTTATAACTTGGATGAATTTAGAGGAAAAAATTCATTCTTGGGGGGTAGAATGTAACACCTCGAGATTTTTATGAGATAGATTTTTTTAATTTCATTGATGTCTTGTGTTCTATGCTTCCCCAAGATAATTTTTCCCTACACCAAACACCAACTTGTCTTGCAGTATACACAACACTATTCTTGGGTAGTGTTAAACAAAATATAAAGATATTTTGATAGAATTCATTTTATGAAATTCGTAGATTATACGAACAACTAAATTCTATTATGATACCTTATAACCTAGTAATTATATTGGTGAGTATGAAAAAAATAATTATGAAAATTTACTTTACATACACACACACACATATATATATATAATACATTAGTGATCTATTAATTATATATGAAAATAAAACCCTTTTTAAATAAATGAAAATGTTTTTCTAAAAAACAATTTGAATACAAATAAATGAGTTTATGAAATAACCAAATCACTCATGATGGATTTTACTAATTGAATATATATGTAATATATTCAATATAATTTTTAAAATTCATATTATATTTTTTCTATAGATGATATAAAACAAATTCAATTTTTCCAATAAGATGTATTTTTTAAAAAATGTTGTTTTACCACCTTTTGATGGTGAACCCATTTTAAATCTATTTTTTCCAACATTTATATATTATATTTAACAAAATAAAATTCTTGTTTGGAATCTGGATACAAAATTTTAATTTGGAGGAATCTTTTATATTTTTCTGATAAGTTTCACGCTTTGAAGAATAGTAAAATTATAATAATCTTTTATTGAAAACAAATTTTTTCACCGAAAATAATTTATATGGTAAAATTAAATTAATTAATGGGTTTAAAGTAAAAATATACTATATTTTTATTGTATAATATAATTTTGTTGATTATCATTAATTTTACCATGAATTTAGATGTAAAAACATATAAATATTTTGTAATGTTTTAGCTTTTAAAAACCTATTTTTCATCCCAACAAAGAGATGGATTTTAAATTAATTACTAAAACTATTCTGTTTTGAATTTTGAAAAAAAATTTATATATATTTTATCAGTGCTTCCAAATTATGAAAAATTTATTTCTCTTATTTTTGGGCATTCTGAATAGTAACTTCAGTAATTTTTATTAATATGGTAAAAAGGTAAATTGAGCTATTAAAGGTAAGTATAATATTATAAAATGACCTTAACACTTGTCCTAATATAATTGGATTAATTATTTTAGACATAAATAATCCTTGGGTAATGATTTTACCCTTGTAAACCACTTTGATTAGATTGGGACATTTAATATATATTATTTAAGGAAAACTTAAATATGTCTTACTCAAATTTTAATAAATTTATCATTTTTTAAATAAGGTTATACAGATGAAAAATTTTAATATAATTACTAATTTAAAATATAATGTATTATTATTTATCATGGTAATTTATTTTTATTTTTTAAAAAATAAATAATTACCCTAAAGGCTTATACCTTGATGATGCAGAAATTATTTAATTGATGAGAAATAAATAAAATAAATTTAATTGAAAATATAATAACTATTAAAAGACAAAAAACGTGATTCAATATTGTTTTTCAAATATATATCGACCATAATCATCCAAGGGTTTTGTTATTGACCATTTGAATCCATATGGAAAATGTTATGACCCTTATAATATTTTATTAAAAGTGATGTTCAAGTTATCGCATTCATGTTTTAATAAATATATTATTTTTAATGTTGGGTTTTGTAGAATATATATTCTACTATAAGTATTATTATAAAATATAGAGTATTTATCTTATTATCTTATTTTATTTTTATTTTTTACCCAATAAATATGAATATTAAATAATTAAACAAAACTGATGTACTAATTATTTTATTAATATAAATATCGAATTAATATTATTAAGAACATTAAAATAAATATCATTTGGTATGATTCATATATCAAATTAATTTTATATATGACCCAGAACCCTTGGGGATATAATAAAATATTGGGATCTAGGTTAAAATATTTTATGGATATTTTAAAAAAATCTATGAAATGAATAGTTTCAAAATTAACACTATTGATATATTGTCAAAATATTGATTTATTAAATTATTTAAAAATCATAAAACGTCTTAAAATTAAATAATAATTAATATATGGTGTAAAATGATTTACATTATTCTTTTATGGTATAATTTACATCAAATAAGTGAATATTTAACCCTTTTAATATTGAAATATTTTTTACCTATGATAAAAATTGAATTGAATAAAATAGATTTAATTAAAAGGAAAATATTTAAATTGACTTAATAAATTGTCAAAAATTTATTGGTTGATGATATTACCACCTCATCTCATCTCATCATCGAAACTAGGTTATTTTGGAGGTTTTTGGATGGGTTTTTAGATTATTAAAATTAATATTTTTTGAAATTACAAAGTTTCCCTTCACTTCAATTATAAAAGGGAACCTCCTCCCTCATTTATTCCCTTAAAAATTAACCTTCATGCACATAAATCAAAAAATAATTTCCCTTATAAAATTTCTTAGTCACATTCTAGAGGTGTCTGTATTTTCAAAATACCATCTATAGTTCCTTTAAAATAGATCTATAGTGAATTCGTCGAAGAAGATGTAATATCATTTACTGAATCTCTCAAGATCATTTCTTCTTCTTCTTCATATTCCTTTAATGTTTAAACTATATGGTTATAAATATATAATAAAATATATAATTACATTTTATTATGGTTATGTACCAATCATATTCCACCTTCTATCCATCCTATGAAAAATGAAATCACCGCAAGTGCGTACGAACGACTTACCATCTCCATGGAATTGGGTAATATGTTTTCACCACCACCTTACATGGATGAGTATAATGATGGAAATAATAAAAATATATTATTTTTATAATGTTATATTTATTCTTTAACAAAAAATATATCATCCACTTCCATATCATAGCACAATTATGGGAATGATATCTTTGCTCGTGTGTACGGATGACCCACCGTCTCCACGATGTGATTCAATTCATTATACATGATACCCAATAAATATTGAACTATATAAATTTATATAATGATTATATATGATATATATTTATATATATGTTATCAAAATCATTATGGAAATTACATAACTATAGGTTATGAATAAGAATCAGAGTTTATTCTTCATAACATGCATATAAAAATGAAGCAGTTAACACCTGAAAGAAGCCTAATAATGAAATATTATTAAATGGGTTTTAATGTGATTATATGTGATATCATAAATCTAAATATGGTTCTATAATAAGTTAATAGAGTTCTTCATTCCATTATAAAGGATTTTCAGATACATACAATTGAGCTCATACCTATGGTAAGGGTTAATTTCATAATCTCATTATTATTCAAGATTGTTATATGTATGTATTTATTAGGGAATATTTGTCATCCATGTCTATTTTTTCTAAAAATGTTTTCATAAAATATTTTACTATTATCCTATGGTTGTTTAAAGTAATTTTTACCCATTTTTGTCTTTTAATACATGGTTATAATGGAATACTTCTTTTGTTTTCCAGACGAGGTACTTTTTATCTTTTCCCCAAAAGTATGAGAAGATATTTTTTAGACTTATTTAGAATAAATGGATTTTTATGCTTTTATATCACCATCTTTCCATTTAGATTCCCTTATAGTATTTCACGGTTATTTTACTATAAATGTTTTTATCTTAAAATTTCACGGTATTTTAAGAAAAGAAAAATGTTTTCGAAGATGAATAGTTATTTTCCTCAAGAATTGTTTTCGAGAGATTTATCAAAATTATTTTCTATAAAAGATAACATTTTATGATGTTAATTATGTATTTCTAAGGATATGGATCATTTTTCCAATTCTTATTCTTTAAATAAATGGTTTATGTTTATTGTAATGACCCAATGTTTTATCAGTAGTAATCACTTCTCATAATCCCACCTTAAATTATAATCACATTGGAAATCAAAATGACATATAATTATACTACATACTTTGTGAACATTAAACATAAATTTTACACTTCTGTGTTTTAAATTTCAAAAATATTATATACACAGTCGCAATAAGTTAGATTTTTGGAGTCTGATAGGAAAAGATTAATTTTTGGTGAATAGTAACCTACCCTTATGAATAGAAACCTACCCTTATGAATATTAATATGACCCTTATGAATAGTAAATCATCTAAAAAATAGTAACCTCACTAATTAATGAATAAATGATAGTTGGACATATTATAAGTGACATATTACCATAGTAAAAGTATTGGAATTATTATAAGTCATAAATAATTAATTATAATTAATCAATTAATCTAAAGGAAAATTTATTTTCCTAAAATGTATTAATAAATAAAAAATTATATTATCTAGTTTTAAGATAATTTTAGATGACCTTATTTAATATTTGAAAGCATTATGAAATTATTTTTAATTTTAAAAACTGTATTTTCCAAATAAATTATGATTTTAATTACAAATTAAATTAATCAAATTTAAAAAATTATTTTTGAAAATTTGTGTTTTTTTTCTATGCATCAAAAAAAATTTGCTGTGAATTTTTAGTATTTTTGTGAAATACTTGATTTTTTATGAATAGTGAAATACTATAATTTACAAAATAAGCTAAATACATTAATTATAGGTTCATGGGTGATTTTATGTTGATGTATGCCCAATTGGTTCAAACTCACCTGACCTCCTTTCTGTATTTATTCATTAAACACTCACTAAATTTTATCTTTAGGGAAATTAATAAACTAATGATTAAAATATATGGAAAACACCCCTCCCTCCAATATAAATACAACCCTTCACACCATCATTTCCTCAAACCATTCAAGCTTCAAGAATTTTCTAAACACTATGAAAAAATCTTTTATATACCCCCCCCCACGTCCAAGTGCTTTTGGTCTCATCAAAAGACCAATACATGGTTACTTAAGGAGGATTCAAGAGGAAATTCCCCTCTATCTCTTTTCCTTTAATTTCCTTTCAATTTCATGTTATTTTTTTAATATCTCAAAACATATCCTTGAAAACATGGTATGTTAACTACATTATCTTAAATATAATGTAATTTAGTCATACTAATGAGATAATATATTATCTAACCCCCTCCTCTTCTTCTTTTTATTTTAGAAAGGAAAACCATTTTCATGAGGTGTTAATTTATCACCATAAAAAAATACAAGTTTCTATTTTCTTTTACCGCCTTAAGATCTGGTCATGGAATAATATTTATGGTTGAAAAAATTATTTTATACGTATTATATACTATTTAATTTCATGTGACAAATATATGTACATATTACTAAATTATTAAACAAAAAAAGTTTGTTGTGGTAAAAAAATCGCCTGAATTAACCCAAACAATCATCATTAAATTTTATCTAATGATTAATTATCATGGTATATACAAAAATTATTTATAAGATTATTTTCAAGTTCTGAAATATCCTAAATAATATATAATTATAATTATGTATATTTATCTACGTTTCAAAGGAACATCCATTCATGAATACAAGTGGATCATTCAAGAAATATATAAAAATAAGCATTCCCGAACTATGAATTTAAACTCTATAAATCATCCAAAGGCCTATAAAAAACTTAATGTAACCATAATAAACTATATTAATGTATAAAATCTTTTTAAATTTCTAATTAATGAATATAATGTCATTATACCATGAAATAAATTGAAGGAATTGTTTAGATACAAGGTAAGGGGAAAATCTCAAACCTAACACTCATACATTGGGGTTTCCTACTTTCAACCCATTTTCAGTATAAATACGACTTAATAATAATTTCTTAATCCTCATATTACCTATTCTGGGATATAAATGTCTTCTAATTGAGTTTATGATAACCCAGATGTTCTTCCCAAATAAATCTTCTTACAAATAAACACCCATTTTACTTCTCAAATATTGTTTCTACTACACTCATCGTTGATTTTCCTACGTTAAGAATGTTAACCCCTTTTTATTTAGGTATCCAAGTGTTTAGGATTGTATTATTTATTATGTGAAACCAAATTCATTCCATGGGTTATTTTAGTTTATATATGTTTTATGTGGCATTTGTGATAAGGAAGATTTCATTTGGTGACGGGTGTGCTGAAAATTATATAACGCTATACCAAAGTTTGAATGTGAAGGGTGTGCCTAGAATTATATAGTACTCCAATGCATTGGTTAAAGTTATTAATCTCATTATTTAAATGTAAATTATATGTGAAAATGATTCTAGAATTGTTTACAACTATGTGTTGTTGTTAACCACTATGACATGAAGCTTAATTTTTTATGAATTTCCACATTCCAAGTCTTTTATTAATGTTTCCTCTCTTAATTATGATCCTATGACCATGTTATGATGGTAATGACTATGCTCATCCCATGTTATGTTGTTTCATGTTCTTTTCTATACTCTTACTTGACTATTAAAATATCCCTTTTTTATGTATATCCTCAGGTGACTACATGGACTAAAAAGTTGTCAAGAGCCAATAAGAAGCTAGAGAATAATGAATTAAATAAATGTTTTGTGTTGTAAATGTTATTTGTAGTCCTAGATTTCCCAAGACACTAAAACTTTGGATCCTCTATGTGTAATGATTCTATGTTTTTTATCACTAAAATTATGTAAAATTATGTAAAATGATGTAAAATTATATAATAAAAGTAGGGTGGCTTTATTTGGTATCAGATGTACGGTTTAATTGATTTGGTAATTATGATTATTGAACCTTATAGAAAACCTATACTATAAGACTATGTAAAATTATGCACATAAAAATATTTTATAAAAATAGGGATCCCATAATATATTCTTTTAGTGTAAATTACACAAATTAATAAGTTATTTATTTATGAATTGTGGACTTAGGTTTTGTTCTAACCTTTTATATGTTAGAAAATGGTGGGAATTAAAAGAAACCAGGCCAACAATCCATGTGAGGGCCAATGTGACAATTTCTCAAAGGACATCCCCCATTCTTTGGAAGGTGGTTTTCAAAACTTCATGGAGATGCTCACACAAATATCTTAGGTCATGAATAATAACTTCAATAATGATAAATGTCCTCCTTCTCCAAAGAGATAGCAACTGGCTATATAATGTTTTATGCGGCAATGAACACCAATGTTTGGTGGATATTATGATCTATTAGTTGTAGAAAAATGGGTCAAATCCTTGGATGGGATCTTTTTTGTGATTCACTATTTTCACAAGGAGAAGGTGACACTATCCATTTATCTTCTGGATGGACAAGCCAATCGATGGTGAAATTTGATTAAGAACACCAAGAAAAGAGACAAAATTGACGATATGGAATGGGAAGACATTAAGATCGTGTATCTTACTAATTATTTCCAAATAACTATATATATGAATATGGAGAGAGAACTCATAGAGCTTAAGAAAAACAAATGAGAATCTTTCACAACCTACAAATCAAATTTCACAAGGCTTTCAAGGTATTCTTAGGGTTTTTTATCAACAATGATAGAAAAATTGATAGATTCATTGGTGGATTAAAACTACACCTTTAAAAGACACTTGATATTTGAGACTTTAGGATTTATGAAGATGCTTTTTAATATGCACTCAAAGTGTATATGGAGTTTGGAGAATGGTCCCAGGGCTACAGTTATAATAAACTAAAGATTGATCTTCAAGATAGAGGATCTAATGATTAATGTGGGAAGAAAACTCAACCTACCCCAAGCCAAAAATTTCGGAAGATACGTTGTGGGAACTACCTTAAAGAGATGAAGAAATTCTTCAAGTCTGGGAAAGAAGGCCATCATGCTCAAGAGTGTCACAAATACATGAGAATAAAGGAAAATGAAGTGGAAGAAAGAATATCACCACCCATGGTTCAATGCTACAACTGTAGGGAGAAAGGGAACTCTGAAAGATAATTAATTAAACCTTGAGTCCTCGAGGGTAATCAACGTCTGAAACCAATAAATCCAAAGGAACAAGGGAAGGCTTATTCCATCACAACTGTGGAAGTGGAGCAAGATAATGAAGTCGTACAAGGTAAAATTCATATTTACTCAATAATGAGAATATTATTATTTGATTTTGGTTCTACGCATTCCTTTACATCTTGAAAGTTTTCTAGAAATATAAAATTAAAGCCCTGAAACATAGAAGTAGTGATATATATAAAAATCCTAATAGGTACAGTCATTGCAACCCAAGTGTTTGAATTTTCTCCTATAGGCGTATGTGAGAATATTCTTCCATAAAATCTCATAATACTACCCTTGGTGAAATTAGACGTTATAATGGGAATGTATTGGCTCACATAATATAGAACACATATCAACTGTCGGGAAAAAGAAATATATTTTAATATTCTAAACTGTCTTATACTCCTCTAAAAATACAAGGAAGATCATGAATCTCCTTTGAAAAATCCTTCAACTTTTTGGGTGTAGATTCCTTGTGAAGTGGAATACCTCGCTCAAATAGTTGATTCAAAGTAAAGTGTCTACCAAGAAGAAATTCCCATCATGAGAGAATATAGTGATATATTTCCTAAAGAGTTTCCCAGACTTCCCCTAGATAGTGTGGTAGATTTCTCCATATAACGCATAACCAGAGCTACTCTAATCTCAAAGTGTCCCTTTAGGATGGCCACTATCGAAATGGAAGAGGTAAAGAAGAAGATACAAGAGAATTTGGAAAAAGGGTTCATAAACCCTAGTGCATTACTTTGAGGTGCACATATATACATTGTAATGAAGAATAATGGAACTATGTGGTGTGTATAGATTATCGGGAACTCAACAAGATCACCTTAATGAACATGTATCCTCTTATAAGGATACATGACTTATTTGATCAGTTAAGAGGTGATCAATACTTCTCAAAGGTGGATCTTCATTCTGGATATCATCAGCTAAAGGTGAATAAGTAAGATATTCAGAAGACTACCTTCTATATAAGGTATGGGCAGTATGAGTTTCTGGTGGTTCCCTTTAGACTTACTAATTCCCCTGATGCCTTCAAGTATTATATGAATAGAGACTTTAAAAATTTCCTCATAAAATATTTGGTAGTGTTTATTGATGATATTCTTATCTATGCCAAGGGCAAGGAGGAACATGTTGAAAATCTAAGGCTTGTGTTGGAGACATTGAGAAAGGAGAATTTGTACCCCCAGTTCAGAATGTGTGACTTTTGGATGAAGCAAGTCACATTCTTGGGACATGTGGTCACAAGTGAGAGGATTTATATGGACCCTTAAAAACAAAGTTAATTTAGGAATGGCTTAAACTCTCTAGTGTCACATAAATCTACAGTTTTCTAGATTAGATGGGTACTATAGACTTTTTTCGATATATTTCTCATGATTTTCAATCAAGCTAACTAATTTAACAATGAAAGGGGAAATTATGTCTAGATAGAGGAATGTGAGGAATGCTTCCAGGAGTTGAAGAGAAGGCTGATCACTGTAGATGTACTCACATTACCAAAGAGTGGAGAAATTTTTGTGATATATAGTGATGCTTCAAAGAAATACTTGAGTTGTGTACTCATGCAAAATGATAATGTGATAGCCTTTTCCTCAAAATAGTTGAATATCCATGAGAAGAATTACCCAATACATGATATTGAGATGGAATCCATGGTTTTTTCCTTGAAAATCTCACGGAACTACCTTTATGGTTAGAAGTGTGACATATACACTGTCCCCAAAATCCTAAAGTATATATTAACACAAATAGATATTAACATGAATCAAAGGATATGGTTATAGCTAATCAAGAACTATGATTTCTCTATTCACTATCATCCTGGAAAGATCAAAAAGGTTTTTGATTCTCTAAGAAGAAGAAGACCTAATACTCTCTCCATGTTCTGAATTGAGAAAGACCCTATATTCTTGGATATGAAAATGATGGATTTGGGAATCATATGGGAAGGGGATACATCTTACCTTGGACAAATGATTGTGCAACCATAAATCCAAGAGATGATTAAGGGGACACCAATGGATGATCTGGAGTTACAAAAAAATGTGAATGCAGTAAATAAAGGGAACCTTCATGAGTTCTATATCAAGGATGATGGTATGATTCGTTTTGGAATGTAGATTTTATGAATTCATCTCTTGGTATAAAGAATAATCTATTGGAAAAATCACATATCTCATGATTCTCTATCAATCATAGTGGCACCAAGATGTATCGATATCTCCTAGAACACTTCTAGGGGGATAGCATGAAGAAGGAGATTGCAGAAAATATATCAATGTGCTTTGTATGAAAGAAAATTAAATAAGAGCGACAAAAGTACAAAGGGACTATGCAACCATTGCCTATACCAATGTGGAAATGGAATAATGACACTATAGACATTGTCACTAGTCTCCCTAAGGTGTCAAAGGGAAATAATGTGACATGGGTTGTTGTTGACCAACTCACCAAGACTGCCAATTAAATCCTTATTTGGGAAGATATATCACTTGAACAACAGGTAATGATATATGTGAAAAAAGTGGTGAGACCTCACGGTGTTGCACCATAGATTTTCTTTGATCGTGGTCCAAGGTTCACATCTAAATTCTAGATAATTCTTCAACATGATTTGATTACTAAAATAAATTTTATCACAGTCTATCACCCCCAAACTGTTGTCCAGTATGAAAGGACTATTGAGATTCTTGAAGACATTATAAGATCATGCTCTTTAGAATTCAAAGGTGGATGGGATCATCTTCTCTTATTGGTAGAGATCTTATACAATAATTGCTTCCACTCGAGTATTCAGATGATTCCATATGAAGCTCTGTATGGAAAGCAATGAAGATCTACAACCTTTTGGGATGAAGTTGGAGAATGAAAGCTACTTGGACTTAATCTTGTGCAAGAGATGAATGAGAAATTTCAAGTTATCTAGAAACATATCAAAGCTGTTCAGAGTCAGAAAAAGATCTATGATGACAACCATTGAAGGGACATGAAGTTCGATTTTGGATATAAATTCTTCCATTGAATATCACCTTGGAAGAGAGTCATGCGGTTTGGAAAGAAATGGATGTTAATCCCAATGTACATTGGCCCCTTTGAGATCCTTGACCGCATAGGAGCCATGGACTATCATCTTTCACTTCCACCAAATATGGATCTGGTTCATGATGTGTTTCACATATCACTCTTATGTAAGTATATTCCAGATCCATCACATATACTGAACCCATTGGTGGTACAACTAGAAGATAATCTATCTTATGAAGAGAAACCAATAAATATTTTGGACAGAAGAGATAAGGTTCTACACAATATCACAACCATCCTTTTCAAAGTTTTGTTGTGGAACCATAAGTATGAAGAGAAACCTTAGGAACCAGAGGAGACAATAAAGGATAATTACCCGCACCTGTTTGTGTAAAATGATATTTTGAGGGAGAAATTTCATAAGGGGGAAGAATGTAATGACCCAAACCTTTATCAAAGGAAATCCATTATTATAATAATTCCGTAAAAGAATAATATTAATAGGAAACACAATGAAATATAATGATACTAAATACTATGTGACCATTAAACATAAATATTTCACTTCTGTGTTTTGAATTTCAAAAAACTAACATACCTAATTACGATCAGTAAAATGTTGGGAGTCCGATAAGAAAAGAATAATTTTTGGTGAATAATAACCAAACCTTATGAATATTAACCAACCCTTATGAATAGAAATATGACCCTAATAAATATTAAATCCCCAAAAATAATAGTTACCGAACACATGAATAAATAAATAAAATTTAGGCATCTTATAACTGAAAATATGACCATAGTAAAAGTATTAGTTTTTTTTAAGTCATAAATAATTTTTTATAATTAAATAATTATTTTAAAATAAAATTTATTTTCATAAAATGTGTTCATAAATTAAAAATTCTATGTCTTCTATTTTTAAGATAATTTTGTAAGGCCTTATTTAATTTTTGAAACCATTATGCAATCGATTTTAATTTTAAAATCTGTATTTTTTCATGTAAATGGTGATTTTAAATAAAAATTATATTAACCATATTTAGATAATTATTTTTGAAAAATGGTGTTCATTTTTGGATTCTATATATCGAAAAATAGTTAGGGTGAATTTTTGGGATTTTTTTGAAATACATGAATTTTGATGGATAGTGAAGTACTATAATTTACAAAATAAGCTAAAAACATTAATTATAGAGTCATAAGTTGTGTTATGCTGATTTAAGCCTAATTAGTTCAAACTCACTAGACCACCTTACTTCATTTATTCATAGAATACCCACTATTTCTTTTCCTGAGGAAAATTAATAAACAAATGATTAAAATATTGGGAAAACACCCCTCCACCCCACTATAAATACCACAATTCAAACCCCCCATTTCCTCAAACCTCTCAAGATTCATGAATTGTATAAAATCTACCCAATAATTTTTCCTAGCCCCTACCCAACATCCATGAGCTTCTGGTCTCATCCAATTACCAATCCAAGGTTCCTTAAGGAGGATTCAAGAGGTAATCCCCCTCTCTCTTTACATTTAATTTACTTTCAATTTCAAGTTCTTTTATTAATCTCCCACGACCTATCCTCATCCACATGGTATGGTAACCAAATTATCTTAAATATAATGTATTATTATGATACTAATGGAATAATATATCATTAAAACCCCCTCTCCTCTTTATTTTATTTTAGAAAGGAAATCGTTGATTGTGACGTGTTAATTTATCACCTACAAGAATGACATGTTTTCATTTTCCTTTACCACCTTCAGATCTATTCATGGAACCCTTTTTATGGGATAATAAGATTATGTTATATGTATTATATCTTATTTATTTTTTTGGAACTATCTTAAGTACATATTACGAAATTATTAAACAAAACAAGTTAGTAGTGGTCAAAACCCCGCCTGAATTGACCCAAACGATCATCATTAAATTATTATCCAATGATTCATTCTCATGTTGTAAAAAAAATTTATTTTATAAGATCATTATAAGTTTTTTAACATCACCAATAAAATATAATTATAATTCTAGATGTTTATCCATGTTTCAAATTAATTTCCATTCATGAATACCAGTGAACCGTTCAAGAAAACTATACAAATGAACATTTTTAAACAATTAATTTCAATACTATAACTGATCCAAACTCACATAAAAGGAATTAATGAAACCATAATTAACCATATTCATGTATAAAATATTCTTTAATTTCAAATTAATGAATATAATTTCATTATACAAGATAATAAAGTGAATTAAGTATTCAGATACAAGGTGTGGGGAAATTCTTGAATCCAACTATCAAACATTGTTTTTCCCTCTTTCTACCCATTTTCAGTATGGATATAACTTAAGAATAATTTCATCATCATCATCATACTTATTCTGGGATATAAATGTTTTCTAATTGAGTTTAGGAAAAATCCAATGTTCATCCAAAATAATTCTTCTTACAGATAAACACCCTCTTTTTACTTCTCAAAGATTGTTTCTTCTGCAGTCATATTTAACTATTATATGTCAAGAATGTTATCTAATCATTATATTGGGAGACAAATTTTTATGAAGTTATTATTGATGATGTGAAACCCATTCTTTTCCATGTGTTATTTATGTTCATATATGTTTTATGTGGCATGTATGATAATGAATATGTTATGTTGTGACGGGTTCACCCAAAATTATATAGCGTAATATGAAAGTTTGATTATGATGGGTGCACCCAAAATTATACAGTTCTCCAATGCATTATCTAACGTGATGAATCTCATGATTTAAATGGATATTATGAGTGAACATGATACTAGAATTTTTCACAACTACGTGTGGTCGTTAACTACTAAGACATGATATTTCATTTTTATTTATTGCCACATTCCAAGTCTTTTCTTAATGTTTCCTCTCGTGATTATGATCATATGCCCATGTTATGATGGAAATTACTTTGATCATCACATGTTATTTTGTTTCATGTTCTTATCTATACTACTATTGGGATTTTAGATCACCACTTTTTGATTTATATCCTCAGGTGACTACATGTTATAAGGAGAGGTCAAGAGCCAATACGAATCTAGAGAAGAAGGAATTAAATTAATGTTTTGTATTGTAAATGTTATTTATAGTCCGAGATTTTCAA
Source organism: Viscum album (assembly GCA_963277665.1). NCBI lineage: Eukaryota > Viridiplantae > Streptophyta > Magnoliopsida > Santalales > Viscaceae > Viscum > Viscum album. The sequence goes on from OY728164.1 coordinate 488,211,009, forward strand.
AGACTCTTAACCTTTGGATCCTCGATGTGTAATGATTGGATGTTCTTTATTACTAAAATGATGTAAATGCGATATAAAAAAAGTAGGGTCACTTTAGTTGGTATCAATGGTATAATTTATTTAATTTGGGAATTATGATTAGTGAACCCTAGAGAAAACCTCTAGTATGAGACTACGTAACATTATGAACACAAGAAGTTTTGATAAACATAGTAATCTTATAAGATATTCTTTTGTGTGTAAATTTCATAGATGAATAAGTAATTTATTCATGACTAGTTGACTTATGTTTGGTTATAACCCTTTTTTGTTTTAGAAAATAGTGGGAACCATGATAAACCTGGACCAAACTCCATGTGAGGTCCAATATAACGATTTCCCAAATGGAATCACCAATGATAGGGGAGGTGGAGTTAAAAACATCATGGAGATGCTTACTAAAATATCTTAGGTTATGAATAATATCTGGAATAATGAGGAACGTTCTCCTTTAGCAAAGAGGGAACAACTGGCTATTGAATGTTTTATATCAAAATGACCACCAATTTTTAGTGGATCTTCAGATATTCTAGTTTCAAAACAATGGTTCAACTCCATGGATAATATCTTTTATCTATTTCATTGTTCTGAGATGGAGAAGGTGACACTTTCTGTTTATCATCTAGCTAGAGAGGCTGATCAATGGTGGACTTTGGTTATGAACACCATTCTAAGAGAAAAAAATTAAAATATTGAATGGGATGAAATTAAGAACAATTTTTTTAATAATTATTTCCCAAGAACTCTTCATACAATGATGGAGAGAGAATTCATAGATCTTAAGATAAAGGAAGAAGAATCTGCCAAAACCTACGAAGTGAATTTCAAAAGGCTTGCAAGGTATGCTTTGGATTTTATTATCAACAATGATTTGAAAAATTAATAGATTGTTTAGTGGATTAAAACTGCACCATAAAGGTCTATCTTAATTAGAGACTTTTCTAGTTATGAATAATTTTTTCAATGTACTCTAAAAATGGAGATGGAGTCTGGAGAATGGTCCAATGGCCCTGGTCATAAGAAACAAAAGATGGAATTTCAAGTAGGATGATCTAATGATAACGTTCGGATGAAAACTCAACCACCCGCATGCCAAAAATGTGGTAAGATACATCGTGGGAAGTTCCTCAAAAGGATGGGGAAATGCTTCAACTGTGGGAAAGAAGGACACCATGCCCAAGCGTATCGAAAATACATGAGAATGAAGAAGAATGTAGTGGAAGAAAAAAGATCACCACCCATGGTCCAATGCAACAACTATAGGGAGAAAAATCACTATGAAAACTAGTGCACTAAACCTCATGTCCTTGAGGGTAATCAACATGTAAACCAATAAATCCAAAGGAATAAAGGGAAGGCTTATGTCACCATTACTGTGGAGGTGGAGCAAGATAACGAACTCATACATGGTACACTTTATTTTCAAATGAGAATGGAAAAGGACTTATTTAATTCTAGTTCTATGCATTCCATTATATCATTCAAGATTGATAGAACTATTGAATCAAATCCTTGAATCCTTGATGTAGAGATATATCCAAAAACACAAAGTAGTGAAATCATTTCAACCCATGTGTTTGACTATTCTCCTATAAGCGTATGTGGAAAGATTCTTCTAGTGAATCTCGTAATACTTCCGTTGGTGGAATTTGACGCTATAATAGGAATAAATTGTCTCTCATTATTTAGAGAACAGATCAACTTTCAATAAAATTAAATATCTTTTCATATTCCGAACTATCCCATGCTCCTCATCAAATGCAAGGAAGATCATGAATCTCCTTTGAAAAATCATTCAACAGTGTGGGTGTTGATTCCCTATGAAGAGGCAACCTTGCACAAATGGTTGAGTCAAAGGAAATTTTCAACCTAGCATAAATATCCATCTTGAGGGAATACAGTGATGTATTTCCTAAAGATTTACTCAGACTTCCCCCAGATCATGTGGTAGAGTTCTCTATAGAACTCATACCCAGAGCTACTCTTATCTAAAAGTTTCCATATAGGATAGATTCTATCGAACTACAAGAGTTAAATAAGCAGCTACAAGATAATTTGGAAAAAGGGTTTATACACCCTAGTGAATCACCTTGGGGTTCACTAGTTCTCTTTGTGAAGAATAATGATGGAACAATGCGGCTATGTATCGATTATCAAGAACTTAACAAGATCCTCATAAAGAAAAAATATCCTCTTCCAAGGATATATGGCTTGTTTAATCAGTTAAGAGGAGCTCAATACTTATCAATGGTTGAACATTATTTGGAATATCATTAGCTAAAGGTAAATAAGGAAGATATTCAGAAGACTAACTTCCATAAAAGCTGTGGGCACTAGGAGTTATTGGTGATGCCCTTTAGACTTACTAATGCCCTTGCAATCTTCATGGATTTGATGAATAGATTTTTTAGAAATTACCTCATCAAATATTTGGTAATTTTTATCGATGATATTCCCATATACTCCAAAATTAAGTAGGAACATGAAGAACATCTAAGACTAGTGTTGGAGACATTGAGAAAGGGGTGGTTGTATGCCATGTTTAGTAACTGTGAATTTTTGATTAATCAAGTCATGTTCTTGGGACATGTGATCACAAGTGAGGGAATTTATGTGGACCCTTCAAAAAATGCGATTAAGGAATGGCCTAGACCCTTTAGTGTCACAAAAATATGTAGTTTTCCTAGATTATCTGGGTACTACTGATATTTTGTGAGAAATTTCTCACAATTTTCAATCCTACTAACTAAGATAACAAGGAAAGGGGTAAAGTATGTCTGGACAGATGAATGTGAGGAAAGCATCAAGGATCTAAAGTGAATTCTAATCACTGTATATGTACTCACATTAATAAATAGTGGAGAATGTTTTGTGATATACAGTGATTCTTCAAATAAATTATTGGGTTGTGTACTCCTAAAAATGATAATGTGGTACCCACGCCTCACGGTAGTTGATGATCTATGAGAATAACTACCTGACACATGATCTAGAGATGGAAGCCATGATTTTTACATTGAAAATCTAGCAACACTACCTTTATGGTGATAAGTATTACATATACACTAACCACAAAAGCCTAAAGTATACATTCAAAAAAAGGGGGATCGAAAAGTTCCAAAAGAAATGGTTAGATCTATTAAAGGACTATTATTGCTCTATTCACTATCATCTTGGAAGGGAAAACATGGTAGCTGATGCTCTGAGTAGAAAAGAATATGCTACTCTATCCATGTTATGGATTGAAAAAGAATCAATATTCTTGGATATGAAAAGGATATATTTGGAAATCATAAGGGAAGGGGATATATCCTTCATTTCTTAAATGATTGTGTAGCCATCAATGCAAGAGATGATTAAGGGGGCACAAAGAGATGATCTGTAGTTACAATGAATGTGGATATGGTAAAAGAATAGAATTTTCACAAGTTCCAAATAAACGATGATGGTGAGATTCAGTTTGGAACACAACTTTGTGAGCCTTCATCACCCAGGATAAAGTAGCTAGTGGACAATGCACATAGCTCAACATTCTCTATCCATCCTGGTAGCAACAACATGTTCCAAGATCTTTGAGAAAACATCTAGTGGGATAACATGTAGAAAACAATTATGGAATATATATCAATATTATTAATATGTCATCATGTTAAATAAGAATGACAAAAGTCCAAAAGGATGAAGTGACCATTTCCTATACCTATGTGGAAATGGTTGAATGTCACTATGAACATTGTCATGGGTCTCTCGAATACGTCAAAGGGAAATAATGTGATATGGGTTGTAGTTGACTGACTCACCAAGACTGCCCATTTTATCACTATTTGGGAAGATCTATAACTTTAACAACTTGAAATTATATATGTAAAGGAATTGGTGAGACTGCATGGTGTTCTACTCTCAATTATCTCTGATCTCAATCCAAGGTTCAGTTCTAAATTCTGGAGAAGTCTTCAACATGCTTTGAGTACTAAATTAAATTTCAGCATGACCTATCACCCCCAAACTGATGGCCATCTAGAAGGACTATTTAGAATATTGAAGACATACTATGATCCTGCTAATTAGAATTCAATGGTGGATGGGATCTTCATCTCCCATTGGTTTATTTCTAATACAACAATAGCTACCACTCGAGTATTAAAATGGCTCTATATAAAGATCTATATGGAAAGGGATGTAGAACTACAACAAGTTGGGATGAAGATGGAGAATGATAGATACTTGTACCTGATCTTGTGCAAGAGACGGTAGAGAAGGTTCAAGTCATCCAAAAACATATCATAGTTTCTCGGAGTCAGAAAAAGAGCTATGTGAACAACGGTTAAAGGGACATGGAATTCACTGTTGGAGATAAATTCTTCCTTCAAATATCATCACGGATGAGAGTCATGAAATTCAGAAAGAAAGGGAAGCTATGGAAAAGGTACCTTTTCCACTTTGAGATCCTTGACCGCATAGGATTCGTAGCCTATCAGCTTGAACTTCTACCCAATATGGCTCAATTTCATGATGTGTTTCATGTATAACTCTTGAGGAAGTACATACCAAATACCTCACATTATTTAACCTAGAGGTGGTAGAGTTAGAAGAATATATCTCTTTTGAGGAGAAACTAAAAAAGACTACAGACTAGATAGATAGGGTTCAACACAATAAGAGAACTCACCTTTACAAAGTGTTGTGGAGGAACCATATGTATAAAGAAGCAACTTGGGAATGAGAGGAGGCGATGAAGGAGAAGTACCCCCACTTGTTTGTGTAAAACAAAAATTTGAGGGAAAAATTTCATAAGGGGGGAAGAATATAATGACTCAATTTTTTTTCAATGGAAATAACTTCTTATAATATTTCCATAAATTATAATCACATTAAGAAACAAAATAAAATATAATGATACTAAATACTATGTGACCATTAAACATAAATTTTCCACTTCTATGTTTTTAAATTTGAAATTATAATATACACAGTTGTGACCAGTAAGATGTTTAGAGTCTGATAGGAAAAGATTAATTTTTGGGGAATAGTAACCAACCCCTATGAATAGTAACCTACACAATGCATAGTAATATTACCCATATGAATAGTAAATCCTCCAAAATAATAGTAACCTCACCCATGAATGTATTAATAAAATTTAGGCATCTTATAAGTGACAATATGACCATAGTAAACATTTGGTATTTTTGTAAGTCATAAATAATTAATTATAATAAAATAATTAATTTAAAAGAAAATTTATTTTATTAAAAGGTATTCATAAATTATAAATTATATGTCTTCTATTTTTAAGATAATTTTATATGGCCACATTTATATTTTGAAATCATTAGTAAATAAGTTTTATTTTTAAAATCTGTATTTTTCAAGTGTGTTATGATTTTAATTAAAAGTTAAATTAATCATATTCAGAACACTATTTTTTAAAAATGGAGTTCATTTTTAGATTTTACAAATCCAAAAATGGTAAGGGTTAATTTTTGGGATTTTTTTAAATACATGAATTTTTTAGTAATAGTGAAATACTATAATTTACAAAATAGGATAAATACATTAATTATAGAGCCATGTGTGATGTTATGATGATGTAATCCCACTTGGTTCAAACTCACTTGACAACTTTACTATATTTATTCATTGAAAAATCATTATTTCTTTTCTTTATGGAAATTAATAGACTAATGATTAAAATATTTTGAAAACACCCCTCCCCTCAACTATAAATACCACCCTTCACTCCCTCATTTACTCACACATCTGAAGATTAAAGACATGTCTAAAATCTTTTCCAAAATCTTCCCTATCATCTCCCAATCTTCCAAGATTTTTTGGTCATATCAAAACACCAATACAAGGTTCCTTAAGGAGGATTCAAGAGGTAATTCCTCTCTCTCTCTTTTCTTTCAATTTCCATTCTATTTATAGTTATTTTCTTAATTTCTCCCCACTTATCCACATCCTCATGGTATGTTAACTCTAGTATCTTAAAAATAATATAATTTTATGAAACTAATAAGATAATATATAATCCACCCCCCTTATCCTATTCTTTTTATTTTAGAATGGATAATATTGTTCATGAGGTGTTCATTTATCACCTTCAAGAATGGTATGTTTTCATTTTTCTTTACCACCTTCAGATCTGGTCATGGATGATTTTTTTTGGTTGAGCCATATTATTTTATATTTATTATATCCTAATTGATATTTTTTAACTATCTTATCTACATATTACTAAATTATTAAACCAAAAAAGTTTTTTGTGTTCAAAAAACTGCCTGAATTAACCCAAATGATTATCATTAAATTATTATCTAATGATTCATTCTCATGGTATATAAATTTTTTATTTATAAGATAATTTAAATCTATGTAACATCTTCAATAACATATAATTTCAATTCTATATTTTTATCCACGTTTCAAATGAACTTCTATTTATGAATACAAGTGAACCGTTCAAGAAAACTATAAAAATGAACATTCCCGAACAATGAATTTAAACTCTATAACTCATGTAAAGTCCCCTAAAAGAACATAATGAAAACATAATGAACCATATTAATGTATAAAAGCGTCTAAAATTGTTAATTAATTAATATAATGTCATTATACATGACCATAAAGTGAAGTAATCATTTAGATACAGGGTAAGGAGAAATTCTTGAACCCAACTCTCATACTTTGGGTTTCCCTCTTTCAACCCATTTTTAGTATGGATAATCCTGAAGAATAATTTCTTCATCGTAATCCTACGTATTCTGGGATATAAATTTTTTCAAATTGAATTTATGGAAAACCCAATGTTCTTCCAAAATAACACTTCTTACAAATAAACATCATCTTTTTACTTCTCAAATATAGTTTCTACTACATTCATCATTGATTTTTCTATGTAAATAATGGTATCCCTTCTTTATTTTGGTAGCCAAATATTTAGGAATATATTATTTATGATTTGAAACCCATCCCTTTCCATCAGTTATTTATTTTCATATATGTTTTATGTTGCATGCATGATAATTATTATGTTTTGTTGTGACGGGTACGCCCAGAATTATATAGTGCAATATGAATGATTGAATGGGTGGGTGATCATGGAATTATATAGCACTCTAACACATTGTTCAAAGTGATAAATCACATGAGATAATGGGAAATTATGTGTGAACATTATCCAAGAATTTCTCACAACTTTGTGTGGTACTTGACCACTAAGATAGGATGTTTCCTTTTTTATGTGTGTCCACATTCCATGTCTTTTCTTAATGTTTCCTCTCATAAATATGATATTACGCCCATGTTATGATGGTAATGACTATGCTCATCAAATGTTATGTTGTTTCTGGTCCTTGTCTATACTTTTACTAGGCTCTTAGATCACCCCTTTTGGACGTATATCCTTAAGTTACTACATACACTAAATAGAGGTCAAGAGACTATAAGAAGCTGGAGAATAAGGAATTAAATAAATGTTTTGTGTTGTAAATGTTATATATGGTCCTGGTTTTACCAAGACACTAATCCTTTGGATCCATTATGTGTAATTTTTTATATTTTTTTTATCACTAAAATGATGTAAAATTAATGTAGAAAAAGTAGGGTTACATTATTTATAATGGAATGATATTTATGAAACTCATTTCTTTTTAGGGGTTATATTATGATAAAATGATATTTATGGTACCTATTTTATTCCTTTTGTTATGATATGATGAATGATTTATGTTTTTGTGGAACATGTGATAATGATTTCATTATACGATGGGTGAGACATATATCTCCCTCCAATACATTGGGTAAGGATGTATAACTCATAAGGTATATATGTTATGTCTGAACCTATTTTCATGTTCACAATTCTATGCATAGACCTAGTTTTCATGTCCATGATTTTATGAGTGTAACTGGTTTCCCTATCCAAATTTATATGAAAGGGTCTTATTTAAAGTCCTTAATGAGTGAACTTGTTAGTTTTTATACATATTCACAAAGTTACAAGTTTATTTGTATGCCACAATTTCATACCTTATTCCAATTTAATGATTTTACGGATTATATTCTATGATTTCCTCATAATTTAATTTTACCTTGGATATGGAGGGAATGACCTTGTAATGTTATTATCATGTTATCATACCCTATATTCTCGTATTTGTGTTCATATATTACCATTTTTTACTATTACTGAGCATCTGAGCTCACCCTTTCTTTTGTGTTCTTTTACCCAGGTAATAAGGAATGGTTTTAGGCAGGATTGCAAAATGGGGATCACCTTTGTGGGAAACATTGAGTATATTTCACTATAATAAATGTTTTTGTTCCATGTATTTAAAGGCAATAAACTTATACATTCTTTGGGAGATTCTTTGTTTCACGTATTAAATATTCCAAAAAATTAATGTAATGCCCATGTACATTATGTTTGGGTTGTTAGATTACATAAAATTCATATTAAACTTCTTATAATCCTTATACAGAAAAATGTGGGTGATATCATATGCTCAGAATAGGGGACACAAATCCTAACATGGTAGAGGAGTACCCACTCGATCTATACATCAATTGTGGAGGACTCATTCCCTTATCTAAAAGGAATTTATTGACTCCATATAGAGAGGGCCTTCCCCCTAGTCCAATTGGGGAGTACATACTCTACCTTCCAATGAGTATGGAAGGCCAACACCCTAACATGGTAGGGGAGCACTATCTAACTTTATGAATATAAAGGGTAACTCGCACCCTAGTCCATCAGGGGAGTAAAATTCCAAAAACAAACTACCCAAAGGTATTGATTATATGAAAATGATGTGGAGAGTACTATTTCAACCCAATTAGATAGGCACAGGAAACCTGAACCCTGAAGATACATGGGAGTACGATTACTAGTGTCTTTCTTTATGAACCACACTAAATCTCCAACATCAACTTAACAAAGCTTCATAAGAGCCTTAATTGATTTACACCACCTTATATCTCATAAGATGTAATAGATTCCACCATAACATTCTATGTAGAAAACCACTTAGGATAGGACACACATAAACCTGAATCTGAGTCCTAATGAAAGAGATTTGGAAGGCAGCAGATCTAAGGAGGATCTCCTAGGAGTACACAACATGCACTAGGGAACACACAGCGTGTGAGCCTACCCAAGAAACAGGATAGGTATCCTATCTACACATTTTACCAACCCATGTATGGTTACACACTGTGTGAAGGTGGCACCCACCATGTCCCACTTCACTCAGCCTCTGGCCATGTTCCACTTCTATACGGACTGGCCAATTGTGTCCCTTACACACCATGTATCCTATACTACAAGGCGCGTTCAGGGTAAACAACCACCTTCCCATGTATTTTTCCAATTTATGTGTATCAGTATTCATGTCTATGTACCTTGGTAATGTGTTAGTACACTTCTATTTAGTTTTACATGACTATCCAAAACTATGTCCCATGGTCACATAGTTTCGGTCACTACACGATGGGTAATCCTGATACACAGCATGTAGTACCAAAATTTAATATTCTCCTAATAGGAAGGGTTTCATGGTTTGTGTCACTAAACTAAACACCATGTATATGGTAGATATAGTTGATAATTACCTACAAAACTCCCCAATTCGTCCTGTTTTTTTCCAAAATTGATAGATCTACATAACAGAGATGAATAACATAAAAATTTGGGCTCTAGAACCTTAAACCAATTCATAACAAAAGAGATCATGACCAAAATTAAAATTTCATATCTATTTGGAAAAATACTGAAGCATTGGATAAATAACAACACCTGAATCATTCCTTTCTTTGGGTATGATGATGATCTGCATAAGAAATAGAGATTGGAAGCACCTTGCTTCGTCGATTTGGCATTGATTCTATTCTTCCCAAAAGGGGAAATGTGGGGGGTGGGTGGGGGGGGGGGGGGTGTGAGTCGCTCCTCCTATGTCGTGCCAACCGAATGTGAGGGGAGGTTGCGTTAGGTTATATCTTTAATTAAATTTTCATTTAATTAATTTATCCCTCCTTATAACACACTGCCACTCAAAATGCTCAGTCACCCAAAACACCCCTGATTGAAACTCTAGGGTAAACACAACATTCATAACTCTACCATAGTCTTAGAAATATGATATGAGAATCAACCTGGGAGTTAAATAAAATTCATGCCAACCTGTGTGTGTGAAAAAATATGTTTAATATTTTTAATATCGCTACACTGAGGCTGCCCTAACCCCGAAATCCCATGAAAACTCAGAACCAAACTCTTAAAATATTCTATGAAATATTCTGAAGTCTTATGGGTTAAAACCATAGTTATTAAAATTTAATAAACCATTTTGGTAATTATAAAATAATTTTTGGAAACATTTTTAGAAATCATTTTTTTATAATAAAAAAGGAATTTTATTCGAATTGAGAAATGAAGTCATCTTTTAAAAAAAGAAAGTTCTATATTATTTTAAGTACCACAGCATGGATATTTTACTATTACATGAAAAAAACCTAAATAAATATATTAAATGGAAATTGAAGAGTTTATTCTAATGATCAAATAATTTCTCCAATGGATATTCAAGAATAAAAAATTCCAATTAAAATAAGACTATGGAATAAATCCTCAAAATAATTGTAATGTTGATGTAATAATTAATCAATGAATAAATTATTTTTATCAAATGAAAGTCCATATAAAACAAATAGAAAATAATATATTTAAAATTATACAGACATAAAATATTAAAATATAAAATAAAATGAATAATTAATTTGAACAAATGAGAAGAAATTGAGTTATGAAATTCTTTACCCTTTTGTAATTTTAAGGTAAAATCACATTTAGATGAAATTTTTAAGATTGAAAATTTTAATGAAATGAAATATTAATAAATTATTATATTTAATTTAAAAGGGTTATCATAAAAAATATATTTAAAAAATTTATGCATATAACATTAAAATAGGTCTCAATGGGGGTAAATTGACACTAAATATCTTACCTTACACTACTATTTGGATGCACTTGTCTTATCGTAATGTATAATGGTTTTAAGAATTTTAATTATTTATAAAATAACAATATTAGTATTTAAAATATAATATATGATCTACTTATAACATTTTACTACTTGTTTGTTTATAATATTTAATTATATTCATTATTTATGCTATTACATTCTTTATTTTCTCATGTATGTTTTGTCATGAATGTTCTAATTATTTTTTAGTTGATATAGATAAATCAAATCCATAAAAATAATAATGATATTAATATCATATTTAATTAGTAGAATAATTTTTAGAATCATTATTTAATGGTGGACATGGAAAATGAATTGCTTTATTTTGTGGAGGTGGTAGGCCGTACATAAGGATGAGTGATGATATCATTCCCTTCATGAGTGAAATGGTAAAAAATAGGATGGAATTTTAATTTTAAATAATATTTACCATATCATATATATCATATATATTCATTAAATTTATCCTTATTACCTTCCATGTAATGAGTTAGTGAAAAATTAATCACATCTCTTCACAAGGCGGTAGTCCACAGTACACATGACTGATATTATCATATTTTAGAAAGCATAGAAAGTAAGATGTTTTATGTAATATTATTATTCCATAAGTGTTATAAAATAATAAATAATATATATATATATATAAATTAAATCCATAATTATATATAATTTATATATGTTTTGATGAAAAAAAGTTACATCCGATCACGAGGTGACAGTCTGCCAGAAACCCAATCCACGATTTCATTCCCCATTTATTATAGGAGAAAATAGGTAAATATTGTTCCATAGTCGTAATAACATTATATTATATTGTACATAATTATTTAATTATATTTTAAGATTTAATACATAATTTATGGTGGAAAATTAAGAATGAAAATTAATGATCTTTGTTAATACAACGACCATATCTAAGAGAAACCTCCTTTTCAACCTCCTATTGAGGTCCCTAAGGGTGAATTTTTTGTAATAAAAAAAGACATATAATTTGTATATGGATGTTTTTAAAATATTTTTTATAGTTTTTGGTTGAGAAAAAATTATGAGAGGTGTGAGTATGTGAAGGGATAGAGTAGCCTTTTATAAGTGGGAGAGAGGGTACACAAGTAATTTTTCAAAAAGAATAAAGTGCACACATGATTTTTAAATTGAAATGGTAAAATGGGTAATTATAAAACCTTATTGGTTATATGGCCATTATATGACCATAAACATGGTTTTGGACAATTTTTAGGTCATTTTACACATTATATTCTTAGTTTATCCCTCCCCCCCCCCCCCATGTAAACTCATTATCACTTTAACTAGGGTAATTAATTTTTAATTATTTTTCTATAAATTGGGGTCAAAAAATAAGTTTATAATAATATATAATAAAAATAATGATTATTCATAATATGTATTAAATTTATTCATATTCATGTCACATATGTGTAAGAATTTAGTTTATTATTAAACCAACATATGTGTTGAAAAATTGGGTTTTCGAAAGAACAAATATTAAAATGTTTACAAAAATTTTATCACAATTCAATATGGAATTGATTCCAATGACATAAATTAGTTAAATTTTAATATAATTGAAATAATTTTAATTTTAAAAATGTTAAAATATATTTTTACTTTGTTAATAATTTAAATTAAATGATAATTTTCATCAAAAATTATGTATCCTTTACTATTCATGAAAAATAGTCTTTGATGAAAATAATAGAAAATTCACCCAGGGAAAATTTATATGTTCATATTTAAAAAAATATGTTAATTATTTGGAATGAATTTTTTAAAATTGGTAATATTTCATTTTAAATTATTTCATGAGGCATGACTAATCAACCTTTTATTGAACTGTCATTTTTAGAAAAACATTTTTTAGTTAAAATTATTCTTATATTATTTATAATAATGTTATAACCAATAAACATTTCATTCATATTTAAACCATTTATGTTTTTTAATTTAGATATTAATTTGGATTAAATAAGTTTTAATGACTTTGTTATAATGGTCATATTTAAGATAACAGTTTTTTAATAGAGTATTGTGTTTCATTTAAACATGGTGTTTCATGCATCGTAAGATATAAAATATATTAAAATTAATTAACAAGAAATAAATCATAATGTATTAGAGTGTGAAATGTTTTAATAATCTTTTTTTATGTCATACATGCAATCGAACAAAATTTTATCATTTTAAAGTCTTAGGGTGTTACATTCTACCCCTTAAATAAATAGTGTCTTTACAATTTAATATTGATCTCTAAAATTAAGGGATTGAAAATTTGAAATATCTTTGCTATAAACCCACATTATAATAAGTGTTAATAAAATATATTTCTAATACGAGAGAAATGTAAGCTCAAAGGTTATATGAAATAACACATAACTAGATTCCCAAGATGGAGAACCTTAGTAGGAGGTGAATATATGAAAATAAGAAAATCACAAATAAATATACAGAGTGACTGAGATCATTGATCACAAAAAAGTGTATTATCAAGGGAATGTTAAGATCCTAAAAACCATAAATAAATTAAGATTTAAAATAAGATTTCATTCAATGGATATAAGGTTATTAGTTTAACTTTTTTTTCAAGATACTTTTTCTGAAAGTTGAGGAATTCCATTACCAATATGATTACGAACATGAGGAAGAACAATTTTACCCTTTGGTTGTTCTTCTATCAATTTCTATTTCTTATCATACTAAATGAAATGAAAATCAAATAATGAATTATTTTTGTCCAAAGAACTAAAATTAACTTTTAATGTCTCATAATATTCATAAAATATTGAAAATTCATTTCTCTTATCGTCACAAAACCAAAATGGTTATCATAAATTACACAATGTATTATATTATTATATAATCCTCAAAAGTAACACCATTGGTTCAATATTAATATTTATCCATAAATTTTTTACGTAAAAACAATTAAAAATTAATCAGACCATCATGTAGGCTAGTGGTAGGAATAGCGCACTTTGCAACCTTTAGTTATGGGGTTGAGTCCTCCAACCATTCCAAATGAGATGGGTTGGAACCCAGGTTTTCGGTTTCCCTTCTTCTAAAATAAAATTAATATAGTACCTATACCATTTTTAAGTGAAATTTCCCATAATTATCTTAACAAAAATGATATGATAAACACTAAATGTCACTAATACAATTAAAATTATTCCTACAAAAATTGAGTGTATTCTTGTTGAAATAACATTTTCACTAAAACATATTATAAAAAAATGAGTGGTATTTCCTAAATTTCTCTCCAATTATCCTTAATATTGGTAAAATCCCATTTTAACAGAATTAAATTGGGGGTTTTTAAGAATTTGAACTTATGATTAATCATAATCTCAAAAACCCATGATGGTATCCATAAATCTTATGTTAATTAAGTCATATATGAACAACTACAAAATTAGGAAATTTATATGGTTTGAAACCATGGAAATAAGACTAAAAACCATGTTTGTAACTTATGGAAATAGTTTGAAGATTTTATATTCCTTATTTACATTGTAATCAAGTCCATATATGACCACGATTTAAATAATGGCATTAGCTAGTCATAGACACAGTTTAACTATGGCTATTGAAGCCTATTGGCATAGTTTAAACTGTGGAATATGATTGATATTTCCACATTTGAAACCGTGGAAAAAACAATATATTTCCACATATTAAATGTGACTATTGAATCATACTACCACAATTTAAACCATGCTAATAGACCATCTTCTGAAATGGTTTAATCTTTAAACATAGTCAGGTATCACCATGGTTCATCAATGTCTATCGAGGCCTACATATATGGTATAAACCATGGATATATACTCCATATTCCATTAAAACTCTTATAAAGGGATCCTTGAACTCATATCCTCCAACTCATATATGTTATAGAAACAAACAACACCACTCTATTTCACACTATTGTGATATTATATCCCTTATAACTTGAAAAGAAAACATTATTTTGGGTGAGGTTCATTTTAAAACTACACACTATAGTGACTCCATGATATTTTTTCCTATGGAATTTATTACACTTCAGCATAGTAGAAGTATATATAGATGTAGTGGCTGGATGATTATATTGAATTATGATATGAGGATGAAGAACTCAAGAAAACACTAAAGGGGCTAAGCTTGGGCTAGAGGATGAAGTAGGTCCAATAAGCTCGCTAAAAATGATAGGATAGATCTGCCAGAATTCTTGAGCTGGAGGGAGTTCTTGAGAAGGAAAAGGTATTGTAGGAGAGGATGTAGATTGGATAGCTATTTCAGTGGTGGGGAAGCTATTACAACAACAATCATACATTGTACGTGTAGATAAGGTCGGAGAAGGTTTATGAAGTCTAGGATAATCTACCCACAATGTTCCATAGACTTTTTGAAATATTCCTTTTATTGTAAAAATATATTAAAGTTATGATTAAACTAAGTAGATCCACCTGATATCTAAAATCATATTTCATTTGAGGAAGTCTTAGATTCTTGACCAAATACTGGAAGTGGTTGGTGAGTTGATTATTTGTTTAAATTATGTTGAAATAGAAATCCACTATCAGGGTTATTTGTTCTTGTACAATGGTAGAACCTTTGGAGTATAATTCAACCGTGTTATATATTTGGTCATAGTTTTTGGTATTTTTAGAGATACTCTCCTGGTCAATTCCTCCCATCATTGTTTGAAGTTCTTCTCTAATCACATTCATGACTATCTCAATATCTAGAGGGTGGGAAACTAGAGCTACTGATCTCAATTCACATTGCACTATATCTCTGAGTTCTAGTCTCAAATAATTCATATAAATATCTGTAGTTTGGGGTTGAGAAGATTCATTTATAGAAACTATATCCTCAAATGTTTTTATCACTCTATCTAAGGATGTCCTGTAATCAATAGTCAATTTTTTGTGGATGAAATGATTTTAGTCACCTCATTTCTCATGCTCTTTTTATTCTTCCCTATAGTTTAAACAACTAAGATCATCCTAGGTTCCACTGGATTAATCACTCTTTCTATCAGAACATAAATATCTCTTTCCCTTAGAGTAGGAACAAGACCATTTTTAGGTTGGGATGAAGATCTAATAAGAGAGATCATATATTACTTAAACATTTCAAAATCTTATTTGGTGAAATAGTCACTTAGTACTGAAGTCACTATATGTTCATGAGTAGAAGAATATGCATCTGAAAGGTTGTCTTAGAAAGAAGAGGTCCCTCGAGTACTCGTCTCCTTTAAAAAACTACACTATCCTTAGCATCTGAATCAAAAAAATCTAAACCGAGATAAGTATTACTAGGATTCTTTTCCCATTCATATACCACTCTAGCATCAAAAGGAGTGAGTGTATCAATTCTCACATTCATAGATTGAGCCTACACCACAATTTGAGCTCTCATTATATCATAAACTACTCTTGGTATAGGGTCTACTTGTGCTTCTACTTCACCATGAACTTCAACTATTTCCCCTTCTTCAGCACCATCTTTAGGAGGATCTACAATCTTTTCTTGATCCATAGTATCAACAGGTTATGTATTTTCACCTCAAACATCATTTGGATGATCTGAAATACTATCACATCCACCACTTTGTTTCTTAACCTCTTCTTATCCATCATTTTCATTTTTATAAATAGATTCTTAATACTATTCTTCACTACCACTACCATTAGCTTCACATCTATTTCCCCTTCCACATTGTCTTCTTTTTATTCTTCGATTTCCTTACCTGAACCATCAAATTGGAATTTATACTCCACACTGCCAGATTTATTAGTCTCATCATCACCATCCTCAGCTAGAATGGGTTTCTTGGAAGGTGGAGATAAAGGTGGAATAATACGTCTAAAAGTCACCCCTTGGTACTTTCACCAATATCAGGTTCACTCCTATCATCTACAGGAGACTCATCTTCTCTACAATTTTCAGTTTCTTCCTCTTTATCAGAATAGAATACATTAGAATTTGGTGGCAGGCCCTAATAAACTAAATTTCTTGTCATAGATGGATGGTCAACATGGAATTATCTTTCAAATTTCCTTACTTAATAAGATACCACTATAAGAAAAAATTGTTTCTTCATCTTCAAATATGCATCTTTTTGGATTTTAGCATGGTAGATATCATTCTTGAGTAAAATGGATAATTTTTCTTGAAATAAGGCTTTATCATATCACTTATTTGGACTATGAAATACCTACACATATTTAACTTATTTAATTTATTTAGAAATTACAAAATTTATACATCTTGATACCTGAGAGAAGAAAATTACTCATTCTTGAGATACAACTGGTGTTGGATGAACTTGACTAAAAATATCATGACCCGTCCTCGGGGCCCGTGCCGTGACTACCCCAAGCTCGCCTTCCATAGGCCAGGTACTGGTGACTAGCACCAAAGGCGAAAATCTTGATAATTGGGAAGGCATTTCCTTTATAAAAGTAAACAAAACACCACAGAGTACAAGTGGAAGTAAAACACTAAGTACAAAAGAAAGTGCTGAAAAGTAAATGGGCCAGAATACAAACCCAATTGAAAGTAAAACTACAACTGAAAGGAAGTACAATAGAAAAAGAAAAACAGCTGGTAGAAAGGAAGCAGCTCATGTGTCGTCCACCTCGGATCCTACCTGAAGGGTAGGTAAAGATAGCGCTGCTCCTGGATCGTCCACCACGGATCCTACCTGAAGGGTAGGTACAGATAGCGCATCTCCTCAATGCTCTCACCTGTCAACCTCATCCGAGTGTCATCTCGCCATGAAATCCACCTCTGAATACTGACTCGTCGTGTAGTCCACCTCCGGGTACTGTCCAGTCCTCGAACACTCGGCCTTCGTCAGCACTGCCCGTCGTCTGCAACAAACACAACGAGGTGCAGGCATAGCCCGTGCAGGGGTGAGTATAACGATACTCAGTAGGGACCCTGAGACCCTCAAGGTCTCACTAAAACCAACAAGGATAACCACAAATATGATCTCAATAGATAACCTCTACTTAGGTATATGCTCATACATATACATATGTAATCAAGTAACCCATCTCAATCATGAGGAAACACAAAGATTATGAAATCAATGGATAACCACTACCCAAGTATACGCCCATACATATACCTAAGTTATCACGTGACCCATCTCAATCATGAGGTAAACACAAACTTCATAGACTCAGCTCAAACCAGGATTTTCATTATCGAAACTGTAACAGCTAAAGAGCCCCATCTCTGGAGTGTACAGTGGTCCTGTCATGACTCCAAGGTATTTCTCACTAACCTAAGACTGCTGAGGTACTCCTCCTGTCGAGTACCGCGGGTCAGCCACCCAAACAAAGTAGTGCTTCCCGCCGGGGTATGCCACACAAACACAGTAGTGCACACCCCCTAGTAGCCTGCAGAGGTACTCTCTGGACGAGTACCGCGGGTCTGCACTGTCACACAGGTAGTGCTCTGTCTGCCATGGGTCTGCACCCAAACAAAGTAGTGCTCTGTCCACTGGGCTAGTCGACTCACTCCAAGTCGAGTCAGTCAAGCAGTCGTCGGGTCTCAGTCGGATACACGATCTCTGTACTCCGCACGCTCGTCTCTGGGAGGGTCCACTCCACGAGCTACAGGTCGATACTCCAAGTATCTAAAAGTCCCATGAAGAGGTATCTCAAAGGACTGTCTCGTCATAGGGGTCTCAACGCAATAGACGGTGCGTCAATCGGACACCCGGTCTGTGAGTTACTAGCCTTTTCATCCTAGGGGCCCGGTTGGTTTCGTGTGCGAACCAACCCGGCTGTATCACAACTCTACCCTAAGCTCTCATAGGGTATACTCATAGGGACTGTTTCTCCACATGATCACCAACGCCGCTGACGGTTCGTCAAACGGACGTCCGGTCAGAAAGATATCAGCTTTTCCGTTCCAGGGGCCCAGTTGGATTTCGGGTACAATCCAACCCAGCCATTATCCAACTACATCCAAACCTCAGGTGAAGTTTTCCAAAAGTTTTGTCTCATCAAGAGAAATTCAACGAGATAGACGGCACGTCAATCGGACGACCGGTCTGTGAGTTATTGACTTTTTCGTTCCAGGGTCCTGGTTGGTTTCATGAGCGAACCAACCCGACCACACTCCGACGGCATCCAAACCTCGAGCAGAGTAATCCAAAAGTCCCGTCTCATCAAGAGGAATTCAAAGAAGTCGACAGCACGCCAATCGGACGTCTAGAGCTCAAGATATAAGCGTTTTCGCTCCGAGGGCCCGGTTGGTTTCATAACCGAACCAACCCGGCCGAACCCCAAAGTTCTTCGAAACCTTGAGTGTAATATACCGAAACAACCGTCTCGATCCATGGATCGCTACGCAACTGACGGTGCATCGATCAGAGGTCCGTACCCCAAGATAAGGGCGAAGGATTGAAAAAGGTCTGAAGTGGGGGGTCTGGGCCCGGCCGACCCGGCCCAACCCCCCTGGGTCGGCCCGAACCGGGTCGTCCCGACCCGGCTGGGCGGGACCCGGCCCGGCCTGGGCACGGCCCGGCCTGGCGGTCCAGCCGGGCGGGTAGGCCCGGCGCGCTGGCCGAGCGGTCGCGCAAGGGGGGACCGCCCCCTGGATGAAACTGCGGCCCCCGTGCGGGGGCCGCACCCTGTCAACGGATGCAGCGTGATGCCGCGTCCTGCTGGTCCCGCACGGCCGTGGGACCAGCCGCGATGGCCCCTTCCCGGAGGCGCCCCGGCGGAGTCTTCCGTGGACCACCGGAGTTGCTCTGGTGGTCCTCCCGGGAGCCGAAGATCTCTGCAGAGGATTCAAAACACCATTGCGGCCCACCTCATCATCGTCCGTCGATCCACACTTCGACAACAAAATGTGGGGTCATCGAATCGCCTCCACGGCCCCGACTCCACCTGCGGTTTAGTTCGGCCTCAACGGCGCGGCGCGACGGCTCCGTGCTTCTTTGTCGCATTCTTTCTCGTTTCCGCGCGCTGCAACGGCATCGCGCTGTCTTTCACATGCTGCAACAAATTCAAACAAACAAGGGGGGGGAGGGTCGGCCGTGTTCATGCGGTCCGACCTCCTCCCGTTAGTATGATAACAGGTGGCCAAAATGAAACCATGAAAGGCGACAGATGAGATCATGATCAACAATAAATAAAACCCCCACAACATTCTGCAATAAATTATTCCCAACCCGCAAGAAAAAAATGTTCGCAGATCAACTAGATAATAAGTTGATCTGTGTTCTTTGTTTTTCTTTAGAATGAAAGAATCAAGGGAATAAAATTGTTCTCAAAATAATAATTCTCTACCTCAAGCGTTGTCGTCGAACGAGAGTTCATCACGGAAAGGGACGTCGCAGAAGAAGACGTTGCGGAAGGGGGATCGTCGCGTCGCGGATGGAGCGTCGCAGAAGAAGTGTCAATGATTTCCAAGGATTTGGCATTCTTCGTCGGAGATTGGTGCGTTCTTCGCGATCTTCGCGTTCTTCGCCGAAGAAGAACGCTTTCCTCCAAATCCTCTCCACGCAACAAGTTCCAACAGAAATAGAATAAGAAAAGTCTTATTTTATTAACACACAAGTCAACCTTTGAAATTAAAAAAGAAACAATCAATTAATTGAGGAGTTTAAAACCGCCCAATTTATAGAGGCGTTTATTAAAAAGTTTAAACGCAATATTTGACTTCGTTTAATAGGGGGTGAGGGTGCATTACTTAAGAAGAAAAGAAACGGTGGGGCTCATGTGGGCCCCACCTCACAAATATCCTACCAAGTGGGTAGGATATTGTGCGTTCCACCTCATCCGCATAACTTAGCTTAAGTATCTGTAAGTGAAATAAAATAAAGTGCCGCACCACTTTTATTTTATTTCTTAACTTAACCCCAAAAAAATAAAAACCACACCCGAGCAAACGCAACTCCGGAAAAAGTGTTTCTAAGAAATTATCGGTGTTTCCGTTCCATCGGTGCCCTCAGAATTTGATTCCAAGCACCGGTTCAAAAGATAGAAAAACCCGCTCGTTCGTTCACTGAACGTACCCAAGCTAAACATCGGAAATTAATTCTGGGCACACCAGGCCTCGGAATCAGGTGCCATCAGAAACTGTGTTCATGTAAAATTCCAAAGAAAATTTAGGAAAAAAAATTTCCCTTGAGTTTTAAGGGTCTTTACATTACTCCCACCTCGGGGCTTTACGTCCTCGTAAAGCTTTAACACAGACTAAGGATACAAAAGAGGTACTGAGCACGCATCTGAGCCTTCCGATCCCATGTACTTACCTGGAGGTTCCCGTGCTGCCAAAGAAAGTGCACAAGAGGAATCGACCGTCCTCATAAGACCACCCCTGTCGATCCTCGATCCCTACTATAGTCTCTGTGTAATTCTCCCTGTCATCGACGTCCAACCCCCTGAGGTTGATGATGTGTGAAGGATCATGCACGTATCTCCTCATTTGAGATACGTTGAAATCATCATGCACCAGGTGCAACTGAGGTGGATGGGTCAAGCGGTAAACCACCATACCTACCTAGCTAAGGACCTAAGAAGGTCCGCTGGACCTCGGAGATAACTTGCCACCTTGTCCACATCTCCGTAAACCTCATCGAGGTGAGACCCATATAGGGACGTGATCGTCATCCACGAACTCTAGAGGTCTCCAATTCCTGACAGAACTGAAACTCAAAACGACTGCTACCACGAGGGTAAGGTTGTCCGACTCAAGAGTGATCGGTCTCACCCTCTTGTGCATGAGTTTATCCTGCACTACCTGGGGTTTCTTTTTCGTCGACCAATGAAAACCCATCCCGATGTTTGCCTAATACCTTCAATTTGATTATGACCAGTTATTGGCCAATCCATACTCAAACTAACGTCGTAAGGCCTCGACGCTACCACCAAGAGATTCCAACCTAAACTCTCACCTCGTGGGTCAGACCACATTGTCGGCGTAAGTGTGATTATCGAGTCTCCACCCAAGTTATCCCCAGACGTGAGGGTCAAGTCCACGGCTTACCAGAAACTCTAGGTCTGGGACAAGATTCGTGGAATGAAGGAATGATTCATAACAACGTCTGTTACTACGGCAGCTAGTAGTGGACACAGAATATCCCTTGAATCATTATTAAAGCCATTAGGTCACTCTCCCTGACCGCAAGCAACTACTCTCTTCCCATGCCCTCCAGCTCCTCATGCCTGGCGGGGACAACTAAGGCGGGTGGTTGTAGTATGTTAAAATGTACACCACCACATGCTTCTCTCCTAGCTCTTCCTCCAAGTATGATGCTCGCAGACTCATCTCTCCTTTAAGATTCATCTTATGGAAACATTTAACATGCCCGAATCTTAAGACTGGCGCCAGTTTCTTGTTTCTACTGCACTGTGCAGTCTTCATCCGCTCCTAGATGATTTGCACCTTCTTTGCCTATGATCTAAAAGAGCTGCTAAAATTTCTCCTTTGCTGAAAAGATAAACTCGGTCTCATCCCCTGGATGAACCACACCCATTGCCTAATACATTCAATCCTGACATGAATGATGTATTCATGCCATGGATGACGTCGTAAGGCCTCGACGTTACTACCAAGAGATCCAACTTTCACTCTCGCCTATAAGGGTCGAGTCACACTGTTGGCATCAGTGTGAAGTCACTGGGTCTCCTCCAGTAGAAATCTATAAAGTGAGGGTCAAGTCAATAGTTTTAACCGGGACCACTCAGTATCAACCAAACAAAAGGAAAGGAAAGAAAACATCACAATGATAAGTGTCTTTTTATTATTGCATCTCATAGTAAAAATACACGAATACTACAGCAACATGAAACTAGAAGTACAAGGGACATATCCACTAGTTCCGCTCCTATCCACCTGCTCTCGGAGCTCTACTGCCTTGTCCACTGCTCGACTGTTGCTCAAGTACCTGCCGCTACTTCCGCCTCGGTGGCTCCTCTAAAGCCTGCGGATCGACTGTGCGGGGGGTCGGACAGTCATGTGCTAGGTGACCCTTCCTGCCGCATTCATAACACTTCATGCTCCTCGTACGGCTGGCTCTGGTCCTCTTGGACCTCTAAATCATTTGTCTACTTCCCACAGATGACTCGGATACTGATCTAAAATCCTGCGGCAAAGGCAGCAGCTCCTGAACACGCTCAGGGTGTAGAGTTACTGGCATAAACTCCACCCTGAAGAAGGTCTCGAAGTCTTCCCATGTGAAGGTAATCCCGTCGCAAAACTAGAACAAGTGGCTCCACCACCAGCCTACTGCTGCCTGAAGAAGGATGGCAACAAAGATCACCATGAAGTCTGCAGGCTTCCCCACTAGCCTGATTACTATCACCACTGCCTCCAGCCAATCCTCAACCGCCTGCGGGTCCGTCTCTCCCCAGAACCTGGGTGGTCTATGGCACTGGAAATCGTGCAGCGCGCTCAAGTGGCGTGCATCTCCTACTGTTGGGGCTGGTGGCATCGGTGGACCAACATATGGTAGTACCGCTGGTACCTCCGGTGGTGCCTCAACTGCAAGAGGTCCCTTTACCAGAGCCTTGTCGCTCGGTAGGTTGTCAGTACGCACATCCCTCTGGGCTTTAGCTGGTCTTCCATGAAATGGAAACCTGAAAGAAACATACGTGACATGATAAAACGATTTATACCTGGTGAGCTCACCTGGTTTGAGCTGAAATTTAAAAACTTCTGGAAACACAGACACAATCAGTGTTTTCGTGCACAAAGTTGGAAATTAGTTGTCAGGGTCCTGGTGTATGGATACGTCGGCCGCCCACACCAACACTGGACTCCCTGAACTAAAAACCACACTTGGTACTCTTAACACTATTGCTTCACAGAAAGAAAATATCAGAGTTATAAGTTCTGCGGTAGAACCAACTCCTTTGATACCAATTTGTCACGACCCATCCTTGGGGCCCGTGTTGTGACTACCCCAAGCCCACCTTCCATAGGCCAGGGGCTGGCGACTAGCACCAAAGGCCTAAATCATGATAACTGGGAAGGCATTTCCTTTGTAAAAGTAAACAAAACACCACAGAGTACAAGCGGAAGTAAAACACTAAGTACAAAAGAAAGTGCTGAAAATTAAATGGGCTAGAATACAAACCCAACTGAAAGTAAAACTACAACTGAAAGGAAGTACAACATAAAAAGAAAAACAGCTGGTAGAAAGTAAGAAGCTCTTGTGTCGTCCACCACGGATCCTACCTGAAGGGTAGGTACAGATAGCGTAGCTCCAGGATCATTCACCACGGATCCTACCTGAAGGGTAGGTACAGATAGCGTAGCTCCTCAATGATCTCTCCTGTCAACCTCCTCAGAGTGTCATCTCGCTGTGAAATCCACCTCTGAATACTGACTCTTCGTGTAGTCCACCTCCGGGTATTGTCCAGTCCTCGAACACTCGGCCTTCATCAGCACTGCCCGTCATCTGTAACCAACACAACGAGGTGCGGACATAGCCCGTGCAACGGTGAGTATAACGATACTCAGTAGGGACCCCGTGACCCTCAAGGTCTCACTAAAACAAACAAGGATAACCACAAAGAAGATCTCAACAGATAACTTCTACTTAGGTATATGCCCGTACATATACCTAAGTTATCAAGTAACCCATCTCAATCATGAGGAAACACAAAGATTATGAAATCAACGGATAACCACTACCCATGGATAGGCCCATACATATACCTATCTTATCAAGTGACCCATCTCAAACATGAGGTAAACACAAAGTTCATAGACTCAGCTCAAACCGGGATTTTCATTATCGAAACCGTAAGTGCTGAAGAGCCTCGTCTCTGGAGTGTGCAGTGGTACTGTCACAAATCTGAGGAACTGCTCACTAACCTAAGACTGCTGAGGTACTCCTCCTGTCGAGTACCACGGGTCAGCCACCCAAACACAGTAGTGCTTCCCGCTGGGGTATGCCACCCAAACACAGTAGTGCACACCCCCTAGTAGCCTGCAGAGGTACTCTTCAGACGAGTACCACGGGTCTACACTGTCACACAGGTAGTGCTCCGTCCGCCATGGGTATGTACCCAAACAAAGAAGTGCTCCATCCACTGGGCTAGTCGACTCACTACAAGTCGAGTTGGTCAAGCAGTTGTCAGGTCTCAGTCGGCTACACGGTCTCCGTACTCCGCACGCTCGTCTCTGGGAGGGTCCACTCCATGAGCTACAGTTCGATAGACCAAGTATCTCAAAGTCCCACGAAGAGGTATCTCAAAGGATCGCCTCGTCATAGGGGTCTCAATGCAACAGACGGCACGTCAATCGGACGCCCGGTCTGTGAGTTACTAGCTTTTTCATCCCAGGGGCCCGGTTGGTTTCGTGTGCGAACCAACCCGGTCGTATCACAACTGTACCCTGAACTCTCATAGGGTATACTCATAGGGACCGTTTCTCCACATGATCACCAACGTCGTTGATGGTTCTTCAAACGGACATCCGGTCAGAAAGATATCAGCTTTTCCGTTCCAGGGGCCCGGTTGGATTTTGGGTACAATCCAACCAGGCCATTATCCAACTACATCCAAACCTCAGGCTAAGTATGCCAAAAGTTCTGTCTCATCAAGAGGAATTCAACGAGATAGACAGCACGTCAATCAGACGCCTGGTCTGTGAGTTATTGACTTTTTCGTTCCAGGGGCCTGGTTGGTTTCGTGAGAGAACCAACCCGACCACACTCCGACGGCATCCAAACCTCGAGCGGTGTAAGCCAAAGTTTCCTTCTCATCAAGAGGAATTCAACGAAGTTGACGACACGCCAATCGGACATCCGGAACTCAAGATATAATCGTTTCCGCTCCGAGGGCCCGGTTGGTTTCGTAACCGAACCAACCCGGCCGAACCCCAAAGTTCTCCGAAACCTTGAGTGTAATATACCGAAACGACCGTCTTGATCCAAGGATATCTATGCAACTAACATTGCATCGATCGGAGGTCCTTACCCCATGATAAGGGCGAAAGATCGAAAAAGGTCTGAAGCGGGGGGTTTGGGCCCGGACCGACCCGGCCCAACCCCCCTGGGTCGGCCCGAACCGGGTCGACCTGACCCGGGTCCGGGTTCGACCCGGCTGGGCGTGACCCGGCCCGGCCTGGGCGTGGCCCGGCCTGGCGGTCCAGCCGTGCGGCTCGTCTCGGCGCGCTGGCTGAGCGGCCGAG
The DNA here is from genome assembly GCA_963277665.1 of Viscum album. Classification (NCBI taxonomy): domain Eukaryota; kingdom Viridiplantae; phylum Streptophyta; class Magnoliopsida; order Santalales; family Viscaceae; genus Viscum; species Viscum album. The sequence continues at coordinate 488,237,249 of OY728164.1, forward strand.
CAAGGGGGGACCGCCCCCTGGACGAAACTGCGACCGCCGCGCGGGGGCCGCTCCCTGTCAACTGATGCGGTGTGATGCCGCCTCCTACTGGTCCCGCGCGGCTGCAAAACCAGTTGCCCGTTGCCGTGGCTTCAGCCGGGGCGGCCCCTTCATGGCGGCGCACTGGGTGCCGCCGCCTCCTGGCGGCGCCCGGTGCAGGCCGCCGGCGGAGTCTTCCGCGGACCACCGGAGTTGCTCCGGTGGTCCGTTTTCAATTCTGTCTGCGCTGGTGGTCCTCCCGGGAGCCGAAGATCACTGCATTGGATTCAAAACGCCATTGCGGCCTGCCTCATCATCGTCTGTCAATCATCACTTCGACAACAAAATGTGGGGTCTTCAAATCGCCTCTACGGCCCCGACTCCGCTCTCGGTTTCATTCGGCCTCAACGGCGCGGCGCGACGGCGCCGCGTTTCTTTGCCGCGTTCTTTCTCATTTTTGCGCGGTTCAATGGCACCATGCTATCTTTCACATGCCACAACAAATTCAAACAAACAAGGGGGGGAGGAGGGTCGGTTGTGTTCGTGCGGTCCGACCTCCTCCCGTTAGTATGATAACAGGCGGCCAAAATGAATCCAAGAAAGGCGACAGATGAGATCACGATCAACAATAAATAAAACCCCCACAACTTTCTACAACAAATTATTCCCAACCTGCAAGAAAAAAATGTTCGTGAATCAACAAGATATTAAGTTGATCTGCGTTCTTTGTTTTTCTTTAGAATGAAAGAATCAAGGGAATAAAATCGTTCTCAAAATAATAATTCCCTACCTCAAGCATTTTCGTCGAATGAGAGTTTGTCACAGAAAGGGACGTTGTGGAAGAAGACGTCGCAGAAAGGGGATCGTCGCGTCGCGGAAGGAGCATCGCAGAAGAAGCGTCGTTGATTTCCAAGGATTTGGCATTCTTCGTCGGAGATCGGTGCGTTCTTCGCGTTCTTCGCCGAAGAAAAATGCTTTCCTCCAAATCCTCTCCACACAACAAGTTCCAACAAAAATAGTATAAGAACAGTCTTATATTATTAACGCACAAGTCAACCTATGAAATTCAAAAAGAAACAATGAATTAATTGAGGAGTTTAAAACTGCCCAATTAATAGAGGCGTTAATTAAAAAGTTTAAACGCAATAGTTGACTTCGTTTAATAGGGGGGTGCGGGTGCGTTACTTAAGAATAAAAGAAACAGTGGGGCTCGTACGGGCCCCACCTCACAAATATCTTAACAAGTGGGTAGGATATTGTGGTTCCACCTCATCCGCTTAACTTAGCTCAAGTGTCTTTAAGTGAAATAAAATAAAGTGTCGCACCACTTTTATTTTATTTCTTAACTTAACCCCAAAAAAATAAAAACCACACCCGAACAAACGCAACTCCGGAAAAAGTGTTTCTAAGAAATTACCGGTGTTGTGGTTCGATCGGTGCCCTCAGAATTCGATTCCGAGCACCGGTTCAAAAGTTAGAAAAACTCGCTCGTTCGTTCACTAAACGTACCCGATCTAAACTTCGGAAATTAATTACGGGCACACCGGGCCTCAGAATCAGGTGCCGTTAAAAACTGTGTTCTTGTAAAATTCCAAAGAAAATTTAGAACAAAAAAATTACCCTTGAATTTTACGGTTATTTACAAAAAACCTTCTTTTACCATCCAAATCAGTACAAATTGTTCTTCTATGCTTTTCATTACTAGTTATCTCACCTAAGGTTGTATCAAGGAAAAAGAAATCACTTGTGGAAGGAGTAGTCCCCTGATAGTCATCATAAATCCCATCACGATGTACTGTCAGACATTTTTCCCAATGCCATGATGAAAATGATTCTCTTCTTCCATTCAACGCAGATTTAATCCAGTACATCTCATTGCCTTCCAAAATGAACTCATTATGAAGATAAAATTCATGTACCAATCTAGGGTAATAATGTATTTCTTTATTTTTAAACCATTTCAACCATCCCTTCATTTACAACACATTTAACAAGATATACATACTTATTAATAACCATTATGAGTCCACTTCTCATTCAAGCATTACTACATAGTTTTCAAGTCTTGGATGAATAAGCATAAATTTTCTCCATTATCCTTTATATATTTTCATGGGTTTTGACTCATCTCTAGATCCCTCATTGAAGCATTATAATCTGACTATATTGAGGGTTTGGTTGAAGGTATAAAGGTGAAAGTTTCAAATGTAATGAAAGATTGAGGGTAAGAGTGCATGAGTGGAAGATCTAGAGTAAGAAGTATGTCGGATCAGCTTAGTTTTATCATTAAGGATTTTATTAACCTCAAATTATGTAATTTTTTTTATATAAAAAACAATAAGTAAAACTAAATCATTTAAAAATTAGTTGGCGAGTTCTACTGGTCAGTGTCCATTTTTGAGATATCATCAGTGTTGGTAAGACACTGTCATCATGACATTGTTAGTGTTAGCACGACACATCATGACACTGTTGGTGTTGGCATGACACACCATGACACTTTCTGTGTCGGAATGACATTGTAGTTGTGCTATCAGTGAGTCGTAAACCCTTTGTTTTTCCATTGACATTTTAATAGTAGGTCCTCAAAAATTAATCATCCCTAATTCATGTCTGATGTAACTCATTCTCTCAAAGTCTAATGTATTTGTAAATATATCATCAAGTTGATGTTCTGTGCAAATAAATTCAATAGTTATATCACATTTTTGATAATGATCTCTCAAAAAGTGAATTCTTAAATCAATATGTTTTGTTCTAGAGTTAGAAACATCATTCATTGAATTGTTAATAACACTTGTGTTATCACAATTTATAGGTAAATGTCAAAACTGATAACCATAATCTAGCAAAGTTTCTTTCATACACAAAATATGAGCCCAAAAACAACCAACAAGTATGTATTCAGCCTCTGTATTAGATATTTCAATAGAATTCATCGTTTTAGAACACTATGATACTAGATAATTTCCTAAAAAGTGGAATGTTCTAGAGGTGATTTTTCTATCTAACTTAAAACCACCAAACATAGCATCTGAATAACTAACTAAATCAAAGGATTTTCCTCTAGGGTAGAATAATCTTATGTTGGTAGTATACATGAGGTATTTGAAAATTCTTTTAACAATATTTAAATGATATTCTTTTGTATTTTTATGAAAACAGGGACACATACATACACTAAACATAAAATCAAACTGGCTAAAAGTTATGTAAAGTAAATTTTGAATCACCCCTTTGTAATTTATTTCATCAGAAGATTTACCATTTTCATCATGGTACAACATACATGTGGTACTCATTGGAGTATCGATACTTTTTGTACTGTTAAAGGAAAACCTCTTTAAAATATATTTAGTATATTTATTTTGATTTAAAATAATACCTTTTTTATTTTACATGATTTGAAATATAAGAATGAATTTTAGTTCTCCCGTTAAAATCATTTAAAATTAAATTTGTATCATTTTTTAAAAATGAAAACAAAAATAATTCTTAAAAGATCCAATAATAATGTCATCAATATATATTTTAACTACTAAGACATCGTTATAAATTCATTTTATAAAAAAGTAGGATCAGTTATACCTTCAGTAAAACCATTAGAAATAAGAAAAGTAATTAGCCTATCATACCAATCTCTTGGAGCTTGTTTTAAAACATCTAAAATCATTGTTACCTTAAAAACAAGATTTTGAAAATGAGGATTTATAAAACCATGGGTTATTCAAAAAAAACATCCTCAACTATATAAAAATTTATGAATACAGATTTAACATCCATTTGATATTTTTTAAAGTTGAGATGAGCTAAAAATTCTATCCGGATTCTAATGGATTCTAGTCGAGAAAGTGGTGAAAAGGATTCGTCATAGTCAATGCCTTTATTTTGACTGTATCCTTGTGTAACCAGGCTGGCCTTATTCGTCACTATGGTTCATGATTCCTCTACTTTTATTCTCAATACCCACTTAATTCTTGTTTTCAAGGTGTCTTTAGTTCTATCCAATAGTTTCCAAACATTATTTCTTTCAAACTGATTCAAATATTATTACATAGTCTTCACCCGAAATTCATCATTGATTGCATCATTAATGTTTGTAGGTTCCATTTTTGACAAGAAGGCTCGATGTTCAGCATAGTTCCTAAGAGAAGCTATATTATATGTCCCATTAACTTATTCTATAACTAAAAAATCAAATGGATAGTTCTTAATGGTTCTAACAAATCTGTAAAAGGAAGGACTAGTTATTTCAGGTTCATCCAAAGGTTCAGGTTCACTATGATGAGAGTCTTAAGATTTATCAAAATTGGAGGATTTAACACCTTTCTTAATAGTAGAATTCGGGGATCTGGTATTCATTTACAGATTGGACAGATCATCCTTAATATTTTTAGGAGGGTGTCTAGGTTTATGTGGATCTGTTTCATTAAATTTTAAATTTACAAATTCTTCCACACAATTGGTTCTTTTATAAAATAACTCTATAGGCTTTACTAGAGTTTGAGTATCCTAGGAAAATTACATCACCACTTTTGGAAGAACATTGGTCAATATTTCCCTTATTATTGAGAATATAAACCTTGCAATCAAAAATATTAACGTTTATAACATTGGGTTTTATATTTTTCTATATCTCATAGAGAGTTTTCTTAAAAATTGGTCTGATTAAGACTCTATTAATTATATAAAAATCTATATTGACAGCTTCCACCCAAACATAAATAGGTAAGTCATACTCATTAAGCATTATACGAGCTATTTCTTGTATGGTTATAGTCTTTCTTTCTATAACTCAATTTTTTTGGGGTGTCTTAAGAGAAAAGAATTTATGACTATAGCCATTTTGTGAGCAAGAAGATTAAAACTCTTGGTTCTCAAACTCATTTCCATGGTCACTCCTTTTGTTTTTTATTCTAATACCATATATGTTCTCTATAGATCTAGCATACTTGGTGGAGTAAGAAAACGCCTCACTCTTGTGAGCTAAAAATAAGGTCTAAGTATACTTAGACAAGTCATCTACATGAACATTTACTTAGTGATTCCCATTATAACATGAAAATATATATGGTCTAAACAAATCCTTATGAAACTACTCAAGTGTTTGAGAAGTTGAAACTTATCTCTTTGGTTTGAATGATATTTTGGGATGTTTCCCCTTTTCACAAGGATTACAGACATTATTGTCTAGAAATTCTAGATTGGGTAGATCCTTGACAAACCCTTTCCTTTCAAGTTTTCTATGTGAGTGAGTATTATAGTGGCATGATATCCTATGCAAAATCCAATATTCTTTATGAGAAAAAAACATAAGAAATAATCATTTTGGAAAAGTAAAGATTCCATGTTCACAACATAAAAACTCTCATTTCTAAAATTAGTAAATACTAAATCATTTTAAGAATTAAACACATTACATGAATCATTTTAAAATTTAACATTGAAACCATCATCACATTAATGAGAGATACATAGTAGATTGTACATTAATCCATCAACAAAGATTAATTTGGACATTAAAATTGAATTAGTGTTACCGATTTGGCCAATGACAATTATTTTTCCTTTAGAATTATCACCAAAAGTGACATTCCCACCATCATTATTTCTAAGATTCATGAAGCTCTATTAGGCCCTTTTCAGGTGTCTATAGCATCCACTATCTAAGTACAATAATATTTTTCTAGAGCACCTCAAGCATGATTCCTAAAAGGAAAATTCAAACATGAAAATATTTTGGTACCCTAACATTCATGGGACTAATAATATTAGTAATTAATGATTTGGGAACCCATACATGCTTCGTGGGTTTCCTATAAATAGTTTGTAAAGTTTTGGAAAAGTAAACTCTATTTATTCTAGAAAAACAAGAAGTAGTAAAATATTATCCACTACTGGAAAATGCAATATATTTTTCAAATCTAGGTATAAAGAATAATTTTCTATATTTTGATACAAAATATATTTCAAAAATGTTACATTTTCTTGGTTGATAACCAATACAAGAAGAATATATTGGTCCAACCTATTTATTAATAATTTGAGTGAATGTGTTCTTTCAATTGGTAAAATTTTCTATGTTCTTTTTCAACTGCTCATTTGATAATTTAAGGTCATTTTTTTCATTAAGATGTTGATCATTTTTCTGTTTCTCTCTAGTAAACTCAGATTTAACAGTAGAGGTTAGAGCATGTTGTTTCTTCAAAACATTATATTTTTTTTAATTCATTACATGTGTCTTCAATAATTTTTCATTAATCAAACATTTACTCATTGGTTATTTTTTTATAATCATACTAGTATCTAGAATAATAATAATTTTGTACATGTGATTAAAGGGTTACCTCATAAGAGTTTTTCATGAAGAACATGTTAGCTTTGTCACCTTTATCATCATGTGAAGACACTAACTCACATGATCTATCCTTGATGAACTTCAGTTGGCCTTAATTGCATTTTTATAACTTTTATATTTGTCCTTATACTTCTAATTATTCATTAACTTAGGAAATTCAAGCTTTATATTTCATGTTCTATTACATTTATAATTGAAAATATAATTAGAGTTATCACCCCTCTTCCAGTACTTTTTCCGGTTTCCCATGTAGTTATACTTTCCTTTGTAGCTGAGATTCCTAAAGAACATCTTCTTTCTAGAAATCCTTTTAAACCTTCTGGTTATTTTATCCACTTCCTCATCACTTTCAGATTGTGATTCTTTATTTCTTGAACTATCATAATAATTTTTTTTCCTTCTCTTTTTTCTTTATCTTTAGAAGGGGTCTTGAAATCCACATACTTTCTCTTTATTTCATTATCCCAGTCATTTTTGACCTTCAATTATTCCTTGTACATAATTTTCTTACCAATCAGTTCCTTTTATGGAAACCTACTAATTTCACATGATTCTCTATTTGACACTGAGGTTCCTCTTTATCTTTTTGGTTGACATCTAAGAATTCACATGGTTTTTTACTTAGTTGCAACAACCTTTCCCATAGATATCATAGCATTTACAATTGCATTAAATATGAGATACATGTCAAATATAGTTTCATCAGGCTTTATTTTGAAATTATCATATTTAATCGCATATGTATTGAGTCTCATTTATTTTACATTAGTGGTTCCTTCTTGTGAAACAGCTAGATTATCACATATTTCATGGGATTTTTTACATGAAGAAACCTTATCGAATTATTCATCTCCTAAGGAACAATATAAGGAATTCATTGCTTTCTAGTTATTATTATAACCTACCTTAGTTGGGAAATCCCAAGTATTTCAAGCAGTAGTAGTAATCCTATATTCATCAACAATCAAAGACAAAATTAAAAAACCCATAATTTCTAAATTCATTTTTGTCTTAGTTTTCCACTGAACATAATTAGTTACATTTAAAAATGGAGGTCAGTTTAAAGCATAACCTTCAAGTCTATTATCCATATTAATGAATAAATACTAGGTTCTTGAAGAGTTAAAAATTTAGGACAAACATATATTTAAATATCTTTAAAACACACTTGTAATCAGAGTTGAAAACAGTTTAAAAGGTATTTGAAAACCTTCAAAATAGAAGATTAAAAACCTTTGATAAAAAATGCTGGTCAAAGTAGGACAATCAAGAGGAGAGTGAATTCAGTTCCTATCAAAATGTATGATAAAAAACATACTTAAATATTTACCCAATTTAAAATCTAACCATACTTGTAAACCAAAGTATGTGATTTATAATATTTTTGATTGTTCGATTAGTTTTTCAAAATATTGATTAATTCTAAGTAACCAAAATTTGAAATATTGATATAACTTATAAAAGTTTTTTGCTAAATCAAAATAGTTAAAAACACTAACTAAGATTAAATATCAAAGTAATATTTTTTTTAAAAGTGGGATAATAGAGTAACATAAATTAAAAAAAAAAGAGGATAGAAACAAGAGGTTTAGTCTTGATGATATACCTAGTCATCTCCACTCGGTGATCACCTTCCACAAAGATGTTTATATTAATAAACTTGATCCACACACTAGTTCAGGGATCAAAATAGCACAAAAGGCTATCCAGGTCAACTAGACCACTACCATAATTATTTGTGGGAAACTAAATACAACCAGGACACATAGGGACCACATAAAATGTTATATGTGGGTGAAGAAATGGTGTAGAAAGATGATTGAGTGAGGATATCTTGTATCCTAAATCTTACCTTAGCAGACGGTATCTTTTTGTGCTCTAAACACAGACACTTATCGAAAGAATAGTAAGAATGTATGCAACATATTATAAATAATAAGAAATGTTTTAGAATTATCATTATGATGTTCTTGAATCTTTTAGAATTATTAGGTGTAGAAAATGTGACGTTCAAGTCCACTTCTGGAAACATCCACCAAAATAGAATGTCATTGAAGCTTTGTGTTCTGGTTTATAGAGAGGTGATATGATCCTTAAAGGTGTTCTTTACTAGGGATTGATGTCGCAAGGATTTTTTTGATTTTTAGTTCACATAAAATCATTCCTTTTTCACAATACCTCAATCATGTTTGTTTCGCAATCAAGAAACATTCTATACACCAGTATTCTCTCTATATGGTGGTTTTTATTTTTTCACATGTGAATTTTTAATATAGCACAGAGGCCAAAAAAAGCATGAGGGATTCCTCATACCTAGTACTGGTCACTGCAAATGTCTACAAAAAAAATATAAGGTAATTAATATACTAGATAGTACTAAGTTTTATAAATATGACCATTAGAATTAATTTTCAATTTAATAGTAGAGAGTTTTCTATGTGTTGATCGGTTGGCCATTCTATTAGTAGGTCCTTATATCGGTATGTAGTTTTGTCAGTAGGTCCTTCGGTCAGTAGGTCTGTCTATAGGTAGTTAGTTCTGTCGGTATGTCCTTATGTTGGTAGGTCCTTCTATCAGTAGGTCGATGTGTCGGTATGCCCTTCTTCCAGTTGGTCAATGTGTCAATGAGTCATTATGTCGGTGAGTTATGATATCGACAAGTCAGACTATCAGTGACTCAACATATTTGTAAGTTGATGTGTTTGTGATTCATTGTTGTTAGTAACTCATCTATCAGTAGCTCATACTTCTGTCATTGACTCATCTATCAGTATCTCATACTTTTTTCGGTGACTCATCTGTCGGAAGCTCGTACTTCTATCGGTGAATCATGATATCGGTGAATCATCTTTGGCCATTTTTTTCTTTTTTCCTGTCTTATATTATAAACATTAACAGAATATTTTATACATATAATTGAACATAGATAATCATAATTAAGAATATTTTAACTTAAAACATAAGACATGATTAAACATGGTTTGACATGATTTGTGAGCATTAAAACTAGAGAATTCCAACATTATTCATTTGCTATATTCACATTTATGGCTTCCCAATCTTTTATCAATGAATGGGATTTATTAAGAATATGAAAATATAGTGGTAGAATTAGTGTAAAACCTCACTCAAGGATGATTAAGGGGTTGAATTATCGGTATTGATAAGTTTTTGAGAATTCATGGGGTTAACGGATGTTCTATTAGATGGATTGGGTGGAGGTTTGGTAGGCATGGTCTTTCACTACATTGTGTGTTTAACAAGTAGGTTATTGGTTTGATGGAGGTGGTTTTTATTTTCATTTTTATGGGTGGTTGACTTTATTTATATTATCCATGGAGTGTGTATGGAGTGAGGTATGAGATAGGGGTTTGGGAAATGGTAATCGCAATTTTGTTTTTTTTAGGAATAGAGGTAGTGGTTTGAGGGAATATATGGGGGTTTGGGGTGTTGGGTGGGATATGACACAATATTTCGATGTGAAGCGATGCAAAGAATGATATGAATCAACTCCAGTAGAGTTTGTAGGGGTTACATGGTTGATTCAAGGTCTTACTGGTGGGTTTCTATGAAGATTGGGTGGATTTGAGGTGGAACCGCAATAGAGAGAGGGGATGGAGATCAGGATGAAAACTAAGGGTTTTTTTGGGTATCTAAAGGAATTTAAAATTTTATGACATGACAACATTGGATATGATGTAAATATATTTTTTCTAGATCATTGAATTTTTTAATATTATTTTCTCTAAAGTGTTTCATGGAAGGATGATCCACCACAGTGTAACATTAGAAATGAAATTTTAAACTTTATTTCTTATGTGGAGACTTGTATCATGGTGTGAACCTACGAATGTTTGGTGAAGCTATGTTTTTCTACAAATTTTTTAGTTGTAACATGATCTATAACACTTCACATTTATTTATTTTGGAATAATCAAGTAGGGTTCTACAAGGTTCTATTGTAGAGTGAGATCTTCCCTAAAAAATTATTATTCCCATGTTTTCCATAAAATTAATTTTTTTTGGGTTATGAATGCTACACCATTATCCATTATTCACAACCAATTGTTGAGGTTGTGGGATATAATTATATATATAATAGTTTAAATCCCATGAAATCTTATTACCTCTATAATTAGCCACACATTCAATTACAAACTATGGTCCACATATCGATTAATTTATACTTGAAACATTCTATAGTAAATAATTTTATACAATAAAAAGTATTATCCTAATATAAACCATAATACATTATTTTATTCATATTAAAACAATTCCAACATTCAAATTAATTAATTAATTTATTGTTATCATGTACTAACCTAACTACCTTGAATCAAAACCCTATAATAGTTTACCATTAGTTGTAAAGTATAGCAGTTTAATCGAGAAAATACTATAGATGAAAATGGTGTAATGGATAGACAAATAGTTTATCCTATTTATATAACAATATAGAGTCCTTGTAAGACTATATATAATTCATAAAAATCGACTATATATGAGAATTGTTAGTAGAACGAATCTATCTAATCCATATATAGGAAAGTATTTACAAATAAATTATTTTTATATTGAATTATTTTTGTATAAAGGATTCATTATTACAAAATAAGTCAATATAATTGATGGACTAACATGGATTATTGGTTACACAACCAGTTTATCTGATATATAATCTAACAATGAAACCCAATATAATTTTGGTCTATCCAATCCTCTTTTATAAAGAAATATATTGGTAATTTATCATGGAAAATCCCCCCAAAAAATAAATTTTTTCCCCTTATTTTTCCACTGGGTTCTAAGTATGTGAATCACCATGAGAATATAGGCATCATATAAAAACAATGATTCATTAAAAAATGATTAATATAATAATGAAAATGAAATATGGAATATAGAACCCAATCCTGGTACTCTACTAGTATCTAGAATATACAGCATGTGTGTATCCTTAATCACATTTATCTAGTACATGTCTTCCTTTAACGACATACATTAATTATAATAATATAATGTATCACTCAATAATCAACATTGTATAACCCTTAAACATCATGCTATGAAATATAATCCATAGTAATTTTAATGGATTATCATTTCCACTTCATTCAAGGGAATCTATCACACATTCTTCAATAAGATCAATTAAAATTGCATACCTATTAAAACAAACACTTTTTCTTAACACCAGTGTTTAATATATATACTATAGAATATACCCATTTTAATCACAAGATAACTACCAATGTTCCATTCTCAATATAATCAATTTAGTATTTCTTTTAAATTTGTTACAACAGGAAGTTATATTCCCAAAGAAAACTCATTCAACTATGAATTATAGTGATACCATCAAGAATTCAACCCTTTATCCCACACTTAGGATAATTACAAACTCATTCCCACTGAGACACTAACGGATTATCCTCACTAGTCATGCCCAAACAGTCCTTGTATCTTTCTCAATTAAGAGATAATCTATTATGAATCTCATTAGTTCATGATGATGTTATTTACTCTAAAAGGATATTCAATTTCATGAAATTAGAGGATATATGGTGAGGAAACACAATATTTCATTTTATTTCTCAAATAATTATAAACTCATTGAACCTTATTCCTTGATCACTTGAAAATTGAACCTTCATCCTAATTTAGGGAAATCAAATAGAACCAATGAAGGTGGTCTAACCAATTAAAAGAAAACTAATTACGTAGCTAAAAAGCAGTGAATCCATCTAAGTAAGGTAGTCAATTTTATCTAGTTCAATTTCTTAGTTATGTTACTGAGGAATGTATCATTTTTTTAATGAGATTTTTTTTTTGTTTTATGAAAATAAAAAAAAATATTTATGTTTTAGATTCTTATGATAATTCTCATTTCACATTTTCTCAATCTAAAGATATTGTCATCTCTAGAGTGAATGAAATTTAATTTCATACGATTGAGTTAGATGAAATTTTCTAATGAACACATTAAGTAAGATTCATATTGATCCCTAAGATATTGAGTGGTGATTTTTTTATTCCATAGGATTCTATATTAAATCCATTTGGATCTCCCTCAATCGTGAATATTTTTTTAAAATAACCTAAAACTAGAATTTGATATACTTTTTATAATAATTTTGGATCATATTTCTCAAAGGGTAGAGGCTTTGAAAAATATGTGTTTCAATAGGTTTATTTTTCATATTTTATTAATAAAAGAGTAGAAAGTAAACCAGTAAAAATATTTTTTGATATACATGTATCATATAACACATTGATTAGTAAAAATCAATTTCTCTCTTTATGGTCAGGTGTTCATCCTTTTCTTTGAAAAGATAGATTTAGATATAAATCATCTTATAAAACATCATCATATATTAATTTTATTAGTCAATAAACTTAATATCATTATATTCATCTTAAATTCATACTTGAAAATGACGGTGGTTATTAAAAACATTATAGGAGGAAGAAAATGAGGATGAATGTAGAGACCCGAAGCCTGACGTACATGGACATTACATTACTTTTGTGGAATACTTAGTACATAACAAAAACACACACACAAGGATCGTAATAGTTTAGTGTCTTTGGAAACTCGGAGTATAATCTTCTAATCCTGGTGAAAGATCTTCAACATCTCCCATAAAGATCTTCCCTTTTTTTATACCTAAAACCATTCTTTATATACTGGGGAAAAGTAAACATAAAAGGGTGAGCTCAAATGCTCAGTAAGGGTAAACAAAAGAAATATCAATCACATCATATTCATAAGAACATAACATTTTGGAAATCTTAACCTGCAAAAGAGAGCATAATTTCATAACATGGGATAAATCATAGTAGTGAAATGAAATCCCAATAATCATAACTTAAAACATGAAACATTGTGGCATACACACATAATCATAGAGAATCATTTCTTGTTAGTCAAGACTCATTGCCAAGACTATCTTAGTGGACAAAGTCCCTTTCTGAACCGAGTCACCCTCGTTTCAGTCCTGTTTCACTGAACCGGTATAACCTACCATTACAGCCATGTCTATCTCATGAGATATAAAATCTTTACCCAATGCATTGGAAGGAGATATAGGTCCCACCCATCTCATAATTATACCATTCTTATGTGTGCCACAAAATCATAAATCATACATCATTACATAACCCATGTAATAAAAATGGGATTCTTAAACAACATGACATCATAAAACAATTCATATAAGATAAAGGAATTCATAAAAATAATTCCATCACAACATAATCAAATCAATGTAACGAAAGGGATAAAAACAGAACCCTTTATTATCTTATATGGAAAATAATTTTGATAAAACATTTGAACTCCATTCTTGATGAAAATATCCTTTCTTCTTCAAAAACATTTTTCCTTTCTTAACATGTCATACAATTTTAAACTAAAAGAAGTTGATTAAAAATAAACTTGAAAACTTTTAAAGGAAGATTCTTGGAAATAATGTCTTAAAAATCCATTCATGCCGTATAAGTTAAATAAAACATTCTTCGTACTTTTGTCGAAAAAGTCAAAAAGTACCTCGTACGAAAAATGACAAAAGATTCCTTTCATATCTTTTACAAAAAAACTTACCGAAGGGTAAAATTGGATTTAAAAAATTGTAGGTCGATGGAAATAATATTACATATTGAGGAAACATGGATTTTGGATGATAAAATACGCCCCAGTAAATACCAAAGTATAAACAATCTCGGATAAAGATGAGATTGTGATATTTCCCTTACCTTAGGTCCGATTTGCTTTGTATGTGTCCGAAGCTCCTGTATAATGGTTTAAATAATGTTATTGACTTATTCCAGAATCATAAATATTGATATGATATAATATATGGTCATATCCTTAGCTTCTTATTAGTAATATTTCATTGTTACTTGTTACTCAGGTCTTTATTGCCTTTTGTTCTTATGCATGTTTTGCCGAATAAATTCTTATTCTTCTTTTAAGGTTAGAGATACCTTATATCCAGAATGTTATTAGTGTAACATATATCATATTTATTCATTAAATTCATTTATATAATTACTATGTAATGATGATCATGTAGAATGAGTCGCATCACATCGTGGAGACAGTATTCCATACGTACGCACGAGCGATGATATTGTTCCCATGATTGTGGAATTGTATTTAAGTGTATTTATACTATTTAAGTATAAATATATCTTTATAATAATCATATATAGTTACTCATTACACCATTATACCCATCCTTGTAAGGTGATGGTGGAAAATAGATTACACCACGGCGTGGAGACGGTATTCCGTACGTACGCACGCGCGGTGATTTCATTCTCCGTAGGATGGATAAAAGGTGAATTAGGGTTGTTTCATATTTATAATAACATATCAGTATGTAAGTAATACTGATGTTATTACTTTATCATGAAACAACTAAAGAAGAAGAAGTTGAAGAAGAATGAAATTGAAAAGATCGGTAATGGATATTACCTCTTCTTTGAAACGCCTCTTTGAATCCTCCACTTAGGGAACTAAGATTGGTCTTTGAAGAAGACCAGGACCTCTAGGATTATTCTAGGGAAGTGGAGAAGGGATTTTGTCAGGGTTTGGCCGAGCTTGAGTGCTCAAATTGCTGTGAGGAGGAGGGGGAGGAGGTGCCCTTTTATAAGGGAGGAGAGGGGCACCTTAGGAATATCTCAAAATATTATTTTATATTAAAGACAAAATTGGTTTATAATGGTTCCAAAGGGGAATTATTTCGAAGGTAAAGTGGAGATGGGTCGAAATCCTCTCATCCAATAGAATTTAGACAAGTTTAGGTTCCAATTTTAACCTTATCATTTAGATTTAACATTAAGTTAAATAATTTTACTTTTACCGCGTCTTCTTGTGTTCATACACTATAAGGTTAATAAACTTACTATAAGAAGCCAAACGAACCCCAAATTGTTTATTATTAATATATATAACCTTATCTAAGTCATTTGGCCGAAACTTAGATTTTTAGGAATAAAATAACAATTAATAATATAATATTTGTTTTGAAAACTATTTTATTTCAATTTTGACACTATTTAGTAATTGATTTTTGTGAAAATCATAACAGAATGATATGTTCGAAAAAAGTTAATTAAATCAACAATAACATGTCATATTAACCTAGAAAATTAGTGTAAGTCAGAAAAAGTCTCAAATTTGATCTAATTGGGTATTTATAACATCAATTATGTCAATATTTCAATAATAAGATAATTACTGCATCATCTTTGTGTCATAAATAAATTAAATTATTTGATGTCTAAAAATTACAAATAAAATACCATTATGTAGGAAATATTTTTAGCTTTCTAATTAATATTTAAAATCGAATTTATCTTATGAATAACCCTATATTAAAAATGTTTTAATAAATAAACTTTGATTTTAACTCTTTTAACTCTTCTTAGAATTAAATAATAATAAATGTCCTAATCTAATACAAGTGGGCCTAAATGGTCATATTTTATTCCTAAGCTTGTTTTTGGTCGAATTAAACTTATCCAATAGAATTTGGACATGTGTTAGGGTAATAATAATATCATTTCTACCCTTAATTACCCTATTTACTTTTAACCGTGGTAAAAAAAAGTAAAAAGTTACTATTCACCAAAAAATTATTTTCATCTCATTGAACCACATTTTACTTACTGACATCAACCGTGTCTCTCGGATTTTTGAAATTCCACTCACAGAAGCGGTAAAATTACGTTTTATGAAAAAATTCATTTTTTTTAACTACCACTTAGTGGTTTCACTATTTATCAAAAATTGAAAGTTTTCATAAAAATACCAAAAATTAGGCCTAAGATATATTTGATATTATGAACTAAAAAATGATTTCTATTTTACCAAATTCAAAACATATCAGTTGCATTAATTAATTTAAAAATTAATTCCCGTTGTCAAAACAAAAGGCGTGTTTTTAAGAGATAATAACTATCAAAAGATTGACACTTGTTTATAACTGGTTTAAATGTGAAATTACATCCAATGACCAACATTGTATTGAATTGTAAAAATATATTCTAAATATAATTTAAAACCACTCAAATTAATAACTTATCACTATTAATTATTTCGATTGAAAAAGTTGTTTTTAATTAAAATTTAGTAATTTTCACTATTCATCAAAATATGAAATTTATCCGAAAATCACCAAAATTTCACCCTAAGCTAATTTCGATATTCCGAATCCAAAAATGAAGTCCATTTTGAAAAATAAAATTTACAAAATTTCAAAAAGTGGTTATTACTATTCATAATGTCTAGATTTAATAATATTTTAATAGCATATCGTTGTTTGGCGAAACTTGGTGTTGCGTGCAACACACGCTATCGTGGAAGGTTGCGATTGCGTGTAATTCAAGCCAGGTCAGTGATGTGTGTTGTGAAAGCTCCTTTTGGTGTAGCGTATAACACACGACATTAATGAAATTAAAAAGAATATTTTTCATAAATTCTCGGGGTGTTACATTCTACCCCCCTTAAAATGAATTTCACCCTCAAAATTCGTTGGGGTTATAAATGGTTTACTACTTGAAAGTTTCTTTAATAGAAACCCACATCGTAAAAAGGAACACCAAAACCAATCTTTAAAAACAAAAGTATGAAACGTAACGGTTACCCAAATAAACTAATCACTGGGTTTCCACAAAGGTGAAAATATGGATATGGAAGAAAAATCTAACCATCATGTTCTGATGGAGAGTGGTAGAGGACATGGCTATGGAAAAACCAGTAATCACAAATCCATAGATTTGTGATGATATAAGGTACCATCTGATTCATCAGGTATAAGATCACTAGGACAGCATTTTTGGTTTTCAAGATAATTTCCCTAAAGTTGAAGAATTTGAATTAGAATAAATACTTACTTTATTTTGGTACAATCTCACTGTTGTTCGTGCCTTGAACAATTTCCACTTCATCTCTTAAATAAATAAATTTGAATTTGTTATTCGTGAAGTGTTAGCAGATCATGTGATAGAATGGCGGGTCATTCCATCTGTCTCAAACAAAAGGTTAGAAAAAATTATATACATAAGTCGATCTATAGTGAGATTAATCATATATGGTTCCTAAAATTGACTTATACTTCAATATCATACTGCTTAATATAATAAATTTAGTTTCTACTAAACAGGGACTTCCTGTAGGCCAGTGGTTGGCGATAAAGGCCAGTGGCACTTCGATTGTGGGTTCGATTTCCACAGCCTTGTCCGACGCGATGGGCTGTCGCTCGTCCTGCAGGTTGTCCTTTTTCTAAAACTATATTACTATAACATCCCATCAATAATATCGAAAAACTTCTATCCTTAAACAATACTATCTTATGTCCAAAATAATTCATTCCAATCTTTAGGCTTATCCATAATACTGCAGTCCACTCTCATAATATAGTGAAAACAATTACCAGAGATTTAATACCATCGTTGATCCCCATATATCATAAGATATGTATTGTTGGTCACATTCCAATCATGTGAATACCTTAATCATGTATTCTATTGAAAAATGAATACCAATTAAACTTTAGTGAAAACATGAATGCTGTCAAAAGTTAACTCTTTCCACATACCAAAATCCAAAAATTCTATATACTCAAACCATGATATCACTTAGTCCTTATATCAATCATGAGCTCATGAATACTGTCAAACATTTCATTTTCCCTTTATCACTTCATTATGCGCATATCATCCCCTTTCCAAAAAATATCTGAATAACCTTTCATTGTTACTCATACCATTCATCATAAACTTTCAAAACATAAGGAAAGACAACAGTGTAACAATCCTTAGATGTCTTTTTATTCTACAGTATAACATTACTCTTGATAAACATGTAATCATTCCACTACCTTCTTAAACCATTGAATGAGCTTCAACAATTCTTTCATCTCACATATCATTTGTAGTCTCTTCATCATCATCAACAAAAATACTACCCATACGACCATACCGATTCTCTTCATGAGACATTCCCTTAGGGCATTGGTTTGCATAATGCCCGTACATTCCACATTTAAAACATTTAACCATTGTTGATGTCGTAGCAATACCATTAACCTCATTCATGGTGTTAACTGAAACTTTTCCATTGCACTTAATGGCTTTGTGTCCTTCTTTTCCACACCCAAAGCATCTTCCAGTTCCTTTGAAACATTCTCATTGATGCCTCTTCCCACATGATTTACATAGGAGAAATTGAACTTTTTTTCCTCTATGATCATCATGAAACTCCATCTTTCTCTTATTAGCCGAGTCAGGAAACTTACCAAATTTTACTTTATTGATCATATTATGAGATTGCTGATTCGGCATAATAATGATGTTTAGACTTCCAAATCCCATTTCATTTGATTGATTATGAAGAATATCATTCCATTGTCCATCATATTGTCACGAACCAACCCGGGTCGACCCTGAACTGGTCACCCGAGCAAGTCCGCGACATGGCCCGAGAGGTGTTCCCGATCCTCCTGGGCTGGCGACAAGTGCCAGGGCATCATTAGAGACTGTGGGAACGATTTCGCCCAATATAAATAAATAAGAATGCAAAGATAAAACAGAGCAGCGCAGAAAAAGGTAAACTAAACAAAGTGACTAAACATGAACGAACAGGAATCAAACTAACCAAACACGACGTCCGAACAAACTCTGTGCGACCTCGCGGGTCGCTCTCCGACTCAACGATCAAGCGTCGCCCTAGGCGAGCACACTCAAGCTATAGCCTGCACAAACACTAAAAACAGAAAAGAACTATAGGCGTGAGTATTAAAACTCAGTAGGCTAGCCCGATATCTACTCCCAATGCACTACCTTTAAAATAAAAGAAACATCATTTCAAGATTGAACTACAATCTATAAAAGTATGTTTTTTTATAAATATTTTACTTAAAAACAAAGTACGAACCATTTCCCTTAGCCATTTCCAAATTCGTGTTCATTTCATTAGTGTCAATGACATTTCAGGAAAGGGGAAGATGATGTTTAAATTTTCAAATTTGTACAAAGGGGATTAAACACTTTTATTTGAAAACAATTTTTAGAAACCTAATCAAAAGAAATTTACTATTTTCCAAAGAAAACAATACACCAGAATGCACAAAGTAAAACACACAGCAAGGGCAATGTAGGTATACATGTGAGCATCATAATCATTCCTGCAAGCTACAAAAGCTGAATAGACATGGGTGAACCTAGGAGATCGAGAATAAACCAGAAGACACCAATACATGATAAATCATCCTTATCGACATGTCACGATGAAATCAAAACGCCCAATACGCTCGACCATCAACTCACGGGCAGGTCGAGGGAAAATCCCATAGCAATAAACCCAATATATCCACCTACTATGGGCCACTGGTCAGTACCATAACCTACCAGTGCAGCAATCGTTCTTAGAATATTCTCTCAATATGCCAGATTCCCATGTCTCAAGTGTTTGAAAAAGGGGTGAGCCAACTAATGCCAACCGAGCATCCAATCATATATATATATATATAAAGCACAACAGGCATCACCCGAGCCACTCCGTGGAACAACCTCAAGCCTTTTACTACTCAAGTACCCGGGAGCCTCTAAGCGCGGCCTCCCAAACAATCCATTGCAACCAAGGCATGAGAGTCGCCCTAAGAGGGTTTTTATCAAAACATTTTTATCGCTTTCCATAAAGTGCCAAACGGGCATTTAATACATTTCACAAACACTACTCAAAGACAGGTACAACTTCTTTATGAGACAAAACCCAGTTTAAAACTGTTAAAGAACCCCAAAACACTACGCCACAAGCTAACAATATTTTTATAAACCAAACCAAACCATTTTCTTTTTCCAAGTAATCTTTAAGATCCAACCGGGCAATTTCTCAAACAAACCAAAGTATTTGTTCATGCTTCAAAAGAAATCATTTCTCATTAAACCAGAACTTTGTTTTACATTCCTTGAATTATGTTTAAAATCCAAACGGGCATTCGTTCATTATTGGGTGTCCGCTCGTCAAAAGGATGTTTCATGGGGCGTGTATAAAATAAACGGCTCCTTTTGACATTAAATAACCATTTAAAAATTTACCATCTTATATTAAAAATTAATTATCGTATATTATCTCATATTTATTACAATTAATAAAATGTTGATTTTGAACAATTAGGGTGCGCAAACAGCATGAAATAATATAACTTAGATTTTAAAAGCAGTGCAAAGGGGACCTACCTCAAAACCAAGTGCGTCGACACAACAACCTCGGATCCAAGGCGTGATGACACGACGTGTGTCCGAAACCACGTGACAAATTCTAACACTCTGCATAAACAATATCAAGGACTTAGACACATCCGAAAACTCACCAGAGCATGCCAAACCAAGCGTTGGGAATAAACGCTCACCTTGAAACCAAAACGCGGCGACGACGGAACCTCGGAAACAAAGCGCAACGATGGCGCTCAATCGGAAACGCCCTCCGCGGGTCCTAAAAGTCCTAAGCCAACAAATAAAAACCCACCATCAACAAGAGTATGATGATAATAATAAAAATAAATATGATAATAATAATACTAATAATAATAATAAGATTAGTAATAATAGAAATAATAGTAATAATAACAATAATAATAATAATGATATTAAATAATAATATTAATGATAATAATAACAATAATAAAAATTAATAATAATAACACTAATAATAATAATTATAATAATAATAATTGTAATAATAATATCAATAATAATATTAATAATAATAATAATAATAATAATAACAATAATAAGAATAACAAGATTAATAATAATAATAATAACAACAAAAATAAAAATAATAAAAATAATAATAATAAATTTAGTAATAATATCAATAATAATAATAATATTAGTAATAATAAGAATAGTATGAATAATAGTAATAATAAAATAATAATAATAATAAAGTAATAATAACAATAATAATAATATTAATAATAATAATGATAATAGTAGTAATAATAATAAGATTAATAATAATAATAATAACAATAACAATAATAATAATAATAATAATAATAATGGTATTTATAACAATAATAATGCTAATAATAATTAAGGTAAAAATAAAATAAATTAAAAGAAAATAAAAGAGACCTTAGGAGGGGGTATACGGCTGGGCTGGAATGAGAGGTAGCTGCGCGGGGGAGGCCGGGACGCCGGCTGGGAGGAGGCGTGGCCGGAGGGAACGGAGGTAGAGGGAGGAGCCGGCAGGGGGTGCTGCTGGAGACGGTCGAGCGCCGGACTGGGTGCGCTGCAGCTACAGGGAGGGATGTTGGGTGCGACGACGGACAGAGGAAGGGATGTCGCCAGAAAATACCGCGCAGCGGCGGCTAGCTGGGGGGGTGTCGCACGGGGTTGTTGGGCGGAGGTGGCCTGGAGCAGACCAGGTCGAGCAGGGGGGGCGACGCGAGGTGGCGCGATAGAGGAGGGAGGTCGTCGAAGGTGTGGGAGGAGGGAGCAGGGGCGGCCAATTGCAGCAGGTTGGAGCGGGGGAAGGAGGCCGAGGACGCTGCTGCTACGCGGTTGGACGCATGCCAAAGGAGAGAACAAAGGTGCTGGCTATGCGGCGGTGCTGCAACAGGAGGGGAGGCAACTCGCGGAGGAGAGGGAGGTGCCGGGCAGGGAAAACCAGGGAGAAGAAGTGGAGCGGGACGAGGCGGAACCGAGGGAAGGAGAAGGGAGAGATGAGGGGTGGCGGCTGCAAATGGGAGAGAGACGAGAGTAGTAAAAAAAAGGAGCAGCCTGCTAGGGTTAGAGGAAAAGAGGGGGAATTAAAAAAAAGAAAAAAAAAAGAAAAGAAAATAAACAAAACAAAACCAAATCATAATAATAATAAATTACAATATTAATAATAACAAAAATAATGATTAATGACAACCCATATTTAATAATGATTATACTATTATTCGCAGCGTTAACAATTTCATTAATTATCTATTTTTAACATAATGATAAAAATACAAATGATAAAAAAAATTCATTTCGTCTTAAATAATAAAAATAACTATTAACTGATAACAATAGATGTGCGCGTTAAATATAAAGACTCTATTTAAAATTTTTCAAAGACGACGGGATGAAAAAAATACACCGGCAGGGACGAGCGGGGTTTCCAGAACAGGCTCCGCTCACGCGCCCAACGACGTCGCGTAAAAAAGCGCACTTTTTAACAAAACTCAAAAACCTAGTCCGATAGTGAACACCAACCACAGCAAAATAATTTAAAGCCAAAGAAATCATAAAATAAAATAAATGCGCATGTCGGGGTGTGACAATTCTCCCCACCATAAAGCTTTCCGTCCCCGGAAAGCCACCACACCAACCAGTCGATCGATCAACACCTAAGGGTTCCACACAACACCATCCAACCTCTTAATCCAAGGACCTCACAACGACTACCAGTGGGACTGAACCTCATTGCCCGAAATAAATCACCAACAGAGGGGAGGCCTGAACGGTCTCCCCACCATAAGAACTCAACTAGAATTCGATAACGAATTAAGAGAACACCCAATGAGATAGTGGGTCTCCCCACCATAAAGAACCAACCTACTAGCGCCCCAACCTGAAAACCAACTTAGAAATGAACCTGGCCATACTCAAGCAAGAAAGAGCATAATAAAGACCTTTAAACCACCTACTCCCGTCCGAAATGGATAGGAGCATAAATGGATACTTTGCGCAAACTAAAAACCCTAACCCCTCGGGCGGGGAGGGAGGGCCCAAGGACTGGATCACTGAAACTACGATGTACGACTACTCACGACCCATCACTTCATGATAAACACCACCCAAAGTCGCAAATGATTCACATGGGTTGTCCACGCATGTCCACCAAATTGACACCTCGCATCCAACAAAAGACACAATTATCGACATTGTGTGAGAATTAAGTTCATCGCGCGCTTTGTGACGAGAGAAAACTACAACGACAGAGGAACCAGAGAAACAACACCAAAACTATCTCACCATGACGATAGAGGCACGAATTTCACCAGACTCTTTAAAATTTCCCCGGGGGTTCCTGACTACGCGCTGGCTTCACTCCGAGACCTTTTGGTTGGAGCTCTGATGGATGAAGCATCTTCTGCCTCGCAGTCAGGTTCTGATAATCCCAATGAGAAACATACATCTTTTCATAAAAAAAAAGAGAGGACATGATTTTAAAATTTAAAAAAAAACATACCAGCATTGAAAGCCGGAGTTTGTCAAATGACCCACGACATTTCCATACATTACAAACCCAAAACAACACCCATACATAGGCCACGATAATAGATCACTTACACTGAAAGTAAACTAACACTAGAAAATTTGAACAAATACCCTAAAACACATTACTTTTGAGAAGTTCCTCTGCGACGCTTCCTTGCAACGCCCCGACAAAATCGTCGCAAGTGACCCAGGCGTCCACATGCCTGACAGGGCTTCGGAGTGCTTGGGCACGATGACTTCTTGTGACCCCGCTTGCCACACTGATAACACACAATAATCTCTCCTTCTGAAGAGGTTGATGAAAGATCCTGAGGCCTCTTGATTCCACGACCTGATCCATCCACTTCCATTTGCTTACTCATCTCCTTTCCAGAATCTTCACTAGTGCTCATAGGGATCGAAGGAGGGAGAACTACTTCGAGCACTCCTACCATCGCAGCTTCGACATGAAAATCTTGTCTCTCCACATCAACAAATGAAGTCAGGTTGGACTCTGACACCTTCGACTGTAGATCAGGGCGGAGACCCGCCTCGAAGCATCGAGCCTTCACGGGGTCATTTGTGGCATACTCTGAATCATAAGGTACTAGCTCTACAAAGCGCTGGAAATATTCCAACACGGGTCTGTCGCCCTGCTGTAGACAACACATTTCCATCCCCTTTCTCACCCTATCTTCCTCAGAGAAATACTGACGAATGAATGAGGCCTTGAAAAACTCCCAAGTAATCTCTTGACGAGGCTTGTTCCGAGACACTGACTTCCACCACATCCACGGTGAACCTTCAAGCATGAAGGTCGCAAACTTGACCTTCAAAAACTCGGGCAACTCAATGAGGTTAAAGTCCCTTTCAATCTTCCGCATCCACTCCTCTGCCACGGAAGGGTCTGCTTGACCATAGAAGAGAGGTGGATCGAGCTTCCGAAACTCAATCATAAAATCCTTAGGTTGATCAACTGCACTATGATCACCCATCGAAGCTTCAAAGGGATAACCGCTGGACAAGGAAAGGTCAAAAACCCAATCAAGGCCAACTCAACGAATGAATAACAACCTCAAAATCAAACACTGCATAGGTGACAAGCTCGAAATCCGAGAAAACAAGTTATCATAACATCAAAACTTTTCTCTTTGAAAACATCTTTAATTTAAAACAATCTTGGTAAGTTAAACCCTCGCCATTGGTATCTCTTAGAGTCTCACTCACATGCATGTATCTGTGCCACCCAGGGCATCCATCCACCATACCAGACATCCATCCACATTTCCAACACACCAAAATGCATGTGAGTACTCATCGGAACACCAAGGTCAAAACAAATCAACTTCATTTTCCAAAAACAATTTATTCATACCACTTCTTTTAAAACAATCCACAAATTAAACATGTCATTTCAAACAACACTTTTTTTTTTCAAAACCAACTTTTCTGATTCAAACCACTTTCAGAAATCAATGGAAACCCAAAGCAAATCAAATAGGGGACTAGTGTCAGTGGGTGACTTGACCATATGGTTGGCGGCCATATGCCAAACACGCAACTGACACAGAGAGCCTTCTTGGACCATGCCCCTAGATCCACATGGCTTGCCAGGCCGCACGGGTTAGGAGGACTAATGGCCCAACTCCCTTTGTCGTACCCCAATTGCAAAACATTTCCATAAAAACCCAAACAAACCAATTAAACCGGACTTCCCATGGAAACCTGAGGATCGGTACAGGCAAGAGTTCGCGACGCTCTTCTCGCACCTACCCCTCAAGTCCCGACAATCCTACTCCATCTACCTTGACATCCCAAATAACAAAAGGCACTCTGAATAGTGAGGTCTGCTAAGAGCAAACCTCCTCTGATACCATTTTGTCACGAACCAACCCGGGTCGACCCTGAACCAGTCACCCGAGCCGGTCCGCGACATGGCCCGAGAGGCGTTCCCGATCCTCCCGGGCTGGCGACAATTGCCAGGGCATCATTAGAGACTGTGGGAACGATTTCGCCCAATATAAATAAATAAGAATGCAAAGATAAAACAGAGCAGAGCAGAAAAAGGTAAACTAAACAAAGTGACTAAACATGAACGAACAGGAATCAAACTAACCGAACACGACGTCCGAACAAACTCTGTGCGACCTCGCGGGTCGCTCTCCGACTCAACGATCAAGCGTCGCCCTAGGCGAGCGCACTCAAGCTATAGCCTGCACAAACACTAAAAACAGAAAAGAACTATAGGCGTGAGTATTAAAACTCAGTAGGCTAGCCCGATATCTACTCCCAATGCACTACCTTTAAAATAAAAGAAACATCATTTCAAGTTTGAACTACAATCTATAAAAGTATGTTTTTTTTATAAATATTTTACTTAAAAACAAAGTACGAACCATTGCACTTATCCATTTCCAAATTCGTGTTCATTTCATTAGTGTCAATGACATTTCAGGAAAGGGGAAGATGATGTTTAAATTTTCAAATTTGTACAAAGGGGATTAAACACTTTTATTTGAAAACAATTTTTAGAAACCTAATCAAAAGCAATTTACTATTTTCCAAAGAAAACAATACACCAGAATGCACAAAGTAAAACACACAGCAAGGGAAATTTAGGTATACATGTGAGCATCATAATCATTCCTGCAAGCTACAAAAGCTGAATAGACATGGGTGAACCTAGGAGATCGAGAATAAACCAGAAGACACCAATACATGAGAAATCATCCTTATCGACATGTCACGATGAAATCAAAACGCCCAATACGCTCGACCATCCACTCACGGGCAGGTCAATGGAAAATCCCATAGCAATAAACCCAATATATCCACCTACTATGGGCCACTGGTCAGTACCATAACCTACCAGTGCAGCAATCGTTCTTAGAATATTCTCTCAATATGCCAGATTCCCATGTCTCAAGTGTTTGAAAAAGGGGTGAGCCAACTAATGCCAACCGAGCATCCAATCATATATATATATATATATAAAGCACAACAGGCATCACCCGAGCCACTCTGTGGAAAAACCTCATGCCTTTTACTACTCAAGTACCCGGGAGCCTCTAATCGCGGCCTCCCAAACAATCCATTGTAACCAAGGCATGAGAGTCTCCCTAAGAGGGTTTTTATCAAAACATTTTTATCGCTTTCCATAAAGTGCCAAACGGGCATTTAATACATTTCACAAACACTACTCAAAGACAGGTACAACTTCTTTATGAGACAAAACCCAGTTTAAAACTATTAAAGAACCCCAAAACACTACGCCACGGGCTAACAATATTTTTATAAACCAAACCAAACCATTTTCTTTTTCCAAGTAATCTTTAAGAGCCAACCGGGCAATTTCTCAAACAAACCAAAGTATTTGTTCATGCTTCAAAAGAAATCATTTCTCATTAAACCAGAACTCTGTTTTACATTCCGTGAATTATGTTTAAAAGCCAAACGGGCATTCTTTCATTATTGGGTGTCCGCTCGTCAAAAGGATGTTTCATGGGTCGTGTATAAAATAAACGGCTCCTTTTGACATTAAATAACCATTTAAAAATTTACCATCTTATATTAAAAATTATTTATCGTATATTATCTCATATTTATTAAAATTAATAAAATGTTGATTTTGAACAATTAGGGTGCGCAAACAGCATGAAATAATATAACTTAGATTTTAAAAGCAGTGCAAAGGGGACCTACCTCAAAACCAAGCGCGTCGACACAACAACCTCGGATCCAAGGCGTGATGACACGACGTGTGTCCAAAACCACGTGACAAAGTATAACACTCTTCATAAACAATATCAAGGACTTAGACACATCTGAAAACTCACCAGAGCATGCCAAACCAAGCGTTGGGAATAAACGCTCACCTTGAAACCAAAACGCGGCGACGACGGAACCTCGGAAACAAAGCGCAGCGATGGCGCTCAATCGGAAACGCCCTCCGCGGGTCCTAAAAGTCCTAAGCCAACAAATAAAAACCCACCATCAACAATAGTATGATGATAATAATAAAAATAAAGATGATAATAATAATAATACTAATAATAATAATAAGATTAGTAATAATAGAAATAATAGTAATAATAACAATAATAATATTGATGATATTAAATAATAATATTAATGATAATAATAACAATAAAAAAAATTAATAATAATAACACTAATAATAATAATAATAATAATAATTGTAATAATAATATCAATAATAATATTAATAATAATAATAATAATAATAACAATAATAAGAATAACAAGATTAATAATAATAATAATAACAACAAAAATAAAAATAATAAAAATAATAATAATAAATTTAGTAATAATATCAATAATAATAATAATATTAGTAATAATAAGAATAGTATGAATAATAGTAATAATAAAATAATAATAATAATAATAAAATAATAATAACAATAATAATAATATTAATAATAATAATGATAATAGTAGTAATAATAATAAGATTAATAATAATAATAATAATAACAATAACAATAATAATAATAATAATAATAATAATAATGGTATTTATAACAATAATAATGCTAATAATAATTAAGGTAAAAATAAAATAAATTAAAAGAAAATAAAAGAGGCCTTAGGAGGGGGTATACGGCTGGGATGGAATGAGAGGTAGCTGCGCGGGGGAGGCCGGGACACCGGCTGGGAGGAGGCGCGGCCGGAGGGAACGGTGGTAGAGGGAGGAGCTGGCAGGGGGTGCTGTTGGAGACGGTTGAGCGCCGGACTGGGTGCGCTGCAGGCAGGAGATGCGCTGCAGCTACAGGGAGGGATGTTGGGTGCGACGACGGACAGAGGAAGGGATGTCGCCGAAAAATACCGCGCTGCGGCGGCTGGCCGGGGGGGGGGGGGGGTGTCGCGCGGGGCTGTTGGGCGGAGGTGGCTTGGAGAAGACCAGGTCGAGCAGGGGGGGTGACGCGAGGTGGCGTGATAGAGGAGGGAGGTCGTCGAAGGTGTGGGAGGAGGGAGCAGGGGCGGCCGGTTGCAGCAGGTTGGAGCGGGGGAAGGAGGCCGAGGACGCTGCTGCTACGCGGTTGGACGCATGCCAAAGGAGAGAACAAAGGTGCTGGCTATGCGGCGGTGCTGTAACAGGAGGGGAGGCGGCTCGCGGAGGAGAGGGAGGTGCCGGGCAGGGAAAACCAGGGAGAAGAAGTGGAGCGGGACGAGGCGGAACCGAGGGAAGGAGAAGGGAGAGATGAGGGGTGGCGGCTGCAAATGGGAGAGAGACGAGAGTAGTAAAAAAAAAGGAGCAGCCTGCTAGGGTTAGAGGAAAAGAGGGGGAATTAAAAAAAAAGAAAAAAAAAGAAAAGAAAATAAACAAAACAAAACCAAATCATAATAACAATAAATTACAATATTAATAATAACAATAATAATGATTAATGACAACCCATATTTAATAATGATTATACTATTATTCGCAGCGTTAACAATTTCATTAATTATCTATTTTTAACATAATGATAAAAATAAAAATGATAAAAAAAATTCATTTCGTCTTAAATAATAAAAATAACTATTAACTGATAACAATAGATGTGCGCGTTAAATATAAAGACTCTATTTAAAATTTTTCAAAGACGACGGGATGAAAAAAAATACACCGGCAGGGACGAGCGGGGTTTCCAGAAAAGGCTCCGCTCACGCGCCCAACGACGTCGCGTAAAAAAGAGCACTTTTTAACAAAACTCAAAAACCTAGTCCGATAGTGAACACCAACCACAACAAAATAATTTAAAGCCAAAGAAATCATAAAATAAAATAAACGCGCATGTCGGGGTGTTACAATATCCTCCATTATCGTGAATCATCTTGTTTCCAGCCATTTTCTAAAACCAAAAAGAATAGTGTGAGATGCAAAAATCATAATAAAGGGGGAGTAACTTCAATATCTAACATCTTAGGTTAAATTCTAATATCGTTACCGTAGTTCTAAGACTATATCCTATACATATACTTATCCTTAGGGACATCACTAGACATACCTTAGTAATATCTCTAGGGATCTTACTAACGTTTTCGCATCCTAGTTTCCAAAGGTTGACTAAACCTCCCTTTGATACCAACTGTAGAGACCCGAAGCCTGACGTACATGGACATTACATTACTTTTGCGGAATACATAGTACATAACAAAAACACACACACAAGGATCGTAATAGTTTAGTGTCTTTGGAAACTCGGAGTATAATCTTCTAATCCTGGTGAAAGATCTTCAACATCTCCCATAAAGATCTTCCCTTTTTTTTATACCTAAAATATTTCTTTATATCCTGGGGAAAAGAAAACATAAAAGGGTGAGCACAAATGCTCAGTAAGGGTAATCAAAAGAAATATCAATCACATCATATTCATAAGAACATAACATTTTGGAAATCGTAACCTGCAAAAGAGAGCATAATTTCATAACATGGGATAAATCATATTAGTGAAATGAAATCCCAATAATCATAACTTAAAACATGAAACATTGTGGCGTGCACACATAATCATAGAGAATCATTTCTTGTTAGTCAAGACTCATTGCCAAGACTATCTTAGTGGACAAAGTCCCTTTCTGAACCAAGTCACCCTCGTTTCAGTCCTGTTTCACTGAACCTGTATAACCTACCATTCCAGCCATGTCTATCTCATGAGATATAAAGTCTTTACCCAATTAATTGGAGGTATATATAGGTCCCACCCATCTCATAATGATACCATTCTTATGTGTTCCACAAAATCATAAATCATACATCATTACATAACCCATGTAATAAAAATGGGATTCTTAAACAACATGACATCATAAAACAATTCATATAAGATAAAGGAATTCATAAAAATAATTCCATCACAACATAATCAAATCAATGTAACAATAGGTATAAAAACATAACCCTTTATTATCTTAGATGGAAAATAATTTTGATAAAACACTTGAACTCCATTCTTGATGAAAATATCCTTTCTTCTTCAAAAACATTCTTCCTTTCTTAACATGTCATACAATTTTAAACTAAAAGAAGTTGATTAAAAATAAACTTGAAAAATTTTAAAGGAATATTCTTGGAAATAATGTTTTAAAAATCCATTCATTCCGTATAAGTTAAATAAAACATTCTTCGTACTTTTGTTGGAAAAGTCAAAAAGTACCTCGTACGAAAAACGACAAAAGATTCCTTTCATATCTTTTACAAAAAAACTTACCGAAGGGTAAAATTAGATTTAAACAATTGTAGGTCGATGGAAATAATATTACATATTGAGGAAACATGGATTTGGATGATAAAATACGCCCCATTAAATACCAAAGTATAAACAATCTCGGATAAAGATGAGATTGTGATATTTCCCTTAACTTAGGTCCGATTTTCTTTGTACGTGTCTGAAGCTCCTGTATAATGGTTTAAATAATGTTATTGACTTATTCCAGAATCATACATATTGATATGATATCATATATGGTCATATCATTAGCTTCTTATTAGTAATATTTCATTGTTACTTGTTACTCGGGTCTTTATTGACTTTTGTTCCTATGCGTGTTTTGCCGAATAAATTATTATTATTATTTTAAGGTTATAGATACCTTATATCCAGAATGGTATTAGTGTAACATATATCATATTTATTCATTCAATTCATTTATATAATTACTATGTAATGATGATCATGTAGAATGAGTCGCATCACATCGTGGAGACGGTATTCCGTACGTACGCACGAGCGATGATATTGTTCCCATGATCGTGGAATTGTATTTAAGTGTATTTATACTATTTCAGTATCAATATTGTTTTATAATAATCATATATAGTTAATCATTACACCACTATACCCATCCTTGTAAGGTGATGGTGGAAAATAGATTACACCACGGCATGGAGACGGTATTCCGTACGTACGCACGCGCGGTGATTTCATTTTCCGTAGGATGGATAGAAGCTTAATTAGGGTTGTTTCATATTTATAATAACATATCAGTATGTAAGTAATACTTATGTTATTACTTTATCATGAAAAAACTAAAGAAGAAGAAGTTGAAGAAGAAATAAATTGAAAAGATCGGTAATGGATATTACCTCTTCTTTGAAACGCCTCTTTGAATCCTCCACTTAGGGAACTAAGATTGGTCTTTGAAGAATACCAGGACCTCTAGGATTATTCTAGGGAAGTGGAGAAGGGATTTTGGCAGGGGTTGTCCGAGCTTGAGTGCTCAAATTGGTGTGAGGAGGAGGGGGAGGAGGTGCCCTTTTATAAGGGAGGAGAGGGGCACCTTAGGAATATCTCAAAATATTATTTTATATTAAAGTCACAATCGGTTTATAATGGTTCCAAAGGGGACTTATTTCGAAGGTAAAATGTAGATGGTTCTAAATCCTCTCATCCAATAGAATTTAGAAAAGTTTAGGTTCATATTTTAACCTTATCATTTAGATTTAACATTAAGTTAAATAATTTTACTTTTACCGTATCTTCTTGTGTTCATACACTATAATGTTAATAAACTTACAATAAGAAGCCAAACGAACCCCAAATTGTTTATTATTAATATATATAACCATATCTAATTCATTTGGCCGAAAAATATATTTTTAGGAATAAATTAACAATTAATAATATAATATTTGTTTTGAAAACTATTTTATGTCAATTTTGACACTATTTAGTAATTGATTTTTGTGAAAATCATAACAGAATGAGAAGTTCGAAAAAAGTTAATTAAATCAACAAACACATGTCATATTAACCTAGAAAATTATTGTAAGTCATAAAAAGTCTCAAATTATATCTATTTGGGTATTTATAACATCAATTATGTCAATATTTCATTAATAAGATAATTAATGCATCATCTTTGTGTCATAAATAAATTAAATTATTTTATGTCTAAAAATTACAAATAAAATACCATTATGTAGGAAAACTTTTTATCTTTCTAATAAATATTTACAATCGAATTTATCGTATGTATAACCCTATATTAAAAATGTTTTACTAAATAAACTTTGATTTTAACTCTTTTAACTCTTCTTAGAATTAAATAATAATAAATGTCCTAATCTAATCCAAGTGGGCCTAAATGGTCATATTTTATTCCTAAGCTTGTTTTTGGTCGAATTACACTTATCCAATAGAATTTGGACATGTGTTAGGGTAATAATAATATCATTTCTACCCTTAATTACCCTATTTACTTTTAACCGTGGTAAAAAAAAGTAAAAAGTTACTATTCACCAAAAAATTATTTTCATCTCATTGAACCACATTTTACTTACTGACATCAACCGTGTCTCTCGGAGTTTTGAAATTCCAC
This sequence comes from Viscum album, assembly GCA_963277665.1. NCBI lineage: Eukaryota > Viridiplantae > Streptophyta > Magnoliopsida > Santalales > Viscaceae > Viscum > Viscum album. Next base: position 488,270,208 of record OY728164.1, read on the forward strand.
TCACAGAAGCGGTAAAATTAAGTTTTATGAAAAATTCAGTTTTTTTTAACTACCACTTAGTGGTTTCACTATTCATCAAAAATTGAAAGTTTTCAGAAAAATACCAAAAATTAGACCTAAGATATATTTAATATTATGAAATCAAAAATGATTTCTATTTTACCAAATTCAAAACATATCAGTTGCATTAATTAATTTAAAAATTAATTCTCGTTGTCAAAAAAGGCGTGTTTTTAAGAGATAATAACTATCAAAATATTGACACTTGTTTATAACTGGTTTAAATGTGAAATGTAGCGACTCAGGTTTTTGGCCCTGTCAGACTTTGGAATATTTCTACGAATAATTCCAGAGCTGGGCGCGAAGACGGCGTGCGATTCTGAGGCCCGGTGTGCCCGGAATTAATTTTATAAAATTATTAAGTTTTTTTATACTATGCACGTGGCGGGGGTGTGATATCTCCTAAACGGTAGCTCAGAACGGGAATCTGAGGGCACGGTTGCGTCCGGAACGTGCCGTTTACCCTAGGCGGGGTGTAAACTTTGCGGGCGCGGGCCTGCGGTGGGAAACGCCACCAGGGGCGTTTCCGTAAATAAGTGGCAAGTTTGTGTGCGAGCGTCGGCTCAAATAACTTCTGAACGGAGTCTCGGATGGAAAATCTGAGACCGCCGTTGCGTTCAGAACGGCGCGTTTACCCTAGGGGTGACCTTACTTTTGTTCACATCGGGCGTCGGGTCCGAGGCGGGTTTGGCGCCGGCGGGCCGCTGATATAAATATCAGCGCCCCCCCCCCCCCCTTTTATCGTTCTTCGCCGTTCTTCGTCGTTCTTCGCCGCCACTCTGCCGAATCGAGCAAACGGAGCGCCCACGAGCTCAGAATTCGACGGCGGACGTTCCAGGAGCGCGCAGCGGAAGCTTTGAAGCGCGGATCTGAGGCAGAACGTCGGCGTTTCGCCCGCGAGGTAGGCGGTTTTGAGTTTTAACCCCCGATCCCGTTTTTGCTGTGTTTTTCTGCAAATTGAAGCCGTAGCAGTGTAGATCGGGTCCCGAGGGTCACGTAGGCGCCTCCGGATCGCAAAACGGACCACCGGGGTGCCCCCGGCGGTCCGCGGAAGTTCCGCCGGCGCGGCACCGGCGCGGCGGTTTCCGGCGGCCCGCGGCGGAGCCGCGGCTGCCGGCGGCCCAGCGCGGCGGCGCGCGGCGGAGCCGCGGCGGCCGGCGGCCCAGCGCGGCGGCGCGCGGCGGAGCGCCGCCGGCTAGGGCGGGCCGGCGGCGGCGGCCGGTCCAGGCCGGCCGGACCGGCCGGTCCGGGCCGGTCCGGCTAGTTTTCGCATACGGGGGTCTTAAAACCCCCGTAACTTGCACTCCAGGAGTCGGATTCGCGCGCCGTTTGCGGCGACGTGTCCCTGACGACTAGGCGAACCCTCCGGTGTGGGTTCGAGAGTTTAAAGGTTCGGGATCGTGGCCCGGGAGCTAGAAACGTCGTCTAAAATAATATTATTTTATTATTTTACGACTTCGGGCCGTTGTAACTTCTACCCGGAGCGTCCGATTGACGTGCCGTCAGTGGCGTTGAGACCCTGATGGTACGACGGACTTTTTGAGATGGTTTCCGGGTGTTGGGTTTGCGAACGGGGTGCGGGCCCCACGAGGCCGGGTTTTGGCGTTTGCAGAGAAACGCAGCTTTTGCACCAGGAGTCCGATTTTGGCAGATGAATAGTCGATCCTGTGTGTTTTTCCGAGAGGATCGCAATGGTGCGATCCGTTCGATGAGTTTCGGAATCCAGGCGTGGGCCCCACCCGAGCCGGCCTTCGGTGAATAGTACCTTTTTCACCGGGTGTCCGTTTTGGGCGAGTGAGTAGTCGATTCCGCCTGTTTTTCCAAGGGGATCATCGTGGTATGGTCCGCTCGATGGGTTTCGGGATCGTTGTGTGGGCCCCGCGCGAGCTAGCTACGGTGAATAGTGCCTTTTTCACCGGTGCTCCGTTTCGGGCGAGTAAGCAGCCTATCCTGCGAGTTTTTCCGCGTGGAACGCGATGGTGGCTTCGGTTTTGGCCTAGGAGGTGCGCAGTGTGGCATTGTGGCGGGTCGCTCGGGTTAGCGACGTTTGGACCAGCAGTGGTTGAGGGTTCTCCCTTGGTTCGTTCCCACGAGGGTTCGTGTGGCATCACAACCTTCGTGTGGGTTTGTGATCCTCTCGTTGGGATGTTTAAACTGTTAGAGTTGTGGTATCCCTCCGGTGGGCCCGAAGTGGATCCTCTAGCATCTTTACCCTAGATCGGGTTCTTGGTATCGCTGTGACCACCTATTTCACGGGCGGCGATCCCCTATCTAGCAGGTTAACCCCCGTAGGGTTTGTGGCATCATCGGGAATATGATCCCCTACGCGGTGGGTCGTGCATAGTAGGGTTGTGGCATCGTCGGGTTTACGATCCCCTACTCAGCATGATGTTTATAGTAGGGTTGCGGCATCGTTGGTTATACGATCCCCTACTCAGCGCTTGGTGTCGGTAGGGTTGCGGTATCGTTGGTTATGCGATCCCCTACTCAGCGCGTGGTTTCGGTAGGGTTGCGGCATCGTCGGTTCGATCCCCTACATCGTGAGTTATACCAGATAGGGTTCCGGTATCGTCGTGACCATCTTTATATGGACGATGATCCTCTATCTGAGTGTGGAGCTTCTGCCGAGCGACAGATCGGGTTGTGGCATCCCCCAGCGGATCCTGGGTGTGATCCCCTATCTGTGAGAACTACGTATGCCAGATCGGGTCGTGGTATCCCCCAGCGGACCCTGGGAGTGATCCCCTATCTGTGAGCTACGTATACCGGAGTGGGTCTTGGTATCCCCCTAGCGGACCCTAGCGGCGATCCCCTCTCCGAAGAGTTTGGTGGTTATGTTGCTACAGTGATGTTTCCTCAGTGAAGCTATCCGACGAGCGTGGTCTCTCGGGCGAGCGTCTGAGATGTTTGCGAGTATCCCGATGGAGTGTATCTCTCGGATGAGTGTCATCTGGTATGACAGTGTTCGTGGTGTACTCTCCTTGTTGTGGACAGTTGCTGGTGACGAGGTCGGTACCTCTTGTGGCTTTGTGGCGTGAGCTGTGTATATCTGGATTGTTCAAGGTGTATGTATGGGCGTACACCTGAGCTGAGCTGAGCTGACTAGTTGTGTTTAGCCGAGGATGGTCACGAGATGGAGTTTCTCTCTCGTCTGGGTTCCCTCTGGCTGGGTTGAGCGGACTGTTGTCTTTCAGTTGCTCCCTTGGGTTTTGGGTTTTTGGGGTGCCTACTGAGTATGTTTATACTCACCCCTGCACGGGCTTTGCCCGCACATGTTTGTGTCTTGTGCAGACCACAGGCCTTTTGACGGAGTCCCAGGAGGACCCGGAGCAGGAGGAGCTTAGTGAGCGGGTTGACCGGGGTGTTTACCGGAGCTGTGCCAAGGGAGTTTTCCGGCGGGTGTTTGTGGCAGCGTTCCCCTTCTTCGGAGCAGGTTGGACGCGCTTTGTAGTTTTCTTTTGGTGGGCCCTGTTTTGCCCTTGTACTTTTGCTGTTGCACTCTGGTTTGGGATAGACTGTATGCATGCATTTACTTTTCAGTTTCTATATCTCTGCACTGCTGCATGGAGGTGTTTGTGGGTGCGTGTGTACAGGTACCTTAGGCTAATGCCTCCCATGTGTGTGATAGCCTACTCGGCGCTGGTCGCCAGCCCCTGGCCTATTGGAGGCGGGCTTGGGGAGTTGCGGCTCGAGCCCCGTTGGGTCGGGTCGTGACATGAAATTACATCCAATGACCAACATTGTATTGAATTGTAAATATATATTCTAAATATACTTTAAAACCACTCAAATTAATAATTTATCACTATTAATTATTTCGATTGAAAAAGTTGTTTTTAATTAAAATTTAGTAATTTTCACTATTCATCAAAATATGAAAGTTATCCAAAAATATCCAAAATTTCACCCTAAGCTAATTTCGATATTCTGAATCCAAAAATGAAGTCCATTTTGAAAAATAAAATTTACAAAATTTCAAAAAGTGGTTATTACTATTCATAACGTCTAGTTTTAATAATATTTTAATAGCATATCGTTGTTTAGCGAAACTTGGTGTTGCGTACAACACACGCTATCGTGGAAGGTCGTGATTGTGTGTAATTCAAGCCAGTTCAGTGATGTGTGTTGTTAAAGCTCCTTTTGGTGTAGCGTATAACACAACACATTAATGAAATTAAAAAGAATATTATTCATAAAATCTCTGGGTTTACAATGAAATCCCTATACATGGTCCATGGTGGAATCATAGAGAAGATTATTCATTCCCTATGTTACCTATAGTAGTTGAGGTAGAGATTCATGCCTCAATTTTTGATGAATTCATTTCAGAGAGTGTTAAAGAGTCTTCTTGTGTGGATAAACCTACTATAAATGATGAGATTTAGGCTATTTTAGTTGTATGTGATTATGCTTAGAGGATTCACAATGAGGAATAATGGATTTCTAATCTCATCCGGAGATGATCAATGATTTTATTTTAATATGCTAGAAAAATATAGGTTGAGGTTCATGAAGAAGGTGTTTTTTATGTGCATAGTCCAATTATTATTGTAGTATAAAATTTAAGGGAAGATAATAAAGCTTTTGAAGTTTGGGTTGATGAGGTTCCTTTAATATGAAGGAATGATGTTGTTTTGGATGAAAATATCCCATCTCTTGTTGTTGATTAATGTGAAGAAGATAAACCTTCTATTAAAAGAAATGTAAGTAGCTAAAATACCAATGAATAGGTTTGAATACCAAGCTAGAAATTAGTTGATGTTTTAGACTAAGTAAAATTATGTAAAACATGTAAAAATTCTATTTTGAAGAGCCCCAATCAATTTTTAGTGAAAAACTAGTTTTAAAAACAATTAAGGAACTAAAAAATTCAAATTATAGGATTTAGCGTAGAGAACCTACATCAACCTCAAGCCATGCTTCTTTTGATGAGGAAAATTCAATCTTTCTTTTTTATCTTCTTGTACAAATATCCACCTTCAAATATATATATAAGGACACTTAGACCTTATGTACATATATTCCTGGCCAAATATGCATAAGGGGGTCCTTATATAGGGTTTTATAAATGAATATACCCCTTTACACATACACATGTAGCATTTTCCAAATGTATATATAAGTTCACCAAACCAAAATATATCGATTCATACTTCCAGGAACCAATATATATAAAGGGGGAACTTATATATGTATATGGATACCTATGCATACATATGTAAGTTTCCTTCAACAAAGGTAGCTTGAATCCACCTCAATGAGATAAAAAACACACCAAAAAATATATGGAATCTAAAAAACACAAAATGACAAATTAAAATTTGGCCAAAGAAAAAAATGAAGAATCCATACTTGAATATGATCTTAAGCTCAATTCATTTGATGAAAATGGATAGAACTAGCCTCATCATAAGAAACAACCTAAAATAAAATAATTGTAAAATAAGTTTTATATAATGATTCTTATATATATATATATATATATGAGCAGTGAAATAAATTTACATGATAAATAATACAAGAATCCTTTACCAAAAATGAAAAATTCATATTCATATTGATATGTACACACCAATACTAAATAAAAGTTTCGTTAATAAAGTATTTTTGTTGAAATGATATCGAATATCATTAAATACACATATAACAGAGTGGTGTCATGTATCACAAGATAACACAAACCAGAACATGATGGATTTTACTACATCATGACTTATACTTTGGTGAATATTTATATAATCTACCACATTCATTTATTCATTATAGTTTTTATTCAAATTATTGAAAATCATTGTGAAATGATTCCAACTCTTTTAGATATGATTTTCATATAAAAACCCACAATCATTGGGGGAACAAATTGTACAAAAATTTATCCTAATTATATTTCATGATGAATAAAAATACATTCCGTTGTATAATATAAAAAATTATAATTCCCTGACCAATATTTTTATGAAAAGTGTATCCAATAGAAAAAAAAATTCATTTCTACTCATGCTATAAAGGGATCTATATTGATCAAAATCCAAAAAAAATCATATCTTCAAATGAAAGTCTACACCATAGGATATATTTATATACATTTATTTTAATTATTTTATAGTATATTTTTATGTAATTGAGTATAAAGTTGAAAAATAATATGTTAATGTATTATATAACATATGATATGTTGTTAATTATCCAAAATAGAATGACCAAACTGAATAAACAAGACACATGTCATTAATCTATGTGGACCAGTACATCACATGTAACTCCAATCACATGTATTTAGTCTATTGGTGAGAAAAAAATTCTTCATATTGAATGAGATAGTATTTTCAAAAGATGTATTTAGTCTAGGGGGGATAAGGTGTTTGATAGATTCAAGTATAGAATTTTTTATCTTAAAATAGGTGAAATATGAAGGAAAATATTGAATCGAAAAGGCTATATAAGTATAGGTTAATGTTCTAATCAAAATAAATATATATATTTTGATGTTTAGGTTTGTGAATATAGAATTTAAATTACTATTGATATATTATCTTAGAAGTATTGATATCTTATGATTTCATGGGGAAATGTCAATCTATTTCAACCAAAAAAACATATTATAATTCATAATCTTATCACATATATAATGATAAAAATAATGAGAAATTTTTAAAGAAATATGATATATGTATTGAAATAAAGTTAAAGAAGGTTTTTTTGAAACATATTACAACTCACCTAATAATTAGGAGAGTTATAATTACATAATTAAAAAATACTAATGAATATGTTTTCAGGGATACTATTGGTAATGTGTTGTACTTGTAAATAATGAATACATTTTTGGTATAATATGTTTCTTCCTATTCTATAGAAAGAGAATAGTTGAATGGTATGACATTAATAAGAATAAGTGAGGAACTATTTTAGGTATCCTCTTTATGAAAGGAATATGGAGATGGAAAATATATTTCAATGGAAATTAGAAGATTTTGGATGATGTGGAAGGGATGGAAATATTCAAACTGGTTGTGTTGAATTTACCCTATCATAATACATTCATAATTAGAATTTGGGTGCAGGTTGTAACATTTGGAAAAATGAAGAGATAAGAAATGAGGAAATAATATTTTTATAGCTTTGGAATATTAATAGAGGAAATAAGGAAATAAAATAAGTTGTTTGATAAGTGTTTTATTAATGTGTGAAGATATTTTTACTATTTCAAGAATAAATTGAAAAGGATATGTAGTAGAGGAAGAAGATCTTTGTTAGTCCAATTTGAATAACCAGAAGATTTTTATTATTGGTTTATCTTAATGTGTTTCTTTGTTGATTATTTTTAATAAGAAATAATTTATACATATATAGTTGGTTTGAGTAACTTTAGCAAGTTCAAGTTCATAATTTCGTTACTAACGATAATTTATTAATAAATCTATAGTTGTTTGTGAGTGATATAATAACCACCATTCAATGAGGACATAGTCATTCTTTGGGAGGAAAACCTTTTTAACAAACATGTCTTTTTATAAATTTCTATTCAATATTAATTTGTATGATGATATTTCAACTGAATAAGCATAAGGGAATACATGTTAATGAAAAGGTTGAAATCACTTATTCACCCCTCCCCTATCTTAGTATTTACCATCACTAGGTCAACCAATTTGAGAAACTACTATAAGTTTTTACATCAAGATATCCCTTAACATGTGTCAAGGTGATACATGGTGCCAAAATTGAAGGATATTATATACATTCACATAATAAAATACACTCTAAATGTAAACATAACACATAAATGGACATAACTGAGTCATTCTCTAAGTCTATTCCACTAATTAAGTCCAAAAAATATTTAATATTACCTTCACGCAAAATTATAACAGAAAAATAATAATCCCCTAAACCATGGAAGATTAACAATATCCTAATAATGAGAGTATAATCATGAAAAAATAGTAAAATAAATAATAAAATATGAAAATATAGAAAAAAAAATAGAAAGAGTCTCCACCTAAACCCATGATCACAAAGGATTAAATTTACTAGCAACTTTTCCTTAAAGATAAGAAAAAAATATAAAGGTAAATTATAGAATAATAATTATCATATCATATAGGTGTTACTTTAGTAGAAGTAGTTTATGTATGACACTCACTGAAAAAAAGAGTTTAACTTTAAACAAATAGTTTATATATTTCAAGTGAACATATATTTTTGGCTCTGTTTTGGATAATTATAAATTGGATGATTTTCCAAAAAAAATTGACGTGTCACGCATTGAGTAGCCCGATCTTCATGGGGTAGGGCGGAGAGTGAAGGATGCAGTTCATGGATAAGTGGAAGATGATGGGTATAGATAGCGGATGAACATATTTAATCAAAACCTTAAATATTTTGACCAACTGCTTAGACAAAACACTCAAAGGAGGGATGTGATTTCTAATCCACACAACAACGCACTTGGGTTCAGACATGGAATTGGGGGCTTATGTGATCTTGGGTCACCAATCTGACTTGTGGATTGAAAATAAAATAATTCATAATTGATAGGGGAAAATGGAATAATTCTCACACTCCATAGATAATAAAATCAAAATCTCTCAATTAAAATCATCAATGCAATACAAGTTCCATGGAGTGTCTATTTATAGACAAGGGGGTGGAACAATACTTTGGGGTGTAATACCCTAAAGTCATAAAGGCTAAACTAATTTGTACCATAAAATTAAAAATGATAAAGTCTACCAAATGTTTTTTTAAATTAGCATAAAACCTTCCAACTATAACCCCTCAGATTTGACTTTGAGTGCATAGGCCACCAGATTTGACTTCAGTTTCCAAAGATGCCATTCTAGAATCCTCCATGTGGACCGAGCTTCCCAAAATCATGCAACCATGTGACATAAGATTTAAACATAATGTTTGGGCTTGAATAAGTGATATTATAAGCCCATTTTATCTATTTATTCAAGGAAATAACTATTGGTCCTTTAATGAAGTGATATGGGTTACCATTGTAGAATTCACCATCTTTATTCTCCCTTGTGTCATCAGGCCTTGAAAATCCAACTCCTTCACCTGTTCAATTGACTTGGAGCCTTCGATATGGTTCTCATCATCCTATCCCTCTTGAAAAGAAAACTTCCTTGACTCCTCGTCCTATAAACCCAAAAAATGATAAAGATCAAAAACATTGAAATTGTAACCTAAACCATACACACCGGGTAAAGATATCTTGTAACCATTATTTCTAATAATTTTATGCAATCATAAAGTCACATCTCCTCATAAAATATGTTTTGATTTCCATTTTACATGAAATATTTCCTTCCACATATGAATCCGTACAAAGTCATCAAGCTCAAAAAACACTTGCTTGTGACTATTTTTTCAGGATCAATGTATTTCAGGGGGAATTTCATGATATTTATCCTTGAATTTTCAGGAATTTTCTTGGTGAATTTTGCACACCCCATTGCATCTATATTAGTTTACTCCTATATAGGTAAAGAAGCTATATCAATAGGGGAAAGCGGGTGTAATTTTTAAACAATTCCAAATAGAGAATATTGAGTAGTGGAATTCTAAGCCATGTTATATGTGAATTCCCCATTTGGAAGACAATCCTACCAATTCATGAGGATCTAATCGACAATTGTTTATAGAAGGGATGATAGTGTCTTATTCACCACCTTCATTTTTTCATCGTTTTATGGATGAAATGTAGTGGGAAATAGTAAATTCATTCCTATTTTTCTCTATAAGGTCTTCCAAAAGTAAATAAGGAATTTTTTGTCTCAATCTGATACAATCATCCTTGGAATTCCATTGAGTTTGACTGCTTATTGAAATAAAAGTGTTGCAATGTTAGTGGAGTTATCTGTTTTGTGACAATGAATTAGAAAACCAACACACCATGACAAAAATGGAATATCTCCCCCTCTCGGTCCTCGGTAACCCCACAATAATGTCCATTGATATGTCTTCTGAGGATTTGTTGGGGATTGGTAGAGGAAGATATAACTTATGTGGTTTCAGTTTCTATTTGTATTTATGGTATATGATCTGCTGTTCTAGAAATTTTTCAACATCTCTAGTTATCTTAGGCCAATAAAAGTTCTCAATAATATTTCATAATGTGTTTTAAACACCCAAATGTCCCATTAAGCCATTACAATGTCACTCCTTCAGTAAAAGTAGACGGATAGAGAAATTGGGAATGCAAAGCTTATCAATATGGAATAATAATCCATATTGTAAATATAACTTTTCTCAACTAACTCTATGTTTAAAATATCCATATGATTCGTGAAAATAACTATCTATAGCATATAAATCCGCAATTCATTCAAAACTAAGGTGTTTCGGATCCTGTAAGGATAAAATAGAATATCTACGTAATAGTGTATCTTCTATAGTATTTTATTTTCCCTTTTTATTCTTGATGATATATGGAAATGATTCATTGAATTCTAATCATCTATAATGTATCCAATTTAGTTTATTTTTTCAGCTAAGGTATTTAAGAGAATCCTGATCAGAATGGATCACAAATTCTCTCGGCCAAATATAGTGATGCCATGCCTCTAGTACTATAAAAAATTCATACAACTCTTTATCATAAGTAGCATAGTTTAGAGTTGCACAATTTAACGTCTCACTAAAATTAGTAACAAGATATCTTTATATCATGAGTACTACACCAATACCAATTAAACTTTCATAGAATTCAATTACAAAGGTATTTCCAATGTATGGGATTGCATTTTGAGGGTCGTGGGTGAGTCGATCATTGATTGAATAGAAAACCTCATCTTGAGTTGTACCACATATAAAAGAAACATTATTATTTATAAATTAATTAAACAGTGCGACTAGTGTGATAAAGTCCTTCATAAATTTCTTATAAAAAAAATTAAGCCCATGGAAACTTCTTACTTATCCAATGGAGGTTGGAGTTGGAAATTCTTGTATGAATTTGATCTTCTCAGTGTCAACTTTAACTCAATTTTCCCTCAAAACAAATCCAAGTAAAACAATATTATCAAGGAAAAATTCACACATTTTTATGTTTTCAAATAGGTTTTCATTCCTTAACACCTTTAGAACGTTTTTTATGTAATCTATATATTTATGAAAAGTACTATGATACAAGAACATTTCATCAATGTAAACTATGATTTTTTTTCCAACATATGCATATAATACATGACTCATTATCCTCATTAATTTTCTAGGTTCATTGGTGATACAAAATAGAATGACTAACCATTAATAATGTCCATGTTTTGTCTTAAATGTTGTTTTCCACTCATCTTCTTCTTTCATCCTAATTTGATGGTAGCCGGTTCTTAAAACAAATTTTGGGGAAATAGTAAATCCATTTAACTCATCGAGCATGTCACCTAACCTATTAGTAGGATAAAGATACCTGAGTGTGATGTTATCGATGGTTATACAGTCAATATGTATTCTCCACATCATATCCTTCTTTAGCACTAGAAGCACCGGTATGGCACAAGAACTAAGGCTCTCTCTGACATATCCCACATCTAATAACTCTTGAACTTGCCTTTGAACTTATTTTGGCTCATCCAAGTTGGTGCGATATGTAGGGTCGTTTGGTAGTGATGCTCCAGGTATGAGGTCAATTTGATTCTCAATACCTCTAATGCGTAGAAAGCCAAGTGGAATCTCTCTGGGAAACACATCTTCATATTCCCACAATAATGACTCTACAACATGTGGAAAAGGAGATGTTAAGTCATTAGTGTAAAACATCATCTCTCTGTACTTATGTACTTAGAGATTTTACTAAGGAATCAATGATTCCTTAACTACACAATTTTTTCCAACATCACACTTTTCCCTCCTCTAAAATTTTTTTTCCTCTAGATTTTCCATTACTCTCTATTTCTTTTCTACTCTAATTTTAAAATTTCCCCTCATTCTCCACTTTTTCATTTTCTCTTCTTTTTTCCTCATCACTAAAGTTTTTTCTTTTCTCTAAAAATGTGATATTCCATAATTTTCATGGGTAAAATGGGGTTATTGGTTATTGGTTCCCCTAAGAGTTCAAAAGTGTGATGATTCAAGAAATCATTATGAGTAACAAGCTGATCGTACTTCCATAGTTGTCCCAACAGCAAAGGACAAGATTTCATAGAAACAACATCACACAAAATCTTATCTTTGTACTTACCAATAGTGAAAAATACCTTCACATTCTTGGTGACCTTAAACTCCCCACGATCATTCAACCACTTAGGCTGGTACGGATTTTGGTGCCTAAATGTCGGGTGTACTATCTTCTCTACCAACTCATTAATCCCCACATTGCTACAACTTCCCCCATCAATAATAATACTATATACCTTCCCATTGGTCAGGAATCAAGTATATAAAATTTTCTCTCAATTATCCTTATCTCTATCAGTCATTTGTACACATAAAAATCTAATAGTGACCAGAATATCATCGTCTTACGCAAATTATCCATTATAAATTTCAGGAGATTCATCCTCCTCCTCCTTCGAGATCTCTATATTGGTCTCATATTCTCCATACGTTTTTATGGTAATGTTGTGGAGGTTTTTCCATTCACTATCAATGTGACCCCTTCCTTGACATTTGTAACAATTAATATCTAGATTCCAAGTTTGGATAGACTCAAAAGTGGGTTTCTTAGGTAAAATAATTACCTTATCACTTTTTTGAGCAACCACCAATTTTACCTTTGATAGTTATCTAATATATTTCTTGAATTTCTCCATGGAGTGAAAGGGGACGTTGGTTTCTTCATGTTTCTACTCCTACTTATTTGTTTCTTGATCTTGGTGTCTTGGTGGATGATATCTTGTATTTCCACATGGTTGTACATCTCTACTTGATCAAAAATCTCCCAATTGAGCCCATGTAAGAAGCACACCATAGATTCCTCTAGATGTTCTTAAATATTTTCTTGAATCATGGAAATTTTGACCTCATTGTAGTAACATTCAACAATCAGAATCCCTTGTGAGAGCTATTAAAGCTTGTTGTGGATATCTTTTTTGTAGTTTTAGGGAACAAATCACTTCCTAATGGAGAAATTCATGTCTTCCCATGTATGAATATGACGTCCTCCATAATGGGATATCTCCTTCTAAACATGATCCCACCATATAAATTCATAAAAAATGAATTCATGGGATGAATGCTTTAGATTTTTCTCCTCGGAATAGGAATGACATGAAAACACATGCTCGATAAGCATCTCCAACTCCAAGTATGCTTCTGGATCACTTTTTCCCATGAAATAAAGGGACCTTCATCTTGATTCCACCAAGGATTTCATCATCATGAGGTATCCATTATTATCCTCTAGGTTATTGGAACAACCACCTTATTTGTGGGACATCCTCAAAATATTTATCAAACTTCTTCATCTCCTCCTCCATGATGTGGGGGTGACATAGTGTAGGAGTGCATTATGGATTACCATGGATCATCCTTGGGCTTGGTTGATTCTACAAGTTGTATATTCTATCATGTAGCTCCTCCATCTTCTAATCAAAAAGATTCACTAAATGGCTCACCAAATCTTGCATTGGGAGTTGGAAAGATTTCATTACATCAGACCTACTTTGGATTCCTTCATCACTAGAATTATTAATTTTATTCTAATGATCTTTAGCCATGATATATTACACAAACATAAACAAACAAAGGGAGAAACACAAAAAATGTTACACACAGTTACACATGTGAAGATACACGCATGCAAAAATAAAAACACACACACAAGATGTACACACTCACACTAGCACACACAAGATGTACACACACACGCACATGATATTTGCACACTCACACTCACACACACAAGATGTAAACACTCACACAAGGTTTTACACACTCAAAAATGTTTTTTTAATTTCTATCCACTCTCACACTCAATTAAAATCCCAAGATCTTATACCTTGTTTAGGGATATCACATGAAACTAATCCTTCCCAAACCCATATTGTGTTAGGGTATGGTTTTACACAACCCGTTTGAGTGGTAATGGGTAAATGGTGAAAAGGAGGGTAGAAAATGGTTAAAAGGTTGGGAAAAGGGTAGAAAGGTGTTATTTGGGATTTTCCTGATTATTTAAGCTATAAAAAAATGAATAATAGTATGAGAAAATATAATTTGGGGATAAAGTAAAATGATGGATAATTTTTGTACGTAAATGTAAAGTGTTAATAATTTAAAGCACAAAGAAGTAATTGTATCTGATTTTTAGTCAAATATCACAAAAAAGTGTTGTGCTTGTAGTTTTAAAGCACAAGATGGTTTAATAGAGATTAAGACAATGTTTTTTGAAATCTCTCGAATAAAGGATCTTCATAATTTTGAAAAGCATAAAATGAAGAGTTGGGCGGATTTGATTTTTTTATTTTCATGTCAGATATAAATCGCATATAGAGAATTAATTGTGAAAGGAAGATTTATGAATTATTGGCTCAATGTAACTATATTTCAATCATGCACAACATAGGCTAGATCTGGATGTTTTAAAAGAAAATGGGTTTTTATGTTTTTTAATGGGTGGAAAATAAGAAAGGATAATAAGGTTAATAGATATCTGGATAAAAGTTGGTGAGAGATTCCTATTGTGTCAACTAGAGCTATGATAGTAACCGATGTATGATGAATTGTGTGTCCCAATATTCACAGCATAAGGAAGCGAATGAAGGATGTAGTTTGTGGTTATGTGGCGGATGATGGGTATGTATAAAGGAAGAAAGTAGTAAATAAACATGATAAGGAGTGTAACCTAATAAATAGATAACACACTAATAGGAGGGATGTGACAATCAATCCACACAACAACGCACATGGGTTAAGGAATATAATTAGGGGATTTTTTGATCTCGGATCAACAATCTAACTTATAAATTGAAGAGGCAATAATGTAAAAGAGCTAGGGGAAAATAGTACAATTATTACACAATGGAGAGAAATATAGCATAATCTATCAATTAAAATATTCAATTACATACAAATCCCATGGGGGTGGCTATTTATAGCCACGAGGGTTATACAATATTCCAGGGTCTAATACCCTTAATTTATAAAGGCTAAACAACTTTGTTCTCTAAAATTCAAAAAGATAAATTCTTCCAAAGACTTTTGGGAAAATAATCACACAACGTTCCAACTATAGCCCACCAGATTTGAAATTGAGTGCATAGCCCACCATATTTGACTTTGGTATCCAAAGATGCCATTCTAGAATCCTCCATAAGGACAAGGCTTCCTGAATTTGTTCAACTATGAGGGAAAAGCTTTAAACATTGTTTTTGGGCTTGAATAAGTGATATTATAAGCCCATTTTCTCCATACATGTATGGAAATATCCATTGGTCCTTTAATGAAGTGATATGGGAGCCCATTGTAGCATTCAAACTCTTTATTCTCCCTCGTGTCATTAAGACTTTCTAATCTAAATCCTTCACCCATGCAATTGACTTGGTTCCATCGATATAGTTATCATAAAAAATTATTGTACATAATAATTTGAAAATCATATATATGAATCTATAATACGATAACTACCTTCACTGTGATATGGGATGTAACAAGATCATGATATTGAAATTATTTAACATACAATATGTTAGTGAAAAATAAATCAGTATGTGTAGCCTACCGACCCGGGTCCCACGCAATAGTTCCTTGATCAGGTTCTCAACATGACCTCTGACACGTCTCCTCATACTCTAGATACTACCGACTAGCATAGGGGGTTTGATAAGTCCATAATGGGGAGACTATACCCACTTTTATCAAACTAAAACACTATAATAAAAAAAATAAACAAATGTGGAAAAATATATAAACATGAAAAATACCAATTTTAAAAGATAACTAAAATAGCTGATACAATATTTAACTAAAAGGGGTAACATGATATGCCAATGTAAGTGTCAATGTGTCTAAAATGAAACTAAAAGTAAAGAAACTTACTACTCCCAAGAGGGTTCCAAACCATGTCTGATTCCCTAATCCATGTTTCATACCCAATTAGCAATCTTAACCATAGCCTCTTCCCTTGACCTGTCTAGAAACAAAATTTCTATTCAGGTACCAATCTAGCAGCGTAAGTAGTGTGTGAGTAAAACTGAATAGGACACCACCAATAGAGTATAAAACAAATCTAGTTAATAATAGTGTATTCAGTTGTATAAGGAATAAAATAAAATTAATAAAGTAAACACTTTGAATTTATTATATTATCCTTTATTTAACCACATAAACCCTCAGGTTCCCAAGGAAACCTGAACCTCAATACCCGATTCGAGTCATTTCAGAGTGTAAACTATCCCCAAGGGATATCACATATATTGATTTCCATGATTCCATTCATTATAATAATTCCTATAGCATTTATCATGTACATAAAACATTTAAACAGGTCTGGCATGATTAACACTCACTATGTCTCTAACCACAAGGGTTAATAGTGAGTAATACAAAACAAAGTATTAATGCTTTGTAGGAAAAAGGGAAAGATCTCATTGTCTTTTCCCCTTGATTGATTATATGGTCTTTTCCCTTGAAGGCTCACACAGTTATTATACAAAAAATATTAGATGATCTCATTCTCTTCTTCCCTTAAGGTTCACATGGTCCTTGAATAAACAATATTAGAAGCTCTCACAGTCTTCTTTCTCTATGGCTCAAACGGTCATTAGGTAAACAATATTAGTATCTCTCTTGGTCTTTTCCCTTTAATCTCATTCTCACACCCTAATTTCCTCATGTTCTACTCCATGATAACATTATCACAACCAACTCCCATTTCACTAATCATTCCATCAATTAATTCACAAATTAATTAATAATGTCAAACCCTTTAATTAATTCAATAATTAATTGGTTATTTCATCTCTATTAATATATTCAATAATTAATTAACCACATAAATTACATTAATTAATTAAATAATTAAGTAATCATAAAAATTTTCTATTAATTAATTCTATAATTATTTAATCACATCAATTTCAATAATTAATTTCCATAATTATTTCATCACAAAAGTTCCCTCAATAAATTAAAAATTAATCTGTCACGAAAACTATATTAATTAATTCAATAGTTAATTAACCATATAAAGTCCATTAATTATTTAAAAAAAAATTTATCCATTTCACAACTTGACGTCCAATAATTAATTCACCCAATTAATATTCACAATTCACAATTCAATAATCTGATAATTAACTCAACAATTTATTATCGTCTGATTAAATTACTAATTAAACAATTAGTTTGTCACATGAATACACTTAATTAATTTCCTAATTAATTAGGTACATCAATTACATTAATTAATTAATCAATATCCACAAACTCAAAATCCCATTATTAATTCCATAATTTATTATCTCAAAAATTATCATATATATCTCGTAATTAATTCCACAATTAATTACTCAGTTAAACCTTGAATTTACATAATTATCATGGGAGTAGACAATATTGCCTAACACCCCATTTATTAACCATTAATTAATAAATAAATAAATTAATCCAAGCCCATTAATTAATTCAAAAATTAATTAATAACATCCATTCCCATTAATTAATTCAACAATTAACTAACCATACTATTCCCATTAAATAATTCATAAATTAATTAATCTAATCTCTCTCGTTAATCAATTCAATAGTTAATTATCTCATTCAAAATATTAATAAATTATAATTAATTCTACAATTATTTATCTCGAATCATCTATTTCAGTATCCCATCATTAATTAAACAACTATTTATCCAATATACAAATCTCATTGTCCATATTTAATTCAACAATTATTATTCAATATTATTAATTCAATATGACAACAATACACATTAATTAGTGTACCAATAAATTAATATAATTCTTAAATTGTACCATTGAAGCAATACCCATTAATTAATTCTCTAACTAATTTATCGAACACATCTACATTAATTAATTCCAAAATTAATTAATCTAATTCAAACCCTTAAATTAATTCCCTAATTAATTGTCTATGTAAATTCCATCAATTATTTTACACAATTAATTAATCTAACTCTGTCATATTATTTAATTCAACAATTAAATAACAACACAGGTTCTATTAATTAATTCAACAATTAATTTTTCCCAACATAAAAAAAATCAACAACCCTAGTTAATTCATCAATTAATTGTTCCATGTAAGTTAATGCAATACCCCTAATTAATTCATCAATTAATTATTCCACATCAATAAATTTAATAATCATAATTATCTCTAATAATTAATTATACAATTAACTATCCCTATTCACCATCCTCAATATAACAATTATTAATTTGTCAAATCATTATTGCATTTCAATAATATATAACTCTTCCTAATTACACCAAATCAAAATCTCCTAATCTTATCATTAATTCACCAGTTAATTATTCAATTCATAATGTCAATATCTCATAATTAAGTCTATAATTAATTATCTAAAATCAACAATCTCTATCTCTCATAAATAATTTAACAATAATTTATTCATGATCTAAAATCCAAATATCCCAATCCCACATATCATTTAATTAATCATTGTATAGAATTGATTATTTTAATCTAGAAGGAAATTATAAAACATCTAATAAAAATTCTATAATTATATTCACATAATTGTAATTAAGACTATGGGGTTTGATTGTAAGACCACGTACTTCAAATATAATGAACCTGCGATATGAATCTATTATCACTGATGGAACATTTTCTTGAAGACTATCGAAGGTGAAATTAAATAAATAAGAATATCCTGTTTAATAAAATTCTGCTCAAAATATTTTATTTTCAATGAAAACAAATTTGATACGCACTATCCTTATATCAAGAAGAATCCAATACCACTGAATGAAAATCAATATGATCAATATTAAAAAAGAAATTGATTATTGAAATTTGAACATAGGTATATGGAGAAGAGAAAGGGGTCTGTCATAAATAATGTGCTTCCAACCCATGCCATGCACCACTAAAAATTCAATTTATAATACTTTTCCATAAATTAATTTAGTTACATTTATTAATTTAATAATTTTTTAATTAATCTCTCCTAATAATTTCATGCTTCAACCCCTATTCATTTGGGAATTTCATGGATATTCACAATAAGACTAAATTAAATATTCAACATTGGTCTTCAAATGATAACCCCAATTTTTGGGTCATGTTGTGGCTTATGGCATGTCTATCTAACACCATACGAAAGAGTTATAACTGAAATGGAGTTTTGAAGATAATTATTTTATAAATTTATTATTAAACAAATAGCAAGAATAATTATTGTTATTATAAACCATCTTTCACCATAACTTTTTCACCAACATCATCCCTTAATGTTGATAATATTTAATAAATTTATATTAACCCAAAATTTGAATTTATTTAGTATTGACTAATAATTTCATCATTATAACATTTATAAACCACAAATTTTCACACATGGTGAAACATTATTCATCATTTAAGTGAAAAATAATTTTTAATTACACATGTACTTTTCCATTCATTATTTTGAATAATAATAATAATAATAATAATAATAATAATAAACTTATTATTAATAATATTCTTTTTATCTTCCCGGTAAATATTAAAATACTTGTTGTCTTAATGAAAAAATAATAATAATAGTAATAATCATATTTTTTTTAAATTTGTATTAATTATTAAATTAATGAAATTAATTATTAAACATAAAAATTAAATAACATAAAATGCTCATTGTGCATAAAAGTTATAACCTAATTAGGGTAATCCCCCCATTTCAAACCCAAAAGGGGTCTTGGATATTTCATATGACACACCATTTGAGATATATTAATTATTTAATATTCAAAAAATAGAGTAAAATAATTAATTAAATATAAAAATTTTATTTTCGTGAGAGAGATGGCCAAAAAACCGACGCATATAAATGTTATATCCAACCTAGGGTAGACACCCTCTTTTAGACACAAAGGTTGTACTAGATATTCCATATGATGTTCCATTTTGGACTTATTCAATTATTTTTAATAAAATGTGTGCACTTAATAAATTATATTTTGTTTGTTATCTAGTATTCACTAGAACTTTGTTGGTCTTAAAATCTATCATTAACTCAATGTCGAACAAAAAAAAATATTCAATTGAATATTCCAAGATGTTAACTAGAAAATATTGATTTAACACATTTATCAAAAAAAACTTATAAACAATTTTTTAATTAAAATAAAGGTTACCAACATTTACCATCTTTTTAAAAAATTCATACCTAGAAAATGGACGAGACGTAAAGTTTCAGAAATTGAATATTCATATTAAAAAATATCACAACATTTGTTTAATTTTATAGAAAATTAATTAATTGTATATGTGGATTCATTATAAAGAGGGTAAATATTTAAATACATATATTTTTAGTGATTAATATGTAATACTCTCATAGTGTATATGTAATATTACTATAAAACATATGAAAATTTCATATAAAACATATGAAGTTTGCATATACCGAGTATACGAAATAAAAAAACTAAAAAATACAGTATGAATTGGGGATGAGAATATATTTTTTAATTGAAGGAAAAAATTATATGGTGGTAAAATGGAAGAAAAAAAGGGAACTCACCTACAATAAGTAGGCTATTATGTTAAAGAAATTTATTAAATCAAGAGTAAATTATCCTTAATGTTTCACAGTTAGAGAAGCTAGTATCTCTGAAGAAGGGATAACTAAGGCATTGATGAAGAGAGGTATAATAAGAACCTACCTCGGGCTTCTAATGTAATATATCTGTAAATATAAATCCACCAACGAGAGGTGAAATAAAACTTTTTTTCATTTTATTCAATGTGAAAGAATAATTTTGGTTACCTATAGGAATGGGTGAACCATGATAGAAGGGGTCTTGATGGGTTGTTTCCTTGTCTAGAAAGGTTCATCCACGAGTTCAAGTAATGGGTTGGGTTCCCCAGACATATCTGTAGAGGGTAGGCTTCCTATGTATGAGACGATGTTGTGAGAGTTGGGAGAAGTTATGGTTCCTTTTTAAGAGCTAATTTCATGAGAAAAGAAACATGTTTGAGTTCTTTATGAGAGTTGGAGGTAGGGAAGGCCAGTTTGATCATGTGGACGATGGGGATCTTGATTGGAAAGAGAGGAAGAATCGTCTATGAGAATATCCACATAGGATGGGGTGGGGCTTGATCATGAGCACTGGTCAAGATATATCTGTGAATGATGGGAAGTTTTAGCGTGAGTACTGGCTAGGAGATATATGCAGAGGATTGGGGGAGGTCAATTGCGAGACTGGATGGAGATTGTCAATATTTAAAAGAGAAGTGGTGGCGGTTTCTCAATCATGAGATTGAAGGTGATCTATATGGACACTATTTTATTTTACCATTGAATTATTACCATATTTCTAGTGATTCATATCCATAGTTGTGTCTTAATAAATCTATTTTGTATCCTTGATGGTTTCAATATTTAACAAAATATTTTGATGATTAAATATTCTTATAACCATAATACAATTAGAAAAAATACCTCTATAATATAATTCTAGAATCTGAATACATCAATACCTCAATCTTATTATTTCTAAATAGGTCCTTCCATGGTCCAGGTGTTATAATTTGGATGAGGGAATTGACGCAAATAATTCCTAGGGCCACATATTTGAGATAACGAACTGTAAATGGTTTCTTATGATAGAATTTATTTCCTTATCTCATATTCTCCATCTTTATTTGACAATTAATTTCATTATTACCTTATTTTTCACATAAAAAAATATTTTCCTTTTTGGTTGAGATGCCTTCATATGCATCTTCTTCCACATTTTTGAAATTATGTAAATTGAGCCATCATTCTGAAATTGTCCCCACCACTCAATATCTTATTTAAATATATCATTTTATTATTTGGTGAGTCTTAGATTTTGATAAGTTATATATTGTTAATCATATTTTTTCATTATTAAATTTGAATTACCATGATATATTTCACTCCATCTATCACCCCTTTTGGTTGCTTATAGGGACCACATTTTCCTTTATATAGAATGTGAATGTGATTTCTTTTTGTTTCTAGTACAGAATAAATGCAATAACATAGTGTGAGAAAAAATAATCATAGTGGGAAAACAATATAATCATTTATAGGATATCTAAATCATGTCACCGACTTCTCAATCAATGGCACCTTTTATTTAATATAGGCTATTAATTTTCACTATAAATTCAAATCCTTTATAATGGTTTGTAAAGAAAATATTAATTATCCAAATTACATCCCTCATGATTTTAAAACTAGGTTTTTATTAATGACCATTTTCATGTACCGGGTGATGCTCAAGTGAAGCCTAACATGCCTGTTTTGGAGTTGTATCCCTTAAGAACCTCTATTCTAGAACCACATCTACATTTAGTATACAAAAATGTATATATTTCTAGTGAAACCAAATAATATAGACTATAAAAAACATTAAAAAATTCTTCTATAATTATCCTCAAATTATTTAATAGGGTTATTTTCCCTAATCCATGTTTTCGAAAATCCAATTCCTAAGGTTTCTAAAAAACATACTATGATAACACCTACTATGACCTCGACCCTAATACCACAGATTCAGTGGCTACATTATTATATTGCTTCTACATACAAGTGATAGTATCCCAATGGTCCAAAGTGTTTAATATTCATAGAAAACTAGATACATATTTGTGTCTTCTATTACATTTGAATACAAAAAAACAACATAATTGTTCTGGGATAATATCCTTATTCCCAATAAAATATAATTATATATTATTCATAGTACACTTAAAGGATTCCTAGGAATGGAAAAAAAATTGAGCTCAAATTCTCGATAAAAGTTATGTAAAAAGAAGCTATAATAAATTTATAATCATAACGAAAATGGAATGGTAAATAATAGAACACATATTCCATTTAAATAATTTTAATATCATGATTAGATAAGGAATAATATATATTGAAAATAAAACACTAAAACAACATTACATTTAATCAATAAATTTGGAACATACTGACTCAATATCCACTAAATAGTGACTCGAGATGGCGGGTCATATGGCCTTGAGCATACCCCCACATTCATTAGAGGCTTCCGAATTGGAGTGAGGTCCTAGGCTGTGTTTGTCTATAGATTACTCCCTCATATCATAGTGGAACATAGTAAAATGATCACATCTATAAATACCAGAAGCGTAATATAAATCAGATGTAACAAATAATAATAATCATCTAGATAATAGGAGTATTAAAACATGATAAGTAAGAATCATATAAAAAATGATTTTTTTATGTCTCTATAAAAAATTACAGGTGATACATTGCAATAAGAATATAGAATAATATAAAAATCAAAGTAAAAAATAGCTAAAAGTGTTATCTCAAGATAGCATCATGATCCTTGGTTTGTTATATGCTCTCCCTCTCCAAAGAATAATCAATCAAACATCGTAAAGCGGATGCTTTCCCTGATCAATACCTTCATCAATGAAGTCTGTCTGGGTACCCAATGCCTCCCCGAATAGGGTGTGAGATAACACTTATTATACCACCACAAATGTTATCTTAATTAGGTACAGTCTATTTATAAAAAATGAAGAAGTGTGTAGTATATCATGGGTACGACATTTATTAATGTAAATTTTCAAATGAATATATGATCATGTCATCCAACCATGGCTCCATATGAAGAAATAATCTAGCACTCGTATATAAAAAAAATAAAGCAAATGTATCTCTAGTTAACTATAAATCACAATTAAGCATCCAAAGAAGAATATGTCATGTAATCAAGTTTCAGACCCCAGTGGTTGGATCCAAGGAATGAAGACTAAGGCATACTCAATGGCCTATATTGTAATATAGTGTCAGCACTGAAAGGGAGATATCCATTGTATAATTGGAAAAGGATTCCTCATTGTGTCAATGGATATTATTGATGAAAAAATAGTAAATACTTTGGTGGATCCCAAGGATCAAGTCCATGGATCATTTCTATGTTGAATTAAAGTATTCCATTTACAAGGAGTAGAAATTTCCATAGAAAACAAAGTAAAATGGATCCATTAAGTAGAAATGTCCATGAAATCATATGGAATGAGGATCTTAGGATTAGAAATGTTCAAGGCATCCACAAAAATAATTAGAATCCATGGAGTATAAATTTATATGGCATCCAATGTAATCATGATTTGAAGAGTATAAATATCCAAGTATCCCACTTCCATTATCAATACATAATCTAATTTCATAACCCTTTTCATTATCATTCACATATTGTGTGTTCATATAAACCATTCCACATTTTCTAATTTAACAATTTGACCATTTAATCAAAAGAATCATCATGAAAATGAAGCATAAACCTTCTCCTATAACCCATTAAATTATAAATTAAATTCATTAAGGATCCCACTAAAATGGAGAACTAACACATACCAATCAGGTTGGTACAATAAGGGGAATATACAAAAACACACCTCATGGGTGATCTAGATTTGGAAAAAGAACTTATAACCATAAAATAGTACTAAGTGGAAAAAACAAATAGGTTCAAAAAAAATTTCAAGACATTTAAATAATTTTATAAGAAACTCTATAAGGTTTGGTCAGTTGTACAATGACAAAAAGCTATAGAAAATACCAAAAATTAATAAAATTTTATAGAATGCATACCGTATACTAGTGGTAGAACACTCATCAATTATTGGCCACTGATTTGTTACAAATCAATATTAAAAATAAGAACTGGTGAAAACCCTGAAAATAGGGAAAATTTGGTTGAAACAAAAAAAATATTTTGATATAAATAAAAACGATGAAAGTCACAAGATGAATGAAGAACTCATTAGACCATATCCAACTAGATGAATAGTGTTTGAATCGGAATTCATATCAGAATGTAATGGAAATACTAATTCTAGGATGCAATGAACCCTCAAAATGGTTAGGGATACGTTTTCTAGAGAAAAATAGATAATGATTTAGGTTTAAAGATCTTAATTGAAATTTGGTCAATTTATGCACAAATACCATGTCACAGGGTTTTTCAACATGGTTGTAAAAACTATGCACCAATTTTGTGCCCTCACTACCTTAATAGGGACCTTGAATGGTTTATGTGTATAATTTTTCAAACCATTCCCTATGCATCTACTTCAAAACACCCCTCACATTGTCATGCCACATGTTCTGACAAACTGTGCACTAATTTTGCATTTTTTCTTTAATAAAAATCACAGCTTCTCACGTAGAGGCATGTGACCCTTGGAAAACGATTAGGGACAACCATGAACCCCATAATACCTTGTCAAATTCCCCACATTTTCATTAGTAACAATGCAACTTGGTCCACATGGTTTCCACTAACTATGTTTCCCAACTTATTTTTCCAAATTATGGGACTCTCGACTCAAAACAAAGCCCAGAAACACCCCAAAATCCATTGAACACACTAGGAAATCACGTTAGGTCCAAAAAAATATATTAAACTAGAATTAAAAATATTTGTACCTGAATGGAAAACCCAATATCTTAAAAAGGTGAAATGAAATGTATCCAAACATAATATCATTTTGAAAATATCAAAGATGAATATAACGAAATTATTAATAAAGTAAATGCTTAATTATTTGACTTTTGATCTCAAGAATCATGATTCCCTTACTTTCTTTACCTGTCACAAGATAGTTTGAAACATATGGGTAGATATACACCAGAAACCCATTTAACTATGTATAGCTAATTGATTCATCTAATGAGACTACCATTGTATCGAGGGACTAAATATAAATAGGTCACACCCATATCATCATATACAAATATTTCATCATATATCTAATAATATATTTAATTCATGAATAGTTTTCCTTATCATAAAATATTCTTATTCTGTATAGAATACATATTAATCAATGTTTCACCATAAAATAAAATAAAATTCAATGTAGAACACATAATGTATAAATTACATAGAGAGTGTGGAATAAATATTACCATGATAAATAATATGGATATTTAAGTGAAATATAACTTCCAATGACCACATGAAAGTAAATATTTCATGGGAAATTTAATGACTACCAAAATGATTCATCAAAGTGTATGTAAATTTTTTCTTTATTCAGAATTTTCATAAACCACCAATAGAATGAATAAAAATGGAATAAATAAAACATATCCCTTGTGGAGTATAATTGAAATAAAGTTTTATTTTCATTGATAAAGAGAAATACCATAAAAATTTCATTAAAAACAATCTTGATGAAAATATCCTTTTTCCACTAAAAAAAATTTTAAATTATAAATTCCAAAAAATGTATTATGAAAATTATTTTATTTGAAAATAATATTTCGGTAATTATAATAGAACCTTAAAAATATATAGTGGTTATGATGGTGGGAAATTCTTAAAACTCCATACACTCTGAAACAAACATTCCTTTCAAATTTTCATTAAAGTCTAAATAGAACTTTATTAGAAAAAAAGTGAATATTACTTTTAGAAAAATAATAAAGATTCAAAAATGGTTAACAATTTCTTTAAAAAATTATTTTTATAATATTAAAAACATTTATGAAACATTTCAAAGGAAACTTTTTTTTAGATGGAAAATAAATGTTGAGCTAAAAGGGAATTAAAGTGTTATTTTATTTAAAATCATATTCTTTGTAATTTTAATTACCAAAGAGTGGGAAACATTTACAATTACTCAAAACTTTCATGAATAATCAAAATATACGAAAACTAAAGAGGTTTATTTTCCAATTATCAAAATAATTTCCTTCAATGAAAATTCATGTTTATATAATACTGATTAAAATGAGATTGTGAAACAAACCCTCACAATAATCATAACGTTATATTAAGAATTAATACATGATTAGGTAATGTTTATAAAATTTAATTCAATATAAAAAGTGTAAATAACACATAAAATAATCATTTTTAATTACTAAAATATTCTTATAATATCAAAGATGGTGGAAAAGTAATTTAAAGCAATAAAAATAAATTATGTTATGATAGTCTTTACAGCATATTATTTTTTGTTTCAAATCCACCTATATGAAATAATATAAATTAAACATAAAATAATTATTTTTATTAAATAATGATTATATTACATGTCGTAGGGGTGGTATATACACCATAAAAAGGAAATTTGGTGCATAAAATTACAATATTCCTCGATGAAGGGAAATTGAGATAAATCCCATCAACCTACACTACCTTCAGGTTGAAAATTATTTATCCTTATATATAATGGGTTTAGTCATGTAATTAACTTATACCAAAATCATATTTATATTTATAATACTATATATGATCCTCTTATGACATTTTACCACCTGTTTGTTCAAAATATTACATTATATTCATTATTTCATGTGTCAATTTTCATTATTTTATAATAAGTATTTATCAAGGATGTTCTAATTATTTTTAATATTATATAGACATATCGTCATAAAAATTATGATAATGTTATCAATATCCTATTTACTCATTATATAAATTTTTAGATTCATTCTTTATGGATAAACATGGAAAACAAATCAAAGTGTGTCGTAGAAATGGTAAGTCGTATATATTCAAAAGTGACAATATCATTCCCTTAACTGTATTAAAAAGTGGAAAACACCATCTTGTGTGGTCAGTTTATTTCATTTTCATGCATTTAATCCCTGAAATAAATCTTTGTAGTATCCAAATTGATCGCAATGAGCATCCAATGCTGTCTAAAAACACAAAAAGGAATAAGTATTGAAAGAATTTCAAATATATTTAATATTATTAAATTATAGTGTTTTACTGATGTATCATTGGTATTAAGAATATTATATCATCCCAATTTTTTTTAAATGAATTGGGCATGTCTTCCACTATTTCACCCTATTACTGTGATTTAAGTTCTTTTTGTTCTGTAGAGGTGACGTGAGGACTAACATGTCCAAATTTTTGTTCATGGGGTAATCCCTTCAATTGTTTTTCATATATATGCCTATGAAAAATATTAAATGTGTTTAGTCATAATTATTATAGTATATCAACTTTTTTGAAATCAAATCATGAAAACATACCTCATGTATACATTTACAACTAAGTAGCCTAGCCAATAGTACTCCAGGATTTTACTTACATTATCAACACTAATGAAATATGGATATTCTCCTTTGTACATATTTTCATCAAAAATAATTGTGTAAACCCCACCATCTTTCATCTTCTTATTAACATGAGCCTTTGAGGATAATAAATGTTTATATAGAATGATCGGTTTTAAGGTGCTTTCGGTAGATCATTTCAATTGGTTGGTTGATCCTTTAGATAGTTTTGAGATGTTCTTTCTTTTCACCCCCTTCACTTGTTTGTATGTAATAACATCAATCAGTTCAGACCTTTTTTCTTTATATTTTAATGTTTTATCTTGAAAAATAAATCTTAAATGAATAAATCCTTGTCGGCATGTTTTATTACAAGCCGTGACAGCCATGCGATTAATGTTCCAAGATCTTGTTTGACCATATGAATATCTTCAACATCAACTTGAATAGGTATCTTGGCACTCACTACATGTGCTACATTAATTAAAACATTGGCATGGATTTTTTGAAGTGGACTATTGTGTATTATGGTGCTCTGTATTTTGAACTCGGTAGCCCTCGCAAAAAAAGGCAATGGGTGGGTGTTGATACATATAAATTATAGTCATCTTCACCCTATAAAATATCAGTACAGGAAAGGTTTCAATATCTATCTGATTCAAAATTCATATATACCATTATTAGAACATGTATTACCTCAGCAAAGAAAGGTTTTTTAGGGGAATGGCTCACCTCAACGCTAGTTGAGGGTGGGGTGGGATCTTCACATGCTGGTTATTCTTCAGTTTCTTCTTCTCTTTTCCCCACCACTATAAAATTTCCCTTGAAATATCTCTACATTTTCATATGTTATTCAATGATATATATTATTTCCCTCATCATTATGATTTCTTCACTTTCATCCTCCTCTTTTTTTTTCTCTAAAAATGTTCGGGGTGTCACCCCAAAACATGAAAATTTGATGCGGCCACACTTTTCTGGATACTTCAAGGACACCAAAAGTATGTTTGCATCTGGTTTGGGAGTTGCTGATTCCCATGACTTTTTCAGATAGAAAATATAAGAAATTAAGTAATCAATATTATTTAATATTGATTTAAAGAAAAAACATATTATGTCATACTTACACATGATTCCCATTATTTTATGTGTTTTCATCTATTAGTATCTAATCGTTATTTACATGCACCTCCATCTATATCACATGGCATTGGATAGAAGTTACTTTGGATTTAGATTCATCAATCTGTATATAAACATAGAAACATAGTTATGGTGTTTTTTTATGTCACATAAAAGTATTTTTTTATATTTAAAATATGTACAATTTTTTTATAGTGAAGCATACCCCATTCTTACTTTATGATAGGGTTACACATGTTTTTATGCCCATTACTTATCTTCAACAATCCATATCTATTTCCTAAATAAAAATCTATCAATAAAATTTATGAATACATGTATCATCAAACAACTCATTACCGAACAAAATTTACCTGAAAATACTTCTACAAACGATGGCTAGTAAATGCATCCCAAACTCCTTGGGTTATTAGGTGTGCAAAAATAAGAGGTGGGTACGGGTTTATTTCCCCTTCAAAATCGTTAAGATAACATTTCATTAAAACTGTTTGAATGCCTCTATGAATCCTCTTAGAAACCCCTAATACATAGTCCTTGTGGAATTCATCCATGATAAATGAATTCTACAAGGTATAATGAAGAGTAATTCAATATTTAGTTATTTCATTTTTTAGTAAATTTAATAAATGATATCATAATGTTACTATAATATCTATCAACATCAATTTATTAATACTGGTGGCAATATGGTTCCACAACTATACATTAATTGGAATGAGTAGTTGAGTAACGATTCAAATTTAACTATTAAACATGGCCTTGTTGTTGTTAACATAATTTCCCCACTTATTCCCCCAAACCTCGTATTTGTTTCGTTTCACTTGTTCCTTAAGGATTTTTTTCTAACTACGTCAAACATCCATGGTTCTGTTTTTTATACGCTGCTAGTGTTTCATTTCCTACCATTTCCTTGGTTTCAACATCATCAATATGTTCCTTGGGAGCTCTAGCATATGCACGTGCATATGGTGGTTGAACCTCTTCACTGGGAGAAGCAACAACAACAGGTTAGGTTGAGAGACTATTTTTTCCTTGGTATTGGGAGAAACCTCATTTGAGGAATTAATTATCTATAGAAGTGGTTTAACATTTAATTTAGATTACATAAACACAGTAGGGAGTAGATAATAGCATAACGTAACACGATGTATATTAAAAAAAATATCCTGATTATTGACCTC
Organism: Viscum album; assembly: GCA_963277665.1. NCBI lineage: Eukaryota > Viridiplantae > Streptophyta > Magnoliopsida > Santalales > Viscaceae > Viscum > Viscum album. Next base: position 488,300,778 of record OY728164.1, read on the forward strand.
TCTTTTTTTAAAGGCTGAAGGGATTTGACCCCTCTATCGACTATCCAAATACCTTCATTGTGGTCTCCTATGAAATACGAAACAACTTCTACATTAAGACCATAGTGAAATGATTGTGATGTCCCAATGAAAGGGTCATCCTCTATGAAATTTGTATCTGACCCTTCATTGGTTTTGGTCAATAACAGAATAATTAACCTGTATCGGTTTTCATGATCTATAACATAAAATACATGTACTGTATGTGATTCCATTATAAATGGTTCGTCTTTGTACCCTTCCTTAATAAAATCAACATTCCTGAATCCCAACTCATCTTTTTAACAGAACTCATGTTATCCACCCACTTACATTGAAAATCATCACTTGGATGTTCATATAATCCAACTCCCATATTTGTTTGACGATTCCAAAGTATAACATATTCACATTATTGGATTTCTGTCTTTAGCACAAGAAACATGCATCTCTTTAGCCACAAGTGTAACTCTACTATTTTTCATGGTACTCTCTTCATCATGTTCATTATTATAGAATGTATAACCATTAGTTACATAAGCATTATAAGCTAGTACATACACACTTGGTCCTCTAGATAGCAGTCGAAGTTCTTCTAAAATTCAGTCCATATTTCATCTGAATCCTTAAATATATTTTCATGAAATCATATTATAAACTATCAATTAAGTGTATTTGATATCCATTTTTCATCCCTTGATTGATTCAAATGCCTAATGATTTCATTGTGGGTTTTTCATATGGGTTAACCTTAAAAAATTTATGCAAAACATAAAGGCGGTCCTGCTCCTGATCTATAATATTGATTATGAAAACCTCTCTTCTAGAAATTTATTCACCCACAAGCCACCCAGTGTGATGAGATTATAGTAGACCAATGATTTCCACACTGGATAGGTATTCCATACATAATTAAATGACTTTCTCAACAATATATCTCTCTATAATACAACCTTTTATCCAACATTGATTTTTTACATACCCTTTCAAAATATTCATATAGAATTCAATAGGTTGAATCTATCTTTAGTGTATAGGATAACATAGTTAAATATTTATCACTAATTGAACCATAAAATGAACTAGTATACCAAAGAATTTCGATTGGGAAGAACATTTCCAATTCACATAATATGATGGAAATTTTCTTTCCACACTCAACAATTTCATTGGGTCTTTAAATTTTCTACATATAAATTTGAATAAGAAACAGATCTTTGTTAATGTATAATGGAAATTATTGGGAAAAATTTAATGTAAAGCTATAAGAATTAGATCTTGCATAAAAATGTGGTAGTCATGTGATTCCAGACCCTTTAACTTTAAATCGGTCATTGATATGATGTTCTTGATATTCGATAAATACCCCTATGAAACCTTTACTTCATATAAAAAGTTTCAAAACTGATATATCTTATAACAACCCATACAATACATACACTATTAATAATTCAAAATTGAAGTAAACTTATTACAACATATAACAAAACCATGAAAGGACCGTATAGGTATAGTGTCTTTAGAAACTGGGAAACATAAACAACTGGTTCATAAAGCATCTACATTGTCTCCCATTTATTTCATCATATCTAGAGTCCGTTTTGGAATATCCTACTTAATAAACTTCTTCCTGACCTGGGGAAAGAAAACAAAAAAATGGTGAGCTCAAATGATCAGTAAGTATATACAAAAGAAATATCAATCACATCATATTCATAAGAACATAACATTTTTGAAATCTTAACCTGCAAAAGAGATCATAATTTCATAACATGGGATAAATCATAGTAGTGTAATGTAATCCCAATAATCATAACTTAAAACATGAAACTTTTTTTCATACACACATAATCACAGATAATCATTTCTTAGTAGTCAAGACTCATAGCCAAGACTATCTTAGCGGACAAAGTCCATTTCTGAACCGAGTTCACTCCTCGTTTCAGTCCTATTTCACAGAACCGGTTTAACCTGTCATTCTAGCCATGTCTATCCCATGAAATATAAATCTTTAACCAATGAATTTTAGGGAGATACAGGTCCCACCCATCTCATAATGACACCATTCTTATGTGTGCCACAAAATCATAAATCATACATCATTGCATAACCCATGTAATAAAAATGGAATTCTTAAACATCATGACATCACAAAACAAATCATATAAGATAAAGGAATTCATAAAAATAATTCCATCACAACATAATCAAATCAATGTAATAATAGGGATATAAATAGAACCCTATATTATCTTATATGGAAAATAATTTTGATAAAACACTTGAACTCCATTCTTGAAAAAAATATCATTTCTACTTCAAAAACATTTTCCTTTCATAACATGTCATACAATTTTAAAATTAAAGAAGTTTATTAAAAATAAACTTGAAAACTTGTAAAGTAGGCTTCTTGGAAATAATTTTTTAAAAATCCATTCATGTCGTATAAGTTAAAAAAACCTTCTTCTCGTACTTTTGTCGGAAAAGTCAAAAAGTACCTCGTACGAAAAACGACAAAAGATTCCTTTCATATCTTTAACTAAAAACTCACCGAAGGGTAAAATTGGATTTAAACAATTATAGGTGGATGGAAATAATATTAAATATTGAGGAAACACGGATTTGGATGATAAAATACACCCTAGTAAATACCAAAGTTTAAACAATCTCGGATAAAAATGAGATTGTGATATTTTCCCTTACCTTAGGTCTGATTTGCTTCATAAGTGTATGATCCTCCTGTATAATGATTTAAATAATGTCATTTAATTATTCCAGAATCATAATTATTTTTATGATATCATATAATGTCATATTCTCAGATTCTTATTAGTAATATTTCATTGTCACATGTTATTCGGGTGTTTATTGCTTTTTGTTCTTATGCATGTTTTGTTGAATAAATTTTTATTCTTCTTTTTAAGTTATAGATACCTCATTTCCAGAATGATATTAGTGTAATATATATCATATTTATTCATTCAATTCATTTATATAATTAATATTCAATGAAGATCATGTAGAACGAGTCGCATCAGATCATGGAGACGGTATTCCGTACGTACGCACGAGCGATGATATCGTTCCCATGATCATGGAATTGTATTGAAGTGTATATATACTATTTCAGAATCAATATCACTTTACAATAATCATATATAGTCATTCTTTACATCATTATACTCATCCACGTAAGGTGGTGGTGGAAAATAGATTACACTACGGCGTGGAGACGATATTCTGTATGTGCGCAAGCGCGGTGATTTCATTTTCCATAGGATAGATAGATGGTGAAATAGGGTTGTTTCATACTTATAATAACATACTAGTATATGATTGATAATGATGTTATTACTTCATAATGAAACAACTAAAGAAGAATAAGTGTAAGAAGAAATAAAGTTGAAAGAATCGGTAAAGGACATTACCTATTCTTTGAAGCACCTCTTTGAGACCTCCTCTTAGGGCACTAAAATTGGTCTGTGAAGAAGACCAGGACCTCTAGGATGTTTCTAGGGAAGTGGAGAAGAGAATTTGGCAGGTTTTGGCCGATATGAAGGCTCAAAGTGGTGTGAGGAAGAGAGGGAGGAGGTTCCCTTTTATGAGGGAGGAGAGGGGCACCATTGGAAAAACTAAAAATATTGTTTTATTATAAAGTCATATTCTGTTTATAATAGCTCCAAATTGATTTATTTCGAAGCTAATTTGGGGATGGGTCGAAATAATCTCATCCAATAGAATTTAGAAAAGTTTAGGTATCTATTTTAACCTTAACATTTAGATTTAACTTTAAGTTAGATAATTTAACTTTTACCGTGTCCTCTTGTTTTCTTACACTGTAAGGTTAATAAACTTACTATAACAAGCCAAACGAACCACAAGTTGTTTATTATTAATATATATAACCGTATCAGAGTCATTTGGAAGAACCTTAGATTTTTAGGAAATAAATAACAATTAATAATATAATATTTGTTTTAAAAACAATTTTATGTCAATTTTGACACTATTTGGTAATTGATTTTTGTGAAAATCATAACAGAAAGATTTATTCGAAAGAAGTTAATTAAATTAATAATAACATGTCATATTAACATGAAAAATTATTTTAATTCCTAAATAGTCTCAAATTACATTTATTTGGGTATTTATAACATCAATTATGTTAATATTTCATTAATAAGATAATTGATGCATCATCATTGTGTCATATATAAATTAAATTATTTAATGTCTAAAATTTATAAATAAAAGACCATTATGTAGGAAATATTTTTATATTTCTAATGAATATTTATATTCGAATTTATCTTATCTATTACCCTATATTAAAAAATATTTAGTTATTAAACTTTGATTTTAACTATTTTACCCCTTCTTTATATAAATTAATAATAAATGTCCTAATCTAATCCATGTGGGCCTAAATGGTCATATTTTATTCCTAAGGTTATTTTTGGTCGAATTACACTTATCCAATAGAATTAGGACATGTTTTAGGGTAACAATAATATCATTTTTACCCTTAATTACCCTATTTACTTTTAACTGTGGTTAAAAAAATTTAAAAAGTTACTATTCACCAAAAATTATTTTCATCTCATTGAACCACATTTTAGTCCTTGATATTAACCGTGTCTCTCGGATTTTTGAAATTCCACTCATAGAAGCGGTAAAATTAGGTTTTATGTGAATTTGGAAATTCTCCTAGGAGGTGGGTAAAAGACGGTGAAAAGTTCAATAAAATTTTTATATATCTAAAATTATTATAAAATGACTCCAATGAAGTGCATTGAACTTATATAGGTATTATGTATCAATTTTGACCTAAAATAAATTTAAATAAAATAAATAATTATTTAAATAAAAAGTCGGTTTTTAAATAGTAACCTAGTGTTTTCACTATTCATCAAAAATTGAATGTTTTCAGAAAAATACCAAAATTTCACCCTAGGATAATTTCGATGTTCCGAATCCAAAAATTAAGTCCATTTTGAAAATAAAATTTACAAAATTTCAAAAACTGGTTATTACTCTTCATAACGGCTAGTTTAAATAATATTTTAATAGCATATCATTGTTTAGTGAAACTCGGTATTGCGTACGACGCAAGCTATAAAGGAAGGCCGCAGTTGCATGTAAAGCAAGCCAGGCTAGTTTTGTTTGTAGTGAAAGATTCCATTGATGATTTATATAACATAAAAACAAAATATTTCTCATAAAAGTCTCAGGTGTTACATTCTACCCCCCTTAAAATAAATTTCTCCCTCGAAATTCATCACTTTGTGACAAACAGATGAGGATACGTCTCCCTCATCATATCCTCAAGATCCCATGTAGCTTCTTCTAATTGGTGGTTCCTACATAAAACTTTCACCAAGCGAGTGGTCTTGTTCCATTGGACTTTTTCACTACGATCGAGAATCTCTATCGGCTGTTCTTCATAAGAAAGATCTTGTTCCAACGGTACAACTTCTGAGCTGAGTATATGTGAAGGATCAAGTATGTACTTTCTTAGGAGAGAAACATGGAACACATTGTGAACTTGGGGGAGATTTGTTAGAAGCTTCAATCGGTAAGATACCTTCCCAACATGATCCATTATTTCGAAAGGACCGATATATCTAGGGCTCAGCTTTCCCTTCTTTCGAAATCACATTACTCTCTTCCAAGGAGATATTCGTAAGAACACTTTATCACCCACTTAAAAATCTAGGTCTTTTCTTCAGTTTTCGGCATAACTTTTTTGTCAACTCTAAGCTGCTCTAATGTGTTGTTGAATAGATCTGACCTTTTCTGCCATCTCATCAACAAGATCAGGTCCTAATAGCTTTCTTTCCTCAACATCATCCCAGCAAGTAGGAGTCCTAAATTTCTTTCCATAGAGAGCTTCATAAGGATCCATTTGAATACTGGAGTGAAAGCTATTATTATAAGAAAATTCCACCAAAGGTGGGTGTTGATCCAAACCACCTTTTAAATCCATAGAGAAAGCTCTCAACATATCTTCTAGAGTTTGAATTGTCCTCTCAGACTGACTGTCTGTCTGTGGATGATAAGTAGTGCTAAAACTCAACTCTGTATCCAGAGTATGCTGAAGACTTCTCTAGAACTTCTAGGTAAATCTCGGATCCCGATCAGATATAATAGAAAGTGGTACTCCATGCAATATTACCACTTTTTTCACATATATCCTGGCAAGATGATCCAGATAAAATCCTCTCTAATAGCGATGAAGTGTTCTGAATTTGTAAGACGATCAACTATGACCCAGATAGCATTATTGCCTTTGGATGTTTTAGGAAGTCCAGTGACAAAGTCCATAGTGATGTTTTCCCATTTCCATTCTGGTATGGGTAATGGTTGTAACATCCCCTTAGACTTCTGTCTCTCAGATTTAACTTGCTAACAAACCATGCATCGAGAGACATATTCAGCAACATATCTTTTCATGCCATCCCACCAGAAGTACTCTTTTTGGTCCATATACATCTTCGTTCTTCCAGGATGAATAGAGAATGAAAAACTATGAGCCTCATCCAGTAGCTCCTTCTTTAATTCTGGGATGGGAGGAACATAAGCCCGATTCCTGAATTTTATTATCTCATCACAATCAAGGTTTAATTTAGGAACATTTCTCACCTTCTTTTGTAACTCCACATATTCTTTCTGTGCCTCTTTAATCTTCACATGTATAGATGGTTGAATATTCAGTTGAAAAATATACGATTTTCCCCTTCCATTATAATTCCAAGATCCATCCTTTGTAAATCCATAAATATTGGATCTTTTGTGATCCTCATCATGGATAAGCTAGCATGGTCTTGTCGACTTAATGCATCTTCCACCTTGTTTGCTTTCCCAAGGTGGTAATGAATTGAGCAGTCATAATCCTCAATCAGCTCCAACCATCTTCTTTGGTGCATATTCAACTCCTTTTGTGTGAAAATATATTTTTAACTTTTATGATCAGTATAAAGATCACACTTTTCTCCATAAAGATAATGCCTCCAAATCTTTAATTCAATGATTACCGCAGCGGACTCCAAATCCTGAGTTGGGTAATTTTGGTCATGGATCTTCAAATGTCATAAAACATAAGCTATCACCACATCATTTTGCATATGAAGACACCCCAGCCCCTTCTTGGATGCATCACTGTAGATCACAAACCTTTATCCACTACAAGGAAGTGTGAGTACAGTTGCACTGGATAACCTTCTTTGCAACTCCTTGAAATTCTCCTCACATTCCTCCATCAAAACAAACTTAACTCCTTTTCGAGTCATCTTGGTGAGTGGATTAGATAATCGTGAAAACTCTTTCACAAAACGTCGATAATATCCAGCCAAACCAAGAAAAGTTCAGATCTCGGTTACTATTGTTGGTCTCGACCATCTTTCGATAACCTCTGTTTTTGCTGGATCCACAGATATCCCATCTTTTGAGATTATGTGACCCAAAAATGCAACTTTTTTAAGCCAAAATTCACACTTGGTAAATTTGGCATAAAGCTTATCCTTTCTTAGGTTCTTCAATACAATTCTCAAGTGATCTTCATGTTCTTCCTTGATCTTTGAATAGACAAGAATATCGTCTATAAAGACTACCACAAACTGATCAAGATAGTCCCTAAAGACTCTATTCATCAGATCCATGAAGATGGTAGGGGCATTAGTAAGACCAAATGGCATCACTATAAATTCATAGTCTCCATACCTTGTACGGAAAGTCGTCTTTGGTATATCCTCCCTTTTGACCCTTAATTGATGATACCCTGAACGAAGATCAATCTTGGAAAAGTATTGAGCTCCGTGTAGTTGGTCAAATAAGTCATCAATGCGTGGGAGAGGATATTTGTTCTTGATAGTGATCTTGTTAAGTTCTTGATAATCAATGCAGAGTCTCATTGATCCATCTTTCTTCTTAACAAACAGAATATGTGCTCCCCAAGGTGATGCACTAGGGCGTATGAATTCTTTATCAAGATTCTCTTGTAGTTGCTTCTTCAATTCCGGAAACTCAATTGGGGCCATTCTATAAGGTGTCTTTGAAATAGGAAAAGCACCCGGTACGAGTTCTACTGAAAACTCAACTTCACAATTTGGTGGGAGACCCAAAAATTCCTCCGGAAAGACATTGTCAAACTACATTACAATGGGAATATTCTTAATCGTGAGTTTCTCACCAACCATTTGAGATAAATAACCTTTATTTAGTGGAATCAAGACCCATAAGATGGAATAAATTTCAACTGGAAGGCTATGTTCATCCTTGCATCAATAGACGATCATAGATTGATCTCGAATATGAAATGTGACTTCCCTTATTTAGAAATTGATATGATCTCCATATAGAGAAAGTCAATCCATGCCAAGAATCAAATAAAATTCCACTATAGGAAGGATCACAATATTTGCAGGAAGCACTTTCCCACAAACTTTAATCGGAGAAGAATTATAAACTTTTGATGCGACTATTGTGCCACTATGGGTTGTCATAGGTGACTAAACATATAATTGTTGAGATAATATAGTGATACCCTTAGAAAATTCATCAGAAATAAAAGAGTGGGTTGATCCATAATCAAATAAAACATTTTCTACTTTAGAGTGGATGGTAAGTGTACCTTTCACCACTTTGTTGGCGTACTCTACATCGCCGATAGTAATTGCATGTGACTTTCCTTTGTCTTTGGCCTTAAGAGTTTGTTGATGTCAATCATCATCATCAAACCTTGGATTTGGGCATTGATAGGCATAATGCCCCATCTCCTAGCACTTGAAACATTGAATTTTAGTATGTTCATTCTGTGTATCTGTTCCTTTGTTTGCATCATTAGACATCTTCTTCCCATTATTTCGACATTCAATTGCCCGATGACCTTGTTTTCCACACATATAACATTTTCTTGTCCCCTTAAGACAATTTCGTCCATGTTTCATTCCACACTTTGAGCATAAGGGAAAACTCATCTTCTTTTCAGGGTTCTCTTTAGATTTTCCTTTGAATTCCATTTTCCTATTCTTATCAAACCCATATGACTGATGGGTTTCTCCAATCTCCATCTCAACATTGAGAGCACATCGAACGATTTCCTCGTAGCTATTGAAGTCCCTTATGGATAACGCCCTTCGAAGACTTGGTTTTAAGCCACTAAAGAATCGATCGATCTTACTCTCAGGTTGGATAATAATAATAGAAGTGTACCTTGCAAGTATTGTAAAATTTGCTTCATAGGTACCAATAGATTCATCATCCTTTTTCTTTAGTTCAAGAAACTCCTTCTCCATATTTGTTCGGAGAATACGAGGGAAGTACTTATTGAAAAATATGTTCTTGAACTCGTCCCATTCCATGGACTCAATTTCATCCCTTTTCCTCGTATTCTTAATAAGATTCCACCATTGATCAGCATCAACTTCCATACAATAAACTACTAAGATGACATTATCATGTTCAGAACATTGATGAACTGAAAATATCTTTTCAGTGGTACTGATCCATTGTTCAACCACTAATAGATCAGAAGACCCTGTGAATGAAGGTGGGTGCAGCCTCATGAAGGATTCAACAGAATGTTTCTCCTTCCTTTGCTCGTTTGGATGTCCTGCATGATTTATAGCTTGAGAATATTGTGTGATCATGACTACAAGATTTTTCATTCCAGCTCCCATAACGTTTGGTTGCTCAGGGGGACAATCATTGCATTTCCCATCACATTCCGCATCAACACGGTTCCTTCGGGTTCCATCCATTGACTAAAACCAAGAATAATAGTGTGAGAAACACTAATTATAATTGGAAAAACACATAATCAAGAATAACATTTTACACTTAAGGTCTTATCCTAGGTAGTTCATGGCCATTTCTAAAACACTAAGATTGTGTTCTATGCTTAGACTTATCCTTAGGGTTCTTACTAAGGCTTTCACTTCCTAGTTTCCAAAGGTTGACTATACCTTTCCTTTGATACCAACTATAACGACCCATACAATACATACATTGTTAATACAAAAAAATTGAAGTACACTTATTACAACATATAACAAAACCATGAAAGGACCGTATAGGTATAGTGTCTTTAGAAACTAGGAAACATAAACAACTGGTTCATAAAGCATCTATATTGTCTCCCATTTATTTCATCACATATAGAGTCCATTTTGGCATATCCTACTTAATAACCTTCTTCCTAACCTGGGTAAAGAAAACATAAAAAAGGGTGAGCTCAAATGCTCAGTAAGGGTATACAAAAGAAAAATCAATCACATCATATTCATAAGAACATAACATTTTGGAAATCTTAACCTGCAAAAGAGATCATAATTTCATAACATGGAATAAATCATAGTAGTGGAATGTAATCCCAATAATCATAACTTAAAACATGAAACTTTGTGGTATACACACATAATCACAGAGAATCATTTCTTATTAGTCAAGACTCATATCCAAGACTATCTTAGCAGACAAAGTCCATTTCTGAACCGAGTTCACTCCTCGTTTCAGTCCTGTTTCACTGAACCGGTTTAACCTGCCATTCTAGACATGTCTATCTCATGAGATATAAATCATTACCCAATGCATTGGAGGGAGATATAGGTCCCACCCATCTCATAATGATACCATTATTATGTGTGCCACAAAATCATAAATCATACATCATTGCATAACCCGTGTAATAAAAATGGGATTCTAAAACATCATGACATCATAAACAAATTCATATAAGATAAAGGAATTAATAAAAATAATATCATCACAACATAATCAAATAAATGTAATAATAGGGATAGAAATAGAACCCTCTATTATTTTATATGGAAAATAATTTTGATAAAACACTTGAACTCCATTCTTGAGGAAAATATCCTTTCTGCTTCAAAAAAATTTTCCTTTCTTAACATGTCATACAATTTTAAACTAAAAGAAGTTGATTAAAAATAAACTTGAAAAATTGTAGAGTAAGCTTCTTGTAAATAATGTTTTAAAAATACATTCTTGTCATATAAGTTAAAAAACATTCTTCTCGTACTTTTGTCGGAAAAGTCAAAAAGTACCTCGTATGAAAAACGACAAAAAATTCCTTTCATATCTTTTACTAAAAACACACCAAAGGGTAAAATTAGATTTAAACAATTATAGGTGGATGGAAATAATATTAAATATTGAGGAAACATGGATGTGGATGATAAAATACACCCCAGTAAATACCAAAGTATAAAAAATCTCGGATAAAAATGAGATTGTGATATTTTCCCTTACCTTAGGTCTGATTTGCTTCGTAAGTGTCCGAACCTCCTGTATAATGATTTAAATAATGTCATTGACTTATTCCAGAATCATAATTATTTTTATTATATCATATATAGTCATATTCTTAGCTTCTTATTAGTAATATCTCATTGTTACTTGTTATTCGGGTGTTTATTGCTTTTTGTTCTTATGCGTGTTTTGTCGAAGAAATTCTTATTCTTCTTTGTAGGTTATAGTTACCTCATTTACAGAATGTTATTAGTGTCATATATATCATATTCATTCATTCAATTCATTTATATAATTATTATGCAATGAAGATCATGTAGAACGAGTCACATCACATCGTGCAGACGATATTCTGTACCTATGCACGAGTGATGATATCATTCCCATGATCATGGAATTGTATTGGAGTGTATTTATACTATTTCAGAATCAATATCACTTTAAAATAATCATATATAGTTATTCTTTACACCATTATACCCATCCAAGTAAGGTGGTGGTGGAAAATAGATTACACCACGGCGTGGAGACGGTATTCCATACATACGAACATGCGGTGATTTCATTCTCCGTAGGATGGATAGATGGTGAAATAGGGTTGTTTAAAACTTATAATAACATACCAGTATATGATTGATACTGATTATATTACTTCATAATTAAACAACAAAAGAAGAAGAAGTGGAAGAGGAAATAAAGATGAAAGAATCGGTAACGGACATTACCTCTTCTTTGAAGCACCTCTTTGAGACCTCCTCTTATGGCACTAAAATTTGTCTTTACAGAATACCAGGACCTCTAGGATGTTTCTAGGGAAGTGGAGAAGATAATTTGGCAGGGGTTGGCCGATATTGAAGGCTCAAAGTGGTGTGAGGAAGAGAGGGAGGAGGTGCCCTTTTATAAGGGAGGAGAGGGGCACCTTTGGAAAAACTAAAAATATTATTTTATTATAAAGTCATATTCGGTTTTTAGTAGCTCCAAATTGATTTATTTCGAAGCTAAGGTTGGGATGGGTCGAAATCTTATCATCCAATAAAATTTAGACAAGTTTAGGTATCTATTTTAACCTAATCATTTAGATTTAACTTTAAGTTAGATAATTTAACTTTTACCGTGTCTTCTGGTTTTCTTACACTATAAGGTTAATAAACTTACTATAACAAGCCAAACGAACCGCAAGTTGTTTATTATTAATATATATAGCCTTATCTGAGTCATTTGGCTGAACCTTAGATTTTTAGGAATAAAATAACAATTAATAATATAATATTTGTTTTAAAAACAATTTTATGTCAATTTTGACACTATTTGGTAATTGATTTTTTTGAAAATCATAACATAAATATTAATTCAAAAAACATTAATTAAATCAATAATAACATGTCATATTAATATATAAAATTATTTTAATTCATAAAAAGTCTCAAATTACATTTATTTGAGTATTTATAACATCAATTATGTTAATATTTCATTAATAAGATAATTGCTGCATCATCATTGTGTCATAAATAAATTAAATTATTTAATGTCTAAAAATTATAAATAAAATACCATTATGTAGGCTCTCCATTAGGAAGGATTTTTTTGGCCCAAAAAATTATTTTTTGACGAGAAAACGATCCAATTTTAAGTTGTTGATATTTATACCGATCAATCATAGAATCCAAATTATAATTTCTTCCAATTAAACTGGAAATATTTTTAGCTTTCTAATGAATATTTATAGTATAATTTATCTTATGTATTACCTTATATTAAAAATGCATTAGTTATTGAACTTTGATTTTAACTATTTTAACCCTTCTTTAAATAAATTAATAATAAATGTCCTAATCTAATCCATGTGGGCCTAAATAGTCATATTTTATTCATAAGGATGTTTTTGGTCGAATTACACTTATCCAATAGAATTAGGACATGTGTTAGGGTAATAATAATATCATTTTTACCCTTAATTACCCTATTTACTTTTAACCGTTGTAAAAAAAGTAAAAAGTTACTATTCAGCAAAAATTATTTTCATCTCATTGAACCACATTTTAGTCCTTGATATTAACCGTGTCTCTCAGATTTTCGAAATTCCACTCATATAAGTGGTAAAATTAGGTTTTATGTGAATTTGAAAATTCTCCTAGGAGGTGGGTAAAAGACGGTGAAAAGTTCAATAAAATTTCTATATATCTAAAATTATTATAAAATGACTCCAATGAATTGTATTGAACTTATATAGGTATTATGTATCAATTTTTACCTAAAATAAATTAAAATAAATTAAATAATTATTTAAATAAAAAGTCTGTTTTTAAATAGTAACCCACTCTTTTCACTATTCATCAAAAATTGAAAGTTTTCAGAAAAAAACCAAAATTTCACCCTAGGCTAATTTCGATATTCTGAATCCAAAAATAGAGTCCATTTTGAAAAAAAATTACAAAATTTAAAAAAGAGGTTATTACTATTCATAACGGCTAGTTTTAATAATATTTTAATAGCATGTCGTTGTTTAGTGAAACTCGGTATTGTGTACGACGCAAGCTATTGAGGAAGGTCGCGGTTACATGTAAAGCAAGTCAAGCTAGTGTTGTGTGTTGTGAAAGATTCCTTTGATGATTTATATAACATAAAAACAAAATATTTCTCATAAAAGTCTCAGGTGTTACATATCTCTTTCTTAGAAAGAGTGTAACTAGATGGACATAGAAAAGTTCTTTTTTCACCCTTCAATGGTGCCAAATCTTCTCTTAGTCTGCTATCAACCATGGATAACCTAGCCTTAATTACATCCTTTGTTTTTTAGGTGTATTTAGTAACATGCTTATGACACTGTCACATACATTTTATTCAACATGAATAACATCAAGAAAGTGTCTGACATACAGATGATTCTAGTATGGTAATTAAAAAAACAAACCAATCTATTCTTCCAATTGGTTTTCATAAGGTTTTTCAAAAATGTTTTACCAAAATAAGTTTCCACATCTTTTACTTTCTCAAATAATTTATCACCACCTAGTGGAGACGATAATGCATGTTCTTCTGAACATCCATCGAATGATGTCATCCAAGATCGGTATATATGTCATTGGGGTATAAATATGCGTTGTTCTAGAAAAATTGTTTTTAAGAAATATTTCAACCTAATTGACTGTGTACCTTGTTCACAGACGGGACACCAATGAAATCCTTTAATTCTATATCCTGAAAACATTCCATAAGCAGGAAAGTCATTTATTGTCCCATAGAACGTGGATCTCAATTTGAAATATTCATTTCTATAAGCATCATACAATGTAACACTTGAATTCCACAATAATTTCAAATAATTTATCAATGAATCCAAATAAACATAAATATCATTACCCTATTGCTTCGGTCTAGATATAAGCATAGATAGAATGAGTTTTTTTTGTTTCATGTATAACCACAGTTCCAAGTAATAATTTACCAACATAACTGGACATGTACTATGAGTGATGCATTGAAAACCAAAAGGATTCACTCCATCTATAGATAACGCAAGATGAAGTTTTCTCATCTCATTTCCTAAATCAGGATACTCAAGATCGATTCTCTTCCAATGAGGAGAGTATATTGGATGACATAGTTTTCTTTCTTTTCTTCTTTTTTTCATTCCCCATAAATTTCCCTATGGTCTCCTCACTTCCATATAGGTGCATAATTCTTTTGAATGATTGGAAATTACCATAAATCTTTTATAGGATGAGATTCAACATTCTAGTATCGAGAAGTACCACACTTTGGTAATTCTATAAGTGATTTTTGGTCCTTTTGAAATAGTATAAAGTCATTCGTGTAGATGTGTATTCGCTTGGAGATCATACCCATCAAAAGTAGAATTCATCTTGTATCATATTTTCATCTCGAGAGCTCATTATCTTCTAAGAGCATGTCATTCTAGAGGGAAAGTAATTCTATAAAACTGTCATCACTCCATCTATTGCATACTTTCAAGTTATATTGCTTCATTATGACTGACAAGGAAATTTTTTTAGTGAAACCACCATACAAAATCTTCTTTTCACAAATATTTAATTACGCAAACAATTTTGGGCAATCACAGAGATCATATTCAACTATCCTTGTCATTTTATCAATGTGATGTTTATCATCAGTCAGATTTTTAATCACGTCCTCGATATGGTCTTCTTCATTTTCTACACTTGTAATCATATTAGATGATCCATAAAATGAACTATTATCCCAACCACTAGCTACATTATCTTTTTACATGTGTTTATTCCAACATTTATAACTTTTATCTATTTTATGACATATCAAGTGTTCTTCCAATTCCTCTATACTGAATTGTATTGAATAATAATAGCCTAAACACAGAAAACAGATTTGGGAATGGTCATATGCATGACCGTTTTCAAATGTGACGAACTCTTCCACTCCATCTTCAAAATCCATTGTAAAAAAATTAGCATCCATCCAGTATTTATTCATATCCATCCTATTTGATTTGGTGGTATAAGTCTATAAAAAATAAGTATACAAAATATGGATATAATGTAATTGTTTTCCTAATTCTATAAAACTATAAACTTGAAATATTATGAAAAAACCACATTTCAAATGTCCTATGAAAACTATTTAAAAAAAATACTTTAAATCCCATTAAAAACCCATCCATTAACACAGATTCCCCTTTAAAATAACATGCCTTTTTTGAAAATAAATAAATTACTTCCAAACACTCTTTCACAAAACCACAATTCATTTTTTTTAAATCAATCTATACCACTTTATGGGCCAAAAATCATAATAATTTAAAATTAATGACATCCCTCTAAGAAACATTTCAAAACACTTAAATCATTTCAAAAGAGACACATAGGAATTTTCACAAAGACATAGATCCCAATAGAGAAACATTATAAAATATATATAGAAAACACCTCAATTAATCCCAAATCAATCAGTGTTCTATGATTCCATCACATTATTTCAAATGTAGGTGTAATAATAATAATTTCAATAATCATTTGATGTTGTGTTCCCCACCATTGGATATCCAGTATCCTTGCTTCCATTGTCCAGTTATATGAATTATCCTTCACCAAAACACCAGAGTCCCAATGGATATGTTCCATATTCAGTGACCACACTCGCAACCATGAAACACTTGTGTTCCAGTTTACTACAAACACTGCATTATCCCAATGATCCTTGGATCACACCAAATCAATTGGTTGTACACCCCAAGAACAATTTATAATTTTATCACAATATGTACTATAGGTTCCTTCCTTTATAAATACACCTATGAAAATCTATAATCATGATCCTATTACATAATCAAAAATTTCTCAAGTGTCATTCCTTTCACACAAATAATTTACCTATGACACTCATCTCTAGAAGAAACTATGTTGCTTTCCTGATCTTTTTAATTTCATCATGTCTCAATTAAAAATAAGAAAAGAAATATGGTACTCAACTAATAAATAGTATGATTTTCCAAATTCTATTTTCTAAAATATTAAAAATGACTTTATGAATGGCATTACAATGACTATTCATTCTAAAATTATTAACTGAACTCATATCAGTATCCTCTAGAGTTAAAGTGACTAGTTTATCATTATAAGTCTCAAGAGAATTATTACCTCTCCAAAACTCATTCAAGATGTTAACAATATCAAGTCCCAAAATAATCTATAACCTTTTCAAGAAAACATCATAAAGAATATCTATCTTTGGAACCTTTGATAGATGCATCAACCTAAATGTCCTGACCACTTCATAACATTGCACATAAATATATAATAATTCGTTCAAATAATTTTTCAAAGTAGTAAAAAAATAAAAATATAGATATTTAGATATAAAATTATTCTAAGAAGAGAAAATTATTTGATAATAACGTGAATTATATCATTTTCCCTTTGAGTGGATTCACCATAATGTGCTTGCGTGTGGAAGGAATCATTACATGTGTTGTTATGGATATTTAACTAGGGTGTCAAGAAAGTGTCTAATGTAGTTTTGGATAGGTAGGGATAACAAAATGTATGTTTCCCTCATAACATAATTTATCCATTACAAAAAATATCATTGTATTACCCTATTAAGTAGTATTGTCATCTTAATAACATTGATTTCATGTCATGTTCTTATTCCATTTATGTCATGTGTTTATCCATTATTGCTCATTTTTATTTGGGGGATGTGTTTTCAAAACCATGAGGTTACTAGAACTAGATGTTAGAGATATAATGGAGTGACTTAACTGTAGCTTTAGTTTTATGTTATGGTATCTTGAGTTGGAGGATTTTTTTCAATTCACTAATGTTATATAATTTCATCTGTTATCTACAAGTTTCGAGAGTTTAGTTTATGTTTTGGAGGTTTAACATTAGGATTTTCAATTTGTACCAAATACAACTATTGGTATCATCTCTTTTTCTTATTCCAATATAATTTACCAAAAATTGGTATTAAAGCTTGGTTACATAACATATCGTGATTATTTTATCAATACTCCACAGAAAGTGTTGGTTTCAAGACCAATAGGTTTTCTCTAATGTAGTTGTTTTCTATGATTTAGAATAAGTAAATTAGTAAAAAAGTAGTGGTTCAATTAAAATTGGTAATGTTTGTATTGATATTGAATTATGGAGGATTTTAAATTTGGGGGAAAATGGACTTCCTACTCTTTGAGAGTTCCAAAGTTACCTTGATTTTGAATTAGTCGGATGTGATGAGTTTAGTATAATGGGAAACCATTAGATGAAAGCATTAGATTTTTATTAGAATTTGTGTCCCAGTGAATTTGGTTTGAAGGGGGAAGAAGGACATTCCTCAATGATGTTGAGAATTAAAAGGGGAAATATAGTAGAGGGAGGGATCAATAAGTATGGCTGGTCGAGGTTTTGGGGCAACTGTGGTTCTCGGTGAGAATGTATCTATGCCTATAAAGTGAAGCATTTTTATCTATATATGGGGAGAGAATATTGATTCCTAATAAGTGTGGGGATATAATCCTATAAATTGGATAACAGATCAATGTCTAATTAGTACATTTCCTAAGTCAACCCTAAGTAACTGGGGTTCTCATGATAAATTAATTGGAGGAGATCAAAATCAGTCATGAAGCCCATCACATAAAATCTGAATAACATAAAAAACTATTCATCTAACCTATAAACACCCTTCAATAAAATAGCCCTTTTTACCCATATATAACAAATTACAAATAAAATGAAACCACTTTATATAACCATTAAAATCCAAATATAATATAGACAAAATCTTCCCAAATCAAAAAAAACTTTTTATAAAGTTCCAACCAGGCCTTTGAGAATTTAATGATAAACAAAACATGAAATTATTTTTAAGAATATTCCAAAAACCCCGTAAATATTTCACCTATGTTGAACACATAAAATCATTTTTGGAGACCAAACACAATTCAAAAAATAATAAATAGCTCCTTTAAATAATAAATGACTAATATTCTAACATAAATATATCAAACATACACAATGGGGTGTCCAATGATATGCATACATATCCCTAAATCAAATTAATGTATAAGATTTATAAAATGATAATAAAAGAACACCAAAGTTCAATAAAAATCAAATCCCCTTCAAAAACCAACCAATATGAAATTCATTTAGTTTGAAAATAAGGACCCACAATTTCTTTTCATAAACCAACCAACATTCAATTCATTTAGTGTGCAAACAAGGACCACTAATCACCATGATTTTTAGTAGCGTATTTATCCTTTATAATTCACAACATCAACATCAAAAAAAAATAAATAGGAGAAAACTCACCGTAGAGGTGTCGTTCAGTGCACGGTAGAGGTGAATTCTCAGCGGAGGAGTGGCGCACAGCGAAGGAGTCCTCTGATGGAGGAGAGGCGCCTAACATAGGAGAGGAACACGACGAAGGAGAGGCATAAGGTGGACGTGTGGAAAACGATAGACGTGGGGATCATGGAAGAGGTATGGCGTACAGAGGAGAGGTGCACGACAGAGGTGTGGTTCACGGTAGAGGAGACCCGGCGGGAGAGGAGGAGGAGGATGATGAGGAGGAGGAGGAGGCGTGATGGTAGCGATCGGCTTCTATGAGTTCTTGAGGTGTGCGAGGAAGGAGGAGGAAGTTCGGGTTTTCTTATAAAACCTAGTGAACCTTTTATAAGCGCTGGCTCAAAAAGGATAATAAAGCTATGTTTTAACCGCGCTATAATAGAAAGTACTGATAAAACATGCCTTTATTTGCACTTTATTAGTGATGATAAATATATAATGTTAATAATTTATTTATATTATTATATATATTTATAATATTATATAAATGAAAAATATATATTTATATTTATAAAATTATAATTTAAATTATTATAAAATTATAATAAATATACTTATTATTTTTACAATCTTAGAAATATATATAATAAATATATCAATTATATAAATTTATATTATTATAGATGTATATAACTATATTTCTTCTAATTTTATTATTATTTATATGAATATTTATTTATTTATAATTATAATTAAAAATTAATATATATATATATATGTTTATTTATTTATTTATTTATTTAAATAATTATAAAATTATAGAAAATTAATATTTCAAATATTTAAAATTTTAATAATATTTATATTTAATATATTTTTTGTAATGTTTAATTATTTAAATATATATGAATTTAATTATAACTATAACTAAAAATATTTGTATATATTTCTCAATATTTCTATATATTTATTTAATTATATATAACATTATATAAGAAAATATTAAATATTTTTTCAATGAATTAATAATTATTTAAATAAATATATATTTATTTATATTTAAAACTAATAAATAAATACATTTTTATTTGTAATTAAAAATTATAATAAATAAATTATTTAAAGTCGTAATTATATATATAATTGTAAATTTATAACAAATATATTTAAAATTTTGTAAATATATATAATTAATATATTTATTATAATTTTTTATTTATTAAATGTATCTACATTTATTTAGAATTATATTTATAACTATTGGTATTTATTTATAGATATTCATATATAAATTTATATAATTAATATATTTCTCATAATTTTGTTAATTATCTAAATATATCGATATTTATTTAAGAATTATAATTATAAATATTTTTATATAAACATATTTATTTAATTATATATTAATAAATTTATATGTAGTATAATTAATAAATATACTAATTATAATATTATAATTTTATATGTATATATATTTAGTTATAGTAATAATTATAATTATAAATAAATATATTTATATGGTTTTGTATTTGTTAATAAATATATTTAAATATATTTATTTATAAAATTATTATATATTTATTTATTATAATTTTATAATTATTTAAATATATATAGTAATAATAATAATTAAAAATAAATATATTTAAAAGTATTTATATATACTTAAAATTTATTAATTATAAATATAATAATGATATTAATTCGTTAAATGTATTTAATGTAATTTTATACTAGTATTGAGAACATAATATAGTATATGGGTAACATGAATTAATTATATACACCTAGAAAAATATACATAATTAAAAACCGGTCATCAATGGATAACATGAATAATAAGAAGAGTGTACCGTATAAATGAACATTCATGATGATACATCACATATATGAACATATGACCAATATATTAATTGACCAAATTCATTGGAAACAAAAATATTTTTAATTATAATCTTATAATTTTTTGAAAACATTGTATATATATTTTTGAATTGTAAAACATATATATAAATTATAAACACGTGTTTTTTATTTAATATATACAAATAACCATTACTTTTTAATATAAATATAACAATTTTATATAAATTATTATTAAAAACTTTTATGAGCGCTAAAACTATAGTCCATAAATCTACCCTTTATATGTGAAAAAATCACTTATAAAGGATAGATTTATCAGCACTTTTAGCTAGCACTGATAAAGTCCACCCTTTTCTCAACACATTTTTCATAGCACTTATAAAATGAGGCACTTGCCTTGCCTTGTTTTGTGGTAGTGATTGGTATTCCAAGCTAGATTCCTACTTGAAAAGTTGAAATTTATGAATGGAAGAGTGGAAAACAGTATCTATATCATAGAAAAATAGGAATCTATCATTTTTATTATTTACATATATGATATTATATTTTTTGTAAATAAAGAAAGAGTTTTTGAAGAATTTTAATTATAGATGAGGATGTTATTTTAAATTCCCACTCTTGGTGAGATGAGATAATTATGGGTGTACAAATCTCTCAAGAGGTAGATTACATCTTTCTTTCATGAGAGAATTTTTCTTAGGATCTTCTAAATAAGGTCAGCATGGAGGACTGAAATCTAGTTTCCACTCTAATTTTAGTGGGAATTATGTTGATTAAAGATATATAAGGAAAGTAAGTTGATTCAATATAATTTTGGAAGCTTATTATATGTTTTTTGTACTTGATAGACTTATAGTTGGATATTTTCTATGTTATTACACATAGTTCCATGAATCCAAGTTTAGTAAAGGTGTCTATTTTATAGATGGAAATAGTATTCATAGGTACAATAAAGGAAGAACAAGTTTCATCTTAAAATTTGGAAGAAAAGGAAAACATGAACAGTTTGGGTATACATATGAATATGGGAAGTAAATTTTGAATATATAAGGCCTACACCCAAAGTATTTTTATTCCTTATAGATAGGTTTGTATATATTTTCACTAAGAAAAAATTTTGTATGACCATAAGAACTACTAATGTATAGTATACAGCTTCGACTCATAAAGCAACCCAATTGATGTCAATTGAGACATAGTTAGAAGATCTCAAGGTATAGGTAGATTTTCTACCACTTGTTGGTTTTCATAGTCAATGTACTATAAATATTTTAAGAAATAATATTCAATATTCAAGATCAAAGAACACTGATATTTAAAATAACTTCATCAAACAACTTGTGGAAAAAAATGTATTGAATGTTGAATGTGTTCCCACAAATGGTAAAGGGATTGATTTTTCACTAAACAATTTCTAAAGGATGATTTTCAAAGATTGAGGTTGATGATGGGAGTTCATACTCATTCTTATCAAGGATAATGTATGATGACTCGGTATAATATTTTATATTATTCTTTGGATATTTTAGTCAAAAGGGGTGAAAAATGACAACATAAATATCTTTAGTCTTATCGCATAATGTCTTTATAAATGGGAGAAAACCATTTTTTAAGAATATCCATTAATATATTATTTACTTAATGAGAGATAAATTGATTATTTAGGGGGGGTATTTATTTTATTGAGATTTATTAAAGGTGGAATGATATTATGGATATAATGTGTGTGATTTGTGAACTCTTTTAACTATTTTTAGTGATTTTTGATGTAGAAATATGTCTTACATAGGTTCAAGGATATATAGATTTTTTGGAGGGAAAAATTATTTATTAATTTATATAAGTTGATATCAATTAGTTTTATTCAAGTTGTATAAAAGACTTTTATAAATTATCAAGTGATAAGTGGTATGAAGGGATTCCAAAAAGTTAAATTATCAATATATTTTAAGTGGATCCATTGCAGTGATTTTGTTAATATAGGTCAAAATTTTATGAAAAAAATTATATTATTATTCAATGTTCTCATTTCATACATTTTGTTTGGTCAAATAGTATTATAATTATTGAGCGACGATTCATTATTAAATTTTATGTTTGAAAGTGATTTTTGTTCCTAGGTTTCTAATCAAATCCAAAGGGAAGATTTTTGAGACCAAGGGATGTTTTAGAGAGATTGTTAATGCTCACGTGGAAGAAGGTGAAAAGTGAATATGTTATTAAGTTGATATTTTTATTTTGATGTATTTTGTTGTAAATGAATAAATCATATTCAAACTCACATAATATAATTTTTATTCTCTGATGTGAAGGATTTTTAAATGTTTGGAGATTCATGGATTGAGTTCTAATAGGTTTGGAGAAGAATTTAACGAAACATAGAATTAGAGATTTACATGAAAAATTTATATGTATTGATGATTACATATGATTCATTGAGACTTCATATATATTATTAGTTGAGAAATATGAAAAATTCATATAACTGTAAGAGTCATTTTTTATATTGTCTATGTGTATTTCTTAGCAGATATGGAAATTCAGAAAAGGAAATATCTTCATATGAATCTTTTCCATCATGTATAAGTGTCATTTATAGAATTTTGAATCTATATGTGTATTATTAAAACACATTATATGAGTTATTTTTAGTGTCTAAGAGTTATAAAAGACACATATGACTTCAAATGATTAATTTTAGAGTTGTGTATGAGTGACTTGGGATCTATGTATGTATCATTGATAAACACCAAACGTGTCATTTATAAGATAATTCAATACTATATGAGTCATTTACTACCATGTATGAGTGATATAAGGTACTATACGTGTCAACCCATGTGGGAAAATTTGAAGTATCCGTAGGATAAAATTATAATTTCCTGAATAAAATATTTTGAAAAAAAAAATCTAGATGATTCCAGTATTGTTCATTCACGACAAAAGCATTATGAAATTTGATTTATGAGTCTCACAAAGGGATAAGAGTGTTCACACCAAAATAAGAGATATTATACAATTAAAAGAGGATTAATTGTCAAGTGACCACTCAGTCACTCAATAGCTAGTGATTTTATTCCATAATGAATTGGAATAAAGGTTGCAAAGAAGAATAAAATGGAAAAGGAAAAAGAAGACGCTGTAAAGAGTTGACTAAAATTATTTTACCATATTTAAAATTTTTAATTCAAATTAAATCATAGGAAACACTGATTTTTTGAGGAAAATATATTTTTTATTTATATGAAATATATATGGTATCATGGAATAGTGGGATATAAATAGATAGGAAGAAGAAGAAGTTATTTTTGTTCATAAATACAGGAAAATATTATTATTAGTTAAAAGTGAAGATTTTGGGAGTGTTTTACTCAGTCTATTGCATAAAAAAAGAAACACAATAATCATTTGATAGTATAAGAGGGTGAACAAAAAATAATAGAATAATGACATCATGAAGGTAGTCTTATATGGTAAAAGGAATTTCAGAAGTTAAAATAATTTTATATTTTTGTGTTTATGTGGTAATCACATAAACACATCAATGAGATTTGTTGTACCATGAGTAAACACATATTACAATTTTTTTAAAATTTACATGTTGATCCTAGTGGGTTATATGGTCTTGGGTGAATCTTGATCATTCCAATGAATATCCTTCTCATTTTGACTAGTGAACTTTGTAAATTTCTTATTTCCTTCATGTGTGTGTGTG
This sequence comes from Viscum album, assembly GCA_963277665.1. Lineage (NCBI taxonomy): Eukaryota > Viridiplantae > Streptophyta > Magnoliopsida > Santalales > Viscaceae > Viscum > Viscum album. The sequence goes on from OY728164.1 coordinate 488,325,438, forward strand.
TGGTAGTAATATAAAATCACTTTAGAAAGTGGTGCGGGTTGTTTCAATGTGGCAACATAAAAGGAATTAAAATCACTAATTCACCACCTCATTGGTTTCTACAGATTGTGTGGGAGAATTTTTACATTTCAATTCATATTTTTATTTTAGGGTGTTATCCAAAGTTGAAGGGGATATTATGGGGTTTAAAGATAGGTTAGAGTAAAAAGTGAAGGGGGTAAGGTTCAACAAGCATTGGGTACACAGTGTCTTAGTACCAATTACTCGGTTCAGGTGTATAAGTAACATGTGACACTGTTATGGATACCAGGTACTCAGTAGAATTATACCAGGTAACCAGTAGACTTCTATGAAAATTTCCTTAACAATGAGAGAATAGTATTTTTAAAACAATTAATTAGCCTCATTAGACATAGCCTTCAGGGTTTTCACCCAATTATCTTCTGTTTTAGCTTCCTCCAAGAACCACATTACATCTACTTTCCTCTCATGATTCACATCATCAAGTTTTAATATGGGTGACTTGATTTAGTTGTAGAATCTCTTCTTTTCCAAGGTAAGGACAAGGATTATATAAAATAGCACTCTTTATCCCTATTTTCACAATAGTTAGTAAAATCCATTATTATTAAATTTGGAATGGTGGGATTACTATTCTACTTCAATACTCTTTGGTTTTGGTTGGTGTGAGAAGTTATCTTGAATGATACTAAGCTATTACTTTGGTTTTTTTCTCAACAATATTTTTTTTAAGAATAGGGCAAGGAATAATTATCTTGTGGACTTAGGTTGATCCAAATCATAAAATGGAAGCTTGATATTATACTATTAGCCTTGAAGAAAAACACTAAAATTTAAATAGTTTAAAAACCCCTTCATTCTCTTATTCTCTATAAGGGTTAGGTTATCCAAAAATATTAGGATGAGTGAATTGAATTAAAACTAATCGGTTTACCTTTTAATAAAATTTCCTAAATGGTTTTATGAAAAACATATATTTTTTTTGGTTGTGTTACAATATCTATATGTTATCAGGTCATGTTTAGTAGACACTTTCTTATTCCTTGTATGGTAAATGATAATTCATGTTTTGTAATTGGTTTGGGTAAAATATTTAAATACAATGCATGATAATTATAGTACCTTCTACCCTAATGCTTTGGTTTTTTTGTCAGGTTCATTGCATATGTTATGTTAATAAAATTTAATTCTCAATGGTCTGTTTATTATTTTTGTATACAATGATAAATATTTAATATTATAAATGGTATGATATGAATGTATAATAAAGGTTCTTAGGTACATCTATTTTTTCAAATAGGTTGATAGAATGAGATGGGATCACAATGACTTAATTCTATTATACCCCTTTCCACTATCCCAAAATGGGATGTTAGGATTAACTGGATTTTCAATATTATAAATGATTCTATTTTACCTAAAAGGGATGGGTGGTTCACATTGACTTAAAATATGGTTTATCTAAGATCATGGGTAAATCATAATGAAATTTTGATCAGTATAGACAATCCCAATACATGGACTAGTTTGATTTGGCCATAAATTATATGCTTTAAATAATGGTGATCATGTTTTTTTCTTGTTTATATATTCTGTAGGATTTGTTTTTTTGGCTACATGCACTTGAGTTTATGATTGGTGGTTAGGGGAAACTAGTGAAAACCAACTAGGTTTATCACACTCAAACCCTATACTATCCCTTCTTGAGATGAGTGAAAACCCATTTCTATGTGAAATAGTTAACGGTAAAGAGATAGCCTATAGGAGTTAGCCATGATTGGATTATGGAGAATGGATAACACCTTTTCTACTTTCTAGATGGTGTTTGGGATAGTTTAATTGGGGTTTTCATTAACATTCATTAGGGGATATTTCACATAGAAGATTCACCTTTTTCATCATTAGGCCTCATTTTTTTCCACCACTTGTATATTCCATGTTTTACTTATTACTACATACTGAAGTGGATTTTTGTGTGTGTTTTGACCAATTTAGTGTATGTGATGGTATGTAAAAATTATCATGTATCTTTTTCAATATTAATTATCACCTATGTTTCATCCACCGAATGGATATGTTTCATGGATATTAGTATTGTTATTTCATTTAAAATAGGGATCATACCCTATTTTTCTTATATTATTATACCAAATGGAAAATCATATGCCATTGATATTTTCATAATCCTAGACATTTATGTCATCCTTTGGAAACAAAGAGGCATTCTTAAGGTATTTTAGTGACCCAGTCCAATAATACATGAGTTATTAGGTAATAGTTTGTATAAAATGAGTCAAGTCAACCCACATTAACAAAATACCACTTTCACTTGAGAAAACTACTATACATTTTCAACCTATAATCTCTCATGTGATTCATATTCATATAATATTAAATGGATTTTTTTGGTGGGTCTATCCTATTGACTACATTGGATACTCTATTAACTAAAACCTTACCTTTTTTATTAAATACATTAATATATGAACTTTACAAAGTAAATATGTTTCAGTGTAGTTTGACATAAGATTCTTAGAAATCACAAATACTAAAATATACTATAATATGGTTTACCCTAATAAGAATGATGAAAATATCAGAGAAAATATCACAGATCTATAATTATCATTTATCTATATTAGAATCTTTAATATTCTGAAAATTTACTATAGAATTGAAGACCATATGTTACTTACATCTTTGATAACTTGATGTAACATTCTTTAAGAAAAATAAATATCTTGAATGTCACTTTAGATAATAATGATCCATCTAAATACTTATATCAGTGCATCCCATAAATATTATATTCTCATATTATATATAAACTAGGGACATATCCTTTTTACATCTCAGGTAATTTATTATATTTTTAATAATTTTCTATTACATATCTCTTTAATTTTCTTTATATATTCCCACCTATACCATGGATTAGGAAACATAAATACTAGAATATAACATAGCATAAATGATAGTTTCACCACTAAATTGTAAGGAAATATACTTATCCTTTCTATATATTCATATGTTTTTGGAAAAAAAATTATTAGAGAAATTATGTCCATATAATAGTTGTAATAATTAAGATTACCAAGTGGATCAGACATTCACCCTGATTAGGTGGGGGTGAATCAGGGGTGATCAAATTTTTACTGATTATTTCCACCCTAAAATATTTCTTTTCCCTAAGATGATCAAACCAAAATTATTGGTTAGGATGTATGGATATTTATAAACTTTCTCTCACCACTTTACCTTATTATATATAGTTTATGTAATGTAAACAACACCATGTATTTTTACAAGGTTCAGTATTAGTGTAAGAACATATATTTCTATCACGTAAACTCTCATTGAGTCACATATATCCACAATATAATAAAGTGAATAAAATGAGACAACTCCCAGTAATATCATTATATCTCCAGAGAGGTAATTATACTCACTCCTATTGGTTAAATTTTTTTATTAATATCTCACCAATGTTCATCCAGAAATTCTATATTTGATGTACTTCATCTAGTAATACTCTTTCCAGTGAACCTCTTCCTTCATCTGATATAACTCCATCCAGTGAAACTCGCAATATACTGTGATGATCATTTATACTCTATTTATTAATCAATCCACTCCACCTCAAAATATTTCAAGTGTCTCTTTCTAGTACAAATTTTCACTACACATCTATCTGATGAACCTCTTATTTAGCCAACTTGGTTGGAAACTCATACTATTATGAATCCTTTAACACTTATCCAATATCATGTATGTATGAACAATGTATCTTTCTTTCCCATGTATTATAATTTCACCCAATTTTTATATATTCATTCATATGGGAAAAAGTGTGAACTCAAATTCATTTTCCCAATCAATAAAAACTCAATTTTTCCAACTACTTTTCAACTCAATTTTCGTGGATGATTCTCAATATTTTTGGAATAATATTGATGTTTTAAGAAAACCCAATTCCAAAAAAAATCATAGAACATTCTAATGATGTTGAATAGCTTTTTTAACCTTCCTTAAAATCATAATTAATAAAATTAAAAAATTATTATCCTTTCAAGATAAGTAAACACTGATAAAAAATGACATCTTCAATGATACGGACTTTACATGAACTTTTAAAATCACCTAATAACTCCATCAGGGGAAAGTGTGTCTGATATACTATTAATTACATCAGGTGTCTTGTTCGTTTATCTGGTGAAATTATGAATAAGGTAATGATTATTCTGATCAGTGTACTTTCCCTCCATCAAGTGAATTTCTATCTAATGTACTATTAATTTTCTTCTAATGTATTGTTCCTCCATCCAGTGAATGTCTGTCAGATATACTATTCATTTCAATCTGGTGTACTTTTCTTCCATCTATTTCAATGTTCATTATCCATTTTACTACTAATCAATCGGTTATATTGTTTCTCTCCAATTTATTATTTCTCTATCTGTCATATTGTTCTTCCATTCCTCACACTATCCATCCATTCATTTTTCTATTCCTCCATCCCTTTCACTCTTCATTTATCCATTATAATATTCATCCATCTATTTTATTTTCACTTTATCCATAATACAAATAATCAACTTTTTAAAACTATAACTTCATCATTGTTACTTAAGAATTTTACATCTTGTAATAATTTTTTTATTTGAACTTTATACAGCTTCCAATAAGAAATTTGTATAGTATATAACAAAAAAATTATAGATCTTTTAATAAAAACTGTATTATTTGAAAGTTCTCAAATTTTTACATAAAATTTTTATATCTTGTAAATAACGTTAATTGTATGGGTATACATCATATAAAAATGAACTCTATGGTTTTATAACTTCGAAATTTATACAGTTTGTAACAAAAAAATCATCTTATTGGTAACTTCTCATAACCTGTCTATCTGATAACTTCATTCTCACCACATCAAGTACATTATACAACCAAAAATATAGATTCTGGAATTATGTACTTCTTTCCCCTTTGAAATTATTATAATTTTTTATAAACATGTGAAAAATCATTGGAAATCCTTTTTTCAATTCATATTTCTACCTTCTTTAAAATTATCTATTTATAAAAATATGTAAAAACACCCCTGTGATACTATAAAAATTCTTAGATAATTATATCCTATTGAATTGAAAAATTAATTTCCATACTCCATCCTGGGAAACTATGGACTTTTTTACAGAAACCTATCCTATGAAACTGCGAACTTCATTAAAGAACTCCATCATAGGAAACTAAACAATTTATCATGTAATTTCATCTAGTGATACTAAAACATTTATTATAGAAATAAATCCTATGAAACTAGAAACATTTGTACATAACTCCATCCCATGAAACTATAAAATTTCTTATAAAACTTTTGTAAAAAAACCTAGAATGGATCCTGAGTATCTTTATGATGTTAGAAACCTGAAGATCAGAAAAAAAACATCTGAAAATTTAAGAAACATTCTTATCATCCCTCAAAATCTCTTAAGGAAAATTTCTTAAACATAACAAGAAAATTTTCCTAAACCACATAAGGAATGATTCCTAAGCTTCTCCAGAAACTTCATAATGGAATATCAAGGTTTCCTTCCATTCCACATGAAATAATCTTAAGTAATTTACTAAATATTACCAGAAATCCTTCCATAATGAGCATACAAGATAACATCATTATTATTATTATGATTGTTTTACATTCAAACTAACTTTCTTCAATATATTTCAATTTCTTTATTTTTTATCACTTATTTCTTCATATCCAAATGACAGAGACAATGATTATGTATCATGAAATTTTCTCCTATATTTATCAACAACACTATCCTATAAACATTCCTTAGGAACCTTAATAACCTCTTCTTAGGGATCCTCATTACCTTAAACTTAGTCATTGACCTTACTACAAACTATTTATAACATATACAATGTAGCATCATCCGCATCTAATAGGATATTCAATATTCCCCTTTGGATTTGTTTTCAATACTAAATTCTATTTAAATTAAATTAATTTTCGCTCCAAATTATTTATAATAAATTAAATATCTTCTTCTTTAAAGAACATAAGTGATAGATACCATTTAACTCTCCCATAATGATTTTCATTTTGAATATCCCTTATTAACATCTTATAGTGTGAGAGGAATATTCTTCACATATTTTATTTTTATCTTCATTTATTCTATTGAAAAAAATATAAACATTGGTATGCTTGAGATCTGGAATGAATCAATTTTACTAAATCCATAAATCAACCAAATCAAAGTTTACTTGAGCTATGCTTGGATTATAAACAATAGGCATTAAATTAGACATTAAATATGTCCATGAATTTTTTTGAAGGGATTTAAAATTTTCCAAAAAACGATTTGAGGAAAAATTCATCTGATTTTGATTCAACTTACATTCAGGTATTCATCCCAACAAACATCTGAAAAATGTTCAAGCAAAAAAATGATCATGTTTTCTCCTCCTTTTCATGACAACCAAAAACATTTCATTTAAAAAACATTCCCCTTTTATATTTGTACTTAATTTTTTTATAAAACTAGGAGTTTAGAAAATTCACCTCAAGGATGAAAAAAATTCATTTTTAATTATAATATAGAGTTTCTGTTTCTATGTACTTCATTATTAAAACCATCGATTTCTTATAATTCGGTGTTGGAACACCATGGTTGACTAGAATGACTTTTCACTTCACATTATAAAGATTCATGAAAAACATCTTTCATTTAAAATCAAGAATCCCCCTGAATATCATCACCTTCAAATATCCCATTATCCATAAGGAACAATTGGAATTACTGAAGAAAAATATAGATTTTTTACAGTATATTTATATAGAGAAACATTGCTGAGAATTTTTTCCAAACCTAATAACCCTCACTTCACTTATCTTCATGCCTTCACCCATATCTACAAAACAATAGTTTTCTTTGATAACACATGCTTCTTCTTCTTTATTTTTCAAGAAAAACTATGTGGTTGTGTATTTTTTATTTCATCTAGAAATAAACATTCATTTTTATTATTTTATTCTACTTTCAACCTCCTTGCTTCCTTAAATTGTTTTGTCTTTACAACGTTGATTTTTTGGGAATATATTGAACTTTATTCTTATGATGATCTTTCCTTATAACACCAAAAATTTGTTCTCAATATTTTCTATTATAATCTATAATCACTACCTAACTTAGTATCATAGTCATGAAATTTTCAAGATTATGGTCTTTTCTTTCACAAAAGTAATTTCTTTTACTAGGTATGTCATATTTCAAAACAATCTTCCTGGGTGAAAGAATATTCTTTGATTATTTTTTCCACCCAAGGTAGATTTATAATATATGTTCCTTGTATTTTATTTAAGATTATGCAGTCTCTTTATGTTAGTAGTAACTATTTTTCTGATTGGAATATCAAAACCATCACATTTCATTACAATGACCATTTATTCCAAAACATCCACAAATTTTTTTAGGATATTCAAATATATTGGATTTCAACATATCATTATTTTTTTATGGTTGGGAATATATAGTATTGTTTCATTTTCCTTTCACTTTATATCCCTTAATGGTGGATTTATCTATTCTTCCTGTGATTGGGTTGAGTATTTCTTAAAGCAATACTTTAGTTAGAAACTTCAATGGAGATTATTATCTCATCTTTATGTGAATATACAGCTTGAGTAGAATCCATTTTTCTCAATCTCACCACTTTCTCATGGCACTTTTCAATTAATATGTTTTTCTATTTTTCATGACAGATCACATTATGTTCACATATAACTTATGACTTTTGTATATTTTCCTCATGAACCATACTGATCTTTGTCAAGGAAATACGAAGTTAATTTACTTGGTTTTCTTTGATCTCTAGTTGATAATATAAACCTCAAAAATTACCTTGTCTATTTCTTCTAGTGCATGGATATTTTATTTAATAACTTTTTAAACATATATTCTTCACACATATTATTTTATAGATCTTTTTATATAAAAGTTGTAACACCCCAAGCTTCTACGGTACGCTTCTCTTTGAATAATGTGATAGCGTGTGTTGTACGCAACACCGAGTTCTAACACACCATAACTAATCAAACTAGCCGTTATGAATAGTAACACCAACTTTTTGAAATTATATATATTTTATATTTGAAAATGGACTTCATTTTTGGATTCGGAATATCGAATTTAGCCTAAGGTGAAATTTTGGTACATTTCGGATAACTTTCATATTTTGATGAATACTGAAAATTACTAAATTTTAATTAAAAACAACTTTTTTAATCAGAATACTTAATAGTGATAAATTATGAATTTGAGTGGTTTTAAAGTATATTTAAAATATATTTTTACCATTCAATTTAATGTTTATCATTGGACATAATTTTACAATTAAACCGAACATAAACAAGTGTCAATCTTTTGATAGTTATTATCTCTTAAAAACACACTTTTTTTTTGACAACAGGAATTAATTTTAAATTAATTTCTGCCACTTATGTGTTTTGAATTTAGGAAAATGGATTCCATATTTGGAATCAGGATGTCCAAATTATGTAAATAGGTAACTTTTATTTTTACACATTTTGAATAATTACTGCGGTAAATATTTTATTTACCATGGTTAAAGGGTAAATCCGGTAAATAAGGGTTAAAAAATAATATTATAATAATACAAAATTACCCTAAAACGTGTCCTAACCTTATTGGTGGACACATACCCGACCATGAGCATCCTTGGGTCAATTTGGGGACCCCTTGGAGCCACTTGTATGTGGTAGGGACACTTTATATAAATAAAGTTAAAATAAAAATAAAAATGGCATAAGCTTACATCTTTTAGAAGAACAATTTTTACATAGGGTTATACATGTTTTATTTTCGATTATAAATATTCATTAGAAAGATAAAAAGATTTCCTACATAATGATATTTTATTTATAATTTTTAGACATCAAATAATTTAAATTATTAATGACACAATAATGATGCAATGTTTACCTCATTAATAAATCATTTAAATAAATAAGATTATAATGATTAAAATATTATCTAAAACCTGTCCAATTCTTATTGGTTGATGTTATTTAGAATATGAGTCATCTTATCTTCTACCTCAATGATTTTTGGACCATTATAAACCGAATATAATTATATTATAAAGTAATACTTTCACTCTTTCCTAAAGAGCCCCTCTTCTCCCTTATAAAAGGAGACCACTTCTACTCATTCCTCACACCACTCAAGCCACTTGGCTCGTCCAAACTCTGCCCAACTAAGATCCCCACATCCCTCTACTCCTCCTTGAAGCTTTCCCTTAGGCAGAAATCATTTCAAGAAGTCCTTTGGTTCCAACCAAAGCGAGTTACCTAAATTAAAGGTAACGATTTCTCTTAAATTATTTTCATTTATTTTGCTTCTCCAACCCCCAAACTCTTTTTATTTCCTTTCTTTTGTAACAACACCAGTATCCTCAATATACTAGGATGTTGTTATAAGAAGTATTAAAACTACACATACACACAACTCCATCTAATGGATGATGAAGATAATGTTTCTGTGGATGACAAACTAACGCCTCACGAAACGATGATTGTTCAAATACATCTTACCGCCTCTCATGGTGGCCATTATGATGGCACTATAATTAAATATGATATTAATGATATATATTTTATATATAAGCTTCTTTAATTCTATTTTATTTCATACCATTATTCGTTTCATGTAGTATATACATACGATAATTTCATTTGAGGAAGTGCGGACTACCGCCCCCTTAAAATGATATGACTCGTTCATACCACACATGGAACGTATAAAGGATGGTGTTAATGAACTTAAGTAACATGTATAAAATATTATATTATACTGGAATAGAAATATACCTATGTATAATTTGTATTCGATTCTTTTAAAATAAAAATTAAATGGAAGTAGCGTTCGTGCGTACGTACGGACTACCGTCTCCACGAACGCGATGAGATTCATTCTCCATCATATCCATTCAAGTATAATTATCATTTGATGATTTAAAAATGATGTTTAAGGACTTGATACCATTCTGGATTTAAATAATATACAACTTATCCTTTACAAACATGTCTTACGTAACAAAACATACAAAAGCAAACAAGTAAGTTCACACCCGAAACAGCGATAATACTAAGATATTATTATCAAATCAATATTAAAAGATCATATATGATATCATATTAATGTATATGATTCTTGTATAATTTAATAATAATTATTTCACCATTATACAGGAGGTTAACCTACCCCAACCAAGGAAAAGTACAAGGTAAGGGTTATTTCACAATCTCTTCATTATCCGAGGTTGTTTATACGTAATACTATACTGGGATATCTTTATCATCCACATCCATGTTTATTAAAAATGTATTTCAAAACATTTTTACTATTTACAAGAATATGGGTTAAAGTCATTTATACCCTTGTTTGACTTTTTATAAGATTTTTATAAAGGAATCTTTCCGTCGTTTTCAAAACAAGGTCCTTTTTAACCTTTTCGACAGAATTGAGGTAAGAATGTTTTTTTTAACTTATACGGCGGGTGCGGTAATTTTACGCCGTTATAAAATCTTCAAAGCTTTACTTAGAAGCTTATAAGAATATTTTCAAAGAAAATGTTTTATTTTATATGGATCTTAAATGATTTCAAAATAAAAGGAGATATTTCTTTAAAAAGAATTTTGATTTCATCTATGTCAACATCCTTTGACGGATTTTAAGATTATTTGAAGTTGATTTATTATGATACAAAACTTCTATATTGTATTGAAGGTTTTGTGATATGTTTGACTATGGATGTGCTATTTTTATACCATTCATAGTTTATGGTGAAATTATTGACATTTCATATGCTAGTTTTAATACGAATGTTTATGTTATGTTTAAACCTTTTCATATGGGAATGCATTGGACTTAATAAGTGACGGGTGGAGCCCGCTATAGCTCCTCGATGCATCGGTAGGTCTCATGAGACAAACTAGTGTCTTGGCACAAGGCCTTGACAAAATCTTATTTGTAGTCTTGGCACGAGGCCTTGGCTATGTGGTTATGATAGTCTGGCATTATGCATTCCAACATTATGAAAGTGGTTATTGATTTTTGCATGTGATTATTCGATTAGTAGAATATCCATGTGAATAATTAAATGGCATTATTTCATTTTATTTATGCCATACCATGTTGAAAGTTCATATTTAAAAGGCTTTTGTTTTAGTTATACATTGCCTTAAATGTTTATTCTTTCCGCTATATTGTTATCCTTACTGGGCATTTGAGCTCACCCCTTTTCTATGTTTTATTTTTCCCAGGATGTGAAGAAGTAAGTTATGAATGACCTGCAGGGATTTTATGAGGGGTTAATAGTGTGGATTGTGGAAACATTATGTTGTTGTAGTAGTTTTTCATTTTATGATGTAATGTAAAACTTATGAATATATCTAGTGTTTCCAAGGCTACTAAACCAATCGGTCTTTCGAGATTTGATCTTTCTTGTGATCATGCCAATGTTATGTAATAATGCACCGACTCTGGGTAACTGGGGTCAGGGCGTTACAGTTGGTATCAGAGGAAGTTTAGTACAAACCTTGGAAGGTAGATTTAGATAAACTCTGATTAGAGCACGTAGACCTAAGATGAACTTTGAGGATTAGTATAGAAGAACTTCCTAGAATTTTGGTATTATAGAGATTTTGTGAGTTTTCCGAGCAATACATCCCTGTCTGGATACGGGCAGGTAGAGGCGGCTCTGGCACAGATGTACCTAGGGGTAAAACCCGAAAACACCGCTTTGAGCTAGACTCGAACGGGAACTGGTGCACGACAACGGGCCTTGCTGCACTCTTGGTTACGAAACTCCCGGGGGATATGCTTAGGATAACTCTCACTATCTTTACAAATCATTATGAAGGGTTTATGAGTATATACTTCCTCGAAGAAAACATTTTTATGATTATGGATTATATCCATAAATAGTTCAATTTATGTTAAGTGTTTTATAAGTATGGGATTATGTATTTTGATTCATAAACTGATCTAGTTTATGCCATTGTTTAGAAATGACGCCTAGTGGAAGAAATGGAAACCGTATCAATGCACGCACTCCATGTAGGGATTGCCCTCCTTCTCAAGATAATTATAGTGGGGCTGGTGATGCAACTGGTGCCGATCAGCTAATCACCATACTGGGACAACTTACTCAGGTTATGAATAATAACCTTACCCGTATGGAGCACCCTGATCCGCAGCGTGGAGGATCAATGTTAGATCGATTCATGAGGCAACAACCACCAACGTTCAATGGGAATACAAATCCCTTAGTAGCTGAGCAATGGATAAATTCCCTAGAGAAAATATTTCAGGATTTGGGGAGCAGTGAAAGGGAAAAAGTTATCATGGCAGTTTACCGCCTCACTGGAGATGCTGATCAATGGTGGTCATTGATTCAGAACATGAAGGAAGATGATGAAGTATCAAATATGGAATGGAGGGAGTTCAAAGATCTGTTTTTAGAAAAATACTTCCCTCGCGACCATCGAGCAGATATGGAAAGGCAATTTCTGAGTCTGAGACAGAAGGAGGATGAGAATGTCACAAAGTATGAGGCTAACTTTACAAGGTTAGCAAGGTATGCTGGAGATTATATTCGCAACCCAAGAAGTAAGATTGATCGTTTCTTTGATGGGTTAAAACCATTTCTCCATCGAGCATTAGTCTCACAATCCTTTTCATCGTACGAAGACATTGTCTCATGTGCTATCAAGACTGAAAAGGAATTCTCTAAGTCTTATGACTTTAAAGCAAAGAAAGAGAAGAAGAGACCTGCTGATCAATCTGGGAATGGAAATAAGGGGAAGAAGGGAAAGTTTGAATATCCATCTTGTGGCAAATGCGGGAAGAAACATCCTGGTACTTGCTTGAAGGGAATGGGAGTCTGTTACAAGTGTGGTGAAAAAGGCCACCAAGCTCATGATTGCAAGGGGAAGAAGGAAGCTACCAACGTTCAGTGCTACAATTGCAGGGAGATGGGGCATTATGCAAATGCATTCCCTAAGCGTCAGGAGAACTTACCTCAGAAAAGGCCGAGGGATCAAGGCCAGGCTTATGCTATCACTACTGCTGAGGTAGAAGCTCCGAAAGAGGTTGTGGCAGGTAATTTAATGGTTTCCTCAAGTTTAGCAAATGCATTATTTGATTCTGGATCATCGCATTGTTTCATATCTTCCCAGTTTGCTAAGAAAATTAGATATTTCCAATTTGATTTAATAAGGGAGTTGTCAGTTAAAACTCCTAAGGGAAGTATCGTTGCAACAAAGTTTTGTGAATCAGTCCCCATTAGAGCACATAAATTTTCTTTATCTGCTGATCTCATCATCATACCTATGATTGAGTTTGATATAATCCTCGGTATGGATTGGCTTTCGGACTATGATGCGAAGATTTATTGTAAGAAGAAAGAGGTTACGATTCTTGATGATAATGATAAGGAACACCTTATCTTTAGAGCATAATCATCACCACCTAATTCTTATTTAGATCCACCCCCAGTAGCTCAACTTAATTCAATTATTGGGGAGGAAGAGAATGAAATAACTGCGGGTGAGGAAAGGAATGTTCAAATAGAGGATGTACCTGTTGTGAAAGAATTTGTAGATGTATTTCCGGAAGATTTACCTGGACATCCTCCAGAACGAGAAGTTGAGTTTTCCATTGATTTGATTCCTGGATCAAGGCCTATATCGAAGACCCCTTATAGAATGGCCACTGTAGAGTTAGTCGAACTAAAAAAACAACTAGAGGAATTGAGTAATAAGGGATTTATTCGCCCTAGTGTTTCTCCATGGGGATCCCCTGTTCTTTTTGTTAAAAAGAAAGATGGATCTATGAGGTTATGTATCGACTACAGGGAGATCAATGCTATAACGATAAAGAACAAGTATCCCCTACCTCATATTGATGATTTATTTGACCAACTACATGGAGCTCAATACTTTTCAAAGATTGACCTTCGATCTGGATACCATCAGTTGTGTGTGAAGAAGGAAGACATTCCGAAAACAGCATTTCGAACCAGGTACGGGCATTACGAGTTTACTGTAATGCCGTTTGGATTGACTAATGCACCCTCTGTATTCATGGATATGATGAATAGAGTTTTCAAGGAGTATCTCGATGAATTTGTGGTGGTATTTATTGATGATATATTGGTATACTCCAAAACCTACGAAGATCATGAAAATCACTTGCGCATTATCTTGAAGACTCTGAGGAGGCATGAATTATATGGGAAGTTTAGCAAGTGTGAATTTTGGCTTCAGGAGATTTCTTTTCTTGGCCATATTGTCTCTAAAGATGGAATCTCTGTTGATCCTTCTAAGACCAAGGCAATCCAAGAATGGCCAGCACCTACGAGTATAACTGAGGTACGTAGTTTTATTGGCTTGGCAGGTTATTATCGACGTTTCGTCCAGAATTTTGCCCGATTGGCTAACCCATTAACGAAGCTCACACGTAAAGGGGTTAAATTTGTTTGGACAAAAGAGTGTGAAGAATGTTTCGAAGAACTGAAGAGAAGATTAGTCAATGCTCCTATATTGACTCTACCATCGGGGAATGATGGGTTCGTTATTTATAGTGATGCATCAAAGAAAGGACTTGGTTGTGTCCTTATGCAGAATGATAGAGTTATTGCCTATGCATCACGACAGTTGAAAATTCATGAACAAAACTATCCTACTCATGAACTCGAGTTAGCAGCTGTGATCTTTGCTTTGAAGATATGGAGGCACTACCTCTATGGTGAAAAATGTGAGATTTATACTGATCACAAGAGTTTGAAGTATATTTTCTCACAAAAAGAACTCAACATGAGGCAAAGGAGATGGCTTGAATTACTCAAGGATTATGATTGTACGATACACTACCACCCGGGGAAAGCAAACAAAGTAGCAGATGCTTTGAGCAGAAAAGACCATGGAGTTCTGAACATGATGAGAATTGAAAGGGATCCAATTTTCATGGATCTAGTGAAGATGGACATGGGAATAACCAGGGAAGGTGAAACATCAATGCTTTTTCAAATGGTTGCCAAACCATCTTTACTAGAAAGGATTAAGAGTTCTCAGAACGATGATAAAGAATTTCAGAAGAAGATTAAAGCTGTGAATGATGGGAGATTGAGAGACTTTGTGTATGAAGATGGAATTTTGAAATTCGGGAAGAGACTTTGTGTTCCCGATTTACCTGATCTAAAAAGGGAATTGCTAGATGATGCTCATAGTTCCAATTTCTCTATACACCCTGGGAGCACCAAAATGTATAGAGATTTGAAGGAACATTTTTGGTGGGACAACATGAAGAGGGAGATTGCTGATTTTGTGTCAAGATGTATGGTTTGTCAACAAGTGAAAGCTGGAAGGCAACAGCCTGGAGGAGTCATGCAACCTCTTCCCATACCGGAGTGGAAATGGGACAATATTACGATGGACTTTGTCATGGGGCTACCAAAGACTCCTAGAAGGAACGATGCAATATGGGTTATTGTTGATCGTCTTACCAAGTCAGCACATTTTCTTTCTATAAGAGAAGATCTACCCCTGGAACGTCTAGCAAGACTATATATTAATGAAGTTGTGAGACTTCATGGAGTACCCTTATCAATTGTTTCTGATCGTGATCCCCGTTTTACTTCAAGATTCTGGAAAAGTCTTCAGAAATCCCTGGATACTGAACTTCATTTGAGCACTGCTTACCACCCTCCGACAGACGGACAATCAGAACGGACTATTCAAACCTTAGAAGACATGTTGAGATCTTGCTCACTTGACTTTCAGGGTATGTGGGATCAATATTTACCTCTGGTAGAATTTTCCTATAACAATAGCTTCCATTCAAGTATTCAGATGGCACCATATGAAGCGTTATACGGAAAGAGATGTCGTACACCAACCTGTTGGGATGACGTCGGTGAAAGAAAACTTGTAGGTCCAGAACTGGTGGAGGAAACGATGGAAAAGGTGAAGGTAATCCAAAATCACATCAGAGCAGCTCAAAGTAGGCAGAAGAGCTATGCCGATAATCGAAGGAAGGATTTGGAATTTCAAGTCGGTGATCATGTTATCCTGAAGGTATCTCCGTGGAAGGGAGTCATACGTTTTGGTAAGAAAGGTAAATTGAGTCCCAGGTACATCGGACCTTTCTAAATTCTAGAACGAATTGGGGTTGTAGCTTACCGATTGGCAATGCCGCAAAGTCTCTCCAAAGTTCACGATGTGTTCCACGTATCTCTATTAAGGAAATACATGCCTGATCCAACGCATGTACTCACCTATGAGGAATTAGAACTGGAACCCGATCTGTCTTATTGTGAAGAGCTCGTCAAGATTCTTGATACAAGAGAACAATTACTGAGAAACCGGACGATGCGTCTCGTAAAAGTTTTGTGGAGAAACCATAAGATGGAAGAGGCAACGTGGGAACCCGAGGAACTTATGATGAAGAACCACCCGAGTCTTTTTATGCAGTAATACCCTAGAAATTGCGAGGACGCAATTATTTGAAGGAGGGGAGAATGTAACACCCCAAGCTTCTACGGTACGCTTCTCTTTGAATAATGTGATAGTGTGTGTTGTACGCAACACCGAGTTCTAACACACCATAACTAATCAAACTAGCCGTTATGAATAGTAACACCTACTTTTTGAAATTATATATATTTTATATTTGAAAATGGACTTCATTTTTGGATTCGGAATATCGAATTTAGCCTAAGGTGAAATTTTGGTACATTTCGGATAACTTTCATATTTTGATGAATAGTGAAAATTACTAAATTTTAATTAAAAACAACTTTTTTAATCAGAATAATTAATAGTGATAAATTATGAATTTGAGTGGTTTTAAAGTATATTTAAAATATATTTTTACCATTCAATTTAATGTTTATCATTGGACATAATTTTACAATTAAACCGAACATAAACAAGTGTCAATCTTTTGATAGTTATTATCTCTTAAAAACACGCTTTTTGTTTTGACAGCGGGAATTAATTTTAAATTAATTTCTGCCACTTCTGTGTCTTGAATTTAGGAAAATGGATTCCATATTTGGAATCAGGATGTCCAAATTATGTAAATAGGTAACTTTTATTTTTACACATTTTGAATAATTACTGCGGTAAATATTTTATTTACCATGGTTAAAGGGTAAATCCGGTAAATAAGGGTTAAAAAATAATATTATAATAATAAAAAATTACCCTAAAACGTGTCCTAACCTTATTGGTGGACACATACCCTACCATGAGCATCCTTGGGTCAATTTTGGGACCCCTTGGAGCCACTTTTATGTGGTAGGGACACTTTATATTAATAAAGTTAAAATAAAAATAAAAATGGCATAAGCTTACATCTTTTAGAAGAACAATTTTTACATAGGGTTATACATGTTGGATTTTAGATTATAAATATTCATTAGAAAGCTAAAAATATTTCCTACATAATGATATTTTATTTATAATTTTTAGACATCAAATAATTTAAATTATTAATGACACAATAATGATGCAATGTTTACCTCATTAATAAATCTTTTAAATAAATAAGATTATAATGATTAAAATATTATCTAAAACCTATCCAATTCTTATTTGTTGATGTTATTTAGAATATGAGTCATGTTATCTTCGACCTCAATGATTTTTGGACCATTATAAACCGAATATAATTATATTATAAAGTAATACTTTCACTCTTTCCTAAACAGCCCCTCTTCTCCCTTATAAAAGGAGACCACTTCTACTCATTCCTCACACCACTCAAGCCACTTGGCTCGTCCAAACTCTGCCCAACTAAGCTCCCCACATCCCTCTCCTCCTCCTTGAAGCTTTACCTTAGGCAGAAATCATTTCAAGAAGTCCTTTGGTTCCAACCAAAGCGAGTTACCTAAATTAAAGGTAACGATTTCTCTTAAATTATTTTCATTTATTTTGCTTCTCCAACCCCCAAACTCTTTTTATTTCCTTTATTTTGTAACAACACCAGTATCCTCAATATACTAGGATGTTTTTATAAGATGTATTAAAACTACACATACACACAACTCCATCTAATGGATGATGAACATAATGTTTCTGTGGATGGAAAACTAACGCCTCACGAAACGATGATTGTTCAAATACATCTTACCGCCTCTCATGGTGGCCATTATGATGGAACTATAATTAAATATGATATTAATGATATATATTTTATATATAAGCTTCTTTAATTCTATTTTATTTCATACCATTATTCGTTTCATGTTGTATATACATACGATAATTTCATTTGAGGATGTGCGGACTACCGCCCCCTTAAAATGATATGACTCGTTCATACCACACATGGAACGTATAAAGGATGGTGTTAATGAACTTAAGTAACATGTATAAAATATTATATTATACTGGAATATAAATATACCTCTGTATAATTTGTATTCGATTCTTTTAAAATAAAAATTAAATGGAAGTAGCGTTCGTGCGTACGTACGGACTACCGTCTCCACGAACGCGATGAGATTCATTCTCCATCATATCCATTCAAGTATAATTATCATTTGATGATTTAAAAATGATGTTTAAGGACTTGATACCATTATGGATTTAAATAATATACAACTTATCCTTTACAAACATGTCTTACGTAACAAAACATACAAAAGCAAACAAGTAAGTTCACACCCGAAACAGCGATAATACTAAGATATTATTATCAAATCAATATTAAAAGATCATATATGATATCATATTAATGTATATGATTCTTGTATAATTTAATAACAATTATTTCACCATTATACAGGAGGTTAACCTACCCCAACCAAGGAAAAGTACAAGGTAAGGGTTATTTCACAATCTCTTCATTATCCGAGGTTGTTTATACGTAATAATCTACTGGGATATCTTTATCATCCACATCCATGTTTCTTAAAAATGTATTTCAAAAAATTTTTACTATTTACAAGAATATGGGTTAAAGTCATTTATACCCTTGTTTGACTTTTTATAAGAGGTTTATAAAGGAATCTTTCCGTCGTTTTCAAAACAAGGTCCTTTTTAACCTTTTCGACAGAATTGAGGTAAGAATGTTTTTTTTAACTTACACGGCGGGTGCGGTAATTTTACGCCGTTATAAAATCTTCAAAGCTTTACTTAGAAGCTTATAAGAATATTTTCAAAGAAAATGTTTTATTTTATATGGATCTTAAATGATTTCAAAATAAAAGGAGAAATTTCTTTAAAAAGAATTTTGATTTCATCTATGTCAACATCCTTTGACGGATTTTAAGATTATTTGAAGTTGATTTATTATGATACAAAACTTCTATATTGTATTGAAGGTTTTGTGATATGTTTGACTATGGATGTGCTATTTTTATACCATTCATAGTTTATGGTGAAATTATTGACATTTCGTATGCTAGTTTTAATACGAATGTTTATGTTATGTTTAAACCTTTTCATATGGGAATGCATTGGACTTAATAAGTGACGGGTGGAGCCCGCTATAGCTCCTCGATGCATCGGTAGGTCTCATGAGACAAAATAGTGTCTTGGCACAAGGCCTTGACAAAATCTTATTTGTAGTCTTGGCACGAGGCCTTGGCTATGTGGTTATGATAGTCTGGCATTATGCATTCCAACATTATGAAAGTGGTTATTGATTTTTGCATGTGATTATTCGATTAGTAGAATATCCATGTGAATAATTAAATGGCATTATTTCATTTTATTTATGCCATACCATGTTGAAAGTTCATATTTAAAAGGCTTTTGTTTTAGTTATACATTGCCTTAAATGTTTATTCTTTCCGCTATATTGTTATCCTTACTGGGCATTTGAGCTCACCCCTTTTCTATGTTTTATTTTTCCCAGGATGTGAAGAAGTAAGTTATGAATGACCTGCAGGGATTTTATGAGGGGTTAATAGTGTGGATTGTGGAAACATTATGTTGTTGTAGTAGTTTTTCATTTTATGTTGTAATGTAAAACTTATGAATATATCTAGTGTTTCCAAGGCTACTAAACCAATCGGTATTTCGAGATTTGATCTTTCTTGTGATCATACCAATGTTATGTAATAATGCACCGACTCTGGGTAACTGGGGTCGGGGCGTTACAAAAGTGAACGTTTATTCATAGAAATTTGATGATTATTCATAAAGATCATTTTATTTGGTGAAGTTTTTACCCATGTGTTCCTTAAGAAGTTTTCCCCATGAATTTTACTATCTTTATATAGTGATTTATTAAGATGTTTAATTCTTATAGCTTTATTAACCAAATCATAATTCTTCACTTTAACAGTAGATAAAAATTCATGGAATATTTCTGTAAGAACATCCTTAACAACTAAATTCACAAAAAAAAAATTATATACAATATTTCTTCTATAATATTTAATTTATCAGGAGAATGTGATAATTTTTATTCCCTTCCTTCAGTGATTTTAGTAAGAGATTTACATTCTAATAAATTCATTCCCAACACATTCTATATATCATCAAGTTCCGGTTTTAGCTATGTGATTTCCTCCTATTGTCCTTCATCATATTTAAGTATATATAGAATATATTCAAAAGGGGTATTTCTCTTGTAGGGTTTTGTTTTAGTGTAAAAATATCCAATAGATTCAATAGATTCATACTCCTCAAAACATGATTAAGATTATTTTGGAAGATTAGAATTTTCAGATTCACATGATTTATTACCACACACCTTACCTTCCAGTAGTGGTGCATCCCCCCTTAATTACTTATGGGAGTATGACTTTTTCTACTTATGATCTTTTTTAATCTTAATTTTTTTCATCGTTTTGGGATAAACCTCCATGTTTCTAAAACCAGAGATAACTTCTGTACTATTTATATTAGTCTTAACTTTCTTATCTCTGGGAGAAAAAAATACATTAACATATGGAAAGTTTTACATCAGATATAATATTTAAACACCATTAGAAATAAAATTTATGGATCCAAATAGATGAAACCTACATCTGATACTAATTGAGATTCCCATGGGAATTGTGAAATCTCCCTAAAGGGGGTGTGAATAGGGGTGAATTTTTTTTACCGATTATATTCAACATAAAATATTTCTTTTATTTAATTTCATCAACACTCTGTTATTAGTTAGGATATATGGATATTTATAAACTCACCCTCACCAATTTCCATTATTCTATATTGATGATGTAAAGTAAACAATGTAAGTTATTTTTAATTGGTTTGGCCATAGTGTGAGAACCAATATCATTGTCATGTCAACTGCCATTGAGTCATGAATATCCACTATACAATGAATTGAATACAATGATATAACTCATATTAAGCTCGTTCTGTCTCATGATAGGTAATTAAACTAACTCTCATCAGTAACAATTTTTTTATCAAACTGTGCCAAAAAATATAAGAAACTTCTCTTAAAAGATAACTAAATTTCATCTAGAAATTCTCCATCCTATGTACTCTATTTGGTAAGCCTTCATCCAATGTTCTTATTCCATTATCCAATATAGCTCTAACTGATGCACCTTAAAATATAACTCATTTTTTATCTATGATAAATATGATAAAAAAATCACTATGCATCATAATATTTCCTGCATCTCAATATGATACAACTTTTCACTACACCTCTATCTAGTGCACCTCTTCTTCAAACTAACTTGGTTGGAAACTCACACTATTCTGAATCCATCAGCACTTAACTTCTCTCATGCTTGTATGAAAAAATTATCTTTTTTCCCACAAACTATACTTGTTCACCATCTTTATAGGGGAGCTCATAAGAGAAAAGGTGGGAATTGAGATTCATTTTCATGCTCAATGAAAACTCAAATATTGAATCTCCTACTCAAATCAAGTACATTAAATGCTGCTCAAGCCTTCTATGATATTCTTAAAAATTAATAAAACATCAGTTCCAAAAACATTTCTTCAAACTTCCAAATGATGTTATGTATCTTCTTTAACCATCCTTAAACTCAGTGTTAAGAAAATTATTCAAACTTTTTAAACCTTTCTACATAATTAAACATGGATAAAACAACATAGAATCATCAATTTGAAGGACTTTACATGATATTTGTAAATGACCAATGAACTTCATCTAGAGAAAGCGTATCTTATGTACTATTTTTTCTATTCCGTGTATTATTCCTCTATTTCTTGAAATCATTCCCAATGCACTATTCATTCCGACTAATGTATTATTCCTTCATTCGGTGAAATTTTGTTAGATGTATTATTCATTTATGTACATTGTATTATTCCTCTATCCGATGAATGTATGTCCAATGTACTATTCATTTCTGTCTGGTTCACTATTCCTCTATCTTTTGTACTATTCATCTATCAATTTTACTATTCATCCTCTCTTTATACTATGCATCCATTCGTTTTAATATTCTACTATATGTTGAACTATTCATCCATCTGTTACACTATTCATCAATAAATTTTACTTTTCCTTCATCCCTTATACTATTCATCTATCCATTTTACTATTCCTACACCCATTTTTGGGTGTATCAACTTTATACAACTGCAACTTTAACATCGTTACATTCAATTTGTACATATTGTAACCAAAACATTGTTATCAAAACTTTTAATTTCTTTTAACCTAAAATTAATACACCATATAATAAAAAAATTTCATATATTGTAAAAAAAACTCCAATCTTTGTATAGCTTATAACAAAAACGTTTTATGAATTTTAACAAAAAATTTACTCTGACAAGAAGAGTTCACACACCAATTATCTCTATTATTTCATAACTTTGAACATCATAAAATATGTAACCAAAACACCATCTTCTTTGAAACATCCTAAAACCTGTATGTTTTATAACTTCCTTCTCACCACAATAATAAATTTATATACCCACAAATCCAAATTCTATAGGTATATACTTATTTCCCCTTTAGGACTCTTATCCATTTGTAAAAATTAATACAAACACATTTAAACTATGAATTATTTCACGATATACGTTTTCCTCCTTTAACATCTCTCTTTGTACAAATATGTACAAAATTACCAGGGCGGACCTCCTGTTATTTTCAATATCATCATCATTGGTTCATTCGGTGAAACAAAAAAAACATTATTTCAAATATTCATCTTATGAACCTATAAAATTTATTATAGAGCTTCGCCCTGTGAAATTAAAATATTTATTATAATACTAGTCCCATGAAACTATGATATTTCCTATATAACTCACTCATTTAAATCTACAAATATTCTTAAAAAACCTTATCATGTGAAACTGTAAACTTTATTTTCAAAAAAAATCATGTGATATTATAAAATTTCATATAGACCTCTATATTTTAAAACAAAAATCATTCTTACAAAAATTCATATTATGAAATTGAAAACATTCATACAAAACATTTATAACAAATTGATCATGAATCATTAGTATCTTCATGATTTTATAAAATTTAAAATCATTAAAATATCATTTAACTATGTAAGGAAACTTTAATATCCTCTTTCAATAACTCTTAAGGAAACTTTCTTAAACTTCATAAGAAATGTTTCATAAATACCCTATATATGTTTTTAGAAGATTCTACCACAATTTTGTAATGAAATGTGAAGGTAACCTTTCATTACTCATGAATAAATCATAGGGAATTTAGAACATCTTCAATGAGATCCTTCCTTTCTAGTTATCTAGGATAATGTAACACCCCGAGATTTTATGAAAAATATTATTTTAATTTCATTAATGTATTTTGTTGTATTCTACGCCAAGATTACCTTGCGCTATATGCAACACCGTATTAGCTTGCAGTATACGCAACACTATTCTTGGGCCGTGTTACACACAATTTTTATAATAGTTATTCTACGCAACATTGAGTATATATATATATATATATATATATTAAATGTATAAATGAAATATGGTTGGATTCTGTTATACGAAACAACGAAAGATTCTTTCACAACACGTAACCCTGACTTGGCTTGCATTACACGCAATCACGACCTTCCTCGATAGCGTGTGTTGTACGCAATACCGGGTTTTAATAAACAATGTTATATTATTATAATATTGTCATGAACTAGATGTTATGAATAGTATTAACTAAATATTGAATTTTATAACATTATTATTCATCTTACACATTTCTAGAACATGGTATAAGAACAAAATAATTTTTTCGGGTAAAATAAGAATTTTTCAAAAAATGCAGTTTTGCCGCCTTTTGATGGCGCACCCACTCTAAATATAGTTTTTGACATGTTTATAAGTTCAATTTGACAAAATAAAATTCTTCTTTGGAATCAAGAAATAAAAATTTACTTTGGATAAAATTTTCATATTATTCTGGTAACTTTCACATTTTAATGAATAGTAAAAACACGCAATATTTTAATTAAAAACAACTTTTTTCATCGTAATATCTTATGTGGTTAAATTATAATATTTAATGGTTTTAAAGTATAAATAGAATATATTTTTACCATTTAATATAATGTATGTCATTAGCATTGATTTTACCTTGAATTCGTAGGTTAAATCAATTCAATCTTTTGCAATGTTTTAAACAAAAACCCGTTTTTATTCGACAACGGGATTAATTTTAATTTAATTTCTTCAACTTCTGTGTTTTGAATTTTAAAAAATGGATTCCATATTTGGAATCAGTGGGTCCAAATTATGTTAATAGGATACTTTTTATTTTTGGGAATTATGAATAGTAACTACTGTAAATTTTATTTACCATAGTTAAAGGTAAATCGGGTAATTAAGGGTAAATATAATATTTTAAAATTACCCTAACAAATGTCAAAATCCTATTGGATGACTAAAAAACGACCCATATCAACTAAGGGTCGGATTAGATTAATTTACTTAAATTTTTTCAATGAAAATAATTTAATTATTATTAAAACCAAAGAATGTGACAACATGTCACTATCTTAAATCTTATAAGTATAATAATTTTAATCTAGTGATAAACTTCATGAAACTTCGAACATGAATAGTATCCAGAAATCTAATACAATTATCTACATCATAGGAATTTATTTAGAATTTTTAGGGATTAAATAATTATCATTTATTATGACAGAAAGATGATGCAGTAATTGTCTTATTAATGAAATATTGACAGAATTGATGTTATAAATGCCCAAATAAATGTAATTTGAGACTTTTTATTACTTAAACTAATTTTATAGGTTAATATGACATTTTATTGTTGATTTAAGAAACTTTGTTCGAACTTATCATTCTGTTATAAATTTCATAAAAATCTTGTACCAAATAGTGTCAAAATTGACACAAAATAGTTTTTAAATAAAATATTATATTACTATTTGTTATTTTATTCCTAAAAATCTACGGTTCGGCCAAATGACTTATATAAGATTATATATATTAATAATAAACAACTTGGGGTTCTTTTGGCTTGATATAGTAAGTTTATTAACCATATAGTGTATGAAAACAAAAAGACACGGTAAAAGTTAAATTATTTAACTTAGAGTTAAATCTAATTGATAAGGTTAAAATAATAACCTAAACTTGTATAAATCCTATTGGTTGATAGGATTTCGACCCATCCCCGCTTTACCTTCTAAATAAGACCCTTTGGAACCATTATAAACCGATTTTGACTTTAATATAAAATAATATTTTGAGATATTCCTAAGGTGCCCCTCTCCTCCCTTATAAAAGGGCACCTCCTCCCTCTCTTCCTCACACCAATTTGAGCACGCAAGCTCGGCCAACCCCTGCCATTTTCCCCTCTCCACTTCCCTAGAATAATCCTAGAGGTCCTGGTCTTCTTCAAAGACCAATCTTAGTTCCCTAAGTGGAGGATTCAAAGAGGCATTTCAAAGAAGAGGTAATATCCATTATCGATCTTTTCAATTTCTTTCTTCTTCAACATCTTCTTCTTTAGTTGTTTCATGATAAAGTAATAACATCAGTATTACTTACATACTGATATGTTATTATAAATATTAAACAACCCTAATTCACCTTCTATCCATCCTACGGAAAAATGAAATCACCGCCCGTGCGTACGTACGGAATATCGTCTCCACGCCGTGGTGTGATCTATTTTCCACCATCACCTTACAAGGATGGGTATAATGGTGTAATGAGTAACTATTTATGATAATTATAATGTAATATTGATACTGAAATAATATATATATACTCAAATACAATTCCACGACCATGGGAACGATATCATCGCTCGTGCGTACGTACGGAATACCGTCTCCAGGACGCGATGAGATTCATTCTCAATGATTAACCATTCATGAATGATTATAAAGTATATATAATATGTACTAATGAAATATATGACATAATAATGATACTGGATTTATTTATATATTTATATGTATGTCATCTACTTAATTCCATTCAATTCAATAAGGAAACGAAAACAGCGTTCATGCGTACGTACGGACTACCGTCTCCATGAACGGTGTATTTCTTTCCATTTAATGATTTATTATATATATGTATATCCTGAATATATATATATAAATCATGTTTTATGTTCTTTAATTAATTAATCATGATCTAAGTAATCATATGAATAATTACAAGTCAAAACACGGACGACAAATGAAACAATTTTACCCAAAACGCTCTTTAACATGGAATTTACAAAAGAACGGGTAATATAAAGTCATAAGTGAACCATATATGATATCATAACAATGAATATGATTCTTTAATAAGTAAATGACATTATTTAAATCATTTTATAGGAGGTTCGGACACTTACGAAGCAAATCGGACCTAAGGTAAGGGAAATATCACAATCTCATTTTTATCTGAGATTGTTTATTCGTAAGTATTTACTGGGGTGTATTTTATCATCCATATCCATGTTTCCTCAATATGTAATATTATTTCCATTCACCTAAAATTGTTTAAATCCTATTTTACCCTTCTGTGAGTTTTTAGTAAAAGATATGAAAAGAATCTTTTGTCGTTTTTCGTACGAGGTACTTTTTTTAAATTTTCCGAAAAAAGTACGAAGAATGTTTTTTTAACTTATACGACATGAATGGATTTTTAAAACATTATTTCCAAGAAGCTTCCTTTACAATTTTTCAAGTTTATTTTTAATCAACTTATTTTATTTTAAAGTTGTATGACATGTTATGAAAGGAAAAATGTTTTTGAAGAAGAAAGGATATTTTCCTCAAGAATGGAGTTCAAGTGTTTTATCAAAATTATTTTCCATCTAAGATAATAAAGGGTTCTGTTTTTATCCCTATTATTACATTGATTTTATCATGTTGTGATGGAATTATTTTTATGAATTCCTTTATCTTATATGAATTGATTTATGATGTCATGATTTTTCAAGAATCCCATTTTTGTTACATGTGTTATGCGATGATGTATGTTTTATGATTATGTGGCACACATAAGAAAGGATTCATTATAAGATGGGTGGGACCTATATCTCCCTCCAATGCATTGGGTAAAGATTTTATATCTCATGAGATAGACATGGCTGAAATGGTAGGTTATACCGGTTCAGTGAAACAGGACTGAAACAAGGGTTACTCGATTCAGAAAGGGACTTTGTCCACTAAGATAGTCTTGGAAATGAGTCTTGACTAACAAGAAATGAATATCTATGATTATGTGTGTATGACACAAAGTTTCATGTTTTAAGTTATGATTATTGGGATTTCATTTCACTACTATGATTTATCCCATGTTATGAAATTATGCTCTCTTTTGCAGGTTAAGATTTCCAAAAGTTATGTTCTTATGAATATGATGTGATTGATTTTTCTTTTGTATACCCTTACTGAGAATTTGAGCTCACCCTTTTATGTTTTCTTTTACCCAGGATATAAAGAAAGGTTTTAGGTAAAAAAAGGGAAGATCTTTATGGGAGATATTGAAGATCTTTCACCACGATTAGAAGATTACGTTCCGAGTTTCCAAAGACACTAAACTATTATGATCCTTGTG
The DNA here is from genome assembly GCA_963277665.1 of Viscum album. NCBI lineage: Eukaryota > Viridiplantae > Streptophyta > Magnoliopsida > Santalales > Viscaceae > Viscum > Viscum album. Next base: position 488,353,534 of record OY728164.1, read on the forward strand.
TGTGTGTGTTTTTGTTATGTACTAAGTATTCCGCAAAAGTAATGTAAATTCTATGTACGATAAGCTTCGGGTCTCTACAGTTGGTATCAGAGGAAAGGTTTAGTCAACCTTTGGAAACTAGGATGCGAAAACGTTAGTGAGATCCCTAGAGATATTTCTACGATATGTCTAGGGATTTCCCTAAGGTTAAGTATACGTATAGGTTATAGTCCTAGAATTACGCTAAAGATCTTAGAATTTAACCTAAGATGTTAGATATTGAGGGTACTTCACCTTTATTATGTTGTTTTCCCTAGCATGACTTTTGCCTCTCACACTATTCTTTTTGGGTTTTAGACGATGGCTGGAACCCGAAGGAACCGTGTTGATCAATGCAATGGACAATGCAATGATTGTCCTCCTAAACAAACAAATGTTATGGGAGATGGAGTGAAAAATATTATTGCTATACTTACACAAGCTATGAATCATTCTGGACTTCCAAATGAGCAGAGAAGGGAACAATATTCTATTGAGTCCTTCATGAGGCAACGTCCACCTTCTTTCAGTGGGTCTTCTGATCCACTTGTTGCTGAACAATGGATCAGTACCACTGAAAAGATATTTTCAGTTCTTCAATGTTCTGAACATGATAAAGTCATCTTAGCAGTATATCGTTTGGAAGGTGAAGCTGATCAATGGTGGAATCTTATCAAGAATACAAGGCAAAGAGATTAAATTGAGTCCATGGAATGGGACGAGTTCAAGAACTTATTTTTCAATAAGTACTTCCCTCGTATTCTTCGAACAAAGATGGAGAAGGAGTTTCTTGAACTAAAGAAAAAGGATGATGAATCTGTTGGTATATACGAAGCGAATTTTACAAGACTTGCAAGGTATGCATCTGGAATTATCATCCAACCTGAAAGTAAAGTTGATCGATTTTTCAGTGGCTTAAAACCAAGTCTTCGAAGGGAATTAGATATAAGAGACTTCAGTAGCTATGAAGAAATTGTGCGTTGTGCTATCAAGGTATAAATGGAAGTTGGTGTTACATATCCATCTCATGGTTTTGACAAGAAACGAAAGATGGAGTTCAAGGAGAAATCTCAGAATAATGGTGAAAAGAAGATGAATGTTTCCTTCTGCACAAAGTGTGGAAAGAAGCATGGTGGATATTGTCTTAAAGGGACTAGAAAATGTTTTAAGTGTGGAAAAGAAGGTCATCGAGCAGCTGAGTGTCGAAGTAATGGAAAAAGGGTTTCTAATGATGTGAATAAAGAAAACACTGTAGAGAACGCACCACCAACACTTCAATGCTTCAAGTGCAAGGAAATGGGGCATTATGCTAATAAATTCCCTAATCCAAGGGTTAGTGATGATCAACATGAGCAACCACTGAAGGAAAAGGACAAAGGGAAGTCACATGCGATCACTATTGGCAATGTTGAATATGACAACGATGTGGTGGAATGATTAAGTGTTTATGTAATGGAATTCCAAAATAATGTTTTATCATTGAGTATTGCAATACTTATTGATGTGGTATTCAAAGTGATTGAGATATTTTTTGGAAATAAGATGATATGCGTATAATGAAGGGAAAACGAGAAAATGAAATGTTTAATAGTATTCATGAGCTCATGATTGATATAAGGACTAAGTGATATCATGGTTTGAGTATATAGAATTTTGAGGATTTTGGTATGTGGAAAATGTTAACTTTAAACTGCATTCGTGTTTTCACTAAGGTATTCAAGAGAATACATGATTAAGGACTTTGAATGTTTGGAATGTGACCAACAAAACATATCTTATGATATATGGGGATCAACGATGGTATTAAATCTCTGGTAATCGTTTTCACTATGTTATGAGAGTGGACTGCAGTATTATGGATAAGCCTAAAGATTGAAATGGATTATGTTGGACATAAGTGAGTATTGTTTAAGGATAGAAGTTTTTTTTCGATATTATTGATGGGATGTTATAGTAATGTAGTTTTAGAAAAAGGACAACCTGCAGGACGGGCGACAGCCCATCGCGTCGGATAAGGCTGTGGAAATCGAACCCACAACCGAAGTGCGACTGGCCTTTATCGCCTACCACTGACCTACAGGAAGTCCCTATTTAGTAGAAACTAGTTTTATTATATTAAGCAGTATGATATGTGAAGTATAAGTTCATTTTAGGAACCATATATGATTAATCTCACTATAGACGGACTTATGTATTTTTTGATAACTTTTCTAACCTTTTGTTTGAGACAGATGGAATGACCCATCATTCTATCACATGATCTGCTAACACATCACGAATGACAAATTCAACTTCATTTCTTTAAGAGATGAAGTGGAAATTGTCCAAAGAACGACAAACGGTGAGACTATACCAAAATCACGAAAGTATTTCTTCTAATTCCAATTTCATCAACTTTAGGGAAATGATATTGAAAACCAAAAATGTTGTCTTAGTGATCTTATATCTGATGAATCAGATGGTACCTTATATCATCACAAATTTATGGCTTTGTGATTGCTAGATTTTCCATAGCCATGTTCTCTACCACTCTCCATCAGAACATGATGGTTAGATTTCTCTTCCATATCCATATTTTCACCTATGTGGAAACCCAGTGATTAGTTTATTTGGGTAACTGTTACGTTTCATACTTTTGTTTTTAAAGATAAGTTTTGGTATTCCTTTTTACGATGTGGGTTTCTATCAAAGAAACTTTCAAATAGTAAACCATTTATAACCCCGACGAATTTCGAGGGCGAAATTCATTTTAAGGGGGGTAGAATGTAACACCCCGGGATTTTCTGAAAAATATTATTTTAATTTCATTAATTTCTTTTGTTGTATTCTACACCAAGATTACCTTGCGCTATACGCAACACCGTATTATCTTGCAGTATACGCAACACTATTCTTGGACCGTGTTACACACAATTTTTATAATAGTTATTCTACGCAACATTGAGTATATATATATATATATATATATATTAAATGTATAAATGAAATATGGTTGGATTCTGTTATACGAAACAACGATGGATTCTTTCACAACACGCAACCCTGACTTGGCTTGCATTACACGCAATCGCGACCTTCCTCGATAGCGTGTGTTGTACGCAATACCGGGTTTTAATAAACAATGTTATATTATTATAATATTGTCATGAACTAGCCGTTATGAATAGTATTAACTAAATATTGAATTTTATAACATTATTATTCATCTTACACATTTCTAGAACATGGTATAAGAACAAAATAAATTTTTCGGGTAAAATAAGAATTTTTCAAAAAATGCAGTTTTGCCGCCTTTTGATGGCCCACCCACTCTAAATCTAGTTTTTGACATGTTTATAAGTTAAATTTGACAAAATAAAATTCTTCTTTGGAATCAAGAAATAAAAATTTACTTTGGATAAAATTTTCATATTATTCTGGTAACTTTCACATTTTAATGAATAGTAAAAACACGCTTTATTTTAATTAAAAACAACTTTTTTCATCATAATATCTTATGTGGTTAAATTATAATATTGAATGGTTTTAAAGTATAAATAGAATATATTTTTACCATTTAATATAATGTATGTCATTAGCATTGATTTTACCTTGAATTCGTAGGTTAAATCAATTCAATCTTTTGCAATGTTTTAAACAAAAACCTGTTTTTATTCGACAACGGGATTAATTTTAATTTAATTTCTGTAACTTCTGTGTTTTGAATTTTAAAAAGTGGATTCCATATTTGGAATCAGTGGGTCCAAATTATGTTAATAGGATACTTTTTATTTTTGGGAATTCTGAATAGTAACTACGGTAAATTTTATTTACCATAGTTAAAGGTAAATCGGGTAATTAAGGGTAAATATAATATTTTAAAATTACCCTAACAAATGTCAAAATCCTATTGGATGACTAAAAAACGACCCATATCACCTAAGGGTCGGATTAGATTAATTTAATTAAATTTTTTCAATGAAAATAATTTAATTATTATTAAGACCAAAGAATGTGACAACATATCACTATCTTAAATCTTATAAGTATAATAATTTTAATCTAGTGATAAACTTCATGAAACTTCGAACATGAATAGTCTCCAGAAAGCTAATACAAATATCTACATCATAGGAATTTATTTAGAATTTTTAGGGATTAAATAATTATCATTTATTATGACAGAAAGATGATGCAGTAATTGTCTTATTAATGAAATATTGACAGAATTGATGTTATAAATGCCCAAATAAATGTAATTTGAGACTTTTTATGACTTACACTAATTTTCTAGGTTAATATGACATGTTATTGTTGATTTAAGAAACTTGGTTCGAACTTATAATTCTGTTATGAATTTCATAAAAATCTTGTACCAAATAGTTTCAAAATTGACACAAAATAGTTTTTAAATCAAATATTATATTACTAATTGTTATTTTATTCCTAAAAATCTAAGGTTAGGAAACATGACTTAGATAAGATTATATATATTAATAATAAACAACTTGGGGTTCTTTTGGTTTGATATAGTAAGTTTATTAACCATATAGTGTATGAAAACAAAAAGACACGGTAAAAGTTAAATTATTTAACTTAGAGTTAAATCTAATTGATAAGGTTAAAATAATAACCTAAACTTGTCTAAATCCTATTGGTTGATAGGCTTTCGACCCATCCCCACTTTACCTTCGAAATAAGACCCTTTGGAACCATTATAAACCGATTTTGACTTTAATATAAAATAATATTTCGAGATATTCCTAAGGTGCCCCTCTCCTCCCTTATAAAAGGGAACCTCCTCCCTCTCTTCCTCACACCAATTTGAGCACTCAAGCTTGGAAAACCCGTTCCATTTTCTCCTCTATACTTCCCTAGAATAATCCTAGAGGTCCTGGTCTTCTTCAAAGACCTATCTTAGTTCCCTAAGTGGAGGATTCAAAGAGGCATTTCAAAGAAGAGGTAATATCCATTACCGATCTTTTCAATTTCTTTATTCTTAAACTTCTTCTTCTTCTTTATTTGTTTCATGATAAAGTAATAACATCAGTATTACTTACATACTGATATGTTATTATAAATATGAAACAACCCTAATTCACCTTCTATCCATCCTACGGAAAAATGAAATCACCGCGCGTGCGTACGTACGGAATACCGTCTCCACGCCGTGGTGTGATCTATTTTCCACCATCACCTTACAAGGATGGGTATAATGGTGTAATGAGTAACTATTTATGATTATTATAATGTAATATTGATACTGAAATAATATATATATACTCAAATACAATTCCACGACCATGGGAACGATATCATCGCTCGTGCGTACGTACGGAATACCGTCTCCACGACGCGATGAGATTCATTCTCAATGATTAACCATTCATGAATGATTATAAAGTATATATAATATGTACTAATGAAATATATGACATAATAATGATACTGGATTTATTTATATATTTATATGTATGTCATCTACTTAATTCCATTCAATTCAATAAGGAAACGAAAACAGCGTTCATGCGTACGTACGGACTACCGTCTCCATGAACGGTGTATTTCTTTCCATTTAATGATTTATTATATATATTTATATCATAAATATATATATATAAATCATGTTTTATGTTCTGGAATTAAGTAATCATGATCTAATTAATCATATGAATAATTACAAGTCAAAACACGGACGACAAATGAAACAATTTTACCCAAAACGCTCTTTAACATGGAATTTACAAAAGAACGGGTAATATAAAGTCATAAGTGAACCATATATGATATCATAACAATGAATATGATTCTGTAATAAGTAAATGACATTATTTAAATCATTATACAGGAGGTTCGGATACTTACGAAGCAAATCGGACCTAAGGTAAGGGAAATATCACAATCTCATTTTTATCCGAGATTGTTTATTCGTAAGTATTTACTGGGGTGTATTTTATCATACACATCCATGTTTCCTCAATATGTAATATTATTTCCATTCACCTACAATTGTTTAAATCCTATTTTACCCTTCTGTGAGTTTTTAGTAAAAGATATGAAAAGAATCTTTTGTCGTTTTTCGTACGAGGTACTTTTTTTGAATTTTCGGACAAAAGTACGAAGAATGTTTTTTTAACTTATACGGCATGAATGGATTTTTAAAACATTATTTCCAAGAAGCTTCCTTTACAAGTTTTCAAGTTTATTTTTAATCAAATTCTTTTATTTTAACGTTGTATGACATGTTATGAAAGGAAAAAAAATTTGAAGAAGAAAGCATATTTTCCTCAAGAATGGAGTTCAAGTGTTTTATCAAAATTATTTTCCATCTAAGATAATAAAGGGTTATGTTTTTATCCCTATTATTACAATTATTTGATCATGTTGTGATGGAATTATTTTTATGAATTCCTTTATCTTATATGAATTGATTTATGATGTCATGATGTTTCAAGAATCCCATTTTTGTTACATGTGTTATGCGATGATGTATGTTTTATGATTATGTGGCACACATAAGAAAGGATTAATTATAAGATGGGTGGGACCTATATCTCCATCCAATGCATTGGGTAAAGATTTTATATCTCATGAGATAGACATGTCTGAAATGGTAGGTTATACCGGTTCAGTGAAACAGGACTGAAACGAGGGTTACTCGAATAAGAAAGGGACTTTGTCCACTAAGATAGTTTTGGAAATGAGTCTTGACTAACAAGAAATGATTCTCTATGATTATGTGTGTATGCCACAAAGTTTCATGTTTTAAGTTATGATTATTGGGATTTCATTTCACTACTATTATTTATCCCATGTTATGAAATTATGCTCTCTTTTGCAGGTTAAGATTTCCAAAAATTATGTTCTTATGAATATGATGTGATTGATTTTTCTTTTGTATACCCTTACTGAGCATTTGAGCTCACCCTTTTATGTTTTCTTTTCCCCATGATATAAGGAAAGGTTTTAGGTAAAAAAAAGGGAAGATATTTATGGGAGATATTGAAGATCTTTCACCACGATTAGAAGATTACGTTCCGAGTTTCCAAAGACACTAAACTATTACGATCCTTGTGTGTGTGTGTTTTTGTTATGTACTAAGTATTCCACAAAAGTAATGTAAAGTCTATGTACGATAATCTTTGGGTCTCTACAGATAACATCATCATTATTCTTTTGATTTTTTACCTTAGGAAAATATTTATTTAGAAGATCTTTAATCTCCTCATATTCTAGAACTTACTTCCTCAAATCCAAATGACATAGACAATACATCTATATATTTTAATTTTGTCCTTTATTTTTTATAATAACTATCCTATTAACTTTCCCTGGGAACCTTAGGGAACTTTTTTTAAGGATCCTCATTACCTTTAACTTACTCATTGTATTAACTAAAAACTATTGACAACATATACAACATGACATCATCATCATCTGATAGGATCTTAAATAATTCTCTATTTTACTATTCAATTATATACCAATTGAGTACCATGTTAATTTATATACTTTGACTCAATCCCAATAACCTGTTGGATCTATCTCAATAGATCTTAATCCCCAAAATAAAAGCTACTTCACCTAATTACTTCATTGAGAAGAAATCATTTAACAATGTATTACCTAACTATAAGGATTGAAATTAATTTACAATTTACAATACATTATCTACATAAAGTACTAAAATAATAATTGAACTCTCTATATCCGTCTTATAGTTACATAGATCACTTTTTTTAATGACACCAAATTCCCATATATGATCACCGAAAAAACCATTCCATCAATGTTGATGAAGATAACATTTTCACAAAATTTTTACAATAATTAAACTCATTTAAATACCACCATAGTATTATTTTTTGGGAAATTGGCACATATTTTAGTGTTTTTCTCTTAATTAAAAAATGCTCTAATTTTGGATTTAAATTTTTTCAATTTTATTCTTTATTTCAGCCATAACATTCTCTAAACGAATTGAAATTGTGAAATTAATTTTTTATTCTTCCATAAATATTTTAATTCATTTCATTCAACTGTATAAAAATATAAATCCACCATTTAAAGGCCACAAAAAGCGCAAAAGTTAGGTATCTAAAGATGTGCACAACTCTAGATACTTTTAAATACAAACCTACAGCTCAAAGAGTACCAGCCCAATGATGATAAAATTTGATAGGGAGATATAAAACATTACTATAAAAAAAATTCATAGCTATGGGACCATATAATTCATCCTTAATAAAGTTTATAATGTCATGGTAATGTAGATATTTGGAATATAAATAGTCACCTATACAGAATAAATTTATGCAGTAAAGCAATCATAAATCCTTCAATATTTAGCCAATAAAGTTGAAATTTCATGGGATAATGTGAATGAAATAGGTGATAAGTATTTAAGAAATTTTTTTCAAATTCTTTAATTTAATGTTTATACCACATGAAATCATTCAGAGGACCGAATTATATCTGAAATTTTCATCCCCCCTCTTTATAAAAATGTTTCTCTTCTTCAATTCCAGGGGTTGGATACATTGGGGAAACCTTGGTTGTCCATTTTCAATTTCATTGAATAATTTTAAATTCTATAATTTTAGTATACTCTGAATATATTAGTGTTATTCTTCATTCCTCTTTCTTCTATTTCTTTTATTTTATTTTTTCCCATATTTTATTTGCTTCTCAACTCCACTGAAAATGAGGAAATAACCATCGCATTTTTTTAAGGGAGGTAATGGTGTTTTTATTGATATTAATGTGATTTAACTACTTATATTTATTTAGTTTTTTGAATTTTGATAATATTTAAATTGATTACAGTGAGTGACCACCATGTTTTCTCTATCGTCTGAATCCATCTTTTAGTTTATCAATCATCCTTCCCTTCAATATTCATTCCACTAATATGGTGTATTAGAAAATATATTGTGATAGTTAGTGAATAGGTATCATAGATTCTATTCATAAGAAAATTTTTATATATTCATAGGTCTCGGTATGGGGTGATAACAATTCAAACAAGAAGGTGAGTTGTGACAGGTCTTGATCAACTCATTTAGTTGGATATTGAGATCCCTTTTGAACAACGATTTCAATCACCATGACCTCTTGGGAACAATTCCCTTCTTTTTTTCTACTTAAATTTATTTTTGTTTCATTTAATATATATATATATATATCATGCATTTCAAAACCCCCTGTTTATATTAGTTTAGTTAGTTTTATATTAGTTAATTTATAATAGTGACAATTGGATGATATTGTGTGGTTAGTGACCTTATCTAGAAATAAATACTAGGTAATACACTATATTTAATACTGTGGTAAATAAAATAATTAGTGATTAAAAAACTATTAAACCCTCATTATCGTTTACCCTTTTACCGTTGTAATAATGTTTTTACGTTTTTTACTATTCATTTTGAACCAAAATTAAGTTAACACTATTAAATAATATTAATTATTTTGTTATTAATTATATAATACATTTCACCAATTTCAATATTTATAACTCGTCGAAATTCATTTTATAAGTATCTTGTAAAGCACAATGAAAAAGAGGATTTCCAAAAAAAATGTCTTTTTAAGTTTAAAATTATTTTTATACCAAGATCACATATAATTTTCATTCATATATAATTAACTATATTATTTCAATATAAATGATATTTATATTAATTTATGGTCGAATTCGATATATTATGGGTATTTTCAATGAAGATAAATACTATTTTTACCAAAATTCATATTTTTCACTATTTTCTGAAAAATCAGTATTTTCAGATAAATACAGAAATGTCACCCTAGGTTAATTTTGATATGATGATTTAAAAAATTGTGTTATGTTTTTTAGATAAATTTTAAATAATTGGAATAAATTGATTATATTATTTACTGAAAAATAGAAATAAAATCATTTTTTGAAGAAAATTTATTTTTGAAGCGTAAAATGATTTCACTAAAAATTGATTACTTATTTACCAATGATTTTAAAATATATAAAAAAAGTATACATATTTTTCATATTGTACTAATTATTATTCCCACCACTAACTATTATGGCTAGTTTATAATAGTCATGTTTAAATATTAATATTTTAATAGTATATTGTGGTTTGTTTAAAGTTGATGTTTTATGAAATGCATGCTATCAAAAAAACTAAATTTATTTCAAGAGAAATATATTCTAGAATATCAGGTTTTTATGTTTTACCCCATTAAATAAATTATTCCCTCACAATTTTATCTTGTTCAAAAAATGTTAAATATTGGAAAATACCGTTGTTGATATCCAACATTATAAAAAGGGTGAATAAAACATCCTCTTAGAAAGAGGGAAAATAAAATATTAAGGTCATATATAACAACATTAAACCATGTTTCAAAATAGGTTAACATAAAGGGGAAGTGAACATATAGTCATGGTGTTATGAAAAAATAACACCTATGGACTAATATAGATCGATAGAGAACACGGTTATGAGAAATTGAACAACTGAAAATCCATAAATCTATGATGGTTGAAGAGACTATTGATTACTCATAAATTAATATAAATGTATAAATTTTATATTTAAATTTCCTTTTAATAATTTTTATTTTTTCTTTTACTATCATCAAAAATAACACATGAAAATATACTTACTCTATATATTTTTTATTTCATAAGAACAATTTAATCCTTATTTTTTCCTTCAATAAATTTCAACTTCATTTATTACTCCATGAAATTAATATTCAAGATGAATTTATTATGCTTTAGGCAATAAAATTAACATTTTGTAGATCATAATATCCATAAAAGAGTGAACATTATTTCCGTCTGTATCTAAATATTTTCAATAACCAAAATGGTTAGCACAGGTTATCCAATATAGTGCATTAATCATTAGAACCTCAAAAGTAACACCCAAAGATCAAATTAATCCATTAAATTATTATTTATCCTTAAAAACCTTCTAAAATAGGTTTGACCTAATTCAAAATGAAAAAAAAATGAAAAAGTTTATTAAATTTTAATATCAACTTAACATTAATCCCCCAAACATTTTAAAGTAACTCTTAATGTCATATAACAAATATTTAGAAACCTTGGTCACTATAAAACCTTAATAAAAATATATTTTCTTCCAGAATTAACTATATCCTTATTCCTTAAATAAAATCATATGTTATCAAATATCTTATAGGAATTTGAAAATACATTAAACTCCATTATAAATTAATTTTCCACCAAATATCTAATCATTTTCAAGGTCACCAATACTATCTAATTTAATTCAACAAGGTTAGTAATATCTTAATCCCAAATAAGCATTATTACATTAAAAATAGGCACATATTAATGGTTATATTTCCCCCAATCAGGTGGTTTACTTAAAATATCACATTACCTTCATATTTCTAGGTCATTAGTACCATTCAAAATATGATTTCAAATCCTTAAAGAAAAATATTTTGGAACAATAAAAAATATCATTTATGCAATAATTATACAACATAATTATCAAATCCCAGTATATAAATACATCAATACATCCACTTCAATTATTTTTATGTTATAGGTCCTTCCTTGATCTAGTATTTAAACATTGAATTACGGTATTGAATCAGATAAATCTCTTATTCTACACACATAACACATTTAACACCTCAAAAATTCATTTCTCTATGTCATTAATTTCAACATAAAAAACATATTCCCCTTAATTTGACACATTCTCCAAGGTTTATCTTTCAATGTTTCTAACATGAATGAAATTGAGTCTTATTTTCTCCATGGTCTCCACTATATGATCTCTCTACAGACTCTATCCTTATCTTATTTGGTGACTCATAGAGTTGGTAATGGTGTAGGATATTAATCATATATTTTGATAACTAATTATTCATAATCACAATATCTTTATCTCTTGTAATCATCCAATTTGATTTCACATATCCACTTCATTTTCCATCACATTTAGTGTTACCATGATTCATCATGGTTCCTTCCATTGCCTAAAACTAAAAATCCCAGTATGGGAAACAAAAATAATAGTGGGAAACTACATGATCATCTATAGGATGTCTAAATCATGAAACTTTATATTCAATCTAAGACATATTAGGTTTAAACTAGGTTATACATTGTCATCATCTATTCAAATCCTTCAAAATGGTTCATAAATAAAATAAAAATTATCCCAATAATATCCACGTGGAGTGTCAAACTAGGTGTGTACAAGGAAACACTTTCCTTGCACAAAAATGATAGCCTATATATACTCAAAAAACTATTTTTGTGGTTATTAACCCTATAAGCATCTATTCCAAATCCACTTCCACGTGTAGTATAAAGACAGGGAAGTATTTCTAGGAAACTTACATAATATCTTCATTACCAAAACTTTTGGATGTTTTCCTATACTGAAACTTATCCCTAATGTTTTCAACAAATTTCACTAATCCTAATATCTAATATTTATGGAACCCTACACTAATACCAACTATAAAAAAACCTTATTTTCATACATATATATTATATCTTATTATATGAATATTAGATACATTTTAAAAATACACCCCTGAGGACCAAAAATGTTTAGTGCCTTTGAAGATTAAATACCAAATTTTTTTATTTCATGAATGATCTTAAACAACTCTCATAAAGATCTTTCCATTTTTTACCTTACATAGACATACCCAGCTTAAAACGTTTCCTCATTACCATTATAATGGGAACATCATAAAGGGTGAGATCATTTTCCCAATATGTGTAAATTTGGGAGATATCCATCGATGATCCTATTAAAGCATCAGATAAATATAAGGGTATGATATCATGGAAATAAATTACATTGTTCACACCCAATCTGTCAAATATTGTAAAAATGATTCATGGAATAAATCTTTATCAATACAAAATACATGAATCTTAAGAGTGACAAGTCATCAAAAATAAATCATGAACCATATTTCATGTTATAAAATTTTGGCACCAACATAAGTATAGAAACCATTTCAAATGTCAAGATTAACTACCAAAACCAAAAAATAATAGTGGATCAGGAATCCATACCTATTTATAATATTATAATGGATTGGGAATCACTACCTACATCCCATAGTGTATCAATCATATAAACTTTCTTTACATAGTAAATTAATCACATCGAATTGCATCCCATAATTATCTCATGAGACATAAAGATTTACCCAATGCATTTGAGGGATATATAATTCCAAGAACACCCACAACATAATGAAAACCATACATATGTGTGACATAATATCATTAAACATTCATCATATGATCAAATCATAAATCTAGAAAATAAAAAAGGTTTTATAAACATAACCCATAGAAAAAAAATGGATTTCAAAATCATTTTATCATCATAATCATAACTTATCGAGATAAAGAATACATATGTTAGTGTTGGATCATATCTCCAGTAAAACAAAAGAATAATCAAAGGTTATTTTCAATGATTAATAGAAATAAAATATACATATCATTAAAAAATTCATGAGGAAAATAACATTTTCACATTGAAAATCACCTTTTTAAAATTATAAATTCTCAAAACACTAAAAAAAAGTTTTTCATTTAAAATATACGTGTAAGATTATAAAGGAAGCTTCAATTCATTGAGAAGTCATAGTGGTATTATTATTTTTTATTTTTTTATAGGTTAAAACAAATATCCCTTTCACATTTTTAGTAAAAAGTCAAAACTACTACAATCATTAAATGAAAATAATATTCCTTTTATAACATTTCGAAAAAACTAAATCGTGGGTAAAAATGACTTTAAATAGTGATTGGAAACTTTTCATGAACATGAGTGAGTACCCTGGTACACTAATACTCAAGCCATCCCTAAAAAATCTTAATGTGTGTTCCCATTCCACATAATTTGGAGAGTAGAACCTGACATCATATCAACAATAAAGGGAACGATTTTTACAAAATCACAAAAAATTGTGGAAGATAAATCAATACATGCTCGGTATGCTAAACACTCAAGGAGACACACCATAATATGATAGATAAACATCCCAAGGAAATATATAAATCAATGAAAAATATAACATCTATCATGAAAAAGACAATGAAAACTCATGTAATGAGTGAATCACATTTCCACCAGTCACCACTGCCACTCAAAATCCCATGAATCAAGAACACCGACTACATACAGGTGGTGTTTTTCATTTACCTAGACCTGGTGTAACAAAATCTAAAAACAACTAAAGTAAAAGGTAGCATATAATCTAAAAATCATATTAGGGTATCACCAATTGTTCCATAAGAAATACCATAAAATAAACAATAATTATTTCAATTAAAATAAAACTACGCATGGAAATTTATTTATATATTTTAATCCAAAACATAATTTCAAAATAAAATATGGTAGATATATCTATACATGCTTAAATTTAAATATTATTTAAAATATTTATATAAAATTTTAGAAAGAATAAAATATTTCTATAAACAATTGAAGTCATAATCAATCCAAACAAAACAAAAAACCATGGCCATAATCCCTGAGGTACGTTAGTTTTTGGCTATAGGATCCACACTATTCTCAACCATAATCATGGATCAAATATTTGTGGACACTTATATATAGCTCAATATATAAAGATAATAAATCAATACCTTATTATGGTACCCATCATGGTAAATCATTCCAAAGTTGGTTTTGTTTGTTTTGTTATCATCAATCCATTTCTAGGGAGTCATAGTCCTATAATGATAGTCCTAATCCCCTAATAACAACTCAGGCTCACATGTTCTTCAATCAACCAATCAATAAATAATTCATTATTTGTAAAATCATTCATTTTAAATCAATTCACCATTCCCAATTCTATTGGCCAATTTCATGTTCAATGTGCCTTTTAAATTTAAAAACCAAATCATAGGTTTTCATAAAATTCATGAATTTTCAAAACAACATTCATTTTAATCCATTTTTTTCAACAAAAAATATAAAATAATTTCATCAAATCAAATTTCATTCAATCCATAATTTTTATCAAAATCCACCCAATAATTTAAATTCCATTGAAATTTGGGGTTTTGAAATTTTACATTCCCTTTTAAAATAATACAACAAATCATCCCAAATACCATGATTTAAATCAATTAAAAACTCATTTAAAATCCATCAAGAAATTAGAGTTTTAATTATCGGGTAAATCCTTATGTAACCACAAACCATTAATCATGTGATAAAAACAACACCTACAACATGAAACACTAATGAATAATGAGAGAAAAGGATATCAAGAAATAAACCCTATAATAAAGATCTTTTAAATCAAAGATTAGATCCATCAGTAACATGATGATCTATCACTCTCTAAGAATTGGATAGGGGAAGATCGGAATAAACCAAATGATGGGAGATCCACTTACTGGTAGGAGATTGAACAAAAACACTCATGCATGGATTCAAAAAGAGAATATTTTAAGGGAGTCAATTTATTATTATGATATACTTTAATGATTAAGTAATCATATTTTGATCATATGGGGTTGTTGACCTCACCTGTTTTGATAATCTCAATCATGTATTTATTTGTGTTGAAAATCCCAATTATGTCTTCATTCTCTATGATATTGTTAAATATTGTTGATCCATACTTTAATTCTTTCCAATCTGTGATCAAACCAATAATAATCTTTAAAATAGTCTTTGGAATATGTTAATCATCATTTATCCATGTTCATACAAGTTATAAATTGATTCTAACACAATCGGATGTGTTCTGCCTAAAACAGATAAGTAATCTGTCTATAGCTACTGATAAAGAGCTACCGGTAACCAGTCTACCGATAGACTTAGTCTACCGACAGACAGCTACCGATAGACTTAACACAGAGTTACTGATGTACTTATAAATACAGCTACCGATACAAACGTAGAGCTACCGGTGTAAGTATAAATAGCTACCGATGGAATAAGTCACTGATGGACGAAGCTACCGATAGACTCACAGCCACCGATACATGGAGCTACTGATGCATGAACCTACCGACGCATGGAGCTACCGATGCATGTACCAACCGACGCATAGAGCCACCGATAGAGTCAAGCAACTAATGACATCAAGCTACCGATGTTCAAGCTACCGATGTTCAAGCTACCGATGTTCAAGCTACCGATGTTCAAGCCACCGATGTTCAAGCTACCGATGCTGATTACCTACCGATCACTCAACTCACTGTTTGAATTTCTTTATTTCCTATATTTAATCTATCTAACGGTCATATCATACATTTTAATGATTTGTCAAATATCTGATAAAGGTTGTCGGATGTCAGGAACCCGTACCTCGTACCTGCTGAAAAGAAATCTTTTCTGTCCCCTGATGGGAGATAAATACGAGAAGACTACATACCAGAAAACATGAATGCGAATGCGAACGCGTGAAGAAAACAAGAAGTGAACCAGAAAAGTGCGGTGCATCCAATATACCAAAAGCGACACAAGCACAAGAGGAACACAGAGAAGCTCACAGAAAATCATAGCATACTCGAGGAGTGTTCTGTGCTTACAAGAATAACTTCATCGACTACATTCTCACCACCTGTGAACCTGGAGCATACGACACTCTGTTTCTCAACAGAAACAAGAAGAGGACTCAGACTCACTTCTAATCGAATCCAAAGGAGTCCAGAGCTATACTGAAATCACCAGAACCATCTCTAAACTCTACATCTCTTGTTCTGTGATTTATTACCATTCATTTCGAGCAGTGTGTGTTATCTGCTATATCTAACACATACACTGTCTCCTGTACTCAAACTGAAGGATCTGTAAATCCTTACAAAACTCTTTCATTCTTTCTTTCCCACGAAGAACTGTGGTAGAGGTCGTGTGTGACCTGGACAGCTGGTTGCTGTTGTACTGTTTCCCACGAAGAACAGTGGTAGAGGTCTTGGACCTGGACAGTTGTAAACTGTTGAACCCCGATCCAGGGTGTGGATCATTTTTATATAAACTTTTGAGAGGACTAAGTCTCGGCTTGAGACTGAACCTCTTGGTTACATTGTTGTGCCATCTATTTCAAAGTTTTATTCCGCTGCTAATCACTTTAAAACCAATACTGTTTTTAAAGTTACTCTGATAATTAAATTAGCAAGTGTTTATGTTAAGTGTAGATTAGTAAGTTAGTTTCAAAAGATAATCACACACTCCTGTGTTGATTAACTGGGAATTAATCAATCCCTTGAGAACCTAACCGAATCTCTACATTAATATAAATTCACTACAGTTTAATTTATTATTTTATTCGGGGGTCTTTAAGACACTGCTTTTAAATATAGAAATTTTAATTGGTACTCAATTCACCCCCCTCTTGAGTAAACCACTCCGACCAACACTTGGTATCAGAGGTTGAAAATACTTTCTAAAAGTGCTCTGCTTTTGAACTGTGATTTTAGTTGTATTTTAAAGTTCTTAAAATTTCTGTTATTTCTAAATTTTTATCTCTTTAAAATTTTCTCATCATGGACAATAGACTTGAGGGTGCTGCTACTAACCGGCCACCTTTCTTCAATGGAACTAATTATGCTCAGTGGAAGCTGAAAATGAAAATCCATCTAGAAAGCATAGGTTTTGATATTTGGACTGCTATTGAATCAGAATACAAAATTCCTACTACTGCTAGATCTACTTGGGATGAACCTACAAAGACTGCTTACAATAACAACTGTAAAGCTATGAATGCCTTATACTGTGCTCTAGGAGATGAAGAGTTTAATAGAATTTCTGCATGTAAAACTGCATATGAAATTTGGGATACCTTAGCTGTTTCTCATGAAGGAACAGCTAATGTTAAAGAAATGAGATTGAACACTTATACTATCAAGTATGATAATTTTAAAATGAAGCCTGACGAACCCATTTCTGACATGTATCTCAGGTTCAACGAAATTTTCAATACAATGATCTCGCTGGGAAAGGATGTCTCATCGAAGGAACAAATTATGAGAATTTTGAGATGTCTACCTGATAGATGGAGAGGCACATCTGTCTCAATCAGAGAATCCTGTGACATAGCTGCTCTACCTGTCAAGGAACTAATTGGCAAGCTGATGATGTATGAAGAAGAGCTTAAAGTGAACAAAGAGGAAGACAATGAACCTGCAAGAAAGTCTGTTTCTTTCAAATCCTCAACCTCAAAGAATAAGGACAAGGAAAAGCTTCAAGCTGTAGTTGAAAGTTCAAGCTGTGAAGACAGTGGAAGTGATTCTGACAGTGATGCTGAGATGGCTCACATTGCTAAAAGATTTAAGAAATTCTATAGGAAAAAGAAGTTCTTCAGAAAAACAAATTATAAGGGTAAGTATGATCACCAAAGCAAATGGAAAAGGGACTGGAAGAAGAATGACAAGTCAGATGATGTTGTCTGCTATGAGTGCAAGAGAAAAGGACACATTAAAGCCGACTGTCCAAAGATGAAACATAAAAAGAAATATGAATATAAGGACAATAAGTTTAAGAAAGCTATGAAGGCTACTTGGAGTGCTTCAGAAGACAGCACAAGTGAAGCTGAATCTTCAGACTCTGAAAGGAATCGAGCCAACATGTGCTTTATGGCAAACACTTCTGACGTAACTGCTGAAACTCCTGCTTCAAAGTCATATTATTCTGGAGATGATTCTGAAGGTGATAACATGTCTAAATCTGAACTGTTTGAATACTGTGATATGCTGGAAGAGACATGTAATGAACTTAAGGATAAATACAAGTCATTAAAGAAACAGCATGCTCTCACCACTACAGTTAAAACCGAACTTACTATTGAAAAAGAGAAAAATGCTCAACTGTTAAAAGAAAATACAGAACTGAAACTGTCAAATGAGCAACTTAGAAAAGACTTAGAGAAGTTCACCAATGGCAAGAATACTCTAACACAGATGCTAGGAAAGAAAGTAGCACCTAAATACACTACTGGTATAGGATACCAACCTGGACAAAGGAAAATTGCTAAAACTAGATTCATTTCTAAATCTGGACAGAATGAAGGTAATTCTGGAACTTCATATGCTTCAACCAGTTATATACATAGCTATGGATCTAATAAAGTTTATCTTTCAAAGCATGTCAATTCTAAAAATTATATGAGATCCATTAGACAGATATGGGTACCTAAAGTGTTATTGGCTAACCTGTCTGGACCCAAGAAAATCTGGGTACCAAAATCATCTCCCATCTAAATCTGTTTTGTAGGGAACTTGCTTAAAGAGCTCCTGTAAAGAGACATGGTATTTGGACAGTGGATGTTCAAGACATATGTCAGGAGACTTCTCTTGTTTCAAGAGTTTAATAAAAGTTGATGGAGGCTTTGTCACCTTTGGTGATAACTCAAAAGGGAAAATCATCGGCCTAGGCCAGATTGGTAACACTGATTCAATTTTGATTTCTAAAGTTTTATTTGTTGATGGCCTTAAATACAATCTATTAAGTATTTCTCAGTTATGTGATGATGGTTTTCATGTTAAATTTGAAAATGATTCTTGCAAAGTTTTTGATTCTAAGAAAGTTTTGGTATTTTCTGCCTTAAGAAATGAAAATGTTTATGCTGTTAATCTGAATTCTTTAGCTAAGCAGAATATTAATTGTTTGAATGCTTTTCATAAAGAATCTTGGCTATGGCACAGAAGATTAGGACATTGCAACATTCACTCACTTAGAAAACTTTCTAGGAAAAACCTAGTTAGAGACCTACCTAAGTTAGAATTCCCAAATGATAGAGTGTGTAACCCCTGTCAAAAGGGAAAACAACACAAAGTTTCTTTTAAATCAAAGAAAGAAGTTTCAACTTCTCAACCACTTGAATTGGTTCACATGGATTTGTTTGGACCATCAAGAGTTTCTAGTTTAAATGGGAAGCACTATGTTTATGTTCTTGTAGATGACTTTTCTAGATATACTTGGGTATATTTTCTAGCTCACAAAAGTGAAGCTTGTTCTTACTTTGTTAAATACTCCAAGTCTGTAGAAAATCTTAGTGGACTCAAGATTAAGACCCTGAGAAGTGATCATGGTCGTGAGTTTGAAAATCAAGATTTTGAATCTTATTGCTCACACAATGGCTATACTCATAACTTCTCTGCCCCTAGAACACCCCAACAGAATGGTGTAGTAGAAAGAAGAAACCGAACTCTTCAAGAAATTGCTAGAACCATGCTCAATGAATATGACCTGCCTATTTATTTTTGGGCTGAAGCTGTAAATACAGCTTGTTATGTTATTAATAGAGTCTTGATTAGACCTGTTCTAAAGAAAACCCCTTATGAATTGTGGAACAATAGAAAGCCTAAGGTTAATTACTTTAAAGTTTTTGGTTGCAAAGTATTTATTCTGAATACTAAAGATAATCTGGATAAGTTTGCTTCCAAAAGTGACGAAGGAATTTTTCTGGGTTACTCTATTTCAAGTAAAGCCTATAGAGTATTCAATAAGAAAACCAAATGTGTGGAAGAATCTGTTCACATCAAGTTTGATGAAACTGATCCACATGAGCCTAAAACCTCTCTTGAAAATCTTGAAGAAGACTTATCTATTCTGGACCTTAATGATAAATCTAAAGAACCTGTTATAAAAGTATCCAGTTCTGGACTTTCTCCAGAATCTGCTTCTGTTGAACCCGAACCTATAGATGAACCTGAAATTTCTAGTCCAACCTTTACTAGATCAACGAGGATTCTAAAGAATCATCCTTTAGAAGCTGTTGTTGGTAATCTGGATAGAGGAACACAAACTAGAGCTTCTCTAAGAAACCAGGTTGAACATCAAGCCTTTCTTTCACAGCTGGAACCCAAAAATATCAATGATGATATCAATGATGAATTCTGGGTGATAGCTATGCAGGAAGAATTAAATCAGTTTGAAAGAAACAAAGTCTGGGAATTAGTTGACAGACCCAAGGACACTTTGACAATAGGCACAAAATGGGTTTTTAGAAATAAAGTAGATGAATCTGGAAATATAGTTAGAAATAAAGCTAGACTAGTTGCACAAGGATATAGTCAAGAAGAAGGCATAGACTATGAGGAAACTTTTGCACCTGTAGCTAGACTAGAAGCCATTAGGATCTTACTTGCATATGCTGCACATCTGGATTTCAAGTTATATCAAATGGATGTAAAAAGTGCATTTCTAAATGGTTTTATAATTGAAGATGTTTTTGTAGAACAACCACCTGGATTTGCTAACCCCCATTTTCCAAATCAAGTTTTTAAACTTTCTAAAGCTTTGTATGGTTTGAAACAAGCTCCAAGAGCTTGGTATGATAGACTTAGCAATTTCCTTATTTCAAAAGGTTTTACTAAAGGGATTGCTGATCCAACTCTTTTCGTTAAAAGAATTTCTAAAGATGTTTTAGTTGTACAAATATATGTTGATGATATTATTTTTGGATCTTCTAAACACTCTTTATGTACTGATTTTTCAAAAAGTATGCAAAATGAATTTGAAATGAGCTTAATGGGAGAGCTTAAGTACTTTCTTGGATTTCAAGTATTTCAAAATGAAAATGGTATTATTTTGAATCAAAGTAAATATACAAAGGATCTTTTAAAACGTTTTGGTCTGGATAGTATCAAGGAAAGTGAAACTCCTATGAGTACTACCTGTAAATTGGACACAGATGAAACTGGGAAACCAGTTGATCAAACAAATTACAGAGGTATGATTGGTAGTTTACTTTATCTTACTGCTAGTCGACCTGATATTATGTTTAGTGTGTGTATGTGTGCTAGATTTCAAGCTAACCCAAAAGAATCTCATTTGCTTGCTGTTAAAAGAATTTTTAAATATCTCAAACACACGGTTAACTTAGGTTTGTTTTACCCAAAAGGACAATCCTTTGAGTTAATGAGTTATTCAGATGCTGACTTTGCTGGTTGTAAGCTAGATAGAAAAAGCACATCAGGAACATGTCATTTGCTTGGAAAATCCTTAGTTTCCTGGTGTAGTAAGAAACAGAACTCGGTTGCATTATCTACTGCTGAAGCAGAATATATAGCTGCTGGTAGTTGCTGTGCACAAATTCTGTGGATGAAACACACTCTTTTGGACTATGGATACGTTTTTAAACATGTTTCAATCAACTGTGATAACACCAGTGCAATAAACATCTCTAAGAATCCTGTATCTCACTCTAGAACCAAACACATAGATGTAAGACACCATTTCCTAAGAGATCACTATCAAAAAGGTGATATTTCTCTTGAATTTATTGGCACTGAACATCAATTGGCTGATATTTTCACTAAACCTTTAAGTTCGGATAGGCTAAGTTTCATAAGACATGAACTGGGAATGTTTAATCACAACCGGTGTGAAAATTCTCACTGATGTGAAATTCTCACCGATGTGAAAATTCTCACTGATGTGAAAATCCTCACTGGTGTGAAAATTCTCACTGATGTGAAATTCTCACCGATGTGAAAATTCTCACTGATGTGAAAATCCTCACTGATGTGAAAATTCTCACCGATGTAAGTTTCTCACCGATGTAGAAATTCTCACCGATGTACAACACACCGATTTGTTTTTCTCACCGATGATTAACTCACACCGATGCAAAGTTTAAAACTTCTGACTGCCGCCAAGAATACGAATCGTTTTATGTTATTTTATTACTCTATTTTAATCGTTTATTTGGAATTCCTAAATGATAAAACTAAGTCTAAGCCACTTCTTACCTCACCGAGCTCAAAATCTCTCACCTTCGAACCTTAGCATCCAAATCGACCAAGAACCCTAAACCCGCGATGGCAAAAACCAAGCTTCCTATCGTCAGAGATGAAAGTGCAGAACCAAATGCCAAGAAGCAGAAGACACAGCATAAAGCCAGTGTTAGTGAAGTCAAAACTAGATCGGGAAGGCGACCAGTGAATCCTCACTTGCAGAATAGAGATATAGTAATCGAGAAGGAACTGTGCGTGGAATGGCTACTGCCTAGCAAATCCTTAGTGCTCGAGATTCTGGAAGACCAGAAATGGGTGGATTGTTTCTCGAATAACAATGGCCCATACTACCCGAAATTGGTAAAGCAATTCTATGAGTTTGTAACCTTTGAGAAGTCTGAGAATGAGAATCGGGTAAGCTCTTTTGTAAATGGAAAAGAGATGTCTTTTTCTTCAATAGAGTGGGCTGAGAGTTTAAAAGTACCACATGAAGGTGTCTCTGGGTATGTGTCAAGAGCAATGCCACCTAGTAGTGACATTTTTGATTATGAGACCGCCTTACAAGAGCTGACTGGGAATGGAAATCAAAGGCAAGTGGTAGCTGCTGAAATGGATGGAGAGAATCGACTTCTTTTCAAATTTGTTCAGCATGTGTTGATACCGAGGAGAGGAGATTTTGCAAATCTGAGATATCAAGATATCTATCTTCTTCATTTGCTAAGACATGGTGTAAAAGTCAATCTGTGCAGATTGTTGATGCTTCAAATGGAAGACATGATTAGACCAAAGTCAAAGACCAATGCCTTGTTCTTTGCCAAGCTGATTTCAGTGATGATAAAAGTGAAAGAACTAGCTGAGTCTCAGGATGAGACAGTTGTAGTCAAGAACAATTTCTGCATCACCTCGACTGTTTGCAAGTATATGAAAATTAACTGGAACCCATGGAAGGGAGAATGGGTCAGTGATGATCAGAAAATCTATGATAGGTTTAATCCTGTGGATTATCCCTCAAGACCAAAGGACATGAGAGATCCGAGTCTAAGACCTGATGAAGAGGAACCCGCTTATAGTGATGAGATAGAAGAAGAAGAAGAAGAAGAAACTCCTATGGATATTGGAGGAGATCCAGACTTGCCCCCAAGTCCTGTTGCAGAACTGGTTTATTCTAGGAAAGGAAAAGTAGAGGAAGTTTTGCCTACTTATGAGGAAGACCAGTCTGTACCTCACCAAGAAGAAGAGGAAAAGGAGAATGCAGTTGAATCGCCTGCTTCTGGTAGGTTAAGTATGAGTCCCTTAATTGGAAACTCAGCTATACCTGCTGCTGAAGAAGAAAGAGATAGAGAAGAAGCTGTACCTGTATCAGAAGATCTTCTAAATGCTACACCTGTAGAACTTGTGGTAGAAGATTCTGATGAAGAACGGCCAGCAGAAAAGGCAGTTGTGATACATGAGAATGCACCCATTGAGGGGGAGCATCGGTCTGTGCTTGGGAATGTAACAGTAGCTGTTGAGATTGGAGACTGGGTAGAAGACCCAGGGTTTATAGTCTGTGGATTAGATTATCCAGATTCTGACAATGAGATGTCTGTGGATAGACCAAAGACCAATTATGATCTTGCTGCTGAGTTGTTGCCAGACGATGTGGTCAGATTTCATGATTTGACTAAGCTGAAAGAGGACCTCAAATCCAGTTTTGTTGAAGAAGTGAAGCTAATGGAAACCTCTCTTGCATCCTCAATTAATTCAATAATGACTACTTCTGTAGTTAATTTGGCCTCAGCAAGGGGATCTGCTGCAGTTGTCTCAAGTGATTTTGTCTCCAAATCAGATCTTGAATCCATGAAGGATGAGATAAAAGAATCATTCAGTGCTTCAGTTGCTGAGATGAAGGAAAGCTTTTATGAAGAAATGAAAGTGCTAGAGAGATCCTTCGAGCTATCTCTGGCTTGTAATTTATCTTCCTTTATGTCTGAGCTTATGGAAGAAGTGAAAGAATGCCAGACTCAGTCTTCAAGAATCGAAGCTGATCTGGAAGCTCTCAAGACATCAGTGGTTGCTTTGGATTCCTATATGAGCTCCAAGTCTCAAGCTGACAAGGATCTAGCCTATGTGAAGAGTGTAGTTAGCCAGTTTGTCTCAGTGTTTGAAAGTTTCAAAACCTCAGTGAAGGATCATGTTCAATTACAAGACTCTCAAGTTCAAAGCCTAATCAGTGGTTTGTCAAAGAGTTTTAAAGAAACTGTTTCCTTCTCTCTTGGCCCTCTCACATCCAAACCATCAGTTGATATGAACTCAGTTCGAGCAATATTGAAGGAGGAGATTGGTTCTATTCCTACCAGTGGCTCTGGGGACTCATCAGAGTTAAGCCGAGTGGTGCTTTCTACAAGGGATTCTGCCAGAGAAATCATGAAGATAGTTCAAGATTTTATGAGAGAAGCCTCTGCCTCTCAAGAAGCCATAAAAAGCAAAGTGGACTACTACTTCTCCAAGATTTTCACCAAGCATCAACTCGAACACCACTTCAAGCTAATGTTGGAACACATGAAGCTCCCTCCAGTCACTCAAGCTTTCAAAGAACAAGTGAGCAAGTTGAGAGAATTGACTCCTGCCCTAGAGAAATTCATGGAGAACAAGGATGATTTCCTCTCTGCTATGGAAAGAGGAGGAGGAATTATTATGGATTTTAGAAATCTGCTGCTGCCCTTCTTGCATGTTGATGCTAGACCAGTCATCATCCCTCCTGCTTTGCCTGCTTCTGCCTCAGCTGCTCCCTCAGTCCAGCTGACTCCTGCTCAAGCCATTCAAAGCCTCAAACCAATGATTACCCAAAAATCTTCAACTTACAAGCCTGACTCTGTGTCAGTGGCCCAGCCTCCTTTGATCTTTTCTGGCATTCCCAAACCTTCACCTGAATCCTCACCACCCGAGCATCCTTCTGATCCTAAAGGAAAATCTCACATTGCAGATGCGGAGTGAACCAGTGGCCAAGCTTTTTGATAGGAATTCCTTTGTAATCTGTATTTGTTGTACTTTTTGACTAACTCTAATACAGAACAATTTTTACTTCTCTTTGTTTTATTTCTCTCCTCTATATATATCTATATATATGCTTTCCCCATTTTTGATTATCACAAAGGGGGAGAACAATAAGAGAGGGGGAGAAACTTTTTATACGAGAATAAGAACAAAAATAAGGCATAAGGGGAAACACATTATCCTTTGTTTTGTTTCCATTTTTTTATCTCTGATACCTTATGTCTATATAGTACCTTATTATTTTTACCTCTGATAACTTATGTCTATATCATACTATTTCTATTATCTATGATGCTGTTTTCTCTGAGAAAATTGAATTCAATATTATACTCTTTACTATTATATTTTCACTATGTTAAATGCCCATATCATAAATTGTGATTATCAAAAAGGGGGAGATTGTTGACCTCACCTGTTTTGATAATCTCAATCATGTATTTATTTGTGTTGAAAATCCCAATTATGTCTTCATTCTCTATGATATTGTTAAATATTGTTGATCCATACTTTAATTCTTTCCAATCTGTGATCAAACCAATAATAATCTTTAAAATAGTCTTTGGAATATGTTAATCATCATTTATCCATGTTCATACAAGTTATAAATTGATTCTAACACAATCGGATGTGTTCTGCCTAAAACAGATAAGTAATCTGTCTATAGCTACTGATAAAGAGCTACCGGTAACCAGTCTACCGATAGACTTAGTCTACCGACAGACAGCTACCGATAGACTTAACACAGAGTTACTGATGTACTTATAAATACAGCTACCGATACAAACGTAGAGCTACCGGTGTAAGTATAAATAGCTACCGATGGAATAAGTCACTGATGGACGAAGCTACCGATAGACTCACAGCCACCGATACATGGAGCTACTGATGCATGAACCTACCGACGCATGGAGCTACCGATGCATGTACCAACCGACGCGTAGAGCCACCGATAGAGTCAAGCAACTAATGACATCAAGCTACCGATGTTCAAGCTACCGATGTTCAAGCAACCGATGTTCAAGCTACCGATGTTCAAGCTACCGATGTTCAAGCCACCGATGTTCAAGCTACCGATGCTGATTACCTACCGATCACTCAACTCACTGTTTGAATTTCTTTATTTCCTATATTTAATCTATCTAACGGTCATATCAAACATTTTAATGATTTTTCAAATATCTGATAAAGGTTGTCGGATGTCAGGAACCCGTACCTCGTACCTGCTGAAAAGAAATCTTTTCTGTCCCCTGATGGGAGATAAATACGAGAAGACTACATACCAGAAAACATGAATGCGAATGCGAATGCGTGAAGAAAACAAGAAGTGAACCAGAAAAGTGCGGTGCATCCAATATACCAAAAGCGACACAAGCACAAGAGGAACACAGAGAAGCTCACAGAAAATCATAGCATACTCGAGGAGTGTTCTGTGCTTACAATAATAACTTCATCGACTACATTCTCACCACCTGTGAACCTGGAGCATACGACACTCTGTTTCTCAACAGAAACAAGAAGAGGACTCAGACTCACTTCTAATCGAATCCAAAGGAGTCCAGAGCTATACTGAAATCACCAGAACCATCTCTAAACTCTACATCTCTTGTTCTGTGATTTATTACCATTCATTTCGAGCAGTGTGTGTTATCTGCTATATCTAACACATACACTGTCTCCTGTACTCAAACTGAAGGATCTGTAAATCCTTACAAAACTCTTTCATTCTTTCTTTCCCACGAAGAACTGTGGTAGAGGTCGTGTGTGACCTGGACAGCTGGTTGCTGTTGTACTGTTTCCCACGAAGAACAGTGGTAGAGGTCTTGGACCTGGACAGTTGTAAACTGTTGAACCCCGATCCAGGGTGTGGATCATTTTTATATAAACTTTTGAGAGGACTAAGTCTCGGCTTGAGACTGAACCTCTTGGTTACATTGTTGTGCCATCTATTTCAAAGTTTTATTCCGCTGCTAATCACTTTAAAACCAATATTGTTTTTAAAGTTACTCTGATAATTAAATTAGCAAGTGTTTATGTTAAGTGTAGATTAGTAAGTTAGTTTCAAAAGATAATCACACACTCCTGTGTTGATTAACTGGGAATTAATCAATCCCTTGAGAACCTAACTGAATCTCTACATTAATATAAATTCACTACAGTTTAATTTATTATTTTATTCGGGGGTCTTTAAGACACTGCTTTTAAATATAGAAATTTTAATTGGTACTCAATTCACCCCCCTCTTGAGTAAACCACTCCGACCAACAGGGGTGATTATGGGATAAAATGCGGGTCTTTAGATTTTTTATTAAAATTTCAAGGGATTAAAAACCTACACACATGGTTTCCATGTTGGGTAACATAGTTAGTTGTAATAATATGCCCTTATTGGGCTTCTTGACGGGGTGCAATGTTTGTCTACTGGGTTAACTTAACCATGCTCCAACCATTAAAACCCCAAATATACAAGGGTTTATGATTTTTAGTGGTGTACTCTTATTATTTATAAATCATCCACCTCCTTCTAGTGTCTCAACATAGGGCACATGGTTTTCCAGGCAAAACCTCACTGTTCTCCCTAACCATGCGCCAAATGTGCATAGCCCCAAAACTGAAAAAAAATAAGATTTCACATGAACAAATTCCAAAAATCCACAAACAATGAGAGGTAAAAACAAGGGTAAATAATTACATGAAATAGTGTAACATGATGTTACAAACTCCCTAACATAAAAACATTATATCCATGTAAATCATGTTAAGAACTCTCCATAACAAATCGATGAGGAATCTAACATCTCATTGGTGCCTCATACTCCCAAGTCTCATGTGAATTAGAACCATACCACCATAGCACATGTATTAAAGGTATATAATTCCCACTAATAACCATTACCTCATAATAAAAAATCTTGACCGGATGCTCAGTCATAGATAAATCAGGTTCAATATTAAGATCTTTTCATCTCAGGACATGAGAAGGGATAGAAAGATACCCCCTATACTATGAAACATCAAACACATTTTGGATCTATGTAAACTATGGTGGTAAGGCTAAATGGTAAGCCTCACTACCAACCTTCTCAACAATATCAATAGTACCCACAAACCTCGGTGCTCGTTTTACATGTTTTCCAAGTCATCAGTGCCCCCAAAAAAGGTGAAAATCTCAAGAACACTTATTCACCAACTAAAAATTAAAATTTTCTATTTTAGTGATTAGAATAAGATTTATAAATTCTCTTATATTTCACCATTATTTGATGAACCAAATAAATATTTATTATCCTCACATGGACCAAACTAAGTCCAACCAAGGAAGCTTCACCAATCTCTAACTAACAAAGAGGATATCTATATGTCCATCTATATAGTGCATCAAAAATATCTAATTGAATAGAATTATTGTAACTATATTTTTATGAAATCTCAACCAGTCCCAATTGGACTTCCCAGCTTCTACAAAAGTCAATAACACAATTATATAGCATGTCCTCATGGATATTTATAGACCCTTAAGTCTAGACATCCATCTATGTTTTATACATCCTGATCAATCTAACATTGTATTCCATCACCTCTTGGAGACCTTTCATAAAATGAAAATTAAAATGGGGATCCCTAGCAGTTATGATATCCAGTGGAACTATAACGACACAAATGTTTTGAAAAATATTTGTTTCTTGAAAATATTGTTATATTATATTTTTGTACTCAAAAAACTATATATCATTAATTAAGTTATTATAATTAGAAATACCACCATCATTTTTTGACTGTTATATAACTGTTGGACAATTATGATTGTTGGTCAGTTATGATTGTTGGTTAATTATGACCATTATATTATATGACCATTGGGAACTATACTATTAATAATAAAT
The DNA here is from genome assembly GCA_963277665.1 of Viscum album. Classification (NCBI taxonomy): domain Eukaryota; kingdom Viridiplantae; phylum Streptophyta; class Magnoliopsida; order Santalales; family Viscaceae; genus Viscum; species Viscum album. The sequence goes on from OY728164.1 coordinate 488,383,159, forward strand.
TTAACATTTTCATTAGCATTTATATGTAAAATTCTGGTCAGGGAGGAGGCTCAAGAGGGGTTGAATTGGTTTCATAATTAAAATTTATAATAAAATTGGAGAAAAATATCCACAAACCCAAATAAAAGTTTCCCAATTAACTGAAGTAGAAGATTTTTAAAACATTTGATCATTTAAAATATTTCTCAATGGGTGATTATTTCATAGTTAAAATAATATGAAATACTATATTAACATTTGAAATAATTTTCTTAAATAAAATTCTAATTTAAACACAATCTTTAATTAACTATCAAAGTGAATGAAATTTTTTTAGTTTTAAAAAAGAAAATTTAGTGAAAATAGATATTTGAAAGGTACAATGGAAACTGAAAAAAGAGGTTCAGTCTCGATAAGAGACATAGTTCTATCTACTTTGTGATCACCAACCACCAAGCAGTTTATAGAAAAAAACATGACCCACCCCCTAGTTCTAGGTATACAAAAACATATACATTGTTTTCTATGAAATACATACCTCTTCCACAATTCTCATAGAAGTGAAAAATGTGAAGGCCAATGTAAGGACCTCTTCCATTGTTATCTGTGAGAATAGAAGGTGTAAAAAGATAGGTTGTAAAGATATATATATATATATATATATATATATATATTCTAGTTATGCATAAGATTCAGGGTGTTTTCATAAAATAAAGATAATCACACACTTTTCATAGTGTAAATAAAGTTCACAAATAGAGTATATAAATGAGTATAAGGGATAGTGTTTCTCTATGTGATATGAATTGTAGCTTCTTGACTCCTTGAAGGTAGCTTGAAATGAAGTTAGATTCTTTTTTCAGATTTCTGTTGTAAAATAGAGACTTTTTAAAGCTTATGTCTTGTGTGGTATGAATTATCCAAGTATAAAACAATATTCTTCTTCATGTGTTATTTGAATGTTTAAATAATAAGATCACATATATGAAAAAAGATCTTTTCATTTTTTCACACTAGTTGAGTTGTGTTTATTCTCATCTATCACTGTGCACATCTTGTTCATCTCTTTTTATTCCTTGTATTTTTAGAGATTTAGTATTTAACTTCATATTCTTCATCATAAAGAATTTTCTTGATCATATTTTGGTACCTCTTACCTCATACTATGGAAAGACATTGATTTATATGTTTTCTAAAAAAATATGGAAAAGGTCATTAAAAAATTAAGTAGCACTAAATTCCAAAAATTTGACCATTATAAATATTGAATTTAAAATGAAAAATGAAAGGTTGTGGTGAGACTTTTGAGTTGTGAATCTCCAAAGGTATCTCTAGTGGTAGGTTGATTCAACAGTGACTAAAAGCTGGAAGTGACTTATTATTAGTTGTGTCAAGATGACGATGCCTTTGGAATGGTGACTCAGACATAGAAGTAAGTCAGAAGCGCTGATTCAGGAATAATGATTTTGGCGCGGTGAGTCAGGAGTGGTGACTCATACTTATTGTGTTCTGTAATATGTCTTTGTAACAGTTACTCCTTGTAATGGTGACTCATGAATGGTGATTCAAGATCAGTATGTCTTCCTTAGTGGTGATTCATGCTAACAGTGAATTATACTTATACAATTCTGTTGGTCTTTGTTATGATTCTAAATGATAAAATAACACAATAAACTCCTTAAAACATAATTAATAATTATTTTTGATTATTAAAACTATGATTGGTTAACATTTCCCCCCTTTTTGATGATCAAAAATCATGGTTGTATGCTTAATTAATTTATACATAATATGGAATAAAAAAGAAACATTAATATTGAATTATATTATAGAGAAAAACTTAACTTGTATCAAAAAATATAGTAGTAGAGAAATAGAGAGGCAATAATAAAAAATATATTTGTATTCCATAAAACTTATATTCTATAATGCTATTCTCTCCATTTTGGGATTATCAAAAAGGTAAAAAAGGCATAAGATTGATGAAAAAGGAATACATATATTAATAAAAATGGTCTAGTTACATACTCATAAAAAACAAAGAGTATAAAATCAAGGCTTCTTAGAGGTTGGATCCATATATTTTTCCCCAATATCGGAAGTATTTGGAGAAGATATTGAAGGCTTGGGGTCAAATATTGGTATAGTAGGATAATAAGACATACTGGAGGAAGGGAACTCTCTATTGATAACTTGAAAAAAGTACCTAAATGCCTCAAAAGAAGTCATGTAAAAATATTGATGTCAAGTAGGTGAAGGTGAAAAATGATTCATGACAAAGGAAGAACTGTATTGTGGATGAGGTGAAGGTACATAGGTCCTGCAATGATTCTAGAAGATGTTTAAGGAATGGGAATGGCATATAAAGCTACAACTACAATATTATGAACATTCAGATAAGGCTTTAAGAGATTGATAAAATCCATAATAATATGTCCTCCCTTTTCCATAGTCTTATTGAAATCATCCTTATTTTCCATAAAGGAATGAAGATAATGAGTATGTTTCTTATAATGCTTAACTTTCTCTCTAAAGGATTGAGTGACTAGAGGTGTCCTCATATTTTCAACCTCATACTCACTATCCAATTTCTGATTGGTATAAATCCTTTTAATGTATAAATCTACTTTTGTTTATCTCTTCTTGAGCAGCATTCACCTATTTAGAATAAAGATTGACTATAGAGTGAACATGATCACTATTTTTCTTAATTTTTCTCAATTTATCCTAATCTGAACCAATTGTCATAGTCTTCAATTATTCTCTTAAAATCTATTTGAAAAACTCAATATTCAATACTTTAAAAAGAGGATCATCCAAGGTTGATGCACCCTTTTACTCATCCCTGAATGCTAATATAAACTGCTCAACATCAAGAAACGGATAAATAGGTGTATCAGATAGAGAATACTTAAAGTAGTATGTAGAATAATTTTTAAAATACCATCCAAATATTCTATGTACTCATATGAAATTTAATTACCCAAATATTTGAGAGTTTCCAATTCATCATTGAGATACTTATTCTCAATTCGATCTTCCTATATTTCATAAAGCATCCACGGTTGAATTTTTTTAATTAATTTCACTAAAAGTAGTGAAACATATATTTCAGTAATATTTTTCATTGGTGCATGTTGTGATATCATTAGATCTCCAAAACTAGAAAACTGTTTCTCTACAAAGTCTTTTAAGTCATCCTAACTTACATAATTTTGATGGTATCTAATTAGTGGCATGGGAAGGTTCTATAATAGATATTGGATTGAGATTAAACTCTCTTGATAGATCAATTTCTTTAATTAATGATCATTGGGGGTCATTAAGGACAAGATAACCCATAAAAAACAAAAAATCTGTGGAATTAGCACAATTCAACCATAGACATTGTATCAAAAGGGTTGGGGACTTCAAATATTTCCAAACTGGGGTTTTTTCCCTCAATAGATGCTTCCTTTTAATTATCAATAGACAAAACTACTTGAATATCATCATTCTCACCCATTGTGTCATCCATATTTTGAGGTTCCTCTATTTCAATCACATCTTCCTTTGATTGTTCATACAGTTCAACATCATGTATAACAGATAGAGAAACATCCATTTGCATCACCTCCATCATGATTTGAATGATCTGAGTCATTATAATCACATTTATCTTCTTCCTTATCTTTTCCAAATTCTTCTTCATCTTCAGTTTAATCATTTTCTTTCTCCAGTTTATTCTCATTTTCCTCCTCTTCATAACCATAGTCAACTTCTTCTCAATTTTCCCTACTATCCTTTTCAATTTCAACATTAGATTTTTCTACAAAAGTATCTAGAGATTCAGATCCACCTTTATAATTAATTATTTTTTCTTCAGTCTCAATGTCATCATCATACTTAAGAATAGTTTCCCAATATTGGAGATCCTGTGAAGGTCCAGGGGATTCAGATGAAGGTTCTTCATGCTCTTTAGGAATATCATGATAACTTCCTTCTCCATTAGATAGATTTTCTTCTTTATTTCTAGAGGCATTAGCCTCTACTTATTCATCTTAGTATTCTATTACATCATCTATTTCTAAATAATGATAAATAATATACTTTGTTGGAGTGGGGTGATCAAAATGGTTGAAAAATAATAATAAATCTTTTCATTTCCCTCTACCCGTTGTTTTTTCCACGGATTCCAAATTATTTTCATTCCCTTTCATATAACCTTGGTAACGAGAAAACCACTGCAGTATATGAAAGACTCTTAATTTTCTCCCGAAATTCCGTTATCTTTTAATATAATATAAATGAACTTTGAATAAAATAGATAATTTCATCTTAAATAGGTTTTCATCATATGAAACATGTGAAGAATGAGGTATTTTCCCAGGTTGATTTCATATCCTTTCTTCATGAGATACAAAAAATATGCATCCTAAAATTTCAAAGTGGAAAATCACCTTTTATCAAGATAATGAGATGTTAGATAAACATAAACAGCATCCAGGTTTCACCATATAACTCAGAAGAAATAGGCCTTATATATCTTTCACTTCCAATTAGGTATGTTAGATCATTTTCCAATTTGAACAAGTCACTAATAGGATGGGAACTTCCCTGATGATATTCATAAATATTCTCATAGGGTACTCCTAAACATTATTCCCAAAGACTCAATGAAAAGACACATATAGTTCCATTTATTCTGGTTCTTATCACAAAATCATCTTCTTCATTTAACAAAAACTCAACATATTGATAAAACTCATATAGTAGCTTCAAATACCAAGGTCTCTTATTATTTTAAAACCATTCTAGCCAGCCTTTCTCCTCAAAAAATATTATCATAAAGGAAATACATGATAGAATACAATCCATAATGATCTCCTTTTCCAGTATGACAACTCGGTTCATGAGTTCGAGATACAAAGGTTTCTTAATATTTCGTTTTGATACTCTATTCTTCTTCTTTGACGGTCTACTTTTTTCTGGATTCAATTTAGAGGTTTTCTTCATCCTAACCATTCTGAAAATCTGGAGTGAGTTCCAAGGTCATATAGGGAAGAAGGAGGTTCCAAACTGGGGTTTAAATTTAGAGAGGCCCGATGAAATTAGATGGGTTTTGATTTTTATCATTCAACGATTCCAAAAATGAAGATACAAAAAATATCAAATAAATAAAAATATTAATAAAAATAATCATCATCTTAGTTAGATAAATTTTTAAACACAAAATTAAAGGTGTGATCAATCAATGGTGAGACACTCAATGGTGAGACATCAATGGTGAGACATCAGAGGTGAGACATCAATGGTGAGACATCAATGGTGAGTCATCAAAGGTGAGACATCAATGGAGAGACATCAACGATGAGACGTCAATGGTGATGCATCATTGATCTCTTCCTTAACTAAAACATAATCATTCCTAATTCATGTTAGATATAACCCATTCTATCAGTATTCAAAGGCTTAGTGAAAATTTTAGCATGCTGATGTTTTGTTCTAATGTATTCCATAGTTATATCACCTTTTTTATAATGATCTCTAAAAAAGTGGTGGATTACATATATTTTTTTTCTAGAACAAGATAATAGATTTTTAGAAATCTTAATAGAAATTTTGTTGTCATAATTTATACGAATATGTCATAATTAACATCCAAAATCTTGTAATGTATATTTCATCCATAAAATTTGAGCACAACAACTATCAGTAGTTATGTATTCATCTTCAACAGTATATAATGAAACAAAATTTTTCTTATTAATACACCATAAAAGTAGTGACATACCCAAAAAGTGACATTTTCTAGAGGTTATTTTTATATATAGATTGCATCCACCAAAAGAAGTATCAAAATAAAAAACTAAATCGAAAAATATCCCATGGGATAGAATAATCCTAAATTGGAATTATATTTTAGGTATTTGAAATTATTTTAAGAATAAGTGAAATTATTTAGGGTTTGATTGTAAATGAGCACACATACATACAATAAACATAATGTTAGGTTGGCTAGCAGTTATGTATAGAAGACTTCCAATCATACCTCTATAATTGGTTTGATCCACTAGTTTCCCAGACTCATCAAGATCTAGATTACATGTGGAACTCATGGGAGTATCAATACCTTTAGTTTTATCCACACCAAAAAGTTTTATGAGATTTTTAGTATATTTAATTGGATTTAAAATAATTCCTTCTATGAATTTAATGATTGGAAATCCAAATAATTCTTTTTATTCACCCGTTATACTCATTTCAAATTCACTTTGCTTCATTTTTTCAAAATTAGAACATAATAAGTTCTTATAAGATGAAAAAATAATTCCATCTATATATATTTGAACAACTAAAACATCTTTAGAAATTATTTTCACAAAAAGGGTAGGGTCAGCTGAACCTTTTGTAAAAACTTTTTAAATAGGAAAATAAATGATCATGTCATACCATGATTTGGGAGATTTCTTTAAACTATGCAGGCCTTTTTATAATTTGAATACATGATTTGGAAAGTGGGGATTTTGAAAACTGGGGGGTTGTTGAACAAAAACAACCTCAAATATATAATCATTTAAGAATGAACTTATGAAATTTATTTGATAAAGATTGATATTTAGATGAGATGAAAAATCTAGTAGGATTCTAATGGGTTCAAGTTAGGCTATAGGTGAAAAATTCTCTTCATAGTCTATACCTTATTGTTTACTATAACCTTGTGCAGATAATCTAACCTTACTCCTTAATATAGTGTCGTCTCGTTAACCTTGATTCTAAACACCCATTTAGTGCCTATAGTTATGATGTTCATGGGTATATCAACAAGTTTCCATAAATTATTTCATTATAACTAATTTAGCACCATTTTCATATCCATTACTCAAAATTCATCACTAATTGCTTCATTGGTATTCTTAGGATTAAGATGTGACAAAAGGGATTAAAGTTCAAAATGGTTTCTTTGAGAAGATCTAGTTTGTGTATCTTTGTCTAGGTTTCCAACTAAATCATCTAAAAGGTAATTTTTAAGTGTCCTAATGCCTCTTTAAAAAGATGGAATGGTTACCTCTGATTCATCTACGTATTCTTGTTCAAAAGGTTCAGAGTCTAGAAATTTTCTTACATAGGGTGAATTTTGTACTTATTCGACAGTAGAATTAGTATAATTGGAATTTAATTCAAATTTGATAGATCATCCTTAAGATTTTCTAGAGAGACTTTGGGATCCCATGGATATATTTCATTTAATATGACATGTAAAAATTCTTCCACACTTTTGGTTCTCTTGTTAAATATTTATTGTAATATCTAGAAACTAAATGTCCTAGGAAAATTCCTTCATCTCGTTTGGATGAAAACATTTCAAGACTATCATTTGCATTAAGAATAAAGTATTTGCATCCAAAAACTAAAAAGTAGTTAATGTTAGGCTTCCTTTTATTCCATAGTTTATAAGGGTTTTTATTTAAGATAGGTGTGATTAAGACTCTATTGATTACATAACAAGATGTATTCATAGACACCTCCCCTAAATCGATAGTCTAGTCATATTCATTGAGCATAGTACTAGAAATGTTTAAAAGGGTTTTGTTTATTCTTTATTGAACTCTATACTACTGAGGTTTCCTAGGATTATAGAAGTTGTAAATATAGCCATTTTGTGAAAAAAATTATATGAAATATTGACTTTCAAATTCACAACCGTGGTCATTTCTTAAACTCTTAATTCTAAATCCACTTTTATTTTCAACAAATCTAGCATACATGGTAAAATAGAAACATGATTCAATTTTTGTGAGAAAAAAAATAAAACCCATGTATATATAGAAAAGTCATCTATAAGTATATAAACATAGATCCTTCCATTTAAATATGAAACTCAAGATGGTCCAAACATGTCCATGTAAACCAACTCTAGAGGTTGAGAAGTTGATACATCTTTCTTTGGTTTGAAAGATATCTTCTGTTGTTTTCCCTTTTGACACGAATTATAGACATTATTGTTCGGAAACTCAGGTTTGGGTAGATCTATGATGAAACCAGTTCTAGTATGATTTCTAAGTGAGTTAATGTTGTAATGGCCTAACCTCCTCTTACAAAGGCATGATTCTCTATGAAAAGCACTTAACAAAGAGACATTTTGTTAAATTAGAGAATACAGATTAACAGCATAAACATTTTATTTCTATTGCAAATAAAAACAAAAGAAATTTTAGAGTTATAAATATTACATGAATTATTTTTGAATTTGACATAAAAAAAATCATCACATAATTGAGAAATTATATGTAAGTTATACTATAAACCATCAACAAAGAGTAGTTTAGAAATTAAAATTAAATTGGTGTTACCAATTTGGACAGTACCAATGATCATTCCCTTATATTTTTTCACCAAAGGTTACATGTACACCATTTATCTTTATTATATTATTTATGTTTGAGTAGTATTCTATAAAATTCCATTAAAACCCATTTTCCATGTACCATAAGTTCTTACAAGAACTTTTCAATAAGTCGTCCTATAAAATAGATTAGACAAGAAATGATTTTGGTACCCAGATCTTATTAGGTATAGAGATGTATGTAGTCAAATCATTAGGATCCCAAAAATTCATAATGGGTTTCTTTAAAACATTTTAAATTTTCAGATAAATACACTCTATTTGGTCCTCTAGTAAAATATCTTATAGAATTATTTCTAGAATTAGATGAAGTAGAAAAATTTAGAGAATTGGAACCAGTAGAAAATTTTCTACATTTAATAATAAATGGTTTTTAATTATTATAATCTATCCAGGTTGGTAGCCTATGACTATAGTGTATTTTGGAGAAATATTTTCTCCAACAGTTTGTGTTAAAATATTTTTCCCATCAATGAATCTTCCTATATATTTATTTAATTGTTCATTAGGTATCATAAGTTCAGTATTTTCTTTATGAAACTGATCATTTTTCTCCTTTTTATAGTGATTTTAGTTTTAATAGAAATAGTAAGTGAATTTTATTTTTAGTGATTAGTATTTTTCCATTATCTCATTAAAATTATCCTCAATCATGTTTCAATAATAAAAAAAATCTTATTTATTCGTGTTCTCATCAAAATCATTTTTATCTTCATATCTAAAGTGTTGAGAATTATTTTAATGAGATAGAAATGATACCTTAGATAAATGTTTCATAAATCATATATTGTATTTATCATCTTTTTCATCATTATATGAAATAGAGTAACTAGAGGAGTCCTCATAAGTACTCCAGGTAGCTTTCATAGCTTTCTTGTACTTTTTATCCTTGATTGGAAAGTAAATTCTTATTTATCAAACACTTTTAAAGAAAAGTGAGAAACCTATGTTCAACCACAAAAGGAGATAAAAGAACCATTAAAGTAAAACTTAAGCCTACCATAGTTAAACTTAGAAAATAATTCCCAAGACATATAATTTACCTTCATGTTCGTCTCATCAATTATAAGATCTTAGAACCTAAAGGTCAGCTTGTCCAAGGATTGGATGCACTCTTCAAGGTGGATCTTCCCATTATTTAATCCACATACCACAATCAGGTCCTACATGTCAATCCAAGAATATTTTTCTTATTGGGATTCATTCATAATGATCTCACCGTCATTTTAGAAGCTTTTTCTTTAGTATCATTGAGAGATAAAATCTGTTCGGACACTTAATCTTTTGATATCATGAGAAATTCTAAGGATTTCTCAAGAGAATCACTTGACATACACTAGTTGTCCATCTATTTTTCTTTCTTCGCTGACCAGGTCTCTATTGGGGGAGGCAGTGAGTAGTAATCCTTCTTTTCACGGGTTCCCTTATATCTATCCTTGGGGGCCCTATTTCATTCAAAGTCCTGAACATTGACATCAATCTCTTTGTGGGAGTCGGTGTGTTGAATATATGAGGTGAGGCCACCCTCCTATGGTAAATCCCCAACCCTCTCCCCATTTGAGGGGCCTCACCATCAACATGAATAGCGTGAATATCATTCACCTCAACTGAATTGAGTCCAAAAAAGTGATCAAATCATTTGATTGTAATATTAAACCAACTGAAGGAACATACCTAACATCAGGATACCTTCTTATGGTTCCTAATGCAAGTCTCCAGCCTCAAGATAGTTGAATCAATTGTAAACTGAAACCTTTGGTCAGATTCTTCCTAGTCTCACCCCACCTATATCCTTCACCCAAACTACACCATCTTCTTTGTGTGCGGGTGCCCTTACTAAATCCTTCCTCTTCCCATTATCATCCTCACCAATACTTGTTCAAATTCCCATTATTCTCATATTTTCCTTTGATTTTATATTTCTTGAAGAGTTTATTACTTATATTTCATGAATATTATAGCCTGTTGAGACATTTATTATCACTATTAGCTGATGAGTTTACATCACTTCAACTCTCAGCATGAACTTGAACTTTCTCCTTTTCATTTTTCCTTGATGCAGTGGTTGGGAAATAAATGGATTTTCTCTTTTTTCCATCATCTTATTCTCGATTTACCTTTAAATATTTCTCATAAATCATTAACATTTCTATAATCTCTTTAATAGGAAGTGCATCAGTGTCACAATATTCTCTAATTTATACTTATCTCCCCCGCCATCTTTCTGGAAGAAATATCAAGAGTCGCATGATATATTCTTTTGGAGTGACTATCATTCCCAATGAACTCATTTTATTCATGATCTCATTGAACCTGAGATACATGTTAGAGATATTCTCATTATCCTTGATCTTAAAATTATCATATTTAATAGTTTATGTGTAAATCCTCATTTCTATAACATTTTTGTTTCTTCATGTGAGACACTTAGAGTATACCATATCTCATAGGTAGTTTTACATGAAAATATTCTATTAAACTCTTCATATCTAAAGGAACAGTGTAAGGAATTCTTGGCTTTGTAATTATTATTATAAGCAACCATAATATCATTATCCCATGTATTTCTATCGACAGTAGGAATTTTATATTCATCTACCGTGGAAAACCCAATTTTAGAACCCATACTTTCGATATAAATTTATTTTTTTTTCTATTGGGAATAAATATTCCCATGGAAATATGGAGGTATGATAGTGGAAACACCATCCTATATATTTTCTATATTAAATGATTAAAAAATAAAGAACTAAATATCCATAATTAAAATAAATTTTATGATATTTATTGTACAATTGTAATCATAGTAAAAATTATTTGAATGGATTTTATATCCTATGAAACCAAATATTGTTTGGAGAGGACACTCAAGAGGGGGAAAGTGAATACAATTCCTAATTCAAATTTCAATTATAAATGGATTTAAACCAAATCCCCAAATAAGAATAAAATATTCCCAGTTAACGAAAGTAAAAGATTTATATAATATGTGATCTTTTAAAATATTTCTCAAAGAGTGATTAGTTATCAGTTGAAATAATATTAAATACTATTTATATTTTGAAATTAATTTACTAAATTAAATTATAATATAAACACTAAATAATATTAAATATAAATATAAAAGAAATATTTTCAATTATAAATAGATAAATTATGAAAATAGAACTATGAAAGACACGATAGAAATAACAATAGAATGTTCAGTATAAAGCTGAGACATAGTCCTCTCTACTTGGTGATTACCTGACACCGAGCATTTTATAGAAATAAACTTGACACAAAACTTATATCAAGGTATAAAACAACACATACAATGTCATACATTCCACAAATATATCTTTCATAGTTCTTGTTGTATTGAAAAATATGATAGACTGCATAAGGACCTCTTCAACTATTATCTTTGGAAATACAAGGTGTAGAATGATATATTGTGAAGATATCTATGTATCTTTTAGTAATCCACATGAGTAAATGTGTGTTCCTAAAATTGAGATAATCACACAATAATCATAATGTAAATAAAGTTGACAAATAGATCTGATAAAAGAGTAGAAGGGATAGTGTTCATCTATGTGATTTGTGTTGTAGCTTCTTGACTCCTTGAAGGTATCTTAAAATGAATCTAGAGTCATTTCCTTTGAGTTTTATGTAAAATGGAGTATCATAGAAGCTTCTATCTTATGTTGAATGAATGATCCAAGTGTACTAAAATCTTCTTCTTCATGTGTTCTTCGAATGTTGGAAGAATAATGTCACACACACATGAAAACCGGCCTTTCCAGTTTTGCACAATGGTTGAGTTATGTTTGTTCTCATCTATCACCATGAACATATTGTTCCTTTATTTTTATTCTCAATTTGTATATTTATATTCTTCAGCATAAATCATGTTCTCGATCATGGTATGGTACCTCATAACTCATATTGTGGTTTGACATCGATTTAAATGTTTTTTGAAAAAGGCCAACAAAATGTCATTAAAAAATCAGTATTAATAAGTTACACAAATATGCCAATTAGAAATATTAAATTTAAAATGACAAAGGAAAGGTAGCAGTTAGACTTTTGAGATGTGACTCTATGATGGTCTCTTTGGAAATAGTTTTATTCAAGGGTGAATAAAAGCTGGCGGTGACTTATTCTTGGCTATGTCAAGATGACAGAGTCTTTGGAATGATTGTTCACACATCACAGTAATTTAGGAGTGGTGATTCCTGAATGGTGAGTCAGGAATGGTGAGTTTGGAGAAGTGAGTCAGGATTAATGACTCATACATACCGCTTTCTACAATCTTTCTTGTAACAGCGACTCCTTGGAGTGGTGACTTAGGAACAATGTGTCAAGAGAAATAATCTTCTTTAGCGGTGAGTCATCCTAACAGTGAGTTATACTAATAGAATTCTACCAGTATATTTTATGATTCAAAATTCTAACATAACATAGTAAAATCATTATAAACATAATTAATCATGATTTTTTATTATTAAAACTATGATAGGTCGACAAAAAAATTTGAAAAAGGAAGATTGATATAGAAAGAAGTGTTAATGACCTCAACTAGTAGAGTCATTCCATTTTACGCCCATATGTTGGAAACTAGGAAAGAGTAATCATCATTGGGGTTCACCCATGACCAATTCCAAGATGACATTCAACAAGTGAATCTTGAAAAAAATCTCAGACAAGATAAGTTCAAATTAGTGGAGATTGTCACTCGGTCAATGTTAGTCGAGGCACCCCACAAAAATACCACCATTACACACCTTGCTCTTAGGGAATATTAAGGTGTTGTAATGGGTCATGTGTCAGGGCCCTAATGAATTAAACTGTAACTCCATTTTATAAATAATATTTTAATTACATCATATTTGTTTTAATAATAGTTTTTCTTAATAAAATTGTGATGGAATATGATAAATTGATTTTTGACATATAGATTATACTTTTAAAAAAAGAAATAATTATTATAATTAACTATGTTTTTATTAATAGTTTTTATATTAATAAAATAGTATGATTAAAAAAGTCATACTTAAAAATAAATGATAAAATAATTTTAATTTTTTCAAGTGTCAATAATTTTACTACGCATTTTCAACGCACTTTTATTTTTAATAAATAAGTATTTTTTTAAAGTAAAAATTATCATCTTTATAGAATTTTTATGATAAAATAAATATAATTTTTTAAATTATAATGTCAAAATTAGGTTAGGTTGAATTTATGAGAATTTTCTAAATACTTTATTTGTTCATGGATAGTAAAAATAGAGTTTGATTTTTTCAGTATGTTAATGACATCAATGTTTTGTCACAATTGTGTCTTAACTAATTAAAAACAATACAAAACATAGAAGATTTAATTTTTTTAATATCAAGTATTTTTAAATATTTTAATTAATTTTAAAATATATAATCCACTTTTCAAATTCTAAAAAGGAAACATTAACATTAAAAATGTTATTTTGTGAAAAAATTAATTTTCCTTGACAAAATAAGTAATATAAATTTATTTTCAACACTTGTGGATTTAAATAACATAATAGATGTCCCAATAATCCAATACCGTGGAAAATTACCATGTTCAAGCCCATGGTTTTTCATTAACCACCATCTACTTGTCCAAGGCCTTTTTTTTGAAATTATTAACCAAATCCCACACTTTTTCAATAAATACCCACCTATTTCCCCATTTCCATTCACTCAAAATTCATATTCCATGAATATGTGATATTTTTTCCTCATAATTAGTCCTCAAAAGGTTTCATTAATCTACTAAGGTCCTAATCATTGAGTTTTAGGAGCTACTCTTCATGGTAAGGGAAATATTCTTCTATTTTCGTCATTTCAAGAACCGCTTTTTGTATATGTATACTGAATATTATGGTAAGTAGCTCTTATTTTCTTTTTAGTAAATACCTTACTAAAAATTTATGCTTTATCAATGGTATACCACTTTCCCCTCTATTTTTACCATTTTTAAAACATCATTTTATACCTTTTATGCTGCGGATTTTACTTCTAAAATTTTCTCTATTCCCTTAAAAAACCATTTATTTTATTTTTTTGAATACCCAAAACTATTTATTTTCTAGGGGTATTGAAAAACATTTAAAAAATATTTATTTGATTCTGGAAGTTTCATACATAAAATCTTATTCCTTTTATATGGTTTAAAAATGACATAATGATCAGGTTTTTAAAGAATGTTTGAAACACCATGATTTTGATATGTAACCCATTTGGTTTTGTTTTCCTTATGTTATTTAAGAAATGTTTGATTACGATATATTTGGATCACATTTATTATGATAAATGAATTATGTGCCCTTATATCACTCCAATTCAATGGGTATGGAATTTAATCTCTAGAGATTACATTTTTTATGATACCATGGAAATTTGTACGACCCCTTAGTGACAAACCTTAGTGATATGCTTATGCGTGTATCATTTAATTGTTGTAAACACATCTTCATGTTATGGTTTATATTATTTTTTTATGATATTCCCACTTTCTTTTTTCTCATTACATTATTCATCAAGTTTTTATTGATATTTCTCATGGTCAATTGTAAAAGCTTTACCATGTTTTACCTTATTGGGCCTTATGCTCACCATTTCTTTTGATGTATGCCCCTAGGTTATTATATGAAGTAAAATTACTTAATATGAACCAAAAAGTAATCCATTCACATTGTTTATAATAATTTTCTAAGTTTTCATGTATTATGTACCTTGTTTCCATGAAACTAACCATTAAAATATCCTCTATTTTATAATATGTAATAAAAATTTTATATAATAAAAATGAGGGATTTCATAATTGGTATCAGATGAAGGTTTAGTTATTTTTGGAAATTTGTATTTTTAAAGTTTAGTAAGAACCTTGAGGGAAATTTAAAATATAGGAAAAAACATGGTATTTTTTTGAAGTATCAATTAAATTGTTTTCGAGAAATGAAATCCTTGTCTAGATAAGAACAAGTGGATGTGTCTCTAATAAAAGTTTATGTAGGTGTATAACATGAAGAATAAAATTTCAGATAGACTCAGATGAGAATTATTGATTGAAAATGGGCCTTACAGCACTCCTAGATTGACACTCCCCAGTGATATGTTTGTTTAGTTAAAAGCTTTTTATGAACCATTTTGAAGGATTTATAGAAAATGTATTCATTTACAAAGAACAAAATATTTAAGAATGATGTTTTAATACATATAATTCATTTATAATATTCTTAAAAGAAACATGGTTCTCCTATGGTTTTCCCCTTTTAGAAAACGGTGGGAAATTTGTGGAACTGTGTAAATGGTGGGAATAACAGACGTGGTGCTGACAACCCTCCAATGGATGCAAGATTGGAAAAAATCTTGAGAATAAAAAATCAACTAACTCAAGTAATGATCATTAACCTAAATCAAGTATAGAGATTCAATTCACCTTGAAGGGAGAAAATTTAAATTGATTCCTTTATGCATCACCAACCACCTTGTTTTAGTGGATTTACAGAAACATTGATTTCTAAACAATGGATAATCTCATTAAAAAAGATTTATTCAATAATCCACTGCTTGGAGAAATATAAAGTCACCCTGAATGTATACTGATTAGAGAGAGAAAATTACCATTGTTGGAAACTAGTTAAAAACTCAAATCTAAGATGTTAGATTGATGCAATGGATTCAGAGGAGTTTGGGGGGACATTTTTCAAGAATCATTTCCCCAATTTGATGAAAATGAAAATGGAGAAGGAATTACTTGATTTGAAGGAGAAGGGAAATTAATTTTTTGGAATCTAGGAAATGAAATTTACATGTATTTCTCACTACACCTATATCTTTGTTATGAACCCTAATTGAAAGGTTGATAGATTATCTGGTGGACTAAGACCAAATCTATAGAAGAATCTATCCAACCAAAACTATGAAATCTATGAGAAGAAAGTGAGAAGTATTATAAAATTTGAACCGGATATTAGAGAGACAAACTGGTCCAACAGATAAAATGAAAATAAGAGATCAATGGAACAAATCTTGGTGAGGAACATTCATTATAAAAGAGGAGTAATGAAAGTACAACTTCCCATATACAAAAAATTTTGGAAGAGGTATTTGGGGAACTTCTTTCTCAGTAGTAGGAAATGTTATAAGTGTAAAAGATATGGAAATATTTCTCAGCACTATCATAGTGAGGTGAAGCCTCAACTTCTCAAGAATAATTATAAAGGTAACATAGTCCATGCCCATTATTAATTCCAATGTTTCAAGTGTGGACAACATGGGAACTTTTCCAATCACTGTCCAAATCCGAATTTAATGGAGGGGAATCACCATCAACCTCATCATAGGACAAGGGAGTAAGATCAGTATTTTTATATCATTACATCTAATGTTGAGGATCCAAATTATGGGTTGCAAGTACACTCGTTGTTCTCTTAAAGAGTGCTAGTACATTTTCTGATTCATGTTATACATATTCTTCTATTTCCTCAAAGTTTGAAAATAATATATAATCAATCCCTAAACATATTAAGTAGATTTATCTATCAATAATTCTAGAGGGATTATCCAAGAATAAATAGTGTATAGAAATTCTAGTATTCATATTGGTGAGAATAATCTCATTACAAATGTAGTAGACATTCCCATGTGTGAATTAGTCACTAAACTATGGATGGACGGACTATCAAAGTATAATACTACGACCACATGAAGAAGCAAGGAAATATCAATAGTCATGAATGGAAAAACTACAATTGTTTTCAAAGGAGAAATATCTCGACCAGAGTTTTCGCTAGAAGCATTTCCAATAGCCTTATATATAGAAATGGTTGGTATGATGAAGAAGGAAATGAAAGTATATGAATTGAAAATGTCTCCATCATGCAAGAATAAATTAGAATATTTTCTGAGTATTTACCTGGACCTCCCCTTGAAAGAGAGGTAGAATTATCCATTGAACTCAAGCCCAGATCCAAGCCAATATCAATGACAGCATGTAGAATGGAAAATATATAGCTAGATGAATTAAATAAACAACTTCAATATCATCTGAAGAAATGGATTATCTTACCAATTGTGTCTAAATGGGGATAACTTGTTCTCATTTAAAATAATAATGATTTATTAATGTGGATATGAATTTCTTTTAGAGAACTTAGTGGGATCATATTGAAGAACAAGTACCCTCTTCCAAGGACTAATGATTTATTTAACCAGCTTTGTGTGGCTCAATTATTCTCCAAGATTGATATTTTATTTTGTTATTATCAATTGAGGGTGAATAAAGAAGATATTCTAAAGAATTCCTTCCAATCACGGTATGGGTATTATGAGTTTTTTGTTATTCCATTAGGTTTGAAAAATTCTCCTGCTATTTTAATGGATTTTATGAGTAGATTCCTTAAGGACTACCTTGATAACATTTCGTTAGTTTTTAATGAATATATTCTGATATATTATAAAACTAATGAGGAGCATGAGGATCATATAAGGGTTATATTTAAAACTCTAAGGAAATGGAGTCGATTTGGAATGTTCAAAAAATTTATATTTTGGTTACAACATGTTGCTTTCTTGGGGAACACTGTAACCAATAAAGGAATATCAGTTGAATATTCCAAGTCAATTTTTATGTAGGAGTGGCCTTATCCTACAATAGAAACTAAGATTTTTAGTTTCCTTGCATTAAGAGGATATTATATGAGGTTTTTTTTAAAAAATCACGACTTTATAATTTACTAAACAAGTTAAATTGAAAATGGGATAAGTTCATCTAGAAAAAGGAGTGTGAATAATGCTTCCAAGAGATGAAGAAGTGATTGGTTACTACATCTGTGTCAACTATACCCTATATCAAATAATGATTTTCTATTTTTAGCAATGCATCTCTAAAAGGGATTGGGTGTGTCCTAATAAAAAATTACAAGGTGAGTTATTATTTATCTCAATAGTTAAATCCTCATGATATGAATTGTCCTAGGCCTGACTTGGAGCTAGCTGTAGTTGTTTTTTCTTAAAAGATATGGAGACACTATCTGTAGGGTGTGAAATGTGAAATATATATTGACCACAAAAGTTTGAATTATATTTTCACACAAAATGAATTGAACATGAGATAGAGGGGATTTTTGGAACTTATTAATGTTTATGAATGTTCAATTAATTAACTCTCTGGAAGAGAAAACAAACATAATAATGCATTAAGTAGGAAAAAAGCAATTATGGTGGTAATAATTAGGATTCAAGGAGATCCTTCTATCAAAGACCTGGTAAAGCTAGACATGGTAATCATAAGGAAAGGCAAATCATCAAACCTATCTCAAATGTTTTCTCAACCATAATTACTAGAGACAACAAAGAAATCTCAAAGAGAATATCCTCTATTACAGAAGAAGATATAGGATTCAAAGAATATAAAGTTTCACGGGTTCAATATTGATCAATAAGGTGTACTAAAAGTTCATAAAAGTATTTTTGTTCCATATATTTTATAAATTAAGAAGGATTTGATGGATGAAGCTCATAAATCTACATTCTCTTTACATCATGGAAGCAATAAAATGTACTGGGACATTCATTATAATTATTGGGGGGGATAAAATGAAAAGGGATATTGTTGACTACACTACAAGGTTCCTAGTGTGTCAATAGGTGAAGGAAGAGTGACAACATATTAAAGGGGTATTAAAAATACTACCCATAATAATATGGAATTGGGACAATATCACTATGGACTTTGTCGCTGATCTTTAAATAACATCCAAAGGAAACAATGTAATTTGGGTTATAATGGATCATATCACCAAGACATTCCATTTCATACCTATTTAGTATGATTTCTATCTTAACCAACATTCCATGATATATGTGAAGGAAGTGGTAAAAATGTACGGGGTACTACTCTCTGTCATATTTGATCATGATCCAAGATTCACATAAAAATTTGGGAGAATGATTCAACATGATTTATGTACCAAATTAAATTTCAGTATGACGGGTCACCCAAAACTGATGGAAAATATGAAAAGACTATTCAAACAATTGAGGAAAAGCTGTGAAAATGCTCAATGGAATTTAAAGGTGGATGAGATCAACATCTCTCATTACTTGACTTCTTATACAACAACATCTTCTATTCAAGTATTCTAATTATACCCTATAGGGATCTATATGGAAAGCAGTGTAGAAATCATACTTGTCCGGATGATGTTGGTGATAGAATGGTTCTTGGGATAGATCTTGTGTATCATATAACAGAAAAGGTTCATGTCATCCAACAAAACATAAAGGATGCTCAGAGTGTGCAGAACAGATATGCTGACAATAATCAAAGGGGTTTGGATTTTTTTATTAGTGACAATGTGTTCCTTCAAATATCAGATTGGAAGTGATTCATGCAATTAGAGAATAAAGGGAAGATTATCCCCAGGTACATTGGCCCCTATGAAACCTATGATTGCATAGGAGCAGTGGCCTATCAGCTTTCACATTCACCAACCCTAACTCAAGTTCATTATGTATTCCACGTATACCTTTTGAGGAAGTACATAACAGACCCTTCACAAGTACTGAGTCCTTTGTTGGTATAAATTGCACCTGACATCTCTTGTGAGGAGAAGCCAGTGGAGATCTTTGACAATAGAGACAAGGTTTTGTGAAACAAGACTACCCCCTCATAAAAGTGTTGTGGAGGAACCCTAAATATAAATAAGTGATGTGGGAACCTAAGAAGAAAATGAAGTAGAATTACCCACACCTTTTCTAAACTGAGATAATGAGTCAAAATTACAAGGATGAAATTTCTTAAGGTGTAATAACCCAAACTTTTTGAATAATATTTGTTCCCAGAAAATGTGTGATATATTATATTTTTGTGCTCAACAAAACTATATATCATTAATGAGGTGAGTATAATTTTAAATGTCACCATCAGTTTTTGATTGTTATATTACCATTGGTAACTATACTCTTGATAATAATTTTAACATTATCATTAGAGTTTATAAGTAAACTTTTTACAAAGGAAAATTGATACTGAAAGAAGAGTTAATGGCATCAACCAGTAGAGTTATTCCATTTTAATACCATAAATTGGAACATGGGATGGAGGTATCATCACTAGGGTTCTCCCTTTACCATGTCTAATATGATCTTCAACATGTGAATCTTTAATGAAATCTCCTATATAAGAAGTTTATGTTAGTGGATATTACAACTTGATCGATGTTAGCTAAGGCACTCCACTAAATTACCACTATTACACACCTTAATCTTATGGAGTAAGAGGTTATAATAAGGGGTTATGTGTTGAGGACCTTATTTCTTATATTATAATTACATTGTATAAATAAAATTTTTCATTTATCATTTTTTTAAGATTTTTTTTTCTTAATAGAAATGAGACATAATTTGATAAACTTATTTTCAGATAGAGATTATATTTTTCATAAAAGAAATACTTATTATAAAAAAATAAGCTATAATGTAAAATTTATATTTAATGAATTATTATGATTGAAACATTCTTATTTAAAAATAAATGATAATCTAATTTTATTTCTTTCAAGTGACAGAAATTTAACTACATATTTTGAATCAACTATTATTTTTAATAAATATATATTTTTATATTTAAAAGATAAAATTGTCATATTTAGAGTCTTTTTATGATAAAATAAATATCTTTTCTGAAATCAAAGTTTCAAAATTATGTTTGTGTGAATTGATCAGAATTTTCTAAAATAATTTATTTTTTGTGAATAGTAAAAATATAGTTTGAGTTTTCATTATATTGATGAAATCATAATTATGTCATACTGGTGTAATAACTAATTAAATACAATAAATGACTTAAAATATGTTATTTTATTAATATCAAGTATTTTATTATATTTTAATAATTTTCAAAATATATAATTTACTTTTCAAATTCTAAAATGGAAACATGAACTTTAAAAATATTATTTTGTGAAAACATTTATTTTACTTCCCAAAATAAGTAATAAAAATTTCTAGTCTACTATTGGGGATTAAAATAACATAATATCTATCCCAATTGTCCAATAACATGGTAAAATACCACAGTCAATCCCATTTTCTTTTATTTACCATGACCTAGGTGTCCAATGACTTTTTTAGAAAATAACAATCAAATCCCCTAATTTAGCTAAATTAACCACCCATTTCTCTATTTTATTTCACTCCAAATTAATACTACATGAATATATTATTGTTTTTCTTCCAAATGATTCCTCCCAATGTGTTCTCAATCCTCTAAGGTCCTAATATTTTAGTTTTAGGAGTTACTCTTCAAGGTAAGGGAAATATCCATCTTTTTTCATAGTTTCAAGAACATCTTTTTGTATATGTATTTTGAATGTTATGGTCACTCTCACTTATTTACATTTTATTAACTCAATTACATCAAAATGATTTTTTATAAATGGGATACCTCTATCCCCTCTCTTTTTTCTGTTTACTAAAACCATGTTTCATACCCGTTATGCTGATGATTTTACTTCTAAAAATTTCTCTCTTATCCTCAAGAAATTCCCTTTTATTTTATTTTTATGAATACCCAAACCTCTATATATTCTACGTTTATTCAAATATAAGCTAAAATGATTTATTTTATTTTGATAATGACATACATAAAACCCTAATTCCCTTTTTGTGGGTAAAAAATGACATAATGATCATGTTTTTAAATCACTTTTTAAATTCCATGATTTTGATACGAAACCTATTTTCATTTATTCTACATGGGTTATTTAACACATTTATGATTATGATCTATATAGATATAATTAATTAATACATATTACGTTTGTTCCATGATATCACTCTAATGAATTAGGTAAATAATTTAATCACTAGAGATGACATGTTTTATGATACCTTGCTAAATAACCTTGGTAATTTTAATAGCACCTCTGTTAGAAACATTATTGATATTCTTATGAATGTATCATTTAAATGTCGTATTCACATATTCATGTTATGATTTTTTTTATTTTATTATGATATTACCCTTTTCATTTTCTCATGCCTTTATTCTTAAAGTTATTATTGATATTTATCATGGTCACATGTAAACTGTTTCCCTTATTTTCTCGTACGTGGCCTTATGCTCACCCATTCCTTTGATGTATATCCCGAGGTTACGAGATGCATTAAATGTACTTAGGATGAAACAATTAATAATCCTTTTACATTTTCTAGAAAAATGTTGTAATTTTTCATGTATTGTGTACATTTTTTCCAAGAAACAAAACATTAAAAGATCCTTTGTTTTATACAATATAATGATAATTTTATATAATAAAATGATAGGATGTCATCAGAAATCCTTGAAATATGATAATATCTATCAAAAAGTTAGTTACCAAAATCTAAAATTTGGCAACATCTCAAATGGGAATAAAGTGAGATGATTTAGTTAGCCAATCAATCACAACACATAAATCATTCTTCATACCCAAGTATGAAGACTATAAAAATATCTTCCCACTTCCAAGTTGGGACGAGAAGGGGTTAAAGAAAACATAATGGTTTCTGGTGCTCAACCTTGACCTTATGATTGGTATAATAATGATAAACAATGTTAGTGTTGTCTCATCTCATACCTATCCACCTAAATCTTCACCGAATATCATAGAACATATTCATGGTTCTAGGGTACGCTTCCCACTAGGTATTATAGAAATCACCCCATTAAAACAGTTCTCATAAGAAAATTTATACCATACTAGTTCTGAAAAAATAGTACACACTCATGGATAATGGCCACTCACTAATGCTCTCCCTACTGTAAAGAGAGTTCCTAATGACATTTAATTTATCCTCAAGATATTGTTCTCTAATAATTATTATGGGAAGAGTGGAGTTCAAATGAATTCTTGTTAGAAAATTCATAGTCACATCCTCCTGGTTTCCCAAATGAAACAGAGCAAAGTGTTCCATTAGATTCCACTATTCTGATGATTCTTTGATGGATTGGGTCATAATTTTCCAACTCAAGGCATAAATAATGAAATTCCACTTACTAGGGTTATTGACATTGTCAAAAATAAAAGAATTTACCTATAACACCTAGTTTCTATATTGAAGGATTAAATATTTTTTAGACATGATATAACTTTAGATTTTGTTTTTGGAATAAACATTAAACCTTGATCAAAAAATGTAATGACACAAACTCCTAAGAGAATTAATCATGGATGTAAACTCAAGATCATGGTCCAGATAGTTATTATCATGTTTTCTAAGATATCTAGAACCAAAGGTTACCATGTGATCTCCCAATATATGAATATATCCTAAAAGTAAATTGCGTGGGTCATAAAAGTGACCATATCATTGTACATCCTATCGAATAATTAACACTAGTTTAGAAGTAAAAAATATGTTTTAACTCATCAAAGGAACTCTGAAATTTTACTTCCTATAATAACTTTACTCCCTTCCGAGTGATAGAGGTCAATAGAGAATCCAACTTCAAGAAATCCTTAAGGAACCTATGTTAATACCCCATCAAGCCCAAGAATCTCCAAATCTCAAAAAAATGTGTGGTTTCTCCCATGTCATAACAACATTCACCTTCTTTGGATAAATTGAGATACCATGTTCTAAGACCATGTGTACCAAGAACTTCACTTCTAAAATCCATAAACAACATTTTGATATATTAGGACAAAGTCAGTAATCTCTCAATATTTTTGTAATGTCTCTTAGATGATGCACATGGTCTTCCTCAGTCATAGAGTAGACCTATATTTCATTCAAAAATACTACCAAAAATATGTCATGGTACTCATGGGAAATATAGTTCATCGGTTTCATAAGAACCAAGGAAGCATTGACTAGAACAAAAGGAATAATCGGGTACTCATAATGTCCATATCTACTCATAATGGTGGTTTTGGGATGTTTTATTTGTTAATTCTTAACTGTTGATAATTAGACCAAATCTCAATCTTCAAGAACCACTTCACCCCTTTCAATTATTCATATGTTTCATCAATACATGGTAAGAGATAATTTTTCTTTACCTTAAATTAATTGAGTTTACAATAATAAACACATAGGAGAAGTTTTCTATCAGCCTTCTTTCCAAAAATAACATGCACTATGAAATGTGACACACTCGGGAATATAAATAATTTTTTCAAAGAATAAACCAGTGATGTTTTAAACTGCTCAATTCAACTGGTTCCATATAGTAAGAAGGAATAGACACTATTTAAGTATCAAGTACGAAATTAGTGGAAAAATATACTTCCCTTATTGATGGAAAACTAGAAAAGTCATAAGGAAACCCGATGGGATACTTGATGACCACTTTAGGAAAATACTCACTCAAAGATTATTTCCCCAGATCAAAAGAAAACATCGATATTACTCTATCCAAATCCAAAAAATGGTTTGGATCAACTCATTATCATAACCCATTATCCCTAGAAAACATATCACACTACAATGGGTGTAGTAAATGAGACCCACCAAAGATAACAAGAAAACTTAGACATGTGGGAAATTATCCAATCCATCCAATAAATTACATCAATATGTTTCATTTTATGAACCAGTAAATTCCAATTGAGATCAATCTTTGATAGAGAGAAAATTAAAGAGGGGAATCAGAGATCCTGCTCTTTCTTTGTTCTGAAGGGCTTAGTAATATCCATCACATAAGCCATAATATCTAGATGATGATTCAAAAAGTTCGCAATATGAGTGATAGAGATAATATTTTACAAAAAAAATTCATTAATCATAATTGTTTTAATCCTCCCAAAATATCAATTTAATATCATATGGACCAATTTTTTATTTATGATGTGTTTCAGCAAAATTGTAAAAAGGGATTAATTCTGGATTTTGAATTGATATTTACATCAAGGGTATTTTAGTCATTAATTTAAATGAATAATTCCCAATTGAGTGATTCCTTTATTTGAAATCATTATTTTATTTTTTTCAACTTTGTCTTATGGACCAGAGGCTAATTTGAGCATCAAGATTCCCAAAAAAATCCTTAATGTTGGGAAATGTTTCGGGCATAAAACATGGACCCCACCACTGTAACGGATGGAAAACTGATTATAAACACCTCCAATTGAGGTAATTTCATCCAAAATGGGATGAGAATTCATATGATAATTCTTAAAATAAATTTCATGGAGTTATGAGATCATAAAAGAGGGAATTGAACATAGTATTTTGAATGAAGTTTCCTAGAACCTTCGTCGAGAAAAAGTAATAATCAATAAAAAATTAATAACACCTACATGATATTGTGATGTATTATAATGTTTGGTGGGTGGATGAGAAGGATAATTTAGAAAATATTTTTTGAAGGATCCATCACGTGAGTAGGTCTCTTTCATGGTCATTAATGCCTGATAATTCCGATGTTGGAAATCTGGAGAAGCTGACTGGGAAGAATAAATTATCAGAATAAAACAACCATAAATCCCTATAAATATTCCCAAATAATATAACATTTTGAGGTTAGATAGTCAAGGTAATTAAAAATAACTTTAATTAAGGGATCAATACGTGATGTGGTCATTAATTTTGGATTCAACGCATCAAATTTTAGCAGAAAATTCTGTCTATAAAAGGAGGGGAGCTCCTACATCACATTCCATTCATCCTCACACCCTCCAATTGACCGGTGATGGGAGAATTGGATGGTGGCCTTCTATAGATTCATTTATTTTATTTATTTTTCTTTTATTGTAATGTCTCCCCTCTCCCACATCATCTTGACTTCCCCATCCATTTATGGGTAGTTTCATTGAGTGATCAAAAAGGGGGAGGTTGGACCAACGTGATTTCTTGAGTTTTTATGCTTCAATTTAATAAGATCCTTTATTCTGTATGCATGTGGATTTTATCATTAATTCAGTTTTAAATTCCAAATTTGGTTTTATTATGTTTTAATTATGTAAATTTATATTTCTTTGGTTGATGATCACATATCCCTCCATAAAATTCTAATTTGTATATGGCGGAATAGATTGTAGTTGGGTGGTGAGTGCCCAATGGTAGTCTATACGTGTGTATGATTGCATGTAAAATACTGGTTTTTTAGTGAATAAAAATTCATGGTTTGAAATTTCTCTAATTAGTCATGAAATCTATCTACAATCATACACACATTAGAATGAGGATAGAAAAATATAAGGTTTTGGATAAGGAATATTCTCATCACTTCCATTTGTCCAAGGTAGAGAGAAGACTAAATAGAATAATAATTCTCTTACCAGTTAAGGGATTGAAAACAGGAAAAATATGGAATCAATGATAGTACAACACTAGGTCTATCAAAACACACCGTGATCTCCATCGTTCTAATTTTTCTAAAACATTCTAATCAAGATTATTATTTCTCACACATCATTCAAATTCAATTAAAACCAAATTGTTTGTTTGAAAATAAATTAAAAATTTACAATCTTGTTTTTTGTGCACTCCTCTTTAAGAGAAGACCTATGATAAACTACTATAATATACATAGGTAATTAAAATATTTTATTCCATACCCCATGAATGGAGTGAATTAATGATTCAATATAAAAGAGTGATATAAAAAATTATCAAATAAAGAATTCACTAAAGATGAAGTTATAGTGATGGTACTGATCATTATCTCTAGACTCGCAAAATATTCTTCTGGAGAATATTCCACTAAATGAAGAAACTTCATTCTAGATGCATATGGAAGGAACCCCTTAGTTCTTGAAGTATCTAATTGCAACAAACTATTTTTAGAAACTAATTAGATTAGTCCATTATGATGAGAAGAAAAAACATGATAGAACTTATACGTGTTACCTAAGAATCCATATGAACCACAAATATTATGGGCCTCAGGGACAAAACATTTTGAATAACCAACCTTTCCGTACTAAAATAAATTCATTGGGCCTCTTCTATGAACTATACGAGGTATGTATGCTTCCTTCTATCTAAACCCACCATGAGACTCATCAAACATTATCAATCCTTTAATGGAACCAACTAAACCACCAATAAGAGTAAGAGAAACTACTGTAAAACCTAAATTACTAGCTAGGTTAATCTCATCCATCAATTCTCCCTCCAACATATCTATATAAGAGGTGATATTAAACATGAAAAATTGATAACAAATATCATATTGAATAACAATATTAAATATCTGTGCCTTTGATTAATCATTCATCACTGCCTCAAGATAAAATTTAACAATTTCAAAAAAGAGGTATTTATATCGAGTCATATTTTCTTTTCCCTACTAGAGGCTAATAAATTCTATAAGCATTGCCAACATCATTGATTTTGGATAAAACCACTTAGTGAAAAGAACTCAAATGTATTTTCACTCAAAGAACTCATGTTTTTCACTATAACCATAAAATACCAAAATTTTCTACTAAGACATTCAAACATAACGGTAGCACACTTCACCTTTACTTCTTATAGAATTTCCAAAACTCAAAAAAAATGCTCAATCTTTTTCAACATAACCTCAACCTCTTGAGGATAATTTTGGCATTAGAAAGATGGTGTCTTGAAGTAACTCTTGAGCACAATCTCTAGTTTTTTACCATCAAGGTTCACTACCGAAGCCTAAATGGGAATGGGAGTAGTTACCCATTTAAATTCTTGGGAAATGTGCACTACAATCTCAATAATATTTTGATCCATTGTCGGATTCTCTTGTTGTGGTTCACCAACATCATCCTCCAGTAGCCTTTACAAATTTCTTCTTGGAGGCATGATGTGGAACAATATCAACAGTCAACACTAAAACATCAGTAAGGATACAATGATCATCAATTCAATCAAGAGATATAGGAAATCAATTCCATCAAACATAATTTAACCATTTAGGATTTTAGGATACTCATGTTAAGTTTAGAGAAAATACCATGTCAAATTTTTCCTCAAAGATGCTTTTTTAAAACACCAATGGTGGCATAAGGATAATTATGAAGAGACTTGACCAATCACTCATCCATATCTACCTATTAAATCTCTAAAATTCTAACTCTTGTATTCCATGATAGCCAAAATACATACCAACATCATAGAAAGATACTCAAACCCACATTGATAACATTTTTTTTCATGAACTGGTCTGGATAACCTAGTACGCTGATACTTGAGCTATCCTTGATATATTCTGAAGGGAGATCTCAATCCCCACATGTTTTTGAATAGAACATAGAATCATATCAATAATAAAGGCAATTGTTTGTCTACAAGCACACAAAATATCAGAAGATAAATAAATGCATGGAGAGTATTCTGAACACTACTCAAGGTGGATATACCATATGTAGATACGTAAAAATAACTAGGTAATACATAAACCAATGGAAAATAAAAAATCTATCAAAACAAATTCTTAGAAAATGCATGTAACAGGTGGATCACATTCCCATAAGTCACCTCTATCACACCAGGTCCCATGAATCAACCACACCTGCCACCTCTAAGTGTAACTTTTCCTTTACATGGACCTGATATATAAAAATATAAAAATCCAGGAAGAAAAAGGTAGGGTTTGATCTAAAAATCTCAATAGGGACTCACTATGTTTCCCATAATTAATACCATAAAATAATCCATTTATTATTTTAATTATAATAAAACTAGGAATGGAATGTCATTTATACGGTTTAATACAAAACATTATTTTAAAACAAAAGATTGATAATATTTTAACGTTGTATTAAATGAAAATTTTATATAATACAATTATATAAAACAAATATCATGAATAAAATAGTTCGTTAAACAATGGAATTCACAATCAAGTCAAACAAAATAAAGAACCATTATCATAATCCTCGAGGTATGTTAGTCTCAGGATATAGGTTCCTCACACATCTCAATAATCATCTTGGATCAATTATGTGTTAAAACATCCATAAGGTATATTACACCATATTAATAAATTTATACCCTATTAGGGGGCCCTTATATAAAATCATACCAACATTGGTTTAGTTATTGTTTTTATCATCAATCTGTTGCTAGGTAGTCAGGGTCCTAGCATACTTGTCCTAATCTACTACTAACTAATCAGACTCACATATGCTTAAATAATACATTCAATCATGAATTAATTATTTTAATAACACTTAATTTTAAATCAATTCATCGTTTATAATTAAATTTACCAATTTCATGTTTAACATGCCTTTTCAATTTCAAAACCAAATCATAGGTTTTCATCAAATGTGTGCCATAACAAATCTCATTTCCTTTTGAGACAATTTTCACAAGAATATACATTAAATCACTTCATTAAATAAACTCTAAATTGATGCCTTCAGTTTTCCCAAAATCCACCCAAAAATTTCAATTCAACTGAAATAGGGGGGGTTCAAAAAATTTATTCCCTTTTAAAATCATACATTAAATAATTTTAAATTTGGGATTTAAAATCAATTAAAATATCATATAAAATTAATTAAGAAATTAGGGTTTCAATTTTAGGGTAAAACCTTGCAGAACCACCCACAATTAATCATGTGATCAAAACAGCATATGAAATGGGAAACACCAATGAATAATGAGGGTGATATAGATCAAGGAATCAACCCTATAATCTAGATCCTTATAATCAATGACTAGATCCATCAATAATATGACGATATATCACAATATAATAAGGATAGATATGATGATTGGTAGAAAACAAATGATTGGATATCCACTAACCATAAAGATATCGAATGAGAACACTGATTCTTTTATTCCCAAATGATAAGAGGTTAGAAAATTCAATTTCACCACTTGAGTGCCTCTAAATACCAAGGCATTGTATTAGTGTTGAATGGGGGAGATAAGGGATAAAACTGAGGGTTTTGGTATTTTTTATAAAAAATTAGAGGATTGAAAACCCACCTAAATAGGTTCCTGGCTGGTCTACATGGTTAGTAGTAACCATGTACCCTAACCATGTTCCATTACTGGGATTTTGGATGTGGTTAATGCTTTGACCACACAGTTAGTTTAAACCTACGACAACCATGAAAACTAACACTATACAAGTGTGTATGGTTTTGAGGGTTGGAAAAAAAGTTAGAAAAAACTATTTTCCTTATTCTAATGTCTCAACATAGGGCACTCAATTTTTTTTCAAACAACATGGTTTTCCCAAACTGGGTGTCAACCGTGAATACACCCCAAAAGGTTTAAATTTTTTCAAACTTCCCCCAAAACAACCCAAGACAAACCCCAAACAACATAAGATCAAAAAAAGGGTATAGAAGTACCATAAATATGGTAATTAAATTCAACATTAATACTAAAAACATTAATTATATCATTTTATAAAAACATTTATATGGAAGAGAATGGTTCCCGATTGAAAATTAAAACATTGTTGTTTTTCCATAAAAATATTATTTACGTCCGTTAAGTACATAGATTGAGGGAAAAAAGGGAAAATGTTTTCTCATGTAATGAATAGAATATAAGAAAAATCAATATATATATTAGATAAGTATTATATAATTTTGTGAATAGAAATTCAAGCATAAGCCATTCTGATTAAAAAAAGGACTGTAAAAAACACCTTACGACTTAGGTATCTTTTGACTCATATTACTCATGAAAGAATAAGATAAAATGTAACTTTAAATAACATTAACCTAGTAATATTAGCGATAAAAAATTTCAAAGTGGAATTATATATTCCTCATAAAATAAGATAGGTGTATAACATAACATATGTCCCAAAGAGGAAAATTTGAGATGAAGAACCCTTGCCTCTTTAGTATTCTCTAAAACAAAACCTAATGAAAGAGATAAAATCTTATATATTTTTAAATATAAATATTTTTCATTAAAAACATTGTAAAATAAATTCCTAGATAGTATATAAATGACACAATAGAAATAATTTTTGAATATAGCATATGTATCATATAAATAATAGTGAGACGAGAAACCCTTACCTTGAGTTCCACTTGATTCAAAAGTACTCTAACCTACTATATAATAAATTTAAATTGATTATATTTCTATACAAAAAATAATTTACATACTTATAATATCCTAAATTATACACTTATATTATTTCAATATCCATTTATTAGTAATTATTTATTAAAATCGTCATTTCTAGGTGTTAATCATTTAAATTTTCATGGGAGTTTTGGTATGTTAGTTTTGATCCTTGTAATTTTATCGTGGTTAAATCATATAAATAATGTAAATAATCATATAAGTATAATATATATTCATTATATATATAGAGTAATACATAATGTATAGAGATATAAAAATGAATTAAAATGTTCATGGGGACGGTAAGTCGTACGTATGCATGAAGACTGTTTTCACTTTTTGATAGATGAAACAAAAAAGGTAAATATTAAATCACCTTTACAAAATAATTATTATATAATATTTATCATATATATTCATTAAATATATCCTTATTACCATCCACGTAAAGTGGAAAATAAAAAATGAATCATATCGCTTTATAGAGGTGGTAGTCAACATGTACGCACGAGAAACATTATCATTTTTTCTAGAAGATTGGAAGGTAAGAAGGAAGATTTGATATTATAATTAAATAAGTATAATTGTTTCTTATTTTTATTGATTTTCGATAACCTCCCTTTCAAGGGATGAGGAGGAACCCTAACAAGGCCTATAGTCTTAGAGATTACTTTTCCCGTAGTCTTGGAGACATTACCAGACCCATAGGTCTTAAGGAAATCATACCAAATATTACTACTTGTAACCGCCCCTCCCCAACATCTACATTGTGATCAACTCCCCACCTTTGCATGGATGTTCAGATAACTATCATGTGTAGAGATTCATGGGCCCGATACTGATGTTAATGTCATATACTCTCATTATTCTAAATCTTTTAGCCTTGCTCCGGTTAATGTGCCATGTTATTTAATCATTCTCTCGATCTGGTACCTTGTAGAATTTGTCTGTGCATCTACATATCACGTGGCCCTGAAGGCCTTGAGGTGGCCTGAAAGCCTTATAGACCCGATGACCTTAAGGATTCCAAGCCCAAACTGGTGGCCCAAGGTGAATAGTTCTGTCTTCTACAGTACCGAAAAATTCATTGTACAGTAATTTCTAGAGTACCTACTATAGTGCCTGCATAGTACTGGTACAATCCCTACTACGGTATTTCTATAGTACATGCTAAAATACCCTGTAATTTTGCCTCTTCCTGGTTTCGAACCAAGGTCTTGTGGATGCACGTAGAGGGACCTCACCAACTGGGATGAGGCTCATGTGAAAATAAGTAAAATTATTTCATAAATATCATATATATTCTTTAAATCTGAAATTATATCCAACTTTGAGAGATGGTTATAGAAAACGAATTACATCGGTTAACGAGGTGGTTTTCTATCATGCATAGGATAGACGATTTCATTTCCCATTAAATTGGTGGGGAGATTGGCATAGGTTACTAAATTAAAATAATAACATCAAATTATATGTAATTTAATGAAGTAAATATTTTATCATAGTTGGATAATATTTTAAGGAGGTGGAATAATAAATAAGACAAAAAACACTTGGTTAAGAATGATACCTCTTCTTCAGAAAACCTCTTCATGTTTCCAAAAAAGACATACTATGAGGGTTTTATAATCAAAAAACGAAATCTAGGATGTGTTAAGGGAAGTATTGAATAGATTATAGTAGTTATTGGATAGAACAAAGGGATTTTTAAGTGTTACAAAAATATATGATGAGGATCTTTTTTATAAGTGAGGAGAGGGGTGCCTTTTTAATTTTTTAAAATATTAAAATATAAAAAGGTTATTATATAGTAAAATTATTCCAAATAGATAGAGATTCAAATACAATATAATATTTTTGTATAAATAAAATCAAGTTATAATATTTTAATTTGTTAAAGTGGTGTTGTAAACCTTATATTTTCCTTAATCCTCTTAGTTAATTCATTCTGACTTTAACTGCAGTAACAACTATTTCAATCTCAAAGGGTTGAAAATATTAAAATAAATGAATAATAAGACTCATAAATGGACCATAGTTTATATATTAAACTATATTACATTCAATTGTATGAATAAAATATTTTTATAAATTTTAAATCATTTAATAAAATATTATTTATAATAAAACATTAATGTCTATTTTGAAACTTTTTATTTAATCTGAATTTAAATACACAAACAAAATGATTAAATTAGAATATAATCTTTACAAATATCCATAATATGTAATATGTATTTAAATAATTATTATATCACTATAAATCACTAAAATTATAACACCTTTAATGTTTTTAAAATCATTTATTTTGTTTTTAAATTTATTGAAGAAATATTGTGTCGGTGTTGCATAAACATTTAAGGTAATTATATAATTAATAAAAATAATAAATGAATTAACATCATGAAAATGATTCAATTAAACATAGAATAACCATTATTATTCGTTCACAACTAGTTATTTCCCTTATGTGAACACATATGATATTTCTAAAAGTAAGAGTGTGACATTTTGTATTTTTAATTACTAAAAATATTATATTGGCCACTTTAAGGAAAAGTATCCCATAAAAAATAAATATCAAGTATTAGGTTAATTGGTTTTGAATCCATTAATACAGTAAGATATAAGTTGAAATTTTGTGTCCTTATAACTTAGTTTTAACTTAAGTTAACGTGATTTACCCTTTTATTGTGGTGATTTTTTTTTTCTATTTTTTACTATTCATTGGGAAAAAAACTAAGTTAAAGATATTAAATAATTTTAAATATTATAATTATAAATATGGAATCCATTTTACCAAATTGAATATATATTATTTGAATAAATTCATTTTAAAGGTATCCCAAAAAATAGGACGAAAAAAGATTTTCTAAAATAAAATACCTTTTTAAGTGTAAATTTATTTTTATACCAAGATAATCAATAATATTGATATGTAATTAAAAATATTATTTATAAATAAAGGATATTTATATTAATTTAGGATCAAATTTAAAATATTATGGGGCGTTTTCAATGAAAATAAATGTGAATCTTACAAAAATCGGTATTTTTCGCTATTCTTAGTAAAATAAATATTTTTGGAAAAATAAGAAAATTGAACCCTAAGTTAGTTATGATATGATGGTTTAAAAACTGGTGTTAATTTTTTAAAATAAATTTTCTAAATTTGGAATAAATTAGATATATTATTTTTTATCAAAAAGAAATAAAACCATTTTTGACGAAAATGTATTTTTGAAGCTTAAAATGAATTCACTGAAAATTGAGTACTTATTTACCAATGAGTTTACCATATATATAATATTTATACCTATTTTACAAATGAAATTATTTCTATTCATTCTTAAACTTTTAATGGCTAGGTTATATTGGTCACGTTTATATAATAATATTTTAATAGTATATCACATTTTGTTTAAACTCAGTGTTGTATAAAATAAAAACTATCAAGGAAATTAAATTTATTTAAAAATAAATATATTTTATAATCTCATGGTGTTACACTAACTATGTTACCCTATTTACCTTAAAATTATTGTCAATAAATATGAAATCCCTATTTCATAGATGTTCATAAAGAGTTCCCTTTAGAAAAGAATTTATGTTATTCAGGATACTAAGCGGCTTGGTGTGATTTCCATAAATTATAATCATATATTTATAGGAATATGTACACTATAAGATGTATAATATACATAATATTTATAACTTTATAACCCCTTTTCCGCCAGAAATCAACTAATCACTAGATATTCTACAATGAAAAACTACTATGGAGAATCTCATATTTTCTTGGTTCTCTAAAAAATATAGGCCAGGTTCATAGATAAATAATATGTAATTAAAATAAAATATGATTACATAACATGTCTCTCATCCATGTAGTTAACCTCATCATATGTGATTCAACTAAAAATATCCATGTATTTTATTGGTATAATTCAATCAAGGGTTGTCTGACTTTGCTCTTCATATAAAGAAATATCATTTTGGTTGTACTCAAAGCAATGAAATGATAATCAACATTCCCCAAAAAACCTATATGATCTAATTATATTTTTAATTGTATAATATTGGTATTAAATTAATATGTTTATCTTAATATATATCTCACAAACCTAATTTAATAAGGATTGATAATAAGTATACACCCTAAAGTTTATCGATGATTGTATGGAATTACATGTGTTATAATTGGCGGGTCGAACAAAGAAATAAGTATTAACTAATTTCCTCATAAATACAATCATTGTATCTCATATAAACAAATTTTTAATAATTATAATATTATTTTCATTTTAATCTTGTCATATCACCACAACACATAATAATTAATGACAATAAATGATTATGGATAAATTCCTTCCAAGTATTTTTGTTATTTTCATGGAAAAAAACTTTTATGGTTTTACTAAAACCCTCCCAATAGAACACTTAAACATTAAAATTCAAATAATTTCTCTATTATTCATGCATTCATTATTCCTCAACTTGGATCGAACCCTTAAGTAAGGGGGAGGGGAGTTAGAAACATTTTGGTCGAGTTCATGTAATAGGGTTCAAAGATCAAAATTAAAACAAACTATAATATTTGATATAGATTCTTCAGCCTAATCTAGATGATAATATTCTTATTCCCTTATAGATTATTTCAAATAGATAAGACTCTTTCATCCCACCATCAAATAAGAAACTTGTGATTTGGAATTTCTTCCGTGATATAGAGTGAATCCTTCCCAATTCATAATTACATTTTTTAATATATAATTATAAAGATAATGATATACTATATTAATATTTCTACATAGAACAAAACGATTCTATGGAATAATCTCGTTGAAATCTTTACCCTGAGCATTTAAATCATTGATGGATCCTTGGTCCGCTGGCTCTAGTGATGACTTATCTAGACTTTTAGTGCCTTGGGAATCACCTATATCCATCCCTTCACCCACACCTTATTTAATATTTCCTGTCATATTATGGAACATTATCATAGCCATAAAATTATCCCAAAAGACTACATTATACTTGTAGTTATCCAAGGATACCCTCTATTGAGCTATAGATGGAGTCCCTTCCTTATGAGGTCCACCAGACCTATGTGTTGAAGGTAGACCATGGATAACACAGTTCCAAATTAATAAGTTTGATCCCAAAAATCCCAGAGTAAAACTTTAGAGGTATAAAATAGATATATCTAAGGGCCATGTCATATTTCTATTTCCACCTCCCTTGTAAAATAGGGGATTAAAACTAGAGTGTAATGAATTATCTATCTATTTAAAAAATGTGTATTATCTAATGGGGGAGAAAAATACATTTTATCTAGAGCCATAGAAACACATTTCTAGGTAAATGACTTTGAAAGGGTTAGAGTATTATTCAACTTCCAACCTATATTGTAGGATGATCCCATATATGTAGTGTAACTATTGGAATCAGAATAGTGACCTTGTGAGTGATAGAGAACACATAGGTTAAACTAATATTCATGGTAAATCCTTGCTATAAACTCGTATTTCTAATATAGATTAAAATATTATTAGGTAAAGGGGATGAATTATCGATGTAAATTTAGATTCAGTCAAATATGTGATTATCCAATAGAATACTCACAACATACATATATATGAAATAATTGATTTGGTAGATAATACCTACTAGGATGGAATAATTTCAAAATAGGATGGGAAACCCAATAAGCTGGATACTTGATATCTACTAACTACTTTAAAAAAATTTTATAAGGATGATATACAATGAAAGAGATAAAATCATTGATTATCATATAGATGAACCTCAATTGGCCAAGCAATAGAAAATTCATCGTCTGATTGAAGGAGTATACTGAAGTTCCTAAGGTCAAATGTCTCAACCATTATGGTAAAACACAATATATGGGATGATTTGATGAAATTATCAATAAAATATAATGATATAAGATCCCTAGATAATTTTTCGATGAGGTAATAATAGTGAAAATTTTATACTTCCTAAAATTCCATGGAAGATAGAATGTTGGAGCTCCAAGGAAAACCAACAAGGCCTTTGGTGAAAGATGGATCAGAGGAAGAATTGGAGTATTCCAAGGGGAGGGTCTCTCCAAGTTGAACCCTTACTAATGAAGTTTTAGCACTGCCAATTCCATCTCTACCACACTCTATGAAACCCTAGAACCACTACTTAGATGCCCTAGAAGCACCATCCTCATTTGAGTAGGGCAAAATTAAATCTATAAATTGAGAAGATATTATAATTATATTATTCATATAAATTGAATTTCATCACACATAAATGAATGATAAATTGAGGTTTCTTTTATTATAATAACATTATATTATGTAAAACCATTACCCCAATCTCTTAAATATGATATACCAAGTGACTCTACATTACCCTCATATTGTGATAATAATTTCATCAATAGATATGATATATTTTCATTTTCCCCCTAACTAATCTTTACATCACCCCACATAATGTTCTATCTGGTAATATGGTATTTTTGAATTATTTGATTGTCATTTGGTGATAATGGGGTTTATTTTATTGAGAAACTTCTCCATTATTGTCACAGTAAATCCAAATTACTCCGTCAATGTTAGGAACCACCTTTAGTTTAATGGTGTACTTTAGGATTCAAACTAATTCATTTATAGCATCTAATGAAATGATGTGCTCAACCTTTATTGTCGAGTTCTCTATAGTGGATTTTTTATATCCCTTCCAACTAAGAGATCAAATATTTAGGGAAAAGAATAATCTAGATTGAGATTTTATAATATATATGTCAGATTGGAAACTCAAATCTATATAAACCTTAACATCGATCTCTTCCTCTCATCCAAAGACCAAGAATATATCCTTAATTATCATCAAGAACATAATTATGTTCATCACATTATTTGAATGATTATCACTATTAATAGATTGGTTTCTTAAAGTAAATTTGTGATCATAGGAAACATAAGGTTAGTACCCAACATGCAATACATAATAGATTATATGGTAGGAACATAGGTAATTTTTTCCATCCTTTCTAACTCTATAGAATAATCCTAAATCCTTCTAAGATTCATTCTATGTAACACTAGTAAATACCTCTTTAGGCCATTTTAGGGTCTTCGGCCTACCTGATGTGTAGGAGAAAACCATACAAATTCTAAAAATAACATTCTCTAGATGAGGATTCAGAGAAAGGAGTATTCACTAGAGAGGTTGATATTGGGATTTCTTGACAATCACCATATTGTGATATGATTTTCATTAGAGGAAGACCTCATTAGTGCCTGGTCAAGGGGCCCCCAATGCAACAACAGTATTCAATTTTTTCTATTTTGATGGTCATTCATGTTCTACATGAAATCTTACTTTCCTTCCACTGCATTTTGTGTTCGCTTCCATAATATTCTGTTACCATTCCATAACCCCTCTTTTATTAGAATTCTCAGAAATATTATCGGTAGTTATTTAAGTTTAGATATCCACACAAAGTGGGTTTTTCACCCTATGAATCTGTGAGTCTATGATAAGTTGGATTTTTCTAGAGTCCCCTTCAATTTTGTATGGATTACAATTAGAGAGGAGTACAGAAGCAATGAGCATGTGGTTTATGAGAATTAGACGAACATTTTTTCCTTGTAGACGACTGGGGAATTATTCATATTTCTAATGTTAGGGGCCTACATCGATGGTGGGTAGAGGTTTAGAAAATCATTTGGAGGTTGGTTACCAGGGACTCTTGGGTCCTACAAGGATGGTAGACAATAGTTGTTGAATGAAAACTGAGTCTGGTGAGGTGGTTGGATCTGGATAGATTGAAATATGTGGAGAAGATAAAGGATGTGAACCTCTATTGTTGCGGTTGGGTGTGGAGAAAAATATCATCAATTAGGTAGTTGATTGCATTTTTTACATTGATATTGGTTCTGGAATGGGGATGAAATCCATGACGCATCATCCCAATATTAAGGTATTTTATGTGTTTATATGACTGAGGTTGGATCTCCCGAGTCCTTCTAACCCATTGAAAGGTGAGGTGAGGGCTTAGAATGAGCATGCCTGAGGTGAAATTCAGAGGAACGAGAGTAATCAGGTCTTGGACCAGACAACATGTGGTGAAAAAGTGGATTTGATTGGGTCTTTTTCTGAGTAATCATCATCGGGTAGTGTGGATGTGTGTAAGGGGAAGTAGGGGCCCGCTACATATGCGTCTGTTCCAGATAGAGGTGGGATATGTTTTTTCAGGGGGGTAAGATTTTGTCATCAAGAATACTTTTCATTTGAGAAATAGGTTTGAAGGCCTCTCAGAGGTTGATTTTAATTCATACCCCATTATTTCTGGTGAGAAATTTGGTGATAGGTCCTTTAGGAAGGAATCTAATGGGAGTGAACTAGGTAATTCTACGGATAAAGCTTTAATCCCGAGGAGAAACATAAGCTTTAGGAGGAGGAAGGGGAGAAATGATTACTCCTTGTTAACTCCTCCCCTGGGGACTCTATCTTCAAAAAAGTTAATTGTCAACAAAATAACCATTGAGACTTTGAGACACCTAAGGCCAGGGAACCATGATGAACATTCCTTGTATATTCTATTAAGTTTGGATGAGGAAGTGACTGAGCAGGTGTTGGTGCTCAATGAAACCGAAAAGAAGGTATCCAAGATGATGGGTAGGACCCTTAGAGTGTCTCTCAATGAGGATCAATATGCTTGGATTGACAGAGTATCACATTCTAGTAGGGGGATTGAATAAAGGGAATATAATCATGGAGGTGTACATTCATTCAAGGGGACCACTCGCTTCTAAGGTTGAAAGGATGATGATCTAGGAATCAAACACTAATTTTTCAGATTTATCCTGGAAGTTTTTTAGGGAAGTGGAATCAGGTAACCTTAAGTTTCTCTTTTATAACATTTTTTAAATTGGAATTTCCCTAGTTTGTTTAACTGGAATGATGTTTGAGATGTGTCTTGGTTGATTTTAACTCATTGTTTGGTTTATTTGATAAGTATGTCATTTCGACCTCAGCATGTTACTTTGATATACTCTAAATGGGGATCATAGCATTAAGTCTTAAATGGAGCATACCTTTTGATATGGATGATGAGAGGGTGTGTTTTTTCATCAGTTCTATTCCCGAGCATTTTTGCACGGGACTTCTCGCCGAAAGGTCAGGCTTCGATGGACCATGTAATCATGTTGTAATTACTGGGGAGGATATGATCTTGTAGTTTGTTTTGGGTTTTTTTTGTTACCTATGGGTGTTTTTGGACTTTATGGTCTCTCAATTTTCCTCAAAAGTGTTTTGAAAATTAAAAAATAGTTTTCAGTCATCCTTTTGGAAATCTAATATAGCTGTTCCCCTTCAACCCATAAAAGGGGGATTATCAAAAATGAATAAAAAATGAAGTCATTACAAATATTCAAGAAATAAATCCACATTAAATATAAAAAACAACAATATTCCCACTAATCTATTTTTATACATAATAATATTCTATTTTTTTGAAACCAACCTCTTTTATT
Organism: Viscum album; assembly: GCA_963277665.1. Taxonomy (NCBI): domain Eukaryota; kingdom Viridiplantae; phylum Streptophyta; class Magnoliopsida; order Santalales; family Viscaceae; genus Viscum; species Viscum album. The sequence goes on from OY728164.1 coordinate 488,424,084, forward strand.
TCATCATAAAACCATATGTTCTAACATTTAAATACTTAATTCAATTCATAAGTAGTACATTGGAAATATTATGCCTTAGAATCCTCATTTTGTAATCCAAACCCATTGGTATATATCATATAAATGTCCTCCACTAAATTCCCATTAAGTAAAGTGGTTTTCATATCAGTTTGATATATCGCATAATCAATTTATGTTGTTATAGAAAGAAAAATCTGAATAGAATGTATCATTGCAATAGGTGAAAATGTTTCTTCATATTCAATACCATGAAATCATTTGTTACATTTCTTAACTAGGAATGATTTATAGGTATACCATCTACTATCATTAATAGTTTTATTTTATAAAAAACACTTTCATCGTATGGTCCACACCCCTTCAGGTACATCCACCATGTTTTAAACATGGTTAGTGTACTTGGAATTTATATTAGATTCTATTGATTTTAATTATTTCTCATAATAAAAAATATCTACAGCCTCTAGTTTTTTTATTTGTTCATCTCTTATGAACATAACCTCATCAATATCTTCTATGATAAATACATATCTGATCATATCTTGATGAATCCACCCAAGACTTCGAGTTTATTATATATCTCGATGTAGTTATTCTTCCCTAAATCATTATAAAATCAGTCGAATATTTATCATTGGAATATTTCTTATTTTTTGGTCTTGAATTTCTCTAAGTTAAACACTCCTCCCACTTACTCCATGATTGGAAAAATCCATCTTAATGAACATATAAAATAGGTTCAAAACACAATGTGCAATATATGATTATAGAAATATTATCCCTTATTTTTTATTGGATAACTAATAAATAAACATTTTTTATATTTAGATTAAAGATTATATAATTCCAATAATTTTATAAATGCTTTGCATACCCAAATCATAATAATAATCACGATGGGATGTTTCCCATTAAGTATATCATATAGTCTTTTTATGACTACTTTATATATAATTTAGTTTAGAAAAAAAAATTATAATCTCTAGAGAATAACCTTAAGAGGAAATAGAAAGGTCTCACTGAATCATCATTAATTAAAATAGGTCAAATAAAGTATGATTTTTCCTATAAAACTTGCCATTCCATTGCGTTGTACTACCAAGAGTGAGTTTTGAAACAATTACCTAATCCCTAGGATGATCAATGAGTTTATTGATCATGTATTCACCACCCAAGATTGATTGGAGGATCTTTATAAATATACTCAGTATATTATATACATTTTTTTGAAAATATTTTTACTTTTTAAAAGTTGCGTACTTGTGTATAATTATAAAAACATATATATACCAATGAAAATCATAGGTAAAGGTAAAAAATTATCTAAAAAACCAATTTATTTTGTGCTCATAGGTACACATACATTACTATATATGAGATCTAATGGTCTTCTATCCCTTTCAAAATTTCTAATAAAAGTTTATTCAGTCATCTTTTCTAGTAATCTTGATTCAAAATTTTCAAATGCTTCATAATTTAATGATTCTAATAATCCTTTTTTATGGTATATTTGTTTCATGAAAAAAATGGATAATAAGTTAAACCATTATAAAAATAAATCCTCACATGGATCAAAATGAATTATTATTACCCATGGATTGGTGACTAGAATATGGGAATCACTAAAAAAATGTGGGAATTATTTCTATTTAAGGGTAATAAAATAAAGTTATCAAAGTAGAAAAATTCCATAGAAATCTATTAGGCCAAAACTATAATGACCTAAATTATTGGGTCCACCTGGTCAGTGAAAAAATGATCCACCACTACCCTAGGCATGCCTCCAATAGGATAGGGGAAAAAACTACCACCATGTTGGAATATCACACACATGGGAGGTGTAACGACCCAAAGCTTGACGTACATGGAAAATACTTTACTTTTTCAGAATACTTAATACATAACAAAAACAGACACACAAGGATCGTAATAGTTTAGTGTCTTTGGAAACTCGGAATAAAATCTTCTAATTGAGGTGAAAGATCTTCAACATCTCCCAATAAAGATCTTCCCCTTTTTTCTTACCTAAAACCTTTCTTTATATCCTATGGAAAAGAAAACATAAAAGGGGTGAGCTCAAATGACCATTAAGGGTAAACATAGAGAACATAAAACAATCCATAAACATTTGAATTCAAAAACCTGAACATAAAATCTAAACATCAAAATCTTGAGCAAAGACATGAATCCTAGAAGTACGTAAGGAATATATCAGAAAGGAACATCAATCATGATAAAATATCATGGGAATAAAACATGTAATTTTGGAAACCATTAATCACATGTTTTTATTTCCATAGTAGCCAAGGCATTGCTGCCAAGACCATCTTAGTAGACAAAGTCCCTTTCTAAATCGAGATCACTCTTCATTTCAGTCCTGTAACACTTAACCGGATTAACTTACCATTCCATCCATGTCTATCTCATGAGATATAAATCTTTACCCAATTCATTGGAGGGAGATATAGGTCCCACCCATCTCATAATGAAATCATTCTTACTTGGGCCACAAAATAAACATACATCATTCATAATAACCCAACGAATAAAATGGGTTTCATAAACATAATCCCATCATCACATAATCCATATAAAAGAAATGGATATCATTACATAATAACAAAAGTGAAACCATGTAAATCATAGAGACATTATACTTAAAACATACACATATGAAATAATGTCATCTTAGATGGAAAAATGGTTTTGATAAAACACTTGAAATTAATTCTTGAGGAAAGTATCCTTTATTCTTCAAAATCAATTTATTTTCACAAAACGTCATGAAATTTTAAAAGAAAGAGATTTTGTTGATAATATTCATGAAATATTTTGGAGTAATATTCATGAAAATAAGGCTTTATGAAACCGTAAAAATCCTTTCATGTCGTATACGTTAAAAAAACATTCTTCTAGTAATTTTGTCAGAAATGTCAAAAAGTACCTTGTAGGGTAAATAAAAGAAAGATTCCTTCCATACCATGGGGTAAAAGTAAAATTGGGTAAAAAAAGACTTTAAACATACATGGAATCAATTTTATAAAACATGGACATGGACGATTGCAATAACCCCAGTAAATACTTACAAATAAGCAATCTCGGATAAAAATGAGATTTGAAAAATTATCCCTTACCTTAGGTCTGATATGCTTCGTACGTATCCGAACATCCTGTATAATGATTTATATAATGTCATAGACTTATTAAAGAATCATATTCATTGTTATGATATCATATATGTTTCACTTATGACTTTATAGTACCCGTTCTTTTGTAAATTCCATGTTAAAGCAGCGTTTTGGGTAAAATCATTTCATTTATCGTATGTGTTTCGACTTGTCGTTCTTGATATTAATACATATATCCTGATTTACATAATTAAAGAATTTAAAAAATTATTTATGTTTAATATATATTAATCATATACATATATATATTATAGATCGATAAAAGGAATGAAATACACCGTTCATGGAGACGGTAGGCCGTACGTACGCATGAACGCTGTTTTCGTTTCCTTATTGAATTGAATGAAACTAAACAAATGAAATACATATATATATACATAAATCCATTAGAATTATTATTTCATATATTTCATGATTACTTATTATATATACTTTATAGTCATTTATGAATGGTTAATCATTGAGAATGAATCTCATCGCGTCATGGGGACGGTATTCCGTACGTATGCACGAGCGATAATATCGTTCCCATGATTATTGAATAGAATTGTAGTGGATGGAATAATATATCAGAATCAGTATAATGTTATAATAACCATTTATAGTTATTCTTTATACCATTATACCCATCCATGTAAGGTGTTGGTGGAATAACATATTTCACCACGGCGTGGAGACGGTATTCCGTACGTATGCACACGTGGTGATTTCATTTTCCGTAGGATGGATAGATGGTGAAATAGGGTTGTTTCAAACTTATAATAACATATAATTATATGAGTTATACTTATTTTATTACTTCATAATGAAACAACTAAAGAAGAATAAGTGGAAGAAGAAATAAAGTTGAAAGAATCGGTAACGGACATTACCTCTTCTTTGAATTGCCTCTTTAAGACCTCCTCTTATGGAACTAAAATTGGTCTTTGAAGAAGACCAGGACCTCTAGGATGTTTCTAGGGAAGTGTAGAAGAGACATATTTAGGGCTTGGCCGATCTTGAAGGCTCAAATTGGTGTGATGTGGAGAGGGAGGAGGTGCCCTTTTATAAGGGAGGAGAGGGGCACCTTTGGAATAACTAAAACTATTATTTTATTATAAAGTCATATTCGGTTTTTAATAGCTAAAAATTGATATATTTTGATTCTAAGGAGGGTATGGGTCAAAATACTCTCATAAAATATAATTTAGACAAGTTTAGGTCATTATATTAACCTTATCTTTTAGTTTTAACTCTTAGTTAATTAGATTGACATTTACCATGTCACTTTGTATTTTTATATTATATAGTTAATAAACTTACCATATACATCCAAGATACCCCCAAGTGGTCCATTAATCATACACCTATCTTGATATAAGTATCTTGGCAGAACCTTAGATTTTTAGAAATATAATAACAATTAATAATATAATATTTGTTTTAAAAACTATTTTATATCAATTTTGACACTATTTGGTAATTGATTTTTTTAAAAATTATAACAGAATGATTAGTTCTAAAAAAGTTAATTAAATAAATAATAACATGTCATATTAACATATAAAATTATTTTAATTCATAAAAAGTCTCAAATTACATTTATTTGGGTATTTATAACATCAATTATGTCAATATTTCATTAATAAGATAATTACTGCATCATCATTATGTCATAAATAAATTAAATTATTTTAAGTATAAAAATTACAAATAAAATACCATTATGTAGGAAATATTTTTATATTTCTAATTAATATTTATAGTTGAATTTATCTTATGTATAACCCTATATTAAAAATGATTTAGTTATTAAACTTTGATTTTAACTATTTTAACCCTTCTTTAAATAAATTAATAATAAATGTCCTAATCTAATCCAAGAGGGCCTAAATGGTCATATGTTATTCAAAATGTTGTTTTTGGTCGAATTACAATTATCCAATAGAATAATGAGATGTGTTAGGGTAATAATAATATCATTTTTACCCTTAATTACCCTATTTACTCTTAACCGTGGTAAAAAAAGTAAAAAGTTACTATTCACCGAAAATTATTTTCATATCATTGAACCAAATTTTAGTCCTTAATATTAACCTTGTATCTTGTATTTTCAAAATTCCCCTCACAGAAGAAACAGTAAAATTAAGTTTTATGAAAAAATCAGTTTTTTAACTACCACTTAGTGGTTTCACTATTCATCAAAAAATGAAAGTTTCCAGAAAAATACCAAAATTTATTCCCAAGATATATTTGATATTTTGAATTCAAAAATGATTTCTATTTTACCAAATTCAAAACATATCAGTTACATTAATTAATTTAAAAATTAATTCCCATCGTCAAAACAAAGAGCGTGTTTTTAAGAGATAATAACTATCAAAAGATTGACACTTGTTTATGTTTGGTTTAAATGTGAAATTAAATACAATGACCAAAATTGTATTAAATTGTAAAAATATATTCTAAATATACTTTAAAACCACTAAAATTAATAATTTATCACTATTAATTATTTTTATTAAAAAAATGTTTTTAATTAAAATTTAGTAATTTTCACTATTCATCAGAATATGAAAGTTATTCGAAAAGTACCAAAATTTTACCCTAAGCTAATTTCAATATTCCAAATCCATAAATGAAGTCCATTTTGAAAGATAAAATTTATAAAATTTCAAAAAGTGGGCATTACTATTCATAACGGCTAGTTCATAATAATATTATAATAATATCTTGTTTATTGAAACTCGGTATTGCGTACTACACACGCTATCGAGGAAGGTCTTTATTGAGTGTAATGCAAGCCAAGTCAGGGATGCGTGTTGTGAAAGCTCCTTCTGGTGTAGCGTACAACACAAGACATTAATAAAATTAAAAATAATATTTTTCATAAAATCTCAGGGTGTTACATTCTACCCCCCTTAAAATGAATTTCGCCCACAAAATTCATCGGGGTTATAAATGGTTTACTACTCGAATGTTTATTTAATAGAAACCCACATCGTGAAAAGGAATACCAAAACTTGGATTTAAAAACTAATGTATGAAACGTAACAGATACCCAAATTAACGCATCCATGGGTTTCCACATAGGAGAACATAAATGAAAATATGGATATGGAAGAAAAATATAACCATCAAGTTCTGGTGGAGAGTGGTAGAGAACATGGCTATGAAAAATCCAACAATCACAAAGCCATAAATTTTTGATGATCTAGGGTACCATCTGATTCATCAGATATAAGGGCACTAGGACAACATTTTTGGTTTTTAAGATCATTTCCCTAAAGTTGAAGAATTTGAATTAGAATAAATACTTACTTTATTTTGGTACAATCTCATTGTTGTTCGTGCCTTGAAAAATTTCCACTTCATCTCTTAAATAAATGAAGCTGAATTTGTTATTCGTGAAGTGTTAACAGATCATGTGATAGAATTATGGGTCATTCTATCTATTTCAAACAAAAGGTTAGAAAAAGTTATCAAATATACATAAGTCCATCTATGGTGAGGTTAATCGTATATGATTCAAAAAATGATCTTATACTTCATATATCATACATCTTAATAAAATAAAACTAGTTTCTACTAACCAGGGACTTCCTGTAGGCCAGTGGTATGCGATAAAGGTCAATCGCACTTCGGCTGTGGGTTCGATTCCCACAGCCTTGTCCGACGCGATGGGTTGTCGCTCATCCTGCAGGTTGTCCTTTTTCTAAAACTACATTACTATAACATCCCATCAATAATATCAAAAAAACTTTTATCCTTAAACAATACTAACTTATTTCCAACATAATCCATTCCAATCTTTAGGCTTATCCATAATACTGCAGTCCACTCTCATAATATAGTGAAAATGATTATCAGAGATTTCATATAACAAGCATGTTAATACCATCGTTGATCCCCATATATCATAAGATATGTCTTGTTGGTAACATTCCAAACATTTGAATGCATTAATCATGTATTCTCTTGAAAAATGAATACCCATTGAATCTTAGTGAAAACATGAGTGTTGTCAAAAGTTAACTCTTTCTACATACCAAAACCCCAAAATTCTATATACTCAAACCATGATATAACTATTTTCTTATATCAGTCATGAGCTCATGAATACTGTCAAACATTTCATCTTCTCCTTATCCCTTTATTATGCGCATATCATCTTCTTTCCAAAAATATCTCAATCACTTTCCATGGTTACCGACACCATAAAATTATTGAAAACCAAAATAGACCAATACATAAATATTCCAATATTCCATGATACTATATACAACATTATTTCGGAATCCCATTACATAAACACTTAATCATTCCACCACATCGTTTTCATATTCAACATCGCCAATAGTGATTGCATGTGACTTCCCTTTGTCCTTTTCCTTAAGTGTTTTCTCATGTTGATCATCATTAACCCTTGGATTAGGGCATTTATTAGCATAATTCCCCATTTCATTTCACTTGAAGCATTTAAGTGTTGGTGGTGCGTTCTCTGCAGTCTTTTCTTTATTCACACCATTAGAAACCCTTTTTCCATTACTTCAACACTTAGTTGCTTGATGACCTTCTTTTCCACACTTAAAACATTTTCTAGTCCCATTAAGACAATCTCCACCATGCTTCTTTCCACACTTTGAGCATAAGGAAACATTCATCTTCTTTTCACCATTATTCTGAGATTTCTCCTTGAACTACATCATTCGTTTCTTTTAAAAACCATGAGATGGATATGTAACACCAACTTCCATTTCTACCTTAATAGCACGATGCACAATTTCTTCATAGCTACTGAAGTCTCTTATAGATAATTCCCTTCGAAGATTTGGTTTTAAGCCACTGAAGAATCGATCAACTTTACTTTCAGGTTGGATGATAAAGCCAGATTCATACCTTGGAAGCCTTGAAAAATTTGCTTCGTATATACCAACAGATTCATCATCCTTTTGCTTTAGTTCAAGAATATCCTTCTCCCTCTTTGTTCGAAGAATACGAGGGAAGTACATATTGAAAAATAAGTTCTTGAACTCATCCCATTCCATAGACTCAATTTCATCTCTTGGCCTCGTATTCTTGATAAGATTCCACCATTGATCAGATTCACCTTCCAAACGATATACTGCTAAGATGACTTTATCATGTTCAGAACATTGAAGAACTAAAAATATCTTTTTAGTGGTACCGATCCATAGTTCAGCAACAAGTGGATCAGAAGACCCACTGAAAGATGGTGGACGTTGCCTTATGAATGACTCAATAGAATATTGTTCCCTTCTCTGCTCATTTGGAAGTCCAGAATGATTCATAGCTTGTGTAAGTATAGAAATAAGATTTTTCACTCCATCTCCCACATCATTGGTTTGTTCAGGAGTACAATCATTTCATTGTCCATTACATTGATCAACACGGTTCCTTCGGGTTCCATCCATCTTCTAAAACCCAAAAAGAATAGTGTGAGAGGAAAAAATCATAATAAAGGGGGAGTAACTTCAATATCTAACATCTTAGGTTTAATATAATATCGTTACCATAATTCTAGGACTATAACCTATACTTATACTTAAACTTAGGTACATCCCTAGACATACCTTAGAAATATCTCTAGGGATCTCACTAAAGTTCTCGCATCCTAGTTTCCAAAGGTTGACTAAACCTTTCCTCTGATACCAACTGTAACGACCCAAATCTTGACGTACATGGAAAATAAATTACTTTTGTGTAATACTTAATACATAACAAAAACTGACACACAAGGATCGTAATAGTTTAGTGTCTTTGAAACTCGGAATAAAATATTCTAATCATGGTGAAAGATCTTCAACATCTCCCAATAGAGATCTTCCCCTTTTTTTCTTACCTAAAACCTTTCTTTATATCCTTGGGAAAAGAAAACATAAAAGGGGTGAGCTCAAATGCCCAGTAAGGGTAAACATAGAGAACCTAAGACAATCCATAAACATTTGAATTCAAAAACATGAACATAAAATCCTAACATCAAAATCTTGAGCAAAGACATGAATCTTGGAAGTATGTAAGGCATATATCATAAGGGAACATCAATAATGATAAAATAGCATGGGAATAAAACATGTAATTGTGGCAACCATTAATCACATGTTATGATTTCCATAGTAGCCAAGGCATTGCTGCCAAGACCATCTTAGGGGACAAAGTCCCTTTCTGAATTGAGTTCACTCCTCGTTTCAGTCATGTAACACTGAACTGGATTAACTTACCCTTCCAGCCATGTATATATCATGAGATATAAATCCATACTCAATGCATTGTAGGGAGATAGAGGTCCCACCCATCTCATAATGAAATCATTCTTACTTGTTCCACAAAATAAACATACATCATTTATCATATCCCAACGAATAAAATGGGTTTCATAAACATAATCCCATCATCACATAATCCATATAAAAGAAATGGATATCATTTCATAATAAGAAAAGTGAAACCATGTAAATCATAGAGACATTATACTTGAAACATACACATATGAAATAATGTCATCTTAGATGGAAAAATGGTTTTGATAAAACACTTGAAATGAATTCTTGAGGAAAATATCCTTTCTTCTTCAAAATAAATTTCTTTTCACAAAACAACTTGAAATTTTAAATGAAAGAGATTTTTTTGAAAATAGTAATGAAATATTTTGGAGGAAGCTTCATGAAAATAAGGCTTTATAAAACTGTAAAAATCCTTTCATGCCGTATACTTTAAAAAAACATTCTTCTCATACTTTTGTCGGAAAAGTCAAGAAGTACCTTGTAGGGTAAATAAAAGAAAGATTCCTTCTATACCATGGGGTAAAAGTCAAAATGGGTAAAAAGGACTTTAAACATACATGAAAAAACTTTTATAAAACACGGACATGGACGATTGCAATAACCCAGTAAATACTTACAAATAAGCAATCTCGGATAAAAATGAGATTTGAAAAATTATCCCTTACCTTAGGTCTGGTATGCTTCATACGTATCCGAACCTCCTAAATAATGATTTAAATAATTTCATTGACTTATTACAGAATTATATTCATTGTTATGATATCATATATGTTTCACTTATGACTTTATAGTACCCGTTCTTTTGTAAATTCCATGTTAAAGCAGTGTTTTGGGTAAAATCATTTCATTTATCGTATGTGTTTCGACTTGTCGTTCTTGATTTTAATAATTTTATCCTGATTTACATAATTCCAGAATTTAAAACATGATTTATATTTAATATATATTCATCATATACATATATATATTATAGATCGATAAAATGAATGAAATACACCGTTCATGGAGACGGTAGGTCGTATGTACACATGAACGCTGTTTTCGTTTCCTTATTGAATTGAATGAAACTAAATAGATGACATACATATATATATACATAAATCCAGTAGAATTATTATTTCATATATTTCATGATTACTTATTAAATATACTTTATAATCATTTATGAATGGTTAATCATTGAGAATGAATCTCGTCGCGTCGTGGAGACGGTATTCCGTACATACGCACGAGCGATGATATCGTTCCCATGATTATTTAATAGAGTTGTGGTGGATGGTATAATATATCAAAATAATTATGATGTTATAATATCCATATATAGTTATTCTTAACACCATTATACCCATCCATGTAAGTTGTTGGTGGAAAAACAGATTTCACCACGGCGTGGAGACGGTATTTCGTACGTACACATGCGTGGTGATTTCGTTTCCATAGGATGGATAGATGGTGAAATAGGGTTGTTTAATTCTTATAATAACATATCAATATATGATTTATACTGATGTTATTACATTATAATTAAACAACTAAATAAGAATAAGTGGAAGAAGAAATAAAGTTGAAAGAATCGGTAACAGACATTACCTCTTCTTTGAAGCGCCTCTTTGAGACCTCCTCTTAGGGCACTACAATCGGTCTTTAAAGAATACCAGGACCTCTAGGATGTTTCTAAGGAAGTGTAGAAGAGAAATTTGCAGGGTTTGTCCGAGCGTGAAGGCTCAAATTGTTGTGAGGAGGAGAGGGGGTAGGTTCCCTTTTATAAGGGAGGAGAGGGGCACCTTTGGAATAATAAAAAATATTATTTTATTATAAAGTCATATTCGGTTTTTTAATAGCTCCAAATTGATATATTTTGAATCTAAGGTGGGTATGGGTCAAAATCCTCTCATCCAATAGAATTTATACATGTTTAGGTCATTATATTAACCTTATATTTTAGTTTTAACTCTTAGTTAATTAGATTGACATTTACCATGTCACTTTGTATTTTTATATTATATAGTTAATAAACATACCATATACATACAAGCAACCCCAAAGTGGTCCATTAATGATACACCTATCATGATATAAGTATCTTGGCCGAACCTTATATTTTTAGGAATATAATAACAATTAATAATATAATATTTTTTTAAAAACTATTTTATGTCAATTTTGACACTATTTGGTAATTGATTTTTGCGAAAATAATAACAGAATTATTAGTTCTAAAAACGTTAATTAAATCAATACTAACATGTCATATTGACATAGAAAATTATTTTAATTCATAAAAAGTCTCAAATTACATTTATTTGGGTATTTATAACATCAATTATGTCAATATTTCATTAATAAGATAATTACTACATCATCATTGCATCATAAATAAATTAAATTATTTTAAGTCTAAAAATTACAAATAAAATACCATTATGTAGGAAATATTTTTATCTTTCTAATTAATATTTATAGTCGAATTAATCTTAGGTATAACCCTATATTAAAAATGTTTTATTTATTACACTTTGATTTTAACTATTTTAACCCTTCTTTAAATAAATTAATAATAAATGTCCTAATCTAATCCAAGTGAGCCTAAATGGTCATATTTTATTCCTAAGGTTGTTTTTGGTAGAATTACACTTATAAAATAGAATTAGTACATGTGTTATGGTAATAATAATATCATTTTTACCCTTAATTACCCTATTTACTTTTAACCGTGGTAAAAAAAAGTAAAAAGTTACTATTCACTAAAAAATATTTTCATCTCATTGAACCACATTTTAGTCCTTAATATTAACCGTGTCTCTCGGATTTTTGAAATTCCACTCACATAAGTGGTAAAATTAAGTTTTATGAAAAATTCAGTTTTTTAACTACCACTTAGTGGTTTCACTATTCATCAAAAAAATGAATGTTTCCAGAAAAATACCAAAAATTAGGCCTAAGATATATTTGATATTTTTAATTCAAAAATGATGTCTATTTTACCAAATTCAAAACATATCAGTTACATTAATTAATTTAAAAATTAATTCACGTCATCAAAACAAAGAGTGTTTTAAGAGATAATAACTATCAAAATATTGACACTTGTTTATGTCTGGTTTAAATGTGAAATTACATCCAATGACCAACATTGTATTAAATTGTAAAAATATATTCTAAATATAATTTAAAACCACTCAAACTAATAATTTATCCCTATTAATTATTTCGATTAAAAAGAATGTTTTTAATTAAAATTTATTAATTTTCACTATTCATCAGAATATGAAAGTTATCCGAAAAGTACCAAAATTTCACCCTAAGCTAATTTTGATATTCCGAATCTAGAAATGAAGTCCATTTTGAAAGATAAAATTTATAAAATTTCAAAAAGTGGGTATTACAATTCATAACGGCTAGTTCATAATAATATTATAATAATATCTCGTTTATTGAAACTCGGTATTGCATACTACACACGCTATCGAGGAAGGTCTTTATGTAATGTAATGCAAGCCAAGTCAGGGATGTGTGTTGTGAAAGCTCCTTTTGGTGTAGCGTACAACACAAGACATTAATGAAATTAAAAAGAATATTTTTCATAAAATCTAGGGGTGTTACGGGAGGCCTTATCCTAGGGTACTTGTTTTCATGCACACACATACATCTCCATGATGTAAGGTAGACGTTATAAAACTAATGATTCAAAATACAGGCATATATATCTATCCCATAACCAGAGAATAAAAGTACTAGAAAGTGTAAATGGGAAAAATAAAAGCACATAAAAAACATTAAAAGAGTCTAAAATGCTCAAAAAGCGGGGAATACTGTCAAATGAAACCACTGATGCACACCTCAGTCTGTCTAGATCACTAATCTCCTCCTGCTCTAGGTCCTCCTAGGTCTCCATCGAAAGGCCAATCATCTACACAATACATGACTAGTGCAGGCAGAGCCTATGGATGGGTGAGTATAACAATACCTATTAATCACCCCAAAACCCAAAATAAAAGGGTGAAACTAAAACGAAACAGTTTCATCAACCCAAAGGCTGGGGATGAAACCCAAGAGATAGAGAACAAGAAACCCAATCTCTACCACTCCCCATCTATACATGAAAATTCAACTCATCTCCACATGGTGTGATAATAAAGATATGTGAAAGAAATATATGGATTCCCAGAATAACCTAGATATACTTATCTCAGACTCCATGTCTCGTGAGGTCCCAACCTCACTGTTAGATATAAGATTATACTCACAACTCAAAGGTAATGATTTTCTTGGAGAACTCACTCCATGAGTCTTACCATCCCATATAGAACTCATTTGAGATATATCACTCATTAGGAAAAACTCTCTAGGTATAATTCTAGTTCCGTGCACCAGAGATCTTGTCTCCACTATCTTGTACCTCGTGTAAGATCATAAGAACTCATGTGGAGAGGCACACCCCTAGCCACTGCACTCACAGTCGATGGTTCTTTAACACTAAACAAAGCACCACAAGAATCCTTAGAAGAAACAAAGGGGACCCAAACCTCACTATTTATCTACAACTAAAGGAGTACTAACTCTTAGACATCATGAGAAAACATTGAAGAACTCATATGGAGATGGACAAACCTAGCCACATTAAGGGAGAAATTTCTCCTAACAAATTATAACTCGTATCAAGTGGAGGTCCATGCTCCTTTCACTTCTCTACAAATACAAGGGATATCCTACTCCAGTAGAAGACCTACTCTCTGTCAGAGCTCAAATAAGGGACAATAAAAATTCATAAATAGATGAACCACACCAATATAAATGCTATAGGGGACTTGCACCCTAATGTGATGGGGGAGTACCAACCCTAGTAGAACAACTCCATGCATACTTTAGACCCGATCTCTATTGCGATATGGGAGTAACGTGTCTATTGATAGAGGACCCGCACCCTGGGGTAATGGGGGAGTACTGTATCTATATTAATAATGAGTATCAATACCCACACCTTGATGTGATGGGAGATTACCATCTCCATGGATAGAGGACATGTGCACTGGTGTGATAGGGGTATACGATCTCAATCTAAACTCTCCAGTGATCCTTCCTGATCACTTCCAACATAAAGCATAACCTAAGGAGGTGTCACACTCAGAACATGTAACATCATATCTCTACCACCAAAACCATGAACTCCATAACATCTAGAACAAAAAACTACTCAACATATGTTTCTCACAATCCACTATCAGAGTCCTAAATATGGATATGTGTAAGGTAAAATTCTACAAGGGGAGTACACAGAGTGTACCCATAGTACACAGTATGTCTCTAGAAACTAACCCTTGTCCATGTCCCCTATATATAATCAACATTTATTTGGGAATATACATGTCATGTGACCTCATATGATCTCATGGGAGTATCCGTTCTCATAAATGACCAATTATCTATGTCACCCCACATAGCGTGTTCCCTTAGTACACAGTGTATCATGGATACCTGACTACATGGCCATGTCTTCAGCCCGTGATCGTGTTCGGCACCCTGTTCCCATGTATAGAACCCTATTTACAAGTACATGGCCATGTACTTCAGCCGATATACACCCTGAGGGCCCTGTCTATGTACTCACACATATCTATGTCCCTCTACATAGCGTGCATGCCCATGTCCTTGGCCACATAACCAAGGTTCACTACACAGTGTGTGCTCATAGTACATGATGTGTAGTTTCAAAAGTTCATCTTCCTTGAATAGGAAGAACACATAGTGTGTGCTCCATAACTACACACCATGTGGTTGGGAATTCTGAATAGGTATTCCCTACACGCCATCCAAACCCTTGATTTAACCAAATCCACCCCAGATCAACCCTCACAGGGTCCCTCGTTGTTGTCTAAGGGATCTAAAACCTTAAAATAATGTATAAATGGTTATGTGGGTGTCAATATTTCAAATCCATCTACTTGGGGTGAAAGACCAATTCTAATGGTCCAAAATGATGCATGTAACCTATTACACCTTGATCTGCTGATGAAAAACATGAAAAATAGGGTTCGGTGATGCCTCATATCCTCGGTTTAGCCTTGGGTTGTCCATCAAAAAAATAGGGGATCTTTTATCTCTTCTATTTGAGTGAGAACCAAGTGGGGGTTATTCATTAAATTTTATTAAATTAATAAACCTTCATTTAATACCCCCCCAATGCTCACCTCTGACCGAATGTTTGACGCTGATAAAACATTTTATGCACTTAGAGTAAAGACCATATTCTGAACTCAACTATGGTATCATATTTTAAATATGAGACTCAACTCAAGATTTATTCCAATTTTACTAAAAAACTACATATGAATGATAAATTATATTTATTATTTTTAATATCATCATAGTAAGGCTCTTCGGGCACTCGAATCCCATGAAGACTCAATGATAGACATCAAAAATATTCCTAGAAATATTAAAATGTCATACATGGAAAAACTAGAGTTTCAAAACTCTCCCCACATTTAACCTTTTCATCCTAAAAAAGTTAAATCCTTGCCACAAGGTAGAATACTAATTATTCTTATGCTTTCTAGAAACACACACTTAGGGGAACCAAAATACCAAGAAGGGTCCTCTCTAGTTAAAATCCAAACACTACCCGGTATATTAAATGGATATTTCACACCTACTGTCTAACTATAACAAGGTAGACATCATGAAACAATGTTTGAAATGTCTCCTCAGTTGTGATAGGTGGAAAACACCAAGCACCTGATCCAATTACAGACATAGATACTAGTGGTACACCACCGCACTAACTCGATGCAGATACTAATGTAACCTAGTAGTCCTCGTCCACCCATAGAAAAAAAAACCTCAGCATCAATCTATAGTACCATATCTAGGCCCATAATGATGTCTCCCAATATATTTTACTAGTACAATGGTGACCTATAGGGCCTCTAAAATGTGGCCTAAAATGGTATATGTTGATGGTGGAGAGACAAATTCAGCACACCAACATGAATACTCAAATAATGTTCTCATGAACATGAACAATTATCTCTACTTAGCATAACCAAAAACTATAGGGTGTGATAATGAGGGAAAGAAACATCTTCCTCATCACTTAATCTCATAGTGTGACAGGAATCATCTTAAATACAAATAAGGTCATCATACTCCACACCTTTGGAAAACCCAACTAGAACATGTCCAATGGATATCAGTTCATACGAGTCCTCATAAAAAGAATCTCCTAGTTTTTCCTTCCAAACTCACTGAAAAATAAGATGGGTAATCACCATCAACTAAACACATATAATTCCACCCCCAAGTGTCTCACATGCAACTCTGACATTGAGCACCTGAGGGTACAAAAAAATTACACCAGGTCACCCACGTGTCACACTTGATCTTACTGAGCCCTAATTCTATAAATAGAAAACTACCCAATAGCTCCTGAATATAGATAAGAGTCAATTGATATGCTGAAAAATGTATTAGGGCAGTCCCTAAGTTCTAGTCTATAAAGAAGACAACTCTCAATGGGGAGGTAAAACTGGAACATCCTCAAGTAGATATGTTCAACTCCACCCCTATAGTAAGAAACCAAAATCTCATAGCACAACTTCTCTAAGGGTTATAATAGTCTTCTGATAAAAGTTTGATTGTATCTTCCCACATATTATCTCATCCTTCATAGCTTGGGATCACTCCAACACAAACGAGTAACTCCATCCTAAAATTTAAAAACATTTCCATTCCCACTGTCGACAACCATTTAAGCATGGATGGTTGGAAACCAATCCAAACTAAGGAAAAAACAGTAGGCCCTCTCTCTATAGATATGGTAAGGTTACATGCAAGGATCTCCCTCCGCCAAAGTCGGGTCATAAAACACATAGGATTGAATGACCTCCAATCCTCTCTACTAGTTCCTCTAAGCATAATGGTCATGAAAAAATTATCCCCTAGTATCCCTAGGACTTGAAAGAGGGACATGAATAAGTAAAATTGGCTCATGACTATATGCTAACTATAGACAGGGTAGAACAACCAATTCTCATACCTTAAACCATACTTGATCCTCCCAACTAAAATACCCTTATACTTGAAGCACATCCTTTCCTCCCACCTTATATTGAACATCGCTAGGGAATTATCTATCACCTAGACCCCAACTACCCCGAACACACAATTCAATGTAACTCACCTACAACACCTCTAAACTGTCAACTTTTGGTGGTACTGACTCACTTCCACAGTTTTTTATCACATCTCTAGAACACATATTAGTGGGGTAAATGTACCTATTCTTCAAGAGTCCAATTATACATCAAATATAACCATCAAAAGGCTCCACTGACACCCCATGTTACCCTATATAAGACTTGATAAAGAAGTTAATGGAAAAAGGTTATCTCAAACCATATTTATGGGGTATCATGATAGGTTTTGGAACATATTCTAGTACTCTTACACAATCATGAAACCCTACCAAAGCTATTGCAGCTTCTAAATACACACTAATCATAACATGGATGGATAAATCCCTTCCCAAAATAGATTATAAAACTCATTATGAGTGAGATTATTCTCATCATGTGTCTACATCACTAGACCCCACCATCACTCAGCCGAAACCTATAGAAGAATCTCCACTAGTACCACCATATAATATGGAGGTCTCCTCACAAGGTAGAAAACATGAGTGACTTCCTAAAGCTAGTCATAAGCTACCTGGGGGTCTGGAACACCCATATACCTATGAGGTATTTTTGTCTAAAACTCACATAGTGCACTCATCCTTCATTTATCCTCATCCTGAACTACCAACACAACTTTATACTCTATGGGCAGTGGCTCAACTCGAAGACCACTTGGAGGTTTTGCCTCAAGATTACTGCCTTACACTGAAGAATCATCACTAGGAAGATCATCACCAAAATACATCTGTGGAACCCTATCTGTTTTTCATCACATTAGCATCTGGAAATATAATCAAGATGAATCATAGTCAAAGATTATATCTAGGTAAATGACTCAATAAGGACATGAAACCCACAAACTTTCCATATATGATGCATGTTCCAAAATTTTCCTACAACCAATGGCTACATGTTCCAAGTCAATAATAAGGTTATTAGATTCAAAATGAATGGATACATTAGCCTCCACACAAACACTAGAGTCCCTGGTCAAAAACTAAATGTTCAAACACTACAACATTATCTCCATAAAACCCAAACCAAGATCACAACTAGATAACTAACTTTGGTCCTAAGTAAGGACCTCTTATGATACCCATATATAATGACCCAACCCACTAGGGCCTTCCTAGAGGGTCAAAATACAAGCCCCCACTGCCCCAATCCCACGTACACACAATGGTCAGTCTAGATGCTTATGATCCCCTGCTCTAGGTCATCCTAGGACTTCATTAAAAGTATTTTCATCTGCACAAGACACAACATGAGTAGGAAATTTCCATGCGGGGGTGAGTATAACAATACCCAGTAGGTGCCCCAAAACCCCAAAATAAAAGTTAGTAAATAAAAAGTCAATAGTCCACTCAACCCTAATCAATAGGAGGGAACCCACGAGAGAGAGAACAAAAAAAATCTATATCAACTTCTCCCTGAATATACATTAATATTAAGATAATCTCCGCATGTTATTTCATTCATGATTTGTGACATCATCACAAGGAATCCCATAATAACCCAGGTATAATCATCTCAAAAACTAAGTCTCATGAGGTCCTGACCTCAATACCGGCTAAAATATTATACTTGAGGCTCAAAAGATAACATTCATATAGGATAACCCACTCCATGAGTCTTTCCATCCCAGATAGAACTCATATAAGATAAATTACTCCTCCGGAATAACTCTCTAGGTCCAAATCTAGTGCCCAGCACCAGAGGTCCTACCTCCACTTTCTTGCACCCCACACAATTTCATAATAACTCAAGTGGGGAGGCTCTCCCCAGGGCACTCTAATAATATTCGAGGGATCTGTAACTCCAAACCAAGAACCACATTAAATCGTAGGAGTGAAAATTTAGGGAACTGAACCTCACCACTCCGCCACATTTTAGATATCATTAATTCCTAACCATCTCATGGAACCTATAGATAACTCATGTGGAGAGGCATATACCTCACCTATCTAAGGGAGAACTATCTCCTAACCATGTTTTTCATGTATCAAGTTTAGGGGCCCACTTATTTCAACTATTTTTCATAGCTAAGGGAGCACAAACACCCAAAGAGTAACTTCTCCCCACTAGATCTTGAAGATGGGGAAGTACCACTCCATAGATATAGGAACCCTACCCAAGTATAGGGGAGTAACATATCTTCATTTATGAATTATATGGGGTACCTACATCCTAATGTGATAATATAATACTAAGAAGGGTAGAACTAATCCATTAGTATGGAGGAACCTTGAATTCTTGTGACTGGGGAGTTCTATCTCTATCAGAGTAATGTGTATGAAGGAACTGCACCCCGATGGAACATGGGAGTACTATCTCCATGGATAGTGGACCCATTCCCTAGTGGGACAGGGAGCACCATCTCTTCTGAACTCTCTGATGATTCTACTTGATCACAGCCATCATCAATCATCACCTATGTAAGCATCATGATTGGAAAATCTCACATCGTATCTCTATCACCAAAACCATTTCAACCATCATGTGTAATGCCGAAAACTACTTAGTATACACTACTCGCGGGCCTCTATCTGAGTACTAAAGATGTATATGTATGAGGGATAAGTATCCATGGAGATTACATGGTTTGTAACCAATGTATGTGGCATGTCTCTAGAAATCGAACCCTGGCCATGTCCCTTATCAGTACTCATAATGCATTTGTGAATATTCATGCATGTATCTTATATCATATGATGTGTGACCCTATGTGATCTCATGGGTGTTTCCTTTCCCATACATGGACGACTGGCCATGTCACCCCACATGGCTTTTACCCTTAGTACATGGAGTTTAATGGCTATCTAGATACTGGTATATGTACTCATCTTTTCCATATGTTCGACACCCTATTCCCATGTATATAACCTTGTGTCTATGTACTTGTCCATGTACTTCATCCCATTTACACCCCGAGGGCCCCTGGCCGTGTACTTTCAGACAACCATGTCCCCTTACATGGCATGATAGACCACATCTTCAACCACATATCCTAGGATCGCTACACAATGTGTACATTCAATACATGTCATGTAGTTCCAAAATTTCATCTTCCCCGAATGGGAATAACACATGGTCTGTGCTCCAGCACTACACATCGTGTGATCGGGAATTCCAAATGGGAATTCCCAACGATCCACCTGAAACCCTTTATTTCTCAAGATCCAACCCAATGCGGTCCCAATTAGTTATAAAGGAGATATATATCTTCAAAAAACACAAAAACGAGGATAGGGATGTAAATGTAATAAATCCACTTAACTTGTGAAGAAATAATGAAACATCATGTCCAAAACAATGCACGGAACCTGCTGCACCTTGATCTGGTGACAATTAGATTCAAAAAAGGGTTTTCTGGTGCCTCCTATCTTTAGATAAGCCTTAGTTAATCCATCTTATAGGGGGTATCCTACCTATACTATCCATACATGAGAACTAGGGGGTCATTAATTTTACTTTATGATATTAATAAACCTTCATTTAACACCCCACCAATGGTCGCCTTCGACTAGACGTCCAATGCTGATAAACTTTATGTCACACCTAGGTTTAATCCCATGTTATGAACTCAACCACAGACTTATATTTCTGATCTAGGACACCGATTATAATTTCTTACACATTTATTGAAAAATTGTGCATACATGGTAAATAATATTTAATTTTTTTAATATCGTCGCACTAAGGTTGTCTGGGCCATGGAATCCCATGTCGAATTAGCGATCGACTTCAAAAATTTTCTTAAATATATTACAAAGTATTACACTAAAGAACCATATTAATTACTCATCAAGATAAAATTACAACAAAACAGTTAGGAAACTATAAAACAGAAATCCCAAAGATGACATCATAATGATATCTCCTCATAACAGGTGGATCACATACTCTTCTTGTCATTTACAACTCCCAAGGTACTTCCATCAAGAGCATCCATCACCACAAATTGGAATTTTCAATTTTATTGGACTTGTAAAAATAAAATCTACAAATAGACAATGGAAAAAATAGAATATGAGCAAAACTATCCCAATAGGATTCCACTAAGCATTCCATATGTTATCCATATCAAATAAAATAGAGTATTATTAATTCAAATAAAACATGGAATAATATTCATCTCATAGTTCATAATAAACAATGCTCTTCAATACATTAAAATAGATAATATCGTGTATGTATAACAATAATGAATGAATAATAATTTTGTCAGAAATGCATGAATAAATCATTTCACAAACATTAGCATGTATAAATACTTTTCAATAATAGAAGTATGATTACAATCCTTAGGTTTAGTTAGTTTAAGTCCTAATGATCCTCACACACCTTGTGGATATAATACCCTAGGTGTGTACACATCCTTATATTTTACGCCTTGGGGGAATACGAGTACACCCCAATGATTGAACTATGTAACCTCACTAAGGTTTAGTATTTTTTTCATCATCAATTCATTTCTAGGTAGATAAAATAAATTCCTTATGTGATTATCATAGAATGACTACCTAACTATATAGGATCCCATGTTCTTTAAGTAAATCAATAAAGGAAAAAATCGTTCAACATAAATTAGTTTCATCAAATAACATTCTAGAACCCCAAAACATGTTCTCAAACATGCCACTTCATTTAAAAAACAAAATAAAATGGTTTGTATCAACACTTGTTCCTTTAAAAAAATCATTTTATTTTAAATCCATAAAATATTTAGTGGCTTCATTTCTCAAGAATCATCATCAAAGTCATTCTTCAATCATTCATCCCAATTTCAAATCATTTTATAGAAATAAATAATCTAATTAAAAATATATATCCAAAGAGGTTAAACACACACCATGCCACTTTAGAAAATTTATCAAGAATCTTAATTCATAATTTGAAAATAAATTTATTAATCTATTTCAAAGTTAACAAATAGAAATGACTTCAATTAATAGGAATTGTATTATGAAACCACCTACCTCAAGAACGATATCCCCAAACACCCAAAAAGAGATCCACAAACCACAAAAGGCGGATCCTATAGTAGAAAGATATGTTCCACAAAAACAATTGCATGATGATCAAAGAAAAGAAACCTCTAATTCCTTTACACTAATCTCCCATCAAAGAAAAATAAAGGATTATCAAAGATCAACTAGTAGAGATGTTCGAATTCCTAAAACCCTTCTAGAACACACACTCAATCTAAACATTAATCCAAGAGTATACAGATCAATTTAATATAGGAAAAAAAATTAGTATATGTATTAAAATCTTATATTAAGATCACACTCTGCTAGAGTAACATTCCAGGAAGATCAAACATTATTCGAGCATTTCAAAATTTGAAAAACCCTTCACCACCCCCTCGGCCTCACCGTAGTGCAAAGATCCAAAATGTTTTGGCCTATCCAAAAAATACACAATCATTGTGGTGAATCCTTATTGGTTATGGTGTATAGGGAGATCACAAGTGAGCCACACCATTGACCATGTCTGGTGCTTGTCATTTTGGCATAGCCCATTTCACAAAGGTGACACCCAAGTGAAAAATAGTTAGACCAGGTCATGGTATAACTTTTTTCACAAATAAAATGTTTAATTACAACTTTAAAGACACTATAAACCATAACAACACTGTAAACTGACATATGGCTCAAAATAAAATATACATATAACCAAAATGATGTCACAATTCTGCCCACCATGAATCATCATTCCCTATAAATCCTCATTAAGAAGATTGGAACATAAAGAGATGAGGTTACTTAATTATCATCATCTTCTCACACTCCCAAATATCATGAGCCTTTGAACTGTACAACCATAGAACATGAACCAAAGGTATAGACTTCCCATGAAGAACCTTAATTTTAGAGTCAAAAATCTAAACTTACATCTTAGTTATGGTCATATCAATTTCCACAACAAGGTCCTCCCAATTCAGAACATGTGATGGGTATAAAATATATTTATTAAGATGATACATGTGAAACATGTTATGTATCAAATTCAATTGAGGTAGTAAGGACAAATGGTACACCACCTTCCCAATCTACTCAGTGATCTCAAAAGGTCCCACATATCTTGGTGATAACTTCCCTTATTTTCCAAGCCTTTGATGACCCATTCATGGGGTTCTTTTCAATAATATGAGGTCACTAACTAAGAACACAAAAGGATTTTAATGATGATCCACCTAGTATTTCTACTAGATTTGTTTCATTAACAACCTTTGATGAATCATATAGATCTTCAACATTATCTATTAGACCAAACTAGGCCCCCTAGAAAAACGTCACTAATCTCTAACCAATAAAGTGAATATTTATAAGGGCAAACATAATTGGCCTCAAAGGGTTCCATTTTATTGGATAAATAGTATTTTTTTTATAAGAAAACCATACCATTCCCAAATGGTAATCCCATTCTCCCCCAAATCTAAGGATGAAAGTTTGTAGCATGTATTTAATAAAATTTATAACATTTTCTATCTCAACATGTGTCTTTGGATGGTACATTATGCTCAAATTGACCCAGCATCCCATCACCTCCTGGAGTCCTCTTTAAAAATTGATTTGAATTAGGGATCCCTATTAGAAACAATGGTATATAGAACTCCATGAAATAGAATAATCTCTTACACATGCGTATTTTTAAATTCCTAGTCTTTGTTTGTGTCATGAATGGGAATAAATTGAGTTAATTTTGTCAATCGGCCAGTCACTACCAAAATAACATTCTTTCATCAAGGATTACATGAAAAACTAACCATGAAATACCTTTATATATCATCCTAATTAAACATTGTCATGGGAAGGGGTTGAACAAAACATTATAGCTTCTGATTCCCAGCCTTGATTTGTTGATAGGTATAATAACAAGAAAAAAATCAATAATGTCTTGATTCATACCTCACCACCAAAAAATGAGGCCTCATAATATTTCATTAAGAAAAGGATGGCATCCAAGGATATAGAATATTTAATGATAGTCTCCCCACCGTATAAAGAATACGAGATACCTTAAAACAAATCATCAGGTTTCTAATCCTAAAGGATCATCTCTATAATAGAGGAATTAAACTGAACACTCACCATAAAAACATTGGCCTCATCCCCAAGGACTCTTAAATTCATGTGAGTAAGGAGAACCATAATATTTTTATCCTCTTATAAATCCTTCAAAACATGGGTTGGAAATTTAGTACCAAGATCATTATAAATAATTTTCATATTCTTAAGGGTGTAAGAAATGTCCACACAAAAATATTTAGGTAATCTACCCATCACCTCTTGTATAGATTCAAATATAATAATAAAAACTTATAACTCAAGATCTTATTATTGATGTGAATGGTAAAAATATCCCCAAAAAATTTGTGGTACTAACTATTAAATGTTTAAATCCCAAATACTAGTTATAGATCATGATTGGGATAGTTCTTCTCATGAGGTCAAAGTTGAGTTACCATGTGATCACACTACATGAGAACATAACCCAAACCCAGACCTAATGCATCACCAAAGTCCACATAGCCTATACCAGCCTCTAGAAAAGTAAACTCTTGAGATTTAGTGAAATGGTTTTTCAAATCATTGAAATAAATATATCCTTTAAAATATAAATTGAATATAACTCCCTTCTTAGTGATTGAAGTTGATGACGAATCTAACTTGGTGATATATTTCATGAAACATTTATAATATCTAGTTAATTCCTAGAATCTCAAAATAAAAAATGTATTATATAGTTCCTCTCATGGAATAAAATAATTTATCATATTAAGATCATTTTAAATACCATGTTTTTATTCCATTTTCCCTAAGAACATCACCTCTTGAATACAGAATAGTATCTTTGATAACTTATCATGAAGTTGATTATTCTTATATATTTCTAAAACAACTCTCAAATGAATAAAATTAACTTCCTTGATTTTTTTAATGAACTAATATTTCATCCATAAATACCATAATAAAAGAGATATAATACTAGTAGAAAATACTATTTATTAGTTTCATAAATAGATAAGGCACATTGGTTAACCTAAATGGTATAACAAGATACTCATAGTGGATATACCTTTTTTGAATATAGCCTTCAAAATATCAGGCTACTTGACCCTAAGATGGTGGTTTCTAGACCAATGATCAATATTAGAAAACCAAATTTCCTCTATTTTATGATTAAATGAATCTTTGATCTTTGGAAATAGATAATTTTTCTTGACCATAACCCGATTGAGCTTCTAGTATCCAACACACAAGAAAAGGTTTCCCTCTGTCTTTTTGGAGAAAATCACTAGGGAATCTCAAGGAGACACATTGAGATGAATGAATACATTGGACGTAAAGTCATCCAACTATATCTTCAATTCATTCAGTTCTGCTACTGTCATATAGTAGGTGATAATAGGTATAATCAGTGTACCTAGTGCAAAGTTGATAAAGAACTCCAACTACCTCACTGGAGGTAAAACAAAAAAGTTTAATGGGAACACTTATGAGAACATAATAGTTATTCGAGACATTTAAATACTAGATTCTTTTTACTACATCTCAATAGTATGAAATGATATCATTATACCCATCTCTGAAAGATGAGGTCCATCTAAACTATACTTTATGTCCAATTCTCCAGTAAAAACATCGGACTTCACATCCGGGGTAGAAAGGGAACCCACTGACGATAAAATACATTCTAAGAATAATGAGAAACCAACAATTACATCCTAATAATTTCATCCAAGGGATTTATCTCAAGATCTAAAAAAATCCTAAATGATCCTGATCTCTAATAAATAGAATTCCCAAAAGGGGCTTAGTGACCCTGTTCTCTTTTCATCATGAGAGGTGTTGCAATTTCCATCACATGAGGTAGGAGATTCAATGGAAGATTCAAAAAATATATAGTGATGTATGAGTAAAAAGAATGATAGGCACCGGTATCAAATAAATCAATCACTAAATATAAATCAATAGTAATATTATATTACAGGACCCACGTCAATTCCCATTAGGGACTCATCTATTTTTGTAGTGTCTTTATTTATAGTGAACGTGGCTAGAACTTCATTGTTATTAAAGAATTTTTAAACATTATAGATCCTCTCAAAACTGATAAGCCTATACCACTGTAAAGGGTTGAAAAAACATGTAAAAATTTATACATGTTGAATGAACATCCATTTGAACTATAAATATTTGTTTCCACAAAGAAATAATTATTCAAGTTCCCAGATTATCTGTTCTAGAAATAAGTTGGTAGTCCTTTACAAAACATTGGAGATTATTTAAATGGGTTTTAATATCAAGGACCACCACCATTGTTCCCACCTAGAGAATCTTTTTGATTCTGATTCCCTTTAAAGGAACCATTAAAACTTCTATTAAGAGTAAGAGGAACTCTCATCAACCATAAATTATCATCCGTGCCCATTTCTATCATAAGTTCCTTATCCATCACATTAACATAAGTGGTTATATTTATCATAAGTACCCGAGATTAGATATATTATTGAAGACCCATCTAAAACCACTAAACATTAATTTTCCCATTTGACACCACAGCAGGTCAGAACTGAGCAAGTCCATCAAAACGATTAGCATACTAAATCACTAACCAATCATCGTAGGGATGATTGAGAAACCCCATGGAATAATCTAATACCATCAAATAGAGTTAAAATTTTTACTTGAAAGTTTTGATGTCCATATGCTCAAAGACCTCATTATACTTTTCTAAAACCTGTAATGTCCCCAAATTTTGGTGTAATTGTTTTTAAAATTATATGGAATTATTATGAGACCACACACTCTAATGACACGTGATTCGGGGGCCTAGAGAGCCCTAAATGAAATTACAATCATTTTTTAATGTGCTCTTAGTAAACGTGCAAGTGGATTTTTTTAACATTTGAACTGGTGGTTGGATCAAAAATATGAGGACACCGTTGAACTCAAAATTATAGGATTCACCTAGAAAGGACTTAACCTAGGCTAACAAGGGTTATAAAAAGAATTCAATTTTCATACTTTTCAAAAAATAAAAAAAATAACTTAAAATTTTTTTTATTTAATTTTTGTCGCCATTGAGAAGTGGAAAGTGGTGCTACTATTCATTGATGTTGTGATGAATGGATGTATTAAATGAGGATCCTTAATGGATTTTTGTGCAAGTGTAACTGCTATGTTGTTTTATATATGAAACAGTGTAATGACGCAATGTCGCAGCATAATAGAAACATTGCGATGTGATTATTTTTATTAAATGAACGCGTTGGAGAGATGGGAATTAAACCACGGGAAAATCTCTAACAAAACTCCAGTGAGATTTCTCTCCAACGAATAATGACAAATGCCAGCAGAACCTCATCTACTTCGACATACTTCGAAGAATGTATCGGGAAAGCAACAAATGATATCAACCTCTTGAACCCTCGAGGATAGGATGTTATGTCATCAAACATCAAACAAAGAAGGTGTTTGAACTACTTAAATGTTTCCCCATTCTTATTCCAAATGACAAACCTGGATTAACCCACGAATAGGTTAATCTGTGGATCATGCTTTCTTGCATGATGGTGACTTCATTTTTGATTTCTCTATATAAGATTAAATAGTCACTTGTATTGATTAAACTACAATCCTTGTACATCCCTTTGTTTTTAAATATCTTATAGGGGGAGCGGGCCAACATGAACAAGGAATGATTTCCTCCATTTGTACCATCATTTGTGAATGAATTCTTGAAATGGTGGAAATGTTAGTTAGTGGTTGTTGCAGTGAAGGTGGTATCCTCAAAATCCTATTGGCACAGACAGATCGAGAAACGGACCACTGAAGAAACTCCAGTGGCCCATAGAAGAAACAGTCAGTGCCGACTGTGGATTCCAGTGTCCCATGGAAGCGGTGCCCATGGGGGGAGGGAGGTGGTGTTCCCGTTGTGTCACAACAGCTACAGAGTGCTGTAGCTAGTGGTCATGGTGTCGTGGAGGTGCGACAGTGACCTGGGCCACATGGAGGGGGTGGCCCGCATCCGGGCCCCTCAGGTTAGTGATGGAGGCCACATCCACTATGATTGTTGCACCATGATGGTTACGTTCTGACTCATTCAACCCATGTACCTGGACTACAGGTGACATGGAGTGTGTGACTAGTTTCACTAGTCGCGTGTGCTGAGGCCCGGACGCAGCTGTGCCGTGTTCGGATTGGGGAGTCGGCCCACACCGGCTGGCAGGACCTACCCCAGTGGGCTGATCCCATTCTGTCAGGTTGGACCCACCCTATCAACCTAGGCCCATGTACAACCTATTCGGGGTTGGTTCGGGTCGGTCCGATCAGGCAAGACTAGACGCGGACCCAACCTTCCCCTGTTTCACTAAAACACATGTATCTCTCAGATTGGGCATTCGATTGACGTGTCGTCACTGGCGTTGGGACCCTTGCGAATATATGGTCCTTCTAAGACACTCTACTTGAGTTTTGGAGGATTTTGACATATGGTTGGGTTGGATCATACTCAAATCCAATCGGACCCTTTTTACAAAAAAATGTCCATATCATATAGATTGGGGGTCTGTTCCAGGTGTCGTCTGTTGCATTGGGGCCCTTATGATTAGATAGTACATTGGGTTACTCTATTAGTACTTAGTGGTGGTTGAGGTATGCCTAATGGCTTGATGATAATATTCTCCATAAATCAATAGTGCTAGGTGTGGGAATCCAGTGGCTGGCTGTGACATGGAGAATAATTTCGACCCTATGTGGATCAGCAGAATAGAAACCCTGTATGGATCAGCATAATAGAAACCCTGTATTGATTAGCATAATAGAGACCATGTGTAGATCAGAATAATAGAGACCCTGTGTGGATGAGTATAATAGATACCTTTTGTGGATCAACATAATAGTGACTATGTGTGGATCAGTATAATAGAAACCCTATGTGGATCAACATGATAGAGACCCTTCATGGACTAGCAGTAGCATGGCCCATCATGGATCATCCATAGACAAACCCATTATGGATCCATACCAGAGTGACCCTTTGTGGATTTTCATTAGAGAATCTCAATAGAATAAGATGATCTATCTTTATGGCTAATAATATTTACTTATATACTTAAGTTGTACTTGGTGTGAGCTATCTTTTACTTTGTGCTATATATATGA
This sequence comes from Viscum album, assembly GCA_963277665.1. Taxonomy (NCBI): domain Eukaryota; kingdom Viridiplantae; phylum Streptophyta; class Magnoliopsida; order Santalales; family Viscaceae; genus Viscum; species Viscum album. The sequence continues at coordinate 488,453,927 of OY728164.1, forward strand.
GATCTTTCTTGGTGGTATTACATTTTTATTTTTTACTTTGTGAATCTTCCTTTTCATATTTCTTTGAGACTCGAGTTGGTCTTAGGGTCCCTACTGAGTATTTTTATACTCAAACCTGCACGGGCTTCACCGACACCAGTTTGTCTTGTGTAGACGATAGACAGCATTGACTGAGACTTTGGGGAACCAGGGCCAAATGGTGCTCGGAGGTGGATCGATAGATGTGGTGTGTCATAGTGACATACAAAAGTGAGTTATACCTACCCTTTAAGTTGGATCCTAGGGGGACAACCAATGAATCATTTACTTCTTTTTCTGTACATTTCTTTTTGTTGGGCTTGTATTTTGGCACCCTTTGCTTTTAGTTTACACATGTTACTCTCAGTGGTGATATTTTTTGGTGGTTATACTATTTTCATTAAATTTTTATTTTCTTTGTTTAGTATTACATGTCCATGTGTGTATGGGTTTAAAGGAAATTCCTTCCCTTTTTTGTGTATTACTTTCCGGTGTCGGTCACTAGCCCCTAGCCTATGGACGGAAGGCTTGGGGTCATCACGGCATGGGCCCTGGGGTATGAGTCATGAAAATAGTGGTATCAGAGGGCGATCGATTCTACCAGAAGAAATAAGAGTCTTTATTTTTAAAAGGGGGAAATAGTGTTTAAGTGTCTTGTGTCTGGATTTCAGTATGGGGAGTCCAATGTTGTTGTGACGGCTGACATATCCATACACCAAGACCTAGAATTTTGTTTTCCGACTGAGTACATGAAATCACTAGTTTCATCTGTTTTGGAAATTCTTTTCTCTTGATATATTTTGAGTCAGCTCACCAGTAATAACATATTGACTGTCGATCGTCTATTTCTCTATAGGATACCTCTGCGAAGACATCTAGCTAGGATTCTAGTGAAGGATCACGATGATGTCCCAACGAGTGATGAGGCGTCGGTGTAGGGACTTCTTATAGTGATAGAACCTTCAGGTGGAGTACAAGCAACACCACCACCCTTAGAGTAGTACTTTCTTCTAGCCCCACTAGCTGACCGTGCATGCTAACAGAGCACACTGTACATGTTCTAAGGACAGAGGCCTTTCAGGATTCCAGATGATATAGAGCCTCAGGCAGAAAAGTATTTGTTGGGACAGTTACGCGAGTTTTTCACCTGGTAGAGACACCTATAGAATAGATGGTGGCCCAAGACACTAGCCCTTTTCAGGTAGAAATATATAGATGGTGGATCTTGATGCTTTAGACACATGAGGAGGAGACCCTTACCCGGTTGGACTTCAAGAACCTCTTTATGGCGTAGTGTGTACCAGCGACACTACACTAAGTGTGTATTTAGGATCTACTACACTGACTGTAGGGCAGCCTAACTATGGCCCAGTACTCTAGGAGGTTTACTGAACTCTCCCACTAATCCACCTACATGGTATGAGACCCTTTATTCAGGGCCTGAACCTTTAAGGAAGGACTTCGATGGTAGATCAGGGCATCAATGATTTTTCTCAGCATCCCGATGCAGGATAGAGTAGTAGATCAATCTCTATAGGTGGAAAGATTCCAAGCTAAGAAAGCACCGATGGTGAGATCCACAACTAGATGATAAGTGGCCAAGTCATCTATAGTAGGCAGTAGGCAGACGACGCAAGGGACCAAGTGAGCCAGACCTTCCAGAGGATGACCCCAAAACGAAGGGTCAGAGGTGAGGAGCTCGTGATGTAGAAGAGGTCATCTAAGGGCTTGATTTTGTTACTCTTGCAGTGGATAGGGGCACAGGGATCATGACTTTCCGACTCTCCACATAGATTACTAGCAAGCTGTCGACGGACAGCTGAGGTAGAGAAAGAGGTTTGAAGGGGGAGGTCCACAGAGAGCCAGATGTGGTAAAGGATCAGGCCGAGAAGAAAGTGGTGGACGGTGGTTCGAGCTACTACCACCACCACCCACAGGTGGATCACCATGGGCTCAAGGAGCTGACGGACAGGGGAAAGGCCAACTTCAGGTGATGGAGACCTATGACCAGGGCGCTCCAGAGATTATTAGAGATATGATATGTGTCCAATCCACCTCGGCTGTAGTTCTTATAGACATAGGTTCTAGTCACTTTTTCCTTTCCACTAACCTCATTCGAGGATCAAAGATTCTGGTGGAATCATTGGCTCGATCCTTTCGATTAGATACTCCTATGGGATGGGATTCAACGATTACACACTAGTGTCAGCATTGTGAGCTTACTCTAGGAGGAAAGAGCTTCGACAGTGATATCCTAGTATCAGTGTCAAGGCCTTACTACGTCATCTTGGGAATGGACTGGTTATCTACTTTTAATTATCATATTGAATATTTTAGGCACTATGTGCAATGTGTCCATGAGGACGGGACCATGTTTTCTTTTACCATAGATAAGGGAACCTTTGAATCATAGGATGGACTTTCTCGGAGGAGGGTGCAGCTGGTCACTCACCAGTTGTCTAGCCTCACCCTTGGGGTGGTGGAAAAGGGGATTCTTGATTTTTTCTTGTAGTTGTGGATGAGTATGAGGATGTCGGTCTAGAAGATGTCCCAAGACTACCTCATCATAGAGAGGTAGAATTCTACGTTGAATTACACCTAGGGACGACATGGATATCTACACCGGATTATTCGATGGATCCTACAAAGCATTGTGAGTTGAGGGTGAAGCTGGAGGACATATAGAGGAAGGGGTTCATAAGACCCAGTGTTTCTCCAAGGGTAGCCTCAGTGTTGTTTTCCAATAAGGATGACAGGAGCTTGAGACTATGTGTGGACATCCGATGCCTGAATTAGGTGACCGTGAAGAACAATTATCCACTACTGAGGATTGGTGACCTCTTTGATCAGCTAATGGGAGTGAGATGGTTCTCGAAGATTTTAGTTAGATCTGTTTATCATTAGTTTCGTCTATGAGTTGAAGACGTACTGAAGATATCCATTAGATGATAGCACGACCACTGTGAGTTTTTGGTGATGCCCTTCGGTGTGAATAATTCCCTAGCGGTGTTCATGGGTCTCATGAACATGATCTTCTAGCCTTACCATGATCATTTTGTGGTGGTATTCATTGATGAAATCTTGGTGTACCATCATCAGAGGAGGAGAATTATACACACTTATAGATAGTATTGGATACACTCTGAGAGAAATGGATTTATTTTAAGCTCTCTAAGTCCTAGTACCAGATTCAGGAGGCCCACATTTGGGGAAAAGTCATATCAGATGCTAGAGTTGTTGTGGATCTAGTGAAGATAGAGGTAGTGCTTGTTAGAGAGCCAGCTAGGATCATGGCTGAGCTGTGGAGTTTCCTAGGGTTGGTTGGGTTCTACTAGAGGTACGTACCTGACCTCTCTAGAGTAGAAGAATCTATGAAAGCTTTGATAAAGAAGGGAAACACTTTGTTTTGACAAAGATATTCTAGTAGAGCTTCCATCAGCTCAGGCAGAGCTTGACCAGCACTCCCTTATTGAGGTTTCCAGATGAGGGAATAAACTATGAGGTATAATGTTATGCATCAGGGACCCTATTGGTTTGTATCCTAATGTAAGATTGAGCGGTGATTGCATAAACCTCATGGTAGTTGATATAGCATGAGAAAAACTATGTGACCCATGACCTGGAGTTAGAAGTGGCAGTATTTTCCTTAAATATGTGGTGGAACAACTTGATAGGTGAGCGGTTTAAAGTCTACTCTTACCACAATATTCTTAGGAATATCTTCTCATATAAGGAATTAAACTTGAGATAGTGTTTATGGATGGATTTACTCTAAGACTATGACATTGAGATAGTCTATAATCTTTGGAGGGGAAATGTGGTGGAAGATGCGCTTAGCATGAGGTCTGGTTTACTGCTACTAATTAAAGTGATGAAGAAGCTATCCATGATGCAGATATCATTCATAGATGATGATGGATCATCTTTTCTTCAGTTAGTGGTTTTCACTCCCCCTCTCCTCTAGCGAGTTAGGGAGGCACAACTTGTGGAGGTTGACTGCAAGGCCCGACGTGCTCAGATATGTTCAAGACAGGATCCTGGTAGATTTTTGATAGGTGGAGAGCACGTCATCCATTTTAGAGGATGCACCATTGTACTAGTGAAATTATGGGAGGAGGTGTTTATAGAATTCCATACTTACCCCTAGGAAGTACATCATCATATGACAAAGATTTCCAAGAACATCCAATGTTAGTACTGGTGGCCTGGGATGAAGAAAGCGATGGGAGTTTTCATTTAAGGATGCCTCACTTTTCAACAAGTGAAGGTCGAGAATTAGGTCCCACCAGTCTTGACAAAACCACTTGAGGTACTAGATTGGAAGTGGGATTTTATATCCATGGTCATTTTGAAAGGTCCACCACACACATCTAGGGCCCATAATTCAATCTGGGTGATCATTGACCGACTCACCAATTCAGCTCAATCCCTACCCATCCAAGAGCAGGGATCGGTAGAGGGCCTGAGACGACTCTACATCCATGAGGTAGTGTGGATCCACAGGATGACTTCAATGATCTTCTCGTACCAAGATGCACACTTTAGATCCTGATTATGGATAGGATTGAAAAAATCCTTTGAGACTCAATTGCGCTTGAGCATTTCTTTTCACCCCTAAATGGATGGTCAGACAGAGCAGACCACACAGACCATGGAGGACATGCTTCATGCTTGCATCATTGATTTTGGTTTTCGTTGGGAGGACCACCTACCACTGTTGGAGTTCTCATACAAAAATTTCTATCACTCCACCATTGGCACAGAACCATTTGAGGCCTTCTTTGAGCGACCATGCTGAATACCTCTATGCTGGACAAACCCATGGGAGTTAGCACGCATGGGTTCAGAGTTGGTATGGGCTACCACTAAGAAGATATAGATCATCCAGGAGAGGATGAGGACTACACAGAGTAGGTATAATTCTTATACTGACAGGAGACAGAGACCCTTAGAGTTCAAAGAGGGAGACCAAGTTTTCTTTCAGGTCTCTCCCCGAGGAGGAATGCGAAGATTTTTCCAGGACGACAAGTTATCTCTAAGGTTCATCGGATCTTTCTAGATTCTCAACAGAGTTGGCGATGTGGCGTACTACATAGCTCCCCCCCCTAAGATGCACCGGTGCATGATATTTTTCACGTGTCACATCTGAGGAGGTATGTTCTTGATTCATCACACGTCATCGACTAAGTCTAGCTGGACATTAATTATGGGGTGACATTTACAGAGTTACTAGTGGAGATAGAGGTTCGGAAAAAGTAGTTCCTTCATAGATGGTTTATACCTTGGGTGCATGTTTGGTGGCATCACGGGAACCTCCAGAAGAGCACGTGGGAGAAGGAGGCTTAGATTCATGCTCAGTAACTCCCATTTGTTTTATTAGCCATTGTTTTGGATTTCAGGGTCATAAAAACCTAAGGTGGGGAGAATGTAATGTCATTAAATTTCCATGTAATTTTTTATTAAAATTATATGGAATTATTTCGAGACAACACACTTTGATAGCACATGATTCCGAGGCCTAGAGAGAACATAATAAGATTCTTACATTTTTAAAATGTTTATTCAGTAAACATGCAAGAGGGTTTTTCTAAATTTTGAACTGGTGCTCGGATTGAAAATTTAAGGGCACTGTTGAACTGGGATGAGATTTTCCTAGATTGGACTTAATTTTGACTGGTAAGGGTCGAACGAAAAAGTTAATTTTTGGAATTTTCATAAAATAATAAAATAACTTAAAAAGTTATTTTATTTTGTTTTTATCATCGTTGAGTGGTGGACGACAATGTTGTGGTTCAGCGATGAGGCGACGATGAGGAAAATTAATTGAGGATCCTTAATGGATTGTTGTGAAAGCATAACTACTATGCTATTTCATAAATGAAACAACATAACATTGCAACACCATAGAAGAATAGAAACACCGCAAAGTGTATCTTTTTATTAAACAAATGCATTGGAGATATGGGAATTAAACAACCGGAAAATCCCTAACAAACCTTTGGTGGGATTCCTCTCCAACGAAGAATGAATAATTCTAATGAAACATCATCTACTTCAATGTTCCCCAAAGAATGAATCCAGGAAGCAAAGAACGACTTCAACCTCTTTAATCCTCGATGACCGGAAAATACGATAATGAATTTCAAACAAGGTAAGAGTTTTAACTATTTAAAATTTTCCCCATTATTATTCAAAACGACGAATGTGGATTAACCCACAAAAAGGTAAATCTAGGGATTATGCATTATTGGGGTAGGGTGAATTCATTTAGAATTTCTGTATTTGGTATTAAATTATCACTTATATTGATTGAATAAAAAACTCTAGACCACCCCATGTTTTTGAACTTCGACTGTAGAGGGCGTAGGCAAACACGAACAAGGCATGAGCCCCTCTGCATGTGAATTCATCGTGGATGAATTATTAAAATGGTGTAAAGGTGATATAGAGGTATTTGCAGTGAAGTAGGAAGCCTCACAATCCCGTAGACATAGAAAAATCAAGAAACAGACCACCAGAGCAACTTCGATGGCCGGAAGAAGAAATTTTCGGTGCACCGGTGCCGGCCACAGCCGACCACAGGTCATGGGAGGTAGCACAGACGATGGCGCTCTACGATGGCAGAGAACCATAGCCAGTGACGTGGAGGTGCAGTGCTGACCGAAATCGCGTTGAGGTGGTGGCCCACGTCCGGACCACCCGGGCGAGTGACAGAGGCTATGACCACAATGGTCATGGCACTGGAGAACCGTGGTGCCAAACTAGTGCCACGTTCACTGGGTCAACCCATGGGCTTGGCTCATGGGTGATGTGGAGGGAATGGCCAGTTTCACTGACCACGTGTACTAAAGACCAGACGTGGCTGTGTCACGTCCAAATGGGGGAGTTGCCCCTCTACGGCGGGCCCTGCAATACCGGCGGGCCGGACCTGCCCCAGTGTGCCGGACCCGCCACAACGGGCAGTGCCCGTGCTGCCAGGATTGACCCATGGCCCAATGGGCTAGGCCTAGGTCAGACTGGATCTAGGTCTGGTCAGGTCAGGTCTGACCGGGTCGGACCGAACCTAGAACCAACCGGCCCCCGTTTCACTAAAATGCTCATATCTCTAAAACTGGGCATCTGATTAATGCGCCATCAGTGTCGTTGGGACCATTGTGATAAGATAATCCTTCTAAGATACTCAAAGTGATATTTGGTGATGTTTTTCATATGGTCGGGGTTGATTGGACTTGAATCCAACCAGGCTCTTTTATAAAAAATCCCATATCTTATAGATCATGTGCTCGTTCGACGTTCCATCTGTTGCGTTGGGGACCTTACAACGAGAAGGTTCTTTGGGTTACTCTTTGTGGTACTTTTTGGTGGTTTAGGTATGAACATTGGATTTATGATAATATTATTTTGAACTCAAGCTTGCTACAAGTGGGAATACAGTGGCTGGCTGTAAAGTAGAGAATATTATATACTCTGTGTGGACCAACCTAATAGAGACCCTGTGTGGATCAACATAATAGAGACCCTATGTGGATAAAAATAATAGATACCTTGTGTGGATCATCAAAATAGGGACCTTATGTGGATCAGCATAATAGAGACCCTGTGTGGATCAACATAATAGTAACCCTGTGTGGATCAGCATGATAGAGACATGTCATGGATCAGCATTAGCACGACCCATCATAGATCATCCATAGAGTGACCCATCATGGATCTATAGCAGAGCAACCCTTCGTGGATCTGAAGCGGATCACCTCAACAGAATAAGATGATATATTTTTACGACTAATCATCTTCACTTTGGTACTTATTTTGTACCTTGTGTGAGATGTCTTTTACATTTTTCTATGTATTTGAGATCTTTCTTGGTGGTATTACCTTTGTGGTTTTTCATTTGTGGTATTTTTGTTTTTGGATTTCCCTAATACTTGAGTCGGTCTCGAGGTCCCTACTGATTATTGTTATACTCACCCCTACATGGGCTACACCCACACTTGTTGTGTCTTGTGAAGATGGTAGGCAGTTTTGACTAAGACTTTAGGGAGCCAGGGCCAGACAATTATCAGAGGTGGATTGATAGACATGGTGTACTGTAGTTACATTCGACAGTGGGTTGTACCTACCTTTCAGGTAGGATCCTTGGAAGATGACCTCTAATTATTGTACATCAATTATTGTAATTTTCTTTCAGTTGGGATTGTATTTTGTCCCCCATTACTTTCAGTTTACACACTTTATTCTAAATGGTGATACTTTTTGGTAGTGGTACTATTTTATTTTCTTTTTTGGATTTATTTGTGTAGTATTCCTTGTCTGTGTGTGTACATGTTTAAAGTAAATTACTTCCCTTTTTAGAATATGTCTTTCTGGTGTTAGTCACCAACCCCTAGTCTTTGGATTGCAGTATTAGGGTAGTCACAGCATGGGCCCTAGGGGGAAGGTCAAGACCAAACCATTACATCCCACCATCTCCTACTCATCCCATAAATATTGAAGATGGAACACTTCACCTTAATGGAATATAGAGTCTCTAATAACATGAAGAGTCTTTAAATATTTACAAAAAAATACACCACCTTCTGAGGATCATTTGTTCCATGTAAATATGGTTGTTTCTAATGAAGAAACTTTTTAGCTCAATCACTATTATCATCTCTTTTAGGTTCCACTCTTGGAACCTGAATGAAAATAGGTGCATCCCCTTATCCTAGAGTATTTACCATGAAAAATTCTACAACTATGCAGTTATTTTTAGCTAGAGGGATATCATGTAGGGGTTCATCATAAACTACCTCTTGAAGCTTATTCGAATGACTTATTGGGGGTATGGTTCTACACAACATCTATATACAATAAGGAAAAATCAATCAAGAGACAAAAGAATGCCAAATATTATTAGTAAAATCTCCCATTGAAAAAAAATATTAGATCAATGTTGGGGAAAATTCAAGAATCGTATCAATTTATTCACCACAATATCTTTTTACAACCAACTACAGTAACTTAAGGCTCTCTACAAAGAGAGATGGCCAGAATCTCACTCATAACCTACACATTAAGTCCATAGAATCCTATTACTTTTCTATAAATAGATCCCAAACTTTACACCAACATCTAATAAGAGACACAACCTCCACTAATACAAATTTTTGATGAACCAACCAAGATAATATGCTAAACTAGTATCTGAATCATTCCTTAAATGGCCCTAAGGGACTTCCCAATCCCCACAAGCTAGAGGCTAGAACCTTAGCATCATGAATGGTCAATGGGAATGATTTAACCATAATAATATCTAGATAAAATGATAACATAGGCAATATTCAATTGAATTTATATTTGAAAAAACACTCCTTAAGTGAAAATTGCTACAAAATATTCTAGAAACTATAGAAAACATAAAACCCGAAGGGGAAATCATCACAAGATCTCATCATAACAAGTGGATCAAATTCTCTACTTATCACCACTGGCTCCCAAGGTCCTTCTATAAATATTAACCACTTAATAGTTCTCTCCCTTTCCCTTGACCTAGAAAAAGAAAGTCCAAAAATACCCAATGTACAAATTAGGGTGTCAACAATAATAAACTTGTAGAATTCAACAAAACATTCCATAATCAATCCATATCAAATTAAATAAACTATACTTAATTCAAATAAAACATGGAATGGTGATATTTTCAAAATTCATAATGAAACATGAAATTTAAATCATTTCAATGGATGATATAAAATAGCTATAACAAATAGGCATGATTATGAATGTCATCAAACATGAATGAATAAATCATTTCATAAAAATTGTTATGTATAAATCATTTTCAATCATAAAACCATGGTTATAATCCCTAGGGTTAGTTAGTTCAAAGATAAATGATCCTCACACATCTTGGTTACATATTGATGAATTTTGGTACACATACAAATATCTTAGGCCTAGGGGGAATAGGAGCCCATCCCAAAAAATGATCTCCTCAACGTCATCAATTTTTAGTTTCTATTGTCATTTTCAATCCATTTCATGGTAGATATAATACATCCCTATGATTATTTTTCTTGACTGCCCACCTAACTACCTAGGATCCCATGTGATTAAGGTAAATCAATCAATGAGAAAAACATTCATCTCAAATCAGTTTCATCAAACATCATTCAAGCACACCAAATTATGTTTTCAAACGTGAAATTTCAATTTAAAAAGAAACATAAAATGGTTTTCATCAAAACCCATGCCTTTAAAAACAATTATTTTCATTTTAAATACATAAAAAATTTCATACCATCATTTATGAAGAATCATTTTCAAATCCATTTTTCAACCATTCACAATGATCATGGGAAAAACCTTTAATTACCTTACACTGATCTCCATGAAAGGTAGAACAAATTTCGATCTAAGAAAACTTATTAGAGGATCTATAAATCCCAAAACCCTTTTTAAAATCACACTTAATATAAAATCCATGAAAAATAGAGGATAAAATAAATTTAATAGAGGAAAAAAGAGTTTTTTTATGCATTAAAATATTCCATGAAGATCGTTCTGGCTAGAGTAACTGACTAGAGAGAGAAAACTTTTTCAGGGAATTTAAAAAAAATTTAAACCCCTTCTTTCATGCCCTTGTCCAATCCCTAGTGCAAGGATCCATGATGTTTTGTCCTGACTATAGATTACAATATGCTGGTGGTAAATCCTTATTGTCTGTGGTGTACAGGGTGATCAATAATGATTTATACCCCATACCATTCCTAGTTCTAGCCATTTTGGCACATCTGGTTTCATACAGATGACACCTAGGTGAAAACAACTTGGAAAAGGGTGTTCTTAAGCCCATTTTTCACTAAATATGGCCAATGACCACTTTGAATACACCAATAACCTATGATAAAATTTAATGTGACTTAAGAATCATAATATAATATACCTTTGACTTTGAGGATTTCACACTTCTGATATTTTTCTCATTTATATTTTCAAGGAGGAAATTCAAATAGAAATTGGGAATAGAATCAACCCTGAACTTTTAATTATGAATAATATATATAGGATTATCCATGTATAGAGTGTATAATCATTTACTATAATTATGATGTTATAAAACTTTTCATTATTATATATAGAAAAACTCTTATTCTCAATTGTGAATAAAGTCCCTTCTTTGACCAAAAATACATATATAATTTTTTTTATATAGAGAACATAATAATAGAATTCCAATTTAACAAATAATTCACTTGGTAAAATAAGATCATAAATGTTGACTTATAATATAAAAACTCATTGTTCATTTTTAATACCAAGATAAACTTTATCCTTTATCAGTTCTCTAATTTTTTTAGTCTTTGTTTTTAAGCACACCAGGTTTATAATACCCATGAGTAAGAGTGGGTGAAATTGACCTCTATGACATTCACATTTTTGTTATCATGCATCACCTTGTGAATACTTTTAAGCCTTATATAAAAATATCTAATTGTTATACGAATCAACATATTATGGATATCAATATTATTACCATTACCAATAAAAAAAATATATTTATAGGTGAGTATCATATATTATATCTTTTCATAAAGAACATTTAATAAAATTAATCCCACTAAAAAATATGATCCAAAACATCACATCTATTTAGTGATCCAAGATTCATATTTCAATATGTATTGAGTCCACATTGGTGATTCTAACAATACTTATTTATTAATGTAGGGAAGAACCCCAATAATAACAATTATGATTCTTAGATACTTGAGTAGGAAAATCTTTTTCTAGATACATCATGTGGAAAAACACAAATCTATTACTTATCAAACCCAACTCTTTGGGTTTCTTCGATAAATTTCATGAAAATAAATTTACATGAATTGGATAAAAAAGACAGTTAAAGGGAACAACACTTTGGCATAAACTACTAATAATGATCCAATGATTCTTGTTTCTCTCTTTTCTTTCATAATATAATCTTGAGGCACCCAGATTTTGTAGAACCTACCCAATTGTTTGATCAAGGACTTGAGAGTTTCTTATTTATAAATAATTCTCAGACTTATTATTTTAAGGGTTTACTTTTAAAAGTATCACCAAATAAATATAAATCATATATATATATTAAATTCATAATTATTTCATCCCATGAAGTCTTTATATTCTCTTTTTTTATTCCATTGTGTATGGATTATTCTAATGAGTTATCTTTGCAATCCTTATTCCATGCACTAAATTGATGTGTTCACACCACATTAATGTGTAACTTTTCACACTAACCATAAGTTTTTTTTCTTACCCAAATATAGTATCTAATTATATTCATACATTTTTGAGTGCATCTCATACATAAGGCATTATAACTCTTCATATAAAGTCATAGTGTTATATGATATTGAAAATATCCATATGATTAATCTTGGATCAATAGATATCCATATTATCACATTTATAGTACAAGGAATAATACTCCAATACAATTTATAGTCTGACCCCAAGTCCATCTCCCCAATGAGACTATACTCAAGAGACTATTCAGATCATGATATCTATCACACATAATATACCTAAACTGTACTCAAAATATATTCTCAAGATTATAACTATAAAAATAAACTAATTTTAAGGTAAATGAAAATATAAATCTTTTGATATGACACATAACATATAATTCAAGTCTTCTATCACTTAAAATATATTTATCATAAAAATAAATCTTACATAATGTTCACATTCTATAAAACATTTATAAACATGAATGATATAAAGGGATAAATAATTAAATAAATAATTTATTTACTTTGAGAAATAAATTATAACTTTTCATATATAAATTTATTGTTGTAAAATATACACATTTGAAAAAAAATTAAAAATCAAAATTTATAAAAAAAATTACAAAGTATAAGAAAAATTAACTAAATATAAAATTTTATTAATTGTATTTTTATACTATCTCTTGAAATAAAACTAAATCGCAATGTATTATTAGGTTCACTATATAGTATTAGTGTAGGTTAGAATTAGGAATTAGGGTGTAGAGTTTCACAAGGAAGTATCCCCATCATGAGAGATGACATGAAATAACTGAAAATATAGTGGGTGGATGTGTGGGGATTCAATAGAACCCATTAGCATGTTTAGAGTGATAACTATGTACCCACCCAAGATGAAATTTTATTTGATATTTAGATTAACAGGAACTATTAATCATTTAAATTCGTGTGCTTCATGATGCATTTGATATTACATTGCCTCAAAATGAAATGTCAATCCCAATTCTAACATTATGTTGAAACTCAATACACCATTAGGCAAAGAAAAAATGATCTATTTTTCTATAAAAATTATGCATGCTATGTTGTCTTTATAATTAATGTAATGATTTTTTCTCTACATATTGTTAATAGATTAATTGATGTTGAATTCCCAGTGCATGTTATTTTATTAAACAAATATATCTTCTAATCATTCCTAACATTATGTTATCATATAATGTAATATTAGGTAGGTAAAACCAGTTAGTGTTTCATAAAACAAATTGTTCATTAAATATAAATGAAACACATCTATTCATCAATGACTAAGGCTCAGTTAAAATTGATAGGTTTTGGGTATTCTTTATATGAATGATGGTAGTCAAAGAAAACCATGTGTGCTAGATATATCCCTAGTAAAATCGAATTTCCTAAAAATGACTAATTTTTTTACTTATATAATTTTTTCATAATCATCCATATCAAAATAGATTTCTTGGTGAAGATCCCAAGAGTAGAAAATACAAGCTTCATACATCTTAGGGATTACACTAGCCCAAAGATATAAAATTATATCATGAGGATTCTCATATATTGAGTGGTGTGTTATTGCCTACACTATACATGATTAATTACACTATAAGAATAATATATCATTATAAATCATTAAATGAAACTAATGATAAACCTCCTAAATAATTATGTAACCCGTTCCTTTTAATAGTTCATTCTTAACACAATCCATTTAATGAAATTCGATGGCTATATGAAACATAGAAGGTGTTATCTTGTGCATTAATTCCCATTATATAATACATTAAACTAGTTAAATGGATATTTAATATATGTTTAAAACATTTAAAATAGATTATAAACCAATGGAAACTATATGGGAGGGAGGTTACATATGTATTCACTTTTCCAATTTTATGATGAGTGAAATGTAGTATGGGGTTGCATTGCATGTAACCTGAACATATTGGCACAAACATAGTATCAATCTTGGGATTAATTATATTTTTTAATCAATGTATCCTTAAGTCGTATGAATCGTATTCATATATTTTAGTTCATATCCTATAATATGGTCATTTGATATATGTTCATTGGATACAAGACCATTGGGTATACATATATCAAATAGGTATATAGAATATTGTTTAAGTACAAGTGAATAATGTATTGGGAAAATATATTTTATAAGTAACTAATATAAAATAAAAATCAATTTAATAAATAAAGATACTAATTCATTTTTGAATATATATTTTATTTTAAATAAATTATTTTTGGTACATAATGTATTTTTAATTAAATTTATTTTTCTTAAAGAGTTATTTTAATAAACTTTATTGAAAGATGTTAAATGTTTATTAATAAAATAACTAAATAACATTTAAGAAATAATTATGTTGTAAAAGAAAAAATAATTTAATGATTCATGGTCAAAAAATAGGTGTTGTTTATAGATATTATTTTTATTATATATTATATATTTTTACATCAAAGTATGTTTTTAAAAATCTTGAGCTAAATTTCCTGAAATTTATTGTTTATATATATAAAAAATAAATTAACATTCATCTAATGATTATTACTTATTAAGAAGTAAATATAAATTCACATTTATGGTTAAAATATTGTTTCATAAAAAATATATGTGTTTTACATTTTTAATTCATAATATATTTTAATCACTTTAAAAAATTAAATTTTATAAATTTTAGTTCATTTTTTGGATTATTTAATTTATATTCTTTAATAGTTTTAATTTTTTTTGGGCAAAAAATAAAACATTATCAAGATAAAAAGGTGATTTATCATGATAAATGGGGAAATTAGGTTAAGTGGGTTAACACAAAGGGATAAAGGCCTCAATTATTTCTAGTTCTATCGCTAAATTTTTAATATGATGGGATACACAACCCATATACATTATTTGACCACTTTGGATCCACATTTCCTATAAAATGACATTCCTTACATGTTAAAGAATTGGTATTTATGGGAATATTGCTCAAACTCACATATAAAATGCCCTCCCACCCCACTACCCACTTCAAAACACACTTTGACATTAATTATCTATTCGATACAAGACCAAATTACCTATCCTAAATTATTCTTATATGTTTGTTATCTTATGGTCCCAACCAGTCGGGCTAAATCTATCATTCCAATGGAACCCGTTTCGAGGAGTTAATTCATAAAATTATATTGTTATTCTCTATCTTTTTTAATTACCCTTTCATATCCAATCATTTTAAATCTCCTTCAAAATTATAATGATTTTGTATTTAAATCCATTTTCTTCTCTAAAAATAATATTACCACAATAATTCTATTCTTTTACTCATTAATTATTATAAATTTTTCTTGATTGTGTTGGTTCAAACACCTATATGAGTTATGAAATACTATTTTCATAATATCTATTATGGATGAGTATAAAAACATAAAGTATGGTAACCTATGAAATTAAATATTAATTAAAATTATGAATATGGCTCATGAAGGGTAACACAAAAATGAATTGTCATTATAAACTAACTCATTATTATCAATAAATTACCAAAACCACACTCATTCTTTAATTCCATTCTCCTGAAATGTAGTCCTATATTCTATAAAATGAACATTGGATTACATAAATCAATTAAAAATTATTATTTCACTACCTTGAAAAATCTATGAATGATGATATTATTATAAAAGAATCATAAAAGAAATTTCCATTAAGAAACTTGTAATAAATAATCAAAATTTCTCACATTTTCTGATGAAAATATATAATAAACAACTCATATATGTATATTAAATGATTTTAATTTAATATTATAAAAGGTTATATATGTTAATTAGGTTATAAAATAAGTTATTAATATGAATATATTTATTATATAGGATTTTAAAATTATTTCATTGTAAAATACCATAAATATCATAAAAAATCATGGCTCATGGAATATAATCACACAAGCCACATCCAACATATATCAGGCAGTCAAGCAATATAACCTATATAGAAATTGAATATTTATTTTCCTATAATGATGCATGTAATAATACTTCTTTTTAATTTTGTGATATGGGTAAAATACTATAAATATCATAAATCAATAATTGGAATAATGTGAATCAATCACTAAAGGTGAAATCATAATCAACTGTAATAACAAACAACATGAAAAAAGTCACATCCCTGGCCCTTGATTTTTTCCCATGCATGGGTTGATCACTCCTAGATGTGACTATTTACAGAGTGCCAAAAAACCCTAGTCTACTATCTACCAACCCCAAATAGTATAAAAAAAGTTAAATAGATTGGATACCACTTTGTGATGGAACAACCCAACTCACTCTATAACAATTGCTAAATTAGTCACCACATGGCCTCTATCATGACTCCCCATATGCCAGAGGCTATCGATGAGTAGAGAGGGTCTAATGGGGGTGTAATAGGGAGACTATACCCTATGTATTTGTAATAAATATGGTGGAAAAATAATAAATATTAAAATAATGGAATATAATGATAAATGATGAAATGTCCAAATAATAAAACGATGTATGTCCATGTGATGCTATAAAATAAAAACCAGTAAACATAAAATAGGTAATACACAAAAAACACCCAAAAATGATCAAAATCCCCAAATTCTAAATCTATAAGAATCCTAATCTAAAACACAGTATTTTTCTCCTAATCTCCCATGTACAATAGGAACCACACTAGCATAATACATGATCCTGAACCTACAACCATGAGGTCTGTTTCGGTAGAAAACGATCACCAAAATAGGGTGTGAGATAAAATCAGTAGGCCACCACCAATGGTTTCTAATTATATCTAGAATATGAGTACAAATAAAATAGGGTAAAGGTATAATAATAATTAAATGAATGAATACTTATAAAATAGTTAGTCTTTGGATCCATAAGGACACTCAACTGACAATGGATGCTTCGTCTAATTCTATAATACCTCTGATTATGTTCCATCATCACACACACACAAAAATATATATATATGAATTTATTTATATATATGAACTATGTACATGATAAATTATACAGCCAAATATATAGATATGTAAAACTAAATAAGACCTGAGGCGTAACTCAATCATATTTTTATAATTATAAGATTCTTGTATTTTTAAGCAGAGAACATCCTTCATAACTGTAATAATTAATATAGGGTCCGTGTAAATTAAGATAATTATTATAGGAATCCATACCATGTATCGTACCTAATATAGGATGCCATTTTGGGTATCATAAATAAAAATGAGAAGGGTTATTCTAGACATCCAAATAGTGGGGGCATGGAACATCATGCCCAAATACACAGGTGATGTGAAATGCCATGCCCAACATCCTTTACCAAGGGGGTTTGAAGCATCATTTCCACTACCGTAATAAATACCCTTCTATAAAAATATAGTATAAATTAATCGCACTTTCCCTATGAGCCCTTATTTGTAGCATTACACAAATAATAACCTATAATTTCTAATGGCGTAGTGAACCATCACTAATATATTGCATTTATAAGTTCAAAAAAGTACATGGGATCATACATTCCATAATATAATGTAGGTATAAGGAATAAATTATATTACCTTATCAATTTGGGTAAAAACATTCCATTTAAAAAATATAATTTAATTTTTTTAAACAAGTCAAAAACACTTCAAGAATCCCTATTTACATTGATTGGTAAGACAATGCACCTCATCAGTGGTTTTATTATAAAATAGAAGCATAATTATCACACCAATTCATTTACATTAAACTAATTTTTATTTTGTAATGAAAACTCAAATACACATAAAAAGGTGTCAAATTCCCTAGAAAAACATTATGTTTACATGAATGAAAAACTACTCACTTATAAGGGAGGTTTGATTCTTAGTCAAAGCATATGGATCAAAGGTATATAATCAACAACCCAACGAAAAAGGGTGTCCCGACATGATATATACAACCTCCGACAATGAAATTAGGTGCCAAAGGGTTAAATGATTAATGTGTTAGGAATGACATAGATAATTTCACAATTTGTAAGGGACACATAGAAATTATGATATTTGGCACGTCAAAATAATTTATAAACATGCCAGACTTTAAGGGAAAATATTGAGACCTCTTACCTTATGCTTAATATTCTTCACTCATATAATACAAAGAATTAATTTGAGATGGTTCAAGAGAAATCAAAATTATAGACAGACACCTTGAGAATATGGCATATTATCTGACAAGGAAATATTATCCAATATAGAAAAATAAATGAAGAAATTAAGGGAGAGGATCGATGGGCTTAAAGATAGGCTTCCAACACACCTGATGGCGCTCGATTCTATCACCTGATGAAGTAAATCCATCCTTGCGTAAGAGACACCAAGGTAGATATCCATATGTGGGGAGCTACAATACATGGTGAGGAAAAGGAGAGGGTGAGGAAAGAAATACGGTGGGAGTGGAAACTAAAAATTTCACCCCTTTAAATGAGGTGCATGGTAAGGCTGCATGACTCGTCCAACATGTGTGAAAACCATGCACACTCACTACATAAGTGGGACTGAGTGTGTAGTGTGGGAAAATGGTTTTTCCAACCATTAATATCCCATGGTCTCCCTAATATATTTTCCTTCAGAAAACCCACATGGTTTTCCAATATGGGATCAGAGTTAAACAAACCATGCCCCTTAACAAAAGAGGTCGCATGGTTGACCAAAAAGGTTAATAATAATCATGAGCCTAGGGATGTTTATCCTGAAACTATGTTTTCAGTTAATAAGTTCCCCAAAACTTATATGAACTCCTAATACACCTCTTTATACTTAAGTCACATCCAAAACAAAACCTTTAAGTGTTGCAATGTATGGAGTTCCATTTTGATGCTCAGTTTAAGATTTATCCTATCCAGAAAAACACTTTTAAGTAATATTTTATCTTTATAGAATGTTAATAATATCATAAATAACATATTATCTTTTTAGGTATACTTACATATATCATTCATTTTATTTTTTGATGAAAACTTATCACATCTCTATGTGGAGGTGGTAGTCCCCACGTACGCACGAATGATGTTATTATTTTTTAGTGAAAGGAAAGGTAAATAGTAAATGATATATTATCATTTAATTATGATAAATATGAAATTAGTATCATAATTATTTCATATATATCATATATATTCACTCCATTTATACTTATTACATTCCACTAAAAGTGTTAGTGAAAAATTAATCACAATCCTTCGTGAGGCGGTAATCCACCGTACACACGAGTGACACTATCATACCCCCATGGAATAGAAAGTAAGAAGGTATATGTGATCTAATTTTTGGATAATTATAATTATGTTAAATATATCATATATATATATATATATACTTTAAATACATCATTATAATATGTTGTGAGAGGTGATGATAAAAAAAATTACATTAGTTTGTGTGGTTGTAGCCCTCCCTACAGACGAATGATGGTTTCATTTACCATTTGATGGAAGAGGATATAGATTTAAGTTATTTAATTATCATAATAAATTCTATAAAAATGATAGATAATGGTGTTACTATATCAAAAAAAAATTAATATTATTTTAATCATTTGTAAGAATAAATAAAATAAAATAGTTCGGTTATGCAAGATACCTCATCTTCCGACAACCTCCTTTGGTTAGCACTAAAAGCCTTCATTGGATGTATTTTTGATCAAACCAAGAATTATATGGTTTGGGATGGTAATTATGTAATTTATATTGGAAATTATTTTCTGAATCCAAAGGCTTTGAAGGTTTTATGTTGACAAGAGATTGGGTGGCCTTTTATAAGTGGGGGAGAGGACACGTATCAAATGTTTTAAAAGAAAAAGAGATAACCATGTTTTTCCATTTACATAAGTATCTAAAATGGACCATTATAAAGATTTAGATAATATATGGTCTAAATATGACCATTAAATATAGTTTAGACAAGTTTTAAGGTCATTTAAACCATTTTCTTTTTAGCTTAACACCCGATAAATCTATTTTTACGTTAACCGACGTAAAATATTTTTTCTACTTTCACTATTCATTATGACCAAAAGTTTAGTTGAACTTATTATATTATATAAATTATTATTATTAAAAAAATAATCTATTTTACCAAATTAAATTCATAGAATTGGAAGAATGTTATTTAAAATTAAACCCACAAATGTGGAGAAAAAAAATTTCATGAAATGTATTTTTCAGGCATAAAATGATTTTATATTAACATTATGAAATTTAATAACCATTGTATTAATATATATTAATATTTATTGATATATAATATATAAATATCTTTTAAATTATTCAAAATTTGTTTTTCTAATAATTAAAATGGATAAAAATTATGCACTTTAAACTAGTTTTAAAAAAGAAACAGTTTTTAAACCAAATATAATCTGATTCTAAAATCTGATATGAATATGATTCAAATGTAATTAAATTGATTAAATAGAAATAAATAAATATTATATTTATTTATATCAAATTTAAAACATAATATGTCTTTTAAATTTCTTAAATTATTTAAAAGAAACGACATTTTTACAAAAAAATCTGTATATTTTCACTATTCACTGAAAAATAAATATTTTCAGAAATATCAAAAAAATCACCATAAGTTATTTTTGATTTAATAATATAAAAAATTAAATTCATTGTTTCAAATTAAAATTATATAATTTAGAAATTATACTTTAAAATAAAACCTTGTAATAAAAGAGTTTAATTAAACTTATTTTTTTTTATTTAAAATTTACTAAATATTTTTATAACAAATATAACTGTATAATTTTTAAATATTTATAAAAATAAAAATGATTTTATAAATCATTATATAGGTTGTTATGTTCTTCCCCCTTTTTTGAATCTCATCTTCGCAATTTTATTCTCTTATTAAACAAATTGGTATATATTTCCCTCATTGAATTTTATATTTCCATGTTACTAATTAAACTATTTTGTTTCTTCATTAAACCTTTAATTAGTTAATCAACATATTACATAAAACAATCTCTATATGGTTAAAAATATTAATATGATATTCCTTATAATAAATATTCTCTTCCAACTAAACTACTTTTGGGGTCAAATCATGATACGAATCTATCACATATTTCTTTAACATTTAAACATGAAATACGTTGTGTACCTAGGATAAAATAGAAGGTAAGGCCACTAGATATGAAGAAATACAAATTTCTGTAGGATTTAAAACTATCCAATGAACCATATAATTAACCTTCCATTATTTTACCAAAACACATAACACATTTCCATAGAGGTACTTTAAGAAAATATGAACCACCTACCTAGAAAGAGAGATATGTCCTCTGGTTATCCACATAACTTTTTATTTTTACTATGAGTACTCATATGTTACTGAACCAACTATGACTTCCTAATAATTTCCTACACCAACTATATTCCCATCAACGTTTTTTCTCCTACTTTATCCAAAAAATATGGTGTCCGACATTTTTTCCATATAATGGATCAAATGGTGCCATGTATATACTGGAATAAATTTTTTTTACATGAAAACCTAAAAAATTAAATATTTTGATCCCAAATTCCTTAGTAATATTTTTAACATAAATTAATTGTATATTACATGGTCTAAATAATCCACTCATAATGACCATCGGTTTGAGTATGAAAAGAGGCACTAGAATTTAATTTAGTACCCAATGATTTCTGAATTGTTTTGATGGAAATTAGATGTGAATATTTGATCATAGTCAAAGAGAATGAATAGAGGAACTCCAAATAAACTGAATATCTCCTTGAGATACAGTCAATAAATCTGTTCCAAAGACATTGTATCTTGAATGGGAATTAAATGTTCTTTTTTAGTTAATCGATTAGAAATAACCTGAATCACATTATTACCATGAGATTCCTTTGTAAATCCAACCATGAAATCCATTGATATATTTTCCCATTTACACTTTTTCACTAGACGGGGTTGAAGCATTCCCTTTGGTAATTGTCATTCTACTTTATCCTATGGACATGTCAGACATTACAAAGTAAATTCAAAAATATCTATTTCTATACCATACAACCAATAATACTCCTAAAGGTTTTAGTATATTTCCGTACTTCTAGGATGAATGGGGAAATGGGAACTATTAGCCTCACTCAATAATTATCTTTTAAACTTGTAATCACACAACACACATAATATTTTTCTCAAATATCAAAACACCTTCTCTGTCAACATTAAATTCAGAAAGCATAACCTTCTTATCCAATTATAAATTTTTAGAACATGATCTGCCTTTTGATATTTCTTAATTCTTTTTGACTGAGTTGACTACACTGAAACCTAAAAACCCATAACATCCCTTCCTAGATTTCAATAAAATGGTTCACTAAGTTACTGGTTTACAAGGCCTCAATCTTACCTCCTCGTATTTTAGAGGCTACCGAGTATTAGTTATGGCCTATGGTGTGATAATGGAGAGATTATGCCCTCATATAAGAGTGAGAAAACAAAAAATAGTTATATATCATATATGGAAGTAAATAAAAAGAGTGTGGAAGTAGTAAATAACTGAAATAAAAGTTGTTGTAATAATAAATGAAAATGATATAAAAACCTAGATAGCTATGTCATAAAACACAACACTGGTCACCCACTAGGTCGACTATACTAATATAGAAGTAGAAACAAAAATGAAATAGAAGTACATGTCTATACTACTAACTTCAAGCCAGACCACATACTCAGTATCTTGCAACTTTTGAAGGGCAGCGGCCCAATCAGAAGAACCCACATGAGCAGCTCTACTCGAACATGAATCTTTGTCCCCATACCTATCCACCATGAAACTATGCTCAACCTGAAAATTAGACAGAAGGTCTATGCATACACTGAGGTTCACAAGTAGGGGAGAGAAATAACCTCAGTCAGACACCCTTATGAGGAACCTATAAAATACAATTCTATAAGTGTATGAAAAAAAAGTGATCACCCTAACTGAGATACAACTGAAAAGATAAGTAAATCCAATAAATGTGAAACCACTGTCGAACCCTGATTTCATAATCCCAGTCAACTGGGAAAGTGCCACCATGGATTTCCATATCTATAAATGTATACATGTATAGTCCCATACCTATATATACATTCAATAATATTAATATTCATGAGTAAGTGATTAAAATAACATAAAACCAAACAATAATGGATCCTTAGGTTTCTAATCCCGATTGCTTGGACATCTAGTGATAGGGAACTGAACCGGATGTCATACCACTTAAGCTATGTATCATTAAGTCAATATTTGGGTCTATAATCCCAATCGACATATACCTTCTTTGGCCAACGTCGAAAAGGTATCTGATAAAGCAATGTCACCTTAGAGGGATACTTTTCCTACACCTAGGTTCACCCATACTTGCCTCCAATCACTATAAAGATGGATTCCAGCGAAGTACATCCAAACATCCTATAAATGGTCACTGAACTAGACACCATGATTCCCAAACCTTGTAAATTCAGTCCAATGTATGTGACATATGTCCTGGTCCATAGTCGATCATCAAATTCAGAACTCAGTTAATCCTTAAGGGTATGACCCTTAGGTGATCTGTAAGGAGAAATCACTGTTCATATTTCATACTTAACCCTAGAGTCTCTAATAAAATAGAGCGTAATCATCCCTTCATCTAGAAGAGTGCAATAATTCTGGGAATCCAATGATGAGAGACACCGTGAAATACACCGCAGTCAAGTAACCAGTTAGGGAGAGCATAATCATCCCTACAACTTAGGATAGTATAATAATCCATGAGCATAATTAGATCAAGGATAGCGTAATCATCCTCATCACATATCAGAGTTTTAGGAGAGTATAATAATTACCACCACTTGGGAGAGAGTAATCATCCCTGAGTATAATTAGATTGAGGAGAGTGTAATCATCCTCATCACCTAGGAGAGCATAATAATCCATGAGTATAATTACTAGGTATTCCATGCCCATATATCATACCTATAGACAGAACAACCAGATATCAGGAAACACCTTTGGACATCCCAACAATATAATAATCAAAATATATATACATCTAGGATCAATAGCAAAGTCATAGGTAGTACCTATGGGTATACAACTAAATATCAAAAATAAAATGGTGCAGAATATGGATCCCAAGAAAGCATGTTTGGGCATCCCAAAAGTATTGACTGATCATAAGAAAAACATTCGAGCATCCCAAAAGAATGAAAGATGCCTCATGTCAGGCTCAACAACCACCAACCAGGAATCACCTCTGGTAAAAATCGCTACATCCGAAATAAACATGAGAAAGATATAAATTAAGAATGAGGGTGGCGGAACACATAACCCAACACTACTAGTATATCCCCATGTGCTTACTAGTTTAGCATATATTCTAAGGTGACACCGACAACCAAATCTACCCAAAAATGATTTACTAACATAGGGTTGGTCAAACAATGGGCACTTACAAGGTCCCTCACGTCAAACACTGAGATTCATCCTATTTGTGATCTTCAAGGTTTAAACACAAGCAAAGGAATCCGACTCCGGATTTTTAGCTAGAAAAGGTAAAGGAGGAGTCATAAATGGGATCCTTGAATGGTAAGAAAATAGAGACATTCTACAAGGGATACTTGTAGTGGTACATAGGTATAGGGATCCTACAAGGGACTCTCTAGATCAACAGATAAGAAAAGGAATCTGACATGGGATCCTTGGTAACCAGATAGAAGATAGAGGCCTCCTACAAGGGATCCTCTATAAACAGAGGAATACTACACTGGATACTTGATAACAACTATTACCATGACCTCATAGTCTATAAGGGAACACACTACGGGAAAAATGGGTATTTGCGACGGGTTATTTGTGACGGGGATAAATCCCATCGCAAATAGCCCCGTTAAAAACTTATTTGTGACGGGGGTATTTGCCCGTCGCAAATAAGTAGCCTTTTGGGACGGGTTAGCTTTCCCCGTCGCAAAAGAACTGGCACGCTTTGCGTGCCAAATCGCGGGAAATATATTTGCGACGGGCGGTTATTGCCCGTCGCAAATAACCGGCGGCGGCAAAAGGTATTTGCGACGAGAATATTCCCCCGTCGCAAATAGTGTGTCGGCAGGTGGTTATTTGCGACGGGCCCCGTCGCAAATAACTATTTAACCGTTGACCGTAATAAATGATCGCTAAGGTATTTGCGACGGGATACCCGTCGCAAATAATCTAACCTATAAATACTCTCATCCGTTTTTTTCAATTCATTCTCAAACTCCATCTTCTCCTTTTCTCAAAATTCTATTTCTAGAGTTCAGCATTTCTCAAGTTTAATTTTTTTCTCCGGAGTTGATATTAAAGTTTTCAAGAACGATCAGAGATCAACCTCAGATCAATTTTAAAGGTATTTATGTTCATTTTAATTTAATATTTATTTTCAATTTTTTATTAGTTTCAATTATTCTTAATTAGTTGTAATTTAATTATGTTTACAATGTTTTGTTACTTAATAAATTTAAATTATTAGTATTGTTCATAGTTAATGGTAATTAGGAATAATTAGTAATAATTTTCAAAAATTAAGAATAAATATTAATAATAAGTAATAAATACCAATAATTATGAATAATAACATTATTACATTATTAGTATATTCTATTATTAATATTAAAATAATATAATTTTTTATATTATATACAATTCTCCTTTCATCTGTGTGGTTTTTGTCTCCACATATATTATTTGTATGTGGAGACAGAAACACACAGATGAAAGGAGAATTGTATATAATATAGAAAATTATATTATTTTAATATTAATAATAAAATATACTAATAATGTTATTATTCCTAATTATTGGTAATTATTCCTAATTATGGGTAATTATTCATATAATTACCAATAATTAGGAATAATTACCAATAATTAGCAATAATTAGGAATAATTAGTAATAATTAGTAATAATTACCAATAATTAGTAATAATTACCAATAATTAGTAATAATTACCAATAATTAGTAATACTTACCAATAATTAGTAATACTTACCAATAATTAGTAATAATTACCAATAATTAGTAATAATTAGTAATAATTATCACTAATTAATAATAATTAGTAATAATTATTAATAATTACCACTAATTAGTAATAATTAGGAATAATTACCAATAATTAGTAATAATTAGTAATAATTAGTAATAATTAGTAATAATTAGTAATAATTAGGAATAATTAGTAATAATTACCAATAATTAGTAATAATTACCAGTAATTATCAATAATTACCGATAATTACCAATAATTAGGAATAATTACCAATAATTAGGAATAATTACCAATAATTAGTAATAATTACCAATAATTAGGAATAATTACCAATAATTACCAATAATTAGTAATAATTACCACTAATTGGTAATAATTACCAATAATTAGTAATAATTAGTAATAATTAGTAATAATTACCAATAATTAGTAATAATTACCAATAATTAGTAATAATTAGTAATAATTACTACTAATTACCAATAATTAGTATTAATTACCAATAATTAGTATAATTACCAATAATTACCAATAATTACCGATAATTACCAATAATTAGTAATAATTACCAATAATTAGTAATAATTAGTAATAATTAGTAATAATTAGTAATAATTACCAATAATTAGTAATAATTAACAATAATTAGTAATAATTAACAATAATTAGTAATAATTACCAATAATTAGGAATAATTACCAATAATTTCCAATAATTACCGATAATTAGTAATAATTAGGAATAATTAGGAATAATTACTGATAATTAGTAATAATTAGTAATAATTACCAATAATTAGTAATAATTAGTAATAATTAGTAATAATTACCAATAATTAGTAATAATTACCAATAATTAGTAATAATTAAAAATAATTACCAATAATTACCGATAATAGTAATAATTACTGATAATTAAGAATAATTACCAATAATTAGTAATAATTAGTAATAATTAACAATAATTAGTAATAATTACCAATAATTAGTAATAATTACCCATAATTACCCATAATTACCGATAATTACCAATAATTAGGAATAATTACCAATAATTAGAATAATTACCAATAATTAGTAATAATTACCAATAATTACCAATAATTAGTAATAATTACCAATAATTACCAATAATTACCGATAATTAGTAATAATTAGTAATAATTAGGAATAATTTGTAATAATTACCAATAATTAGTAATAATTACCAATAATTACCCATAACTACCGATAATTACCAATAAATCGAAATAATTACCAATAATTAGGAATAATTACCAATAATTAGGAATAATTACCAATAATTAGTAATAATTACCAATAATTAGGAATAATTACCAATAATTAGTAATAAATAGTAATAATTACCAATAAATTAGTAATAATTAGTAATAATTAGTAATAATTACCAATAATTAGTAATAATTAGTAATAATTAGTAATAATTTCAAATTAATTAGTAAATAATTATCAATAAGTAGTAATAATTAACAATAATTAGGAATAATTACCAATAATTACCAATAATTACCGGTAAATAGTAATAATTATTAATAATTAGGAATAATTACCAATAATTAGTAATAATTAGTAATAATTACTAATCATTTGTAATAATTAGTAATAATTACCAATAATTAGTAATAATTAGTAATAATTAGTAATAATTAGTAATAATTACCAATAATTAGTAATAATTACCAGTAATTAGTAATAATTTGTAATAATTAGTAATAATTAATAATAATTACCAATAATAAGTATTAATTACCAATAATTAGTAATAATTACCAATAATTACCAATAATTAGTAATAATTAGTAATAATTAGTAATAATTACCAATAATTAGTAATAATTAGTAATAATTAGTAATAATTACCAATAATTAGTAATAATTAACAATAATTAGTAATAATTGCCAATAATTCATAATAATTACCAATAATTACCAATAATTACCGATAATTAGGAATAATTACCAATAATTAGGAATAATTACCAATAATTACCAATAATTACCGATAATTAGTAATAATTAGTAATAATTAGGAATAATTACCAATAATTTGGAATAATTACCAATAATTAGTAATAATTAGTAATAATTACCAATAATTAGTAATAATTAGTAATAATTAGTAATAATTACCAATAATTAGTAATAATTACCAATAATTAGTAATAATTACCAATAATTAGTAATAATTAGTAATATTTAATAATAATTACCAATAATTAGTATTAATTACCAATAATTAGTAATAATTACCAATAATTACCAATAATTACCGATAATTACCAATAATTAGGAATAATTACCAATAATTAGTAATAATTAGTAATAATTAGGAATAATTACCAATAATTAGTAATAATTAGTAATAATTACCAATAATTAGTAATAATTAGTAATAATTAGTAATAATTACCAATAATTAGTAATAATTAGTAATAATTACCAATAATTAAGAATAATTACCAATAATTAGTAATAATTAGTAATAATTACCAATAATTAGTAATAATTAGTAATAATTAGTAATAATTACCAATAATTATTAATAATTAGTAATAATTAGTAACAATTAGTAATAATTAGTAATAATTATCAATAATTAGTAATAATTACCAATAATTAGTAATAATTAATAATAATTAATAATAATTACCAATAATTAGTATTAATTACCAATAATTAGCAATAATTGTCGATAATTACCAATAATTAGTAATAATTACCAATAATTAGTAATAATTAGTAATAATTACCTATAATTAGTAATAATTAGTAATAATTAATAATAATTACTAATAATTAGTATTAATTACCAATAATTAGTAATAATTACCAATAATTACCAATAGTTACCGATAATTATCAATAATTAGGAATAATTACCAATAATTAGGAATAATTACCAATAATTAGGAATAATTACCAATAATTAGGAATAATTACCAATAATTTGGAATAATTACCAATAATTAGGAATAATTACCAATAATTAGAAATAATTACCAATAATATTAGTACTATGAAAATAATAAAAAATTTATATAATATTAAAATTATCAATATTTGTAACAGGTTTTGCTTTATTCTCAACATATTTAATTCTTAAAGGGTCAATTTTTAGGTCTATCTCAATAAAAAGTTTGCGTGAGTTGTGTATGATGTAAATTCTATAATTATCTTTGCTTGGGTGTTTTTTCTAACAAATTATTCAAAACCAGTAATGCTTTTATATTTTATAGAAAAATATGGAAAAACGAGGTCGTCAACAATCATTATTAGGTGACCGCATATGGATAAATCAACGTAGAAATCCAAATGGTTCTGGTTTAAATCCATTATATGTAGAGGGTGTGGAGAATTTTTTTATCATTTGTGGCATCAAATCCAGAATTTGTTTCAGAAGGCAAAATAAAATGCCCTTGCAGAAAATGTGCATTGAGAACGTTTGACACGTTTGAAAAAGTGGGGGAACATCTCTTGCGTTTTGGTTTTCAACCAGATTATGTTTTTTGGTATCAACACGGTGAACGCAGTTCCAGAGCAGGTGATACCAACTTGATTCTGGATCCATCCCGATTTCAAGATTTAGTACATGATGTTGCAGGTTAATCTATTCAACATACAAAAACTCTGACTGATATAGCTTCAAATCCTGAGTTGGCACCGTCTGAATTTTATGAGTTATTGAGGTCTGCTGAGGATGCATTATATCCTGGCTGCAAGATGAGCAAATTGGAAGCAGTTGCAAAATTTATGGCTATCAAATCAGATAACTAAATGTCAAACACCTGTTTTGACCAGATATATTCTTTGCTTAAAACACGGTTACCCGAATGAAATGTTTTGCCTGCAAATTACTATGAGAGTAAGAGGCTGGTTCGAAATTTGGGACTTACTTGTCAGAAGATTCATGCATGTTCAAATTACTGTATTTTATATTCTGGGGAAAATGAGTTGTTGGATAGTTGTCCCACATGTGGGAAACTGAGATATAAAGAAGGACAACACGAAAAGTCTGGTTTGATTCCTGTAAAACAGTTGAGATATTTTCCGCTTACATCCAGACTTCAGCATTTATTCATGTTTAAAAATATAGCAACAATGATGTCATGGCATAAAGAGAATATTTCAACCGATAAAAGCTTGAATCATCCAGCCGATGGTGATTCATGGAAACATTTTGATAGAGTGCATCCATCCTTTGCTTTAGAAGCTAGAAATGTTCGACTGGGCCTTTCCACTGATGGTTTCTGTCCGTTTGGATCTTATGGTAGTCAATATTCATGTTGGCCTATTTTTTTATCTCCATACAATTTACCTCCATGGATGTTGATGAAGGAGCCATATATCTTTTTGACTTTACTAATTCCAGGACATCCGAAGAAAAATATTGATGTTTATTTGAAACCATTGATTGATGAATTAAATTTATTGTGGAGTACTGGTGTCAGTACATATGATGTTGCAACGAAAAAGAATTTCATACTGAGAGCTGCATTGATGTGGACAATTAGTGACTTCCCGACTTATGGGATGTTATCTGGCTGGAGTACACATGGTCAGAAATCATGTCCTTACTGTACGGGAGAGAACAAAGAATTTATGCTCATTCATGGAAAGAAACCTTGTTATTTTGACTGTCATACCAGATTTCTTCCAGCTGATCATCCTTTTCGCAGAAACAGATCTCATTTCAGAAAAGGAACAGTTGAAATGGATGGACCTCCAAAAATGCTATCAGGTTCGGAGTTAAAATCAGTTGTATTTTCATTACCTCCCATCACTTTTGGTCCCACAATAAACCAACAGAAAATTTCTGGTTTTGGGAAAGAACACAATTGGATTAAACGTAGAATATTTTGGGATTTTCCATATTGGTCTGATTTGTTGGTCCGACACATGTTAGATGTCATGCATATTGAGAAGAACTGTTTTGATAATTTTTTTCATACAGTTTTGGATACGCCAGGAAAGAGCAAAGACAATGTAAATGCACGTTTAGATCTTTCCCAAATTTGCAGGCGTCCAGAATTGGAACTGTTTGAGAATGTCAGAATAGAAAGGTTACTGAAACCAAAAGCAGCTTATACACTATCTAAAGAAAACCGTTCATTATTTTGTCAGTGGATTGCAGATTTGAGACTTCCAGATGGTTGTGCTTCCAATTTGGGTAGATGTGTAAATAATGATCATATTACTGGATTAAAAAGTCATGATTGTCATGTTATAATGGAAAGACTTATACCCATTGGATTAAGAGTTCTGTTGAATTCTGTGATTTGGGATTCCATAACAGACATGTCTCATTTTTTTCAGGAAATTTTTGCGGCTACAGCAGATTATGATGCTCTAGGAAAACTTGAAAAAATGTTGTTGTAATTATATGTAAACTAGAAAAAATATTTCTGCCGTCTTTCTTCGACTCAATGGAACATTTGATGTTACATTTTCCATATGAATCCAAATGTGGAGGTCCAGTACAGTTTCGATGGATGTACCCATTTGAAAGATGCATGCAAAAATTGAAAAGAAAAGTACGTAACAAAGCATCTGTTGAAGGATCTATTGCAGATGCTTATTTTCAAGAGGAAATATCTTTTTTATGCTCCCATTATTTTGAATCTGAGTATCCTTCAAAACACAACCGAATGGGACGGAACGAGAGGAATATTGATAAAATCGACAATCAATTATCTGTTTTCAACCATCCAGAGCTTCGTTTTGGTGGAGTTTATGAACGCTGGCTTTTAGATGATGAACATCATAGAGCTCATACGTATGTTCTGCTCAACTGTGAAGAGATGACATCAGTTGTACTATAAGTGTTCATATCACTTATTCTATCATTTATGTTACAGTAAATAACTTTGGTTTTTATAGTTTGTATGATAATCATATCAAGAAACAAATTCCACAAATTACAGCAGCTGCTCTCGAAGAACGTCGACTGAAAAATTTCTCTCAGTGGTTTCAAAAACTGGTAACATAAATTCTTTATCTTTTAGAAACTCATTCAATGTATAGTTTACTATATTGATAATTATTTCACAAATTTTCAGGTGTCTCGACATGCTGATAAAATTGACAAACGTCTGTGTGCATTGAGTAACCCACCTTCCAAACTTGTTAAAACTTATAGTGCATATGTGGTGAATGGATTTAGATTTCACACACATGCATATGGGTAATTGAAAAAAACAATGAACAGTGGAGTTAGCTTGAGAGGATCTCATCATTGAGAAAATTAAGTTGACTTTTATGGAATACTTGATGAAATCATTGAACTCTATTATCTTGGACAACATTATATAACTCTGTTCAAATGTCGGTGGTTGGATACAGAGAGAGGCGTGTGTGTTCATCCGACTCATGGAATCATCGATATTAAATGTAAAAGTGTTCTCGTAGTAAATGAACCATTCTTATTGGTTCAACAGGCACATCAAGTTTATTACGCAAAGTACTGTGCTACATCAAGAGACTTGACTGATTGGTGGAGTGTAATAAAAATCAAAATTCGAGACAATCAGTTTAGAAAAAGTGAATGTGCTTTCACTGATGTGCAAAGAATTGAAGTTTTTCAAGAGAGTACTCAAAATCAATCTTTTTTACAAAGAGACATGAGAATCGATGACGACACCCCACATTTAAGAGTCGGTGATGAAGATGATGTCAATGATGTCACATATGAATTTGAAATGGTAAGAGATGAAGCAACTGTAACTCGAATGGATATCAATGATTTTGAGGAGGAATATGAAGATAACATTGACATATATGAAGATGATGATGAAGATGAACACTGATAGAATTCCATGGTATTTACATACAATAATAATATGTATATATGTATATATAATAGTAATTATCAATTATTTTCTAACAACATTAACATTTTCTATTTCAGATGGACGACGCCACGTTTCATGAGTTAGCGGATGCTGACCTGCCTTTCGATGCGGATGAGTTGCTGGCAGATGACCCTCAGCCTGCAGGCGCTCCAGGGAGTACACGGAGGGGGTGCGGTCTTGCACGATTGATGATTCCTGACCCCTTCCCCGAGCGACGTCCATGTCTTGGGTTTGATCCACGCACATGGAGGTGTGATAACCTGTGGATTTGACTAAGATTTCCTTAATATATTCACATAATAAATGTTTATTATTTTTACAGTTTTCCGCATATAGCAGTCGGACAGGGCAGCGCTATTTTGCGCAACTATTTCTCTCAGACGTGGACCACATGGGAGCATATTCCCATTGATGTGTAGCAGGCCATGTTCGACCATTGGTTGGTACGTACGTAAATAAATAATTTTTATTTTGAAAAGTATTTCATTTCTAACTTGATATTTTGATTTATTTGTAGGGTTTATGGTATCCGATCGAGGATACCATGCGTGACGCCATCCACGAGGCATGGGAGGTGGCCATGCGTGATCGCCTTCGTCAGTTTTTGCACAATTTAAGAAAAGCTGCCATAAAGAAAGCAGGAGTGTCAGATTTTGACGAGTCATGTAGAGCACACCGACCAGAGTACATTTCATCCCATGTATGGGATGGATTATGTGCGCACTGGTTGAGTGGTGCCTTTCAAAGGAGATCATCGGTGGGGAGGCAGAATCGGGGGAGACAGGAGGTGACTCATCGAGCTGGGAGTCGTTCTTTCAGTACTCATAGACAGCATCTGGTACATACATTATTTATAAATATTTTATATAACTATAAATATTAACAGTTTAATTTTTATTCTTATAGGCTGTCGAGCACCCCGATATTACGGAGTACGGCGTATATTGGAGGATTTATAGTGATCCTGCTACTGGGGAGCTCAGAGGTGATCTTCAGCATCACATCATGGTTAGTATTATTTGTTTTCAAGTTTAAAAATTAACTGCATATAATATATTCACAATTTTAATTTTAAATTGCAACTACAGGAGTCATATGAGGCTGCAGCGTCACAGGCCCGGCCTGAGAGTTAGGCCGAGTCATCAGATCAGACCACTGGCCGTCAGTTTGATGAGGCGGTATGGATGCAGGCCACCCAGTATGCCTTCGAGAAGGGCCGGGTAGTTGGTATCAGCTCTCGACTGACTCCCGGAGATTATTATGGAAGTGCTGCGATGTCGGCGTCCAGCTCGAGAGGATCTCGTGCATCTTCTTCTGCTACACAGTATGAGGATCAGTTGCGATCTCAGACTGCACTGATAGAGAGTCTCCGACAGGAGCAGGAGCAGATGCGTCAGCAACATGAGGAGGAGCGTCGACGCCAGCAGCAGCTGTACGAGGAGAAGACGAGTCGGTGGCAGCATCAACATCAGGAGCAGATGGAGTACATGCGCCGACTCACTCATGCTTTAGGGATGAAGTTTCCTCCACCACCATCTGCAGATCCCCCCCTCCCCCCTCCTTCAGATTAGAGTTTGTTTTTATGTTATAAAATTTGTGAAATCAAAATATGATTTTTTTTCTATTCGTAGTTTCTGTCTCATTATAAAATATTAATAATATTATATTTTGAAATAACAATATTAATATGAATAATAATATTATTTATATTTTATAATATTAAAATTTATATATATATTAAAATTTTATAATATTATAATTTAATTATATTTTTTTGTAATACTTGAATTATTTTAATATTTGAATGTAAAATAATTCTATTATTTTTATATTAATTAAAATAACTTATTAATATTTTTTTATTTATGAATTATAATTCTAATATTATTATATTAATTAAATCATTTATTAATATTCTATTATTTTTTATTTTTGAATTATAATTCTATTATTAGTATATTAATTAAAATAATTTATTAATAATTTCTTATTTTTATTTGTGAATTATAATTCTATTATTATATTAATTAAAATCATTTATTAATATTTTATTATTTTTTATTTTTTAATTATAATTGGATTATTATTATATTAATTAAAGAAATTTATTAATAATTTATTTTTTTATTTTTTTTATAGTATTTGCAACGAGATACTATGTTCATCGCAAATAGTATTATTATTATATGCATTAAAATAATTTATTAATAGTTTTTTATTTTTATTTTTAAATAGTTTTTGCGACGGGTCCCGTCGCAAAAACTATTTGCGGCGGGCCCGTCGTCATTACTATTTGAAAAGTTTTTTACAAATATACGGAGTACTATTTGCGACGGGGAGAATCCCCATCGCAAAATATGGCTTTAGCGACGGGCCCGTCGCAAATAATTGTTGTTGCGACACCGTTTTCAGCAACGGGCCATTTACGACGGTCCCCCGTCGCAAAAATCCATTTGCGACGGGATCCCGTCGCAAATACCTTTTTTTCTAGCAGTGACATCTCTCAAGGGAGACATTCTCAAAAGAAAATCTATAAGGAATAGGTCAATAGAGATATCTCATGTATAATCTCAGAACATTTCTCACTCTCAGGAGACAATGAATACAACAACTGGAGGAAGAACCTATCTGTTCATTAAAGGCATGAAACACAACATAGGATTCCTCATAAATCCTCTTAGGTATAACCATCATGATTTTCATGAAAATATACTTAGAATAGACTACTCATGGGTCCAATATTGACTCATGGGTGAAAAGATACAAAAAAACTCAAAGGTTTATAAGGGGGAGTACACGACATGTCCCTATAGGTACACGGTGTGTACTCCCCAATCCCCACATGGGCGTGCACTCCCACCAGCATGGGCATGTAATAACCCCAGGTAAACAACATGTTAAATAGGTACATGTTGTGCACCCAACACAGGGTATCTTTTTGAATCCCTCAACTGGCATGGCCATTTACCTAACCTAGGTTTGTACTTCTACATGGCGTATGACCCACATGGGGTTTGGACATGTACTCTACATGACCATGTTCCCCTATAAGAGTATCCTTGTCCAGATACTCGACTAAATAGATGAGACCCAGTACACGGTGTGTTCTTTGAATACTTCATCTTCTCCAAATGGTAAGAACACACAATGTGTCACCCTGAACCACACACAACATTACTTGGTTTTCCTGAATGAAAAAACTTTGAATCACATGAAACCCTAGTTTTCACACCGAAAACAACATATCAGTATTCAAGAGGACATAAGAGATCATAAAAGGGACATAAATTTATAAAATAAAAAATATATAGGGTTATATGGTGAAAACATAAAAGGATGACCATTGGGATGAAACCGTCGATGATTCTGTCAAATCTATGATCCTCAGTTGTCGCACGCCAATCCAGCGTGTTGAGGGCTTCATGATGGTACCCTTATCTCCCCATATCTTTCTCTATCTCTCTCTCTATTAGTTTCTCTCATAGGTCATATTAAAGGAATATCTATAGAAGGAATGTGTCAGAATCAAGAGGAAAAGACAGAAAAGAAAAAGAAAATAAAGAAAAAGAAGAAAAATAAAAAGAAAAGAATAAAGGTCCCAGGCCCACCCTAGCATCCAACTTGAGTTTATACCTCACCTAGGATAAAATCCCCATTATAGACTCAAAATAGAAAACTAAATATCAACCTGACACTCCGTTAGAATGTTATGGATGAATGAACCTACATGAACAATTTAATATATAATTTATTAAATATTAATTAATATTTATTTTGCTAAAATTAGAACTAGTCGTATTTATAAAAAACTACAATCCTAGGGAAGAAACCCTATTCCAAGACCAAAATAGTTGTCATAAAAATTATTCAAGATCACATTTTAGGGGGAAATACCATTTTACACCCATACAATCATCTGTAAGGAAAATTTAAATTTCATCTCAAAATTGCAGTCTGGAAAAACCTGTGTCCTTACAATGTCCCCACCTTAATTCTTTTCATACCTGATAAGCCCAATGAAAATAATACCATCCATTATCCCATATCGAGCATTAGCACAACATTCTATTTGGATTGTGAGATGACCAGTCTCATGGCATCAACAACTATCTCTTACACAGAAGACATTTAACTATGACTAATCTGGTACTCCCCACCATAGGAATGCTCTTATCATCATCTCAAAACCAAAAATCCAAGCAAAAAATCCCCCAAAATTTTTAAAACAAAACAAAAAATTTGTTTCAACACCCTCAAACAACCAATGGTGAACTCCCCACCATATGGATTACCTAACACCGCTCTTCGAGAATTACCTCCATAGGTTTCTTCATTAATCCAGGAAAACATTTAGAAGGAAAAAGAGCTTGTTATAGGGATGATGTTCTATCAACATACTCAAGGGGAATTCAACACATATCATGATCATCTCTAACTATGTGTATGCTAAGATTCTATAAAGGGGTGTGTACTAATCCCTCTAAGCCATGATCACATACTGTCAAAACCAAACTTGGATTCAACCATGGTTCAATCATCTTACAGTACAACATTCATTATTGATGTCACCTCTAACACAAAGGGACATTTTTCATTTAACCACAACTGTTGTGTAACCTTTCCACGATAAGTCTTGAAACAAACCTTCCTTGACTCGCACTTGACCAATAATCTACTAAGATTCGGATGTTATCACAAACAATCAATGTGTACCTTTATCCCTAGAATCATACTCTATAAATTCATCCATTACAAGGCTAAGCTAATTGTGCTGCATGATATGTCTATTTTAACTACCCTGAAGCTCCCATGGAACTCCCCTCCAAAATCAGGCACCTCACTTATTCCATGATTTATTCTAAAACCACCCATTACATAGCATCATTCCATTTATGAGAATCTACCTACACTATGACTACATTAGAAATAGAAGAAACATTAGTCGACTAGGCTAGGAACCCGAATAGTCCATCTCATCCTTGTCATTCTTGATGCCAAAGCACCAAAGGTACTTTTTCAAAAGATGAAGGCATAAACATGCCTATAATGCAAAACATGATCACCTACCATGCCTCAATCCCAAAATGTGCATAAAACCAATCTCAATACCAAAAAAAGGCATAAAAAAATGTGGTCTAGCCTCTCTCATATATGTTTCCTTATAAGAAAATGGACATCAACCTACAAGGGTTTGAGTTAAACTAAGGGACTCTAAGTCTCCCACCTAGCCCTATAGAATAAGTCTTACAACTAGGTCACAAGGTAAAACCACCTATCCCAAATAATAAAACCTCACTAAAGAATTTAAAAATAATAAGAACCTAAAAAGGTTTAAGCTAAAAACATTTCCTACAAGGATCTGATCCACACTGATCATCCTTAGAAGAAACTGATCCTTGGATTCCATGACACCAATGTAGAAGTGAAAATGAACTGAAACTCATCAGGAATCCACATATAATAATACCCCATGGAGGTCCAATTCATGAGAGAAGTCTCAGTATCCATCGGTATCATACTCAGTGATCCAACAAGATAATCATGAACATATAAAAAACACCCCAAGGGGTATAATAGAAAGGAATCAAATGCCATATTGACCTCCTAGGGTCACTTAATCACCTGTGCACGATGACTGAGTCATCAACCTCACACCTAGTTCTTTAATTTAGATCCACATATCCTTCCTTTAGAATGAAATATACATACATATATATATATATGTAAGTATTCCCAATTAAATTGGGCTCAGTCATTTGTAAAAATCACACACTGTAAGGCCTATATGATGTGAATCCAACGTGCCAAATATGATGAATGAGAAGCCTCTTGACTTTACCAGCCAAGAGTCAAAACCCATCACTGGCCTCTTTCCATTGGCCATGATAAAGAGATCCAAAATAAATCATAAAATCGACACAACATGTGTGTCTATCAAGGTGAAAACCATATACAATTATAGCATCACATATCAGAATAATAATCTCATACCCCTAGAAACCTGAACTTCTTACCGGAATAAGTGTTCTCAATGCCCCAATATGATATCCATCATAGGTTCCAACACATTACTAATACTATTGTTTACCATATCCTAAATAGTAAATCCAAGGAAAAGAATATCTCTGATACCACTTTGTGATGTCCTAGACTAGATTCAACTAAAATGGTGCACCGAGACAGTGTGTTACAAGGCTTCAAACACAATTCCCCTTATGATAAAGGCTGCCGAATAGCAGTAAGGGTCTATGGAGTTATAGTGAGAAGAATATTCCCTCACATAAGAGTGAGAAAATAGTTGAGAAAACTAAGTATCATATACAATAGTAGATAAATTGAGTGAGGAATCACTAAATAACTGAAATAGAACATGTTGTAAAAATAAATGAAAATAAAATAAAATCCCAAACTACTATGTCATACAATACATCACTCTTCTCCCACTGGGACGACCATATAGATACATAAGTACAAAAAAACTGAAATAAATGTATAGGGCATGAATACTAACATCAAGCCATACCACTTACCCGATTTCCAGAAAATTTCAAACTGCACTAGCCTGATCAAAAGAACCCACATGAGCAGCTCCGCTCAAACATGAAAATATGGTCCTCATCCCTATCCACAATGAAAATATGCTCAACTAATAAAACATACATAAGGTATACATGTACATTGAGGTTCACATTCAGGGGTGAGAAATAATCTCAATATACCACCTTGAGGATGAATCTATAAAATATGCTACTATACGTTTCTGAAAAAGAAAACATTATTAGACTTGTGGAGAAACAACTAAAAAGATAAGTAAAAACAATAAATTTGAAATGACAATCGAACCCTCGGTCTGTAATCCCAGTAAACTGGTCAAGCCACCATGTATTTTCATATATATATATATATATATATATACATGTATACATGTATAGTTTCATAATTATACAAATATACATAAACATTAATATACATGAGTAAGTGATTAAAATAAAAAAAACTAATTAGCATTTGATCCTTAGGTCTGTGATCCCAATAGAATGGAAAAACTATGAAAGGGTATTGAGTTTGATGTCTTACCACTCAAGTTATGTATCATTATGTTGATCTCTAGGTCCATAATCCCAATCGACATTTACATGCTTCATCCAACCCCAAAAAATGTATCTTAGAAAGCTACATCACCATAGGGGGGATACTCATCCTACACATAGGTTCACCTCTACTCACCTACAATCACTATAAAGAAGGATTCTAGGGATGTACATCTCGATATCCTATAAATGGTCATTGATCTATACATCATGCTTCCAAGGGCATGTAAATATTGTTCTATGTTTGAGACCTAGGTCCTAGTCCATAGGTGGTCACTCCATTTGGAACTTGGATAATCCCTAAGGTTATGACCCATAGACGATCTATAAGGATAACTCACTAGTGATATTCCATACTCACTCCTAGAGTCTCTATTAAGGGAGAGCATAATCATACCTTCATTTGAAAGCATGTAATCATTTAGGGAATCCAATGAAATGAGACACCATGCAATATACTATGGTCAAGTAACTGGCTAGGGGAGCATAATCATCCATACCACTCAAGAGAGAATAATCATCCATGAGCATAATTTTATCGAGGATAGAGTAGTCATCCTCATCACATATCACTAGTCAAGGAGAGAATAATCATCCTCATCCCTCGGGAAATCATAATCATCCATGAGTATAACTAGATCAAGGAGTGAGTAATAACCATCATCACCCAGAAGAGCATAATCATCCAAGAGTATAATTACTAGGGACACCACGCCCATATATCATAACCATATTCTCAATATCCAGATACCAGGAAACACCTATAGACATCCAAAAAATATAATAATCAAAATATATATACATCCAAGATCGATATCCAAGTCCCAGGTAGTACCTATGGGTATCTAAATAAATATCAGAAATGACATGGCTCAGAAGATGGATCTAATGAAAACATGTATGAGCATCCCAACAATCATTAATGATCCCATGTAGAGAATATGAGCATCCCAAAAGAAAGACAAATTCTCCATATCAGGCTCAAAATCCTCAAACTAGGAAAAACCTCTGGTAAACATCACTACATCAGCAATAAACATGTGAAAGATATAAACTATGAGTGATGGTGGATGAATGCCTAACACAACACTACTACTGCAACCCATTAGGATTAGAATCTTGGCACAGGTTATAAGGTAACACCCAATACCATATCTACAAAAAACTGATGTACTAACTCAGGTCTAGTCAAACAACGGGCACCCGCTTTGTCCCTCAATTCAAACACTAAGAGACATTTTTCTTGGGATCCTCATGGTCTAAACACAAGTGAAGGAATCCTACTCAATATCCATTTTTAGAAAAGGTAAAGGAGGAATCTT
Source organism: Viscum album (assembly GCA_963277665.1). NCBI lineage: Eukaryota > Viridiplantae > Streptophyta > Magnoliopsida > Santalales > Viscaceae > Viscum > Viscum album. The sequence continues at coordinate 488,495,572 of OY728164.1, forward strand.
ACCTGGGATCCCTGAATGGTAAGAAAATGGTGGCATCCTACAAGGGATCCTCAAAATGTTACATAGGTACATGGATCCTTATAAGGACTCCCTAGGATAGAATATCAGCAAAGGCATCTAAAATGGGATCCTTGGTAACTAGATAGAAGAAATAGACATACTATATGAGATCCTCTAGTTCTAAACCCAAATAGAGGAATCCTATAGGGGTTCCTTGATAAGAACTAGTCTCACAAACTCATATGCTAGATGAGAACATATTTTAAGGGATACATATTCAAAATAAAATCAACAAGACATAGGTCAAGAGAGATATCTCAGGACTCATCTTCGAACAACTCTCACTCTCTGGAAATAGTGAATACAACAATTGGAGGAAGAACCTCTTTTTTCATGATAGACCTTAAACACCACTCTGGATTTCTCAAAACACCTCACAGGTCTTATTATCACTATATAATAAAAAAATACTCATAATGGACTAATCATGGGTCCAATCCTAACTCTTGGATAAAAAGATACAAAAAACCCTCAAATTATTACAAGATGGTAGTACACAGCTTGACCCCATGGGTACAAAATGTGTACTCCCAAATCACCACATGGGTGCATACTCCCACTGGCTTAGGCGTGTAAGAACCCTAGGTACATGATGTGTTAAATGGGTACACAACTTGTGCCTAAAATGGGGTACCTTCCCATGTACCTCAACTAGACTGGTTGTTTACATAGCCTGGTCGTGTACTTCTACATGACGTGCGACCCACACGGGGTCTGGTTGTGTACTCTACACAGAAGTGTGCCCCTAAATGGGAAACCTTGGCCGAGTATTAAGACACATGACCAAGACCTAGTACATGAATTATACACCCTAGTACATGGAGTGCACTTAGAAAACATCATATTACCCTAATGGGAAGAACACACGTTGTGCCACCCTAAACCATGCGCTGTGTATCCTAGTTTTCCTAAACATAAAACCTCCAGATCACCCGAATCCCCCATTTTCACCCCCAAAACAACATATTAGGTCTCAATAGTCCAATAGTGAGAATAAAGGGACTTAAATTTATAAAATAGAAAAATATAAAGTGTTATACTATGAAAACATAAAAGGCCTCCCATTTGGATGAAACCACTGAAGCTTTGCTCAAATCTGCAGACAACAATTGTTGTACGTCGATCCAACACGTTGAGAGCTCCATGATGAAACTCTTCTCTCTCCCTATTTCATTTTATATCTCCCTATCACTTTATCTCTAAAGTCAGGGTGAAGAAAGAGCTATAGGGGGAATGCATGAGAAGTATGAGGAAAATTGTTAAAGGAAAAATAAATGAACGAGAAAAACGAAAAAGAAAATGAATAGAAAAAAGGGGAATATGCCGGCCCTAGTGCCTGACTCGAGTTTATGCCACACTTAATATAAACTCCCAATTCGAGATTCAACGACGAAGACAAAATATCAATCCAACAATCCATTTTAATGTTATGGCTGAACAAACCTATGTGAACAATTTAATATTTAATTTATTAAATATTAGACAATAATTATTCTACTAAAATTTTAACATCTTATATTTCTACCAAAATAAATTAATATGGTAAACACCATATTTTGGGACAAAAATAGAGGTTAAAAATTAGCTTAGATTAGCTTCTATGGTAAAAATCCCATTTAAACCCCTTACAAGCATCTGAAAGAAAAATTTTAAAATTCTGATCAAAATTTTAGTCTAGAAAAACACATGTTCTTAAATCTATAAACTCTAGTCCAAAATTCATCAAATAATTTAAAAAAGGGTTATTCCAAATTTAACATGGATAATGTGTCATTATTTTTCTATCTCAAAGAATTATCCTTTTCTTCTTCTAAAATATTGTAACGAATTATGTCATAATATCCCTTGATTAGTTTTATTCATCTTATCTACCTCATGTTCAATTATTTATAAGTGATTATAAAATTTAAAATTTTATGATTAGTATATATTTCACACTTTACTATGTAATAATTTTTCCTCCAAATTCATAAAACAAAAATCATAGATGCTAATTCCATATCATTTGTAAGATAGTTTAACTTGTAAGGTTTTCATTTGCTAGGATGAATATGAAATTACCTGATCATTCTACATTAGAATGAAACCAATTCCATTCAATTAAGAATCACCATGGAGGAAATATTTACCATATCTAGAGTCAAATTACAAAACTAGAGAATTCATGAATCTTATTTTTTGTTCCTGTAAAAATCATTACATTCTTTCATCTAGATGAATTTAGCTCCCTTTCTACTTAAATTATTCAGTGGGATATATAAATAAAGAAATATTTCAAAACAAATTCCACTAGTAACCCACTAATCCAATAAAACTAAAAAATTCTGTGACATTTTTTTGTCTTGACCATTCTTCAACAACTTTAGTTTAATCAGGTTTAATAGTTATTCCTTCTTCAGAAACAATGTGTCTAAGGAAAGATATTTATTTCAACCAAAATTCACACTTACTAAATTTTCCATATAGTTTATTTTATTTTAAGGGTTTTAAAACAATACTTATTTTTCCTTCATGTTCTTCATGGATTTTATAATATACGAATATATCATTGATAAACATAACCACAAAATTATCTGAATAGTCCTAGAAAACTCTATTAATATGATCTATAGATACAACTAGTGCATTAAATAACCCAATAAGAATAACTAAAAACCCATAATGCCCATATAAAGTCCAAAAGTCAGTCTAGAGAATATCCACCACTTTCACTTTCATATTATGGTACCTTGACCTAAGATAAATCTTCAAAAAATACTATAATCCATATAGCTGATCATACAAATCATTGAAATGAGGAAAATAATACTTGTTCTTAATAGTGATTTTAATCTAGGCTATATAATAAATAAAAAATCTCATTGAACTATAATTATTTTTAACAAAAAGTAGGATCACCCTATTATAAAGTGTTAGGATGAATGAAACCTTTATCGATAAATTATTATAGCTGATTTTTAATTCCACAAGATCTACTTTAGCCTTTTGATAAGGGGTTTATGAATAGACATAGAATTAGACACTAATTAAATAGTAAACATAGCCTCCTAATTCAAAAAAAACACTAGTTAAATCATTAATAAAAACATCCATGTATTCATACACTATTGGTACATCACTAATTTAAATAGTTTCTTTCTTTTCAATAACATGAGCTAGGTAACATTCACTTCCATCTCTAATAAAATTTTCATCATCTTCATAGGTTATCAAAGCTATGAAATCCTTGAATAAAAATTTGTTGGCTCTATAATCTATTATAGCATGATTAAATTAAATCTAATCCATAGAAAAAATAACAACAAACCCTCCCATGGGATGTCTAATAAGATTTAAAAGAAATACAATTCCAAATATAACAATAGGAATATTTCTATAAATATTGATTGCTTTAATATTTCCACCTAGACTGTTCACAAATAGGTCTATCATAATTTCATGTGGAAATATTACCAGTTTACTTGAAAATTTCACAAAAATGAAAGAATGTAAAGATCTAAAGTCAGATAAGGTATTGGCATAATTCAAATAAACTTGTAAAAAACATCTTACCATTTCATAAGATGTCCATTAATCAACCATAGTATTAGAAAAATATTTCCACACACTGTTCTGATTTTGGTCTTGATGATTTCCATCATGAGTAACTAACTTTCGACACATGCTAGCATAATGACCCAAATCATTAAATCTAAAACATCTCACAAATTGATGGATATAAGTTACTTTATTACTTGATTATCTGTGAATATTTTCTTTATAGTCAAAATATTTATGATGAAAATTACCAAAATGGTTACATTTTTATAATTTACCAGACATTCACCATAATGTTTTTACAACACTTTTCACAAGATGAAAAATTAATTTTATTACCCCTAATTTATTTAAATAACTCTTCCCTTTTTCATGCCATCCATTCCTTTTTTTTCTTATTTTCGTAGAATACATGATCATTAAAAAACACCATTTCTACCTTCTCTGTATATGTAAAAATTATCTCATAAATTTTTAATTAACAGGATGCTAACACCATTTTATATCTTGGTTTTACCCCTGAGTAAAATTAGTTAATATTATTATCAAGATCCCAAATAAAATTTGGTATATTCTTGGACAATCATAAAAAAAGTTCTTTAAATAGAGCTACAAAATCTTTATCATTTTCTCAATTATAATAATTGTTTCTCTATCCAGATTTAAAAAATCTTAGTGAAATATTTCTTAAGGAAGAGATTGTTACATGTATCCCATTCCATGAAATCAATCTCAGCTCTATCTCATTGGTTTTCTTAACCAGATACCACTATCAATCAAATTTACCATCAAATTTATAAATGGATACTGTTAACTTTTGATTTTATGAACCCCAATTAATTCAAGTATCTTCTTCAGGGCATTGATATATCCTTCGGTTACCACTAGGTCAGAAGATGAACAGAATGTTGGAAGATGTTGTCTTGTAAATGATATACTATCATTATGTCCCTATGTGGTAGATATGGATAGACTCTAGCTTGGATTACACCACCATTTATAGCATGCATCAATAGAATTATTACCATTAAAAACTAAATAGTTCAAATTTTGACCATTCTAGGTTACTGATTTAGAAAAATATGGTCTTCTGGGTGCCTTCATACTATAGCTTCAATGTTTCCTCTGTGGAAAACCATTCTGATCAAACATAGTTTAGATTAAGAAACATTTTAATCTTAAAATTCTCTATTATTTCAATTTTAACATTAGGTAAAATCATTTTAGGATATTATATTCACATTATACTAACCCCTACTGTTATCTAAACCTTTTATCTGTTAAGAAATATAAAGAATATTCCTTAAACATTACATATTCTATCAACATCAAACTAGAAATCAATTTCTTATATCCCTGAAGCACTTTTAAGTTTATAGTTTTAGAGAGTTAGGTCATAAATCTTATATAACAAACCCATATGTATAAAAAGTGGATACTTCTAATTAGTTTCCATTTTTTATAAAATATAAATCTTTTAAAATAAAACATGATTTCTATTCAAGAAAAATCTTCACGACTTTCAACTTGACTGATTCCTTTCTATTATACATTCTTAAACCATGTGAAAAATATTTTAAAACATGGGTTAAGAACCAAAACCCTAGTAAGGGACACTAAAAAAAGAAAACTATTAGTCCAGTTAAAACATGAAAATACATGAAATTTTTTTCTTAAAAACATACATTTTTATAAAAAAAGATCATCATTATTTTCTTCTTTAAAAATAACATTATCTTAAATTTTGAAATCAAAAAATTTCCATGAATTTTCATTAGAAATCATATAAAAATAATGAAGGTGCATTAATAAATAATCATCATAAAATTATTAAAGAACCCTCAAAATTGGAATAACCATATGTTTTACTTCCAATATTATTCTATGGACATAACCATTACCCAATTTATTCGAGTGCTATCTGGGAACACCCATTTTATTAGATATATTGGGCTCATGTGTGAGCTATAATAGAGATAACCCTTAGTATAAACTATATTAGGCACACCTGTGAGATATAATAGGGTTAAAACCATTGTAAATAATATCAAAGGACCATGTCAGGAATTAAACCCTTAAAAAATACTTTTAAACCCCTATGAAAAACACTTTCATATATCAAAATACCATTTTATCTTAAAACCCCATTTTCATTATCAAAATACCCATAAAAATAAAGAGGGTTTTTATTTGAATAAAAAATGATAGTTTTTAGAGGAATTTAAACTTAAAATAATGGTTATGGTTGCGGGAAAACTCATTGTCATCATATACATTAACATACAACATTCCTTTTGTTTATTGTAAAGAAAGTCACAACGTTTTGTACATAAAATATAAACAATTTCCTTTTGAAAACCTTTGAAATTAAGAAAAAAGGGAACTAAAATTTACTTTATAAATCATTTTATGTACATATAAATACATCCATTAAATAATGTTGAAAAATATGGACATGCAAGAAAATATTTTTAAGGTAACTTTAAAAGAGGAAAAATGTCCCTTACTAAAAACCTTAAAAATATTATTCATTAAATTTCTTTAAGAAAGTAAAATATGTTAAAAAAACATTTTTCATCCATTTAAACATAAATAATAATTTTTTGGACACATTTATAATATCATATATGAAATATATTTAGAAATTAAAACTTTTAAACTTTTTAAAAAGAGGTTTTTAAGTAAAAGGGTCCCTTAACTTGAGTTTGAATCATCATGTATATTCATTATCTACCAGAATAAAGAAATTATGTTAAATATTTACCTTTTTGATAACATTTTTAATGTTTACTATTCCTCTTATTTTATATCTTATGATGTTATTCACAATTAGGAAATTATTTATTTCACTCTAGAAGTTTTGATTGTATTCAACTTATATGTATAACATAAATTCGGCAGGTTTACTATGGTCAAAGAGGTCATTATTCTCTCATATACAGAATAATAATAACTAAATAATTATAATTTTTATACATAAATTAGACTTTAAAAGTCAATAATGAAATATGGTAATGAAAAATGAGCTACATTACGAGCATGGAGACTGTAGGTCGTACGTTAACATGAGTAACATTTCAATTTTTCAACAATCATTATGGAAAGAAGGTAATTAATATTTTATCTTTACAAAATTATCATAACATCATAAATACCATATTAATTCTTTAAATATACTTATATATATCTTCCATGTTATGTGGTGATTAAAAATATTCACATCTCATCGTGGAGGTGGTAGTCCACAATTATGCATGAACGACATTTTTATTTTTAGTGGAAGGAATGGTAAAAATAAATGATATATTATATTTTAATAATGATAAAAATTTCATTAATATAATAATAATGTCATATATATCCTATATATTCATCAAATTTATCCTTATTAGCTTCCATGAAAAGTGTTACTGAAAAATGAATAACATCACTTTGCGAGGTGGTATTCTACCATACACACAAGTAACATTCTCGTATCCTGCATGGACTAGAAAGTAAGAATTTATATGTGATATAATATTTAAATAAGTATGATAATTTGAAAAATATCCTATATATAATTTAAATCCATCGTTATAAAAATTCATGAGAGAAGATGAAGAAAAACTAATTACATCATTTTGTGAGGCGGTAGACCGGTGTATACAAAAATAATGGTTTCAATTAAAATTTGATGGAATATGAGATTGATTTATGTTAAAAAAATAAATACAATAAATTCTAAGTATATTGGAGATAATTTTTTTATTATATCATCATAATTTGGTAATATTTTGAAGAGGTATAAGAAAAAATAAAATAAAAACACTAAATTAAGCACGATACCTCTTCTTTAGAAAACCTCCTTAGGTTAGTACCAATATCATTATTAGGATTTAGTTTTGATAAAACCATGGACTCTAGAATATGGGTATGGAATTAAATAATATATTTGGGTAGTTATTCTCTGAAAAAAAGGCTTTTAAGGTGTGAATTGGTGTATAGAGGGGTGTCCCTTTATAAGTGTGGGAGAGGACACACTTGGGATTTCTGAAAATAAAAAGTGATACCAACATTTTTCACATGAAAAAAGGCTAAAAAGTAACCATTTTTGAGACTTATATGATATAAGGTCTAAATATGGACATAAAATAGAATTTATATAAGTGTTTATGTAATATCCTAGGTTTTTTCATGACGTGTATATCCTTTATTTTCTAGTTAAATGTGGTTTACTTTCCTTTTTTTTATAAACCCTAATTCGGGCAGTGGGATGGTAGGTTGTGCTTTGGAAAGAAGTGGCTGTAAGGAGGTATGTTTGCTACGGTCCGATTACACAATGTGAAATGGGGATACACTTTGTGTAATCCCATTTCGCAATGTATAGTGGTCTAGATAGTACCTTTCATGATATGTATGGGATTTTCCTTAGGAAGGGAAAATCAGGCATTACACACCTTGTAAGGAAATTATATGTCTTGTAATTGCATGATTTGGTTTTAAAAATAGAGGTAGTAGCCTCTAATTTTTAGAAAGAATGTATTTTTCTCCCTCTATTGAAGCCAAAAACCCTCTATTATAGATTTTCAGATCTATAACCTATCTAATCTCTGATTATTCCATCATCAATCACATTGGAATTGCATCAGTAAGCACTCAATTCCTTTATAATCATTATTGATTCATTAGAACAATGGGTATGCTCTTTATATTTAGGCTAACATTCCCTAATTTCACTTTATTCATTAATTATTCAGATTTCTCCTAAACTTAGGTGAATCAATGCTTGATAATATAAGAGCACTCTACTACCAAGCAAAGGTTGTAGTTCTATAATTTTATTTTGGATTTTGGTGCTTTTTAGAGAAACTGACCATTTTGATTCTAGTTGGACTTTCCAGAGCTACCCGGTTTTTTAAACGGTTGCTTGTAGTAGATTTTATTCAACCTATTATGGATTCCCTTAGGTTCCTTTATGGTACTTTGGTGGTTTTTCCCTCAATTATGGCCCACAATGGGGTGTTCCAGATGAAATCAACTCATTTATTCCTTGTCAAAAAACCCATGGGGTGATTTCTTATGCTTTCCTAGTTAGAGGAAACTCTTTTATACTTTAATGAGTTTTAATATATTTCATATGATATTTAACTCCTCCTTTAATTGTGTTATCATGCCATTCCAAGTTTATATTAATTTAATGGATTAAATGGAATTGGTTAAATTAGTGGGTATACTCGATGGTTGTTTTAAAATTTCTTGAATGGTTTATTGAGAAAAGCTGATATGTGAGTGGGTATACTCATATTAATTGTTTAATTACAAATGGTGATGAATGGGTGGGTATACCCATGTGACATGTAAAATGTGAAATGTAATACATTACTGGGTATACTAAAGTGATGTAATTGCTAATGCGAGTGGGTATACTCACATGGAATTGAAATGTTTAAATTGATTGAAATGAATGAAGGGTTTGATAGATTCCATGGATTAATCTCCATGGATTTGGAACATGATAGTTAATGCCACATATACTGTATGCTCCTTGGGTCTGGATTTCGTGGGATTCCTTAAGCCTTTCCACCCCTTGGATCTGGATTGCTTGGACTTACATAGGACATGTTGGCACACATGCTCCTATGACTCCAAACATTGCCTTAACCCAGTTTCCACTAAGATTTTTCTTATAAATGATGAGGATTATTTGGTCTTCGACACCTTGCATCTAGTCCTTAGTGGCCTACACTTCACTATATAGCTAGTATGTGGGTTTTTGATATGGTTTCACTATATGGTGTGGCTGTGGGTTTCTGATACACTTCTTATATGGAAAGGTCATGGATTTTCAATATGGTTGGATGTTTGACAATGCCATGTTAATTTTTTATGATTCCTCTAGATGCATTGTTAGGAGATAACACTTGTTACAGGGATCCTTGCTAGGTTTTTTAGTATTACTTTTTTCAGAAGACTTATTCCATGGACATTCACACTTATGTTAATTATTTACATAAACTTGTTATAATGTTGCTTATTTTTTTAGAACTGTATAGATATTTGGGTGTTATCTTAATGGCATGCTTATCTCGAACCCCATTTGGGCCTACTTAAGGACCCAAATAGATTATATGGTTATAGGTGTTGATAGGGGAAAGCACCTTAACACAAGTTGTTGATCATTTCTTTGGAGTAGGGGATCATGGGACCATGATGAGGCTTGCAATTATACTATGAATTTTTGGTATTTTTGATCTTTTTAGACACTTATATTGTATTTTTTTCATGTACTATTATCGTTTCTTTCTTGATACATGCATTATCAACATCATTTTATATGAGACACCTCTGGATTGCTTTTATATTTCTATCATACTTCTTTTCTTTATCTTCTTTTTCTATTGAATGTGATTGACTTCTACTGTGATATACTATAGTAACAAGGGAAGAGTCTCTCCACTGAATCACCCATGTCCTCATTTCTAGTCAGCAACATATGGAGTTTTGTGAGATACACTTGAGGATATGTGACCAATCAGGATTTGGGAATTGTGGGGTGGCATCTAGTTCAGTGATTTTGCAATGTCGTAGTAGTGGTGTATTTTCTAGTTTGACTTAATATTTGGTGTCGATATATGGGGATAGGAAAGAAATAGAATTTGGTAATAAGTTGTGTCTGGGAGTAGCTACCTTTTGAATAGAGAAAATCTAAATTTCCTCTGATGAAATTGTGATTTATTGGATTTTGACTGTTATAGTTGATTTGATTTCACCATTGCGCGATACACTTGAGTTATGCTATGACTATTTATATGATTTTGGGATCTATTTTTATTTCAACCCTTATGAGATGAGGGTATTCCACCTTATGCACCATATAAGCACTGGTCATAAATCACATTCCATGCATTATGTCATGCCATTTAGGATGAATTTCTATTGCATGTTGTTGTTATCGATGTGGTGATAGATATGACTATTTTTTTGATAGACCTTGTGAAAAGGATAAAGGAGTGACTTCATCTTTCAATTTATAATAAGTATGGACCCTTATGGATTTGGAAACGATGTACCAATGAAATGAGAATGCTAAAGTGAACTGAAATGTTTGAATTTAATGGGAACCAAGTTTTGGGTTCATGAGGTTTTATGGGACCTCAAGGATTCGGGATTGGTAAACCCATGGTTGAATTCTTTGAATAATTTAAATGTGAAAATGAAAATTAAAGAAATGGAAAATAGAGACTGTACATAGACCCAAATTTTGAGTGGTAAAGAGGCATAATTTCTAGAGGTTTGGTGACTGTTCATTATATATACCTATATTTAGGAGAAATTCGAGGTTTATGAATTGGTTTAGGAGGTTTTTGACATGTACTACACTTTTGATCTATGACACTTAGATATCATTCTTTTAGGAGCTGTGTGTTTGGAATTGTAGAGACACTCCACCACCATAACCTATAGGGGTGCGCCATGAGGGTGGTGATGACCACACTCTTGAGGTCGAGGGCCATGAAATACTGGTTAATACAAATTTAGTGGAAGCAGATGCACCAGTATTTCTTCCAGACACATGTGTTAAGGCATAGTTCCATGATGGTTTCTTTTACTACATGAAAAAATTTCAAGGAGCACCTCATCCTACCTTGTTTATGGATGAGTTGACATGGGTGTTCTAGAAGAAACATCCTCCCATGTTTTTTAGGGATGGAGGTCCATAGGATACAAAACTGTGTGTTGAGACCATGATAGCTATATTTGAGTATATTGATATGCCTCTTAGAAGGAGGTTCAACCTCCCGGATTATATGCTATGTGGGGAAATAAAATGATGGTGGGATATTATGAACAAGGATGAGGGGTTGTGAGATATTGGATAGACTATTTCACAGACCTGGTTTTATTTCTAATTTTATCCTGAGACTCTAAAGGAATAGTGGGCTAGTGAGTTCATGCATCAAGAGTAGGGCACGCTGAAAGTTATGGAGTACTCAGAACACATTACAGACTTGATGTTTTTTGCACCAATATACCTTGATGATGAGTTGTCTAGAGTGAGACACATGGAGGAAGTCCTATGAATGATATCAAATCTCAGGTTAATGTGATCATATTTACTTCTATCACTATGATTTTGAATCGTGCACTAATTGTAGAGATGAACCTGAGAGAATCTGGGGCGCAGAGCAGGGAAATGCTACTTCTCAACTCAGTGGTTCTACATCATCAGGTAGGAAGCACTGTTTTGAGGCTACCCACGAGATGAGTGCTAGTAAGGTTATGAGTAATAGTATCTTAGTGTTCTATCATTTGTGTGGTGGGTGAGGCTATATGAAGAATAAGTGATACCGAGTCCTAGTCGATCATCAATCTTGCTGGTAGATTGGCCACGTGTAGAATTTTTGTAGGACCCTACATTTAGTTGAAATTGGTAGGGTTTCATCTCCATCATCGTGTTCAGGATAAGGTTTCTCAAATTCATGTTATGCAGGGAGCTAGAATAGTACTAGCCTGTCATGCCAGGGTAGTGGTAGTCATGGAAGAGGAAACTAGATGTCGGTTACACTGAGACACCAGAGTGGACTTACTTTGGGTAGTGAGGTTGTGTCATGGGGTCATGGTACATGCTATATCTATTCTATAAAACCTAACCCTAAGGAGAAGGGTGAAAGATCATCTATGGAGAGATGTATGATCTTAGTGTCCTCTACTATAGCATCTTCAATATTTTATATAGGTGTGTCTCGTAGTTTCATATCTTTACATGTGGTGAAAGGCCTTGGGCTTGTTTTGTGGTCTTTTGAAGGAATTCTTACACTAAACACAGCATTGGGAATCTGAACATATGATGTGTTCCATTGTAGTGAGGTCCCCCTTGAGGTTGGTGGGTGTTACTTCCTTTGGGGTCTTTATTTCCTCAATATGATAGGGTTGGACGTCAATCCCATGATAGAATGGATAGTAGCTTATTGAGATTAAAATGAAAAAAATCGATGGAGGAAGACATTCAAATCACTAGAGGGTGTAATGTTTACTCACAAGGGTGAATGGGATATCCATATGATCCAAGATGGACCTGCGCATCATGGGCTGGGTGGGATGAACACCTAGGTTTCTATCTTGTTTTTAGATGATCAAAGAGTTGTTCAAGTGAACGTTCCTCCAATGGTGGATTGTTTCAATGATATTTTCCAAGAAGACTTTTCTAGTTTTCCTCCTAAGAGAGATGTCTATTTCTCTATTGAAATAGTGCTAGGAGATGCATCAGTATCCACTCCTCCTTATAGGATGACCACAACAGAGTTGTAGGATCTCAAGCAACAACTAGATGATTTTTAGGTGAAGGGGTTAACCTGACCCAGTACTTCTCCATGGGGTTCGCCAGTTCTTTAGTGAAAAAGGTAGAAAAACCTCTTAGGATATGCATGGAATATCAAAAAATGAACCATAAGATAGTTAAAAACTGATATTCCTTTCCATATATAGATGGAATGTTTGATAATTTTCAAGGAGCCCAACTATTCTCAAAAATCGACTTAAGGTCAGGATATCACCAGGTACGTGTTTGATATAAAGACATACCTCGTACAACCTTTCTTATTAGGTATGGTCTATATGAGTATCTAGTTATTTCATTTGGTCTCACGAATATGCAATAATTTTTTATGGCACTGATGAACAGAGTTTTCTATCCTTACCTAAACTTTTTTATAGTGGTTTTTTGGAAGATATCTAGGTGTATTATCAAAATATACTTCACCATTACAACCATATTCAGATCATTTTGAATACACTGAGTGAGCATAAGTTAAATGCTAAGCTCACAAAGTGCCAATTTTGGTTGAAATAGATTCACTTTGTCGGTCACATAATCTTAGCGATAGGAGTATCCGTGTACCCAAGGATGGTGAGAGTTTTAGTTTCATGGGAACATCCCATGAAAATGTTTGACATACAGAGTTTCTAGGGGATAGCTAGTTACTACATGCATTTTATACAGGACTTCTCATGTTTATCACCACTATTCATGGGTTTGACTATGAAGGGTGAGAAGTTTGTATGGATGTATTCTTGAGAGACTTCCTTTCAGAATTTGAAAGGAAGGATGACATCAGCACCAGTCCTGATACTGCTGGAGCAGGGCAGGAGCTACTTGGTGTATTGTGACGTATTAGGTATTGGGTTGGGAGTAGTGCTGATAGAGGAAGATAGAGTCGTGCCATATGGGTCTCGAAAGCTGAGGCCACACAAGATGAATTACCCTAAATATGATATTGATCTAGCTACATTTGTTCACACATTTCACTGTTGGAGACATTACTTTCTAACAGAGAGTTTTGGGGTCTATACAGACCACAAAATCCTCAAGTATATTTTAAGACAATGTGAACTGAATATGAGGTAGCATAGTTGGGTGGAGTACCGAAAATCCATTGAATTTGAGATTCCTTACATGCCTGGTAAAGGAAATATAGTGGTTGATGCATTGAGCATTAGGACTCAGATATAGGTAGTGTAATAGGCTAGTATCGAGTGGAATATTATGGAATTGTTCTTTGAGATGCATCTGGAGGTGCATGATAGATTGGGATAGAATTGTATTGTATCCTTAAGTATGACCTCTACCCTAAAATATATAATTAGAATGAGAATAATATCATATTCTGAGTTCCTAGTTCTACAGGAGAGTGTGGCGAGTGAGGATCCACATTCTGGTTGGATGGTATGTGAGGAAGAGATCTTATATATCAATGGATGCATTTGTGTTCCAGTGGATATAATGAGAAGTTGATTTAGGAGTTTCATTATTCAGTTTGGGTAATTCATCCCAAAGTCACCAAGATGTACCATGACATGAGACATCAGTACTAGTGGTTAGGTATGAAGTGATAGGTAGCTTGTTTTTTTACGACGTTTTCCACCTATCAGTAGGTGAAAGAGGAACATCAGAAAACAACAATTATTTTATAGTTGTTTTCTATTTTGGAGTGGAAATGGGATAATGTCATGCTGGATTTTGGGATTGGTTTACCAAGGTCTCCTCGAGGAAATGATATTTTGTGGGTAGTTATTGATAGGATGATGAAGGTTTCTCATTTCTTTCTGATTAAGAATACCTTTAGTATTGATGATCTTGGAAGGTTGTACATCTTTGATATAGTACAAATTCATGGAGTCTCATGCACTCTCATTTCAGATATGAACATCTTCTTTACATCTCATTTCTAGAGATTTTTTCATAGGATTCTGGGTACATAGGTTCTTTTAAGAACAACATACCACCCTCAAACTGATTTCTAGTCAGAGTTTATGATACAGATGCTAGAGGAAATGTTGTGAGCATGCATCTAAGATTTTGGGGGCTCTTGGGAGAGGAACCCTCCTCTGGTTGAGTTTTCCTATAATAATAGTTATCATGTGACGATATAGATGGAACCTTATAGGGCTTTATATGGTAGGACATGCTGATCACCCTTGTACTGGTTGTAGGTTGGTGAGGCAACATTACTGGGAACACGTCCTGTGTAAGAGACTACTGAGCATGTCAAATTGAATCAAATGCGGATGGCTACTGCACAGTCTCATCATAAATCTTACACTGATCTCCACAAACAACCTCTAGAGTTTGAGGTTGTGGATTGAGTTTTCTTGTGTGTTTCACTGAGGCTGTTACGTAGATGGATCAGGAGATAGTGTGATATTTTACCAAGAGATGTCGGGTTGTTCGAGATTCTATAGAGAATAGGGTTGATAGCTTATTGGTTATAGATACCTCAGTGGTACTAATCCAGGCACGACTTATTCTAGGTATCTCAACTTCACCATTATCATTTAGACCCATCCCACACTTTTCAACTTGAGGAGGTTGAGTTGTAGGTATATGCATTCATTGAGGAGAATTCGATTCATATCATGGATAGGAGCATGAAGGTTCTCTGAGGCTGGTATGTTCTCTTAGTATGGGTTATATGGAATCATGAATATTTATAGAATGAGACTTGTGAGAGGGATTTCAATGTACATGATCAGTGGCTGGAGTTTTTAGATGAATATTTACCACCCTTGAGAGGGAAATTCTGGGAAAAATTACTTTAAGGGGGAAGATTGTATGATATTGAGTTTTTATTAGGGTACAGATCTTTTATTTTTTGGTAAAATATTGTGTAATTTTCATTTGGATTATACCCTATGTTGGGTCGTGGCATGGTTGGTTGTGGTTGAGACAAAAGAGGCTGGAAGAAGGTAGGATGGCTCCAGGCCGGTTACATGACGTTAAAGGGAGATACACGTCGTGTAATCCCATTTCACAATGTGTAATGGTATGTACATGACCTTTTATGATGTGTATGGGATTTTCCTCAGGAAGGTAAAATAAGTCATTACATGCAGTGTAAGTAAATTACACATCATGTAATTTCCTCACTATTTCATTACAATAAAGGCAATAGCCTTTATTATTCATAAAGAACATATTTTCTACCTATTTTGAAGTCAAAACCCCTCTATTCTAGTTTTTTCAGATCTAGCACTCATCTGACATCTCATTCTTATTCCATAGGTCACATTGGAACTGAATTTGTAAGAACTCGAATCCTTTTAATCTATTCATGATTCTTCGGAACAATGACTTCAATATTTGGATTTAGGCATGTATACCCTAATTTATGGTTCATCATCCTTTCTTAAGATTTCAATTAAACCAAGGTGAATCGGGACTTGATACTATATGATAACTCTACTACCAAGATAAGGTATGTGGTTTATATTTTTCTTTATGCTTTTGGAGGTTTTCAAAGAAAACAACCATTATACCGTTTGTCGGATGTTCCAATACGGCCCGGTTTCTAAGAATGTTACTTGTAGTACATGTTATTTGACCTGTTTGGGATTCCCTTATGTTCTTTTATGGTGCATTGGTGGTTGTTTCCCCAACTATGGACACCCATAGCATATACCGGATGAAATTAACTTGTTTATGCCTGGTCAGACCACCCAAGGGTGAGTTCTTTTACTTTCATAGTTTGAGGAATCCCATTTATACTTTAATGAGTTTGAATATATTTCTTAGGAGATGTAATACCTACTTAACTTGTTTTATCATGTCATTCCATGATTTTATTGATTAAATGGATTAAATGGAATTGGTTAAATGAGTTGGTATTCTTGTTGGTTGTTTTTAAATTGCTTCAATGGTTTATTGGGAAAAAGTGATGTGTGAGTGGTTATACTCACATGAAGTACTTAATTGAAAATGGTGATAAATGGGTTGGTATACACATGTGACATGTTAAATGTGAAATGGAATACAAGAGTGGGTATACTCATGTGTTGTAATTGGTAATGTGAGTGGGTATACTCACATGGAATTGAAAAGTATAAATTGTATGAAATTAATTAATGGTTTGATAGATGTCATAGACGGATCTCCATGGATATAGATAATGGTAGTGGATACCTTAGATAGAGTATGCTTCTTGGGTCTTGATTTTTTGAGATTCCTTTGGCCTTTCTACCCCTTGGATCCGGAATTCATGGACTTGCATATGATATATTGGCACACATGCTCCAAGGACTCCAACCAATTGCTAGATCGAGTTACCAATAAGATTTTCTTGTGACTCAAAAATAATTCCTTGGACTTCAACACCATGGATCCGACCCTTCGTGGTCTACACTTCTCTATACAGTTAGGTTGTGGGTTTCTGATATGGTTTCACTATACGGAGTGGCCATGGGTGTTTGATACACTTCTTATATGGCAAGGCTTTGGGTTTTTTATATGTATGGATATACAGAGAGGTCGTGGTACTTGTTTACTTTTCTTATAGATGCCTTGTTAGGAGATAACAGCTGTTTCAGGGAGCCTTAATAGGCTGTTTAGTATTACTTTTTTTTCAGTATACTTATGTCATGGGGATTCACAATTACTTCACTGATTTTCTTACACTTGTTAGTATGTTTCATATTGTTGTTTAGAACTATATAGACATTTGGGTGGTGTCCTATTGGGATGTTTGTCTCACACCCTATTTGGGCCTCCATGGGGAGCCAAATAGATTATATGGTTGCTTTTGTTGATATGGGAAAGTTCCCAAACATAAGTTTTTTATAATTTCTTTGGAATAGGGGAGAATGGGACCAAACAATTTCTTTCAATGCTACTAATTGTTTTAGTCTTTTTATTTATTTTTGTACACTTTTGTTGTATTTCTACCATGTATTGTTTTGGGAACTTTTTAGATACATGCATCATCTATATAATTATATATGAGACACTTATATCTTGTTTTTATATTCCTAAATTTCTTTTCTACTTTATCTTCTTCCTCTATTGAATGTGTTTTTACTTCTGTTGTGATATACTCTGGTAATGAGGGTATAGTCTTCCCACTGACTCACCCATGCCCTAACTGCTAGTCGATGGCCTCTGACATTTGGGGAGATGTGATTGAGGCCATGTGACCAACTGGGATCAGGGTACTATTGGGTTAAATTCAAGTATGGTATGTTATAGTTTTGGTCATTTTAACCCTTACATTTTTAGTCTAACCCCTCGGTAAATTTTCTTTACCATAACTGCGGTATAATATTTTTACTGTTTTCACAATTAATTATGACCAAAAATTAAGATAAACATTTTATATAATATAAATTAAAATGATTAAAAATATTTAATCCATTTGACTATAATAAATTCACATAAGTGGTATAATTTAATTTAAATTTGAACCCACATACAAGAAGAAAAATTGGTTTTCAAGAAATGTATTTTTCAAGCATAAGATGATTTTATATTAACTCTATGAATAGTAAAAATCATTGTATTAATTTCAATTAATATTTATTGATATATAATCTATATATATTAACTAAAAAATATCTCATTAGGGGTTTTTTAATTAATTTAAATGGAGAAACATTATGCACTTTAAAATAGTTTTCAGAAAAAAAAACTTGTTTTAAACCAAAAAATTTAACTTTTACTAAAATCCAATATAAAGACAATTAATATGTAATTAATGGGATTTAATATAAATAAATAATAATTATGTCACGTGAAATAATATTATAAACATAATGGTACTTTTTAATATCTTAACATATAAAAAATAATGACATTTTTAAAAAAATCGTTATTTTTTCACTATTCATTGAAAAATCAATATTTTCCAAAAACCCCAAGATTTTATCATAATTTTTTTTGATAATAAAATTTCAAAAAATAAATTCATTTTATCAAATTATTATTCTTAATTTATAAATTAAACATTAAAATAAAACATTATAAGAATATTTTAATTAAAGCTATTTCCTTTTTGATTTAAAAGTTACTTAATATTTTAATAATGAATATAAATATCTAATTTTTAAATATAAATTAAAATTAAAATTATTTATCATAAAATTACTTGGATTGTTACATAAATATATTTTATGAATGAACCTTATAAAAGTATTTAAGGTTATATATAGGTATAAAAATGGTAAATATAACTGTTATTTGGTAGTTAGATATATGATTATTGGATATATGGTTGTTGGATATATGGTAGTTGGGTATAGTTGTATCCAATATGTATAGGCAATATTTTAATGTTTATTAATGAGTTAAAAAAATATATTTTAATTTTAATTAACATAAAATTAATATTTATTAATAAAATATAAATATACAACGTCATTTTTGAAAATGTTTTAATTTTATAAAAACTATTTTTGGTATATAATGTATTATCAATTAAATTTATTTCTTTTAATTAGTCATTTTATTAAATTCTATTAAGAAAATTTAACTAATGATTTTTAAAATAACTAAATAATTTTCCTGAAATAATCATGTAGTATAAGTTATAAGAATATAGTGATTCATAGTCCTGGAAATATGTTTCATTTAAAAACATTATTTTTATTATATATTATATATTTATAATTTAAATATTAAGTTTATCATATCTGTATAAAAAAAATTATTTTAATATATTTTTTATATATACAAATTAATTAATCACCATACACCTAATTATTATTATCTTTTAAGGAATAATAGTAATGTCACTTCAATATTTAAAAAATAGCTTTTTAAAAAATATGTCATTAATATTTTTAATTTAAAAATAATTTTAATCACTTTTATAATTTTAATTTAATAAAATTGATTTCAATTTTTGAGTTCTGCTATTTAAATCATTTAAGAGTTTGAATTTTATTTGGGGATAAAAAATATGTTATCGTGGTAAAAAGTGAGTTACCGTGGTAAATGGTAAAATAAAGTAAAAAAGCGTTTAAACACTTGGAAAAAGGCCTAGAATATCTCTAATATTTATCTCTAGATTGTGCTTCTAAAGGTATATATAACCCATATCAATTAGTTTTCCTTAATTCTTGTAAAATTTCATCCCATACACATTAAGGATTGGGTATTTGTAGAAATGTCACTCACACTCACTTATAAAAGGACCCCCACTATACCAAATTCCAACATAATTTTCCTTAAATATTATATATAATCCGTGATAAAATATTTTATCTTCAAGTATTAATAAACTTTTTTAACTTATAGTCCCAATAAGTAAGAATAAAAACTTTTTTTTTCAGAACCCGTATTGAGAATGTGCGAGTTCCTCAAAGTATCTAGTTATTATCTAACTTTATAAATTTATTTATCTTATCCAAAATTTATAATCCCATTCACCACTCAAATTATGTTCTATAAAAAAAATTATGATTCTATATAAAAAAATTCCTTAATATAAATCTATACTCTTACTCATTTATTATTAAAACTTGTTATTATTTGGATCAGCTCAACCACCTATATGAACGATGTTATAATAATATCAAAATTTATAATATGCATGATTCTAAAAAACTAAATTATATTAATACATGATATTAAAGAGTAAATTATATCATTTATGTGTTTCTAAAAGGGTGAAAAATGAATGTTCATTATAAAGTAACTTCTTATTATCAAGGAATTACCTGAAACATGCTCATCATAAATTTCATTATTGTGAATCGTACCCATATCTTCCATCAATTGAACATGGTATAGAATGAATCATTTAAAAAAAATGACTCCACAACCTTGAATAATCTGGAAATGTTATATGTTTTATTAATTAATGAGCATCAACATCTCCATAAGGAAAGATTTATGAAATATTCAAAATTACATAGATTCAATGATGAAAAAAATTACTCATATATGTGTAATAATTTATTATAATATAATTGAATAAAAGTTACTAGATGCGAATAACATTATAAAATAAGTGATTAATATGTATATTTTTATTATAAAAGAGGTTGAATCACTTTCATGGGAGTCTAGAAGAAATGTATGTGTATGACTTTCAATCATTATTCTTACGTAATATTATCTATTACTAAACTTTTATTGGGATAATATATAATAAATTCCCATATAAATACCCAATTATTATTTTCATCAAGTTATTTTTTCAGTTTAAATTTCTTCTTACCATTTCTTCTCTCATTAGTTCACAATTCAACCTAAATGATTCTTATAATAAGAATTTTCATTATCTCTTATTTTTAATTGAAAATATTTATATGTCATGTTCATATTATTTATTTTGTTTTATATATTTTCTTGAATATCATTCAATCATTGAATAATTTTCCATTACAATGAAATTGAATTATTTAAAATGCATGAAATTAATATTCTATCTCTCCACCACTGTTTTTTTTTTCTCGATGACTTTCTCCCATAGTTTTCTTTATTTTTAATTATAAAGCTTCATTTCAAAGTTTTTCAGGTTATTCAAAGTAATTTTTATTAAATTTATCATTATTTTTCTCAAAACAAATATTTATAAATAATTTTATTTTATGAAATATTTATAAAAATGTAAAGGATATTTCATTGTATTTTTTAATTTTTTAATGTTCTTCAATAGTTTTTTCTATCTGTGTAAATATCCTTTAATGTTTCTTATGTTTCATTGGGGTTATGTTTTGATGAAATAATCCACTTTATCTATATGGATTATTTATATCTATATCTTATGATTATGATTATAAATTCCATTTCATTCTCATGGGTTTATTATTTTATGATGTATTGAAAAAAATTAATATATATGTGTCACACACATATATTTGGTTTATCATTATGTGATAAGTGGTCTTAAAATAATAGAAACATAAAATGTATTGGGTAAAGCATTATATCTAATGAGATGATATGTTAAGAGATAATATAGGTTATTCTAGTTCACTATGTCATAGAACATGCTTGTCCACAATACGATGATTGTCTTGGCAGTGATCCTTGATATAATATATGATTTTAAATGCTTATTTATGCACCATATTTATATTTCAAGCTATATAACTTTGTTAAACCTCAAAGTTATGTTATGTTTCATGTCATTAACCATTTTTCTTACTTCTTCGGTAATATTTTTATAATTATGTTCTTATTTCCACCTTTTCATTGTATACTCAATTATAATCCTCTTGGTGATCATCTTTGATGATTTGTTTGTTATCTCTTATATCCTTCCCCTTACCAATTACTTGAGGACACACTTTTCCCATATTTATATTCCCCAAGTAAGGAAGAATTGTATTATATGTGTCTTGTCTAGAAGTGTATCTTGTGTTCCACACCCCAAAGTAACTTTTATGTGTGTATACATTCTATGTTATAAGTCTCCATTGGATTGAAGTGTTTGTGGTTGATTTTTTTTTATTTTGAACTTTCTCTAGGCCATGTAATTATTGCGTTGTTTTAAAAATTTTATAGGCTTCGTGTTTGTGTCTAGAAATCCTTATTCCCATCGATAATCGTATATTTTTTTCACGTTTTAATAAATAGTGCTTATAAACTATGTAACTTACTTGGGAAGGGGTTATTGAGTCTTTTTAGGTAATTTCAATTTTGGTGAAACCCTATTTCCTTCCTCTATTCGATTTGGATATTCAAGGGTCTTACTAGATGAGATCCACCACCTTCTCCTTGGATCCATGGTGGATTTATTCAATATTCTTCATGGAAATCATCCCATTTTGCCTTATTCTTCCATTCATTTCTCACCTTCTATTTATTCTTCTTTATCTTTTCCTTACTTTCCCTAATATCCATGTTGGGAAAACATATTTTCTTGGTTTGGTCTAAACATGGATATTTTAACATATATGGAATGTAGGTCATCCCTTATTAATTAATCTATTATTGTTTTCCAAACGAATCATGCTTCTTCCAGATTAAGGTTGGTTTTTTTATGAATTCTTTTTTATTTTTTAGTCCATGGGTTCTTAGGACTTATATTGTAACGCCCCGACCCCAGTTACCCAGAGTCGGTGCATTAATTACATAACATTGGCATGATCACAAGAAAGATCAAATCTCGAAAGACCGATTGGTTTAGTAGCCTTGGAAACACTAGATATATTCATAAGTTTTACATTACATCATAAAATGAAAAACTACTACAACAACATATTGTTTCCACAGTCCACACTATAATCCCCTCATGATATCCCTGCAGTTCATTCATAACTTACATCTTCACATCCTGGGAAAAATAAAACATAGAAAAGGGGTGAGCTCAAATGCCCAGTAAGGATAACAATATAGCGGAACATTCAAAAATAAGCATAAACATTTAAGGCAATGTATAACTAAAACAAAAGCCTTTCAAACTTGAACTTTCAACATAGTATGGCATAAATAAAATGAAATAATTCCATTTACTTATTCACATGGATATTCTACTAATCGAATAATCACATGAAAAATCAATAACCACTTTCATAATGATGGAATGCATAATGCTAAACTTTAATTTCTTTTCAAGGCCTCGTCCCAATACCTTGGGGATAACTGTAACCGGAACCCAACCCGGAGTGCCTCTAATAACCGGACACCAACCCGGAGTGCCTCTAATAACCGGACACCAACCTGGAGTCCTTCTAATAACCGGAGACCAAACCGGAGGGCTTACTTTTACCAGTCCCTAACCTGGAGGGCTTACTTTTACCAGTCCCCAACCTGGAGGGCTTACTTTAACCAGTCCCCAACCTGGAACATACTTGTCCAACACATTCATATGAAGTAAAGGTTGAAATATAACATAAACATTCTTATTGGAACTAGCATACGAAATGTCATTACTTTACTCATAAACCATGAATGCTATATAAATGGCACATCCACAGTCAAACATATCACAAAACTTTATTACAATATGGAAGTTTTGTATCATAATAAATCAACTTCAAATAAGCGTAAAATCCGTCAAAGGATGTTGACATAGATGAAATCAAAACACTTTTTAGAGAAATATCTCTTTCTATTTTTGAAATCATTTAAGAGCCATATAAAATAAAACATTTTCTTGAAAATGTTCTTATAAGCTTGTAAGGGAAGCTTTGAAGATTTTATAACGGCGGAAAATAACCGCACCCGCCGTATAAGTTAAAAAAAACATTCTTATCTTAATTCTGTCGAAAAGGTTAAAAAGCACCTTGTTTGGAAAATGACGGAAAGATTCCCTTATAAACCTCTTATAAAAAGTCAAACAAGGGTATAAATGACTTTAACCCATATTCTTTTAAATATTAGAAATGTTTTGAAATACATTTTGAAGAAACATGGACGTGGATGATAACAAGGTCCCAGTAGATAATTATGTATAAACAATCTCGGATAATGAAGAGATTGCGAAATAAATCCTTACCTTGTACTTTTCCTTGGTTGGGGTAGGTTAACCTCATGTATAATGGTGAAATAATTGTTATTAAATTATGAAATAATCATATACATTAATATGATATCATATATTATCTTTTAATATTGATTTGATAATAATATCTTAGTATTATCGTTGTTTCGGGTGTTAACTTACTTGTTTTATTTTATATGTTTTGTTACATAAGCCATGTTTGTTGTATCTTATTCATATCCAGAATGATATCAAGTCCTTAATCATCATTTTTAAATCATCAAATGATAATTATACTTGAATGGATACGATGGAGAATGAATCTCATCGCGTTCGTGGAGACGGTAGTCCGTACGTACGCACGAGCGAAAATATCATTCTTTTGATATTAAAATAATATATAAATGGATGGTATATCATATATACAGAATTATTAACATGTTATATTTATTATTTACATGAGTTACCCATCATTATTATACCCATCCAAATAATAATATATTGAATGACAATTACACCACGACGTGGAGACGGTAAGCCGTACGTACGCACGTATGGTGACATGTTATTCAAAGGGTGGATAGAATACTGAATATGGTTGTACCATATTTATAATAACATCACAGTATATGTAAGATACTGGAGTTATTATTTTAAAATGGTAAGAACAAATAAAGAAGAAGTGGAAGAAGAAAGGAATTTGAAAAGGGGTGGTGAAAACATTACCTCTTCTTCGGGTTCTTCCTTTTGATTTGATCAAAAGGGATCCTTAGGTTGGCTTTCTGATCAAACTAAGGCCTCTAGGTTGTAGTGAGGGATGTTGGGAGAGTATTTGGGCAGAGTTTGGCCGAACCCAAAGGCTTTGAACGTGTGAAGAAATGAGAAGGAGGAGTTCCCTTTTATAAGAGGGGTGAGGGGCACCTTTGGAAAAGATAGAAATATTAATTTATAATAAATTCATATTCGGTTTATAATGGCTCCAAAGTTGATTATTCAAAGGTTAAGGTGGGGATAGGTCGAAAACCACTCAACCAGTAGAATTTAGACAGGTTTTGGTACTTATATTAACCTTATCTTTAAGTATTAACTCTAAGTTAATTAGTTTCACTTTTACAATGTCTCTTTGTATTTTTATATAATATGGTTAATAAACTTACTATATACATCCAAGAGACCCCAAAGTGGTCCATTAATGATGAAACTATCATGATATAAGTCTCTTGGCCGAACCTTAGATTTTTAGGAATTTAATATCAATTAATAATATAATATTTGTTTTAAGAACTCTTTTATGTCAATTTTGACACTATTCAATAGTTGATTTTTGTGAAACTCATAACAGATTGATTACTTCAAAAAAAGTCAATTAAATAAATCCTAATATATCATATTATCCTATAAAATTAGTTTAATTCATTAAAAGTTTCATATTATATTTATTTGGGAATTTATAATATCAATTATTTTAATTTTTCACTATTATAGTAATTACTGCATCATCATTGTGTCAAAAATAAAATATAATATTTAATGTCTAAAAATTATAAATAAAATATCATTATGTAGGAAATCTTTTTATATTTCTAATGAATATTTATAATCTAAAATCCAACATATATAACCCTATGTAACAATTGTTTTTCTAAAAGATATATGCTTGTGTCATTTTTGTATTCATTTTAACTTAATTAAAATAAAGTGTCATTATCACTTACAAGTGGATCCATGGGGTCCCAAAATAGACCCAAAGATGCCCATGGTCGACCATGTATCAAACAATAGGGTTAAGACATGTTTTAGGGTAATTTAGTATTATTATAATATTATTTTTTAACCCTTATTTACCGGATTTACCCTTAACCATGGTAAATAAAATATTTACCGCAGTAATTATTCAAAATGTCTAAAAATAAAATTTACCTATTTACACAATTTGAACATCCTGATTCCAAATATGAAATCCATTTTCCTAAATTCAAAACACAGAAGTGGCAGAAATTAATTTAAAATTAATTCCCGCTGTCAAAACAAAAAACGTGTTTTTAAGAGATAATAACTATCAAAAGATTGACACTTGTTTATGTTCGGTTTAATTGTAAAATTATGTCCAATGACAAACATTATATTAAATGGTAAAAATATATTCTAAATATACTTTAAAACTACTCAAATTAATAATTTATCAATATTAATTATTTTGATTAAAAAAGTTGTTTTTAATTAAAATTTAGTAATTTTCACTATTCATCAAAATATTAAAGTTATCCGAAAAGTACAAAAATTTCACCTTAGGCTAAATTCGATATTCCGAATCCAAAAATGAAGTCCATTTTGAAATATAAAATATATATAATTCCAAAAATTAGGTATTACTATTCACAACGGCTAGTTTAATTAGTTGTGGTGTGTGTTAAAACTCGAAGTTGCGTACAACACACGCTACTGTTTTATTCAAAGGAAAGCGTACTGTGTAAGCTTGGGATGTTTCATTTTAAATTTTTTGATGTCCCCATTTAGTCAAAAAGTTTAAAATATTGTATTTAAAAAGGTTTCACTATTAAAAGTTGATAAAAGTGCAATACTGAAAATGAATCTGTTCTTGCATTATGACTAATAAACTCATAATATGGATTCTAAAATTATAAGGATTATATAAAGTTAAAAGTGTAGTTAATGCTATTCATGACCTCTTTTAATGGATTTTTTTTTTGTAAGTCATGGTGTGATTGAACTCGGTTTTGCGTGTAGTGCAAGTTATTGAATAACACACTATGAAATCTTGGGGTGTTACATTCTCCCCTCCTTCAATAAATTGCGTCCTCGCAATTTGAAATTGTTCTTCGAAAATAAAAGGTTAAAAATAGATAATATATTTGTGGGAAAACACACATCGGAAATTGGGTTACTAAAATTTAGTCTTAATATGAGGAAAAGAGAAATGAAAGGGTCACCACCAAATTATTATCTTGATTAGGAGAACATTGGTGGCAATTAGAGACATATAATTGGAGGAAAAACGTAAATATTTATAGGTAGTGATTGAGGTCATCAATAACAAACAATTATAAAATTGAGGTCCTAAACTCATCAATCTATGATGATTTGAAATACCATCGGTTCAACAAAACACAGGGTATTAGGATAACACATTTTTGACGTTTCAAAATATCTTAGTTGAAATCCCACATCGAAAAATGAATTAATGAGGCCTCTATTTAAAATAAAGAGTGGAAAGTATGAAGATTACCGAAAATAACACATACTAGGGTTCTATGTAGGAAAATATGGATATGGAAGAGAAATTTAACCATCAATTATCTGATGGAGAGTGGTAGAGAACATGGCTATGAAAAGGCCAACAATCCCAAAGCCATAAATTAGTGATGATTTAAGGTACCATCTAGGACAACATTTTTGTTCTAAGTTCCTTTTCTTAATGTTGAGGAATTTATTTATGAGATTGTCTAAGATCATAAGGAGATATACTTACTTTATAATTAGAGTTTTTTCCATTAATAAATTTCTACCACAAACTCATCTTTCACTCGTAAAAAAAAATTCTATTTATATTATTCGTACAGGGTTCCAAAATAAACGAATTTATAATTCATCTACCAGATCTTTTAAAAAACTACATTATTTAATCCAGGACATCTCTTGGGCCAGCGGTAGGTGATACAGCCTTGTCGCCCTTCGGTTGCGGGTTCAAGTCTCGCGGCCTTGCCGAACGCGACGGGTTGCCGCCCGACCTCCGGGTTGTCCTTTTATGGCAATCCAAAATTAATCTCAAACTAGAATTTATCCAAAATACTTCTGACAAAACTCACAGTCCAACATTTATAAGGAAGTTAAACATAATGTAGATCCTTTTTACCACGTAATAGTATATGAATACCTTCATCGTGTATTCTTTTAAAACACTGAAACATCCGGAATTACCATAATCCATATTGATTACATTCATGCTCCCTTATTCCATATAGAATGCTGGATATACTTCATCAATCCAAAAATGTTTTAAACCCCAACAATGATGGAATATACAAATCATTAATTAGTTTCAAGGTAGTCAAGAATATCCAATATAATTTATCCAAATCAATCATGTATTATTCTAAAATCACTACCTCGGTATCAGAACCATATTGTAGTTTATCATTCTCTCAACCATATATTTTCCAAAAATTTAACCTGCTATTGAGTCACTTTTCATTGTTCCACACAATATCAAGTCCTTAATGAAATAGTACTGCAGTACAATCCTTATATACTCCATAATTATTATAACAAGTACATTGTTGATACAACACTCAATTGACATAATCAACATAAGAACTCTAATCATTCCTCTTCATCTGTGGTAGTATCATGACTTAATTATTATCCAATAACATCATTTGCGGCATAGTCTGATGACTGGGGCATAGATTCGCGTAGTGTCCAAACTCCTTGCAAATGAAGCATTGTACATTTGAAACCATTTTCTTACCCTTGCAGTCACGTACTTTGTGCCCTTTTCCTCCACACTTATAACAAACTCCAATTCCTTTTAGGCAAGTTCCAGGGTGTTTCTTTCCACAGTTACCACATATGGGAAAATTCATCTTTTCCCTCTTCCCTTTATCCATCTTTCTCTCTTCCATCCTTTTCTTCTCTTGCTTCCCTTCAAAGCTATAGGACTCAGTAAACTCTTTACTTATCTTATCAACACATGATATTATTTCTTTATATGATGATAATACATGGGAGACTATTTCTCTTATAAATTCTAGCTTAAGACCATGAAAGATATGATCCTTCCTTCTCTTTGTATCATGTGCATTTCTGGAGTTCTCATTCCTTATACTGGGCGCCATTTCTAAACAATGGCATACACTAGATCAGTTTATGAATCAAAATACATAATCCCATACTTATAAAACACTTAACATAAATTGAACTATTTATGGATATAATCCATAATCATAAAAATGTCTCCTTTGAGGATGTATATACTCATAAACCCTTCATAATGGTTTGTAAAGAAAATGAGAATTATCCTAAGCATATCCCTCGGGAGTGTCGTAACCAAGAGTGCAGCAAGGCCCGTTGTCGTGCACCAGTTCCCGTTCGAGTCTAGCTCAAAGCGGTGTTTTCAGGTTTTACCCCTAGGTACATCTGTGCCAGAGCCGCCTCTACCTGCTCGTATCCAGACAGGGATGTATTGCTCAGAAAACTCAAAAAATCTCTACAATACCAAAATTCTAGGAAGTTCTTCTACACTAATCCTCAAAGTTCATCTTAGGTCTACGTGCTCTAATCAGAGTTTATCTAAATCTAGTTTCCAAGGTTTTTACTAAACTTCCTCTGATACCAACGGTAACGCCCCGACCCCAGTTACCCAGAGTCAGTGCATTAATTACATAACATTGGCATGATCACAAGAAAGATCAAATCTCGAAAGACCGACTGGTTTAGTAGCCTTGGAAACACTAGATATATTCATAAGATTTACATTACATCATAAAATGAAAAACTACTACAACAACATATTGTTTCCACAGTCCACACTATAATCCCCTCATGATATCCCTGCAGTTCATTCATAACTTACATCTTCACATCCTAGGAAAAATAAAACATAGAAAAGGGGTGATCTCAAATGCCCAGTAAGGATAACAATATAGCGGAACATTCAAAAATAAGAATAAACATTTAAGGCAATGTATAACTAAAACAAAAGCCTTTCAAACTTGAACTTTCAACATAGTATGGCATAAATAAAATGAAATAATTCCATTTACTTATTCACATGGATATTCTACTAATAGAATAATAACATGAAAAATCAATAACCACTTTCATAATGATGGAATGCATAATGCTAAACTTTAATTTCTTTTCAAGGCCTCGTCCCAAGACCTTAGGCCTAACTGTAACCGGAACCCAACCCGGAGTGCCTCTAATAACCGGACACCAACCCTGAGTGCCTCTAATAACCGGACACCAACCCGGAGTCCTAATAATCGGAGACCAAACCGGAGGGCTTACTTTTACCAGTCCCTAACCTGGAGGGCTTACTTTTACCAGTCCCCAACCTGGAGGGCTTACTTTAACCAGTCCCCAACCTGGAACATACTTGTCCAACACATTCATATGAAGTAAAGGTTGAAATATAACATAAACATTCTTATTGGAACTAGCATACGAAATGTCAATACTTTACTCATAAACCATTAATGCTATATAAATGGAACATCCACAGTCAAACATATCACAAAACTTTATTACAATATGTAAGTTTTGTATCATAATAAATCAACTTCAAATAAGCGTAAAATTCGTCAAAGGATGTTGACATAGATGAAATCAAAACACTTTTTAGAGAAATATATCTTTCTATTTTTGAAATCATTTAAGAGCCGTATAAAATAAAACATTTTCTTGAAAATGTTCTTATAAGCTTGTAAGGGAAGCTTTGACGATTTTATAATGGCGGAAAATAACCGCACCCGCCGTATAAGTTAAAAAAACATTCTTATCTTAATTCTGTCGAAAAGGTTAAAAAGCACCTTGTTTGGAAAACGACGAAAAGATTCCCTTATAAACCTCTTATAAAAAGTCAAACAAGGGTATAAATGACTTTAACCCATATTCTTTTAATTATTAGAAATGTTTTGAAATACATTTTGAAGAAACATGGACGTGGATGATAACAAGGTCCCAGTAGATAATTATGTATAAACAATCTCGGATAATGAAGAGATTGCGAAATAAATTCTTACCTTGTACTTTTCCTTGGTTGGGGTAGGTTAACCTCCTGTATAATGGTGAAATAATTGTTATTAAATTATGCAATAATCATATACATTAATATGATATCATATATGATCTTTTAATATTGATTTGATAATAATATCTTAGTATTATCGTTGTTTCGGGTGTTAACTTACTTGTTTTCTTTTATATGTTTTGTTACATAAGCCATGTTTGTTGTATCTTATTCATATCCAGAATGATATCAAGTCCTTAAACATCATTTTTAAATCATCAAATGATAATTATACTTGAATGGATACGATGGAGAATGAATCTCATCGCGTTCGTGGAGACGGTAGTCCGTACGTACGCACGAGCGACAATATCATTCTTTTGATATTAAAATAATATATAAATGGATGGTATATCATATATACAGAATTATTAACATGTTATATTTATTATTTACATGAGTTACACATCATTATTATACCCATCCAAATAATAATATATTGAATAACAATTACACCACGACGTGGAGACAGTAAGCCGTACGTACGCACGTATGGTGACATGTTATTCAAAGGGTGGATAGAATACTGAATATGGTTGTACCATATTTATAATAACATAGCATTGTATGTAAGATACTGGAGATATTATTTTAAAATGGTAAGAACAAAGAAAGAAGAAGTGGAAGAAGAAAGGAATTTGAAAAGGGGTGGTGAAAACATTACCTCTTCTTCGGGTTCTTCCTTTTGATTTGATCAAAAGGGATCCTTAGGTTGGCTTTCTGATAAAACTAAGGCCTCTAGGTTGTAGTGAGGGATGTTGGGAGAGTATTTGGGCAGATTTTGGCCGAACCAAAAGGCTTTGAAGGTGTGAAGAAATGAGAAGGAGGAGTGCCCTTTTATAAGAGGGGTGAGGGGCACCTTTGGAAAAGCTAGAAATATTAATTTATAATAAATTAATATTCGGTTTATAATGGCTCCAAAGTTGATTATTAAAAGGTTAAGGTGGGGATAGGTCGAAAACCACTCAACCAATAGAATTTATACAGGTTTGGGTACTTATATTAACCTTATCTTTAAGTATTAACTCTAAGTTAATTAGTTTCACTTTTACAATGTCTCTTTGTATTTTTATATAATATGGTTAATAAACTTACTATATACATCCAAGAGACCCCAAAGTGGTCCATTAATGATGAAACTATCATGATATAAGTCTCTTGGCCGAACCTTAGATTTTTAGGAATTTACTATCAATTAATAATATAATATTTGTTTTAAGAACTCTTTTATGTCAATTTTGACACTATTCAATAGTTGATTTTTGTGAAACTCATAACAGATTGATTACTTCTAAAAAAGTCAATTAAATCAATACTAATATATCATATTATCCTAGAAAATTAGTTTAATTCATTAAAAGTTTCATATTATATTTATTTGGGCATTTATAATATCAATTATTTTAAGTTTTTACTATTATAGTAATTACTTCATCATCATTGTGTCATAAATCAAATATAATATTTAATGTCTAAAAATTATAAATAAAATATAATTATGTAGGAAATAATTTTATCTTTCTAATGAATATTTATAATCTAAAATCCAACATATATAACCCTATGTAACAATTGTTTTTCTAAAAGATATATGCTTGTGTCATTTTTGTATTCATTTTAACTTAATTAAAATAAAGTGTCATTATCACTTACAAGTGGATACATGGGGTCCCAAAATAGACCCAAAGATGCCCATGGTCGACCATGTATCAAACAATAGGGTTAAGACACGTTTTAGGGTAATTTAGTATTATTATAATATTATTTTTTAACCCTTATTTACCGGATTTACCCTTAACCATGGTAAATAAAATATTTACCGCAGTAATTATTCAAAATGTCTAAAAATAAAAGTTACCTATTTTCACAATTTGAAAATCCTGATTCAAAATATGGAATCCATTTTCCTAAATTCAAAACACAGAAGTGGCAGAAATTAATTTAAAATTAATTCCCGCTGTCAAAACAAAAAGCGTGTTTTTAAGAGATAATAACTATCAAAAGATTGACACTTGTTTATGTTCGGTTTAATTGTAAAATTATGTCCAATGAAAAACATTATATGAAATGGTAAAAATATATTCTAAATATACTTTAAAACCACTCAAATTAATAATTTATCAATATTAATTATTTTGATTAAAAAAGTTGTTTTTAATTAAAATTTAGTAATTTTCACTATTCATCAAAATATTAAAGTTATTCGAAAAGTACCAAAATTTCACCTTAGGCTAAATTCGATATTCCGAATCCAAAAATGAAGTCTATTTTGAAATATAAAATATATATAATTCCAAAAATTAGGTATTACTATTCACAACGGCTAGTTTAATTAGTTGTGGTGTGTGTTAAAACTCGAAGTTGCGTATAACACACGCTACTGTTTTATTCAAAGGAAAGCGTACTGTGTAAGCTTGGAATGTTTCATTTTAAATTTTTTGATGTCCCCATTTAGTCAAAAAGTTTAAAATATTGTATTTAAAAAGGTTTCACTATTAAAAGTTGATAAAAGTGCAATACTGAAAATGAATCTGTTCTTGCATTATGACTAAGAAACTCATAATATGGATTCTAAAATTATAAGGATTATATAAAGTTAAAAATGTAGTTAATACTATTCATGACCTCTTTTAATGGCTTTTTTTTGTAAGTCATGGTGTGATTGAACTCGGTGTTGCGTGTAGTGCAAGTTATTGAATAACACACTATGAAATCTTGGGGTGTTACATAAATGATATGTTTTCAATTAGAATATATTTATAAATTTCTATAGTGACTAATTTTGGATGGTTTCTTGAGTTCTATTTTTCTATTCCTAACATGAAAAGGGATTATCAATGGTTCCTAATAATTAAACACCTAGAATGAATTTTTGTGCGCTCTAAGTGTTTGTATAAATTTGTAAGAGGTTTTTTTTAAATAATTACTAATTAATGTGTGGTTTTGGATTTACAAGTTCTTTCTAAATGGATTCATTTGTAATAATTTATAGATTTGGGGATTTTATAAAGGGTTTAAATGGTTGACTATCTAGAAATGATTTTTTTATTCAGTTTATGGACATTCATTAGTATGTTCCCTTGAAATGTATTTGTTGATTTATGATAATGTTATTTTATATATCTTAATTTATTTTTAATACCTATTATTACATCTTGTAAATCTTATTTCACTCTTTTTTATCCTATATTAGTTAACTATTATTTCTAACTATAATATTCTATCAAATGGTTTAAATAATAGGGTTTAAATATTTTGATGATTTTTTTTAAATTAGTGGCCTATTTAGCACCTTATGATATATATTTTTGTAGAAAAATAAATACCCTTTGTTTGAGATCTTTTTTATTTTGAAATATAATATTTTTTTGTGTATTATTTCGTGAAATCTGTTATGTCTCAATGCTTATGTAAATGTAAATTGGGTACTTATTAAAAAGAATGCATAGGTGAGATAAATGTTGATATTATGATGAATTTCCTTATGACATACTATTTATATGTGACTTGTGTGAGATAAAATGTTCCCCAGCCTCCCTTAAATAGTTTCATTGGATGCAAGGGTGATTAAGTGGGAATACTAGGATTAAGTTCCAGTAGGTTTTTCCACACCACATTAGAAAAAGAATTCTAGGACTTGGGTGATATAGTTGTGGGGAATTAGTTAGTGTGTCACGAAACTACTAATCCAACACATGTACTCCTTAGTAAATATGGGATGTGGCCCACCATCCTGGGTGTCTCCATACCCCTATGGAATGAAATTATCTCCTTAATGGAATATGTGTGCAATTGGTTATTAACTATTTTGTTCCCGAGATATAAGTAGGATTCTAATGTGCCTTGACCTTTTCTACCTTATGCAATCTCCCAAGATCCTTGATTGTGTTTTTTATTTATGTATTTTTTCTTTGATGTTTAAACCATTATAATTCATAATATATAGTAAATTAATTGGATTTATATATTAATAAATCTGGATTATATTTTTCTTTATAACTATATATCTTTAATTATTTTTAAATAAAATATTTATTTCATCAATGTTAACTTCATCATTAAGGTTATTCCTTTTGTTTCTTTAACCTCACATATATGATTTCCATTTCTTATAATCCAGTTTATATAGTAGTTTATGTTGGAGTTGGGTAGTTTTGATATTTTTATAAATCATTTTATTCCATAATAATTCATATTCCATGTATTTAGTTCTTTTATATATCCTTTATGGTTTTTAACAAAATATATCAATTTATTATTGGAAAAAATACAGTGGAATAAGGTTTTGAAACCTCAAATGACCATTCTCAATCGATAAATGTGTCATATTTAATTATTTGGTAAAATGATTCTCAAATATATTTCAAATATATAAACATATTTATTTCAATTTATTGTCCATTTTTTTCTGGGAAAGGTTTTATGTGTAGAGGTTATTTCATTTCAAACTATTAAAATAGATTTTTTATAAATTATAATTTAAATATAATTCTTAGAATTTATTATAAAATGTTTCATAGAATATTTGGTAGATTACTACTACGTACATATAGATCACACCTTATATACATGATCCAATATGTATTTACTTATCATTTCTTCCACATATTGACACATTATGATCTGATGTGGGTGGCATGCACCATTCTTCTATTGGATATATTAGAATATAGCAGTGAAAATGTGGATATATGGTGAGACTCACCTAGTATCTATGGTTTAGTTATTTATATTAGATAGTATATTTATTATCCACTTCAAAATTTTCATTTATTATTGTTCTTTCCTATTACCATACATTTTTTGTATCTTTATGTTTCTATTATCATATGTTTTTTATTATTTATCTTATTTATAACATGTATGGTATCTATGAAATCCAAAAATACTTGTTTCATGTTCATGAGAGTCCAATGTATGTTTATAACATGCTAGATATTTTTTACGAGATGATTATTATTTATTGATATATCAGGGGTGAAATAATCCCCCCTTGATCATAATTGGTAACCATTGAACTTTTTTACAGCTTGTGGTAATTAGATTTATGATTTGGGCCTTATCACGGCTGACTCAGGTGATGTGTCAAGCTGAACTGAGTTGGTTCATGAAAAAAATTATATAAGATCCCCTTTGTTATCTAGTGTAGTCTAGTATATTGGATATTGTTTCCGACTCTTTCGTCGGAGCACGCGCGCATCCGTCCACGGAGGAGGAGGACGTGCGACGCTTGTTGCCCCGCATTCCCGCTTTCCAAAGGCGGGCGGCATTCGCTCCTTATCCAGGGATGTCTGCTCCTTGATTGAAACGGGATGATGGGATGTTGGTTCTTCCTTCTGTGGATTCCTCATCAGAACTCGTCACCTAGTCCAGGTATCCCTCATAGATTTCATATGTAGTTTGTGAAACTCTTCCCAGTGCCATGTTTCCATAGACGCTGGTTAATTACACTACTTCTGTCAGGACATTCCAAAGGGTTTGGTCAGGGCAGCAACCTTCAGTCGGGGGAGTAGTCACATTGAGTCATCAGTAGCGTGTCTGGATGCTGGGAAACCTGGCATGTCTATCTATTATCCCTGGTCACAGGGCTTCTCAAGGGCATGGAAGCCCGAGGAATCCCACATCGAGTGTGGGGAATTATATGTCATGGACACATATCTGAGGTTTTCCTCAGCTTCCCGTGTTTAACACAGGGTATGCCGCGAGTTTAACGTCCAACGGAGACGGATCAGCCCGATCAGAGCGTTAGCTAGGATAGATCGGATTCAGGGATTCCCCTTGAAGGGATGCCGATACCGGGGCCAGCCCATGGACGGTTGTACCGATATGGTATCACCGAGATATAACGGTCTGGGCGAGAATTGGGATCGGTGATAGGTGGATGAATGGAGTGGAGGGGGAGCGAAATGGGACCATCGCAGGGGCGACGGTGAATTTGGGCTTGAGCCTTGAAGAGGCCTCCTACGTATCCTCGTGGCAGGGAATCAAAGTCCACGTAGTTCGGGATGGTGTCGGTAAATTGACGTGAAGGTGGACCTTGGCCCGATGAATGTCGTCATCGAACCAACGTGGGGGTGGACCTTGGTCCGATGGGCATCGTCAGCGTACTGACGTGAAAGTGGACCTTGGTCCGATGAGAGATGAGCTTGAACCTCGGGGAGGCTTCCTACGTACCATGCCTTGACATGGATCAAAGACCTCGTAGTTCAAAGGATTGATGGAATACAGTTTAACGTCATGCGGGACGATAGTGAACCCTGACGTGAATAAATGACAGGCATTGGGTGTCGGCGAACCGACGTAAATGAGGGACCTTGGTCCGATGGAAGATGGGCTTGAACCTCTGGGAGGATTCCTACGTACCATGCCTTGACATGGATCAAAGTCCTCGTAGTTTGGATGAAAATGGGGGCTTGGCACACCGACAAGGAGACGGTTTGGGCCAATGATTGTTGGGATTGAACCTCGGTGAGGCTTCCTACATACCATGCCTTGACATGGATCAAAGTCCACGTAGTTCGGAAGGGGCTTCGTCGGCGAACCGACATGAAGGTGGACCTGGGGGTCCACTTTTGGTGGGCTTGAACCTCGTGAAAGCTTCCTACGTACCATTCCTTGACATGGATCAAAGTCCCCGTAGTTCAAATTGTGGAATACAGTTTAACGTCATGTGGGACGGGGGTGAACCGACGTGAATGAAGTCGGAACGACCGGATGGTGGGTTTGAACCTCGTAGAGGCTTCCTACGTACCATGCCTTGAAATGGATCAAAGACCTTGTATTTCATATGGGGGCTTTGTCGGCGGACCGACGTGAAGGTGGACCTTGGTCCAATTAGTGGTGGGCTTGAACCTCGGAGAGGTTTCCTACGTACCATGCCTTGACATGGATCAAAGACCTCGTAGTTCAGGTGGGAATGGGTGTGCAGTTTAATGTCATGCGGGACAAGGGGGTATGCAGTTTAACGTCATGCTGGACGAGGGCAAAACTCGACGTGAATGAACGACCGAGCAATGTGTCTTGAACCTCGTGTAGGCTTCCTACGTACCATGCCTTGACATGGATGAAAGACCTCATAGTTCATATGGGGGCTTTGTCGGCAGACCGACGTGAAGGTGGACCTTGGTCAAATGAGTGGTGGGCTTGAACCTCGGGGAGGTTTCCTACGTACCATGCCTTGACATGGATCAAAGACCTCGTAGTTCAGGTGGGAATGGGTGTGCAGTTTAATGTAATGTGGGACAAGGGGGGATACAGTTTAACTTCATGCTGGACGAGGGCGAAACTCGACGTGAATGAACGACTGAGCAATGTGGCTTGAACCTCATGGAGGCTTCCTACGTACCATGCCTTGACATGGATCAAAGACCTCGTAGTTCATATGGGGGCTTTGTCGGCGGACCAATGTGAAGGTGGACCTTGGTCCAATGAGTGGTGGGCTTGAACCTCGGGGAGGTTTCCTACGTACCATGCCTTGACATGGATCAAATACCTCGTAGTTTAGGTGGGAATGGGTGTGCAGTTTAATGTCATGCGGGACAAGGGGGCATACAGTTTAACTTCATGCTGGATGAGGGCAAAACTCGACGTGAATGAACGACCGAGCAATGTGGCTTGAACCTCATGGAGACTTCCTACATACCATGCCTTGACATGGGTCAAAGTCCTCGTAGTTCGCTATGGGTGGGGGTCAGGGTCGGTGCTCACTCTAAGCCCACGTGAGTCATGCTCGGTGTGAGAAACAAGAGGTTGCAATGAACTGACGATCACGTTGCGAAGGGTGCGTCTGTGAGAAGCAGAGAGGGGCTTACGCATTAGGCGTCCCATGGTGCTGGGACTTACTCTTGGATGGAGGCCCATGGCGTTGGGACTTACTCCAGGATGGAGGCCCATGGTGTTGGGACTTACTCCAGGATGGAGGCCCATGGTGTTGGGACTTACTCCAGGATGGAGGCCCATGGTGTTGGGACTTACTCCAGGATGGAGGCCCATGGTGTTGGGACTTACTCCAGGATGGAGGCCCATGGTGCGACAAAGCACAGCGAAAGAGGGATTTGGGACCAATTATGGGAGGTGCCTCGTTCCCTATCACGCCCTCCACTGACCTTGGTAGTGGGGAAGTACAGAGATGCAGAGGTGCAGCCATCCGTTGGGTATCTAGGGTCACCCTTCTCCTATGAACATACGCCACTCCAATAAGGAGGATATCATCCCTTGTGGATGGGTGATTCCATTCCTGTGGAGACGAGTGGTGTAAAGAATGTTCGAGCTGGGGGGACCCTTTGTGAGAGGCACGAGGTCGGGTCACAGTTTAACGTCATGTGCTGAGGATGTGGTGCTTGGCAGTTTAACGTCCAGCAGCTCGGACGAAGTGGGTTCACTCCACACCCCTAGGACTTACATAACCGGTACCCTCTGGTCCATGGGGAAGGGAAGGCACCAGTAAGGCCATGGTCAAGGGGGGTTGTGGGATGAACCATCAAGGGGTCCACGTTAGCGTGGATATGCGAAGAAGCAATAGCCGTTAGCGTGCCTATGCAAAGAGGCATTAGACGAAGCAACGCTATGAGTGGTATTGTCCATGGGACTTTGAAATCACATCGTGCAAAACTGGAGGGTTGCACAGGAAGAGGAGTTGCTAAGAAAAGGAGTGTGATTCACGAAGTGGAGTACCTTGGCCTTAGCATGGAGCGTAGGTGTGGGTGGAAGGTGCTTCACGAAGTGGAACAGTGTTCGCGGAGCACTGCCTCGTGAAGAAGAGGTACCTCGCGAAGCAGGGTCCTGCGAAGCAGTGTGCTTCGCGATGTGTAGCGATCCTTCCTTAGCATAGGGATCACTAGTATGGGTTGGTTGTTTCGCGAATCATAAGTGATCTGCGGCTTCCCGGGTTCCCTTGGGAATCCCCTTCCTTCGCGAATGCCCTTGAGCTTCGCGAAGGGCATACCTCTCAGAAGAGGGGCTCAAAACAAGATAAAGAAAAGGCGTCTCGCAAAGTAGAAATACCTCGCGGAGCTCATGATTCCTGGGGCAAAGAGTGCTTCACGATTCGGGAGAGGAGAAGCCGAAAGGTCAGATTGTCCACCCTCGGGACTCAGGGGGAGTCCAGTATTTATAGGGAAGGGGAGCCGCGAAGCCGAACTCACGCGCCGCCTCTGGAGCTTCGCGGCAGGCTCGCAAATTTCAAATGCGTTCGTGGAGTGTTACCGCCTCTGGAGCTTCGCAATGGGCTCGCGAACGTCAAATGCGTTCGCGGAGTGTTACTGCCTCTGGAGCTTCGCGAGGCAGCGATGATCGGGGGCGCTTCGCGTCGGGGCTTCGCGTCGGGGCTTCACGTCGGGGCTTCGCGTCGGGGCTTCGCGAGGTAGTGTGGAAGCCTTCCTTTTCGTGCCCTATTTTGGTGCCAACAAATTCCCCCCCTCAGACTTGGAGCCGCGGAGGGCGAAGGGTTGAAGTCTGAGGGAAAATCGCCAAAATTGTCGGCAGTTCGCGCTGCGGCTTCGCGAAGGGGGGCCCGTGGTGTTGACCGGGGCCACGGATCCGGACGCGCCGCGATGCTACGCGTGGGTTAGGCGCGCCCTGATGCTCCGAGGTCGCCAACTATAAATAGGGGGTTGACCTCTTTTTTCTTCACATGACTTCCTTGTCTTTTTGTGCTCTCGACTTCGCAAAGCTCCGCGTACTCCGCGACAGCCCTCCGCGAATTGAGATTCACGGCGAACCGCAGGTCTCTGACTCCGCGGCCGCGCCACGTGAACTTCTGCTTGTCGGCCTCGGCCAGACTTCGCAGCTTGATCTCACGACCGATCTTCGTGATCTGGCTTCGCGATTCAGCTTCTCAGTCTAGCTTCGCGATCCAGCTGAAAAAATTCTTTTCTGAGGGCCGGAATCAAAATGGCCCATCCAGAGGCTGTATTGGGGGTGCTTGCAGATGCTGCCCATCGGGATGAGATTGCCAACTGTCCAGGCCTGGGGGAGATGGTCCGAAGCCACTCAGACCACACTTCTTTGATAGATCTGCTATCGGAGGGTCAGAAGGATTATCCGTAGTGAAAGAAACTTCCATTGTATGGCTTCGGGCTGAGGGATGACGTTTTCATCCCTGAGGCGAGTAGGGACGAGCCAGCTTGCTGGTTCAGGAGCACACCTTTCCAGCACCAATGGTTCAGGGAGGCCGATGGTCATGCACGGGAGGACTTCACACCCGTCACCGCTGATTGTCTCTACATCCATTTGAACGATATTGACGGGAATCCACTGCAACCGGAGACGTCCCCTCCTCTCTACCGCACCATGTTGAAGGCGACTTTTCAGGATTCAAAGAAGGGATGGTCCGATGAGTGGGACTTGCGCCAGGGCGGAAACTTTACTGATGACTGGTCCTGGGCCTACTGGGTAGGCGCCTCATGCGAGGAGTTTGGGGCCGAGATGAGGAGAGTGGGGTTGTATGAGGTGGCATGGGCCTCCCAATTCCACATTTACCAACCAAATCAAATGATTCCGGAACTGCTGAGCAGATGGTCTTCTAGGACCAATACCTTTCACCTGCATCATAGGGAGGTGGGCATCAACCTGTGGGATGTCCACCAAATTTCTGGGGTCCCAATCTTGGGGGCCATGTATGACGAGTTCCTCCTCGTCATCAGCGCGTGGGAGGATATGGAGCAAATGCTGCGACTGGCGTCAGCGCTGATGGCACTCATCCCTGGAGAGGACAAGGAGGCAGTGAGGGATGTCCACTTTAGGAGATGGTTCAAATGCTTCCTAAATTTCTTAGAGAATCTAGAGTTCCCCCCAAGGCCTCGAACTTGTCCGAGGGCGGCCCAACGGGGCAAGGTGCACTCGTATTGGCGGGTCTTGGAGGAAAGCCAATGGAAGACTTGGGGTTTCAGTGTCAGCACTGAACAACAGCCGATAGTCAGGCTGGCGGCATTCATCACGGCTCTCATTTGTGGTTGGATCCTACGGTGAGGGATACAAGCATTGGGGTACAGCCCAGCTCGTTTATTATGGCGTCGATGTTGGACATGGGGCAGCGGATCAATCAGGGGATTCTGATGCTCACCAAACTGTACAGAATGCTGGGGCACATTAGCAAGGGCAAGAAGCCGCCAAGGATATGCGGGCCCTTCCACCTCCTGTATGGGTGGATCGCAGCACATATCAGGGGGATTTACGAGTATCCAAACCCCATTTCGCCGCCGGGATCGAACTTCTGCCCCTCTATCCTAAACACGGTCGGGAGCTTCTCGTTCAAACTAGTCATGCCGATGGTCCTGAATCAGGTGTGGAGGGCGGATGAGTTTAACTTCCACCCCTTCCCATTGCCGACGGGGATACTTACTGATGACGGGCGGGGAATGGAAGAACATCGGGCTTACCTCCTGGCCTTTCGAGGTGGAGTTTTGGTGGCACGGGTAGATCGTGAGCCACTCTGCGAACCGTACACCCCGCATCGGTTTGCGAGGCAGTTCTGGTGCCTCCAGCGGCGGACCCCGCGGGTCTACTGGGAGGTGCGTCAAGAGAAGCATCCGTGTGTGATGAGGCAGATGTGGCTCATGTTCACGTGGGAAGATGGTAAGATGCGGATCGCGTTGCCTCCATCCACCACCGCTTTCGGGTTGGTGAGGGAGTATGCCATCAGTTGGGAGGCTGCTTACCCAGGGGAGATGCTGAAGCAACCAACTATTCGGGTTGGTGATGGTGGGCCTCCCCTATCTCAAGGTCGGGGTCAGAGGGCAGCTAGGGCCGCTCGCGGTGGCAGGGCTGCCATGGCGGCGAGACCCGCACTGGCCGAGGGTATGGCAGTAGCGGTGGATCTGGTGATTCCGGAAGAGCAGGGCCATCCGGAGGGGCAACCACCGAGGGGATTTCGTAGGATATCTACTCAGGCTCCGGGGAAACGCCTGTGTCATATCGACATGGCAGAGGATGCCGTCTTCCCGGAAGCTTGGGACATTTGGGATGTCAACCAAAAATTCCTCATCCCACCCGAGATATGGGCCCACATGAATCGCCTCGAGATGGAATTACCAGGCATAGGCCCAGTTCGGGCTGGATTCATGGCGTCTCCGTTGGAGGAAGAACAGTACCTGGACGAGCTGGAGGATTACGTCCACTCCAGTGGACTCCCTCGCCCAATGACAGACCAGGTGAGGGTACTGTTGAATCAAACGGTCCCCCCCCCACAGTTATCAGCTTCCGATCTGAGGGAGCGCTTCCCCCTGCCGGAAGAATAAGATGAATCCTCTCGGGAGGATGATGCTGGAGGAGGGAGCCTGTTTGAGGAGGGCGAGGTCGGAGACCGAGGCTCAAATTCCGATGAATTTGCAGAGGCTCTCGAGGTAGCTTTCCGAACTTCTTTCCCTATAATCCGTCCTTGGGTCACTATGAACTTCTCACCGATGTTTGAGCCATGCAGGAGGAACTTATTCGCAGGCCTCGTTCTCGCCCCTTGGCGGGTGATGATGCGGGACCTTCAGAACCCGTGCCTATGGCTGCGTCCAGTTCTGCGTATGGTGGGACCAAAGCACCCGAGGTGGCTCCTTCGGAATCTCCAGACCTTCCAACAGTATACGGAGGGCCTCACCTCGGGGTCCCGTCAGTACCGGCTCAAGAGAAGCGCCAGGAGGTCGATCTCTGTAAGTCTCCTCTACCGGTCTCCTCATTGTTACATGTAGATCATGCCAACTAACGTTTATGTCCCTCTCTGTCGTACAGTTCTTTGACTGGCGTGGGCTGCTGCGGCAAGACTGGTCGGGATGTCTGGTGGCGTCCCTCCTAGGGGCATGCCAGTGATGGTGGCGATAGTCCAGCCATCTCCTCAAGCTGCGACACACATCATCACTGACGGGACCACCAGCAGGGCCGTACCCGAAGTCATTGAGGTGGACTATGAGGAATAGGATCAACCGGTCGGTCCCAGTCCTGTCGCGCCTGCTTCGGCGCCAGGTGTCGTACTGTATTCAACACCAGATGTAGATCCTGCCGAGGATTTCTTGTGGGCGTATCCCGTGTACGAGCCTACCAATCGTGTGGACTGGGACGAAACGGCCTCCGATGAGGAAGACATCGGCATAGTCCGCCGCCGGTCATGTAAGTTGATCACGCGCTTTATCAAGGACACTCCCCAGGCGCAATGGCTGGACGAAATGGATAGACTCCGCTCGCGGTTGTGCGAACTGTGCGCTGGGGGAGTGGATGCCCAACGTCCTCACGCACTCATCCGAGATCTTATGGCTGAGAAGATCTGGGAGCATGATCGTGGGCTCAGCGTGGGCTGGCAGCGGAGGAAGGCGACCAACATCAAGAAGCTCCAGGAGGCTGAAGGAGAGGTCCAACAGATGCAGACCTGGGCAGACGAGCTTTCAGCCTCTCTTGATGCACAATCTGATCTGGTCTCACTGTTGAAGGCCCAACTGGTAGAGGCAGAAGAGCATATGAGG
This sequence comes from Viscum album, assembly GCA_963277665.1. NCBI lineage: Eukaryota > Viridiplantae > Streptophyta > Magnoliopsida > Santalales > Viscaceae > Viscum > Viscum album. The sequence continues at coordinate 488,540,100 of OY728164.1, forward strand.
TAGACCTCTAGAAAGATGGATGCTGTTCAAGCTGATATAGAGAGGGCCAAAGCCAGGACTGACAAACTGTTCCCCGCCGCTGCTGAGGAGGAGAGGGAGCTAAGAAAGCGGCAACAAGCCCTGGATGCCACAAGCCAACGGGTGGCAGAGTTGCAATGCTCTTTTGACGGGGTCAAACCGTCCATGGGGGGAGTCGACCCCAGGATATTGTAACGAACCCAAAAAACTTTTTATTAGTACTTTCGTGCATCAAAATTTTTCCCTTTCTTTGTTTTGAGTGTCGTAGCGCGCACGATTTCCACTATTTGAATTGCCTTGTTACATCCCTACAATGTTTGTGGGACGTTCGGCGACAATTCCCCAAGCCCACGTGGGTCGAGCCTGATGTGAGAAACAAGAGATAGTTGCCCTCTCATCCCACCTAACATAGGAGTGGGGACCAGGCTCCGGACATCCGAGATTCGGATTACCAGTCCGGATTTCTGAAAGACGGGAGAGGCTTGATCGGAGAAGGAACTTTCAGGATAGCCGAATCACCGTTTCTTTAGCGTGCTCTTATGCACGAATGGGGCAACGCCAGGGGCGCTGAAATCGGTCCAAACAAATGAAAATGGAAAGTGTGAATCACGATACCCAAGATTCGGAACACTGTGGGGATGGCGTGACAATAGGGAACAACTGTTGACCTTGGAGGAGAAACAGTATCCTTACTGCGTTAGTTTGTAATGGGGACAACAAATGAGAGTCAACCGCTGACCATGTTCGAAACACGAGACCATGTCACAAATGTCATCGATCAATCCTTCGGGACATTGGCCCGGGACAGTTGGCGGACCATAGGTCAAACATCCATACTGTTAGGGGGTCCTTCCAAACATGACCAGTCTTCCGGAACGTTGGCCCAGGATGGTAGGAGAGGCGATGCGGCATGATACCAGGCCGTTAGGGGGTCTCGTGAGACATGAAAGGGGACGAGGGTCCGAATAAGGGGCACGCAAAGCGTGGAATATGGAGTGATGGTTTGTCCGAATAGAATCCAACACTTAGGTAGTTACACCACCGCGGTGGGAGTACACCATATGGATGCATTGGTTTGATCATGGATCATTCCTTCTTTCAGATAGGGCCTCTCTGGCGAGGGGATCTGTCACTTCCCAACGGGATCTTGGGGCATCCTGAACTCGTTCGGGGTAGAACCGTAGTTTAGTGTCATGCGTTGAGGACACATGGACTCCTGTAGTTTAACGTCATACGATAGGACGCGGAATAAAAGGGAAGATCCCAGGGAGTGTGTGGCGTGGTAGATATGAAACCGACATGAATGAGGACTTGGAGTCCAAATCATACCACATACCCCCGAAGGAAACTTTTCAGGTCGAGGGACCAAGAGTGAGGATTGGGCTGGACCCGAAGTAGAGTGGTCGAGCTTTCCTACGTACCCCATGAGGATGGGAATCAAGCCATACGTAGTTATGGAAGTGCAGTTTAACATCATGCGGGACGAGGAGCAGCCTGGCCGTGTTGGTACACATCCTGCCAAAACTACTAAGCCCACGTGAGTCGTGCTTAGTGTGGGAAACAAGCAGTAGTGGTGGGAATTTCCCAACACGGAAAGGGGCAGGTTAGGGCAAAGGGAAGCTTGGTGAATACCGGCCCAATGATGCTAACACGATCATTTAGCGCACCTAGATGCGCGAAGATAAAGAGCCGAGTATGATGGAATTTCACTTGAACGTGAGGAAGTGGAAATGTTTGAATCATGGCGCTCGAGATTCAGATCATGATGATGGCGGCGTGACGATGGAGGATAACTGCTGACCGTGTTCGCAACACAGCATCCTGTCGCGTTAGCCTAGAATGGGGGCAGACAAATGAGGGTTGACCGTTGACCATGTTCGAAACACGGGACCATGTCACAAATGTTGTCAAATATCCGTAGGGACGTTGGCCCGAAACGATTGGAGGGCCCTTAGGTCCAGCATTCATGGAGAGCCCTTAAACCTAGTATCCATGTCCTCCGAGGGTCCTTTTGGATGTGGAGGAGTATGAGGATCCAAATAGAGAGTTCACAAATCTTGGTCATGGGACGAGAGGAATGTCCCCATGAAAATCCCACACTTCGGGCTCTTTGTCGAAACACGTCTGAATACGACAACAAGACATATTAGAGAGAGGGAGAAGATTCCTTTCCCATGGGGAGATCTTAGTTTAGGGTCGTAGAATTCGGACCATGGATGGGTAAGGGGAGCAGGGGATACATGGCAAGGTGGTTACAAAACCCGACGTGAATGAGGACCTAGGCCCTACTTACCATGCATTCTCTGGGGAAATGCTCGAGTCGAGGGACCGAACACGAAGGTTAGGCTGGGCCCGCAGGAAAGTTCCCGAGCTCTCCTACGTATCTCATAAGGATGAGAATCAAGCCATACGTAGTTCTGAAGGGTGTCACGGTAAGGTACTAGTGCCAGGGGAAAAGGGGGAGTGCGGTCGTGGCCCTTCCCTAAAAGAAGAGTAATTTGATAATTCTTGTTTGTTTTTTAAGGTGAATGGGTTTTTTTTTTGTGAAGCGACAGGCCTAGAGTAGTAGGTCGTGGTGTCGCCACAAGGATCAAGCCGTAATGGGCGTTGAAAAATGGCATGGAACATGACCAATACCCAACGTGATGTCCTCTACAACGAGGTCACCAAAATGCAGTGTCGTTTTTCATCGTGCGTCCAGGACGATAATGTCACAGTTTAGGGTCATATGATAGGACAAAGCATTCATTTTATTGTCATGCAACGCAGACGTAGCAGAGACGATGCTAGGCGGGAAATGTGCGCAGTGTTATAAAACACAATTGACGGAGACATGATCCCACATCACATTGTACACCATTCGGAGAGGGAGACCTTAGGCCGAGGGGCCTATATAGGGGTAAGAGGTGAAACAGAGGGAGAGACTGGCTCCCTAAATGGATTGTACCCGAAGACAGGGCATCTGGGCGGTCCTACGTATCCCATGAGGATGGAAATCAAGATGAATGTAGTCCCGAATGGATCTTAGTTTATGGTCTTAGAGCTCAGACCATGAGAGCCCCGAAGGACGCCATATTGCAGCTTTGTCCCCCTGACATGCAAAGGTGCACTGAGGGATAGCACCAAAAGTGTCGAAATTACACCTGGACATGATGGGGTGGAAAATGATGTGAATCATGCAACCAAGATTCGAGGACTGAAGGGGTTGGCGTGACGACAGAGGATTACTGTTGACCATGTTCGCAACACAACATCCTGTCGCGTTAGCCTGAAGTGGGAACAACAAACGAGCATCGACCGCTGACCATATTCGCAACGCAGTATTTTATCGATTTGTTGTCTGAAACCCTCGGGGGTGTTGGCCCATAATGGTAGGAGAGCCCTTGGGCATTGTATCCAGGCCATTATTGGGGGTCCCTTCGGGTGTGAAAGGTAATGGAAGCCCAAATGGAGGGGAACACGAAGCTTGACAAGTGGAAGGAACTTGATCAAGTTGAATTTGACACTCTTGGTCCTAGACTAGAGTACTCTTAACACATGGGTGAACCGCTGCAAGGGGTCAAGAGACTCAACTTGAGGGTAACCAAGAGATGGCGGGTTCCCGGGAGAAGGGGGGCATGGTGCCCAAAACCTTGTATCATACCTACATATCCCCCTCCTGGAGAGGGATAGGCCAAGTGGACTAGGTGACCGTGAGATCAGGAGATCTCTAAGAGGTGGGGCTGGACCTGAATCCTAAACATTCAGGTGGTCCTACGTATCCCATGAGGATGGGAATCAAGCCACACGTAGTTCTGAAAGGTTCCTTTTAATGTCATGCGGGACAAGGAATAGGAGGGCTAAATCTCATAACGGGGGTGTGCGTGGCGCAGCCATTGAAAACCCGATGTGAATGAGGACATAATCCCACACTACGTCACGCGGTCTCGTGGTCAGGGTTCTGAAGGCAGGACCAGAGAGGTGAATTTTCTGAACTCAAGATGGACCCAAAGACAAGGGGTTTGGGCATTCCTATGTATCTTATCAAGATAGGAATCAAGCTGAACATAGTTCCAGATGAGAATCTTAGTTTATGGTCTTAGATCTCAGACCGTGGATGGTGAAAACTTCCCGAGTAAGCATAGATGTCAACCCGATTTCTAAGCCCACGTGAATTAAACTCGGTGTGGGAAACAAGGGGGTATCCTCATTGCAATACTTGGGGTGAGTCAAACGGGAGTTGGTAGAGTCCCGAAGGACACCATTGACACGGCTTGTTCCCCCAACGCGTAGACGTGCACGGAGGAAAAGTACCAAAAGTTCTGAGACTCCATTCGGGCACGGTGAAGTGATGAGGGGCCTGAATTGTGCACCCGACATTTTGGGCCTAATGGGTTGGCGTGGCGATAGAGGAAAACTGCTGACCGTGTTCGCAACACAGCATCCATATCGCGTTAGCCTGAGGTGGGAACAACAAACGAGCATCTACCGCTGACCATATTCTCAACGCGGGATTTTATCGATTTTTTGTCCGAAACCCTCGGGGGCCTTGGCCCGTAACGGTAGGAGAGCCCTTGGGCGTAGTGTCCAGGCCGTTCTTGGGGGTCCCTCCGGGTGTGAAAGATGATGGAAGCCCTGATGCAGGGATACACAAAGCCTGGAGAGTGGGTGTGGACGTGTCCGAGTAAAGCTTGGCATTCCGGGTAATGAACCAGAGTACTCCCAGGCACATCGGTGGACTGCCGAAAAGGGATCGACGAGACAGCTCAGTAGGGAGAGGTATATGGCGTGGTCATTACGAGACCGACGCGAATGAGGACATAATCCCACACCACACCATATAATCCCCTCATGGAGGAAGGGTAGGCCAAGGGGCCAAGATGGGATGAAGATTCCTGAGGGATGGGGCTGGACCCGAATCCTAGACATTCAGGTGGTCCTACGTATCCCATGAGGATGGGAATCAAGCCACACATAGTTCTCCAAATGTATTTTAACGTCATACAGAACGAGGAGGAGAGTAATATACCCCTAAACAAGGGAGGTGTATGGTATGGCGAAGAAGCCTACGTGAATGAGGACATAGTCCCACACCACACCGTACGCTCCTATAAGAGAGGACCTGGGTCGTGGCCCGAAAAGGCCAAGGGGCCTGATGGTTAGGCATTGGTCAGGAAGGCCTGACCTTCTTGTAGTTTAACTTCTTGCAATGAGGATGAGGGTCGGGGACCCGAGGAGGCTAAGGGGCCTAAGTCTGGGCCTCGTAAGGGAAGGCGTACGACATGGTACATGATCCCGATGTGAATGAGGACGTAGTCCTACACCACACCGCACACCCCGGGTAAGAGATTGGGTGGAGGGGCCTGAGAAGGACAAGGGGCCTAAGGTCAGGCATCAGTCAAGAAGGCCTGACGGGTCTGCAGTTTAGCGTCTTACATGAGGACGGGGGTCGGGGACCCGACAAGGCCAAGGGGCCTGAGGCTGGGCCTCGTTAGAGGAAGGCGTACGGCATGGTACATGATCCCGACGTGAATGAGGATGTAGTCCTACACCACACCATACACCCCTATGGGGAATCAGGGTCGTGGGCCCGATCACTAGCACCACCCGGGGGGAAGTTTGTCACCTCGGGAAGGGGCAGAACGAATCACTGCACTCGATGTTTGGGACATCTCGTGGTGGTCCCGAAGATCCAGGACACTGTTGACCATGTTCGAAACACAGCATTCTTATGGTAACCTGATATGGGAGAAACAAATGAGCATCGACTACTGACCAAATTCGCAACGTGGGACTTGTATCGGCTTGTTGCTCGAAAACCCTCGGGGGCGTTGGCCCGTATCAGTAGGAGAGCCCTTGGGCGTAGTATCCAGGAAGTTCTTAGGGGTCCCTCCGGGTGTGCAAAAATGATGGAATCCCAGTCAAAGAGTGGTTGAAGCATAGATATATCCATCCATGAAAGAGGTAAACATCTCCAGGGGGGATGTGCAGCCGGGTCGAGACTTGCTCGATGTGAGTTGGGGCAAAAGTGTGCACCCTGCCATGTCTTGAACTGAGGGGAAGATTTTGGCTTTTGGGCTGGGCCAACGGATGAAATGCCCGGGCGTTCCTATGTATCCCATTAGGATGGAAATCAAGCCATATGTATTTCTTGAAAGCCATGCAGTTTAACGTCATGTGGTGAGGACGTGGGGGAATAGAAGAACGGGAGTGGGCACATAGTGCGACCCTTACAATCCTTGTGTGAGTGGGGTTGTATGAGCGGGGCTAAGAAAGCCTACTCCCTGCTACACAAATATCCTCCAAGGAAACTATTCCCAGGGGGGATAGTGGGAGAGAAAAGCTTGGGGCTAGGCTCAAGACGAGGCGTCCGAGCATTCCTACGTATCCCATGAAGATGGGAATCAAGCCACACGTAGTTCTTGAAATGCAGTTTAACGTCATGCGAGATAAGGAGCATCTCATTTAGGGATATGTACGGTATGGCAAGTAATCCGACGTGAATGAGGACGTAGTCCCACACCATACTGTACAATCCCGTAAGAGGGTAAGTTGGGGAAAAAACCAAGGGGCCTGGGGCCGGACCGCGGTCAGGGAGACCTGACCAGCTTGTGGTTTAACATCTCGCGGTGAAGACGGGGGGCCAGGGGACCGAGGAGGCAAAGGGGCCTGAGGCTGAGCCTCGGTCAGGAAGGCCTGACTGGCTTGCAGTTTAACGTCTTGCAGTAAGGACGGGGGGCCTTGGGGCCTGAGGAGGTCAAGGGGCCTGAGGCTGAGCCTCGGTCAGGAAGGCCTGAATGGCTTGCAGTTTAACGTCTTGCAGTAAGGACGGGGGGCCTTGGGGCCCGAGGAGGCCAAGGGGCCTGAGGCTGAGCCTCGGTCAGGAAGGCCTGACTGGCTTGCAGTTTAACGTCTTGCAGTACGGACGGGGATGCAGTTTAGGGTCGTGCGGGACCATCTCGCAGTTTAGGGTCATGCAGGACCCTTTTGCCCTAGGCAAAGTATCGCTTGAGGAACTTGGCATTGGTGGGAGGGGTTATACGCTCTCCATCCGTGGTCACCAAGGAGTATTCTCCATTGGGGTAAACCTTATGGATGATATAAGGCCCTTCCCATTTGGGTTATAATTTGGGCGGTTTCCTACCGGGAATCATTGGTGCTCGAAGGGCCAGTACCAGGTCACCCTATAGAAAAGAGTGGAGACAAACCTTCTTGTTGAAGGCCCTCGCTATCTAATCCTGATGCCTTTCCAGATTGTGCAGGGCACGAAGCCGGTTCTCGTCTAGTGCTTCTAATTCAGCTAGACGAATCTCGGCTACCTCATCTGATGTCTGGTGATCATAAACTGCAGTGCGTAACGATGGAAGCTGGATCTCAATGGGTAGGACGGCCTCAGCTCCATACACCAGGGAATATGGGGTCACCTGGGTAGAGTTGCGAGTCGTCATCCGGTAAGCCTAGAGGGCGTTGGGGATCTTTTCCAGCCAACTTTTTTTGTTCTGACCAACCATCTTCTGCAGAATGTTAGAGAGGGTTTTGTTAAATGCCTCGATCTGTCCATTTGCCTGCACGTAGTAGCGGAAGGTATGGTTCGACCGGATGTCATACTTGGCGTACAATTTATTTAGTTCAGCCGCTCGGAAGTTGGTGTCGTTATCGGTGAGGACGGCGTGAGGGACTCCAAACCGGTGGATAATATTGGATCTCACAAAGTCAACAATGGAACAGGCCTTGACCTCATTGAGTGGAACTGCTTCTGCCCACTTGGAGAAGAAATCTGTAGCAGTCAGGATGAACCTACACCGGTGGGCTGTTGCCGGTGGATACGGTCCCACTACATCAAGTCCCCATACCGCAAATGGCCAAGAGTACTTGGTGGGATGGAGGGGCTCTGGAGGTCGATGCAGGAAGTTGGTGTGAACTTGGCATGTGTGGAATCTCTTGGAATATCTAATACAGTCATGGATCATAGAGGGCCAGAAGTACCCCAACCTCTGGATTTGATGGGACAGCTTCGACCCAGCTTGATGGGCGCCATAGGAACTGGCGTGAACCTCTTTCATAACTTGAGGTATCTCTACTCCTTGGATGCAACGGAGGAGGACACCATCGAAACTCCGCTTATAGAGGATCTGTTCAAGACTAGGGCCGCTCTGGAGGGTAAATTGCAGCGCACGACGTCGGATTCGCTCGCGCTCGGCCCGGTCGTCTGGGAGGAGACCATTTTGAAGATACTCAACAAAAGGTGCCCTCCAGTCGGGAGTGGCTTCAACCACTGTGTTTGACGAACCCGGGACCCCTGACGTGGAGGGTCCGGCAGTGAGATGACTTACCCGCAGGCCATCATTGTCCTCTTGGGTGACAGGGGCAATGACTCTCCGGTGTGCCACATGTATGATTAAATCATCTTGCTCGGGTTCTGTGATCGACGCGGCTAAGCCAGCCAGGGCGTCTGCTTGGCCGTTCTGCGACCGTGGGACATGGGTAACCTCTGGTCGAGAAGAGAACTGGTCCATTAGGAGGAGGGTGTACTCCATCAACGGTGCAAGCTCCGGCTTCCTGACGACGTAGTCGCCATTAACCTGTTTGATTACCAGCTCGGAATCTCCCTTCACATGTAGATGGGGCACATGGATCTCAAGGGCCAGCTCGAGGCCGGTGATGAGAGCCGGGTACTCTGCCTCGTTGTTCGTACAGCCTTCTGACAACAGGAATGAGTATGGCAGGATGGCCTGCGCCGGGGTAATGAAGACAATACCCAGGCCCACTCTATTGAGCTTGGGATCATTGAGCCTCCTACCGGTGGGGCTCCGGGAGGCACCGTCGAAATGCATTTGCCAACACGGGACAACATGATCGACTGAGAGGATCGTCTCATCAGGGAAATCCAGGTCCAGGAATTGATCCGCAGGGGTTGGATGGGCAGCTAAAAAGTCTTCCAACGCCTGTCCCTTAATGGCCTTCTGAGGTACAAACCTGATATCAAACTGCTGGAGAATCACTTCCCAATGTGCTAGTCGGCTAGTCAGCATGGGGCGGTTCAGGATGTACTTCAGTGGGTCTACCCGGGAGACCAATTGCACATCATGGTGTTGCAGGTAATGTCACAACTTCTGCATGGCGAAGACGAGCGCAAGGCAGCTCTTTTCGATGGTGGAGTATCTAACCTCCGTATCGAGAAGCATGTGGCTGAGATATTAGAGACTTTTCTCAGTACCCTCGTTATTCTTCTGGGCGAGCAGTGCACCGAGGGATCTTTCCAGGGCGGTCACGTAAAGGACCAGCGGCTTTCCGGAGATGAGTGGCATCAAGACCGGAGGTCGGAGCAGATACTGCTTGATTTCCTCGAAGGCGGTCCGACACTCCTCATTCCATTCATAGGCGGAGCCCTTCTTCATGAGTCGGGAAAAGGGCTTACACTTGCCGGCCAGATTCGTGATGAATCGGCGTATATAGGCTAAGTGACCTTGATGGCCTCGAAGCTCCCGAATGTTGCTCGGTGGAGGAATTTGGCTGATGGCCTTGATCTTCTCCGGGTCGATCTCGATACCTCGGTATCTAACAACAAAGCCCAGAAACTTCCCAGAGGTGACCCCGAAGGCACACTTCAACGGGTTCATCTTTAGGTGACGGGAATGGAGGAAACCGAACACTTTCTCGAGGTCTTTGAGATGATCCTGGCGCTGAAATGATTTGACTACGAGGTCATCCACGTAGCATTCCACCAATGTCCCGAGGATCGGTTTGAATATGCGGTGCATGACCCTCTGATAAGTGGCACCTGCATTCTTCAAACCGAATGGCATAACCTAGTAGAAAAAGGTACCATGGGGATCCCTGAAGGAAGTGGACTCCTCGTCTTCGGGGGCCATCCAGATCTGGTTGTACCCGGAATATCCATCCATGAAAGAGAGGGCATGGAACCCGGCCGTGGCGTCAATCAATAACTCTGTCATCGGGAGTGGGAAGTCATCCTTTGGGCAGTGGCGATTAAGATCGCGGAAGTCGATGCATGCTCTGATCTGCCCATTCTTCTTCCTGACTGGCACAATGTTGGAAATCCACTTGGGGTACTGGACTTCCTTAATGAAGTTATCTTTGATAAACTTGTCAACTTCGGCCTCAACCATAGCACCATGAGAAGGGTTCACTTTCCAGGGGGGCTGCTTAAACCCACGGTGTTTTTCCGGGAGGCCCAGACGGTGAACGGCTACCTGGGGATCTAATCCTGGAATCTCGTTGTAACTCTTGGCAAACACGTCACGGTGTTGTTTGAGGAAGTCGACGTACTGATGCCGCTCCTCGAGGGACATGGCTCTACTGATCAATGTGGGTCTCGGATCTGCCTCGCTACCAAGGTTCACCTGTACCAGTTCATCAACCGTGGTAGAGACGCCCTCTTCAAAGGCGGGGGGAGCATCCTCCAGGTCTTCCTCTCCACCTGTGGGGGGACTTCCCGCGACGGAAGATACTTCTGGGCTATCCAGATCCGAGGGGCAGCTGGTACCGGCTCGGGCAGCAGCGGTCATCATATCAGGAGAGTCACTTGCCATTGAGACCATAGCAATGATGGCAGTCACCCCTATCCCATCTGGCCTTCGGCCTAAGGGCCCCCGTTTGATAATATCAAAGCAGTGGTGAAGTGTCGGCCTGAGTCGGTTAATTCCAGCCCGGCGGAAGAGACACGTATGGCGCACCGCCATTGTCATAAGCTTGACGTCCCGGTACCATACAGGGGTAGGAGGTTCCGGGATCACCTGAGCCTGGTTGATGTGGGAGTACGAGGTGATTTTCCGCCGTCTCTTGGACACAGGAACATGCCTTCCTTGCATACCCGAAACAACAAAACATTGCCCCATGTCGGGGGTCGTGGCCTCCAACCGGTGGATCGGGAGGACGTAGGCGTCATCCATGCTTGCCCAGGGATCACTTGTGACCGGGGCAGGTTCATCCTCACTTACTAGGATATTTTTATCCTTACTTTTGTAATAACCCGCATCCAGATAGCGGGCCTCACAAGAAGCGAAAGGGGACGCATCTCCTTGGAGAACGCCTACTCGACCGTTGAGCTAGTACTTAAGGCACTGGTGATATGACAAAGGGACCGCTGCATGCAGATGGAGCCATGGCCTACCCATCAACGCGTTCTAGGTGGTGTCCTGAGAGACGACCATGAACTCGGTGCTGGAAATTAAGCCACCGAACTGAGTCTTCAGGAGGATCTTTCTGACTGGCGTTTGCTCGGTCCTGTCGTACCCCTGGATTCTGAGGTCAGAGGGAGTTAAATCACCTTCAGACAGACCCAACTTTTGCAACGTTCAGGTCGGAATTAGGTTGATTCCGGAACCCGTGTCAACGAGGCAGCGGCGGACTTCCACGACATTGAAGTGGCCAGTGATGTACAGCGGGCGAATGTTCCCCTGTATAGGTGGGTCCTCATCTTCGCCGGAGAACGAGATAACTGCCTGACATTTGGCGTTTTCAATTGTCTCGGTATGGAAGGCTTCTGCAGCTGCTACCTCCGTCTCAAACTGGAGGGGGCTCCTTAGGGCCTCGGCAAGTGCCTCGCGCATTTTGGATGACAGTCGAAGGGCCTCAAGTATGGAGAGCCTCGCTGGAATTCCATCCAGGTGCTTTAGGACATCATACTTTCGTTCCAAATGCGAACCTCTACTTACAGGAGGTCGTTCAGCACTTGGAGGCATAGCGGGTCCTGCTGGTTGAACCGGCGATCGGCTAGTACTGGGTACATCTCGCTGCCTACTAGTAGAAGCCTGGAGATTAGTCATCGGACTAGGATTGGATAGTGGAGGCTGGCCTGTAGCCGGGAAAGACTGACTGTGATACGAACGAGGTAGATCTCCCTGATCTAGTAGCACGAGCGACGGTGGAGGTAGAGCAGAGGGCGTTAGATGGGGTTGTGCGTGCTGAGCTCTGCGCTGAGCCTGCTTCCTGGTCTCAGTAGTGTGCACGGCTTGGCCAAAAGTGCCCGCTGACGTACCTCGATGACCAGTGCGGTTGCGATTCCGCTGACGTTGACGTCGGCTGGAAACATTGGGGAGGTTTTCCTGGCGTTCCCCCTCGTCGGGGGCCATATAGGGCTTTACCAGCTCCATGGTGTTAACCGAAGCGTACCCCTAGCTGTCGCTCGAGGATTCATCCACCACTGGGCGAATTCTGGGAGGAATACTCATCTCATGGGGCATAAAGTCGCCGAGAGTGCGGGTTGACGACGGCACTGGCGGTGCACGTTGCTTCTTTTTGCGTCACCGCTGCTTGCCCTTTTGGGAAGAGGTCGACTGTGAAGATGATGCAGAGGCACCGACTACTTCTTCTGAAGGTTCCGACTGCTTCAGGTGCGCCCGGATGATACCATGGGCACGGACGATGGTTTTTCGAGCCATCCAGTCGTCGTATTTCTGGGATCCGCGGCTGGGGACCTGCTGCCACTTGCCTTCGTTGTCGCTGCCGATCTCTGATCCTGCAAAGACACCCGCCACTTGTGCTGGTGTCGGTCCCAACTTGACTATGTTGTTGTTGACCTGGTCTTGAAGCCAGTCTTTAAACACATAGAATTTCTTGAGGGTGTGCCCCAGAATCTGATGATAAGGGCAGTAGTTGGGGTGTTCGGTGAGATTCGCCTCTGTCGGCCTTCTGCACTCGGGCAGGAGCACAATCCCTTGCTCTAGAGCGCTTCGGAAGTAGCCAGGGGCCTGATTTTCATTGAACGAATAAGTCTGGTGCCTTTTTTCTGTATAGGGGGCCCTGGGGGCCTGGCCCTGACGAGGGGCCGGAGGGGCCTGCCGAGGAGGCGGCGCCTGATTGTCTCGCCTAGGTGGCGGTGGTGCATTGCACAGGGGAACCTGTCGGTTCTGAGGCGGTCACTGCTGGGCAGGAGCTTGTGCTTGAGGTGGAGGACCTCTGCGGGGTTGCAGGGGTGGTGCTGCCGGTAGTAACTCCAGCTACCTCGGGGATTCTATTTGGGCCACCGCGGCGGGTTCGGCCTTGGCGGTCCTCCTGGATGGGATCATAGGGGGCAACAAGCGTGCCTGATTAGCCTGTTGCAGGGCTTCCTCAAGGCACTGAGCCTTATCCGAGAAATCTCGGAACCCTCCAGGGTAGTTCTGGGTAATCAGGGAGGGTAACAGCTTTATCTTAACGTTCCCCACACACATCGTCAGTAATTTCTCCTGAGTCAGTGGCATATTGAGGGAATACGTAAGTCCGTTCCACCGGGCGATGAAATCTGCAACCCGCTCATCAGGCCTCTGCTTGCACTTGAAGAGGTCCACAATGTTGGTATTCCGTGTGGTGGAGCTAAACTGGTATAAGAACTGCCGGCGAAGATCCTCCCAACCATTCACCGATCCGATAGGGAGCTGGTTGTACCAGACAAATGCCAGACCTTCCAATGTCTGTACAAAACATCGGAGTTTGGCGGCTTCTTACTGAGCCGGGGTCCCCAGCATGGGGCCACACCTGGAAGAAAAATGTGCCAAGTGCTGGGGAGGGTCCCTTGTCCCATTGAAGGGTGAGAAAGTGGGGTTCCCAAAACCCGGAGGTGCGGGCATATCATCCACCCACGCGGGATAAGGCTTGCCATCCGGTGGGACCGCCACCTGCCGCGTTTCTAACGCTTCGAGGCGGGCTGTGAGTGCCGCAATAAGATCATCCGGGTGGGGGTCCCTATCTTGACAGGGATCCCTAACCACAAGTGCGTTTCCAGGTTCTTCAACACGGTAGATGGCTTCGGCAGCTCGTGGATCAACTGGCGGAACGACCTGCGGGGCGACTGGGGGAACCCGGACTGGGTTCTTCAGATTGCACAGTCGCTCGGGGGGGTTTGGCGAGACGTATCGCGCCCTCGTGCCATACGTTCCGGCTTCCACCCTGTCTGCGGCAGTAGCATGATCAGGTTTCCCGGAGGCATCTCACCGGGGGGAACTTGTTCCTACCCCTGCTGCCCCGGCCTGGGATCACCATAGTCAGGTCGCCGCACTGCGGCGCGCTCAGCCAAGAGTTTGTCAACCAGCCTCTTCTGCTCAGCAAGAAGCTGGCGTAACGTGGCCTTCTCGGGATCTTCGTCCGTTTTCTGCACAGAGGCGAACGGGTCGGAGTGCTTGATAGTTCCGACATGCTCTTTACCCTTGCCGGAATTTCGACCAAGTACCAACGATTCAGTGGGTACGGGGAGCCCTAGAAGGTTCCTCTGCTGACGGGTAACCCTCCCTGATGGGTCCAGCACTGGCGGTATGCCCTCGGGGGGTAAGCCTCCATCAAGGAATTCGAGCTCATCTTTCTTGTCCACGATATCATCCATGTGGACTGCGACCCCTCTCGAGGGCATCTCCTCGATGTCACATAGAGAATCGGGCTGCCGTCGGATAGGGTTGAAGAGGAGAGCAACATAGTGTCCCCAACCACAGACTTGCATATGGGGGTGGCTTCCCTAACGATTCTGCGGAGTGCTTTAAAACTCTGAACACATTTCCGTTAAAGGGGGCTCTGGCGGCCTGGCGACTCAGGGTGCTGGGCCATAAGAAGTGCGGCCAAATTGATCAGGCGGCACTGCTCGCCGATTTCTTCGAAGTGCTCTCTACTTCTGGGGTACACCACCCATTCGTAACGAAGGCGGAAGTGTGTCGCCCATAGGGTTAGACAAAAGCAACCCACTTCTTCAGGGGTAAGGGACTCTGGTACGCGAAAATTCAGCACCGCCGTCGGCCAGAACTTCTCCAGGAAGTAATCCACTGCAAGAATACTCCAGAAGCTCCTGGGCTCGGACTCAGGGTCTGGCCCTGTATTGCCCCACTCGTCAACCGGGGGCGGCTGAGGGACCGGTAGCGGTACCGAGGTGGACCTCTGGCATAGTAAACTCGGCGGCGGAGAATACGGCGCACGATCTGACTGGCTGCCGAATTCCAGGGCATCCTCCGAAGAGTGAGGTGACCTGGCCACGATGTCACGGTACGATGGGCTGATAGCCACAGCTTCGGGCACAGGAGTCGCGGCTAATGGTGACCGGTCATGTCGTCGTTCTACCGCCGCTGGACCCCAAAACAGCTCTCCATGATCTCTGGTAGAGGTAGAGGGCCCTTCTGGTGACGATGGCAATGATTGCGCGGTCGAGACCTGCGGAATTCCCAAGATTTCTTCCTCCTCGATGTACCTGCGGAGAGAGACGGGAATCTGGTGGACCTCATATTCCGGGAGAATGAGGATAACGTGTCTGGTTCCTGCCCCGGTCCTTGATACGCAGGAGCGGGGAGAAGGTTCCATCGCTGAGTCTCACTCTGCTTCAGAGTCGGAGAAGCGGGCAGGTTTGATCTCCACCGGGGCTTTCCCAGGACTCTTCTTGTGGCAGCAACGACCTTCTCTCCTGCCCCAAGGTGGCTCTTCGAGATAGGGTTGATCCCTATCATGGAGTATCGGGGCGGCGCTGGCACCGTGGAGAAGAGAACCCCCACTCGAGATAGCCGAGGTGCGAGGGGCACCAGGGAAAATTTCAAAGGGCACATGGGGAGGACCTCCATGGTTGATGCGGGCGGAGCGAGGCTGACCTTCACTCCTCAAGTTGTTGGGGCGAGGAGGACCTTCGCCGGTTGCAGAGAGGACGTAGGGAGGGCCCCATGTTGGAGAAGCACCGGATGGACGGTGCCTTCAGATCGGCTGTCGGGGGCAGGAGGATGGACTCCATACCCTGTATAGTGGGCGCAGGAAAGATTTCCGCGCTGAGCGTCACTGCCGCGGGGCAGGTCTTCCTTCGGGATGGCGGTAGCACGAGGCATACCTCCATAACAAACTTTGGAGCGGGGAAGGGCCATGATCTGTGGAATAGTGGTACGGGGAGGACCTCCGTATGGGGTGACATCACCGCAGGTAAGTTCGCGGCGATCACCACTTGGGCCTGCAACCCGGAGAGCCAACCTAGCCTACCCATGGGGCGGTTGGGGTCTCGATCCTGGTTGGGTGAAGGAGTGCCCCTGCTCAGTGTATGCGGGGGCTTCATGATTCACGTCGGCGGTGTCTCGGGCCACTGTAGCTGTCGACGTCGACGCGCCTGGGCAAGCGTCCTCAGCCCGGGCCCGGCGCTGACGTCGGGTCAGGCGAGCTGGTTCAGGTGGTGCAGGGGCATGGCCTGCTTTCTCTTCCTGTGGAGCCGGACGGCGGCGCTGACGCAGCCGGGCGGGAGCTCTTGCCTGGAGCCCTTGGGTCGGGACCCTGAGCGGGCTGAGCCGGACGGCGCCCGCCTCTTCGGCGTAAGGCGAGGAGTCGTCAAGGCGTTCCGGGGACAGGCTCCCGAAACAGTTGAACGTTGGGGTGGGGAGCAGGGGCTCCCTGCGCGGCCTGTTAGGGCGGCGTTGACGGCGGGGCCTGGATGCCTTGAAGTCCAGGCAGGCCATATCTCTGGTTGGGATGACCCCTTCCTCATCGTACCTGCGCACGAGGTGGTTGATCACCCTTCACTGGATGACCTCTGGTGGGGAAAGGGGACGTGGGTGACCCGTATTAGGCGATGTGGCGGCTGTCGTGGTGGTAGCGGAGCCATGTGGGGTGGCTGTGGCGATGTTTCCCCTTCCCCTGTGTAGGCTAGCGGGCGGTGATCGCGTCTTTGTAACAGCAACCTGGTTCCTGAGAAACGAAGGGATCAACTCATCAGCATTGAGAGGGAAAAGGATTGACAACCAGTGCCCCAACGTCCTTCCATTCTCCACGTCTGTAAGAAGGATCCACGCCAACACACTTCAGAACGGAGTGCCCCACGTTCTACTGCCCCGACTTCCGGTGAGTTTCACGACAGGCCCGCTATTTTCTTGGCGGGACCAGGCGCCGGATATCTGGATCCGGTGACACGTCAATCTACTGGTGTCTCAAACGCTACTAATCTCCATATTGAGGAGAATAATTTCATGTCAGTTTCACCCTTTCTGTTTCCGACGCTTTGGTTGGGGCGCGCGCGCATCCGTCCGCGGAGGAGGAGGACGTGCGGAACTTGTTTCCCCGCATTCCCGCTTTCCAAAGGAGGGAGGAATTCGCTCCTTATCTAGGGACGTATGCTCCTTGATCAAAATGGGATGATGGGATGTCGGTTCTTCCTTCTGTGGATTCCTCCTCAGAACTCGTCACCTAGTCCGGGTCTCCCTCATAGATTTCATACATAGTTCGTGAAACTCTTCCCAGTGCCATGTTTCCATGGATGCCAGTTAATAACACTGCTTCTGTCAGGACATTCCAAAGGGTCCGGTCAGGGCAGCAACCTTCAGTCGGGGGACTAGTCACGTTGAGGCATCAGTAGCGTGTCTGGATACTGGGAAACCTGGCATGTCTGTCTATTATCCCTGGTCACAGGGCTTCTCGAGGGTGTGGAAGCCCGAGGCATCCCACATCGAGTGTGTGGAATTATATGTCATGGACACATATCTGAGGTTTTCCTCAGCTTCCCATGTTTAACACAGGGTATTCCGCGAGTATAAAGTCCAACGAAGACAGATCAGCCCGATCAGAGCATTAGCTAGGATAGATCGGATTGAGGGATTCCCCTTGAAGGGATGCCGATACCGGGGCCAGCCCATGGAAGGTTGTACCGATATGGTCTCACTGAGATATGATGGTCCGAGCGAGAATCGGGATCTGTGATAGGTGGATGAATGGAGTGGAGGGGGAGAGAAATAGGACCATCACAGGGGCGACGGTGAAGTTGGGCTTGAGCCTTGAAGAGGCCTCCTACGTATCCTCGTGGCAGGGAATCAAAGTCCGTGTAGTTCGGGATGGTGTCGGTAAACCGACGTGAAGGTGGACCTTGGCCAGATGAATGTCGTCAGCGAACCAACGTGAGGGTGGACCTTGGTCTGATGGGCATCATCAACGTACTGACGTGAAAGTGGACCTTGGTCTGATGAGAGATGAGCTTGAACCTCGGGGAGGCTTCCTACGTACCATGCCTTGACATGGATCAAAGACCTCGTAGTTCAAAGGATTGATGGAATACAGTTTAACATCATGCGGGATGATATTGAACCCTGAAATGAATAAACGATGGGCATTGGGTGTCGGCGAACCGACTTAAATGAGGGACCTTGGTCCGATGGGAGATGGGCTTGAACCTCTGGGAGGATTCCTACATACCATGCCTTGACATGGATCAAAGTCCTCGTAGTTCGGATGAAAATGGGGGCTTGGCACACCGGAAAAGAGACGGTTTGGGCCAATGATTATTGGGCTTGAACCTCGGGGAGGCTTCCTACGTACCATGCCTTGACATGGATCAAAGTCCACGTAGTTCGGAAGGGGCTTCGTTGGCGAACCGACATGAAGGTGGACCCGGGGGTCCACTTGTGGTGGGATTGAACCTCGTGAAGGCTTCCTACGTACCATGCCTTGACATGGATCAAATTCCCCGTAGTTCAAATTGTGGAATACAGCTTAACGTCATGCGGGACGGGGGTGAACCGACGTGAATGAAGTCGGAACGACCGGATGGTGGGTTTGAACCTCGTAGAGGCTTCCTATGTACCATGCCTTGACATGGATCAAAGACCTCGTAGTTCATATGGGGGATTTGTCGGCGGACCGACGTGAAGGTGGACCTTGGTCCAATGAGTGGTGGGCTTGAACCTCGGGGAGGTTTCCTATGTACCATGCCTTGACATGGATCAAAGACCTCGTAGTTCAGGTGGGAATGGGTGTGCAGTTTAATGTCATGCGGGACAAGGGGGGATACAGTTTAACGTCATGTTGGACGAGGGTGAAACTCGATGTGAATGAACGACCGAGCAATGTGGCTTGAACCTCATGGAGGCTTCCTATGTACCATGCCTTGACATGGATCAAAGACCTCATAGTTCATATAGGGGCTTTGTCGGAGGACCGACGTGAAGGTGGACCTTGGTCCAATGAGTGGTGGGCTTGAACCTTGGGGAGGTTTCCTACGTACCATGCCTTGAAATGGATCAAAGACCTCATAGTTCAGGTGGGAATGGGTGTACAGTTTAATGTCATGCGGGACAAGGGGGGATACAGTTTAACGTCATGCTGGACGAGGGCGAAACTCGACGTGAATGAACGACCGAGCAATGTGCCTTGAACCTAATGGAGGCTTCCTACGTACCATGCCTTGACATGGATCAAATACCTCGTAGTTCATATGGGGGCTTTGTCGGCGGACCGACGTGAAGGTGGACCTTGGTCCAATGAGTGGTGGGCTTGAACCTCAGGGAGGTTTCCTACGTACCATGCCTTGACATGGATCAAAGACCTCGTATTTCAGGTGGGAATGGGTGTGCAGTTTAATGTCATGCGGGACAAGGGGGCATACAGTTTAACGTCCTGCTGGATGAGGGCGAAACTCGACGTGAATGAACGACCGACCAATGTGGCTTGAACCTCATGGAGGCTTCCTACGTACCATGCCTTGACATGGATCAAAGTCCTCTTAGTTCGCTATGGGTGGGGGTCAGGGTCGGTGCTGACTCTAAGCCCATGTGAGTCATGCTCGGTGTGAGAAACAAGAGGTTGCAAGGACCTGACGATCACGTCGCAAAGGGTGCGTCCGTGAGAAGCGAAGAGAGGCTTATGCGTTAGGCGGCCCATGGTGCTGGGACTTACTCCAGGATGGAGGCCCATGTCATTGGGAATTACTCCAAGATGGAGGCCCATGGTGTTGGGAATTACTCCAGGATGGAGGCCCATGGTGTTGGGACTTACTCCAGGATGGAGGCCCATGGTGTTGGGACTTACTCCAGGATGGAGTCCCATGGTGTTGGGACTTACTCCAGGATGGAGGCCCATGGTGTTGGGACTTACTCCAGGATGGAGGCCCATGGTGCGACAAAACGCAACGAAAGATGGATTTGGGACCAATGATGGGAGGTGCCTCATTCCCTATCACGCCCTCCACTGACCTTGGTAGTGGGGAAGTACAGAGATGCAGATGTGCAGCCATCCGTTGGGGAACTAGGGTCGCCCTTCTCTTATGAACATACGCCACTCCAATAAGGAGGATATCATCCCTTGTGTATGGGTGATTCCATTACTGTGGAGATGAGTGGTGTAAAGAATGTTCGAGCTGGGGGGACCCTTCATGAGAGGCACGAGGTCGGGTCACAGTTTAACGTCATGTGTTGAGGACGTGGTGCTTGGCAGTTTAACGTCCTGCAGCTCGGACGAAGTGGGTTCACTCCGCACCCCTAGGACTTACATAACTGGTACCCTCTGGTCCTTGGGGAAGGGAAGGCACCAGTAAGGCCATGGTCAAGGGGGCTTGTGGGACGAACCATCAAGGGGTCCACGTTAGCGTGGCTATGCGAAGAAGCAATAGCCGTTAGCGTGCCTATGCGAAGAGGCATTAGGTAAAGCAACGCTACGAGTGGTATTGTCCATGGGACTTTGAAATCACATCGTGCAAACCTGGAGGGTTGCACGGGAAGAGGAATTTCTAAGCAAAGGAGTGTGCTTCGCGAAGTGGAGTGCCTTGGCCTTATCATGGGGTGTAGGTGTGGGTGGAAGGTGCTTCGTGAAGTGGAACAGTGTTCGCGGAGAACTACCTCACGAAGAAGAGGTACCTCGCGAAGCAGGGTCCTGCGAAGCAGTGTGCTTCGCGATGTGTAGAGATCATGCCTTAGCATAGGGATCACTAGTATGGGTTGGGTGTTTCGTGAAGAATAAGTGATCCGTGGCTGCCCGGGTTCCCTTGGGAATCCCCTTCCTTTGCGAATGGCCTTGAGCTTCGTGAAAGGCATCCCTCTTGGAAGAGGGTCTCAAAACGAGACAATGCAAAGGCGTCTCGCGAAGTAGAAATACCTTGCGGAGCTCATGATTCCCAGGGCAAAGAGTGCTTCGCGATTCGGGAGAGGAGAAGCCGAAAGGTCGGATTGTCCCCCCTCGGGACTCAGGGGGTGTCCAGTATTTATAGGGAAGGGGAACCGCGAAGCCGAACTCGCGTGCCGCCTCTGGAGCTTCGCGGCGGTCTCGCGAACGTCAAATGCGTTCACGGAGAGTTACAGCCTCTGGAGCTTCGCGGCGGGCTCACGAACGTCAAATGCGTTCACGAAGTTTTACCGCCTCTGGAGCTTCGCGGCGGGCTCGCGAACGTCAAATGAGTTCGCGGAGTGTTACCGCCTCCGGAGCTTCGCGAGGCCACGATGATCGGGGGCGCTTCACGTTGGGGCTTCGCGTCGGGGCTTCGCATCGGGGCTTCGCGAGGCAGTGCACCAGCCTTCTTTTTCGTGCCCTATTTTGGCGCCAACAGATATAATACTATCCTATCTCAAGTTTTAGATCACAAATGGGTTCTTGATCACCCCCACTTATGATGAAACATGAGTTTCCAGGAGTAGTTAGGATCTAAATCTAGAAAATGAGTTTTTTATTATTTTAGGTATATTTTTATTCTAATTGATGTTATTTTGGTCTGTATTGAAGTTATATGGTTTTCTTCTGGTTTTACGGGTTTTAGGGTGAAAATAGAGAAATAATCAGAGTTTCAGGGATATATCACATGATTTGGAAAACTATTCTATGCATTTGCATCTAGGATCTACAATAATTAAAAATCACATCATATGGTTGGAACAGATTTTAAAAACTATGTGGAAAAACCATTCACAGTTGTATATCCTTCTTAAATTTTTTTATTTTACCTACTATGGCTTCTAATTTGTATATAATGTGTTTCTTACTCACATAAGTGGGTTTAAAATATGTTTTTGTGGTATTTTGGGTAATGTTTGATTAAAAATTATGAATATGGATTGTGATTTATTGTTTGGTTTCATGTTATAAATTTTGGTTTTCATGTGGTTATGTGAATTCTATTAAATAATTTTGAAAATGAAGGAGGGATATTAGTTTTAATAAAAATTAGAGTGGGTAAATAAAATTATTTCATTAAACAAAGTGTAATCTCCTGGAGTTTAATAAATACTGATTTAGAATAAAATGTAATTTATAGTCTTTAAATTATTTTTAAAACATGTTTACTTCCAATTTTATGCCTATATTCTCTATTTATGGGTATTGTGTTTTTAAATTTTTCCATTTTATTTTTTAATTGGATTATGTTTTTTAAATCATGACCATTACATGTTTATATTTTGATTTGTTATTTAAAACGTGTTCCCTAGAAAGGAGTCAGTGGAGTTTAAATAGTTCTTATTAAATATTCCTCTCTTTGTGATATTTATTATAGTCTTGATTATATGTCTTAGATCATTGACCTAAATTAAACTCAGAGTAGAGTTGTTGATGTAAATCCATTCCTCACCCTGATGTTTTTGTGAGATAGGATTCAAGGACTCATTGGAAAACTAGATCCCTTGAAAGAAATATTAGCATAGAACTTCATTTATAAACATCCTTTATTGACCCAATTTCTAATGAAGGAGTTGTTCATAGGGTCATGGAGATGAAATTTTTTCTAATAAGGAAACCAATAATGAGTAGCACATTTACTTCATTTGGAGTAAGTGCAGTAATCTAAGTCAGTATTCTCATTATAATATCTATTTTGGGTGGTTTAAGTTATCTCCATAGTATATTTTTTTCCCATTTAAAGTTTTCCTTTTATGTTAGTGTGACTTTATATATTTCTTCATAATATGGTGAAACCCTGCATGGTGGGGAGGCCTATAGCAGGTCTCCCTCATTTGGTATGAACTCTAGTGTGTAAATTTATACTTATGTGATAATTTATTGGGTGTTACTAGACTAAGGTATGATATTGATTATTTCATTAGTTTTAATGGTATGAGTGTGATTCCATTGATAATAGTTCTATATTTTCCTTTTACAAGGTAAATGATACTCATATTATTATTTTGGTTTCACTCAATATTTTCTATGATTTCAATAATGAATCGGATATATTTAAATTATGTCCTATATCTATCAGAGTTGAATTACAGGGAAGTGTATCTCCTTGATATTGACTCAACTTATTACTTATAGAATCATATTATATATTCTAGAAATATTTTGAATTTAGGAAGCTCAGAATAATATAGTGCCTCTCCTTCATAGGGCTTCTTGTGTATTTCATTCCTATGTCTATGTTTAGATCCTCTAAATTCACTAATTACTTTTTAAGTATAGAAATTTTCATGGTGTGGATAATTTCTACACCCCAAAATCAGTTTTAAGTCTTTGTACTTGTTTTTTAATAAGTATATATGTTGTTGACGTTTTTGAGGCTAAAATATTTTATTTTTGGGAACTTTTTCCAACTATCATAATTACCACATTGTTTTTCAAACCATGTAGAAAAAGTGTCTGGGTCGAGATAGATTTGTGTCTAGTTTCATTCACATGATTTCAAAATAGTTTAGTGAACCATATGGATAAACCATCAAACCTACTCATGAAGGGGTATTCATGACTTTTTTGGTTCTTTTAATTGGGTGAAAACCCATTTCCTTTCACTCTTTGAATGGTACACATAAGATAATTCTTGGGAAATCTCTCCAAATTCTACTTGAAACTATATTGTATTTATTCAATATTCCTAATGGTATGTCTTCATTTTTCTATTATTCTTCTTTTAATATTCTTCATCCTTCCCTTTCTTTGACTTTAACATATTTTTCCTTTCCCTAATGGACATGTTGACCAAACCTATTGCCTATGGTTTGTATAAACATAATGTTTTTTATGTCTAGGGAATTTTTATCCTCTTTTGAGTTGTAATATATCATTTCTTTCTTGAAGTATATTTGATATCTTTAGATTAAGGTGTGTTTTTTTAAGAAATATTTTTTATTTTTAATTCTATGGTTGATTGGAATTTATAGGTGTAATTTTTCAATAGAATATATTTATGAAATCTAACAGTGATGATGTTGGGTTGGTTTCATGATTTTTGGTTTTTAAAGATTGATATTAGAAGGGAATTTCCATTGGTTCTTCACATTTAAACACTAAGAATGATTTTTTGTGAACTCTAAGTATTTTTTTAAAATGAATTTGAGAGGTTTTTTAAAATAATTAGTAATTAATGTGTGGTTTTATATTAACAGTAGATTTTTAAATTAATTCACATGTGATATTGAATACCTATTAATAAATCGTGGTCATGTTTTTTCAATAAATATTTTCCTATATGAGTTAACTATGGTTTCAAATCATAACATTATAAAAAATGGTTTAAAAAACGGGGTTTCAGTAGTTTGGTCAATTGCTTTAAAACTAATGGCTCAAATGACACGTTGTGATAATGGTTTTTGTATAAAAGAAAAAAACCCTTGGTTTGAGGCCTTTTTATTCAGAATTATATTATTTTGAGTATATTTAGAGATGAAATTAGTTATTTATTTATTCTTATGTAAATAAAAATGGGGTTCTGACTAAAATGTGTTAAGAGGTGAGATAAAGGGTTGATATTGTGATGAATTCATTTATGATATATTTTTGATATGTGATTAATGTAATCTAAAATGTTCCCTAACCTATTCTAAGTAGTAAAATAGGAATCCAGGGTGTTTAGTTAGAATGATTGAAATTATGTAAATAAACTTTGGTCCACACCAACCTAATAAAAAACTTCTAAGACTTGGGTGATATGGTTTTGGGGTACTGGTCGGGGTTTCTCCATGCCAATAGGCCAAGAAATGTACTCCTTAACAACTCATGTGATATGGGGTGTAGACGAGGGTGTCACCATACCAATATGACATGGCATGTTCTATATAGTGTCTCATGCACAAAATTGGTTATGGACAATTTTGATCACATTATAGTGTTGAATCCTATGGTTCCTTGAACTTATCTTCCTTAGGGAATTTCCCATTAAGCATGATTGATATGTTTTTCACCTAGGTTTATTTCCTGTTTAAACTGTTAAACAACATAATATTTACTAGTTTTATGGAATTTACATATTAATAATTCCTTATTATATTTTTTTTTTCAGAAATAATTTTCATTAATTATTATTACATGATCTATTAATGTCATCCATTTTCAAGTCACCATGATTTTTTTTATTTTTGTTTCTCAAACCTCACATGTATGGTGTTTATTTTATATACTCATGTTAGCATACTATTTTATCATAGAGTTATGTAATTTTGATATTTTTCTTAATTTTTTTTATTTTATATTCATGTCTATTCCATTTATTTAGTTAGTCTATATATCATTCATGATTTTTAATCAAAATTATCTAATGAATTTTGCGTAAAAATTAAAGGGTAATTTTTTTTTTGGAAACTCAAATAACCATTCTCTATAGAGTAAAGGTATATTAATTAATTATTTGTTAAAACGATTCTAAAATTTATTTTAAAGAAATAAATTTATATATTTCAATGTGTTTTCTGAGTTTATAAAAAAGGGGTGATGTGTAGCGGTTATTTCATTTGAAAATTTTCGAAGATATTATTTTCCTTAAATTATATTTCAAACTAGAATTTTTTTTATTATATTATAAAAATATTTCAAATATTCTTCAGTATAATACTACTAGGCATGTGTATCTTTTAGGCTTCATAAAAATTCAAGTTTGTATGCAATTCTTATCACTTATGAATAATTACAGGTTATTCTCTAATGTAAAAAAATATACAATTGAATAGTTTTTTGGATGTCTTGGGATATAGAGGAAACCTTTGGGCAACATTTGAGGATCATGTGGTATCTTTGGTTTATTAATATGTTTTTGATTGTTGTTTTATTCTAAAACTTGTCTATTTCTATTATTTATGGTCACTTTTATTATTGTACCCATTATTTGTCATGATTTTTTATTATCATATTTGGTTTTAATTGTTTATATTGGTTATTCCATGTTTTCTTTGTTTTTTAAACTAATTATTTCATGTACATGGGATTATAATGTATGGAAACAACATTGACAGTTTTTTGTAATGATTAACATCTTTTTTATTCATATATCTAGGGTGAAATCACTCCTAGTTGATCATAATTTGTACCCTTGGCACCTCTCTCTATCCCATTGTTATAGTGATACTCTTAGTTCCTTATCAAGGGTTGATCTAGGTGACATTTCAAGTTAACCCAAGTTGGTTTTTGATAATGTGTAGATACTTTTTGTGGAATATGTTGAAGAATTACTATAAAATAAGTTTGTTATGTGTCTAATATACCAAGGTAAAAACATATAGTTTATAGGTTTTGAATTGTTGTGATATGTAATATAAATTCATCTATAATTAAGTATATTGTATGTATGTTATGGTTGGGTCATCTCATATTCTAATATTATTTTAAATTGAATGTGTTATCAGATTTATGAACATGTTTATTTTATTTTGGTTATCACATCCATTAACCAATAGATGTGAAAATTCAACTCTCATAACCTTGAGATTTTATTTTACACAAATTATTGAAGTAACGACCTATGATTTTGAAAAACACTCATCTTCCATTATTCTAAGAGTGAATGAATTTTGTTTCTAATGGTACCAAGAAACACATATACCTCCTATAAAGAACACTAATCCAAAAGTTAACTTCTAATCTTTAGTATCACTAGAACAATATACATACATGAAACTATAAATATAAATATATTTATCATTATCATACCTTTATCTATATCCAGGAGTTAAATATGATCATATTTTCCATAATAATATGTGAAAAATTTATATTTCATTGGAATCAAGCACATAATGTAATAGTGTATTCAAAATCCATGTTCAAGTCATCAAATATAAAAAATTATGATCAATCTTATGAATACCTTTTGATTCACACCCTTCCCATAATCATCCTTATAAAATTTAATCTTTATTGATATAGTATTAGATTCCACTTTCAATCATTCCATTAATAATCCATTCAATGTCTCGTGAGAATATTTTTATTGTGAAAAGAAAAAATAATGTGTTGTTTCCATGAATTTAAAAACAAAAAAAATATGTCATTGATCAATGAAATATCAATTTATTTATTAACATGGATAGAAAATTCTTAAAAATATTTTACCTTAGTTATAGTAAAAAAATAATCAATAGACACTATCACAGTGATTGAATTTATATTGTTTTTATTTTATATAAATTTTTTAATCCCCATCGTATATCTTAAATATCATTCCCTTAAAAAAATTATTGCTTTAAATACAAATTTTAGGGATATTTGTATTCCCATAAAGTGACTTTATTAACTTACAAACCTTACTACAATTAATTTCAAGAATAAATCCCTTTAGTTATTCATTGTTTTCCTTCTCATAATGTTATTTATTCAAGAATTTTAGATGTGTATCTATTTGGAAAATATTTTATTTCCATTAAGAATAAATTTCAAAAAATAATTTCATCATTTCAAGACCTATCCCAGAATAAAAATTCTTAGAAAAATTAAATACACTTAAATTAAGAGTATCCTTTTCAAATAGGACAATTTTTATTTCATGAAACTCCAAATTTATCATTAATTGTATTTCTAAAAACTAATTTTATTCCTATCATATTATTCTCATCATAATGTAACTTCAAAATACATGTGATTTTATCCTATATTTTATTTAAATCATCTTTTATAACAGTTATTTAATGATTATTTTTTAAATATTATTCAATATTTTTTTGTATAAATTTATAAAGTTAAATATCATGATTAAAATTTCTTAATTTAATATAAGTTTCAATTAAATTACTATTTTATCAAATAATTTCTTTGGATTAATTTGTTTTATATGCCTTGAGAGATCAGATGCACTATATTTCAAGCATTTTTCATTAGTTATATTTTTAAAATGAGCTTGTTATTTATATATATATTTTTCATTAATTGATGTAATAACCTACCTATTTGTGTTACCTATATGAGCTTCAATATAATAATAAATTTAAATTTATGTTAACTATGTTAGATGTTCATATAACATAATAATATCAATTTTGTAAACTATATACATGATATGTTTTTTATAACACATATGAATTTTTCCACTGGGTGTATAAACATGAAAAAAACCCTCAATAACTCAATCAACAAACTTTTACAAATTCATTCCTTTGATTTTGATAAATAATTTGAAATAAAAAACTCTCAAACTATTCAAATTTGGGTCCTTCTCAAACCATATCTCACAAGGTATATTGAAAAAATTCAGTCAAATAAAGAATCAATTTTGAATATAGAAATTCATTTCCTTATCTTGTATCTAAAAGAATTTTTTAGTTTATATACTCTAGTAACATCACTATTCCCATATCAACCAAACAAAATGTTTTCTAATTTTAAACTCCATTTTAATGATGCATGTAAAGAGTGTTATATTTAAACCTTATTTTATGATTGTCAATATATACTTCAAATTAATGATATATGAATTAAAATCTATTTTTAAATCATTTTTCTTGATTACAATCTTTGGGAAAAATTATAAGGTAGATCATATTCGATATTTCATGAGAAATTTGAGAATAAGAGAGTCCATATATGAAATCCCTTTAAACAACCATTTATGTCTTTTCTATAAATCATCAATAACAATAGATAAAGTAAAATATTATTCTTAGTATTTCATGATGATGGGTATTTATAATATTTTTTAAATGTAAATATCAATAATTAATGGAAAATGAGATTTGAATTAATGGTATGATCAATGGAAATCACATTCATCCTTTAACCTAGGAGGCATCTCTTGATTTATAGGGGTGATTTAAATACAACCATAGATTCCATTGAGAACATGGGGGTCATAATTATTCAAAAACAGAAATATAGAATTTAAAATAATTTTCGATATACAAATATTTACTAGATATGGTAATAATGAGAGATATTTTTACATAATGTAATAAAAATGGAAACAATAACTGCATTGGGAGTCGTTTAGGCCACTAATTTTTCAACATCCAGGGTATATAAACTTTCCAAAAGGCTAGTGTTATTCACATGGAAAGGGTGATATCAAACCACTCTCCCCAATTCATTAAATTGAAGGAATATATTGAAAAAATTAGGGATATTTTTTCTATGCTTTGGACTCGGTATAATAACTTCTTCCATGTAGTGCATGATTTAGGGAATTTATCCTTATATGGGAATGTACAGGTGCTTCTTCATAGCAAACTAATATTGGTAAAAGAGGACATAATTAAATGGGAATCAAACCACCCTAATGTGAATATGATATTAGAGTCTATATAGATGGAAATTAATCAACTTGATGTTGAACTATATGAAAAATGGGAGGTAAAATATTTTTATCCTCATTAGAATAAAAAATGTTCTCAAAAAAATATTATTTAAGTTAAGTGTAATTTAATGTATAGATTTGTGGAACTATATCTGAATTAGTGGCGTATAAATATAGTGTAATTGGACATGCTATCTAACAAAAAGAATTATATTGGTAATATGAACATACTTTTAGATGGTGACACCAACAAAAGTGATATGGAGAATATGGGATGCCTATTCATATATTATTTTAAGGGTCTATTAGATGAAAATTTTCAATATAAAGAGAATAATTATCTTTTTAATGAAGGTTTGAATCCATTATTAAATAACACACCCAATTTATCAAACAATTCTAACAAATGAAACATAAAAAGGATTTAGGAAGTGGCATAAATTCAATAACTAGTGCACAAACACAACCCACACAACACTCTTAGAGTTGATTTCTTTCATGTTTCCTTATAAACTATAATTTGGGATATAATAAATGATATTTTCATTGATTTTTTATAGGATATATTTAAATAGGTTTTTCTAAATACAATATCTTGTACATAAAACTTTGTTCTCATTTCAAAGGTGATGGTCCTAAACATATTTAGCCAATATTGTCTGATATTAATGTGTAACATATTGTACAGGGTATTGGAAAAAATTATACATATTAGGACCTCATATATGTTCCCCAAGTTGATGTTTAAAGAACTAAATGGTTTTTTTCAAAGGAAATATAATGAAAGTTTACATTGGTTTATATCATAGATGATTGAAAATATCAACAGGAAAAACATATGCTATAATATCATGGATAAAGTAGACAATGATAAATCTTATGATATTTTAGAATGTAATTATTTTTTAAATATCATGAAAAGATCAGGAATCTCAAAATGGATTTGTGACCTTATCTTCAAATGCTACTCATATCCATGGTTTTTTATCGCTATTAAGGGAATGAAGTTAATGTTTTTCAAGTATGCACATAGATTCTGATAGGGTGATCCTATTTCCCCAATCTTATTTGTCATGGTTATCTAAATAAATATCAACATTGGGGAAACCATAATAATTGTATCTCTATATATAAATAATCTTTGATTCATTGTTTTTTCATATCTTTTCTATAGGAATGATTGATTTTCAAAATTAATAGTAAGGAAAGATCAACTCATGAATTAAATAAGATATTAAATGAGTCCATTCAGTGGAGTGTCTTATGAATAATTCACGAAGAAAAAAAAAGAAATTAAAACATTTCCAAGGCCAACATTTCAAGGAGAGTTTATAAGACTCATGAAAGTCACAACATGGAGAGTAGGAACAAACTTATGGAATACATGGGTTCACCTTTATCCTTGGTTATAATCTAAATTTATCATTCTGAGGGTTTGATAAACTCTATAATTTCACATATTGAGGACATTAAATGAATAGTTTTTTAATTTATATGTAGTATAACTCTTGTAAATAGTGTGAACTCAGCTATTCCCATGCATGTTTTGTCTTTGATTCATATTCCCAAGGTTTTAATGAAAAATAATGAAAAAATTATGAATATTTTCATCTTGTAATCACAAAATAGGGTGATGTTTCATTGGTAAAGATATAATTGGTTGGAAAAACCAGTTGGAGAATGTGGTATCAGTGTGAGGAAAATGTAGATAATATTTAATGCATTTTAGAAAATTGATCTAGAGACATTATCAAAGGATGTACAATATGGTATATGTTCATGTAAGTAAAATTAGTATACAAGGAATATAATTTGATATATTTAAAATGAACATCATTCACTCTATGGAACTGTATGTAAGGGTATATCACCCTCCTTTATAACAATTCTTAACAGCTAATTTGGAGTGTTAAGAAATATTTATGCAGGGAAAATTGGTTCAGAAGTACCCACTTCTTCCTTGGAGTCTAGTCTATGGATTCACTTTTTGGGAAACCATTAATCACACAATGTTGATTAAAATAGTAATTAAAAATGATCTAATATTTTTTTTATAGTATTAAAATATCAAAATATGTGGATCATTATGTGTTTACTATGTCTAGATCAGGATCATTTAATGTGTCATATTTCTTGAATACTTTTAATACATTGCAGGATGAGTATATTTGAGAGTGGTGGTTGTTATATAAATATATCCATGTGAAATATTTTATCTTGTTTTTGAAAATTCATAACCATGACATTCCTATATATAATGTGGTGCAATGTAAATAGATTTATCTTTCCACTAAATGTAGTTGTTGTGAATCATAAAAAGTGAAAATTGTTTCCCACTTGTTATTTAAAGGAGAGTGGGAACCATTAAATTGGACTATTCTTGGGTTGGGCATGGAAATTGAGGTTCGGGGTGATTCCATGAAACCTTTGATCAACAAAAAGTTTAATGGGAATGTAGTCTCAATAATAGAGATCATGGGTCATAGGATGAACATGGTAGTAAGATATAAGGATATTTGGGAGGCACTAAGTGAGTCTAGAATCAATTTTTGGTCATGTTAATCTCTTAACGTGATGGTTTGAGTGTGTCACCTTATTTTTGTTCTTAAAACCCAGTTTAAACAGAGGGGAATTTCATCAACCCATAGGATACTCGTGTAACATACTTTCCAAGTACTAATTAGTGAAAACATTAATTCATTTGGTGACTAGACCAGTTTTTGATCAACAAGAAATATAATAAAGAAAAATTTCAATGGATATTATAAGAAGGGTGTCATGATAGGGGTGGGTTAATTCAAGGCAAGTGGGGGTCAATGGTGATGTCTTTTAGTGCAAACTAAAGACTAGGAAACTCTGTTATAGACAATGAAAAAGTAATGGTCAGTGGCCTCACCTTTTGTAAGATTTATAATAACATACTATAAGAGGTGGAAACAAATTTGGCTATGGTGCAAAAAATTCTACTATAACATACATTGACATAATGGATCATAGCCTACGAGATCAAAGAATGAAAGAACCTACTAAATTAATAAGTGGGCATTTCTCACACATGGAGTAAGATAAATAGGGTAGATGATATTATGTAACCCATAGAGAGATAGGAGGATACTCTTTTTATGTACTCATGTACTGAATCATTACCATTGAATGTTCAAGCATTTTGATATATGCTTCATTGGGGAACCACCATTTCTGTCCACATTGAAATTTGGGTTAGTGATTTTTTTTATTTTATATAAATATTTATGTTTTAGTGTCTGTGTCTGTGTGGTTGGGTGTCTTTACATTTATTTTAGACTCAAGGGTACATAAAAATCCAAATATATGTGTTCATATTGAATTTTTTAATTGATCTCCAATAGCTTGTATTTTTTTTCACCATGTTTCCTTTATAAAAGCTTCACAAAAATTAATTATTTCCCCATAAATATTTCTAATATTACTCACCATATAATAATAGACAACCCTTCTCATTTTCATTTATATTAAGTGACCATATCTCAAATTCCACAACACATTATCATACTTTAAAATAAAATAGTAAGAATTCATCTCATATGTAATTTTAAATAGAGTATGGCTTATTAATTTCCCTATCGTGATTATAGTATCATAATTCAACATTTTAGTGATAAATTAATTTTTATAATATATCACCTCATCCTATTTTCACACAATTGAGGTACACTTAATAAATTATTTATAAAATAATTAGTGGAATTAAAATCCATTCAAGTGAATTTATTCTCACCGATTTGAGTACTTATAATGCATTTAATATTTTGGGATTAATAATTACCCAAATTTATAGAACATATAACATACTTATCAATTTATTTTCAATTTTTTTTATCACAATTAATTTGTGACAATAAACCACTATCCAAAATCTATGTCTTTTCACACTTTTATTATTTATATAAAACATAAACTACCATTTCATTTTATTAACTACTTCAATTCATATAATATTTGTTTTAAAAAAAATTGACACATTGATAAACATCAATAATTGGTGGTGTTCCCTTATTTCTGACATCTTCCAAGGTCTTTGTAAGTACTCTAAATACGGTTTTCACCTTCAAAACTTGTTTGGGATGTTCTGAAATGTTCTTCTTTATATTTTATAGATATATCATTATGGAAAATAGGATGTTTGAGGAGTGTTTTATGGACCAAGATATTTTTAATCTATACAGAAGTCACATTTTTTGTTTATGAATATGAATTATATACTGTTGAATATTTTATTATTATCTTTTGTTTTTTAATGTGTAATTCAATTTGAAACTCAAATTAAATTAGATATTTCAAATGAGGTAAAATCTATTTTTATATTTGAAAAGTCCTTCAAGTAGATTGTTGGTGATATGTTTTTTTTAAAGTAGTTTGAAGTGAAGGGAAGAAATTTATTTCATGGTAATTAGAAAAACATTTTATGGTTTCATGTTTTGGAAAATATCTTTTGGAGAATAATAAAATGGGCATTTCACTCGCCATGGTTTTATAAAAAAGACCTTAATCACCAACGGAATGTTAAACCATATCATGGTTTGAGTTTTTTTATTCATGGTAGAACCAAAATTTCTATGTAAATAATATAAAAAAACTCATGGATTTATTCCAAGATATTTAAAAATGGGGATTGGTAGTGTTTTTTTGGAAATTGAAATAAGGAACACACCAAACCATAATGTTTTGATATCAAAGTCATGGTTTGATAGTGAGGAAATATTGGTCTCTAAAACCAAGTTAAATTTAAAATAAGTATTCTTCTATGAACAATTGTTTAAAGGTTATATCATGGTTAATCTATATTTATCATGGTTTCAAATAATGTTTAATGAATGGGAGCGATTGAAGTAAAAACATGTTGTAGCATTTCTCACCACATCATGGTTTGGTCAGAAATCCATATACGAGAATTTTTTAGTATGTGTACTTATTTCAATAAAATTGGTCACTAAAAAAATAATTTTTGTTTATTTATTATATAAATGGTGATTTAAATGATATGGTTTGATCTGATGGATCAAATTGAATTTTATGATGTTTTAAGTTGGATTGGTTATTAGATTTTGAATTTGAACTTCATAATTAATCAAAAGGGGTTGTGTTTTGTTTATACTATATGATGTGAGTTTGTGAAATAATTATGATAAAGAAGATAGATCTGTATAAAATTTTGTTAAAGAAGAGACACCCAAAGGAATTGATAAAGAAGTCTAGATTTTCACCATCACATATTTTTATCGGAGGAATCCTCAAATAGTAAAGATCACAATATTTCTTTGAAAATAGTAAACTAAAATGAATTTGTAGTGTTTTTATAATTTTTATTATTATTTTACAATGATAAAGGATTCATATATTCTTTGTGAACTATTTGTATAATAATAATAATGATTTTTAGTAGAATATAATTAGTGTTCTGTTCTTGAATTTTAGAGTTTTAATGATTTAATTAAAGAATAGGATGTGATATTTATACAAATAGTAGATTCAAAAATTCAAATAGATGATATAATATCCATATTATTGTACATATTTAAGGTTTATATTGTATTCTATAAGAGTATATCATACTTATGAAGAGAAATTTTTAAACAAATGATCTAAAGGATAAAAATATTTATTTTTTATACAAACCCAAGCTAATTATGTGACCATTAATTTTGAATTGTAAACCTTATGAATTATTGTGTTCTAGTTGGTTGTGTGGATGTATAAATATAATCACTAAAATATTTTTAAATTTTAGTATTAAATAATAAATATATAAGATAACATATTTTTACTCAAATTAACCAATTAATAAAGGTTTATTATTAAAGTAGTTGGTGTTTGGATTAGTGGTAAGCACCCATTAATTCTACATGAAAAATGGGGGTTCAAAACACATTGGACGCAGGTACTGTAGTAGTACTATAACGTACTATAGCAGCGGCAACACTATAGCAACGACAGGCACTGTAGCAGCGGCAGGTCACTGTAGTGGTGGCAGAGTACTGTAGCAGTGCGAGTACTGCAGCAGTACTATTCACAGAATGGGCATTGGGCCAAAAAATGGGTCTACGGGCTATGTAATGGGATAAATGAACACTAGGCCTTTGGGCTATGTAATGGGTCAACCTCTTCCCAGTTAAAGAGGTCTTTTATTTGCTTTAATTATAAATGAGGCTTCAACCCCAACCTTTTAAAATAATAAAGTATTATTATTGAAGAATAAAAAAATATTTCTATTCAAAAATTTACCCCACCATCAATGAATATATGTGTGGGATCCTACAACTATTAATGGTAATATTTTATTTAATATTTATCATAGAAAATGATTGAATGATAATCCTTTATTTAACTCTCATTTGTGAGTGTGAGTAGAAGCATGTATCTTCACCCAATGCATTTTAAGGACCACCTATGGGTTTTTCATAATAATCACCCATTAAAAACCATAAGTAAGTGGATAATTCATATCAATGGTTTTTATGGGAGGTGTAAAATTCCTAACCTAGATTAAAAATTCCATTATGGATTACATTGATAGGTATTACTGGTTTCCTCTTATAATACTATAAATGGAATTAAAATA
Organism: Viscum album; assembly: GCA_963277665.1. Classification (NCBI taxonomy): domain Eukaryota; kingdom Viridiplantae; phylum Streptophyta; class Magnoliopsida; order Santalales; family Viscaceae; genus Viscum; species Viscum album. Next base: position 488,575,808 of record OY728164.1, read on the forward strand.
GTGTTTATGTTTCTTTCAAAGAAGTCAAAAATGTTTGAAGTTGAAGGTGTTAATTTATATCTATTTATTATAATTATTGGTACTAAATTTTATTTCCATCATGGATAATAATAATTTAATCCATATAAAGTAGTTAACAAATATTAATGATAAAATTACAGTGTTTATAAGGAATTAATGTTATCATACTTTACATCACTATTTATACAAGTAGTCAACATCATAATTGATGGTTTTACTCTAGTAATAGAAGGTTCATTAATGAATCTAATCAATATAAATAATATTAAGATCTATTAATATATAAGTAATACTATACTAGACTTAATTTATTACAAATACTCCATAAATTTCATTGGGATCAGGATGAAAAATGAAAATGGGACAAGTTATGAAATATTTATGAAGGGGGTGTTAGAATGAATGAGGAAAAATTAAAAAATTTCATGCCATTATTACATATTTTATTATTTTTTAAGGATAAATTATAGATAATTTCTTTACTATATTTAATAATATTATTAGACCCATCAATAGTTTTATATAAACTCTATAGTATTCAAGGATAGTTAAAATTATTATTCATTTTTTATAGGTTTAATGATAAAGTTTCATCTCTTGAAGACCATAATATAAATATATTTCCATTCAATTCCTTTAACTATGTGTTTTTTTCATACGATACAAGAAAAAGTGTTTATTTTAATTAGAGAAGTAAAGGTGGGAATGAAATATTTTTAAAATCCCTATTGAATTAGAAGACCAATAATGAGATCAACGTAGGAGATAAATATTTTTATTCGAATGGAGATGTTTATGTGAAGTTTGATAGTTTCATTTAATTTATTTAAAGAAGTTTCCAAAAGTTAAATGGTACATTTTTTTATAAATTCAATTGTATTTTTTAATATATGGATGAATGCAACATTATTTTTCAAATCATCTATAGTCGAACGAAGAGTATAATGAATGTGATGATGTGTCATCAATGAATTACAATAAGAAAGAGACAAAAAATTTAGTAATGAAAAGTAAACTTTTAAGGGGATGGAAAATAAATTTTTAAAATTAGAAATGAATATTTATTTTTCATATATTGAGTTACAATAAGTTTGTGATGGTGAAAGTGATGAAGATTCTTAATTTAGTGATCAAGGTGAAAAATTATCAACTTCCATGTTCAAAAAATATGAATTCTATAGTGAAAAGGATAAATAATAAATGGAATTGAAATTCATGATGAATAATTTATTAAATTATTTTATCATTAAAATATATAAACAATGCAGGGATCATAATAGGTCTGGTTAGACACCTCACGTACCAAATGAGGTTGACAAATCCCAAAGGTAAAGGGAACTACAGTTACTAAAAGAAGGTGAAATTATACATTTCTCACTTACTGAATAAAAGAAGTAGAATAATGCACAAAAAATTCTATTGAATTAATATAAAATAATATTATTTATTTATAGTAAAATTTGTTAGAGGGCTATTATCAATTGAAGAATATCGAATTCAATTTTGAAATATTTATGTATGAACATAGTGAATATATTAATAGTAGTGAAAAGACTATGGAAACATCCGATAATATTAAAAATCACATAAATCATAAAAAATATCATTAAATTGATTCATAAATTCTTGAAGATAAGGATTACATATTTTAATATGAGGGAATAATAAATAAGAAGAATAAATTTTCCTCACATTTTGAATTTGATAATTCAAAAAATACTAGAAATAGAGACTTTATGATGAAATATACTTTAAATAGAAATATAGAAAAGTATTGAAATATGTTTTACATGAAGTAAAATATTTCATTAGAACCATATAGTTTTGGTTTACAAAATGGATTTAAAATTATTTGTTACAATGTGGAAGGATTTCACGTGATACAATCTGGACAATAAGTAGTGTATGCTAGAAGATTTATCTTTGTTGGATACTATTGGTTTTGTGGTAACTATAGACATGTGAAAATGAAATTTTGGTTTAATAAAATATAATTAAACAATATTATGCATGTTGGAAGGAAATAATTAGGGGTATACATCCCACATTAAGAAGACATATTTAAAAAGAGACTAAAAAAATATAGGATTCAAGTGAAAAATAAGTTTCATATTTTCAAAGAGGCTTATAGAAGATATGATATTATGGGAAATTTGGAGGAGGAATACCTTACAAATTTTCTACTAAAATTGATTATGAATAATTTTTAATGAATTTATAATAACAAATAAAGTTAAAGAATAAATGTATTGTGGTGGAAGTTTCATTGAAGAAACCCAAAAGAATCAACCATGTATACTCAATTCTGGTTTTTTATTACATATAATGGGTAATATGGGATATATAAAGTCTTTGAAATGTGTAAATAAGGATCATACAGATTTGGTATGGGTTGATCAATCCATGGCTTGTGTATTATCTCAATAACAATTTGAGATAAGAATATTAATTTAAATAGTTAACTCTTTATTTGAGGTTTGAGAACAATATTCTAAATATATCTAAACTATGTGATAAAGGAAATGAAGAGATATTTTGGAAATATATATATATATATGTATATAAGTAATAGATTGAAGTTTAGATTTTTTATGACTCAAGAATAGTGGACCAAAGGTAGCCTATCTAAATTATACAAAGAAAAAAATCATTATAGATGTGTTTGAAGGATAAAAGTGAGTTATAATCCCCCAAACATGGTCACTTAGAGCTAATGTGTTATGTGTTACATTATAATTAGTTTTAATTAGACTATACACCTATGATTAATATTTAGTAGTTATTATGAGTCTAGATACATAAACATTACATAAAAAACATGACATATTACAACATTTGATTAAAAACCATTATTCCATAATATTTTCCAAATATACGGTCATATATAATATTCCTCTTAATAACCTAGGGAAATGAGAAACATAAGAAAATGGTGAGATCAATGGCTTGGTAAGGGATAATATACATTGGAAGATAACATATAATAATAATATCATAAATTAAAAATCATGAATAGATAATAAATTCTTCCATATAAATGAATAAATAAGAAATAAATACTCCCTAAATCTGATGATAATGGAAATAAATAATAACATTTAAAACAATAAATGATCTCATAATGAAAGAATAAACAATGTTGAACATCTTAACCATACCTTCAAGGCCTCAGTACAAGACATCATACTATACAACCAAGGATAAGTTCCAAGAAATAATATATAAAAGGAAATTCATTCATCAAATACTAGTGATAGTTTGTTTCATGATACTTTCTAATCTATCAGTCAGATATATAATTCTATGTCATATATATCTCTTAAAAAGTCCAATGCATTTATCATATGAATGTAAAGATTAAACAATACAATATATAATGTTTATAAAGATATATCAATAACAAAAATCATTACATAATCAATAATTACCCATTTTGGAATAATAGATATATGGACTGTCAATATTTGTCTAGTCAAACAAATAGTATGGCCATTTATGATAAAATCCTTCAACCAAAATAAATATTTATAGGGTAATCACACCATACGATAACTTTGTATAAAGTTGAGTAAATAAATTCTTTATATTAAATAAATTGTATATCAATATAGGTGAAAACCCTATAATCAAATTAATTAAGTATAGGGTACTCACACCATATAGGTTAAATGAATATATGGTCAATAAAATAGATTCCCTTAGTCAATTAAATTGTTTGGATATCTTGGTGAATGACCCTTAATTAGAATAATTAAGTGCAAGGTAATCACACTTTATAGCAAAGTGAATATACATTAAATATGATATAATTTCTTATTTAATTTAATTAGTTGTGTATATATGTGAATTAACTTTAATCTAAATAATTAAGTACATGATACTAACACTGTATAAAAATGAAGAGATGTCAAAGACAATATTTCTTCTCATTTAATTTAACTTTTTTGATATTTAGGTGAATAAAATTTAATCATAATAAATATATATAGGTTATTTAAATTATATAGAATAAAAGGTTATATGGTTATGTAAATATATTTTTCCAATGAATAGATTAATAATAATTACAAATTAAATTTCATTAAATATTTTTAGAAATAATTAGGGATTAAAAATGTTAAAATAAGTACCCTTATCAAGTGATGAATATAGAATTATAGTGGTGGGGAATTTATAAAGTCTAAAACATTCAATGTGTTTAGCTAATTATATACATGAATTTTACTTATATAGGGACCAAAGAAATTATGGGAAAATACCATCTAATGTTTGATGTATATAATCACACATATTTTATACCCATGAAAGATTTAAAAGTTCATTATGTATGAACATTCATGTCATTATGGTTTGATGGAAATAGTGAAATTGTGGAAAAATTGTGTTTAATGCACTTGGGACCGTATCTATGGAAATTATAATTTTCCTTTTAAAATATACAATTGTTTCTAAAATGGTTTATTATATTATGGTCTACAAATGGCCTATTAGAATTCTCAAAAATATAAATATCTTCATCAAAAAAAATGGAGTGGAAGCACTCTAGATAGAAAATTAGTGATTATCCCCTAGTATAATTATTTTAAACCTCCTGTCAAGGGTGGACTTGGAATCAAAAACATTAAAATTTTAAATGATTCCTTACAATCTAGACCTCATTCGTAATGAATCTATGCGTCTAACTTTCGTTAAAATTAGTTTATTTGATAATATAAAAATAAGAAACCTAAATTATATGGACTCCTCTATATGGACATCCATTAAACACTCTTTCTCCAACATTATATCTAATTGTAGATTGATGGTTATTAGAGATTCTTATATGATTTTTTGGATTGATAACTAGACTGGTTTCTCTATTATTTCCATGGTTGACCCCAATCATTTACCTGATCACACCAATATTTCTATCGAATATTTTTTAAATTTTCCCAGTTTTGATATCCATGATAGCATTAACCATGTCATTGACAATTACCCCATTGAAAACTCTGATGATTTCATGATTTGGGAGCCTACTCATAATGGAATTAATGACTCTAAATATTTTTACAATCATCATTTTAGAAATTTAGATAATTATTTTTCTTGGATTAAATTTTGAATATTCCACATATAAAACTATCAATACTCACTCTTGTTTGAAGAACTACACATAATCATATCCCCACTAATATGTGTATCCAATCATTTGGGGTAAAACTTTTCTCTAAATTCCATATATTCAACCAATATAGAGAAGACACTAATAATATTTTCATTTCATGTTCTACTACTTCTGCTATTTTTAAATATATTCTTGATCTATTTGAATACATATGGTTTCTTTTGGTGTCAATCAACTCTAAACATCAGCATAGTGCTGATATTGTAACCTATTTGTAGACCAAGAATATATTTTGGTGGTTATCGCTGAGCTTCTTCATGTAATATGGTATAATAGAAATGCTTATTTACATCATAATATCACATTTAGTATCCATGTATTCAGGGTGATGATCTACACTACCCTTCATGAAGCTACATTGATCCAATAGGGGAATTGTAACAATTATATCTTAGATGTCATCATCTTGTGGTGCCTTAGTTTTTATGGAATATACCATCATCCTAGAGACACATTAGATATTGTTTTGGAAATCCTCTATCCTGGGTTGGATTAAATTTAGTGTTGATAGTGCCTCTATAGGTAATCCATGACCCTTGTGATGTAGATCAGTGTATCAAAACCACATAGAGAATATTATTGGTAGATTTTATAGATGTTATAGTATCCCCTCATCCCTATAGGTAGAAATGTTGAGTTTTAATCATATTACATTCAAAAGTCTTAACAGATGAAAAAATATATGGATTGAAAGTGACTAAACTACCTTCGTGCAAGATCTTGGGAATGGCATGATGCATCTTCATTGGTCTCTAACAACTCAAAGGAAGGGTTTCTATCTTCACTCTTGGATATTAATCACATTATTATGTATACGTTTTGGGAGGGAAACATGGTTGTTGATAGGATTTCCAATAAGGGAGTCAAATATGACATCACTTGTCCGGATGACCCTCCTTTTGATTTTATCCCCCTTTATGAAAAATATTTTAAAAAAATACCATATTTTAGAATTTTATAACCCTTTATTTATTTTATAAATTTTCCTCATTTTTTTTGACCAAGGCACCACCTGTTTAAAAAAATCTAAACAAGATTGGAGGAGAGTGAAAAATATAACCCTTAATTTCATATTGTAAAAACATAGTAAAATGGGATGAATGATAGTGAATGGGTAATATCTCATGTACAATATGTTAAAGGGATGATAATATACTGGAAATAGAATCATTGTATCATTAGACATGAAATTTCAAAACTTATTTCTATCAAATAATCATAATTGTAAATAAATAGAGAGAATAAAATACCTTACCTATATTTATCCTATTAGCCTAGAGTTTAAACCAATTACCAATAAAAATATTTAAGATAAAAATTGTTACATTGGAGAGACTCTTTTAGAGATCTATAAAGAGAGAGTTTGATCTTAGTATGAATATAATTGATAAAAGGTGTGGGTATTTATATGTTTTGTGAGTAGAAACTCATGCTCTAATATAATGGTTAGTCATAAAATTAGTAAGAGATAACTAAGTTATTTTAATTTTTTCATACTAACTATGATTTATTAGTTACTATATTTCCCTCTATTTCAACTTTTTTAACTACATTTTTCTATATTTACAAAAACAATTAGCAAATTTCACCGACTAAATTACCTCGATATATTGATTCAAAATATTCAATCCATTTCATACAATTAATCCTATAATTATGTAAATTTTAAATTTAAAATAATGATGATATATTTAATAAAAGGTAATATTATAATATAATTTGTACATTAATTACACTCACCCCCTAAATAAAAACCCTTTATTACACCATTATCATTCATAAGGGTAAGGTGTGTCATGGAAGTACATATATAGGGTGGTTCATCTAACATTGACATGATAATTATTTCCAATAACATGAAATTATTTCATATACTATTTCAGTTAAACTTCAATTATTGAACCACATCATGGGTTGGGTATTAGGAAAACCCAACTAATGCTACCTCCTTCCTGATCCCTAATAAATGTACTTTATAAGGGTTCTTCCTACTGGTCAAATCCACATTTTCTCTCCTCTACATTAATTAACACATGACATTAAACATAATTTACACTAATTCTAATGGAAAATTTATAATGATCATATCACCAATAATTATAATTACCAATTATCATATAAAACCCTAATTTAAACCTACATACTTTAAATTCATTCCTATCAATCTTCCAAATAACATTTCTCAATTTTAGTTCATCCAATATTTTAATTATCTTCCTTTTATTATTTTCCCTTTGTACAATTATTTTTATATTCATAGTTCTTATTAAATAATATGTGCTAAGATACTTTTTCCTTGTGATCTAAATAGTTTTTATCCATTGTTCATTGTTTCTTATAGTAGTAATAATAAATATATTTATTTGATTTGTAATACAGCATTTGTAATTAAATATTATTATTTATTACTAAAATTTATTTGGTATAAGAATCTCTACCTTATTATAATTTCTTCCTTTAAATTTTAAATCAACCAATAAATGAGAACATAAAATATTTTGTCATTATATCCTAAGGATCTCATGTTGCCTCTTCTATAAGTTGATGTATTCAATGAATCTTCACTAGATAAGTCATTTAATCTCACTAGACTTTCTCTCCCATATAAATAATAAGAATTGAATCTTAATTGCATGATAATTAAGACTTTAACTATAATTGATCATCCTTTAGAACATGCATAGATTCTAGTTCATGGTTCTATAGAAGGGATATATAAAAGGATTTATATACTTTTGAAAAGTTTATTGGCGATGATAAATGATATAACAATGCTATTATACTCTAATATTTTAGACTTATAATTGTATCTTGGACTTTTATTCCCCCTATATTTAAATCTCATAATTAATTTCCATAGATATATATTTAATAATTCATGGTCCCCAACATAGAATTAAATATCCTTCCACTAGTAGTTAGCATAACTTTCTTGTCTACTATATTTTTCCTTGTCAAACATATTTATAGATCTAAACTTCTCTAATGTATCCTGTATAATTTTTGGATCCAATAACTTCATTTATATAACTACATCCCACCATTTTTGTGTTTGAAATATCATTCCATAGAAGGATTTATACAGTGAAATTTGAATAATAGAGTGTTAAATATTAGTGTATAAAATATAAACTATAGATAAATGTTGATCCCAACTTCCAAAGTAGTTGAGTGAGAATGACCAAATAATTTTTTACAAATATGGGATATATATTTTAGACTATAAATATATTTTAAAGCAATAGGATGAATTAATATAAACCTCTATATTTAAATCCTTCTGGATACTTCTTTAAAATTTAGAAGTGAATCTTAGATCATGGTCATATACTATTACTAACGGTATACCAAGGAGTCTTAAAAAATCATTTATATACAACCTTAAATGATGGTCTAGAGATGAATATTCTATTATTTATAATTACCCAAATTTCATTATTGAAATTGTATGTCATAGGAATTCATATAATGAAATCCATTATAATATCATCCCACTTACACTTTAGTAATGGAAAATATTGTATAATTAATTTGAAAAAATTTCTTCTATCCTCCACTTCTTAGAATTCTATGTATCTTGTTTTTTAATATATAATCTCTCAGTTAATTTTATAAAACCTTAAATGCTATCTGATATCCCAAAAATTTTTGTGTATTTTAGGATATATAGATAAGTTGAGTTACATGATTTATTCAAAAACATTCTTTACCTATAGTATTGATGGAACATATAACCTCTTACCAAACATTAAAACACCATCTTCACTGGAATTAAACTTCGGTAATTTCCCATTTCATAAATTTTATAACTTATTTTATGGGGCCTCGTAATCATGTTGAGTTTCTTAATATTCTATAATAAATAAGGTTGGGTAATTTCATGGAATAATTATGATTTTCCTCTTATAATTTTAGTAACCTAGTCCATTCTTACTAAATCCTTGAGAATTCCATCATTATCTATCCTCATTATGCATAATAAATTATTTTTTATACTAAATGAATATTCTACCTCGTTTAATTTTCATGTATGATAATTTATAGTACAATCGTAATATTTTATTAGATCAAACCATTTAATTTTCAACATATTATTATATTTCATAGAAAATTTTTATTTCAAACAATTGTTTTAGTGCACATATCACATTTTTTTCTAGAGAGGTTATATCTCCATATCTTTAATGTAGAAAACATAGATAAAAACTCTAAATTATCATTTGGATAATTAATGTCATTTCTTTTTAACTACCAAAATTTGTAATCCACCAATTAAATTTTTTTAGAACACATCCAATACTCTTCCTTGATAAATCAATTTGAATAACAACACCTTTATTGCTCGATAGAAGAGTAAATATAGATGTATTTACCAATATCTTATTTAATTGTATAGATATATATACTCATTCTTATATCCATGTGAATTTAAACCCCTTCCAGCTTAACTTGGTTGAAAATTAATCTAATTGAGTGAATTTTCCAACAAACCATTGATATTTTCTAGCTAAGCTCGATATTTTTCCATTACGTTTGTGGATCTTGGTTATTCCTCAAAAACAATTTATTTGGAAGGGTCAAAAAATATACCCTCCTGGAATAAAATACGAAAAATTAAATATAATTATTGAATTCAAAACGCACACTTACTAAATTTTCCATAGAACTCATTTTCCTCACAATTTCAAGCACAATTTGAAAATGATTTCATGCTCCACATAACTTTTAGATTATTCAAGATTATTATCAAAAAATTCCACCAAAAAACATATCAAGATAATAATTAAATACTATATTCATCAAATTAATTTAAAAAGAGGTAGAATTATTCAAATCTAAACACATTACTATTAATTCATAATGACCATACCTCATACAAAAGGTTACCTTTTATATATATCTATTATTATGTTTTAATTAATGAAAAATAGAATGAAGATCAATATTAAAGAATTATTCAGATCCTTGAAGCTGGAAAAAATGTTATAAACATATCATAATGGATAATTAGTATTTATAGTAATTTAATTAATTTACCTATTATAAATGAATAACCTCATTAAACAATCCTTCTTCTTAAAAAAAATAGTTTCTCCACACGGTGAAACAGATGTATGAATGAATCCTTAATTATATAAATATTTTAATTACTTCTTCAAAATTACTAATTCCACTATATCCATTCTATATAGTGGACTAGATATATATTTTTCATTAGTGATAAGATTAATAAATAATTGAACTTATCAACAAGGTGGAAAACATATTAATTAATAAGGTAATTCATCAATATATTCATGCATAATGTGTAAATTTTATATTCTTGAACCACACTACCTTCAGAGATTTCATTTAATTCATTTATTAACCAAATATTTTATTAAGATATGCTGCATTAAGTGGATCATTACATGACTAAAGTAATAGAATATGCCTTTGAAAAAATTAATTGTACAATCACTTCACTAAATTTAAATTCATTATATCTATATAAAATTATAGATTTATAATTCAAGAACTATTAAATCCCCAAAATTACATCAAAATCCACCTTAGGTATGGTGGTTAGATTTGATACTACACAAAACTTATGTATTCTAATTTAAACCACCTAGTATATTTTCTTCACAATCATAGTACCACACATTGTTCTAAATGATAAATCATTATCATAATGTTTTAAGGGTAATTATTTATTCATAGATAAACATACATCATATAAAAGTTTATATATCCATAAAAAATATTATCTAAATTTTGGTTTGCAATAAAATTATATTCTATAGCATTATCCTGAGATTCAACTTTAGCTATTTTTATTTAAAAAACTCTTCCTTGAGTCCCAATATTCTTCTAGGGTAGATTACATTAGGGGTTGGGACACTGATTAGAGTAGTATCCCATATCCTTAAAGTCTAAAAATTATAAATTGATTTATTCTCTTATTCCATTATATTCATAATCTTGATGAATTTTCTCATTAAATTTAAAATATATTCTCAATCCTTTTAATCATTACCAAAGGTGTTTATTTCCATATTTATTTCATACATGTAACTAAATTCATCCATTATTTTCCTCTCTAATGATTATTTCCACATAGAAATGTTTTATCCTAATCTTATCATATTCCCCTTTATAAGTGAATGATTTAGAAAAATATTTCTCATTATTCATATCCTTGTTATTGGGAGTTTTGTTAAGGGGTTGTAACTAGCATCGGTCCATACCATATTTTATTGAGGGTCTTTAGTTCTTATAAATTTGTAAAACTTATTATTTTTTTCTATTATAATATTGTATAGGACTCAGAGTTTCTCTATTAGTATGCCTATTTTACTTTTTACTATCTATTTTTATGTTTAAAATGATTGAGAGATTAAATATATTAAAATACTTATCCTTAATCCATAAAATAAGAAATAAATCTCATTCTATGAGTTACATAGATAATCCAAAACATATTTTTTTAACCATGTGAAATTATCCTCACACCCAATGATCATAACTTATTCTTTTTTTCATAAATTAATGAATTACCATTTTATATCAACTTTTTTCTCATGCGGACAATATTTTTATAGAAAAATATCCGTAAATATATTTCACTCTATCTTTTATATCTATCATATTTCTTAGTATTTTGAATTTACAAACCCTATTAGCCAAAATCTCCATATAAATTATATGAATCCATGATAACCTTTTTACTTCTCAGTACACCCCAATTCTGTAAAGTTATTTTCTAGAGATTCTACCCTTGTCTTTATAACCATTTGATTACCATAACTATTGAATAACAATGGTCACTTCCATATAAAATGTTCTAAATATATTTATCCTAGTTGAGGGGAAACTGGATTCTCCATACTAACACATTTATTTATCATAACCTAAGTTAATTTCCAAAAAATTGTAATAATTTTTTCACCACCAACATTAACTTGATTATCCTGATTATTTATAAAATCCCCAAATTATCCTTATTTGTTTCCTTTGTTTCTATTTAATCTAACAACTTACATTATCTAACAAATATCATAGTCTAATTTGAAATATTATAAACTAATAATTTATAAAACCCGATAAATATATCTTGTTTTCTTAAAATTAGGTTATAAAAATATTATATAGGATACCTATCGATCCTATTCCAAAATAATTTCTAGATTTTTCTTGAGGTAATATTTATTTTCTATATCTATGTTGTTTTAAATCTAGTTCCTAGGGCATCTGGAAAACCTTACTCTAATAAAAACTATAAAACCCTAGAACGAAGTCACCCAGATAAGGTGGGGGTATTTATTACATAGTAATTAGATTGCATGAGATTACATACCCAAGATAAGTGTTTAGTATACCTTAATATACTAGATACATTAACATTAAATAATAACATGACATATTATATCATTTGAATGAAAATCGTTATTCTTTAAATATATCCATAGAACTTTTTATAAGTAGTATTATTATTCATATCCTAGGGAAATAGAAAATATGAGAAAATGGTGACCTTAGATTCTCAATAAGGGATAGCATACAATGAAAGATAACATGGTATAATAATAGTATAAAGAAAACATTGAGAATAAATAATCAATAGTGTAATATAAAATAAATACATACACATAATACAATCCACTAATAACAAGATAATGAAAATAAATAATCACATGGATAATAATAAATGATCTAATAATGATGGAATTCATAATATAGCACTTCATAATCATACAATCAAGTCCTCATTACAAGATATCACATTATACCTTCTAGTAATTATGCCAATATTTCATATATAAAAGTTTATCAATAAACCAAATACCAAATATATTTTATATAATGAGAAATACTAATTTAGTATCGGGATATATAACTTTTAAGGCCCACTTTTCACATAATAAGTCCCATGCATTCATCATAAGGAAGGAAAAGCTAAAAAATAAAATACATAAAGTTATCAAAGGAACCGCCTTTATAAAAAATATTGAATAATTAATAATTAGTATATATTTAAATATTGGGTATTAGAATTTTAAATATTTTACAATCCAAATGGAATATGTGGATTTCTTGTTGACTACCATTCAAATAAAAAAATTATTTAGGTTACTCACACTATATAGGATAAATGGATATATATATTCAAGTCAATAGACTCGCTCAATAAATTTAATTGTATGGTTATATAGGTGAATAAAATTTAATAATTATAATTAAATATAAGTTACTCACACCATATATGAAAATTAGTAATAAAATAAATAAATTATATTCACTAAGTTAATTGTATTATTTTTAGTTCTATGTGAATATCTATTAATCATAATAATTAATTATTTGGTACTCACATCATATATCATAAAAGGATAGATGGTCAAGATGGTAAATTTAATTATTCAATTGAAATATTTTATTATATATTTGAATATACTTTAATAATAATAATTAATTATAGGGTAATTAAGCCCTAGATAAAAGAATATGTGGTTCAGATAATAGATTCTCTCATTCAATTCAGTTGTTTTCATATACCAGTGAATACCCTTTAATCGGAATAATGAAGTATAGTGTATCCACACCTTATGGAATAAAATGATATATGGTCATTTCAATAGATTTTCCCAGTTAATTAATTAAAAATATTGTTAATGTCAATTCCAATAAATATTTTTAGAAATAATTAGGGACACATAATGTTAAAATAAGTACATGTATCAAGTTATGAATATAGAATTTTAATGGTTGGGTATTTATAAAGATTAAGCTTTTCAATGGGTTTATTCAATTGTATATATGAATTTTACTATTAGGAATCACAATAAATTATATAAAATTAATCTCTAAAATAAGGAATATGTAATAAAACTTATTTTATATACATTATGGATATAAAATTTCACAAAGGTGACACTTATTGGTCGGTATACTTTGATGAAAAAGGTGAACTTGTAACAAAATCATGTTTAATCTCCTTGGAACCTGATATAGGATCCACATAGTATATATCCATAATCATTTCTTTTAAAAATTCACCTATAAATATAATAGATCCATGATATCACAAATACGTGTTATATATATGGATTTTTAACCATGTAACAATATATAGTTTCAAGCCTCTTAGGAGAATTTCAGCATTCAAAGTGACTTATGCATGAAGTATAATGTGAATGAAAGGGATATAACATTCATATTATATAATAAGCTTAAAATTTATAATTATTCTAAAAAATATGATAATATAATATTATAATTTTGAAAGGTTACTATATTGGAAATGTCACGAACCAGATCGGGTCGCCATCAACTCGACGCCCGACCCGGCCCGCGGCAAGGCCCTAAGGGCGTTCCCGATCCCCACGGGCTGGCACAAGTGCCTGGGTATCAAAAAAAAAGAGTGGGAACGATTTACCTGAATAAACATCCAACAAAGTAAACCAAAACAAAAGTAAAGGTCGCTGACAACAAACCATTATACATGACCAAGTTTTGAGTCATAAGTATAACTAAAAACCAAGCAACACAAAGGAAAGTGTAGAGACCAAAAAACAACCCAGAAACTGTCACCCAACGAGAGATCGCACCCTCAAACCGTCACCTCAACGCCACGCCAAGAAGTAGCAGCTAATAACTCGGATCACCATCCTCAAAACCTTTGCCTTTCCCTGTATCAGACAGAATCAGATCTACTTACACCCAAGGGTGTAAGTAGGGTGTGAGCAATCGCTCAATAGGTTGGCACCAAAGAAAAGAATTCACATGAAAAGGTTATATGACCAAAACAGTTCGTAGGTTCAAGTTTTAGAGAAAATAAATAAATGCACTAACACTTTAATGAAAACGGGTTTTAAAGAAAGAAAGACAGTTCTAAAATAGGGAAAGGGGATTTTCGGTACTGAAAGAAAATGAAACATTCTCACCTTTTGAAACCATAGAAGTTACCAAAACCAACCATTGATGAGTATATAATCGCACAGGAGCAACAAAAGTGGGAGAGGCCCTAAAGTACTAAAGTTGTGTGGGTCCCTAGAACGTCGTGTATCGGTGAAACGTGGCTTAGATGACCACGACCCTTAGATAATGTGGCTTAGAAGGCCACGACCCTCAGAACACGTGGCTTAGAAGGCCACGACCCTCATATATCATATGTTTAGTTAGTGTTGCAATCGTCAATCCCGCCAGTGAAACCAGACCGAGTCATCTCCGAAACACTAGCTCACTAGTCTAGTATTCCCACCTAGTACCCAGGCTTTTCCTTTTGTGCTCAATATTCAAAGTTCACCCTACTCATCAGGTTCAAGTCATAACACACTTGAATGCAAACTAAGTCAACCACACTTTCACATTCAATATAAATGAATAAACAAATAATCATTTAAAGGTCTAACGCACAATAGAGATTTTCAGAAACAGAACACAACGTGCAGGAATTTCACAAGTTAATAAACTATACAATCTCAAGAATCAAACTAAAATTTATTAATCATTAGAGAAATTGGTTTAGTGCTTTTAAAGAAAACAAGGCATCGTAATAACAGTGCTAAAACCACTCAAATTTTCTTTGAAACCAAATGCATACAAATTTCAAACGCTGCATTTATTCAAAACTAAATACACGACTTAGTTGAAACCAAAATAACCTAAACATGCCACTAGTGAGATAAATCAATAAAATCTATTAGCTGAAATCAAAACTCACAACAAAATTTAGATAATTGAAATGTTAATTTAAATAAACCCGCAAACCAATTAATCAGACAACCTAATCATGCGAAACCACCTACCTAAATGCAGAAGCGAAAAACGACACAGCGAAGTACTCCTGATGCGCAAAGGTCGCACCGTACAGAGCCATCAAAAGATATTAACATAGTAGAACAAGAATTCACATCGCCAACCCAAAAAAATATCAGCAGTTAGTAAAAAAAGTGATATCAACAATTAAATAATTTAATTAATAGTTAAACAAATTCAATCAAATAAATTAACTATTAATTTAACAAATTAAATTAAATAAATTTATTAATTAACTAAACAAAGTGCTAAGAAGATTTATTAAGTAGTTTCCAACATGTCGCAACTTTGAATATATATAAAGAAAAGAAAAACTCATCCAAAACCATTTTTTTAGATTAAACGCACTTTTGACACCACACCAAAATGTCAACTGCATCAACTGCACTTTCAAATATGCAAATTCCACAATTTATCGGCGCTGATAAACAGCCCAAAGTGGGTTTTCAAAATAAAATACACTAATACTATTTAAACATAACACTAACAATTTAAATGCACATTGAAACCAAATTAAAAACAATTTCGCAGCATGTAAACTAATTAACAACGGTGCAAAATCAATTAAATAAGCAAGTGGATTCATACCTCGCCCAATTGGTGCGCAAAAGCCACTGCACCACAAATTCACCACAACAGCCTCAAGAAAATCCTAAAAACAATGCATTTAACCAACTTCCCCAAAATTTAACCAAAAACATGCTCAATCCTAATAGCAAGAACACCCTAAAAGAATAATCAACAGATTAGAGGTGAACGCACCTACGACAAGGGATTCGGGAAGCTGGCCGTGAAAAATGGGGGGGGGGTGCCGGAGGTGAGCCGCACCAGCAGATCCGGACGGAAGGGGAGTCGGCCGAACGGGAGGAGAAACTAGGAGTGATGCCCCCGGTCAGCGGGACGCTGGAGGGGTGCGGGGCAGCAGGGTGAAGCGTCGCGACTGCTGGATAGGAGGAGGGGCGCCGCTGTTGCGGGATCCGGCCGAGAAGGGGTGCGGGTGGCTGGTTCGAGGCGGCGAAGGGGGGAGACGGGCTGGCCGAGACGGCAGCAGGGTGGTCAGCCGAGTGGGTAGCTGGGGGTGCGGTCTGGCGAGGTCGCCGCCGGTGCAGGTCAGACATAGGAGGAGGTTGCGGGAAGGGGTGCGGCGCGACGGGGGTAGCGACGCGAGGTAGGGTTTTAGGGGGGATGGGAGTGCAATACGGGAGGGGAAAGGGAAATGGATCCGACGGGAGAGAGTGAGGGGAGGGAGAGAAAAGAATAAAAGGAAAAAAAGAACAAAAGAAACCCAAAAAAAATGAAAGAAAACAAAACAAGAAATAAATAAATAAATAAATAAAAGAAAAAAAACAAAACAAATGGAGATAATAATAATAATACTAATGATAATAATTAACATAGTAATAATAAAAGTAAAATTAACAAAACAATAATAATTGTAATAAACTAAAATAGAAATAATAATAATAATAATAATAATAATCTCAAATGACATTATTACAATTATTATTATTAAAACAATTTTTTTATTCATTTTATTTCATTA
Organism: Viscum album; assembly: GCA_963277665.1. Lineage (NCBI taxonomy): Eukaryota > Viridiplantae > Streptophyta > Magnoliopsida > Santalales > Viscaceae > Viscum > Viscum album. The sequence continues at coordinate 488,593,339 of OY728164.1, forward strand.
ATTAAACATCGGCACGACGTGCGGTGAACCGAGCGGGGCCGCACGGCGACCCAAGCGAGGCCGCGTAGCTTTGAACGTGTTGCGCTGGATGCAAACACGACCAAAACACAAGGGACTCGAAATCCTATGTCGTGTTTCGACCCGAACTACTTGACGTAAAGAAAAAAAAATTAATAAAATAAATAAATTAGAAATGATGGGTGTGACAATTCTCCCCACCATAAAGCTTTCTGTCCCCTGAAATCCACAACCAGAACCAAACCCCACAGCAGAAAACCACACTCCCTTTAAATTCAAAGGGGATCCCCAAAGAAATCAAGAAAAGAGAGGCAGAAGCATCGTGCTCAGAGAGTGGGACTCAATGATGACTTCAAGAAACGCGTAAAAAGACTTTATGATATGTGTCACCCTCCCCAAAAAGCTAGAACGCCTCTGGCTGATTGTTTTAGAAAACAAACTTTTGAACCCACAAGAACCAACTTCACATGCCGAAACACCTCAAGCACTCTGAAACCGAAACCACACCACTTGGATAATATGAACAAAAGAGGTCAAACCACGTCCTCGGAACACTCCTATCACTTATCACCAAACCATCTTTGAAAATAGAAGCTACAGATCAACATGGGGAGGCTCGAGGGGCTCCCCACCATTAGGAAGTCACCGATGCTCGAAACGAGACTGGAAAACCGATAGGGGGAGGTTCGAGCGGACTCCCCGCCATTAAAGAAAAGTCCAGCACTGATTCATCCTAGAGACATTCGTGCGAGACCCAATGTGGGTCTCCCCACCATTAAGAACCTATCAACGCCCATGGCGAGAGTATAAAACCAACATGGGGAGGTCCTGCCAGACTTCCCACCATTAATGAAAGGCCAACACCGATTTATTCCAAAGACCTTTGTGCGAGACCCATCGTGGTTCTCGCCGCCATCAGAACGAAAAAAGGATGCAAAATGTTTAGAAATTATTGATGGTGACTAAACACCCCACCACCAGGGGCGGGTAGGGAGGGGCCCGACTACCGGGGCGTCAAAATCATGACCCAAGAAAAACCAGCATTTCCACATTCCTGGATGAGAATTATTCATATTTGAGACCGATTTACTCAACAAACCCCATAAGGCCACTAAAGTGATTACATCCAGTGGAACGTAACCCCCAAGACTTTAAGGAACGAGAGGAACACGCCTCCACGTGGTTGAAAAAACCTTATGCAACCAGACGACTCATTCAGAGCGGAACAGCCATAGAAAACAATTTATGTTGCTTTCACTCTCGACATCGATGACAGAAATCAGGTTGGGGTCTCGTACACTCCCGGGGTTCCTGACCGTGCGCCAGCTTCACTCCGAGGCCTATGGATGGAGCCCTGATGTTTGAAGCATCTTCTGCCTCACAGTCAGCACTGAAGACTCCCGAGCGGAGCTTCTCATTTTGGTTCCACATGCAAACATATTGCACCCGAGGCAACACCATCAAACACAACACATTACAGCATCTGACTGATCATACGCGGAACATTCACCAACACCAGAGTTGAAATGGTGCATGTGCATCACTCTTTATCATGCTGAATGAGAACACGACACCACCAATCGTCACCCGAACATGACCATTGCTATTGAGGGGAACATTATATGGAGAGGGACTTCAAACTAAGTCTTAAACAACACGTGACTCCTACAATTGATCGTAGCATCCCCATGTGACTAGGTCTGCCACACTAGTGGTCTAACGCAGGCCCTTTCTTAAATGAAACCAATAAAGGACCAAAGGTCATTTAGAACAGTGGTCTGCACCGACCACTCTAGGCTGCTTCCACATTTCCCCACTGGAATCACCTTTTACCATTTCCAAACCGAACTTTCAAATTAATAAGGTCAAACTTCATCCTTGATAATCAAAGAGAACTTACATAGCAAGACGTCACCAAACATGACTCTTTCAACCGATGAAAATACCACATAGCCCTTCAAGACACTGGTCAACACCGAAAATTCTGAACCGCCTTCAACTTTCCCCGCTGTAATTTCGTTCACCACTTCCAGGGGGACCTTTAGACACAACGATGTCAACTTCATACCCGAAAAGTCAGAAAACTCAAAAAGACCAAAACTCCCTTTAGCTCCCATTACATCTGTCATTCCACTGCAAGAGGATCCACTTAACTGAAGGAAAAAGGAATAGACTTTGCAATGTCACTAAAAAGGAAGAGTCCTTACTTTAGTCAACTGGAGGGTCGGCCAACGGCGAACCATCTATGGTCGCACGTCATTCGCACATTAACTCTTTATTGGGGGCGTACACTAGCCAAGAAAGAAAACCACAGACACAACCAAACTGGTCCAACGGTCAAGACATACAACAAGCAAACACCAAACGTGTAGGGGAAACCACTGCAAGGGCTCCCCGATGTACTCTTCAAAAGAATTCATTTACCACACGCTTTCATGCCGTCTTACAAATAAGAATTTAAACTCAGGACATAAATCATTCAGAAAGGATCCTCGGCTCAAAACACCTCACATCCCACCTTTCAAAATCACAAAGACACACCACACAAACGTTGGTTATCAATACACCAAATTTTCATTTAACAAAACTTTTTTAAAATAAGCAAAGTAGGTGGGTTACACAAACACCAATGGTGTCCCATGGGCCTCACACATGCATGTTCTCGTGCCGCACTGGCACCCACCTCATATCCATCCAAGCACTCATCCGCTCGTGCCATTAACCATTTCCCTTTTCATATACAATAATGCATGTGGTTGCCCATGAGAGCGCCAATAATCAAAAACAAACCTTTCCATTTTTCAAAATCAAAACATCCGACCCACACTTTTCAAACCTCACACACCATTTCGTTTTAAAAGTGCTTCATTTGAAAACATTTTCCAAGGCCCAAACATTTTTACTTAAAAACCAAATTTCCATGAATCCAAAACAAAGAGACGAGAATCAATGCATCAAGAAACTAGTGTCAGTGGGTGATTAGAGCATATGGTTGGTGGCCATACGCCAATCACGCCATTGACCACAGAGAGTATTTTAGGACAGTGTCCCCGGCTCCACAAGGTTTTCCAGACCCTGCGAGCTCACTAAGACCACTGACCTCACTCTCTTTTCATTTCCCTTAGACACGATTAACCGCCAGGACCAAAAACTCAGACAAACCTCAACATACTTTGGTAACTTGAGTCCCGCCACGAGCTATGCTGGCCAGGCACCTTACTCGTAGCCAGGACGTCGAGTCCCGACAACCTTAAATAAAGTATACCGTGACTCTATCCCGAAGAAAAATGATCCAAGAGAGCAAACCTTGCCCTCTGATACCATTTTGTCACTAACCAGATCGGGTCCCCATCAACTCGACGCCCGACCCGGCCCGCGGCAAGGCCCGAAGGGCGTTCCCGATCCCCACGGGCTGGCACAAGTGCCCGGGTATCAAAATAAAAGAGTGGGAACGATTTACCCGAATAAACATCCAACAAAGTAAACCAAAACAAAATTAAAGGTCGCTGACAACAAACCATTATACATGACCAAGTTTTGAGTCATAAGTATAACTAAAAACCAAGCAACACAAAGGAAAGTGTAGAGACCAAAAACCAACCCAGAAACTATCACCCAACGAGAGATCGCACCCTCAAACTGTCACCTCAACGCCACGCTAAGAAGTAGCAGCTAATAACTTGGATCACCGTCCTCAAAACCTTTTCCTTTCCCTATATCAGACAGAATTAGATCTACTTACACCAAAGGGTGTAAGTAGGGTGTGATCAATCGCTCAATAGGTTGGCACCAAAGAAAAGAATTCACATGAAAAGGTTAGATGACGAAAACAGTTCGCAGGTTCAAGTTTTAGAGAAAATAAATAAATGCACTAACACTTTAATGAAAACGGGTTTTAAAGAAAGAAAGACAGTTCTAAAATAGGGAAAGAGGATTTCTGTTACTGAAAGAAAATGAAACATTCTCACCTTTTGAAACCACAGAAGTTACCAAAACCAACCATTGATGAGTATATAATCGCACAGGAGCAACAAAAGTGGGAGAGGCCCTAAAGTACTAAAGTTGTGTGGGTCCCTAGAATGTCGTGTCTCGGTGAAACGTGGCTTAGATGGCCACGACCCTCAGATAACGTGGCTTAGAAGGCCACGACCCTCAGAACAAGTGGCTTAGAAGGCCACGAACCTCAGATATCATATGTTTAGTTAGTGTTTCAATCATCAATCCCGCCAGTGAAATCGGACCGAGTCATCTCCAGAACACTAGCTCACTAGTCTAGTCTGCCCACCTAGTACCCAGGCTTCCCCTTTTGTGCTCAATATTCAAAGTTCACCCTACTCATCAGGTTCAACTCATAACACACTTGAATGCAAACTAAGTCAACCACACTTGCACATTCAATACAAATGAATAAACAAATAATCATTTAAAGGTATAACGCACAACAGAGATTTTCAGAAACAGAACACAACGTGCAGGAATTTCACAAGTTAATAAACTATACAATCTCAAGAATCAAACTAAAATTTATAAAACATTAGATAAATTGGTTTAGTGATTTTAAAGAAAACAAGGCATTGTAATAATAGTGCTAAACCCACTCAAATTTTCTCTGAAACCAAATGCATACAAATTTCAAACGCTGTATTTATTCAAAACTAAAGACACGACTTAGTTGAAACCAAAATAACCTAAACATGCCACTAGTGAGATAAATCAATAAAATATATCAGCTAAAATCAACACTCACAACAAAATTTATATAATTGAAATGTTAATTTAAATAAACCCGCAAACCAATTAATCAGACAACCTAAGCATGCGAAACCACCTACCTCAATGCAGAAGCGAAAAACGACACGGCGAAGTACTCCTGATGCGCAAAGGTCGCACCGTACGGAGCCGTCAAAAGATATTAACATAGTAGAATAAGAATTCACATCGCCAACCCAAAAAAATATCAGCAGTTAGTAAAAAAAGAAATATCAACAATTAAATAATTTAATTAATAGTTAAACAAATTCAATCAAATAAATTAACTATTAATTTAACAAATTAAATTAAATAAATTGATTAATTAACTAAACAAAGTGCTAAGAAGATTTATTAAGTATTTTCCAACATGTCGCAACTTTGAATATATATAAAGAAAAGAAAAACTCATCCAAAACCATTTTTTTAGATTAAACACACTTTTGACACCACACCAAAATGTCAACTGCATCAACTGCACTTTCAAATATGCAAATTCCACAATTTATCGGCGCTGATAAACAGCCCAAAGTGGGTTTTCAAAATAAAATACACTAATACTATTTAAACATAACACTAACAATTTAAATGCACATTGAAACCAAATTAAAAACAATTTCGCAGCATGTAAACAAATTAACAACGGTGCAAAATCAATTAAATAAGAAAGTGGATTCATACCTCGCCGAATTGGTGCACAAAATCCACTACACCACAAATTCACCACAACAGCCTCAAGACAATCCTAAAAACAATGCATTGAACCAACTTCCCAAAAATTTAACCAAAAACATGCTCAATACTAATAGCAAGAACACCCAAAAGAATAATCAACAGATTAGAGGTGAACGCACCTACGACAAGGGATTCGGGAAGCTGGCCGGGAAAAATGGGGGGGGGGTGCCGGAGGTGAGCCGCACCGGCAGATCCGGACGGAAGGGGAGTCGGCCGAACGGGAGGAGAAACTGGGAGTGAGGCCCCCGGTCAGCGGGACGCCGGAGGGGTGCGGGGCAGCAGGGTGAAGGGCCGCGACTGCTGGATAGGAGGAGGGGCGTCGCTGTTGCGGGATCTGGCCGAGAAGGGGTGCGGGTGGCTGGTGCGAGGCGGCAAAGGGGGGAGACGGGCTGGCCGAGACAGCAGCAGGGTGGTCGGCCGAGTGGGTAGCAGGGGGTGCGGTCCGGTGAGGTCGCCACCAGTGCAGGTCGAACATAGGAGGAGGTTGCGGGAAGGGGTGCGGCGCGACGGGGGTAGCGGCGCGAGGTAGGGTTTTAGGGGGGAGGGGAGCGCGATACGGGAGGGGAAAGGGAAAGGGATCCGATGGGAGAGAGTGAGGGGAGGGAGAGAAAAGAATAAAAGGAAAAAAAGAACAAAATAAACCCACAAAAAAATGAAAGAAAACAAAACAAGAAATAAATAAATAAATAAATAAAAGAAAAAAAACAAAACAAATGGAGATAATAATAATAATACTAATGATAATAATTAACATAATAATAATAAAAGTAAAATTAACAAAACAATAATAATTGTAATAAACTAAAATAGAAATAATAATAATACTAATAATAATAATAATAATAATCTCAAATGGCATTATTACAATTATTATTATTAAAACAATTTTTTATTAGTTTTATTTCATTAATTAAACATCGGCACGACGTGCGGTGAACCGGGCGGGGCCGCACGTCGACCCAAGCGAGGACGCGCAGCTTCGACCGCATTGCGCTGGACGCAAACACAACCAAAACACAAGGGACTCGAAATCCTATGTCGTGTTTCGACCCGAACTACTTAACGCAAAGAAAAAAAATATTAATAAAATAAATAAATTAGAAATGATGGGTGTGACAGGAAATTTAAAATGTATTGAAGAAGAGGGAAAAATAGGACCCTTACTTCGGCATAGTAATGGATTATGAAAAGGGGATTAATGAGAGTGATGGAATAATACATAATGAAAAATAAATTTAATGGATGATAAAATATAGTGTATGTTATTATATTATCATATGAGATTAAATTTCATAGTTGATTACTAAAAAAGTATCACAATTGGAAATGAAGATAGGAAAAGGAACCCTGACCTCTCTCGAGATTCTTAACCTCGAGGTGAACTTTAGAACCAACAACATTATTCAATGTTTAAGGGAAAGATATGGTAGAGTCTCCTTGAGATATATATGAAGAGATAATTTGAACTTGGTGTTAGGATAATTGATAATAGAGGGTGGAAATGTTTATGGGTGGTGAGTGGAAACCTGTAGATTTAACTGTTGAATATCATAGTTTTCTATTATATCAAGTGTTCTACAATGCCCATATTACACCATTAATTCCATAAATGATATTTTTTATAAAATTGAGATAATATATAAATTTTTATATTTTACTCATAATTACATATTTACCATATTTCACCATTTTTCCATTTTTTACTATTTTTACCAAAAATTACCAAATTTTACCCCTTTGATAAATGTTAAATATTGATTCAAAATATGAAATAAATTTTATAAAAATCATTATCTTATTGAATTTATTTAAAATTTTAAACTAATATGGTATATTTTATAAAAAGGTGGCATCTGAGTAAACAATATATCATTGCTAAAGAATTTATACATTAATACCACATATACCCTAGATACCTAAATTATTATTACACTAATATAAACCCTAAGGGTAAGGTTTATAATGGTGGTTATTATATTGGGTCATTTAGTTAATATAGGCTCGGTAATGGTTTCCACTAATTTGAACTTCTCTCATAGATGATTTTGATTGAACCGCAATTGTTGAAGCTTGATTTAGAATTAGTTGAGGGAAAGCCCTAGCGATGCTATATTATTTACAATATATTATAGATGTAATTAATAAAGGATGTTTTACAGTTAAAATATGTGGGTTATATTCTATATTGATTATTTATTATCATTATCTTTAATATACACAAATGATAATAGTCACTTAATACCAACTATTTCACGAGCAATCAAAATGCCCAATGATCATATAACATCCAGATTTACTATTACCTAATACAAAATTTTTCATACCAATTTAATAAATAATACTTCTCAAATTGATTTATATAAATATGTTTATTTTTTAATTTTATTATTTTCCATTATTTTATACCTTTTATAGTCATGAAGTTTATTGGAGAGTAAGAGTAGGGAAAAATACACATTGTACTATATAATTTATAATAAAATGTGATTATTTATTACAAGAACATTATGGGTATTATAAGAGTAGTTATATATATTTCTTGGGTAGATTGGTCAAAGGATCATGAACTAGTTTAATAAAGGAGAAAACATTCATGATATTCTTTTGATGAAAGGAGAAAGGAAATTGGAATGTGCTACTTGTCAAATAGAAAAGATTATGAATTCCTTGGATAAAATAATATAGATTAAATCACATGATTCCTTAGATATTTTATATTTAGATATTTATATACTAATGGGGAAAAATCAATGTATGGTTATAAATATTTATTATCATTCATTTTTAACATTAATAAGATAATATGGATCATATTCATAAATAAAAAAATCTAAATAATTGAAGATAATTATTATTTTTTACAAAATTATGGAAAATTAATGTGGTTATTCCTTAAAGAGGATACATTTGGACATTGGAGTTGAATAAAGAAGTGAAAATTTTGAAAATAATTTATATAATAATGAGATTTTTCATGAGTACAGTACATTCTGTACCTCAATAATAAAATAGTTTCACTGAGAAGAAGAATATATGTTCAATTTATAAGGCTAAAATCATATTTTTGGAACACAATATTTCTCATTTCTTTTAAATATAAGATATTGGAACTACATTACACATTCAAACAAATGTCAATATAATTAAAAATTCAATATTTATCCTTAGGAGATATATTATAATAATACCCAATATAGAAGTATATAAGTGTTTTTGGAAAATATTACATTATCAATATTGATGTTTCAAATATATGAAAGTTTGGGAATAGATTACTTTGTGGTTATTTTCCTTGTATATTTTCAAAAAAATAGAAAGGATATTAATTCTATAATAAGTAATATAATAAATTATTGATGTCACTAATTAAAAGTTTTTTAAAAGATCATTTAATGGGTTTTAAGAGTAAGAAACAATTTCTAAAATTGATGGATAAATGAAGAATTGACCAGTGAATAAGTAGAAATCCCTATAATTGGAGAATAAATAAGTGATGAGCATGAAAGAGGTTTATATTAAATTTTATCCATTAGAAAATAATAATTAAATTCAATGAATCAATGTTTTAGGTGGTAGGTAGATATCCAAAACATCATGGGTGATTATGGATAGTCAGTTCAAACTAGTATTTCTTTGAGGATAACATCTCATACCTTATTGGTTTCTCATGTTAAGCAGAGTAATTTCAATAAAACATTAAACTAATAAAATAATATTCACCCCATGAATAAATAATTGGATAATATTGAGAGTTAAAATACTTATGAGCTTTACCCAACCCAAATAAATATACATTTGTTTTAAAAATGAATGTGTTCTGTAACAAGTTTAATGTGGAAGGAGAAGTGATGAAGAAAAGGTTAAATATTTTATATAAGGGAAGTTCATTTTTCTAATTTCATTAAATTCAATAACACATTTTATATGTTTTCTAGACTCATATCAATAAGAATTTTATTTTTTATCACAACACAAAAGAGATATATGATTTTTAAAATATATTTCAAGTTAAATATTTTAAATGGTGAACTTAAAGTGGAAGTGTACATTGATTAACCAAAATCATTTTTGATTATATATAATAAAATATGTTTTTTAAGTTTAAGAATAAAATTTATAGACTAAAAAAATATTTGAGATATTGGTATTTGAATCATGACTCATTCTTGATGTCACTAGAATCTAGGTATGGAAGAGGGGATATATATCTTTATATAAAATAAAGCAAGGATGTATTTATCATTTTTATCATTTATGTTGATGATGATATTTTTTCTAGAAATGAATATTATGTTTGTAAAGAATTTTCCACTAAAATGAAGGATATATATGATATTTCAATGTTGGGATCAACTATGTACTTATTAGGGCTGTGAATTTATTAATATAAGGATCGCATTTGTATTTCTCAAGTGAAGCACACTAAAGAATTATGAAATAATCTCATAATGTAGGTTAGTAAGACATTTTTAACCTAATTTCATTTGGAACTAAGATTTGAAATGATTAATATATATATGAAATTAGTAAAAATGAGTTCAAAAGACATACTAATAGTTTTCTATAGTTTATTTCTTTGAGATGGGATGTTCTCTATATTTTTAGATTATTTCCAAGGCCTCAAAGTGATCCTATAAAATCTCATTTAATAATAGATAATATGATTATAAGGTATATCAAGGGTACTATATTTTAGAAACCCTAAATATATTAACCAAAATATATTATTTACTTTATTACATTATTATAAGATATAAAGGATCTCATCTCAAAGGACAGATCAATTATGTAGTTTGGAAAAACCATATATATAGATGATTCCCATAATAAATTGGAAATACAAAATAAATGGCATAAAATAATTCTTTTACCCTAGATATTATTCAAAATATCCTTCTTCATATCCTGTGGAAAAGATAAAAAATTAAGGTTGATCTTAGATTATCATTAGGATTTGCGTACAATAAAATTTATCATGATTAAATAAAGAATAATCAACATGGAAAGGTAAATAACTGAAAAAACATACAATTTAATCAATAACTTAAGAAGGAAATAAATACATGTATAATATAAATAGAGTGATCTCATGGATAATAATAATTGAAGTTTTTATTTAATAAATATTTAATATTGGATTTGATGATCTTAGACATCAAGATATCTTTATTGTCAAATCCTTTTACCAAGAATGTTTAATCGATGGGTAGGAATACAACAAAAAACCCATTTAAATAAGGTGAGATGGATGATTTTTCTCCTAAGACATGTTGATTCAATAGGAGGATATCTATAAATAGGCCCTGTAGAGACTCGAAGCTTGAAGTACATGGACATTACATTACTTTTGAGGAATACATAGTACATAACAAAAACACACACACAAGGACCGTAATAGTTTAATGTCTTTGGAAACTCGGAATATAATCTTCTAAACGTGGTGAAAGATCTTCAACATATCCCATAAAGATCTTCCCTTTTTTTCTTACCTAAAACCTTTATTTATATCCTGGGGAAAAGAAAACATAAAATGGTGAGCTTAAATGCTCAGTAAGGGTAAACAAAAGAAATATCAATCACATCATATTCATAAGAACATAACATTTTGGAAATCTTAACCTGCAAAAGAGATCATAATATCATAACATGGGATAAATCATAGTAGTGAAATGTAATCCCAATAATCATAACTTAAAACATGAAACATTTTTGCATGCAGACATAATCATAGAGAATCATTTCTTATTAGTCAATACTCATTACCAAGATGATCTTAGTGGACAAAGTCCATTTCTGAACCGAGTTCACTCCTCGTTTCAGTCCTGTTTCACTAAACTGGTTTAACCTACCATTCCAGCCATGTCTATCTCATGAGATATAAAATCTTTAACCAATTAATTAGAGGGAGATATAGGTCCCACCAATTTCATAATGATACCATTCTTATGTGTTCCACAAAATCATAAACCATACATCATAGCATAACCCATGTAATAAAAATGGGAATCTTAAACATCATGACATCATAAAACAATTCATATAAGATAAAGGAATTCATAAAAATATTTCCATCACAACATAATCAAATACATGTAATAATAGGGATAGAAACATAACCCTATATTTTCTTAGATGGAAAATAATTTTGATAAAACTCTTGAACTCCATTCTTGAAGAAAATATCCTTTCTACTTCAAAAACACTTTTCCTTTCTTAACATGTCATAAAATTATAAACTAAAAGAAGTTGATTAAAAATAAACTTGAGAACTTTTAAAGTAAGCTTCTTGTAAATAATTTTTTAAAAATCCATTCATGCCGTATAAGTTAAACAAAACATTCTTCTCGTACTTTTGTCGGAAAAGTCAAAGAGTACCTCGTACGAAAAACGAAAAAAGATTCCTTTCATATCTTTTACTAAAAACTCACCAAAGGGTAAAATTGGATTTAAAAAAATGTAGGTGGATGAAAATAATATTAAATATTGAGGAAACATGGATGTGGATGATAAAATACACCCCAGTAAATACTAAAGTATGAACAATCTCGGATAAAAATGAGATTGTGATATTTTCCCGTACCTTAGGTCTGATTTGGTTTGTAAGTGTCTAAAACTCCTGTATAATGATTTAAATAATGTCATTGACTTATTACAGAATCTTATTCATTGTTATTATATCATATATGGTTCAATTATGACTTTATATTACCCGTTCTTTTGTAAATTCATGTTAAAGTAGTGTTTTGGGTAAAATCGTCTCATTTGTCATTCGTGTTTTAACTTGTAATTATTCATATGATTACTTAGATCATGACTACTTAAATCCATAATTTAAAACATGATTTATATATAATATATATTCATAATATACATATATATAATGGATCGATAAATTGAAATAAATACACCGTTCATGGAGACGGTAGGTCGTACGTACTCATGAACGCTGTTTTCGATTCCTTATTGAAATGAGTGGAATTAAGTAGATGACATTAATATATATATACATAAATCCAGTAGTATTATTATGTCATATATTTCATGATTAATTATTATATATACTTTATAATCATTAATGAATGTTTAACGTGGAGAATGAATCTCATCACGTCGTGGAGACGGTAGTCCCTACGTACGCACGAGCGATGATATGGTTCTAATGATCGTGCAATTGTATTGGAGTGTATATATATCATTTCAGAATCAATATCACTTTACAATAATCATATATAGTTATTATTTACAACATTATACCCATCCAAGTAAGGTGGTGGTGGAAAATAAATTACACCACGGTGTGGAGACGGTATTCCGTATGTATGCACACGCGGTGATTTCATTTTCTGTGGGATGGATAGATGGTGAAATAGGGTTTTTTCATACTTATAATAACATATCAGTATATGAGTGATACTGATGTTATTACTTCATAATGAAACAACCCAATAAGAAGAAGTGGAAGAAGAAATAAATTTAACAGAATCGGTAACGGACATTACCTCTTCTTTGAAGCGCTTCTTTGAGTCCTCCTCTTAGGGCACTAAAATTTGTCTTTTAAGAAGACCAGGACCTCTAGGATGTTTTTAGGGAAGTGGAGAAAGAATTTTGCAGGGTTTGGCCGAGCTTGAAGGCTCAAAGTGGTGTGAGGAAGAGAGGGAGGAGGTGCCCTTTTATAAGGGAGGAGAGGGGCGCCTTTGGAATAACTAAAAATATTATTTTATTATAAAGCCAAATTCGGTTTTAAATAGCTCCAAATTTATATATTTCGAAGATAATGTGGGTATGGGTCTAAATTCTCACATAAAATATAATTTGGACAAATTTAGTTTACTGTTTTAACCTTATCATTTAGTTTTAACTTTAAGATAGATAATTTTACTTTTACCGTGTCTTTTTGTGTTCTTACACTATAAGGTTAATAAACTTACTATAACAAGCCAAAAGAACCCCAAGTTGTTTATTATTAATATAAATAACCTTATCTAAGTCATTTGGACGAAACATGTATTTTTAGGAATAAAATAACAATTAATAATATAATATTTTTTTTAAAAACTATTTTATGTCAATTTTGACACTATTTAGTAATTGATTTTTGTGAAACTCATAACAGAATGATTATTTCAAAAAATGTTAATTAAATCAATACTAACATGTAATATTAACCTATAAAATTACTGTAATTCATAAAAAGTCTCAAATTACATTTATTTGGGTATTTATAACATCAATTATGTCAATAATTCATTAATAAGATAATTACTTCATCATCTTTGTGTCATAAATAAATTAAATTATTTAAAGTCTAAAAATTACAAATAAAATATAATTATGTAGGAAATTGTTTTATATTTCTAATGAATATTTATAGTCGAATTTATCTTATTTATAACCCTATATTAAAATGATATACTTATTAAACTTTGATTTTAACTATTTTAACCCTTCTTTAAATAAATTAATAATAAATGTTCTAATCTAATCTAAGTGGGCCTAAATGGTTATATTTTATTCCTAAGGTTGTTTTCGGTCAAATTACATTTATCCAATAGAATTAGTACATGTGTTAGGGTAATAATAATATCATTTTTACCCTTAATTACCCTATTTACTTTTAACCGTGGTAAAAAAAGTAAAAAGTTACTATTCACCAAAAATTATTTTCATCTCATTGAACCACGTTTTACTTACTGATATCAACCGTGTCTCTCAGATTTTTGAAATTAAACTCGCAGAAGTGGTAAAATTAAGTTTTATGAAAAATTCATTTTTTAACTACCACTTAGTGGTTTCACTATTCATCAAAAAAATGAATGTTTCCAGAAAAATACCAAAAATTAGGCCTAAGCTATATTTGATATTATGAAATCAAAAATGATGTCTATTTTACCAAATTCAAAACATATCAGTTGCATTAATTAATTTAAAAATTAATTCTCATCGTCAAAACAAATAGCATGTTCTTAAGAGATAATAACTATCAAAAGATTGACACTTGTTTATGTCTGGTTTAAATGTGAAATTACATCCAATGACCAAAATTGTATGAAATTGTAAAAATATATTCTAAATATACTTTAAAACCACTCAAATTAATAATTTATCGCTATTAATTATTTCGATTAAAAAGGTTGTTTTTAATTAAAATTTAGTAATTTTCACTATTCATCAGAAAATGAAAGTTATCCGAAAAGTACCAAAATTTCACCCTAAGATAATTTCGATATTCCAAATCCAAAAATGAAGTCCATTTTGAAAAATAAAATTTACAAAATTTCAAAAAGTGGTTATTAATTTTCATAATGGCTAGTTTTAATAATATTTTAATAGCATATTGTTGTTTAGTGAAACTCGTTATTGCGTACTACACACGCTATCGAGGAAGGTCGCGATTGCGTGTAATTCAAGGAAAGTCAAGGATGCAAGTTGTGCAAGCTCCTTTTGGTGTAGCATACAACACAAGACATTAATGAAATTAAAAAGAATATTTTTCATAAAATCTTGGGGTGTTACATTCTACCCCCCTTAAAAAGAATTTCGCCCTCAAAATTCGTCGGGGTTATAAATGGTTTACTACTTGAATGTTTATTTAATAAAAACACACATCGTAAAATGGAATATCGAAAACAATTTTAAAAATAAGTATGACACGTAACGGTTACCCAAATAAACTAATCATTGGGTTTCCAAATAGGTGAAAATATGGATATGGAAGAGAAATCTAACCATCATGTTCTGATGGAGAGTGGTAGAGAACATGACTATAGAAAATCTAGAAATCACAAAGCCATAAATTTGTGACGATCTAAGGTACCATCTGATTCATCAGATATTAGAGCACTAGGAAAACATTTTTGGTTTTCAAGATCATTTCCCTAAAGTCGATGATATTGGAATTAGAATAAATACTTTCGAGATTTTGGTATAGTCTCACCGTTAGTCATTCTTTGGATAATTTCCACTTCATATCTTAACTAAATATAGTTGAATTTGTCATTCGTGATGTGTTAGCAGATCATGTGATAGAATGAGGGGTCATTCCATCCGTCTCAAACAAAAGGTTAGAAAAGTTATCAAAAAATACGTAAGTCCATCTATAGTGAGATTAATCATATATGGTTCCTAAAATGGACTTATACTTCTTATATTATACTGCTTAATATAATAAAACTAGTTTCTACTAAACAGGGACTTCCTGTAGGCCATTGGTAGGCGATAAAGGCCAGTCTCACTTCGGTTGTGGGTTCTATTCCCACAGCCTTGTCCGACGCGATGGGTTGTCGCCCGTCCTGCAGGTTTTCCTTTTTCTAAAGCTATATTACTATAACATCTCATCAATAATATCGAAAAAATTTCTATCCTAACTTATGTCCAACATAATCCATTCCAATCATTAGGCTTATCTAAAATACTTTGGTCCAAGCTCATAGTATAAAGAAAATGATTAATTGAAATTTCACATAACAATCACATGAATGTCATCATTTATCCCCCATATATCATAAGATATATCTTGTTGGTAAAATTACAAACATGCGAATACCTTAATCATGTATTCTCTTGAAGAATGAATACCCATTGAACCTTAGTGATAACATGAATGCAGTTAAAAGTTAACACTTTCCACAAACCAAAATCCTCAAAATTCTTTATACTCAAACCATGATATCACTTAGTCCTTATATCAATCATGAGCTCATGAATACAATCAAACATCTCATTATCTTCTTATCCCTTAATTATGCGCATATCATCTGCTTAATAAAAATATCTCAATCACTTTCCATAGTTATTGGTACCATAAAATTATTGAAAACCACAATAGACCAATACATAAATATTCCAATATTCCACGATACTATATACAACATTATTTTGGAATCCCATTACATAAACACTTAATCATTCCACAACATCGTTTTCATATTCAACATTGCCAATAGTGATTGCATGTGAATTCCCTTTGTCCTTTGCCTTAAGTGGTTTCTCATGTCGATCATCACTAACCCTTGGATTAGGGCATTTATTTGCATAATGCCCCATTTCCTTGCACTGGAAGCATTGAAGTGTTGGTGGTGCATTCTATGCAGTCTTTTCCTTATTCACATCATTAGAAACCCTTTTTCCATTACTTCGACACTTGGCTGCTCGATGACCTGCTTTTCCACACTTAAAAAATTTTCTAGTCCCTTTAAGACAATCTCCACCATGCTTATTTCCACACTTTGAGCATAAGGAAACATTCATCTTCTTTTCACCAATATTCTGAGATTTCTCCTTGAACTCCATCTTTCGTTTCTTATCAATACTATGAGATGGATAAGTAACACCAACATCCATATCTACCTTGATAGCACAACGCACAATTTCTTCATAGCTACTGAAGTATCTTATAGCTAATGCCCATTTAAGATTTGGTTTTAAGCCACTGAAGAATCGATCAACTTTACTTTTAGGTTGGATGATAAATCCAGATGCATACCTTGAAAGCCTTGTAAAATTCGCTTCGTATATACCAATAGATTCATCATCCTTTTGCTTTAGTTCAAGAAAATCCTTCTCCATCTTTGTTCGAAGAATATGAGGGAAGTATTTATTGAAAAATAAGTTCTTGAACTCGTCCCATTCCATGGACTCAATTTCAACTCTTGGCCTCGTATTATTGATAAGATTCCACCATTGATCAGCTTCACCTTCCAAATGATATACTACTAAGATGACTTTATCATGTTCAGAACATTGAAGAACTGAAAATATCTTTTTAGTGGTAATGATCCATTGTTCAGCAACAAGTAGATCAGAACACCCACTGAAAGAAGGTGGACGTTGCCTCATGAAGGACTCAATAGAATATTGTTCCCTTCTCTGCTCATTTGGAAGTCCAGAATCTTTCATATCTTGTGTAAGTATAGTAATAAGATTTTACACTCCATCTCCCATAACATTTGTTTGTTCAGGAGGAAAATCATTGCATTGTCCATTACATTGATCAACACGGTTCCTTTGGGTTCCAGCCATCATCTAAAACCCAAAAGTAATAGTGTGAGAGGCAAAAATAATGCTAGGGAAAAAAACATAATAAATGGGGAGTACCTTCAATATCTAACATCTTAGGTTACCGTAATTCTATTACTATAACATATACTTATACTTAACCTTAGGGACATCCCTAGACATACCTTAGAAATAACTCTAGGTATCTCACTAAAGTTCTCGCATCCTAGTTTCCAAAGGTTGACTAAACCTTTCCTCTGATTCCAACTGTAGAGACCCGAAGCTTGACGTACATGGACATTACATTACTTTTGTGGAATACTTAGTACATAACAAAAACACACACACAAGGACTGTAATAGTTTAGTGTCTTTGGAAAATTGGAATATAATCTTCTAATCGTGGTGAAAGATCTTCAACATCTCCCATAAAGATCTTCCATTTTTTTCTTACCTAAAACCTTTCTTTATATCCTGGGGAAAAGAAAACATAAAAGGGTGATCTCAAATGCTCAGTAAGGGTAAACAAAAGAAATATCAATCACATCATATTCATAAGAACATAACATTTTGGAAATCTTAACCTACAAAAGAGATCATAAGATCGTAACATGGGATAAATCATAGTAGTGAAATGTAATCCCAATAATCATAACTTAAAACATGAAACTTTTTGGCATACACACATAATCATAGAGAATAATTTCTTATTAGTCAAGACTCATTTCCAAGACTATCTTAGTGGACAAAGTCCATTTCTGAACCGAGTTCACTCCTCGTTTCAGTCCTGTTTCACTGAACCGGTTTAACCTGCCATTCTAACCATACCTATCTCATGAGATATAAAATCTTTACCCAATTCATTAGAGGGAGATATAGAACCATACATCATATCATAACCCATGTAATAAAAATGGGAATCTTAAACATCGTGACATCATAAAACAATTCATATAAGATAAATGAATTCATAAAAATATTTCCATCACAACATAATCAAATCCATGTAATAATATGGATAGAAACAGAACCCTATATTATCTTAGATAGAAAATAATTTTTGATAAAACTATTGAACTCCATTCTTGAGGAAAATATCATTTCAACTTCAAAAACACTTTTCCTTTCTTAACATGTGATAAAATTCAAAACTAAAAGAAGTTGATTAAAAATAAACTTGAAAACTTGTAAATTAATCTTCTTGGAAATAATTTTTTAAAAATCCATTCATTCCGTATAAGTTAAAAAAACATTCTTCTTGTACTTTTGTCGGAAAATTCAAAAAGTACCTCGTACGAAAAATGACAAAATATTCTTTTCATATCTTTTACTAAAAACTCACCGAAGGGTAAAATTGGATTTAAACAATTGTAGGTGGATGTAAATAATATTAAATATTGAGGAAACATGGATTTTGATGATAAAATACACCCCAATAAATATGAAAGTATAAACAATCTCAGATAAAAATGAGATTGTGATATTTTCCCTTAACTTAGGTCCGATTTACTTCGTAAGTGTCCGAACCTCCTGTATAATGATTTAAATAATGTCATTGACTTATTAAAGAATCATATTCATTTTTATTATATCATATATGGTTCACTTATGACTTTATATTACCCGTTCTTTTGTAAATTCATGTTAAAGTAGCGTTTTGGGTAAAATCGTCTCATTTGTCATCCGTGTTTTAACTTGTAATTATTCATATGATTACTTAGATCATGATTACTTAAATCCAGGATTTAAAACATGATTTATATATAATATATATTCAGAATATACATATATATAATGGATCGATAAATGGAAAGAAATACACCGTTCATGGAGACGGTAGGCCGTACGTACGCATGAACGCTGTTTTCGTTTTCGTATTGAATTGAGTGGAATTAAGTAGATTACATAAATATATATATAAATAAATCCAGTAGTATTATTATGTCATATATTTCAGGATTACTTATTATATATACTTTATAATCATTCATGAATGGTTAACGTGGAGAATGAATCTCATCGCGTCGTGGAGACTGTAGTCCGTACGTACGCACGAGCGATGATATCGTTCTCATAATCGTGGAATTGTATTGGAGTGTATGTATACCATTTCAGAATAAATATCACTTTAAAATAGTCATATATAGTTATTATGTACACCATTATACCCATCCATGTAATGTGGTGGTGGAAAATAAATTACACCACGGCGTGGAGACGGTATTCCGTACGTACGCATGCGCGGTGATTTCGTTTTCCGTAGGATGGATAGATGGTGAAATAGGTTTGTTTCATAATTATAATAACATATAAGTATATGAGTGATACTGATGTTATTACTTAATAATGAAACAACCTAATAAGATGAATTGGAAGAAGAAATAAAGTTAAAAGAATCGGTAACGGACATTACCTCTTCTTTGAAGCGCCTCTTTGAGTCCTCCTCTTAGGGCACTAAAATTGGTCTTTTAAGAATACCAGGACCTCTAGGATATTTTTAGGGAAGTGGATAAGATAATTTTCCAGGGTTTGGACGAGCTTGAAGGCTCAAAGTGGTGTGAGGAAGAGAGTGAGGAGGTGACCTTTTATAAGGGAGGAGAGGGGCACCTTTAGAATAACTAAAAATATTATTTTATTATAAAGCCAAATTCGTTTTTAAATAGCTCCAAATTGATTTATTTCGAATCTAAGGTGGGGATGGGTCTAAATCCTCTCATCCAATATAATTTTGGCATGTTTAGTTTACTATTTTAACATTATCATTTATTTTTAACTTTAAGTTAGATAATTTTACTTTTTCCGTGTCTTTTTGTGTTCCTACACTATAAGGTTAATAAACATACTATAACAAGACAAAATAACCCCAAGTTGTTTATTATTAATATATATAACCTTATCTAAGTCATTCGGCCGAACCTTAGATTTTTAGGAACAAAATAACAATTAATAATATAATATTTGTTTTAAAAACTATTTTATGTCAATTTTGACACTATTTAGTAATTGATTTTTGTGAAAATAATAACAGAATTATTAGTTCAAAAAAGTTAATTAAATCAATAATAACATGTCATATTAACCTATAAAATTAGTGGAATTCATAAAAAGTCTCAAATTACATTTATTTGGGAATTTATAACATCAATTATGTCAATATTTCATTAATAAGATAATTACTGAATCATCTTTGTGTCGTAAATAAATTAACTTATTTAAAGTCTAAAAATTAAAAATAAAATATCATTATGTAGGAAATATTTTTAGATTTCTAATTAATATTTATAGTCTAATTTAGCTTATGTATATACCTATATTAAAATGATATACTTATGAAACTTTGATTTTAACTATTTTAACCCTTCTTTAAATAAATTAATAATAAATGTACTAATCTAATCCAAGTGGGCCTAAATGGTTATATTTTATTCCTAAGGTTGTTTTTGGTCGAATTACACTTATCCAATAGAATTAGGACATGTTTTAGGGTAATAATAATATCATTTTTACCCTTAATTACCCTATTTACTTTTAACCGTGGTAAAAAAAGTAAAAAGTTACTATTTGCCAAAAAATTATTTTAATCTCATTAAACCACATTTTAGTTACTGATATCAACCGTGTCTCTCAGATTTTTTAAATTCCACTCACAGAAGCGGTAAAATTATGTTTTATGAAAAATTCATTTTTTTTAACTACCACTTAGTGGTTTCACTATTCATCAAAAAATGAAAGTTTCCAGAAAAATATCAAAAATTAGGCCTAAGCTATATTAGATATTATGAACTCAAAAATGATGTCTATTTTACCAAATTCAAAACATATCAGTTTCATTAATTAATTTAAAAATTAATTCTCGCCGTCAAAACAAATAACGTGTTCTTAAGAGATAATAACTATCAAAAGAATGACACTTGTTTATGTCTGGTTTAAATGTGAAATTACATCTAATGACCAAAATTGTATGAAATTGTAAAAATATATTCTAAATATACTTTAAAACCACTCAAATTAATAATTTATCACTATTAATTATTTCGATTAAAACAGTTTTTTTAATTAAAATTTAGTAATGTTCACTATTCATCAGAAAATGAAAGTTATCTGAAAACTACCAAAATTTCACCCTAAGCTAATTTCGATATTCCGAATCCAAAAATGAAGTCCATTTTGAAAAATAAAATTTACAAAATTTCAAAAATTGGTTATGACTATTCATAACGGCTAGTTTTAATAATATTTTAATAGCATATTGTTGTTTAGTGAAACTCGTTATTGCGTACTACACACACTATCAAGGAAGGTCGTGATTGCGTGTAATGCAAGGAAAGTCAAGGATGCATGTTGTGCAAGCTCCTTTTGGTGTATCATACAACACAAGACATTAATGAAATTAAAAAAGAATATTTTTCATAAAATCTCGGGGTGTTACATTCTACCCCCCTTAAAATGAATTTCGCCCTCGAAATTTGTCGGGATTATAAATGGTTTACTACTTGAAAGTTTATTTAATAAAAACCCACATCATAAAAAGAAAAACCAAAACCAATATTAAAAAAAAGTATGAAACGTAACAGTTACCCAAATAAACTACTCACTGAGTTTCCACATAGGTGAAAATATGGATATGGAAGAGAAATCTAACCATCATGTTCTGATGGAGAGTGGTATAGAACATGACTATGGAAAATCCAGCAATCACAAAGCCATAAATTTGTGACGATCTAAGGTACCATCTGATTCATCAGATATAAGAGCACTAGGAAAATATTTTTGGTTTTCAAGATCATTTCCCTAAAGTTGATGAAATTGGAATTAGAATAAATACTTTCATGATTTTGGTATAGTCTCACCGTTAGTCGTTCTTTGGATAATTTCCACTTCATCACATAAAGAAATGTAGTTGAATTTGTCATTCGTGATGTGTTAGCAGATCTTGTGATAGAATGAGGGGTCATTCCATCTGTCTCAAACAAAAGGTTAGAAAAGTTATCAAAAAATACGTAAGTCCATCTATAGTGAGATTAATCATATATGGTTCCTAAAATAGACTTATACTTCTTATATTATACTACTTAATATAATAAAACTAGTTTCTACTAAACAGGGACTTCCTGTAGGCCAGTGGTAGGCGACAAAGGCCAGTCGCACTTCGGTTGTGGGTTCGATTCCCACAGCCTTGTCCGACGCGATGGGTTGTCGCATGTCCTGTAGGTTTTCCTTTTTCTAAAGATATATTAATATAACATCCCATCAATAATATCGAAAAAAGTTCTATCATAACTTATGTCCAACATAATCCATTCCAATATTTAGGCATATCTAAAATACTTCGGTCCAAGCTCATAGTATAAAGAAAATGATTACTTGAAATTTCACATAAAAATCACGTGAATTCCATCATTTATCCCCCATATATCATAAGATATATCTTGTTGGTCAAATTACAAACATGTGAATACCTTAATCATGTATTATCTTGAAGAATGAATACCCATTGAACCTTAGTGAAAACATGAATGCAGTTAAAAGTTAACACTTTCCACAAACCAAAATCCTCAAAATTATTTATAATCAAACCATGATATCGCTTAGTCCTTATATCAATCATGATCTCATGAATACAATCAAACATCACATTATCTTCTTATCCCTTCATTATGCGCATATCATCTGCTTACCAAAAATATCTCAATCACTTTCCATGGTTATCGGTACCATAAAATTATTGAAAACCACAATAGACCAATACATTAATATTCCAATATTCCATGATACTATATACAACATTATTTTGGAATCCCATTACATAAACATTTAATCATTCCACCACATCGTTGTCAAATTCAACATCGCCAATAGTGATCGAATGTGACTTCCCTTTGTCCTTTTCCTTAAGTGGTTTCTCATGTCGATCATCATTAACCCTTGGATTAGGGCATTTATTAGCATAATTCCTCATTTCCTTGCACTTGAAGCATTGAAGTGTTGGTGGTGAGTTCTCTGCAGTCTTTTCTTTATTCACATCATTAAAAACCCATTTTCCATTAATTCGAAACTCGGCTACTCGATGACCTTCTTTTCTACACTTAAAACATTTTCTAGTCCCTTTATGACACTCTCCACCATGCTTCTTTTCACACTTTGAGCATAAGGAAACATTCATCATCTTTTCACCATTATTCTGAGATTTCTCCTTGAACTCCATCTTTCGTTTCTTGTCAAAACTATGAGATGGATAAGTAACACCAACTTCCATTTATACCTTGATATCACAACGCACAATTTCTTCATAGCTAATGAAGTCTCTTATAGCTAATGCCCATCAAAGATTTGGTTTTAATCCACTGAAGAATTGATCAACTTTACTTTCATGTTGGATGATAAATCCAGATGCATACCTTGAAAGCCTTGTAAAATTCGCATCGTATATACCAATAGATTCATCATCCTTTTGCTTTAGTTCAAGAAAATCCTTCTCCATCTTTGTTCGAAGAATATGAGGGAAGTACTTATTGAAAAATAAGTTCTTGAACTCTTCCCATTCCATGGACTCAACTTTATCTCTTGGCCTCGTATTATTGATAAGATTCCACCATTGATCAGCTTCACCTTCCAAATGATATACTGCTAAGATGAATTTATCATGTTCAGAACATTGAAGAACTGAAAATATCTTTTCAGTGGTAATGATCCATTATTCAGCAAAAAGTGGATCAGAAGATCCACTAAAAGAAGGTGGATGTTTTCTCATGAAGGACTCAATAGAATATTGTTCCCTTCTATGCTCATTTGGAAGTCCAGAATGATTCATAGCTTGTGTAAGTATAGAAATAAGATTTTTCACTCCATCTCTCATAACATTTGTTTGTTCAGGAGGACAATCATTACATTGTCCATTATATTGATCAACACGGTTCCTTCGGGTTCCAGCCATCGTCTAAAACCCAAAAATAATAGTGTGAGAGGAAAAAATCATGCTAGGGAAAACAACATAATAAAGGGGGATTACCTTCAATATCTAACATCTTAGGTTACCATAATTCTATTACTATAACCTATACTTATACTTAACCTTAGGGACATCCCTAGACATACCTTAGAAATATCTCTAGAGTTCTCACTAAAGTTCTCGCATCCTAGTTTCCAAAGGTTGACTAAACCTTTCCTCTAATACCAACTGTAGAGACCCGAAGCTTGACGTACATGTACATTACATTACTTTTGAGGAATACTTAGTACATAACAAAAACACACACACAAGGACTGTAATAGTTTAGTGTCTTTGGAAACTCAGAATATAATCTTCTAATCGTGGTGAAAGATCTTCAACATCTCCCATAAAGATCTTCCCTTTTTTTCTTACCTAAAACCTTTCTTTATATCCTGGGGAAAAGAAAACATAAAAGGGTGATCTCAAATGCTCAGTAAGGGTAAACAAAAGAAATATCAATACATCATATTCATAAGAACATAACATTTTGGAAATCTTAACCTGCAAAAGAGATCATAATACCATAACATGGGATAAATCATAGTAGTGAAATATAATCCCAATAATCATAACTTAAAACATGAAACTTTGTGGCATAAACACATAATCATAGATAATAATTTCTTATTAGTCAAGACTCATTGCCAAGACTATCTTAGTGGGCAAATTCCATTTCTAAACCGAGTTCACTCCTCGTTTCAGTCATGTTTCACTGAACCGGTTTAACCTGCCATTCCATCCATGTCTATCTCATGAGATATAAAATCTTTACCCAATTCATTGGAGGGAGATATAGGTCCCACCCATCTCATAATGATACCATTCTTATGTGTGCCACAAAATCATAAACCATACACCATAGCATAACCCATGTAATAAAAATGGGAATCTTAAACATCATGACATCATAGAACAATTCATATAAGATAAAGAAATTAATAAAAATATTTCCATCACAACATAATCAAATCCATGTAATAATAGGGATAGAAACAAAACCCTATATTATCTTAGATGGAAAATAATTTTGATAAAACACTTGAACTCCATTCTTGGGGAAATAATCCTTTCTACTTCAAAAACACGTTTCCTTTATTAACATGTCATAAAATTATAAACTAAAATAAGTTGATTAAAAATAAACTTGAAAACTTGTAAAGTAATATTCTTGGAAATAATTTTTTAAAAATCCATTCATGCCGTATAAGTTAAAAAAAATATTCTTCTCGTACTTTTGTCGGAAAAGTCAAAAAGTACCTCGTACGAAAAACAACAAAAGATTCCTTTCATATCTTTTACTAAAAACTCGCCGAAGGGTAAAATTGGATTTAAACAATTGTATGTGGATGGAAATAATATTACATATTGAGGAAACATGGATTTGGATGATAAAATACACCCCAGTAAATACCAAAGTATAAACAATCTCGGATAAAAATTAGATTGTGATATTTTCCCTTACCTTTGGTCCGATTTGCTTCGTAAGTGTCCAAACCTCCTGTATAATGATTTAAATAATGTCATTGACTTATTACAGAATCATATTAATTGTTATTATATCATATATGGTTCACTTATGACTTTATATTATCCGTTGTTTTGTAAATTCATGTTAAAGTAGCGTTTTGGGTAAAATTGTCTCATTTGTCGTTCATGTTTTAACTTGTAATTATTCATATGATTACTTAGATATTGATTACTTAAATCAAGAATGTAAAACATGATTAATATATAATATATATTCAGAATATACATATATATAATGGATCGATAAATGGAAATAAATACACCATTCATGGAGACGGTAGGTCGTACGTACGCATGAACGCTGTTTTTGTCTCCTTATTGAATTGAGTGGAATTAAGTAGATGACATAAATATATATATACATAAATCCAGTAGTATTATTATGTCATATATTTCAAGATTAATTATTATATATACTTTATAATCATTCATGAATGGTTAACGTGGAGAATGAATCTCATCACGTCGTAGAGACGGTAGTCCGTACGTACGCACGAGCGATGATATCGTTCTCATGATCGTGGAATTGTATTGGAGTGTATTTATACCATTTCAGAATCAATATAACTTTACAATAATCATATATAGTTATTATTTAAACCATTATACCCATCCAAGTAAGGTGGTGGTGGAAAATAAATTACACCACGGCGTGGAGATGGTATTTCGTACGTACGCACGCGCTGTGATTTTGTTTTCCGTAGGATGGATAGATTGTTAAATAGGGTTGTTTCATACATATAATAACATATCAATATATGAGAGATAATGATGTTATTACTTCACAATGAAACATGCAAATAAGAAGAATTGGAAGAAGAAATAAAGTTAAAATAATTGGTAACGGACATTACCTCTTCTTTGAAGCGCCTATTTGAGTCCTCCTCTTAGGGAACTAAAATTGGTCTTTGAAGAAGACAAGGACCTCTAGGATGTTGTTAGGGAAGTGCGGAAGAGAATTTTCCAGGGCTTGGAAGAGCTTGAAGGCTCAATGTGGTGTGAGGAAGAGAGGGAGGAGGTTCCCTTTTATAAGGGAGGAGAGGGGCACCTTTGGAATAACTAAAACTATTATTTTATTATAAAGCCAAATTCGGTTTTAAATAGCTCCAAATTGATTTATATCGAAGCTAAGCTGGGGATGGGTCGAAAGAATCTCATCCAATAGAATTTAGACAAGTTTAGTTTTCTATTTTAACCTTATCATTTAGTTTTAACTTTAAGTTAGATAATTTTACTTTTACCGTGTCTTTTTGTGTTCTTACACTATAAGGTTAATAAACTTACTATAATAAGCCAAACGAACCCCAAGTTGTTCATTATTAATATATATAACCTTATCTAATTCATTTGTCAGAACGATAGATTTTTAGGAATAAAATAACAATTAATAATATAATATTTGTTTTAAAAACTATTTTATGTCAATTTTGACACTATTTAGTAATTGATTTTTGTGAAAATCATTACAGAATGATTATTCAAAAAACGTAATTTAAATCTATACTAACATGTCATATTAACCTATAAAATTACTGTAATTCATAAAAAGTCTCAAATTACATTTATTTGGGTATTTATAACATCAATTATGTCAATAATTCATTAATAAGATAATTACTTCATCATCTTTGTGTCATAAATAAATTAACTTATTTAAAGTCTAAAAATTACAAATAAAATATCATTATGTAGGAAATTGTTTTATCTTTCTAATGAATATTTATAGTCGAATTTATCTTATGTATAACCCTATATTAAAATGATATACTTATTAAACTTTGATTTTAATTATTTTAACCCTTCTTTAAATAAATTAATAATAAATGTCCTAATCTAATCTAAGTGGGCCTAAATGGTTATATTTTATTCCTAAGGTTGTTTTCAGTCAAATTACACTTATCCAATAAAATTAGTACATGTGTTAGGGTAATAATAATATCATTTTTACCCTTAATTACCCTATTTACTTTTAACCGTGGTAAAAAAAAGTAAAAAGTTACTATTCACTAAAAATTATTTTCATCACATTGAACCAGATTTTACTTACTGATATCAACCATGTCTCTCGGATTTTTTAAATTCCACTCACAGAATCGGTAAAATTATGTTTTATGAAAAATTCATTTTTTTTAACTACCACTTAGTGGTTTCACTATTCATAAAAAAATGAAACTTTCCAGAAAAATACCAAAAATTAGGCCTAAGCTATATTTGATATTATGAACTCAAAAATGATGTCTATTTTACCAAATTCAAAAAATATCAGTTGCATTAATTAATTTAAAAATTAATTCCCATCGTCAAAACAAATAGCGTGTTCTTAAGAGATAATAACTATCAAAAGATTGACACTTGTTTATGTCTGGTATAAATGTGAAATTACATCCAATGACCAAAATTGTATGAAATTGTAAAAATATATTCTAAATATACTTTAAAACCACTCAAATTAATAATTTATCACTATTAATTATTTTGATTAAAAAGGTTGTTTTTAATTAAAATTTAGTAATTTTCACTATTCATTAGAAAATGAAAGTTATCCGAAAAGTACCAAAATTTCACCCTAAGCTAATTTCGATATTACGAATCCAAAAATGAAGTCCATTTTGAAAAATAAAATTTATAAAATTTCAAAAAGTGCTTATTACTATTCATAACGGCTAGTTTTAATAATATTTTAATAGCATATTGTTGTTTAGTGAAACTCGTTATTGCATACTACACATGCTATCGAAAAAGGTCGTGATTGCGTTTAATGCAAGTCAAGTCAAGGATGCATGTTGTGGAAGATCTTTTTGGTGTAGCGTACAACACAAGACAATAATGAAATTAAAAAAAATATTTTTCATAAAATCTCGGGGTGTTACAGGCCCCACCCCTCATGACATGTCTAATTAATTTCTCAAATATTTAATGATAACATTAATTCATAAATTATAAACTTTATCAATGAATTTCTATATTGAGTAAATAATACATAATATCAATACTTCCCCATTCAGTCAAATAAATTTCAATGTAAACATTTTATATAAAAAATAACATATAAATTAAGAAATAATCTTATCAATGGATCAAATAATATGTACATTTAAGATAAATTTAATATCCAATTATCATATGAAAGTGAATGTTTTATGTGAATGTTAATGTCCATAAAATTAATAAGATATTAAATATTAACATTAATGTTTCAAAAATATAGTGTTTGTAAAATATATTTTAGGGAATAAAATTAAATGGAATTAAAACCATTAAATAAATTTATAAGAAGATAAATTGTGTAAAATGGTTATGGTAGTGGGAAAATCCGTTAACGTTGTAAACATTAAAAATAAAAATTACTTTTTAACTTTTGTAAATATTGTTGAAAATGAAAATTTTGGAAAATATTTGAAATATTCTATTAAAAATTAAAAAAATTAAAAAATAACAAATAAATATATTTATAAATCATTTTATAAAATAAATATTAATTTTAAAACATAATTTACAAAAATATGGGCATGGTTGAAAATATACATGATCAAAAAGAGAAATATGATCATCTTTCATTTAAACATTTAATTATTTGATTGAAGTTACAAAGATAGGAAATTTTAATGGAAATCATGAAAAATCCATAGATATACATATTATAAGAAAATAAATGGAGTTTATGAAGGATATATTAAATGGTTCTTTCAATGAAAAATATAAAAAATCCGAAAAACAATTCAGATTATAAAGTAAATTTTTACCTCTATGGTAACTTTTAAATTGTGACCCCTTGAAAGAGAAAACATAAATTGAAAATTTAATCATCGTGAATAGATATATATTAATTTTAATTACATAAATTGGGAATTATATACACCGCATAAAATAAAATATATGCATAATTCCAAATATGTCTCAATAGAGTGGAAATTAAGACAAAATCCATTACCTCATGTTCAACTTGTCTCATTAGAGATTTTAAAATCCTATATAATAAATATAAATATAATATAATTACATACCATAACGATATAAATATCTATAATATTATAAATGATAAACTTATAACATATTTTCACCCATTTGTTTATAATATTTTTTTATTTTCATTGCTTCAGGTGTTAACTATTTTATTTTTCATGTAAGTTTTTATTTGGTAGTTTTTGTCCTTGTACATTGATTATGGTTAAATTGTATCCAAAATTTTAATCATGATATAAATATCATATATATTAATTATATATATTTATATATATATATATATATTTATATTCATCTATAAAAGTATATATAGAAAAATTAATTACACCGTTTATGGGAACGATAGATCGTATGTACACATGAATGATTTTTTCAGTTTTTGGTTGAATGAAATGAAATAAATGAAAAAAAAATTACATTTACATAATAATTATTATAGTATATATATCCATTAAATATATCATTATTACCATACTTGTAAATCATCAATGAAAAACAAATCGCATCGCTTCGTGGAGGTTGTAGTCCACAATTACACATGAGCGACGTCATAATTTTCAAATGGATTGGAAGGTAATCAGGTATATCTGATATTATAATTAAATAAAAATAATTATTTCATATATATCATATATTTTAATTATTTACATATTTATAACAATATTGTGTAATGTCGTAATGTAAAAAAAATTGCATTGGTTCATGAGACGGTATTTCACTGTACACAGGGCGAAGGTTTTGTTTCTCATTTGATAGAGAAGTAGATTGATAAATATAATTAAATAAATATAATAATATTTAAGTATATTGGATATAATATATTGTTTATATTTTAATGATTAGAGAATAATTAATGGTTGTAAAATTAGAAGAAATATGAAAGTTCTCAGTGAAGATGATTGCCACATCTTTGAAATAGCTCCTTTAGATCTCCTCTTAAGGAACATAGAGTTTATATTTTGGGAAAACAATAACCTAATAAACTTGTTCAATGATGTTTATAATATTATTTCGTAGGTTTTATTTGAATTATATGGGTCAAATTAGTGTAAATAAAAGAGATAAGGGGTTTCCTTTAATAACTGAGGGGAGACACACTTTTGGAAATTTATGAAATATTATAATATCACATGTGTTTGACTCATGTAAAATAGTTATAAAATCAAATATAATAAAATATAATAATGGTATGGTCTTAATATAGTATAATTTTTAGATTTTTAGATATCATTTTGTTCCTTATCCTTTTGATTAACCCTTTGTTTAACTAATTTTAACCTTAATAGTGGAAATGATTTTTTATAATATCAAAGTGTTCTAATTTTACTTATAAGTTGAAAATTTTATCATAAAATGAAATGTGAACAAATTTTAACCTTATATTATCCCCCTTATCATATTTAAATATTTTTAAAATTTAAAAATAATTTAATAAAATATTGTTTTTATAAAATATCATTAATGTCATTTTTGACACTATTAATTTAATTGAAATTTAAATACATCAAGGAGAAAATGGAATTAAAATATAATCCTTAAAAAATAACTAATATTTCATATGTATCTCTAAAATACATGTAACAAAATAATTCATTCAAATGTTGTTACTGTTTATATTTTTAAGATCATTTATTTTATTTTTCTATCAATTGAATAAATATCGTGTCGATGTTACGAAAAAAATGAAGGTAATTATTAAATCACTAAAATATAAAATTAAATTACCATGATAAGAAAAATAAATAAATATTTCAAATTAATAGTTAAAATTAAATAAAAAATCCTTTTATTCATATGAAAATATATTAGAGATATTAAAGTCAAGAGTGTGAAATTTTGTTTTTATTATTTTCTTAAAATAATAAAAAATTCAATATCAAATAAAAATGGAACCAAGTTCCCATATTTTTGAGTCTTGGATGAAAATTTTCAATCTCCACTCATAATATAAGATATATTCAAGCATTACATAAATTTTAAATTCTTATCATATTAGATTTTAACCTTAATATAAGGCCCCAGCCTTAAACCTTACTTAATCTTGAGTTATTACAAGATTACGCATTGAGGATCTTTTCAGGTTTAGAGTTTTAGAGAATTAGATCATGAAACTTGCATTACATTCCACATTTAAACAAAGTGGTTACATAAAAGACAGTATTCATTCTTCCCATCAACGGAAAAATATTTAAAATAAAACATGGATTCTTTCTTTACACATCCTTGACACTATCATCACATCATGTACCTTTCCCTTGACCTGTGAAAAACATTTCAAAAACTTGGGATGAGCATAAAAAGATCAGTAAGGGTTATAAAAATATGGAAAGGAAACATGAGTTCATATATACATAAGAATGAAATCATACTTTACCCATAAAACATAGGCACTTTAACATACCTCATAAAATCATGAATAAATCATAGAAATCATAAGACATAAAAGGTAACTTGAGGCATTCATAACATTCTTACGTAGGGAGTAACCCTCTTGGTTACATTTGGAATACCCACCACAGTATATTCCCTAAATATCTTCGGAGAAACCTTAACGTTTCACTCCTTCGCGTTACCCAATGCATTGGAGAGATATATCGGGCTCACCCGCCCTTAGTTTATCACAGAACCACCCGTCTTCATAATAATTCCCAAGAACCTCAACATAATCGTACCACATAAAACATGCATAAAGGAAACATAACATTTCCACCTTTGAATCACAAGATATCAATACAACACATTGATATAAAAACATTATGAAAACCATTTTCAATACCAAAATAAAATAAAAGTAAAACATGGTATTTATTTTGCTTTTAAAAAGAAGGTATGGCTTGTAGAGGAAGCCGAAACTCAAATAATGGTCACGGCAGCGGAGAATTCGTTGTCGCCGCATACGTACGACAAAAACCTTCCCTTTTGTCGTTTAGTAAAACGCTTCGTATAAAAAGATTCCTTTTGGATAAACGTAAAATTCAAAGGGGTTTATACACTGTATAAAAGAAATTTGTGTATAAAACAAAATATGCCTCAATGAAAGGAGATTGAGATGAAGTCCCATATAAAGACGGTATCCTTGGATTAAGGATAAATCAGTTACATAACTATGTGTGACAAACGAATACACGAAATATAAATGGGTATTAAGTGTAAAACAATCAGAGGAAATTCAAACATAATCATAGAATGACATATTCAAGGTGTACAAGTTTATCCCAAATAATCGAAATTGGGTTAAGAAGTTCCCTTGCAATAATTAGACAGCCTAATGACATCACTTCAAAATTCATAAAAAGAGTTGATGAGAGATAAAAAGGGTATCTCATCACTTGGACATAAAATTTACATCAATAAGGATATTGAAGAACATATCCCAAAATAATATTATGTGAATTAAAAGACATAACAAAATAAGTCTTTTAAAAAGAGGAGGGTGAAGGGTTCCCTTACCGACATGGGTATCTTTCGAAACATACGCCCCGTGAATGAAGGACAATACAACATTGATGTAAATACTCATAAATTAAAGAATATTACACAATGAGTAAACTAATGTTCAGTACATACACCACTCAAAGGAAATTGTGGCAAATGTATCATAAATCTCAAGGGAATAAAAGTGAGATGAAAAATCCCTTACGAAAACTCGGCAGCCTAACGACGCCACTTAAAACTTCCAAAAATGGATTGATGAGATAAAATAGGGTATCTCATCACATTAAAATAAAATGTACAGAAATAGGAATATAAAATAACTTCCCCCATAATAACAAATAGGATCTTAAAAAAAGTGACATAAAGGAGAGTACTTAAAGAGAAAGAGAGAGGTTAGATCTCTTACGAAAATTCGGCAGCCTAATGGCGCCACTCAAAACTTCTAAAATGGATTGATGAGAGAGAATAGGGTCTCTCATCATATGAAAATAAAAATTACAGTAAGATTAATATAAAATAACATCCCAATAACAATAAAGATGAGCTTATAAGGAATGACATAAAAGAGTGTACTTAAAAAGAAAGAGAGGAGTAGGATCCCTTACCTCAAGTCCAACTTGTCTTGTTCGTTTCTTTATATTCCTGAATAATAAACTTTGGTCAATTAATAATTGCCTAATTACCTCCTTTATATATTATTATTCAGTTCATATCACATATTATAATGTTATAATAACTGTTTAATAATGTTAGTTCATATCAGACGTTTTTGCCGATGTTAGGTACATGAGTAAAAAATGAACTTGTTTGAAAAAAGATTGCCCATGTATTTATAAGTAAATAATTTCCAGAATAGTATTAATGATTAAAATATCATATATATCCAGTAAATATTCATTTTATACTATTCCATATCATTTGGAGATAAAAAACGAAAATCACCGTTCATTGAGACGGTAGGTCGTACGTACGCATGAACGCTACTTTCATTTTTTGTCATATTAATGGAATTAAAACAAAATGAGAGAGATATATATATGTTATAATTACAGAATTATATCCATAATGTAGATGTAATATATTACATATATATCCATTATATATATGTACTTATAATGTTATATAACATTTTGAGATAAGAAATGAAATGTACCGTTCATGGAGACGGTAAGTCGTACGTACGCATGAACGCTACTTCCATTTCTATTTCATATTTAATGGAATTAAAACATAATGATACATAATAGTATTTTAATTACAGTATGGTATCATATATAATATCATTAAATATATCCTTTATACGTACCACATATGGTATTAACAAATCAAATCACTTTGAGGGGGCGGTAGTCCGCACTTCCTTAAATGAAGATATCGTGTTTACCCATAATGGAAACCATAAAGGTACTCCATAAATGAAAAATACATAAGCTTAAGTAAAACATAAACATATTATATATCATATATAAATATAGTGTCATCTTAATGGCCACCTTTGAAGGTGTTAGAAGAATGTTGAACAATCATCGTTTCGGGAGGCAGAAATTCGCCATCCACGGAAACAGTATGTTCTTTAACCATTAGATGTAGGTGTGTGTAAGTGTAGATCGAATAATTCTTATAACAACATCCTAGTATATTAAAGATACTTTATTTGTTACAAAATAAATGAATAAAAAGATTTTAGGGGGTTGGAGAAGAAAAATAAAATAAAAGGACACAAGTGAAGACATTACCTTAAAATCGGGTAACTCTCTTTGGTTTGAGCTCAAAGGCTTCCATGGGAAGACTTATGCCCAAAGTGAGGCTTCAAGGAGTAATAGAGGGAATTCTAGAGACAAAATGGGCAGGGGTTTTCCGAGCAAAAGGCTTTGGGAGTGTGGGTAAGGAGGTAGAGGTGGGGGCCTTTTATAAGAGGGGAGGAGGGGCACTCTTGTAAAGTTACAAAATGTTACTTTATTTTCAAAAGCGTTTCGAATTTTAAAGGTCCAAAATTGATGTATTTCGAGGATAAGGTGATAATGGTTCTAAATCCACTCATCCAATAGGTTTTTTACATGTTTAGATCTTAGATATTACATTATCATTCCATTTTATTTAAATCGTTAAATAATGAGGTCATCACTGCATCATCATTATGTCATAAATAATTTAATTTATTTAATGTCTAACAATTATAAAAAAAATACTATAATGTAGGAAATATTTTTATCTTTCCAATTACTATTTATAACAAAAAATATGACTTGTATAACCCCATTTAAAAATTGTTTTAGTAAAACATCTCATGTTTGTGTCATTTTTACTTTAACATTAAATAAAAAGATATTTATGTCATTTTCCAACCGAAGTGGCTCCATGGGGTCCCCAAGTTGACCCATGGATTTTCTTGGTCGGACATGACACATACAATGAGGGTAGGACATGTTTCTAGGTCATTTCATTTTATTAAAACATTATTCTTACCATAAACTACACTAATTACCTCTAATCGCAATTAAAAACTTAATAAGTTACTATTCACCAAAAAATTATTTTTATCCCATTGAACAATATTTTACATCTTAATGAAAACCATGTATGTCGGATTTTCGAAATTCAAAACACAAAGATGGCAAAATTTCATTTAAATGGAAAAATCAGTTTTTATAAGTACCACTTAGTGGTTTCACTATTCATCAAAAATTGAAGTTTTTCAGAAAAATCCCTAAAATTCACCCTAAGATATATTAGATATTCTGAATTAAAAAATGAAGTATATTTTACAAAATTCAAAACATATAAGTCACATTAATTAATTTAATAATTAATTCCCGCTGTCAGAGCAAATAGCGTGTTTTTATGAAACAATAAGTATCAAAAGATTGACA
The DNA here is from genome assembly GCA_963277665.1 of Viscum album. Taxonomy (NCBI): domain Eukaryota; kingdom Viridiplantae; phylum Streptophyta; class Magnoliopsida; order Santalales; family Viscaceae; genus Viscum; species Viscum album. Next base: position 488,629,620 of record OY728164.1, read on the forward strand.
CTAGTTTAAGTCTGATTTCAAAGTGAAATTAATCCCAAAGACCACTATTGGATTTAATGGTAAAAATATATTCTAATTTCACTTTAAATCCAATTAAAAAGATAATCTAATCATATAAATAAATTAGATTAAAAAGAGGTTTTGAATTAAAATACAACATTTTACACTATTCATTAAAAAAATGAACTTTATCGGAAAGATACCAAAAATTTACACAAAGTAAATTTTGATGTCCCAATTCTTAAGAAGAGTTTTATTTGGTCCTATAGAATGTATAAGAGTGAACAAAACTATATTTAATGACGGTTCGCCATCAAAAGGTGATAAGTGAACCTTTAGTGAAAACTAGGGCATATACGCCTAAAATTGAATTCTTTCCGTATTTTAAGCCTTTATCTTTTATTGGATAAATGTAAAAACATTTAAAAACATATATAATCATATTTTAGTTATTTATATCCATTATCTCCAATAAAACGACTACATGTTAACTACCATTTAAAATAATATTATTTTATTATTAGAGTGCAACGTAAGATTCCCAAGAAACTCGTTGTTGCATGTTGGGTACGCCATCGAGCATAGCGTCCCCTTTAAAGTCATATTATTATTTTATTAACAAATATGGATAAATATTAAAATTTCATATTCTTTATTTACCTGGGGTGTTACATCCTTCCCCCCTTTTGGGAATTGCGTCATTGCGTCCTCGCAATTGTTTAAATTGAGCTTGGAAACATCCTTGAAAGTCCCACATCGGAACAAGAGTCGGTAAAACAATCACTTTAAAATAAAGGAAGATAAGTACAGAGGTCACCCAAGTTAAACCATACTAGGATTCCATGTAGAAAAACATGGACATGGAAGAAAAATAAAAGGGTCATGTTCTTGAGGGAGAGTGATTGTAAACATGTCTAGGAGAAAGTTAACCATAAGAAAATCACAAACTTGTGATGGGTTAAATGGTATTTGATTCCCCAGTAGGAAAAGTTAATATACAAAATTTTTGTTTTAAGTTACTTTTTATTGAGGAATTTATTCATAAGTAAACATAATCACTTATCATGTTGACTTTCAACTTTTACTAGATTCCTTAATCAAACTCATATTTTTTCCAAAAGACGAGTATTTAGGGAGACTTGTTCGCATTAAGAGTACTATAATCAACTTCTAGAGAATCACCTAATCCACCAAAGAGAAATATATACTTCCCATGTCTTTAGGCTTTAACAAAAACCAAAACCAAAAAGGTTAGTACAAGGTCAGATAATCCAGAAAAGGATAACCCTTTAAAAAGAAAATATATGCTTAATCTCCAAAATTTGTCCAACAAAACCCAAAGTTCAACGAGGACCATCCGATAAACAATTTTTCCATAAAATTATTCAAAGTAAACCAATATAAGATTGAAACCCAAATATTTGAAGGATTTAGTCACATAGTCTTTCAAGTTAAATCGTAACATTTATCTCCAAACAACATCAGTTGCTCCTAAATTCTCGTATTGAAAAGTAATTAACCTTATCACATATCCTCCATGATAGGTTAATCATTTTCAAAAATAACCCAAAATCAACTTACTATTAATTCATAAAATCATATAACTAAAAAATAATCAGTCAAACTAACCAGGGACTTCACGTAGTCTAGTGGTAGGCGATAAATACCAGTCGCACTTTGGTTGTGGGTTCAATTCCCGCAGCTTTGTCCGACGCGACGGGTAGTCACACGGTCTGCGTGTTGTCCATTTTCCAAAACTATATAATTCTCAAATCATTCCCCAAAAAGGGATAAAATCATCAAAAATAACCATAACATAATTTAACCTCAATTTTATCTCATACCTTTCACTTCAATCATAACATATAGTAACCCATAATTACCTCAAAAGTAAGGATCATATAAACCCAAATGGTTCTTTATAACTATGTCCACAAAAAAAGATAACTATTCCTTGAATAAAATTTTCATATATTAAACATCAGGGTTACACATAATATAAAAAGTCTTCTAATGTAACCTCATCATCAAAAGAGACTTAATACTCTTATGAATTTCACCATAACTCTTGAAGCCCTTATATGTTGACATCTTACTCATTAAACATTCTTCATGATCCATTAACCATTCCTTTCCAACTTATTCTGAAATACCTCTTTCCTACAAACAAAATCCTGAATCATATCCTAAGATTCCAAAATAGGAAAACAATAGTCATGAAATAATACATACCTTTGATTGGTCATTGTCAGTTTCTTCATCCTCAATCAGAATGGCATTAGGTATTAGTAAACGAACATTTTTACTCTCCTGGTGATCCCATTCACGAAACTTCTTCATAGGACATGTGTTTGCATAATGACCATGCACACCACATTTAAAACATTCAATTGATCCCTTAGAAAGAACTTCTTTCCCTTTCCTCGAGTCAACTGGATGCTTCCTTTTTCCATGGCAGGTTCTTGCTTTATGACCTTCACTTCCACATCTATAGCATATTTCTATCCCTTTGAAACATTTTCCTAGGTGTTTCTTTCCACATATTTGACACATAGGTTTTTGAACACACTTACCTTTATGATTATTACCTGTACTTTCGTAGGAATTTGTTTCTCGCATATATGATGCCTTAGAGAAATCACCAAGGTTTAGGTGGTCAATAATGACTCCAGATAGTTGGTTGAGGATAATCAAAAGAGTTCTCATTGCAGCTCCCATATCATTCAGTTGCTTGCTCAAAAAAACTGTCACAGTTTCCTTCACATCCACTGTTACATTGGTACCTACTAGATCCAGCCATTTACTAAAACCAAAAAGGTCAGTGTGAGTATATCAGAAAAACCATCATGTACTAATGAGGAAGATAAACACTAAGATATACTTACTCATTCACTTTATCTAAAACTATGACTCTTTCTGAAATCCTAACCATTATGGTAATGCCACTTATGCTTAAAGAATACCCTAACCTCTAAAGTTATCTAAACCGACCTCTGATACCAACTATAAGGCCCCAGCCTTAAACCTTACTTAATCTTGAGTTATTACAAGATTACACATTGAGGATCTTTTCAGGTTTAGAGTTTTAGATAATTAGATCATGAAACTTGCATTAGATTCCACATTTAAACAAAGTGGTTACATAAAAGACAGTATTCATTATTCCCATCAACGGAAACATATTTAAAATAAAACATGGATTCTTTCTTGACACATCCTTGACACTATCATCACATCATGTACCTTTCCCTTGACCTGTGAAAAACATTTCAAAAACTTGGGATGAGCATAAAAAGATCAGTAAGGGCTATAAAAATATGGAAAGGAAACATGAGTTCATATATACATAAGAATGAAATCATACTTTACCCATAAAACATAGGCACTTTAACATACCTCATCAAATCATGAATAAATCATAGAAATCATAAGACATAAAAGGTAACTTGAGGCATTCATAACATTCTTACATAGGGAGTAACCCTCTTGGTTACGTTTGGAATACCCACCACAGTATATTCCCTAAATCTCTTCGGATAAACCTTAACGTTTCACTCCTTCGCATTACCCAATGCATTGGAGAGCTATATCGGGCTCACCCGCCCTTAGTTTATCACGGAACCACCCATATTCATAATAATGCCCAAGAACCTCAACATAATCGTATCACCTAAAACATGCATAAAAGAAACATAACATTTCCACCTTTCAATCACAAGATATCAATACAACACATTGATATAAAAACATTATGAAAACCATTTTCAATACCAAAATAAAATAAAAGTAAAACATGGTATTTATTTTTCTTTTAAAAAGAAGGTATGGCTTGTAGAGGAAGCCGAAACTCAAATAATGGTCACGGCGGCGGAGAAGTCGTTGTTGCCGCATACGTACGACAAAAACATTCCCTTTTGTCATTTAGTAAAACGCTTCGTATAAAAAGATTCCTTTTGGATAAACATAAAAGTAAAAGGGGTTTATACACCATATAAAAAAAGTTTTGTATAAAACGAAATATGCCTCAACGAAAGGAGATTGAGACGAAGTCCCATACAAAGACGGTATCCTTGGATTAAGGATAAATCAGTTACATAACTATGTGTGACAAACGAATACACAAAATATAAGTGGGTATTAAGTGTAAAACAATCAGAGGAAATTCACACATAATCATAGAACGGCATATTTAAGGTGTACAAGTTTATCCCAAAGAATCAAAATTGGGTTAAGAAGTTCCCTTGCAATAATTAGACAGCCTAACGACGTCACTTCAAAATTCACAAAAAGAGTTGATGAGAGATAAAAAGGGTATCTCATAACTTGGACATAAAATTTACATCAATAAGGATATTGAATAACATATCCCAAAATAATATTATGTGAATTAAAAGACATAACAAAATAAGTCTTTTAAAAAGAGGAGGGTGAAAGGTTCCCTTATCGACATGGGTATCTTTCGAAACATACGCCCCGTGAAAGAAGGACAATAAAACATTGATGTAAATACTCATAACTGGAATAATATTACACAATGAGTAAAATAATGGTCAGTACATACACCACTCAAAGGAAATTGTGGCAAATGTAGCATAAATCTCATGAGAATAAAAGTGAGATGAAAAATTCCTTACGAAAACTCTGCAGCCTAACGGCGCCACTTAAAACTTCCAAAAATGGATTGATGAGATCAAATATGGTATCTCATCACAGTAAAATAAAATTTACATCAAGAGGAATATAAAATAACATCCCCCATAATAACAAAGAGGATCTTAAAATAAGTGACATAAAGGAGAGTACTTAAAGAGAAAGAGAGAGGTTATATCTCTTACGAAAATTCGGCAGCCTAATGGCGCCACTCAAAACTTCCAAAATGGATTGATGAGAGAGAATAGGGTCTCTCATAATATGAACATAAAAATTACAGTAAGAGTAATATAAAAGAACATCCCAATAACAAGAAATATGAGCTTATAAGGAATGACATAAAAGAGTGTACTTAAAAAGAAAGAGAGGAGTAGGATCCCTTACCTCAAGTCCAACTTGTCTTGTTCGTTTCTTTATATTCCTGAATAATAAACTTTGGTCAATTAATAATTGCCTAAGTACCTCATTTAGAGATTATTATTTAGTTCATATCACATATTATAATGTTATAATAACTGTTTAATAATGTTAGTTCATATCAGACGTTTTTGCCGATGTTTGGTACATGAGTCAAAAATGAACTTGTTTGAAAAAAGATTTCCCATGTAGTTATAAGTAAATAATTTCCAGAATAGTATTAATGATTAAAATATCATATATATCCAGTAAATATTCATTTTTTACTATTCCATATCATTTGGAGATAAAAAACGAAAAGCACCGTTCATGGAGACGGTAGGTCGTACGTACGCATGAATGCTACTTTCATTTTTTGTCATATTAATGAAATTAAAACAAAATGAGAGATATATATATATATGTTATTATTCCAGAATGATATCCATAATTTAGATGTAATATATTACATATATATCCATTATATATATGTACTTATAATATTAAATAACATTTTGAGATAAGAAATGAAATGTACCGTTCATGGAGACGGTAAGCTGTACGTACGCATGAACGCTACTTCCATTTCTATTTAATATTTAATGGAATTAAAACATAATGATACATAATAGTATTTTAATTACAGTATGGTATCATATATAATATCATTAAATATATCCTTTATACGTACCACATATGGTATTAACGAATCAAATCACTTTGAGGGGGCGGTAGTCTGCACTTCCTTAAATGAAGATATCGCGTTTACCCATAATGGAAACCATTAAGGTATGCCATAAATGAAAAATACAGAAGCTTAAGTAAAACATAAACATATTAGATATAATATATAAATATAGTGTCATCTTAATGGCCACCTTTTAAGGTGTTAGAAGAATGTTGAACAATCATCGTTTCGGGAGGCAGAAATTCGCCATCCACAGAAACAGTATGTTCTTTAACCATTAGATGTTGGTGTGTGTAAGTGTAGCTCGAATACTTATTATAAAAAAAATCCTAGTATATTTAAGATAATGTATTCTTTACAAAATAAATGAATAAAAAGATTTTAGGGGGTTGGAGAAGCAAAATAAAACAAAAGGACACAAGTGAAGACATTACCTTAAAATCGGGTAACTCCCTTTGGTTTGAGCTCAAAGGCTTCCTTGGGAAGACTTCTTCCCAAAGTGAGGCTTCAAAGAGTAAGAGAGGGAAGTGGAGAGACAAAATGGGCAGGTTTTGACCGAGACAAAGTCTTTGGGAGTGTGGGTAAGGAGGTAGAGGTGAGGGCCTTTTATAAGAGGGGAGGAGGGGCACTCTTGTAAAGTTACAAAATGTTACTTTATTTTCAAAAGTGTTTCGGATTTTAAAGGTCACACATTGATGTATTTATAGTATAAGGTGATAAGGGTTCGAAATCCACTCATAAAATAGGTTTTGGACATGTTTAGGTCTTAGATATTACATTATATTTCCATTTTATTTAAATTGTTAAATAATGAGGTCATCGCTGCATCATCCTGATGTCATAAATAATTTAATTTATTTAATGTCTAAAAATTATAAAAAAACTACTATGATGTAGGAAATATTTTTATCTTTCCAATGACTATTTATAGTCAAAAATATGACTTGTATAACCCCATGTAAAAATTGTTTTAGTAAAACATCTCATGTTTGTGTCATTTTTACTTTAACATTAAATAAAAATATATTTATGTCATTTTCCAACCAAAGTGGCTCCATGGGGTCCCCAAGTTGACCCATGGATTTTCTTGGTCTGCCATGACACATCCAATGAGGGTAGAACATCTGTCTAGGTCATTTCATTTTATTAAAACATTATTTTTACCATAAACTACACTAATTACCTCTAATCGCGATTAAAAACTTAATAAGTTACTATTCACCAAAAAATTATTTTTATCCCATTGAACCATATTTTACTTCTTAATGAAAACCATGTATGTCTGATTTTTTAAATTCAAAACACAAAGATGGAAAAATTTCATTTAAACGGAAAATCAGTTTTTATAAGTACCACTTAGTGGTTTCACTATTCATCAAAAATTGAAGTTTTTCAGAAAAATCCCAAAAATTAACCCTAAGCTATATTTGATATTCCGAATTCAAAAATGAAGACTATTTTAAAAAATTAAAAACATATAAGTCACATTAATTAATTTAATAATTAATTCTTGCTGTCAGAGCAAATAGCGTGTTTTTATGAAACAATAAGTATCAAAATATTGACACTAGTTTAAGTCTGATTTCAAAGTGAAATTAATTCGAACGAACACTATTGGATTTAATGGTAAAAATATATTCTAATTTAAATTTAAGACCAATTCAAAAGATAATCTAATCATATAAATAAATTATATTAAAAATAGGTTTTGAATTAAAATACAACATTTTACACTATTCATTAAAAAAATGAACTTTATCGGAAAGATACCAAAAATTTACACAAAGTAAATTTTGATGTCCCAATTCTTAAGAAGAGGTTTATTTGGTCCAATAGAATTTATAAGAGTGAAAAAAACTATATTTAATGACGGTTCTCCATCAAAAGGTGATAAGTGAACCTTTAGTGAAAACTAGGGCATATACGCCTAAAATTGAATTCTTTCCGTATTTTAAGCCTTTATCTTTTATTGGATAAATGTAAAAACATTTAAAAACATATATAATCATATTTTAGTTATTTCTATCCATTCCCGCCAAAACAACGGCTACATGTTAACTACCATTTAAAATAATATTATTTTATTATTAGAGTGCAACGTAAGATTCCCAAGAAACTCGTTGTTGCGTGTTGGGTACGCCATCGAGCATAGCATCCCCTTTAAAGTCATATTAATATTTTATTCACAAATATGGATAAATATGAAAATGTAATATTCTTTATTTACCTGGGGTGTTACACTTAATTACCTAATTTACCCTTTTTTCTGAGGTGATAAGTTTTACCACTTTTATTATTCATAATGGAAAAAAACAAAAGGAAATTATTTACCAAATATTTAAATCCAATTTAAAAATATAAAACCCATTTTATAAGATTCAATTCACAAATGTGTCAAAAAAATTAAGGTAAAAACATAAAATATAACGAAAAACAGTTTTTTTTAGAAAAACATATTTTTCAATCTAAAAATGAAATTATACAAAAAGTAACATATAATTATGATTCAAATGTAAATAATTAGATTTTGTATTAATAAATAGGTCTTATATTAATATAATTAAAATCATTATGGGGATTTTTCAATTAAAATAAATTATAATTTTATAGAAATATGTATTTTTCTCTATTCACTGAAAAATGAATCTCTTCCAAAAAAACCCAAAAATTTCAAACAAAAAAATACTGACATGAAGAATTAAAAAATTATTTGATTATCATAGAATTTTTTTTAATTGTTTTTCATTTATCATTTAAACTTTGTGTCACATGTAAATAATTCTATCAAATAAATTTATTAATAGAAAAATATATCATAAAATCTTGGATTGATATATTCTACCCCCATTATAATAATTTTGATATCAAAATTTTTTAACTCCAAAACCAAAAACTGTGAATACTTATACCACATAATATCCTTAGGTTACCATGTAGCTTCCTCAATTTTATGGTTTTACCATAAAAATTTAACCAGATGAGTAATGTTATTTCATTTCACTTTCTCTCTATGATCCTGAATTTCAACATGTTGTTCCTTATAAGAGAGATCTTGCTCCGGTGATATAACCTATAAGTTTAGTAAATGAAAATAATCATGAATATAATTTCATATGTTAAATACTTGGAAAACATCATGAACATAAGATAGATTATGTGGAATTAGTAAGTGATAATCCGCTATCATGATATGATCAAGATTTTAAAAGGGACTGATATATCTAGGGCTTAGCTTTCCCTTATTTCCAAGTCTCATATACTTATTCCAAGGAGATATTAATAGGAATAACTTATAACCAATTTCAAATCTATATATCACTAATGGCTTTCAACATAAATTTTTTTTCAATATTAATATTCCTTTATGTGTTGATGAATGGATCTGACCTTTTTTCCATTTCCTCAGCTAGATCAGGTCCCAATAGATTTATTTCTCCAACTTTATCTCAACATTTTGTAGTTATGAACTTACTTCCATAAGGTTCATCATAATAAGCCATATAAATTCATGACTGAAATCTATTATTATAAATAACATCCTCTTAAGGAAGGTATTGATCCCATCCAGCTTTGAAATCCATAAATAAAACTCCCAAAACATCTTATAGAGTTGGAACGGTCCTCTCAGACTGACCATCTATTTTAGGATGATAATAAGTACTAAAAATAAACTATGTATCAATATAATACTAAATTATTTTCTAAAACAATGAACTAAACCTCATATTATAATCATATATGATTGATATCAGTACTTCATGCAATATTACAACTTCCATAATGTATATTTGAGTAAGCTGATCAAGAGATAAATATTCTCTAATAGTGATAAAATGTACTAATTTTTTAAGACAATCCATTAAAACCCAAAAAGAAACGTGTCCTTTATATGTTTTTGGGAGTCTGATGAATAAATCCATGGTAATGTTTTCCTATTTCCATTATAGTTTGGGTAATGGTAACAACATCCCCTTACAATTATATCTCTTATCCTTAACTTCCAGAGACACTATGCATGAGGATATATACTTGAAAATATCTTTTTTAATATTATCCCATTATAAATATTTTTTATATCTCTATAAATCATTTTACTTCCATGATAAATAGGTAATTATAAACCATGATAATCATCTAATATCTCATTATTAAACTCTTTTATTGATGTGACACATACCTAATTCTCGATCCTTGTCATTCTACCATTATCATGGGTGAACTCAGGAATATTCCTCACCTTCTTCTATAATTCCACATCTTCCTTCTATGCATTCTTAATTATCTCATTGATGTATAGTTGAGAATTAATCTATAAAAGATATGATTTTTCACTTTTCCTTAAAATTTTAAGTTCCAAATTTGGATAATCTATAAATATTGGAGCTCTTTCAACCCTTATCATTGGAAAACTAGCATGGTTCTATCTTACTCAAACAATCAGCCACATTTGTCAGCTTTCTATGGTGAAAAAGTATTGATCGGTCATAATATTTTATCAAATCTAACCATATTTTTTGGTTTATATTCAACTCTTTCTATGTAAATATATAATTCAAGATTTCATGATTAGTATATATATCCCAGATTTCACCATAAATATAATTCCTACATTTCTTCCATTAAAAAATCACCACTACCAAATCCAAATAATGATATGGGTAATTCTTATCATGAATCTTAAATTGGTAGGAGGAATAATCTATCACAATATCATTTAATTTGTGCATTTATCACATTCCTTTATTTGATGCATCATTATAGGTCAAAAACCCTTATCTTCTATAGGGTAGTGTAATCACTATCACGCTGACTAACCTTCTCTTCGGTTCTTTAAAATTCTCCTCACATTCATTTTTTCATAAGAACTTTAATCCCTTTAGAGTTGAATTTGTTATTGGATTAGATATTCATGAGAAATATTTCTCAGAGCATTGATAATATCCATCCAACCAAAGAATATTATGGGTCTCTATTAACATTGATGGTCTAGGACACTACATAATAACTTCCATCATAGAAGGTTCCACCAATAATCCCTCACTTGAAATTATATGACTCAATAATGAGACTTTTTATTGAAAAACTTTACACTTGGTAAATTTTCCATACATATTCTCATTACTTAGGGTCTTCATCACAATTCTCAAATGTTATTCATTCTATTAATTTCTATTTGAATATCTATGAATATCATCTATAAATACCGCCATTAACTGATCAAGGTAATCTCTAAATACTATATTCCTTAAATCCATGATGATAACTATAACATTGTTAATTATAAATGGAATTACTATAAATTAATAATAAACATAAATCATACTGAAGGTTGTATTTGTTATATCCTCCTTTAACCTTAACTCTAAACATCTTGATCAAAGATCAATCTTATAAAAATATTGATCTCTTCATATTTTATCAAAAATATCATCGATATGTGGAAGAGGGTACTTTTTCTTAGTATATATATTTTTATGTTCTAAATAATAAATGTCAAGAAACATTGACACATATTTCTTCTTAAAAAAAGAATAGGTGAACCCCAAGGAGATGCATTGGGTCTAATGAATCCCCTGACTATATTCTTTTGAAGTGGGTTCCTCAATTCTCACAACTCAATAGGAGGAATTCTATATAGTGTCTTTGAAATAGGATTAGTGTTGGGTATGAGTTATATTGAAAACTAAACTTCATTATTTGGGGGATGACTAGGAAAATATTTTGGAAAGACATTAATAAAATCACATACAATGGCATAAATTCAATTTTTAGTTTCTCCACAACCATATGAGATAAATATACATCATGAATAAATAGTAAATCCTATATGATGGAAGTAATTTCTCTTGGGAGTTTAGGTTCATCCTAAAATCTATATACTAGCATAGTTTGATTTAGAATATGGAATATTACTTCAACAATATCTTTTCAAGGGAATTAATCCATTTTTCAACTTATAATAGATTAGTAGTTATATTAAAAGGTGGATGATTTTGTCGCATGAAGTAATCCAACATAGGAGAATCATATTATGAAATGATTGGTTGGTTATTTTGATCAAGGTTATTTTTTATAACCTAAGTTGGGTTCCCTAATATGAACATGATTTTCTCTGTTCCAGCACCAACTATAATGGGTTACTCCATAGGACAATCCCAACACTAAATATAGGTGCTTAATCACATTCTTCAATTAGGTTCCATCACTAAATAATTATATACACCGAGATATCTCATAATCATCATTAATATTTCTCCATAAAATAAAAATCTCTCCAATGTTAAACGGAATAATATACCATAAGGTATTATCATAATTATCTTGTAAGTTAGGTTCATTTAAAATCTAGTTCCCAAGGTTCATACTAAACTTTCCTATGATACCAAAAATATAAACCTAAACATCAATAACCCAAAGCCATTTTATAATTTATTACATTGGTATAAGATACAAGGGAGAATCCCCAGAGTAGGATTCAAAGCTAGTGCACTCACCAGAGTAGAACCAAATAGAATTGGAATAATGAAAGGGTATGGCTATGCCCCCGGGACCATCATGTGCTTGCACAGTAAGCCTAGCCAAACGTTCATGCAAAAGTTGAGAGCTACCATCATGATTTAGATGCTGGGGAGGGGTAGTTTCTTGTAGTTATAGTCTGGTATAATTCCTTTAGACCTTCGGGTCATGTAATCTTCTAAGCCCACGGGCCATGTAATCTCTGATCCTACGGGCCTTGTAAGGGTTCCCCCTTCTCCTTTGAAAGGGGGGTCATCAAAAATCAATAAAAATTAAGGTCGTAAGTCCATTAGGTCATATTTCATTGGAAATATAATATAAATATCATAAAAACATTCTTTCATCCTTAATATTATTCATAATATCCTTCTTCATATCATTGGAAAGGAAAAAATTAAGTTTTATCTCATATTCTTAATAAGAGTTATGTGTAAAAAAGTGATCATGAGTAAATAAGTTATAATCAATATGAAAAGGAAAATAACTGAAAGCGTAAGTCATTTAGTCAATAACATGAGCATGAAATGAATCTATATATAAATCAATTCATTAATATCATAGATAAAAACAATTGAATTATCAATAAATGAAATGACTAATATTTTAAATCGTGATCTCATACATCATGATATCATTACCATGAAAGTTGTATTCTAGGAGAGTTTAATTAATGTGTAGGTAACACCAAAACCCCATTTAAATAAGTCTATCCAACTAATTTTTCTCATGAGATATATCGATGCATCAAAATACTATATATATCTAGCGCCAATTACTACATTTCCTATGAATTCTTCAAATATTTAAAGACCAATTTAAATCATAAATGATATGCCTTATCAATAAATTTTTTTATTGAGTAAGGAATACAAAATATAAATATTTCTCCATCCAATCAAATAACTTACAATATAAAACACAATATATAGAAATGATATAGAGTTTAGAAAATAATCATTTTCCATGATACAAAAAATATAGATATTTAATAGAAATGTAATTTTCAATGATCACAAAAAATGGAATGCTTAAAGTGAGATTTCATGGAAAAAAATTTAAAAATATATAAAATATGACCATTAATTTATCAAAAATATATGTTTCATAATAAACTTATTTATTTTCAACAATATAATAAAATGGAAATAAAAATTTAAAATAATTTTTCATTAAATATTTTACTTTGTTAAACTATTGAAAAAATTATAATATTTTCAATTTTATAAAATGTTTATGGATGTGGGAAAATCCATTAAAACTATATACGTTAAAAAACATTCCTTTTTAATTTTATAAAGAAATTAAAAAATGAATCTTTTAGAAAATATTTGAAAGATTCTCTTAAAACTATTTAAAAAGTTAAGAATAATATAAAATTTGATTAATAAAATAATATACTAAATAAAAATATTTCTTGTAAAAAAATTGAAAATTATATACATTGAAGAAAATATACCCAATAAAAAAGAGAAATAATATTGGATTTTATTTTTAACATTTCATTGATTTATTTAAGTTTTATAGAGAGCAAAAGTTTGCAGAAAATATGAAAAAAGAAATTTAAATATTAAAAGGATAAGAAAATATATGGATTTTATGGAGGGTATATTATATGAGTCATTAAATTAAAATTATAAGTAGTCCTAAAAATTGATATTTTAAAGTAAATTCTTACCTCTTTTGTAAATTTTAAATTATTACCCCTTAAAAGAGTAAAAATAAATTGAAAATTTAATCATCATGAATATATATATATATATATTCTTGTTAAATACTTAAATGGGTTAGTATATACACCATATAAAATTAAATATGTTCATAATATCATTTATATATCAACAGAGTAAAAATTGAGATAAAATATTTCACAACAAGTATGAATTGCTTTTTTAAATGATTTTAAATTGCTATATAATAGATTTATATTTATTTTAAGTATATACTATAACCATATATATCTATAATATCATATATGATCTATTTATAGGTATTGTAGCAGTACTATTCATATAATGGGCCTTAGGCCAACACATTGGGCCTACGGGCCATGTAATGGGCTAAATGCCCACTGGGCCTTCAGGCTATGTAATGGGTCTCCCTATACCCAATTAAAGAGGTCCACAATTTGATTTAATAATAAATGAGGCTTCATCCCTAAACTTTTAAAAAAATCTATTTACAATATCTTATGACTTGTTTGTTAATAATAATTTATTATTATCATTGTTTCGGGTGTTAACTAGTTCGTTTTTCACTTATGTTTTGATTTGGTAGTTTTGGTCCTTGTACATTGATTATGGTTAAATAATATCTATAATTTTAATATTTAAATAAATATCATATATATTCTTTATATATATTTATATATATATTTATATTTATATTCTTCCATAAAATTAGATATGGAAAAATGAATTACACAGTTCATGGATATGGTTATTCATAAGTACCAATGAACACTTTTTTCAGTTTTTGATGAATGAAACAGAAAAAAGTTAAATAATAATACACATTTATATTGTGATAATTATATCATACATATTCATTAAATATATCTATATTTCCATCTATTTAATTTTTAAATGAAAAACGAATCACATCACTTCGTGGAGGTATTAGTCCACACGTACGCACGAACGACGTTATCATTTTCTAAACAATTAGAAGGAAATAATGTATATTGTTATTATACTTCTAGAAGAATAATTATTTAATAAATATTATATATATATATATATTCATTATTAGAATATTTATAATACACCATGTGAGGTGTTAATGGAAATCAAATTACATCGATTCATGAGGCGGTAGTCCACGTTACGCATGAGCGATGGTTTTGTTTCCCATTTTATGGATAATGAGATGGATAAATATTATTAAATAAATATAATTACATCTAATTATATTTTTGATATTATTTTTATTATATTGTATATTTTAGGAAATATTGAAGGTGGTAAAACCAAATTAAAAATGCAGTTCTTAGTGAAGATGATTACCTCTTGTTGGGAAAAAATCCCTCAAGGTATCATTGAAGCATTTTTGAGGTGATTGTGTTTGTTGAAAAAGTGGACATGTGAGTAGTGATTGTTGACAAAGCAAAATAATAACATACAAATTTGTTAACAAAGAGGATTTCATAGTGGAATGTCGAGTTCAAGAGCTGAGGTCAACGATCCATGTTTGATTTAAGAACGTCGATAAAAGGAATGGATTATCTGGAGGCAGTACAAAAGAATAGATACAAGGTGGCACCGTTTTCCAGTGTTTGCCAAATTTTAGGGCCTGAAAATCGGCAAATGAAGAAAAGTGTTTTTGGAAAAAGGACTTGCGCGCTGAGGACTTTGAGTATAGGAAACTTGCGCGCCATATGTTTTTCAAGATCAGAAGATCAAAAAATGGTAAAGTAAAGAGGTTAGCGAAAGTTTGGGAGTTGTTCGTGAAAGTGTCTAAAATGAAAGGGGACTTGCGCACCGAAAATGGGTCGCGCAGGTGACTTGCACGCCTTCGCGCAGGGTGGTCAGATTGCCTATAAATACTGGACCACCCCTCCTCATTTTTACCGGAGTTCAACACTTTGAGAAATCAGAGCTCCCGTCATGCAGGTGTGGTGGTTGCGCAAGTGGTGAGTGTGGGTCGCGCAGGTGAAGTTGCGCGCCAGTGGTTGAAGTTGTGTGCCGGTGTTACAAGTTGCGTGCCGGTTGGAAGTTGCGCGCCAATATTGGTTTGGGCGTAAAAGGAAGAGAGTCGCGCAAGTTTAGAGTTGAGGAAGCTTGAGTCGCGCAAGTGTTTGAGAAGGACTTGCGCGTCCTTTGTGACTTGCGCACCAATACTTGCGCACCGAGATTGGCTTGCGCGCCAAGTAAGGTTTTGTTCCAGTGGTACTTCTCGGACTGCGTGGAAGCTGGTACGTTTCCCGACACCTTCGGTGCAAATAGATATTCGTCTATGGGTGAAAGTTGTACTTCAACAGAGCATCTACACACAGAGGAAGATGCATTCATTCATGCAAATGAAGAGACCTACAGGTCTATAAACTGTGAGTGTATTCCTTCCAAGAGCAGTGAGCTTAGGAAAAGGAAGAAAGTGATCCTCTCCACTGGCAGTGAGCCAGAGAGAGAGAAATAGGGAGTGACCCTTGGGAAAGCAGTGAGCTGACCCTAAACTTGTAAAGGCAGTGAGCCTGGGCATAGAAGTGATCTAGCCCGAACATTGTAATCCACAGCTAGTGAAGTTTAGTGGAATTGGTACGACCGGAAACTTGTCGGCGTATGCTCCTTGGATGTAGCCCTTTGTGGTGAACCAAGTAAAATTGTTGTGTCCTGTGCATTCTTTACTTTCTGTTTACTTTGTGCAACAGGAAAAAGAGAGAAGAGTGTTTTTCTTAACAGCAAAACAAGATCAGAACGAGCGTTTTTTTAATTAGTCATACCCTGATTCACCCCCCATCTCAGGGTATTCAGCCTTGTGGACCTAACACCTCTTCTTAAATGAGCTTTTTTACATCTCCTCTTAAAGAACCTAGGATTAGTATTTTGGGAAGAAAAAACTTATATAATTTGGATAATAATTATAATAATAGTAATATATTGTTTATTTCGAGATATATGGCTCAAAGTAGTGTAGATAAAATAGAGAATAAGTTTCATTTTATACGTGAGGGGGGCACTTCAAAAATTTATCAAAGATTATAAAATAATATGCATCCAACTCATGTAAAATATTTAAGAAATGTCATATAATAAATTATATAGAGGTTATGATCTAAATATAATCATCCAAACAAATTTGTACAGGTTTATATATCATTTTAAACCTTATCCACTACCATAATCCCTTGGTTAACCAATTTTAACCTCAACCATGGAAATGACCTATTAAATATTAAACAGTTATAATTTTACATATAAGATGACTATTTGATTATAAATAGAAAAGGGATGAAACCAAAGGGGATATTTTTTAACAAGAAGATTTTGGATGTGTGTATTGTTCCAAAATAGATTTTTGATTCATAAAAATTTGAGAATATTAATTAATGAAGATTAATTTTATAAGATTAAAGATGTGCTTATTATATTTTGTTTTCAACACATTAATCAAATTAAAACACATATGAACTGTAGCACCACAACCCTAGAATCCTAGAATTACTGAATTACTTTATTATATTAGCATGATTACAAGGAATAAAATCTTGAAAGACCAATAAATTTATCAGTTTTGGAAACCATATACCTATATGATACCCATTTTACCTTTGTAAAAGAAAATGAAACATAATACATAAAAAATCTAATAAATTGTACCCATGAAAACTCGTTCAATGATAAATTATTCATAACCTGGGAAAAGGGAAAAAAATAAATATGAGCTTAAATGCTCAGTGAGGATTAAGTAAAAAATAATAATGTCATGAATCAGTGAGAATAAAACAATATGGAAAGGTTAATAATCGAGAATTATTTCTATTCAAATAACTGGATAAGAAATAAATAATATGCAAAGGTAAAAAAATGAAACACTTTCCATTTATTAATAGTCTGAAAATGAAAATCATCTAAAGGTTTTGTTATGGTAAAAATCCTATGGATAATAACTAAAATTAATTTTGAATGAATGAAATTATTTAATATTGGATGTCATGTATCTAGAACATGAACCAATATACTGTCAAGAACTGTTCTCAAGGCATTTTAAACTAATCTTATTTGGCCAACTGATTCATCCCATTAGTCTATCAATGAATCATGGTGATATCTATAATAGGGACTCATCCATGCCTACTAGTCTAAAATATTCCTCATATATTTAACAATAGATTTAATTAATAAACCATGTTCCTTATCATCAAATATTCATACTGAATAAAAGAAACAGATTTATCAATATTTCCAAAGTTAATCAAATAACTTTCAAAGTAAATAGTGTATATAAATATGGTATATAGTTTTGAAAATAATCATATCCATTATAAAATAATTTGGATATCACAAAGAATTATAATTTCTAATGAACAGTTATTATTAGAAAATTATTTTTAAGATAAAGGTAACAATTGAAAAAGAAAGTGAGATGGTAAGATAACTTTTACTAGTTGGTAATTTTCAAGTTAAAACAGCTAGAATAAGATAATTAAAAGTAAAACATTAACTAACTTAAAGATAAAAGGATTCATGATACCATATATTAAAAGGGTCAATAGACACACCCCTAAAAATAAGTATGTGGTTAAAATGGTGTATGCCACATGGAAAGAAATGTGAGATAAGAATCCCTTAACTTGAGTCTAACTTGTCACATGTGTCTTTATATTCCTGAATAATAAACTTATGTTAATTATTTAGTTTATTTATAACCTTTTTCAATGTTATTACTACTTTTATTTCACTTATTATAATTTTTTTTAAACTTATTAAACAATTAAGTTTAGGTCGAGTGTTCGGCCCAAATTTGGTTCATGTGTCAAAAACAACTTTGGCATGTCAACTATGGTCAATGGTGTCATTATATAATCATATAAAGAATAATTATAATGAAATAATTATCATATTTATAAATAAATAATACTTTTAAAAACAATTGTGAAATATGGTTATAAAAAATTAACCAACGTGACAATCATTGGGACGATAGGCTATACGTACACATGAGTAACGTTCCCATTTTTCAATGTTCATTTTGGAAAGAATGTAAGTAACATTTTATATTTAAATAATTATAATTATATCATAAATAAAATTTTATATAATCAAGTATTCTTACATATATAATAATTTTTATTTAAAATTAATCAATTTATGTCGAGGAAGCGGTTGTCCACACATCCACGAATGACGTTATCACTTTTCTTTAGTTTGTGAAAGGGATAATAATGAAAATGTTATATTATATTTACAAAAGGGTAATTATGTAACTGATATAATATATATGTTTTTTATTTCATATTTTTTTAACTAAACACATACTTAATACATTCCATGTAAGGTTTGAACATATCACATCGCTTTAAAGAGGTGGTAGTCCACATGTACACAAACGATGTTATTGTGTTTACATAAAATGGAAAGAATGAAGCTATATGTTATATAAAAATTCCATAATTATGAAGAAAATTAAAAAAAGATACATATTATATAAAAATAGTATGTCCATCATAATTCCCAACCATGAGAGGTGGTAAAGGAAAAAAATGAATGACACGTTACACAAGGCACTAGTCCTCCATACACATGCATGGTAAATTAGTTACCCGTTTAATGGAAGTGTGTGTATATGCATGTCAAAACCTTAACATAAAAAAATTATATATATATTAATGATAATTATTTAATTTATTTATAAACATTTTTAAGCTTACTATTACTGTTATTTCACTTATTACAATGTTTTATATAACTACATAAACTATTAAGTTTACTTCGAGTGTTTTGACTTAATTTGTTTCATGTGTCAAAAATGAATTTGGAGGGTCAACTATGGTCAAAGGGGTCATTATATAAACATATAAAAAAATAATAATCCTGAAATAATTATCATATTTATAAAACAATTATACATTTAAAACCAATCCTTAATGATAGTTATGAAAAATGAACCAATGTTACAATCAAGGAGACGGTAGGTTTTATGTACGCATGATTAACGTTTTCATTTTTCAATGATCATTATAGAAAGAAGGTAAGTAACATTTTATCTTTAAATAATGTTAATTATATCATAAATATAATTTTATTTAATCATATATATTTATATATATAATTCTTATTATGTAAAAGGAATCACATTGCATCGAGAAGGTGGTAGTCCACACTTCCACAAAGGATGTTATCACATTTTTTAATGTGTGAAAAGGGTAATCAAGAAAATGATATATTATATTTAAATAAATTTAATCATGTCATTAATATAATATGGAAGTTTTTTATGTAACATATGTTTAATTAATCCAATTCTTAATACATTTCAGGTAACTTGGGAATGTATCACATAACTTTAAGGAGGCGGTAGTCCACACATCCACAAACTATTTTATCATATTTTCACAAAATGGAAAGTATGAAGGAATGTGTTATATAAAAATTAAATGAGTACTAAGAAAACATAAATATCATAAATATCATATGAAAACATTGTTTCCATCAAAATTCATAACCATGATAGGTGGTAAAAAAAATTAATGACATCATTACGCGAACCGGTAGTCCACTATACACATGAACTGTAAATCTATTACCCATTTTATGGAAGTGTATATAGTTGTAGGTTGAACCCTTAAAATAAAACACTATTAGTATATTTAATATTTTGATTTTATTATATAAATATGTAATAAAAATAGTTGAATGTTTTTGAGAATGAAATAAAACAAAAGTGATCGTTGAAGAATGTTACCTCTTTTTTGGGTAACTCTTTTTGGTTTTCAAATAATGAATTCCTTGAACTAATTTGTTCATAGTGTGATGATTATAGGTTAAGGTGATGGATTTTGAGGGGTTATTTGGGATGGTTTTGGATGATCCAATGTGGCTTGAGAGGTGTTGTGACGTGGGAATGGTGAGTGCCTTTTTATAGTGGAGGGGAGTGAAAATCTAGTAAATATAAAAAGGTAAGTACCATTGGGAGGTCTCCCTTACCTAAAGTGCCTCCAAAATTGAAAAATAACATATTAATGTTAAATTATGTTCTATAAAAACATACCACAAAAAAATTCATTTTTATAATTTTTTCTTAACTTCTATGTTTCCCCACTTCTAACATTTTTGATTTGATTAATGTAACTAGTTTTCCATCATATATAATTTAACCATTAAGAATAGATTAATGTGAGATTTTTTATAATATATAAACCCATTAAAAAATAATAATCCCATGTGTGTTGGAAATTAATTTTAAAACAAGCATATGTAGCGTGAAAAAGCACTCCTTTAACCCAAACTATGATAACAATGTTTTTACAATCTGTGGGTCAATGTGTTAATTATAAGAGTTAAATTGGTAAGGTCCTCCAGGGGAACCATTGAGGTGAAATAATGGTAATAATCCACTCATAGATTTATATATGATTGATTCCTTCATGTGGAGAGGTTCATTCAACTTCAATAGTTGTGATTTAGAATATTAATTATGTCTTGATTTGATTATTACTTGTCGTACAGTTCCTGGGAAACGGAAACTGCAGAATAATGTTTTATACAAGCAATTCATTAGTGAAATAAAATATTTATTTTTGAGATGAAAGATAAATTGGTCCATGAATGGGACATATTTTATATTTATTAACACTTAAATTACACTTTGAATAATATTGAATTTTTTTTAATTTTAAATCATTTTAAAAATATCATTTTTTTCTAAAATAATATTAATATCAATTTTGAAATTATATATTTAATTTTAATCTAAAAAAATATTATAACTATATTTGAAGTAAAATTTATTAATTTCACATATTTTTTAAATTATATATTAATTTAAAAGATAATGGAACCCAAAAATTCATTAAATTTACTTTACTTTTAATGTTTTTAGCATCGTATATTTTATTTAATTATTAACTAAATAATCACTAAGTTGGTGTTTCTTAAGCAATTAATGTGATTATATAATCTATAAAAATTAAAGTTAAATTATAATTATAATAAAAACTCATTTAACTTACAAAATAATTTTTATAACTGAAACTATGTAGCTTATTTCATAATCCAAATCTTTATTGAAACTAAAAGCAAGGAAAGTAGATTTTTTTTTCATTTTCTCTACTTAACTTATTATATGGGACAATTTCAAGAAATAGTATCCCACTAACTCATAAAATTTAAACCATTAGGGGATGTGGTCAAAACATTGGAAGAAAATGGCTTTTGGAAAAGTTTCTAGGTTATTTTTCACTTATGTTTAAGGTTTAGTCCCTTGTTAAACTTAATTTTACCTTAATCGATGAAATTAATTTTAATTAGTTCACTAATATTTTTGGTAAATACTATGTTCACCATATTTGGTATTACAAATTATACTCGGTCCAAATTCAAAACCAATTTTCCTAAATTCCAATCACTTAAGTGGTAGAAATAATTTAAAATTAATCCCATTAATGGGATGACAAAGCGATTTATAAAAGTAAAAATGTTCCAAAGATTGAAATGTTTTCCAATACAATTTCAATGTCAATTTTATTAAAATGAAAAAAATAGAATAATTTATTTATAATTGATTTAAATTAAATTTAAAACCAAGAAAGAAAAATAATTTAACCTTATAAATAAATTAGATGTAAAATAATTTTGGAATTAAAATTTCATATTTTTTTACTATTCATAAAAAAATGGAACCTCCCAAAAAAATAAAAAATATTTACCCTATGATAATTTTTATGTTCCTATTTCAAAAATAAAGTCTATTTGGACATAAAAAATTTATAAATGTTTGAAAAATTAGATTTTAAAAAGGTTCTCTATTAAAAGGAGGTAAAACTCGATCTTGCATGTAATGAAAGCTAACTCAATGTTGTGTGTAGAATAAGATTAACATGGTGTTGCATATAAAGGAATAAAGAAAAAATATATTTTTATTCAAAAATTAAATTACTTTATTGTATTGGGGTGTTACATGAATTTAGATAATTCGGATGAGGTCAAGGTAATTTTAAGTATGAAAATATTTTGAAGGAGATTAAAGTTATATTTTTTTGTTTGATGTTTTTTAAAGTGGATGGAACAAATTTATTTCATTGTGATATAGAAATTTATGGTTTGATTTTCTAGAAAAATTACTTGTGGATATCATAAAAATGGTCATTTCAGTAACTAAGGTTTTTACAAAAAAAAAATTTCTCACCATATGAAAGCTAAACCACATTGTGGTTTTAGTGTTATTCGTAATAGATGAACATAATATTCCATGTACTAAAAATTAAAAGGCCATTTATTAGTTCCATGATTTTGGAAAACAAATACTGGATATGTTTCCTTTTATAGGGATAATAATGGGAAGTCACTATGTCAAAATGTGTTCATATAATGGTCATGTTTGGATATTGTTCAATCATGGAATCCCAAACCATGCTGAGGTGGTCTTAATATTTTTTAATTTGAATAAAAAAATTTAAAATACTCTAACATTGTCTATATAGATTTACTATTATTTTAAATAAGTATGAAAGTGCCAAAATTGTTGAAGAAAAAAATGTTTTGGTTTTGCCTCACCACATCATTTTTTGACATGAAATCTTTATTCAAGTATTTTTTATGATGTGTCATTTTTATTATCACATGGGATGATCAAAATTAATCCATTATGATTTAAATTATATAATTTTATCTTATGGATCAAATCAAATTTGATAATGATAAAAGTTTATTTTGTTTTTGGATTTTGAATTTGAAAATAAAAATTCAAAGAATGATGATGTGTTTTGTTATTTCTATGTGATGTGAGTGTATAGAATGACCATGATGTTAAAAAAAGATAAGTAAACAGATATTAAAATAATATAAACCTAAATAAATTGAATAAAAAACCTATCATTTCATAATTACATATTATTGAAGTTGGAATACTTAGATAGTGAACTTAGAAGGCATGCATCAAAGAAGATGAAATGTAATGGTTTTTCGGTGTGATTATGGTTTTGATATTGTTTTTTTATGATCAAGTATTTATATATAATTACAAATATATTATAAATGAAAATATTTTAGGTGGACTAGAATTTTTTCTTTACTATATTTTATATTATCATGATAGTGGTAAAGAATGGGACGTGATATACTTTTGGAAGAAAATTTGACGATTATTATTAATAAAAAATGTTGCAAATTGTGGTATATCATGACGAGATATCTTTTTGTATGTGGTATTATATCATAATATAATGGATAAATTTCTACACACATGACTTTAAGTATAAATCCAGGTCATTATAATCTATTTTCTGATTCTATTAGATCTTGTGGAAATATATTACATTAATCCAAGGAAAGGATACATCCATTTATTTTTAATAGTGAACCATTAATATTATTTTATTCTAATTGTTTGGGTGGATGTGCAAATAAAATTACTACAATAACATTATTATCTTTATGAAGTTTAGTGTTGAAGAACAAAATTTGAAGATATCATGTTTTTTTCATCCTAATCAATTAAAAATTTTGATTATTGAAGAATTGTTTTAGATTTATATTCATTAATTCACCCCCAATGAATACTTGGAAAGTTCCTCACTGTTATTGGTTGTAGTTTGTTCTTCTAGTCTCCCCCTCAATTCAAAGTCCATATTTAGTTGATATGAATACATTTTATACCAAAAAACATATTATATGATTCCATATACTCCAAACTACCAATATCTACCCTAAAATTTGAATCTTCTCACTGAATTAAAATTGTTAATTAATTCCTTCATATTACCATTTCATAGGTTATAAAATTCATTTATTTTTCCAAACATTCTTATGAAAATATTTATTTATATTCTCAGTAGAATTAGCCTTGAATTTTTCCTACAAATACTTCTTCCAAACACCATTTTTATTTTTATTTTTAATAAAATGACTTGATATTGAAATGTGTTCTTTAAGTTTTTAATGAAATCTAACTATTAAAAAATTTAAAAGGAATTTTACGCATGTACTTATATTTTCATTTGAATAATCCTTTTGAGACTATTTAACTGAAGAAATTTTAATTCATTTCTTCCTCATTAAACTCAAATTCTTACACATGATGTTTCTTTGGATTACCAATGTTTATTTGTTTGGTATATTTAAAGGAAATAAATTTTTTATTGTTATTTTTCGAAGTCAATAATATTTTCATCTTATAAGAAATAAATATTTCATTCAATTTTTAAATATTAAAATCATCAAAAACTTGATATTTAAGTGCTAAATTTTCCCATTATATTTGTCTAGTATAATTTTAATTAATTTCATTGCAGTGGTTGAATCTTCCAAAGTTTCACCATAATTTCATATAGATATAAATTTTTTTCACTCTGGTAAAAACATCATCCTCCATTTCATCCATAAACAACCTCATGTCTTCAAATTGAGCATGAAAATATGGATACTATGACTCTATAACATTCTTATCCCCTTTGTAACAATCCATGTTTCTATAGAATATGAAATTGAGTAGAAATTTGGGTTTTTGATTTTGGAAACTCAGGTGGGGTAAAATGGGAATTTTTCTTTATCTTATGATCTAGGATATTTTTTAACATCTCATTTGTCTTGTAATAGGTTTTTAACCTAGGATATGATTTTGGTGGAATTATGAGTCGTTTGAATTATTATGTAATAACTAATAATTAATATTCAATTAATTAAATATTAATTTCTTCATGCATGTTTTTTTAGTAATGTATTTTAAATAGAGTTTTATGTTGATATTCCTTCGTTTTTTTTTGATTCCAATATGTGGGAGTTTTATTAGTCAATTCATATACTCACATTGTGCATTGCGGTCGGGCCCGAACCTATTTTTTGTTTTATTTTATTTTTTCCCTTTCTTTTCCTCTTTTTTATCTATCCCTTAATTATCTTCTCATGTAATCCCAACTTAGGGTTTTTATTTATCACGATTGAGATAGTATAGAGAGAAGAAGGGAGGTTCCACCATAGAACTGATGAGGAGATGGATCATCATAAAACAGTTTCCGAATGTAGAAATGGTTAAGGACTCATCAAATTCTACTCAAAGGTAGGTTGTATTAAAATATTTACCATAAATCCACATAAATTTACCTATTTAATTTTTAAGTGCCTTATATAGTTGTTAAGGATCCCAGGTGGGTTGATCTATTATTAACTGGGTAAAACAGGGGTTTTAGGCCGATTGTAGGGGGTTTTGTTTAGGAAATCCCGATCATACGGTGTTTGGTTCCATGAAAACACGTTGTAAATTATTATTTTTTGAGGAAGCATATTTTTTGTAATTTACATTCCCTTTAGATGGAGTAAATGACATGTAGTGTTACTTGACCATGTAGTTGAGTACATGGGTTGATGGAGTTTTCAAGACTACATGTCGTGTACATGGAGTAAATTTCGTGTAGTAATACATGGTCATGTGGTTAGGAACTTGGGAAGACACCCCATGTAAGGGGGAAATGGTTGTGTAGTAGTATACAACTAGATCCCAGATGTCATCGGACCATATAGATGAACATAACCAGACCCTATGTATTCCTTGGTCTTGTAGTAGTGCATGGCTAGACCCCATGTGTTCTAGGATATGTAGAAGTACAAAGCCAGGCAGGTGGTTTTGGAGTACATATCATGTACTTTGGTTACATTTTATGTACTGCTCCTTCATTACCCTTTTGAGGGGTTAAGAATGATTTTACACCCCAAAGCCAAAATTTGACAAAATAATAGTCAGTTTTGAGTATTTTTATAGGTAGATCGCTATGGTGGAGCCCTTAGGGATATTTGATGATTTCTAAAAGGATTTTTGGGGAGATAGAGTTGAGATGGATATGATATTACTCTATTAAATGAATATAGTTGTCTCTTGTAAGTGATATATGGGGAAAACCCTAGTTGAGGTTCATCGAAATGGTTACTGGACATGGAATGGGGTCACCAAAATACTTGTTAAGTGAATTTCTTGGGGTATTCCATGGGTAATAGGATAGAGACTTGACTTGAAGATATAGATAGTTTGGGGGTTCATGCTAACCTATAATAGAATCTTGAAACTAAGATGAGACATGATATATATCCTTAGACTGATGTTTTTTGGATTTTCCCTTGATTTTATATCCCTTATGAGGTGTATCCTTTTAGTTTTGTGAAGTTATGAGATATTATATGTGTGATCCCGAGAGATGAGTGTTGGTCCAAGGAACCAGTTTGAACTAGAGGATCCCATGTGGGATGCATCCCTTAATTATTATTTTCTAGGTTCCAAGGAAAGATGGATCTTTTTAACAATAAACTTTGAGGATCTCATGTGGGATGCATCCCTTAATTACTATTTTATAGGATCCTAGGAAGGATGTATCTACTTATGTATAAACTTCAAGGATACCAATAGGGATACCACTGTTTATGTGTGGTTATTATGGATCCCACAATGGATGACTCTCTTATGTTTTCCCTAGGGGACCCTAGTGGATTCCCAAATGAGAGAAAAACCCTGAAAAAGTGTGATGTTGGCTTGGGTAGAGATGGTAGTGGGTGTCACCATGAACCCATACCAAACATGTGAGTTCAAGGGGATTTTTCAATAGTGATGGGTTTAGGTATTCGACCAAACCTAGTCTTATCTTTACACTTTTACTCAGTTTTTGTTGATGAAACTATGATTTCTAGATGTTATTACTATAACATGGCATATGGTGCATGATGTGATGTGATGATATAGAAGGGAAGCCTAGAGGTAATTCTGAGGATTCGGATTATGATCCTTATATGAATGTTACCCTTACTAAAAGTCCCATTTTCACTCATATTCCTCCCAACACAGGGATTATAGAAGTTGGTTGTCAAGTGCATCTTGAAGACCCTTTTATTTGGTGTCACCCAGTGGATGCATAACTTTCTAGGATCAAGTTGTGTTCAAAGGTTATCAGGTGGTAGAATTTCCCCCAATCAAAGGATGTTGTTAAAATCACCAAGGACTTATGATTATCTACTTGATACGAGGCCTTGGATAGTCCTTAGGATCGAGAAGATATACTATTATTGAATTTCCAAGACTTATCTTGGAATGGGATATTGATCTAGTTATTAAATGATGTTGAGTTATTATCCCATATCTAGAGAGTATTATTTAATGGTCACCTAAGTGTCATCCCCCTTAGGGATTATCCAGGTTCCAATGTCATGACTACCTATGGACCAGGGCCTAGGACTAAAACATAAGACTATATTACACATGGATTGATTGGTATGACATCTAGCTCAAGGTCATATTTAAAATATGTCTATTTGATAAATTTAATATTTCATTATATTTATTAGAGTTAGGTAATGGTGATCCTAGGTCTAGAACTTTTATCCCCTTGTGGTGATGTAGCTTGCTCAAAGACATTTCTGGTGTTGGTCGATTCTGGTATGGTTGATTAGGATCATAGATCCAAGGATCAACTAGATTACACACAGATTGAGCGGTATCAAATACTTCTCAATGAATTATTAAAATGATGTCCAGAAGATTAGGATCTTTAATTAAAGGATCAACTGTGGATTGATTTAATTTATTCTTCCGGTTTTTTAGCTAGGCTAAGCATATTTAATAACTATGCACTTATGGAATCAAGTTATAGTTTCATCGTTGGGTTTGGCCTATTGAGATTTATTTTTCACCCTTGTACATAAAGCTTAGTGTGCATGCAGACATTATATATTCTTTCTGGTTGAACACATATGCATGATGGATTAGGACAGGCACCTGGGTTAAATGATCTAGTGAAACCACTCATGTAGATTCTTATGATCGGGTTAGAGCAGCTCGATATAATGTTTGGAGATCAGTTATGTGGTAACACCCTAGGGTTTTCTAAAAGTAAATTTAAATTCATGAAATTTTTTTTATGTAGATATTTATAACTAGCCTTTAAACATAATTTTTCTGCTTCTGTATTTTTAATTTCATAAAATTATCATCTACCATTGTGTTCAGTAAGTTATTTTGAGTCTAAGGGAACCGAGTTGATTTATGGTGAATAGTAACATACCCTTATGAATAGTAATATGAATATTGATATGACCCTAATGAATAATAAATTTAATTAATATTTTATTTTCATAAGTCTTTAAGATAATGACATCTTGGTTAATTTTTCAATGTGATATAAAAGTAGTTATAGAATTAAAATTGATAATTTTTTAATTAAGTATGATTTTAATTAGAAACTAAATTAATATTATATAGAAAGTTATTTTCAAAAAATGGAGTTCATTTTTTAATTTTACTCGTTGAAAAATGGTTAGGGTAAAATTTGTGGATTTTTCTAAGATTCATGAATTTCCACTGAATAGTGAAATATGGTAAAATACCATATATTCAAATTATTAGTAAAATGCATTATTTATGACATCATAAGTGATGTAATGCCAATTAGTTATAACTCACATTACATTATTAATTTTTGGGGTAACATGAATAAAGACTATTCATAGTCTTGCGATAAAATTTTATAATAAAGATTAAAATAATGTAAAATACCACCTCTCCTCCACTATAAATACCACCATCGTTCCCCTCTTCCTCCCACACTTATGAAGCCTTGAGCATTGTATAATTCTACAAAATTCTATCCCCAATCCTCTTACCTATGTCCTATAGCTCTGATTCTCCCCAAAAGGTCAAAACCAAAGGCCTTAAGAAAGATCTCAAGGAGAAGAGATCAAGAGGAAAACATCCCCTTTTGTTTTCATTATTTTCTTTCATTTTATTTTATTATTTTTATTTACCTTTGTATTATGTTGGGATATGAAATTCCATACCCCCCTTAATTCCCATATTATATAACAATGATGATACACCCCTTTCCTCTCATTAAAATATTTAATGAAATTTTAAGTGACGTCGTTAGGATGCCGAATTTTCGTGAGAGATTTCTCATTTTTTCTTTTATTTTGAGTTCCTTTATTTCCCTATTATATACACACCTACCCTTATACAATAGGCATGAAATATCTATAATAATTTATATTCTATATGTTCTCAGGTTCATGTAAAATTTCTCATCAATATTCCTCTCCTCTCCCACTTATTCAAGGAATTAAAACATCGTTTATTATGTATCGATTTACTGACATCGTGGATGATGTGATTTCAATAATTCTTTCAATACTGGTCATGAAACTATTTTTATGGTTGAAGAAAATTATAATTTATGTATTATACCTTATATAAGGTTCTGGAATAATTTGGTACACATGTTATAAATTTATGAAACAAATGAGTTCTTCACGATCGAAGATTCGTTAAAATGACCTACACAAATATCAATAATGTTTCAACATATGAATCATCATAATTTGATAATTCATAATGATAAATGGTATAATTTATGGTACTATAAATA
The DNA here is from genome assembly GCA_963277665.1 of Viscum album. NCBI lineage: Eukaryota > Viridiplantae > Streptophyta > Magnoliopsida > Santalales > Viscaceae > Viscum > Viscum album. The sequence goes on from OY728164.1 coordinate 488,659,916, forward strand.
TGTAAATACCATTTTTTCCAATTCTATATTTTCACTTCCAATTGACATGAACATCCATCGTGAACCAATCATGGAAATCATGTAAAGAACTCACCCAAAATAGTGCAAGGAACAAAATAAAAATAATTAAAGGATGAAATGATGTTATAAAATGATCATATAAGATGTTATAAAGATGAAAATGTTTCTATAAGAAAATAAGTACACTCTTTTAAGAATTATAAATGAGTTTTAAATAATTTTTAAGTAAGACAAGCCCAGGGTAATGGAATTCTTAACCCAATTTCCACTCTTTGGGTTAAATTTCTACTTCGTTATTTTAGTTGTATTAAATATGTCTGTTTGATGAATTATATTTATATTATGTTGATTTATATATATTTATAGTGTATATACATATTTCATCCACTCAATTCATTCTCAATTGAATTATATGATATTTATAAGGGTCGTTTCTTTTAAAATCATCTTTTAAAATTATATTTTATAAAATTCAAACACAATGTTTTTATGAAATTATTCATGTTGTATGATTATTTTCTAGTTCTTGGGAATTTTTTATGATGAATGGTGGGGCCTATATCTCCCTCTAATTCTTTGGGTATGTTTATTTTGGTGGTTGGTAATATGGTTACTCCAAATGTAACTGCGATGGTTACAAAAATTATAAGGTAGTCGTGAGGGTTACAAACTATAAGGTAGCCGAGAGGGTTACAAGATTATATAAGTAATACCCAAATATACCTTTGTGTTTATATTTATATTCTCATGTTTTCTTGTATATTTTTTAAATTTAATGTCTCATAAATTAAGTATATATTGGTGACAAGTATGTCTTCAGAAAATGATTTCATACGTTACAAGTGTTTGTGGACTAATGAGTTCTTTCCTTATTTTTATATCCCTTAATTACTCATACCAAGTTTTCAAATGATTTTCATTGGTTATAAAGATGTTTATGACAAATAAGTAATCCATGTTAAAAGTTATGAAGATTTTTCAAGGAATCACATTTTATTGGAAATGTTTTTTATTTTGGAAGAAATGAGTACTATTTTTTTAGTATCCACTCTTTATTAATGTGTAATTTTAGGAATGTATTATGTCACAATTCTATAATGATATAAACTTGAAAATATCATTAATGTAAAAGTAAGTTATTTCTTTACTAAATTCAAGATTATGTAATGTAATAAGTCCAATTTCTTATAGTTGGTATCAGAGGATGGTTTAGATAACTTTAAGGGTTTGGATGATGTTGATATATTACCATAAATGTTTTTTTACTCTATGGTAAATTTTAAAGGATGTATAATTTAAATATTAAAATGTTTATTTGACTAATATATATTTGTTTCAAATGTTTTTCCTCAAAATAAATAGGGAAGCTGAAGAGGAGAGGCACCGACAGAATGACATCCTTCTGAATCTGTAGCCTGAAATGGTAGGGATTGGAACTGAGATGTTGTGATAATAATGGCTCAGCTAATGTAGGAAATAAATGGATGTTTAATCCATGTAATATAATAACTATAAGTACCATAACATAACATAACAATAGTGGAACATTTTTTGAGACAACACCCTCCAACTTTCAATGGATCATCTGGCCCAGTAGTGGATGAAGGATGGATTAAAGCCCTTGAAATGATATTTGAGGTAATGGGTTATTCAGATAATCAAAAGGTATGTATATACATTTATATTTTTTATGGTGAAGTTTATATGTGGTGGTCAATGGTAAATAATATGATGGATATAGAGGATATTTTATGCCTCGGAGTGGGATGAATTTAAAAGTATTTTACTTGAAAAATATTTTCATAAGGTGGTGAAACTTAGGATGGAGATGAAATTCTTTGAATTGAAGCAAAAGGAAGAATATTCAGTGGTTTTTTATGTAGTTAACTTCACACGACTAGTGAGATATTCTCCAAATATTATTTGGGATCTTGATAGAAAAATAAATTACTTTTACTCCAGATTTAATACAAGGTATTGAAGTCCATTAGCCTCCTGTTAATTAAAAAGTTATGAGAAAATTTTCATATGTGATAAGAGGGTAGAGATGGAGTTTGCTGACGATCATGTTCAATTTGACAACAAAGAGAATAAAAGGACCATATAGATAGTAATGGGTAAGAATCAACCAAATAAATCTAATGGTAAGAAAATCTAGTTTCTAGTTTGTGAAAATGTTGGCAAGAAGCACCCTGGGGAATGTCGCAACAAAACTGGGAAGTGTTTTCGTTGGGGTAATTTTGGACATGTGACTCGAGATTGTAATGAAAATGATCTTAAAACTAATCATGATAGGGAAACTGTAGAGTGTTCTAAATGTGCAGAGATGGGTCACTACGCAAATGCCTTCCCAAAGAGAGATCCAAATAATGCAAAGAATCCAGACTATAAGCAGAATGGTATAGTGAGATCTTTTGCAACTATGTTTGCAGATGTTGAGATATCCAATGGAGCTATCAGTTTATTTTATTGTTTACTCATATTTTTATAATGTTTTTTTATATGGCGTATACACATTCCTTCATCTCTAAGAAATTTTCTGGTAAATTGGAAATACTGCCTCAATAAATGAGAACAGAACTTGTTTTTAAAACAACAAGGGGGAATATTATAGCAAAGAGGAATTATAAAAAACTTTCTATTGTGGTTTGTGGAAATACTTTACATCAAATCCTTTTTTTTACCCTTAGTTGAGTTTGATGTTATTCTGGGAATGGATTGGCTTTCATTTCTATCATGCTAAGATTGACTATAGAGCTAAAGAAGTTTTTTTTAGAAAGAGTTTCAGTTTGTATACAAGAATGAACCCATGAAATAGATAAGATATCAGGAAATTGAGAAACTGTTGAAAGATTTAAATGAAAGTTATCTTTCACATATTGTATAAAACAAGGGAATTGTTTAGATTAATTTTGTTCTGGTGGTAAATTAATACCTTGATGTTTTTTATGATGAGTTACCTGGTGTCATAACTAATTGGGAATTCGAGTTCACAGTTGACTTAGTTCTGAATGCTAAGAAAATTTCAAAACCCTCATATCGTATAGCTCAAATAGATCTTCTTGAATTGAAAAATCAGTTACAGGGTTTTCTTGATAAAGGTTTTATTCTTCATAGCACTTCACCACGGGGAGCTCCTGTTTTGTTCATTAAAAAGAAAGATAGTTCTGTGAGACTTTGCGTTGATTATAGAGCGTTGAATAACATCGCTGTTGACAACAAGTATACTTTGCCTCACATTTATGACTTGTTTGATCATCTCTAGGGAAGTCAGTACTTTTACAATATTGAATTGATACCAGGATAACATCAGGTGAAGGTGAAGGAGGATGACATCCTGAAAATAGAATTTCGTACTAGATGTGGGCATTATGAATTTTTTGTTATGACGTTTGGGTTAACTAATGCACCTACTGTATTCATGGATCTTATGAATAGAATATTTCATGAGTTCATGGATTAATTTTTGGTTGGGTTTTTGAATGACATTTTGGTATTTTCTAAGAGTAATGAAGAGTATGAAAACACTTAAGGGTTGTTTTACAAACATTAAAGAAAAAGAAACTATATTGAAAATTCATCAAATATAATTTTTGGTTGAAACAGATTTCTTTTCTTGGGAAAAATATAAGTAAGGATGGAATAATAGTTGATCATGTCAAAACAAAAGTGGTTGATGAATGTACAAGACCTACAAATGTCACAAAAAATCATATTTTTCAAGGATTAGAACATTATTACTGATGGTTTTTTAAGAACATTGCATGGTTATCTTGCCTGATAACTACGTTAACATGAAAAGTGGATAAATTAATTTGAACAGAGGAATGTGATGTTTTTTTTGAGGAACTGAATAAGAGATTGGTGAGTGCTCCATTTTTTGCCTTGCCTTCCTGAAATGGTGAGTTTTTCATACATAGTGGTGCTTCTTTTAAGGGGATTGGTTGTGTTTTGATGAAGAACGATTAGGTAATTGATTATGATTCAAGATAACTAAAACCCCATGAGTTAAATTATCTCACACATGACTTTGAATTGGTAGTTCTGGTTTTTTCATGGAAATTTTTGAGGCATCATTTCTACAGAGCCAAATGTAAAATATATAGAGACCACAAAACTCTGAAGTATATATTCACTTAGAAGGAATTAAACATGAGGCAGAGAAGATGGATTGAACTAATAAAGGATTATGATTTCACGATCAATTACCTTCTAGTAAAATCAAACAATGTGGTGGATTCCTTGAGTCTAAAACATCGTGCATCATTAACCATGTTATGTTGGGAAAATAATCCCTTGATTAATGATTTGATGAATTTTGTCTTATAAGTTGTCGGTTTAGGGAATACATCTAATATGTTCCAATTTTTAGTGTAGTAATCGTTATCAGAAATAATTAAGCAAGTGTATAAGGAAGACCATGAGATATATAAAAAGGTATAATTGGTTAAAGTGGGCAAGTTTTTAGAATTTAACCTTGATAAAGATTTATTTTTAAGGTTTGGAAAAAGGTTGTGTGTTCCTTTTGATTCCCAGTTGAAGATAGAGTTGTTGTGTGAAGCTCATAGTTCTTCATTTTCAGTTCATCCTGGCAGTACTAAGATGTACAGAGACATTCGGGACTATTATTGGTGGGATGGAATGAAAAGAGATATTCCTAATTTTACTGTAAAATACATGGCATGTCAACAGGTTAAAGTAGAGTAGCAGTTACTGAATGGGATTCTTCAGCCATTTCCAGTGCCAGAGTGGAAATGGGAGAATGTATCCATAGACTTTGTGGTGGGACTACCAAAGACTTCTCGAGGTAACAATGTGATTTGGGTTATTTTTGATCGGCTGATAAAATCATCACATTTTATTTCTATTCGAGATACAATATCTTTGGATCATGTTTCATGATTCTACCTCAAAGAGATTTTCAGGCTACATGGAGTTCCTCTTTCCATTATATTCAACCAAGGTCCAAGGTTCACTTATAACTTTTGTAAGGATCTTCAGAATTCATTGGAAACATAATTAAATTTCAGTATAGTTATACATCCTCAATCTGATGGGAAGTCAGAACGAATGATTCAGACATTGGAGGATATGATTCGAGCTTGTTCAATGGACTACGAGGGAAGTTGGGATCAAAATCTTTCTTTAGTTGAGTTTTCTTATAATAACAGTTTTCATTCTAGTATACATATGTCACCTTTTGAGGCTTTGTATGGGAAGCGGTGTCAAACTCTAGAGTTTTGGGATGAAGTCGGTGAAAGAAGTTTCTTGGAGACATAATTAGTAGAGGAAGTGGCTAAGAAAGTGAAGATGATCCAGTAGTACATGAGGACAGCTCAGAGCATGCAGAAATGTTATATAGACAATAGAAGGAAAGACTTATCTTTCGAGTTAGTTGACCATGTTTTCTTTAAAATATTTTATTGGAAAAGTGTGAAGTGTTTTGGTAAGAGAGGAAAGAAACGTATGTAGTTCATCAGTCCTTTTGAAATCTTAGAGAATGTTTGACCAGTTTCATACCATGTAGCATTTCCTCCAAGTTGTCTTAGGTACACAATGTTTTTCATGTTTCTATGTTTAGAATGAATGTACCAGATTCAACTCATGTATTGAGCCCAGAAGCAGTTCATCTGGAAGAGAACCTTTCTTATGAAGAGAAACTGGTTCAGATTCTTGATCGAAGAGAACGGGTATTGTGGAATAAGGTAATCCACCAGGTATAGGATTTTTGTAGAAACCACATGGAATATAAATCAACATGGGAGTCTAAAAATGCTATGAGGGAACAGTACCCTCTCTTGTTTAATAAGTAAATAAAATTGTGAGGACACAATTTCCAGAAGGTGAGGATAATATAACACCACAATGTTTTCTAAAAGTAAATTGAAATTCATGAAAGTTTGTTTTAAGTAGATATTTATAACTAGCCTTTAAACCCAATTTTTCTGCTTCTATGTTTTGAATTTCAAAAAATGGTCATCTACAATTGTGTTTAGTATATTATTTAGAGTCTAATGGAACCAACATGATTTTTGGTTAATAGTAACATAGACTTATGAATAGTAATACAAATAGTAATATGACTCTAATGAATAGTAAATTGAATTAATATTTTATTTTATTAAGGCATTAAGATAATAACATCCTGGTAAATTATTCAATGTGATATAAAAGTAGTTATAGAATTAAAATTATTAATTTTGGAATTCAGAATGATTTTATTTAAAAATTAAATTAATATTATTCAAAAAATTCAAAAAATGGAGTTCATTTTTGATTTCTACACATCAAAAAATGGTTAGGGTAAATTTTTTGGATTTTTCTGAAATTCATGAATTTTCGATGAATAATGAAATACTGTAAAATACTGTATATTCAAATTATCAATAAAATAAAATATTTATGACAAAATAAGTGATGTAAGGCCACTTGGTTCAAACTCACATGCCATTATTACAATTTTGGGTCACATGAACTATGATTTTTCATAGTCTTGGGATAAAATGTTATAATAATGATTAAAATAATGTAAAATAACTCCTCTCCTCCACTATAAATACCACCCTCATTCCCCTATTCCTACCACACCTCTCAAGCCTTGATCATTTTCTAATTTCTACAAAATTCTTTCCCCAATATTCTTCCCCACGTCCTAGAGCTTCTGGTCTCACAAAAAGGTTAAAACCAAATCCCTTAAGAAAGATCTCAAGGAGAATAGATCAAGAGGTAAACATCCTCTTTTGTTTTCTTTATTTTCTTCCATTTTATGTTATTATTTTTCATTACGTTTGTCTTATGTTGGGATATGCCATTACATATCCCCCTTATTTTCCATATTATGTAAGAACGATGAGAGACACCTTTCCTCTCTTCAAAATATTATATCAAATTTTAAGTGACGTCGTTAGGCTGCTGAATTTTCATGAGATATTTCTAAGTTTTCTTTTAATTTGAGTTCCTTTATTTTATTCTTCATTCCTCAACTCCTTTTATCTAATAGAAATGAAATCTCCAGAATCATTTACATTCCGGAGGTTCTCATCTTCTTGGAAAATTCCTCATCAATATTCTTCTCCTCTCCCACTTATTCAAGGAATTAAAACATCGTCAGTGATGTGTCGATTTACCGACATAATGGACGATGTGATTTCAATAATTCCATTAAGACAAGTAATTAAACCATTTTATGGTTGAAGTAGATTATAATTTATGTATAATACCTTATATAAGGTTCTGGAACCATTTTGTACACATGTTATAATTTAATGAAACAAATGAGCTCTTTACGATCGAAGAATCGTTAAAATGACCTAAACAAATATCAATAATGTTTTAACATATGAATCATCCTAATTTTAGAATTCATAATGATAAATGGTATAATTTATGGTAAAATAAATATTTAAATACCATTCCTTTCTAATTCTGGAGTTTCACTTCCAATTGACAAGAACATCCATAATGAACTAATCATGGAAATCATGTAAAGAACTCACCCAAAATAGTACAAGGATCAAAATACTAACAATTAAGGGGTGAAATGATGTTATAAAATGATAATATAATAGTTTATAAAGATGAATATATTTATCTAAGATAATAATAACACTCTTTTAACAATTATACAAGAGGTTTAAATGATTTTTAAGTATGAAAAACCCAAGGTAAGGGAATTCATAACTGGATTTCCACTCTTTGTGTTAACTTTCTACTTCATTATTTGTGTTGTATTAAAGATGTTTGATTGAAGAATTATATTTATTTTATGTTTATTTATATTTATTTATAGTGTACATACATATTTCATTCACTCAATTAATTATCAAATGAATTATATGATATTTATAAGGGGTTTTTCTTTTAAAATCCTCTTTAAAAATTCTGTTTTACAAAATTCAAAAGCAATGTTTTTATGAAATTATTCATTTTGTCTGATTATGTTCTCGTTCATAGGAAATTTTTATGATTAATTGTGGGACCTATATATCCCTCCAATGAATTTGGTATGTGTATGTTATAGGTAGGTCGTATGGTTACTCCAAGTGTAACTCTGATGGTTAAAAAAATTATAAGGTAGTCATGATGGTAACAAAGTATAAGGTATCTAAGAGGGTTACAAGATTATGTAAGTAATCCCAAAATATACCATTATAGATATATTTATGTTCTCATGTATTGTTTGGATCTTGTGTAAATATCATGTTTCATAAAGTAAGTATATATGGGTGACAACTATGTCTTTTGAAAATGATTTCATATGTTACAAGTGTTCATGCACTAATTTGTTATTATCTTCTTGTTATATCCCTTACTGGGATTTTTGTGCTCATCCAATGTTTTTAAATGATTTTCACAGGTTATAAGGATTTGTAAGACAAAGAAGGAAGCCATGTTAAAAGTTATGAATATTTTTCAAGGAATCATGTTTTATTTGAAAAGTTTTATATTTTTGAAAAAATGAGTACTGTTTTTTTAGTATCCACTCTGTATTAATGTGTAATTTTATGAATGTATTATGTCCTAATTCTCTAAATCTATAAACTTTAAATGATATAAAATGTAAAATAAAGTTATTTTTTTACTAAATTCAAGATTATTTAATGTAATAAATTTGGGGTCTTATATATGTGGTTTAGCTTAGAATAGTAGAGGAGCCTTGTAAATTTATTGCATTTATTATACTATATATTGATCATACTTGTGAGATATTGGTGTATGTATATATGATATGGATATTCAGGCCTTTAATCTATTTAATTTATTATATCCATTTATATATCTATTTCTTATACTCTCTAATCAGTTACTATTATGTATGATGTTTAGTTATTTCCACTATATTCTTACTCTAATTTGAGGGCATAGTATCCCCATGGACACACCATAGTACATCATTTCATATTGGTATTTGTTAGTGAATTGGGAGGTGAGCTTGAGGACTTGTCTCAAACTAGAAAAGTTATAGTTGATAGAGTGAATTGTGACAGGATGTGAAAAAGTGTTATCAGAGAAGTTACTTTAATGTATCTTTACTATTTGGAACATGGTAGACATGATTATTGGGAATATGTCAGAGCTTGTGATGAATATCGGACTGGTGTGTTGAGTACACCTGTTCTGGTAGGTTTTCTAGGTTTCTAGGTATATGCAATGTGTGTTCTTCATATGCTATGTTATAGTTGTATATGATTTTTTTAAGCAACACACATTTTGTGTAGATTTTATATTTTTTATGGATTACAAGATATTCGACCATTGGTGAGAGGCCAATGATTAGTTAGTACTCTTGGATGACATAGGAAAGATGTATCACCCAAATATTTTAAAATATGAAAATTATGTTTGATAATGTATACGACTCGCAGAACTAAGCTTAAATGACCCACAAAATATATTATTTAAATATCAGTATTATAACATTGTCATTGAATTGGAGTGTATAAATAGGATTAAATTATTTATGAAATATATATAAAGGTCGTATTAAATATAAATATTTTTCTAAATTATTAATAAATAATCATTTAATTTTTAATAAATTCATTTTATTTTTAAAAAATAGGTTTTCATCAAAAAACATATTTTAATTCTTTTCATGAGAAACTATTATAATTAATATCTCAAAATTTTATAAATTTTATTTGATAAAAATGATATCATTTTTGAAATCATCATATCAAAATTATCTTAGGATGAAATTTTGATATTTCTCTAAAAAGTTTGACTTTTCAATGAGTAGTGAAAATATTGATTTTTATTGAAATCTATAATAGATTTTTATGTATTTACAAAGTAAAATTATATTATAGATTAGATTTAAAATATAAATATTACCTTTTTTTAATGTAATCTAATTACTTTATTTATAATTAATTTTATACGTGGGTATGATATAAAAACATTTTATACTTAAAAATGTATTTTTCTGAAAACAGTTTTTCATCACATCTCGTGGGTCTAATTTTAAATTACATTCTTCTAATTATATGAAAATAATATTGAAAAATATATTAAATGTTTGGAATCAATAGTCTAAAATTGGGTTAACAGGATTCTTTTATTTTCATTCATTATGAATTGTAACTATACCAAATAATTGTCACCACTGTAAGGGTGAATCCAGTCATTAAAGTTAAAAAAATGATAAGGATAAAAATTGAACATAACACTTGACTTTATCATATTTTATGAGTTTATTTTTCCATTTCCATAAAATTATCTAATATATTTCAACATGGTTCCATATTCATTTGATTATGAATTTTATAATATTTAAGAAAAAGATAAAAACAAAAATTCCACTTTATTTCTTTTAATACCTGTAATATTTTTTGATTGGGATAAAAATATCTTATGTTCCATTATAAATATTAATTTTCAATAAAAAAAATTATCATGGTAATTAATTTCTAATTTTTAATAATTAAATAATTATCTTAAATTATTATGAAACATTGACACAATATTTATTTAATTAACGGAAAACTAAAATAGATAATTTTTAAAATATTAAAATTAATAAAAATTTGATGAATTATTTTGTTTAAATATTTTTTTAGAGAAATATAACATGTTATTATTGTGATAATGGATTATATTCTAATCTCATTTCCTTTATGTTGTTTTCAATGTCAAATTAAATGAATAGTTCCAAAAATGTCATTAATGATATTTTATAATGAATAATGATTAATTAAATGATTTAAAATTAATAAAAAGCCTATATTTGGCCATGTTAATAGGATATTGTTTAAAATATCTACCATGTTCCATTAATTGTCCCATTTTCCTTTTATATTAACTATCTTTACCACTAAATAATAAAAACATTATTGTCATGATAAATGTTAAAAAGGGTTAATGCATGTTAAAACAAAGAGATAAGGGTAAAAACCCAATATAAACTTGTAACACTTTTATTGGATGATATTGTTTCATCCCATACCCATCATATATTCTAATTAATTTAGTTTGGAGACTTTTTCCAATGAAAAATAATTTATATTAATATAATATTTTATTAAATTCTAGAAGTACCTCTCCACCCACTTATAAAAGGGAACTTCCTCACCTAATTTCTTTACAATTAAATACCTTTTTGTTCAGAAAATACCTATAAAATACCTTAATTATTTTTATTACCATTTTATAGAGGCCTTGGTTATATTTTAAAACCCACTTAAAAAAGGCTTTTTGTGTAAACCTGAAGAGGTTTTCTGAAGAAAATGTATTATTCTTAACTGAGCTTTTTTTATTTATTCTTCCAATTCCTTCAAATTTTGTTCAACAATTATGACATAATAACATTATTATATCATACATATTGAGTTTTTCATTTAAATGGAATAATTTATATACATCTCCTCTTCCATCAAATTAAAAACAAAATTGTCATTCATGCGTACAACGGGTTGTCGTCCCGCAAACTGATATAATTCGTTTTCCATTTCCACCACTCATATCTTGTTTTAATAATGTGATTACAATATATATATATATATATATCTATATATATATATTTCGTGTAATATTTAATATTATTGAAATAAAATTTATTATATAATTTATTACCTTTAAATTCATTTAAAAATGATAATTACATTCGTGTGTGTGTGTGTATAACCACCTCAATAAAGCGATGTGATTCCTTTTTCATAACCACATCACATGAAATATATATATAAATTAATTTAAAGAAATAATATTATTTTTATTTTTTAATTACCATTCTATAAATATAAAATAAAACTTATGTTCTTTCCATCATGATCATTGAAAAATAGAAATGGTATTCATGCATATATATGGATTACCGTATCCATAATTGTAATATATTTCATTTTTCATAACCATATTTCATGGTTGGTTTAAAAATTATAATTATTTTATAAAAATTATAATTATGTAGTGATTTTTAATCTATATATTATGGAACAATGACCTATTTTACCATAATCAAACTACCCAAATCATTTTTGAAATATGAACTAAATATCGTCCAAATGTCTGACGTGAACATAATTGATTACATTATTAAATATTAAATGATATTAAATAAAATATAATAAATAATAAATAATAAAAACGTTCTTAATAAAGTGAATAATTAACATAATTTTATTATTTATGAATATAAATAACATGTGTGATGATTCGGACCTGGGGTAAGGGGTCATTTTCATTGATATTCTAAGATTACGTGTGTTATTAATTTTGATTATATTATGTTTTATTTACAATTAATTAATTTGGATTTATATTATATATATAATTAATTCATTTTTTAATTCTCACTTCAACAGTACGACTGTTGTAAGAGATTTTGTCTCAATTTCAACTCCATTGAGTCATATTTGGTATTATAAACCTAATTATTTTTATGAGGTGTATATAAATCCTTTTTGATATTATATGTCCTGAATATCTCTATATTCGTTGTATTTAATGTTTCATTTGAAGTTATTTATTTTATGTGTATTATGATTCAAATGTTACCAAAGGGGTAAGGGTTTTTTTCTCAATCTCATAATTATCCAATATTTTTTTATTTAAGTCTCTAATGGGTAAATTAGTTGATATTTCTATATTAAATGCAAACTATCTCCTTATGATATGGTTATTTCTATAAATTATAAGTTTTCATTTCATTTTCTACTTTTTATGTACTCAAGATACCATAAATCTTCTTTTTAAGGAAAATCAACTTTTTTTACTCGGTAAAGAATCATTTTCTTATATATCCATATTTTACTTAAATTTGTTTAAAAAATATTTTTAATATTATTTAATTATTTTTTAAATAATTTTTTCCCATGTTTAAATTTTTAAAAAATGGTTTAAAATGAATCTTTTTTCCCTTTTCAAAACAAGGTACTTCTCAATTTTTTATCGAAAATGTGAAAGGAATATTGATTTTAATCAACTATACATGAATGAAATTTTATCAAAACTGTGACCACTCATTGCATGTAATCTTACTTGACTTGTTTCTATTATTATTTTCAAATAAATTATTTTTCATAATAATCTATAAATTGTTAATTTCTAAAAGAATATTTAAAAAAGAAAATGTAATTTTCCTCAAGAATGATTTTAATGATAATTTTATAGTATTTATATTCATAAAAAATAACCCACACTCATGGAAATCCCACTTATACCAACACCTGCATACCAACAGTTTGAAAAAACTATTGGTTTAAGAAATAATTTGATGTGTTTTCCAAAAAGTTTCATTAAACCGTTGGTAATGGATTACATTAGGCAATATTTTCCTACGATTTTTAGAAACAGTATGGAAACCCCCCCCCCCAAATAATATTTCACTACGGTTTTAGAAACCGTTAGGAAAAAACCCCCAAATAATCATGGCTAACCCGAAAATATATCTCTCTGCACATCGTTGAACAGATCAATCCTACGTAGAACCCTACTTCCCAAGAACAAACCCGCGAGCTCTCTTCCTCTATTGAATTGAATCTCTCCTCGAACAGATCTCTCCACTAAACAAGATCTCCTCCTCCAATGAGATCTCTCCTCCATCCCTACCTCCTGAGCATGAACCCTTCTTGGTCATCTCTCTTCCAATGTTGTGATCTCACTTTCTCCAGAACGGATATCTCCAGGATTTCAACCCTAATTCATGTCTACCTCATTTGTAAGATACCTCGAATCATACAAACTCTCAATCCATTTTTCAATTCAAATATCTAGATTCATTGCGTTCTGATTGAAATTGGTGAATTCCTTTTATTTTCCACTTTGATATTCTTCTAATGGACTTGATGTGGTGTATTTATCAATTTTTATATGGGATTATTGTGGATTACATTCATCAAAATTTTATGTTTTTGGATTAATATTATTTGTATTGGGGTGGGTGATTTGAAAAATCCCTCTAATGTCTTCATTGGTTTTATAGTATCTAAATCATGTATGATAGTGTCATCATGTTGTGTGTGTGACATCTTCTTTTTAGAATCCATGGAAATTTCTCAAATCCTCACTGTTAGACCTTCCATATATCGTGTTGGGTGCATTGGTGATGAAGACCATGATCCTTTGGCACCAAAGAGTTGTTTTTATTTATAACCTTGGGTTAGATCTTGGATGGAATGAGTCTAGTGCCTTATACCTGGAATGAGAAATTGATTAAAGAATGAATAGAATTGTGAATTTAATTTGTTCTTAACATGACATATGAATTAGAATTTTTAATTATCAGTATATGAGTTGGAATTGACACAATTGAAATGTGAATTGATAATATAGCTTGTAACTGTATAATTGGTATGAAATTTAATGACACAATGTTATATTGACAAGAACTCATATTTGACATAATGGAATATGATGAATGAGAATTGGCAATTTTAATGAATTAAAAAATGTTTCATATTTCAAAATATTTGTTATGTTTTGGTGTTTTGTTAGGGGTTTTTCTCCTGGTTGTTCTTAACGCATGTTTATATAATACCAGGAATGGTTACTCCACACTTAGAATTATTTGTTCTCCTTGGGAATTTAATCTTTTTTGTAATGAGAATTTATAGAATGTCCATTAACAGATGGTATATGAGAGATATCCCTAGCTTCGTAATGTGTGTTAGGTCAGTGGTCCATGGAATGGGTAATGTACCTTGTCATGGTTCATTGTTAAGAAACTCATCATGGATAATGGTAGGCATGGAAAGACATATATGGAACTCTATTGAATCATGTTTATAATACCTCGGGTGTCAACCTAGAGCTCTAGTGTTGGTAGGATAATTTTATGTTCAACATTAAATTAATGAATTCATGAAAATCAATATCATACTGCGATATATGATTGATTTTGGTTTTTCCAAAACATAAAAATAGTTATCATTGTAGTATTCGTAGATATAAATCATTAGAAGTTCACATAGAATATACCACAAGAACATTATTTCTTTACGATTTAATTGACCAATATATGATGTGTTTCTAGTTTCATAAATAATATCATATTCTATGTAAAATCATTTGGAGCTCAAAAAAATGTTAAGAATATTTTATGTGTAGAATTATTCATACAATTGATGCTTTGTGTATGCAGTTGTCATGTGAATGGAGTGTTATAATTTGCAAATGAAACTTTTATCTAATGCATACTGTTTCAATATGTTCATGATGAATGTGAATGGAAATTAGTTTATGGATAAATGTGTTTTTCTTTTTGGATTCACATACCGTTGAATGGGTAACCATATTTTATTAAAATATAAAGTGTTATCTAGATGAAATGGTCCCTACAAATATGGCCTTAACTCATAAGAAAGGTGTTGAAACTTTTTTAGAGATGTGATTAACAAGAATGTATTATCATATTTTCTCCATATTGATTTTTTCAATGGAATAACAACACTATATAAAGGATTGATTTTGGAAAATTATTTTCCTTCAAAAAATATATTTTTTTAAGGGCGTGTTATGTCACATTTCCATTTGAGTGTTGTTTTATATCAACAAGTATGGTAATAAGGTGGGTTTATCAACTTCTAAGTTATTAATTTTTTTTCCCAACATTGGAGCACTTTTATTTGTAGCTAAAAAGTGTTTGATTTTCATTTCACTTTCTTATTTCTCACATTCTAAACATTTATGTTGTAGAAACATGGTTTTCTCTTCTTTCACATGTTTATTCTTGTTTGAAAATTTTATATTCACTTGATCAATTAGATAACTCTCAAGGTTTTTCATTTTTTTGGTTTATCCTTTTATAACTCATTAGACTATATGATCAAACATTATTTCTTATCATTTTCAACCATATTCATAGGTGTGGATCCATTTTTTATTATGATATATTCTATTTGATTAGAAAATATGTCCTCTAGTAAACGTTTATTATTAGGTGGGATAAAAACTTGTATCGAATAAAAGAAAATTAAGCTGAAACTCTATCCAAACAAATTATATACCATTAACAGGAAGAATAATTATTAATAAATAGGAATTTACTATTTGATAGTATCATTTTGAAACATGGATCTATTTTCCCCTTGCTTGCAAGAACATGATTTGACCCATGGGTAAATGTGGTTCTTATATGTTGGGTGGTGACGTGTATAGTCACAGAAGACAGGTATGTTTTAGTTTAGTTTTTATTTTATTTTCTTTATCGCATGGGCCACTTAGGTCTTTTACATATTTCTATGGACAAAGGGTAGTTATATTCTGTGAAGGGGGGAAAATGGGGTTCTGGTTGATTTAGTCCACCAGCATTGATCCGAGGTAAGATTATATGGTTACTACGTGTCTCGCACCTCATATATTTGGGGATTTCAGTGTTTTTGACTCCATATTATTTTTTCACTGGGGCGTTGGATCATTTTGTGTTAGTTTAGGTGGATTTGGTTCTTCGAATCGAGGTAAGCTTTAATGCATTTGGTTGGTTTCTCACTACTTATGTAGCATCCTTTGTGTGTTTTAATGTTTCTAATATCCTTTGTGTAGTGTGTTGATCCCTGCTTGTTGGTTTCGAGTAGCCAAGTTAAGGGAGACTCACCTGCGTGTGCATAGGTAAGAAAGTATATGTATGTGGGTTCCCCTGTTACGTGTATAGTCAACCATGGCAGTGATTATGCACGTATAGGGCTATGTGTTCCCATGTATATATGTATATAATCATATGCAGGTGAGTGGAGACTGGTATATGCATATAAGCATATGTGCAATGATCTCCTTGCACATACTCATGGCCATGTGAGTGAGTGCATAGGGGCTAGGTGTCCTTTCATGTGTGTGAAGGTGTGTATACCCACTGGGGGAGCAGGAAAATTTAGTTAGAATGCTCCAAGAGCCGAAGTGAACGGTTTAGTTCCACCTTGAGGTAGGATCCCTCTTCTAGCCTCTCTAATTCAAGAATGCTTTAAATTGAATTTATCCTCTTTCTTAATTCTTCTTAATTATATTGAATTGCATATCATGAATAAGTTTTCTTTAATATAATTGTTTCATTTGATAAATAAAGTCATGTTTTTATAATAAAACCCCTCCAACAGAGGTGCGCTGTCTGCAAAAACTCACAGTGATAGTTATATTGATCTAGTTGATTAAATTTTTACATTGGATTTGTGCTGAATGAGTTTTAGAATAAATGTTAAATATAATTAAATGAATTGTTTGATAAAGCAATGTCATGATTTTATCATAAAACCATCCAACGGAGGTGTGCGGTCTTCTAAACCAATGAGTAGTGATAGTTATTTGTATCATGTTTATATTTGGTTTGGGCCTTTCATATGCCTCTTGTTGGTGTTTGTTTTGTGGCTAGTTTGTTTTTGTTTTCTTTGAATAATATAAATTGTCTTATCATACTCGTTTAACTCAAATGACATTACCCGAGTAGGCATATGCCCTGACCATGAAACTTTCCTTTTCACGCTTTGAATATTATAAATAAAATTTCCATGTTTAGGTAAAGTGAATGAATTTGTAAATGGTTTGTGTAGGGTGTATGATTCTTTTCCGTCGTTTTGTGTCCCTTTAGACGTTGTGTCATTGTGCTGCTCATTACAACCTTATAGTGATCCCTTGTTATAGCATATTAAATAGTTGATTTGTTCTATCATCTTTCGGTGGGGAGACGGCTGGAATGTTTCCCCGCCTCCTCCTTCTCCCTTCGCTCCTGGCCGGAAGATGCTACCCTGCGGATGTCGATAGACTAGGCCAACACGCCGCGGTCACACCGCAATCACACCGCGGTCATGCCGCAGTCACGCCACAGTAATGTCGTGATTTGGCCCTACCCCAGGACGACACCCCACGACGATTCACAATGATATAATTTTATGAGTTGTGTGATAAATTTTGAGACTGACTAATAACAATTTCTTCCAGCGGGGCGATGGCCGGAATATTGCCCCACCTCCTCCTACTCCCTTCGCTCCTGGCCAGAAGATGCTGCCCTGTGGATGTTGCTAGACTGGGCCAACACACCGTGGTCATGCCGCGATCACGCC
The DNA here is from genome assembly GCA_963277665.1 of Viscum album. NCBI lineage: Eukaryota > Viridiplantae > Streptophyta > Magnoliopsida > Santalales > Viscaceae > Viscum > Viscum album. Next base: position 488,677,924 of record OY728164.1, read on the forward strand.
ATGGTCAAGCCGTGGTAATGCCGTGATTTGGCCTTGCTCCAGGATGACACCCTATATTAGTTACCAATGATAGTATTCCATGAATCTTGTGATCAATGTTGAGACTGACTAATCGCAATTTCTATCGGTGGGGCGATGACTGAGATATTTCCCCACCTCCTCCTGCTCCCTTCGCTCTTGGACGAAAGATGTTGCCCTGCAGATGTCGATGGACTGGGCCAACACCCCGCGGTCACGCCACGGTCACTCCGCGGTCATGCCGTGGTCACACCGCGGTCAAGCCGTGGTCACGCTGCAGTAATGCTGTGATTTGCATCTGCTTCAAGATGACACCCCGTAGCGATTCATAGTGATAGTATTCCATGAGTCTTGTGATAAATGTTGAGACTGACTAATCACAATTTCTTCCAATGGGGAAACAAATGGAATGTTTCCCCACCTCCTCTTGCTCCCTTCGCTCCTGGCTGGAAGATGTTGTCCCGTAGATGTCGCTGGACCGAGCCAACACGTCGTGGTCAAGCCGCGGTCAGGCCGTGGTTACACCGCGGTCAGGCCGCGGTTAAACCGCGTTCACGCCGGAGTAATGTCATTATTTGGACCTCCTCCAGCCACATCCATACCATACCATCCCCCTTCCACCTTTATTTCATCCCGCTTCCACCAGTATTCTCACACACAATAGCCCCCCCTACCACCTTCGAATCAGCCTGCACCATCCCCCCACCACCTGCAACCAGCCCCCTGCCACCAGCATTTCAGCCCCAGTCCACCTACATTTGAGCCCGCACCACCACCCATCCACATGTAATTCATCCCACACTATCCCCCACCCCCAACCTCCTTCAATTCAGCCTACACCATCCCCATGCCACCTATTCCTTCCCGCACCAGCCCCCTGCCGCCTGCCTTCCCTCCCGCACCAGCCACTCCATCCCACACTAGCCACTGCACCAGCCCCCAGCCTCCTGCATTTCATCCCACACCAAACCCCTTCTGCCTACAAAACAACCCCATACCACCTGTTCCAACCTGAATCATCCCCCTGCAACCTGCATTCCAACCCGCCCCAACCACTCCAGCCCCCCTTCCACCTACATTTAAGGCATGGTTCATTTAGCATTATTTCATAATGAAGTGAAGGTAATAGTGGATATAGAATTTTCTAGGCTCCATTAAAGAGATATAATAGTGTTTGAGTACAGAAATAATTTTATCCAGTTGGTTCCATACATTCCTAATCTAGAATTGGACGATTCCTTAATGGCTTGGTGGTTTGAGTAAAGCCTTTGATGACTTGTCACTAGCTGTTTCTTCATTTGGACTCTACTTTTATAGAGTGATTGTGAGATAAGCTATCATTGTTGACACAAGATTTATAGGTTCAACTATACTATTGCACTTTTGACTTCCATCTGATAGCCACTGTAGCACATTTGACAAAGGTGACCAACGTTCACTATAGCAACGCGGACGTCTAGTTTAGAACAGTGGATCGTCATCTCCATATGTAGCCCATTTTTGGGATAAGGTTTCTAACCTGAAAAAATATATAATTTGTGCTCCCAATTTTTAGTGAGAACTCAGCCTCTCCATAGACGTAGGGATTATTCCCAAACCACATAAATTTGTGTGTTCTGTGTGCATTCTTTCCTTTAGCATTTTCTTTTGTTTCTCATTTCTATCATTGTAACTCCTGAAGATTCCGCAACAGGTATTTCATGTTTCTTTTATTCCTTGGTGTGGTGGAGGAATCTCCAATAAGAGAAAAAATAAGTGTTATGTCAACCCTATATGTGGTGATTTAAAAACTATATTTTTTTCTCACTGGTTTCTTCTAGGATAAAATAAATTGTTTTATATTAGTTCCAAAAATTAGGACATAATAAACATTGTTCTTAGGATCATCAGATGTATTTTTTGTCAGAATACCAGATGAAGTCTAAAAAATGTGAATATATTGGGTTACATCAATCAATTTAGACTACCAGATGGATTCTTTGGGATACTGAATCCATTGATGTGATTCATAATTGTTTGGTTATATTTTTTAATATCTTAACTATCCAGAATAAAATTTTGGTTGTACTGGGAAACCAGGAAGGCTGCTGTGTAGTTGCTGGAAGCCTGGGGGTACAGGGGGGTCTGCTGGGCAGGGGGGAGGGTGCAGGTGGGGTGTCTAGGAGGGGTTGTTCGGGGGTGTCCAAGGGCTTTCTGGGGGGTATGCAGGGCAGGAGAAGGGTGCAGGTGGGGTGTCTAGGAGGGCAGTCTAGGGGGGTGTCCAAGGGCTATCCAGGGGGTACTAGGGGGGTCTGCAGGGCAGGGGGAGGGTACATGTGGGGTGTCTATGAGGGGTTGTCCAGGGGGTGTCCAAGGGATGTCCGGGGGGATCTGTAGGGAAGGGTGAAGGTGGGGTGTCTAGGAGGGGATATCTTGATGGGGTGTCAAAGGGTTGTACGGGGGGCTGTCAAGATGGGGTGCAAGTGGAGTGTCTAGGAGGGGTTGTCCAGTGGGGTGTCCAAGGGATGTCCACGGGGTGGGGGTGTTGGGGGGTATGCAGGGTAGGGGGAGGGTGGAGGTGGGGTGTCTAGGAGCGGATATCAAGGGGGTGTCCAAGGGTTATCCTGGGGGTTTGCAGGGCAGGGTGCAGGTGGGGTGTCTAGGAGGGGTTGTCCAGGGGGTGTCCAAGGGCTGTCCGGGGGGTGGGGGCGCTGGGGGTCAGGGGGAGGGTGTAGGTGGGGTGTCTAGGGGGTGTCCAGGGGGTTGTCCAAGGGCTACCTGGGGGGTGTCCAAGGGGTGTCCGGGTGGGTCTGTAGGGTAGGGGGAGTGTGTAGGTGGGGTGTCTAGGAGGGGGTGTCCAGGGTCTGTCACGGGGGGGGTCTAGTGGGGTTCTCCAGGAGGGGTGTCTAGGTGGGAGGGGGTGTCTAGTGGGGGAGCAAGGGGGCTATCCAGGGGGTGCAAGGGGGTTGTCCAAGGGGGGAATGGGGGTGTTCATGGGAGGTGCAATGGGGTTGTCTAGGGGGGCATAGGGGTGCAGGGGCATGGGGTGAAGGGGGTGTGTTTTGACCCTTATAGATAAAATGCTTCTACATTATCTTTTTTTCTAAGTGAGAACAGTAAACAACACACACCACATATAGTGTCGTTGGAGCTTTCTAAAACAATGGGGAATCTGATGGATGATCAGCTTTGTGATAGTATTCCATAAGTCTTGTGATCAATGTTGAGACAGACTAATCACAATTTCTTCTGGCAGGGTGATGATCGAAATGTTGCCCCCCTCCTCACGCTCCCTTCGCTCCTAGCCGGAAGATGCTACCCCACGGATGTCGTTGGACCGGGCCAACATGCCGCGGTCATGCCACAATCACGCAGCAGTCACGCCGCGGTCACCTGAAATCTATCCTACTTTATCCACAACACCATCCCCCACCACCAACCTCCAGCAAAACACTCATGCCAACCCTCTACGACATGCAAAATAGCCCCAACCACCAGTTCAATCCCTCACCAGCCCCTGACCTCCTACATCCCAGCCCACTCCAGCCCCTACCACATGCCCAACATCCCCCATCCACCTACAATCCAGCCCAGACCATCCCCTTCCACTTATTCCAGCCCACACTAGCCCCATACCATCCCCCTACTGCCTGCCTTCCCGCCCGCACCAGTCACTCAAGCCCGCACCAGCCCCCAACCTCCTACATTCTATCCCGCACCAACCCCATGCCACCTACAAAACAACCCCATATCACATGTTCCAACCCAAACCACCCCCATTACATCCCCCTACCACTTGAATTCTAATGCGCACCAGCCACTCTAGCCCAAACCAGCCACAGACACCAACCACAGCAGCCAAAAACCCCAGCCCCTCCACTCCACCAGCCTGCACCCATCTCTACAACAAACCAGAACCCCATCCAATAGAAAACCACTACAACTACATGCATCCAAAACATCTAGCCTACAAAACCTGTACTCCAGCCCCCATCCCAACCACACCTCCAACACAGAAAAAATAGCAGGTCACCCCTAGAGGATGCCAGCGAAGGACCTTTCCAAAGAAAATTTATAAGGGTGTCTTCAATTGATTTGACCACTCTCTTGGGTAAAATGAAGTGATAAAACCAATAATCTTGAATACTAAAAATAACTAATTGAATAACCTTTAATCTCCCATCATATGAGAGATATTTATTAGTCCAAACTTTAACTCTTTGAACAATATTCTCTTACAAGACCACACAATCAGAAGCTCTATTCTTGGAAGTCATAAGGGGAACTCCCAAATAACAAAGAGGAACATACCCTTTCCTAACCCCCATAACAGCCTCATTGGAATCACATACATCAGGTGGGATACCATCCACAATCATTAAGGAATTCGAAAGATTAACATTCAATCCAGACAGGGAAGGAAAAACATCCAATGCATGCTTCTTGACTAAAAATGAATCCATATCCCCATAAGAAAATAAGATAAGGTCATCTAAAAAAAGGTGAGAAATAAAGGTTTTACCACATCATAAATTAAACTTGTAAGCATATGATGAGGAAATAAGGGAGTACAGGACGTGTTAGAAAAAATCCATGCAAATCACAAAAAGGAAAAGCAAAAGTGAATCCCCTTTCCTGAGCCCTCTTTTCCCCGAAATGTAGCCCTTTAAACTATCATTAATGTTCATCGAGAACATTTGGGTAGAGACGCATATTTTAACCCAAGGCGAGAACCTAGCCGGAAAGCAGAGCCGATCAAAAGCATCCCATAAGAAGTCCCACCTGAACGAATCAAAATCCATGAATAAATGGATCTTGAAGAAGGAACACCTAGGAACCCCAGAATCAAGATGGTATCCCCATAATAATTCATGGGTAACAATATTTTTAGGATGAATTGGTTTTGGTACTGAAGGTTGAGGTTATTTTTATCCAGCTTTAAATTTATGAGTCTCTTAAAATTATTTTTGTAACCAACCTAGTAGAGGGTCTGAGTTATAATTGGTGGAAGTAAATTATTCAAACTAAGACAGACAAAGACTATTCTTGGAAAATTTTCAAGGTATTGTTAATTTAGAATTATTTCATAATAATGTGAAGGTACTGATGGATATAGAATTTTCTAGGAGGGGCTATCCAGGTGGGGTGTCCAAGGGCAGTCTGGGGGTGTCAGGGGGGTCTGCAGGGAAGGGGGAGGGTGCAGGTGGGGTGTCTATGAGGAGTTTTCCAGGGGGTGTCTAAGGGCTGTCTGGGGGGGGTCTGTTGGGCAGGGTGTAGGTGGGGTGTCCAAGGGATGTTCGGGGGGGTATGCAGGGCAGGGGGAGGGCGCAGGTGGGGTGTCTTGGGGGGCTGTCCATGGGGGTGTCCAAGGGTTGTCTGGTGGGGTCTGCAGGGTAGGGGTAGGGTGCGGGTGGGGTGTCTAGGGGGAATGCCCAGGGGGCGTCCAAGGGCTGTCTGGGGGGGGGGGTTCTGCAGGGCAGGGGGAGGGTGTTGGTGGGGTGTCTAGGAGGGGGTGTCCAGGGCCTGTCGGGGGTGGGGGGGGTTTGTCCTGGGGGGGTGTCCAGGGGGTTTGTCCAGGAGGGGTGTCCAGGGGGGGTGTCTAGGAGGGAGGGGGTGTCGAGTGGGGGTGCATGGGGGTTGTCCAGGGGGGTGAAAGGGGGTTGTCCAGGGGGAGCACGGGGGTGTTCAATGGAGGTGCAGGGGGCTATCCAGGTGGGGATGGGGGTGTTCAAGGGAGGTGCAAGGGGGTGTCCAGGGGGGCATGGGGGTGCAGGGGGGTGTCTATACCTTCTGATCATTTCAAAAATAAAACTCCACTTTATTGTATCAAATTCTTTTGAGATATCAAGATTTAAAGAAAAGTTTATATGTTTAACCTTTCTTTTCATGATGTTAACACATTCATAGGACGTTCTGAATATTCCTACCAGGGATAAAGCCAAACTGATTTGAAGAGATAAAACCACGAACAATGGGACCTAACCTCATAGCAATAATTTTGATAATTATTATTGGAAAGGTATTCTTAATAGCAATAAGTCTGAAATCCTTTACATCCATAGAATTTTCCTTCTTTGGGATCAGGGAAATAAAATTGGAGTTGATTCCATAGGGAATTGAGGCGTCGTTAAAGAACTCCCTCATAGAGTTAAGGAGATCATCACGAACTATGTCCCAATAGAACATAATGAATTTATTTGTGAACCCAGCAGGACCAGCCACACTCACAAGATTTAGAGAAAAAAGGGCACTCTTAACATTCTCATAAAGGGATGCAACAAAAAATATTTTTGGATTGGTGTAGCCAAATCCAGTTGTGTTGAATGCTTGTGGCCCGCAACTGTAGCATCTTTGACCACTGTAGTAGTGCGGACTTTGGAGTCCACTTTACTATTGCACTTTTGACTTCCAGCTGGCAGCCACTAGAGTATTGGATACATATAGGAAAGGCTTCATAAGATTGAAAAATTATATAATAATATTTTCTCATCTCTCCATACTACTAAAGAAATCTTCTCCTCCATGAATAGCTTGAGTAGAGTTGTCATCACTTTCAACTGGTCAACCAATTCCTTAAAACCTCATTCTACAGAATCTTCATCAATTAATCACGATGAGATGAATGCACATCACCTATAACAACATGGAGATATTATTTGACTATAGACAAGATCGAATCGGCATCAACTAAATCTGAGGGATGTGGAGCACTAGATGTAGATGCAACAATTAGAGGTTCTTGATAACTCAAAATTCCACTGAAATCTAAAATAAGTCCTTATCTAAAATATTATAAATATACTATGGATACAGAATCTGAAGACACTGGGGAAACAACTCTCTCAACACTAGGTAATGCAGCCTCTATAGGTTATGATTTGGTAGGTACATCTAAGGGAAAATCCTGAATCTCACCTACTTGGTCAATCTGCTTAACTAAGGATCCCTTAGGATATGTCCCAACTCCAAATGATATAGTAGGTCCAACATAATCTGGTGAAATACTATGGTAATAACCATCACTATCTCTATATGAGTCTGGATATGATAGTCCATGCAATTTGGAACCATAAGAGGGATCCCCCTTACATGACACCTCATCCTCTACCAAGGTAAAACCACCATGAGCATATCTATGCTCCCCAGCATCTTCTTCAACATTTTTCGACTCTTAATAGACTAAACCAAGTTGGTAAAAACCTAGTTAATTTTCCCAATCATCATGTGAAGCTACTTCCATATGAGGTGCATGATGGTGCAGGTTTACTGGTGCTTTGGAAAACTGTTAGAGGTGCAGGTTTACAGTTACAGGTGCAGGTATGTAGGTGTAAAGTGTGCTTTAGAAGACTGTTAGAGGTGAAAGTTTACTGGTGCAGGGTTTATATGTTTAGAGGTTCTGGTTTTAAAGGTTTAGAGGTGTAGGTTTACTGCTCGATGTGGGTTTACAGGTTTGGTTTATGTCCCCTGCCTAGTATTTATGTTATATGGGGAGTAAAGGATATACCAATAGTTCACAGAATTGTTGGTATTCAACATCCTGGAAAAAATATGCCAACAGTTCTTAGAACCATTGGTATTAAAATACTAGACAACATATACCAACAGTTTACATAATCATTGGTATTCAATCTGGACAACATATATTCCAACAGTTTCAATGAAACTGATGGGATAGAATATATACCAACTTTTCAAAAACCGCTGGTATAAATGTTGGGTGGTATGTATTCCAACGGTTCTTGAACCGTTGGTACACATATATAGCAACAGTTTTACTTAAACCATTGGGACAGATTAATTTTAGACCACTTATACCAACGGTTTACCAGAAACTGTTGGTATAGACCTACTGCAATGCCCTGCATACCAACGGTTCCTGAAACTATTGGGATAGGCTATCCCAACGGTTCCAAGGGCTATTCCAATGGTTTTAAACCATTGGAATAGGTGAAATTTACAATAGTTCCATGTATTCTCCATTAGGGATATGTTATAATGATAAAATACTGATTATTTATTTTGATAGTTTATGATCAGTTTGACTAGAGAAAGTATTGAAATTCTATATGTTAGTTCATACTATATGGATGGTTTATTAATAAGGAATTTTGATTAAGATATATTGTTTATTCTAATGATGTATGTATTAGAGTTAATAATTAATGGGTGGGGCCCACATTTTCATAGCCTCTTAATGCATCGGTAGGTATCATGAGACAAACTAGTTGGATATCCTTATTAAATGGGTTTTTGTTTTATACCAACCAATAGTTTAAACTATCTTGGTACAAGTCCTTGATGGTAAGTTCCAGGTACCTATCATTATGAATTATGTCATTATGAAATTTGTTATTTATGTTTATGTGATTATTTTATTAGTTTTGATATCCATGGAAGAGTTTTATGCTTATGTGATTAGGTATATGGAATCATTTGATATTCATTTATTCCTTCCATATTATTCTTCATGATCAAGTTATTGATTAAATGGAATAAGTTTTCAATTATTTACCTTTCCATATTGATTATGCACTATTTACTCATGATAACTCATACTATACATAACCCTTACTAAGCATCTAAAATCACCCTTATTTTGTTTCATTTCCCCAATATATGAAGAATGAATCTTTGAATGAGTTCAAGGATGTATAATATTTACCTTCACAATGTTTTGTATTTTATGTTTTCAAATGTAATGTGAGATTCATGTATGTATCTAGTTTACCAAGACTACTAAACTATTCAGACCTTTGTGATGTGATCTTTTATATCTAGAACTAATTTAATAAAGAAACAACCAACTATGAGCTATTGGGGTTGGGGTATTTAGAGTAGGTATTATAGAAATTTCAGTGGAATCTTTGGGAATAAGATTTAGGATAACATAGATTAGGGAAAATAACCCTATTACTGACTTTGAGGATAAGTATAAGTATAAGATAACATCTTAAAATTTTGGTAAAGAAGATATTATGGAGTTTTCCTAGAAATTAATTCTTATCTAGATATTACATGTGAATATGGTTTTGGAATAGACACATCTAGGGGAAATAACCCCAAAGGAGTTGGTTGAGTATATTTTGTCTATTATTATGGTGCACAGTGAGTATGCACTGACTGTGTACCAAGTTTGACACTCTCATGGGATATGTTTGGATTAATTCACATTTTCTTTATGAACCATTATGAAGGATTTGAATAGATTATGGACATGAATGACCAAGATTAAACCTCATGTGTCTTAGAACGAAAAGAATGCGCCATTATTTAGAAATCCTATAAATGATTAAGTTGTTTCCCACTATGATTATTCTTTCTCATACTATAATTTTCTATTTCAGTTAATGTCTAGAACCAGGAGGAATCATGTTAACACAAAATATAATGGGTAATTCAATTATTATGAGACACTAAATTGTATTATGACTTGAGAGAAAGATATTAGGATTATTTTAAATCAGTTATCATGATATATAGTGAATAAATTTTACCTTAACTATAACACCCCATGATTTCATATTATGTTATCTTTTTAAAGTATTTTAATAGATTATATTGCATGCAACACCGACTTGGATTGCGTTATACGCAAGATTCAGTTTCGGCAAAACAACACATTAGTATTATAATTATTTAAATGATATATTTATTTATAAAATAAATATTGTGATATGAATTGTAAATAATAAATTTTAAATGTTATTCATAGTGTTTATAATGAAATTTATATGTTTTTTTGAAAATAGTTATATATTTTGGAAATCTATTTTCTTAAAAGAACTACTTTTTATGTTCTTTTGTGAACAATAATAAAATTAATTTTATACACTCCTAAAAATTTAATTCAATAAAATGGAATTATTTTTTGAATTAATAATATAAAAATTAGATTAGGGTCAATTTTTGGTATTTTTCTAAAGACATTCAATTTTTTATGAATAGTGAAAAATACTACTTAGTACATAAAAACTGAATTTTTCATTTAAATAATTATTTTTAATTAAAAATTTATCTTAATGTCAAAATAGATACATAATACATATATTAGTACAATTTAAGTCATTGGAGTCATTTTATAATATGATTGGATATAAAAAAAATATTGAACATTTTTAATGTCTTTTTACCCACCTTCTTGGCACATTTACCCACCTTCTAGGCACATTTGCAAATTTGCATAAAACATAATTTTACTTATTCTATGAAAAAAATTCAAAAATCCAAGAAACAAGGTTGACATCAGTAAGTAAAATGGTGTTCAATAGGATGAAAATAATTTTTGGTGAATAGTAACTTTTGAATTTTATTTACCATAGTTAAAAGAAAATAAAGTAATTAAAGGTAAAAATAATTTTAAAATTACCTCAAAACATGTCCTAATTCTATTTAGTAAGTTTATTTCTAAAAAAAGCAACCTTAGAACAAAAATAATATCATTTTGATTCATTTAGATTAGATTATGACTTTTATTATATTTTATTTAAAGAAGAGTTAAATGTGTTAAATTCAATGTTTAATAACTAAACCATTTTTAATATTGAATTACACATAAGATAAATTCGATTATAACTATTTATTAGAAATAAAAAACGATTTCCTACATCATAGTACTTTATTTATAATTTTTAGACATTAAATAATTAAATTTATTTATGACACAATGATGATGCGGTATTTAGCTTATTAATTGATGATTAAAATAATTTACGTTATAAATATTAAAATAAATGTAAATTGAAACTTTTTATGCCATCCAAAAACTTCCAAGATGAATATGACATGATAGGGTTGATTCAGTTTATTATTTTTGAAGAAATAAAGTCTTCATGATTTTCACAAAAAAATACTAAATAGTGTTAAAATTGACAAAAATGAGTTTTTAAAACATATACTATATTATTAAATGATATAACATTCCTAAAAATATAAGATTCATCTAAAGGACTTATATAATGTTAAATATGTCATTAATTAACCACTTTAAGTTCTCCTTCATTGTATAGTAACTATATTAACCATGTAATATAAAAAGACAAGAAGACATGGTAAAAGTTAAACTATTTAACTAAGAGTTAAAACTAAAAGATAAGGTTTATATGGGGACCTAAACTTGTCTAAAACCTATTGTTTGAGAGGATTTAGACCCATCCCCACCATATTATCTAACTAAATCCATTTAGAGGTATTATAAACCGAAAATTATTAAATAATAAATTAATATTTTAAGCTTTTCCTAAAGTTCCCCTCACCTCTCTTATAAAAAGATACTTCCCCTTATCTTAAATTAACACCTCCAAAGCCATTTGGATCATCAAAACCCAACTAAAAAATCCTTTCTAATACCCTAAATTAAACATAGATGCCTTACTTGGATCATGAATCCAATCTAAAGATCCCTTTTATTCAAATCAAAAGGAAGAACCCAAAGAAGAGGTCATTATTTCATCACCTCTTTCAAAGTTCTTTTATTCTTCCACTTCTTCTTTCTTAGTTGTTTCCATAAAAAAAATAACTCTAGTACCTTCTACATACTGATATGTTATTATAAATATGGTACAACCATATTCATTACTCTATCCATCCTATGAATGACAAAGTCACCATACGTGTGTATGTACGGCTTACTGTCTCCACGTGGTTGTGAAGTTTGTTCTTCAACACTTTATTGTTTGTATGGGTATAATAATTAATATAATTGAAATAAATAATAAATATAACATTTTAATGATTATTTATATATAATATACCATCCAATTACATACAATTTCACTCTCAATAGAATGATATCGTCACTCGTGCGTATGTACAGCTTACCGTCTCCACGACACGATGAGATTAATTTCCACATACACCATTCAAGGATGATTATAAAAATATATATGTAATATATTAAATAATAATTATACTGAATATATATATATATCTCATTCACTTACTTCCTTTCAATACGATATGAAAACGGAAACGTATTTTATGCGTATGTACGACCTACTGTCTCCATAAACGGTGTTTTCCATTTCATATATCTATCTACTATACATATTTATATTAAGAATATATATGATTCATAAATAATGTTTTATATTCTGGAAGTAATTAAATCATGATATAATTGATACGATCAAGAATAAAAAGTTAAAACACATACGATAAACAAAGTGATTATTACGTGAAATGTTATTTAAGCATAGAAATTATTATTAAATGGGTAGTATAAAGCCATAAATGAATCAAGTATGATATCATAAACATGAATATGGTTCTGGTTCTTGTATAATTTAATAACATACTGTGGTCATTATAAAGGAGGTTAAACCTACCATCGACCAAAGAAAAGTACAAGGTAACAGTTAATTCCTCAATCTCATTATTATCCAGGATTTTTTATCTGTAAGTATTTAATGGGAAATATTTAAAATTCATGTCCATGTTTTGTAGAAATTTTTTAAAAAGGAATATTTTAAGGTTTAATGGAAGGGTATCTTTAACTACATAATCATTTTAAATGTTTTGAAGATTTATTTTTTCTAAATTAATTTAATTAATTTCTATGTTTTCAAAATGATTTTAAGGATTTATTTATATGGACATGATTTTTTATAATTTTAATCCCATTCAGTAGTTTAAAAGTGGTATGGAAAACTTTGATTCAATTTTTTTAAAATTAATTCCTTTATAAATTGTGTGACTTTTAAATTATTTCATAAAAAAGTGATCTTTATCTCAAAGAGTTTTATAGATCATTTCCATCTATGCTACCATCCTTTACTGGATATTATTATTGATTGTGGTTGATTAATTATAATACAATATCCTATATTGTATTGAATGAGTTATGATACGTTTAACTATGGATGTGATATTTTTATATGATTCATGGTTTATGGTTAAAGTATTGAAATTTCGTATGCTAGTTTTAATATGAATGTTTATGTTATGTTTCACCCTTTTCATATGAGGAATGCATTGGACTTAGTAAGTGATGGGTAGGGCATTTTATAGCCCCTCGATGCGTCTATAGGTCTCATGAGACAAACTAGTGTCTTGGAACAAGGCCTTGACAAAATTTATATTTAGGGTCTTGGCACAAGGCCCTGAATTTGTGTTTAAGATGTCTGTCATTATGCATTCTATCATTATGAGATTAGTTATTAACATTACATGTGATTATTAGACTAGTTGAATATCCATGTGAATAAGTAAATGGAATTATTTTATTTATCTTTTCTATATTATGTGGAATTTTATGTTTAAAGGGATTGTGTTTCAATTTTATACATTGCTATAAAATTTTATGATTATTTATGATAGCTTCTTCTATATTGTTTATCCTTACTGAGCATATTAGCTCACCCATTTCTTATGTTTTATTTTTCCAAGATTCCAATAAGAAAATTATGATTTATATGTAGGTTTAATCAAAGAGAATAATGGAATTCTCAAAGTATTATTTATATTGTGTTTTTTGTTATAAATTTTAATGTAAATTTCATGTATGTAAACTATTTTCCAAGACTCATAAACTGATCGGTCCTTTGGGACTTAATTCCTTGTAATCATAAAAAGGTTTTAAAATAAGGCACCAACTCTAGGATTCTTGGTTCGGGGTGTTATAGTTGGTATCATAATAAGTTTATCAATAACCTTTAAAACAAGATTTAGATAAACTTTGATTAGGAAATATTACCCTAAGATAGAATTTGAGGATTAGTATAGAAGAACATCCAAAATTTGTTGTAATGTATATATTATGTGGGTTTTCCAAGTAATACATCCTTATCTGGATACTACAAGTGGATGTAGTTCTGGCAGAGATGTACCTAGGATTGAAAACTCTCACATGGAGTTTCCGGCTTTACCTGGTTATCCTGGTACACAACAATGGGCCTTACTGCACACCTGGTTTGACACTCTTAGGGGATATATTTATGAGAATTCACATTTTCTTTACAAACTATAATGAAGGATTTATGGGTAAATATGTCGAAAAAGAAACCAATGTTATGATTATAAGACTAAATGTGTGTAAATATTTAATTAATGCTAAGAATTTTTATAGTTTTTGGATTATACATTATGATATGATATAACCTAGTGTATGTCGTCATTTAGAAAGGGTGCCCCATAGAAGGAATGTGAACTCCATCAATATGCATGATCTAAAGAGTAAGAAAGGTCATATCTTTCGTGGTCTTGAGCCAACATTTAGAAGGTAAATAGTCTCCCATGTATCCACATAATATGATGAAATAGTATCATGTGTTAATAAGATAAGTAATAAATTCTCTGAGTCTTATGGCTTTGAAGAGATGAAAGAGAAGAATAGGGTGCAAAAGAAAAATATGGATAAATCGATCAAGGGAAAGAAGGATTTTCCCACATGTAATAACTATGTAAAGAATCACCTTGGTAAATGATTGAAGGGAATGGAAGTTTTTTTAATGTGTGGTAAAAATGGACACAAAGTATGTGATTTTAAGGGTAAGAAAAAAGGTTTCTAATGTATAATGCTTCATCTGTAAGGTGTTGGGACACTACGCAAATCAATGTCCCAATCATCATAGTATACCCCAAATGATGTAATTGGAAAATAATCTAGTTATGATACTAATGCATATGAAGAATAATAATTAGTGTTCTTATTTTTTTATTAATGAATTATGTCATTCGAGTGTTGTATCAATGATATACTGGTTATATGAATTATGGAAATAAATAAGGATTGTAACATGGTACTATTTCATAGAAGATTTGAGATATATGGTCATAAGAAAAGTTACTCAATATAAAGTTAAACTTTTTGTAAAATATATGGTTGAAGGAAAGATAAACCATAATATGTTTCAAATATTGAGTTAGTGATTTTGGAATAATATATGACTGATTTGGATAAATTATATTGGATATTCTTGACCACCTTGAAACTGATTAATGATTTGTATATTCCATCATTGTTGGAATTTACAACATTTATGGATCTAAGGAGTATATCCAGTATTCTATGTTTTACAGAAGGAATAAGGAATTACATGCCTATTCAAATAAGTTTTGATGGTAATTAAGGTTGTTAACATGTTTTAATACAATTAATAATGAATGTATTCACATGTTGTTATGTGATAACAGAGATATTCCTTATGTTATGTTGACCATCCTTATAATTTTTTGGACTGTGAGTTTGGACACAAGTATTTTTGAAAAGTATAAAGATTGTAATGGCTTACGTTGGAAATTGGATACTATTTTTTATGGTTAAAACATTTCTTAAGACTATTTTTTTTGTTATAAAAATGAAAACTCAGAGGTCTGGTGACAACCCATCACGTCTGGAAAAGCCGTGAGACCTGAACCCGCAACCAAAGGGTAACAAGGGTACATCACCTTTTACTAGACTAGATGATGTCCTGGTTTGTATAATGTAGTTTTTTAATGGTCTGATGGATGAATCATAAATTCATTTTTTGGAACCCTATTAAATTAGGTCAAATATAATACTTTTGAGTTCCATTATCTTTTGGAGTGAAAGATGAGTTTATGGTAGAAATTAGTTAAAGGATGAAACTCTACTTGTAAAGTATTATTTTTTTATTTAAACTTTAGGGAAAGTATCTTAAAACCAAAAATTTCTTATCCTAATACATTATGTTTTTTTGAACCTATGATATTTTAAATCATCATCATAGATTTATTGCCTTGAGGCCATGAATTTTCTATTTATTGTTCACTTTTTTGTGATTGATGATCTCAGTCACTCCATATAAATATTTAAGTTTTCCCTCTAATTATGTGTCTTTAATTTCAACCAATGTTCCCCTATTAAAAATCCTAATTTGGTGGTGAATTTTTTATTTCCCTTTCCCTCTTATTAAAACAAAATTTTATTAACCCTATTTCTGATGTGGGTTTTCCACAAAAGTAATTTCTATTTCCATCATTTTATTTTTGAAGAACAATTTCAAATTGAAATGATGAAATTTAATGAAGGAGGGAAGAATGTAACACCCCAATATTTCATAGTTTGTTATCTCTTTAAAGTACTTTAATTGTATATATTGCACACAACACCGATTTGGCTTGCATTATACGCAAGATTGAGTTTATGTGAAATAACACATTAGTATTATAATTATTTAAATGATATATTTATTTATCAAATAAATATTGTGATATTATTAGTAAAAAATAAACTTTAAATGTTATTTATAGTTTTTATAATGAAATGTATATGTTTTGTTAAAATAGTTAAATATTTTGAAAAGCTATTTTCTTAAAAGAACTACTTTTTATGTCCTTCTGTGAATAATAAGAAAATTAATTTTATACACTCCTAAAAATTAAAATTGGTAAAATGGGATTCATTTTTGAATTATTAATATCAAAATTATCTTAGGGGTAATTTTTGGTATTTTTCTGAAAACATTCAATTTTTGTTGAATATTGAAAAATATTGTATAGTACATAAAAACCGACTTTGTCATTTAAATAATTATTTTTAATTAAAAATTTATCTTAAAGTAAAAATAGATACATAATACATATATTAGTACAATTTAAATAATTGGAGTTGTTTTATAATATTATTAGATGTATAAAATTTTATTGAACATTTTTAGCATATTTTTACCCACCTTCTAGACACATTTACCCACATTCTAAGGACATTTGCAGATTTTCATAAAACTTAATTTTACCACTTCTATAAATCGAATTTCAAAAATCCAAGAGACACGGTTGAAATTAGTATATAAAATGTGTTTCAATAGGATGAAAATAATTTTTGGTGAATAGTAACTTTTGATTTTTATTTATCATGCTTAAAAGTAAATAAGGTAATTGCAGGTAAAAATAATATTAAAATTACCCCAAAAACATGTCCTAATTCTATTGGATAAGTTTATTTCGACCAAAATAAACCTTAGGACAAAAATAAGATCATTTTGATCCATTTGGGTTAGATTATGACATTTATTATATTTTATTTAAAGAATAGTTAAAAGTGTTAAATTCAAAGTTTAAAAAATAAACCATTTTTAATATTGGGTTACACATAAGATAATTTCAACTATAAATATTCATCAGAAATATAAAAATACTTTCTACATCATTTAATTTGTTTATAATTTTTAGACATTAAATAATTAAATTTATTTAGGCCACAATGATGATGTTTTTATTACCTTATTAATGAAATATTAAGATATTTGATGTTATAAATATTAAAATAATATAAATTGAAACTTTTGATGCCATCCGAGAATTTTCTAAGTGAATATGACATGTTGGGGTTGATGAATTTTTTTTTTAAAAAAAATAAAGTTTTTATGACTTTCACAAAAAACCAATACTAAATAGAGTTAAAATTGAAATATATTAGTTTTTAAAACAAATACTATATTATTAAATGATATAATATTCCTAAAAATATAAGATTCAGCCAAAGGACTTATATAATGTTATATATGTCATTAATGAACCACATTAATTTTTCTTGGAATTTGATAATAACTATATTAACCATGTAATATAAAAATACAAGAAGATGTGGTAAAAGTTAAACTAGTTAACTAACAGTTAAATCTAAAAGATAAGGTTAATATGGTGACTTAAACTTGTCTAAAACCTATTTGTTGAGAGGGTTTAGACCCATCCTAACCTTATCCTCGAAATAAATCCATTTTGTGCTATTATAAACCGAAAATTATTTTATAATAAATTAATATTTCAAGCTTTTCCTAAAGTGGCCCTCACCTCTCTTATAAAAGGGTACTTCCCCTTCTCTTAAATTCACACCTCCAAAGCCATTTGCCTCATCCATACCCTACTCAAATCTCCTCCCGAATACCCTCAATTGAACCTAGATTCCTTAATTTTATCTAAAATCCAACCAAAGAGCCCATTTGTTCAAATAAAAAGGATTAATCCGAACAAGAGGTAATTATTTCATGACCACTTTGATAGTTCTTTTCTTCTTCCACTTCCTCTTTCTTTGTTGTTTCTATAAAAAAATAATAAATCCACCACCTTCTATGTAAATATATGTTATTATAAATATGGTACAATATTATTCATTATTCTATCTATCCTATGAATGAAAAAGTCATCATACGTGCGTACGTACGATTTACCGTCTCCACGTTGTGTTGTAGTTTTTTATTCAACAACTTATTATTTGGACGGGTATAATTATGAGTATAATTGATGTAAATAATAAATATAACATTTTAATGATTATTTTTATATAGTATACCATCCGATTACATATTATTTTACGATTAATATAATGATATTGTCGCCCGTGCGTACGTACGGCTTACCATCTCCACAACGCGTTGTGATTCATTTCCATATTCACCATTCAACGATGATTATAAAAATATATATGTAATATATGACATAATAATGATATTGAATATATGTGTGTGTGTGCGTGTGTTTTTTTGGGTTTACATATATCTCATTCACTTACTTTCGTTTAATACGATATGAAAACAGAAACAGTGATTATGCGTATATACGGCCTACCGTCTCCATAAATTGTGTTTTCCATTTCATATATATCTCTATTATACATATTTATATTCTGATTATATATGATACATAAATAATTTTTTATATTATGTAATCAATTAAATCATGATATAAGTGATATGATCAATAATAACAAGTTAAAACATGTATGATAAAGAAAGCGATTATTACCTGAAATGTTATTTTATCATAGAAATTATTATTAAATGGTTATTATAAAGCCATAAATGAATCGAGTATGATATCATAAACATGAATATGGTTCTGTTATAATTTAATAACAAAATATGGTCATTTTACAAGGGGTTAAACAAACCCTCGACCAAAGGAAAGTACAAGGTAAGGGTTAATTCCTCAATCTCATTATTATCTGATATTTTTTATGTGTAAGTATTTATTTGGAAATATTTATAAAGAAATGATTATTTTAAAATTTTAATTTCATTCAAAAGTTTCAAAGTTGTATGGGAAATTTTGATTCAAAAATTTCCTATAAATTACATCCTTTATAAATTTTATGACATCTAAATTATTTCATTAAAAATGGATATTCTCTCAAAGAGTTTTAAAGATCATTTCGAACAATGTTAACATCCTTTAATGGATATTATTCTTGATTGAGGTTGATTAATTATACTGTAATATTCTATATTGTATTGAATGAGTTATTATATGTTTAACTATGGATGTGTTATTATTATACCATTCATGGTTTATGGTTAACGTTTTGACATTTCGTATTCTAATTTTAATACAAATGTTTATGTCATGTTTCAACCTTTTTATATGAGGAATGCATTGAGGTTTTGAGAAGGCTTCACTCCTAGGCCTCTGAGCATCGAGCTTCCTCCATCTCATGGCATCTAGGGTTTCCTCCCGAAGTCATCTCTTCCCCTCCTCTGGAGTTCTCGAGTCCTGATGGTGTCTTCCTCTAGATTTAGGCATGGTACGTTGTCAGCTCACGCGTAGTTTTGCTTCATCGGTTCTGGTGTGGCATCTCCAGAGTGTCTAGATCTCAGCTCGGTGGGGATGGAGTTGATCAATGATGGCTCTGGAATTCTCTAGAGTGGCTCTTATTAGGATCTACATTTACTTGGCGGAGGGGAGGTAATCTGAATCTTGATTTCGACTGTTGTTTTGCATTTGGGGTTTTTGCATGGGATTTTGGTTTGGTTTTGTGGAGGATTGGTTGTCAGATTATTGATGTCGCCTGCATGGCCCTGCTCTCGACTCTTGTTTCCAGTGAGTTCTTCTAAACTATATGAAGGTAGGTTTGATTCTCTCTACTATAGGCATGTGGTTGTTGATTTCCCTTGGTCCTTGTTCGTGCTTCTTTTCCTTCTACTTTTGTGGCTAGGGTTTGCTCATGGATACTGGTCACCGGTTTGAGTTTTTCCCCGGCTCAGATCTACATGGATTCCTGCCTAGGGTGGCACTTCTAGTTTGGATTGACTGTAGACCCCTCTCTGGTGATGCTTCGTGGGTCGGTTGTTGGGTCATCTAGCCCTAGGTGGTAGTGAGTCAGCTTCCTATCTCATGGGGTGTCTGCCTCAGCCGTGGTGGGTTTTCTAATGCAGGGACAAATGGAGACAGTGTGGGATTTCTAGCTTGGGGATGGTCATGATGGCGGGTCTCGTCTATGGAAGTGTTGTTCGTGATATTTGGAGTTGTTGGTGTGATTGGGTGACCGTGGTAGGTAGGGAGGCTGTTTGTTTCTCGCCGATGATATTTCAAATATGTTGGTTTGGTCTTCAGGACAATAGATTTGAGTTTATAGTTTGTTTTATCTCTGTCTTAAGGTATGTTTGTGTAGGCTCCTACTTTCTCATGCTGTGAATTTTGTTTTCGCCTTGGGTTCCACTACTCAAGGGTCTTTTCAACAAATTTTCTACAAGAAGATGTTTCATATGTGGTGAAGGGAAATGGTTTTCATTGTTTCATGGATTTCATTATCAGATGTTTGAGAGGGTATGGCTTCAGCCATCGGTTCCAAGATCCTAATTTTTTGTACGGCACAGCTAGTCATTAATATTTGAGGTAGTGGAAGATGGATTTAATGTTTTTTTTGTGGGGAGGAGCTTCTATCTTGTAGTGCAAGTTGTTTTTGGTCTTGAGATTTTGGTCTGTTGGGCTTTTTGTTTTGTCTAAGTCAATGATGTATTGGGTTCCCCCTTACCCCTTAAAGGGCATCTATTTCTATAATAAAAAATTAATTTTCATTCATATGAGGAATGCATTAGACTTTGTAGGTGAAGGTAGTGGCCCATTACAGACTCTCGATGCATCGGTAGGTCTCATGATACAAACTAGTGTCTTGGCACAAGGCCTTGAAAAAATTTATATTTAGTGTCTTGGCATGAGGCCTTGACTTTGGGGTTAAGATGTCCAACATTTTTCATTCCATAATTATGAGATTATTTATTAATGTTACATGTGATTATTTTACTAGTAGAATGTACTTGTGAATAATTAAATGGAATTATTTCATTTATCTTTTCTACATTATACTGAAGTTTATGTTTAAGGGGCTTATGTTTTAATTTTATACCTTTCAATAAAAGTTTATGTTTATTTCTGGTAGCTTTCGCTAAATTTTTTGTCCTTACTGAGCATATGAGCTCACCCCTTTATTATGTTTTATTTTCTCAGGATGCCAAGAATTATATTATTATTTGTATACAGGTTTAAGCTAAGGGAATAATGGAGTTATAAAAGGATTATTTATGTTGTGTTTTATGTTAGAAATTTTAATGTAAATTTCATGTATGTAATCTATTTTCCAAGACTACTAAACGAATCGTTCCTTTAGAACATGATTCCTTATAATCATTTTAATGTATTAAAATAAAGCACTGTCTCCAGGATTCTGGGTTTGGGGCATTACATTAACCAAATATCAAACTCACCAGAGAAGATAATTTTTTAGTTTTCTACAAGATCGAATAGTAGAGACCACATATGAAATAAGTATCAATTTAAATAATGTCAGAAATGTGGAAAGCGACACCCTATGTAATGTATCAAAGAAAGGGGAATATGTTTTCTATGTAGAAATAAAGGACATAGATAAATGAATTATAGAGAAGTTTAAAAACTTATGTGTGGGGAACATGAGAATTCTTCAAATCAATGCCCTAATATGAAGGGATAACTCCTAGACCAAGGAGGGTATCATGCCATGATAATCATTAATGTGGATAGATTTAAGTGTTTATTTATTGAGATTTGAAAGTTATTTTTTAGAAGTGTTACATAAATAATTTTTTTTATAAAAATACTAAAACAACTAAGCACTATTCTGTAATTTTTTTTATTTTTGGATTTGAAAGCATATGTTTAACAATATTGATGACCTAGAAATGATATTTAAATTTAAAGTGATATTTTATGAAAAACAAAAGATTTGGGGGAAGATATCCCATAATATGTTCCTTATGTTGATGTAATAATGTTTAGTTGGGATAAAGTGATTATTGACCTTAATGAAGTAAATTAGATAGTATTGGGGAACTTGAAAATGATTAGTAATTTGTTCAAAAATTAATTTATTATGGAGGTTATTGTATTTTTTAATTGATGGAATATATTTGATTATTTTTTGTTTTATTTAAGGAATAATCATATAGTTAATTTTAAAAATAAGTTATCTTTTCATTGCAGTTTTATGGTGATCAAGGTATTCAAATATGTAATATGTGACATTAAGAGTTGCTTTATAATATTCAAGGGATTAATGTTAAGTTGATTATTTAAATTCAGTGGAATTTTTTATAAATTATTGAATGTTAAATTTGGGAAGATGTATTTTTTAAGGGTTTTAAGGATAAATACTTATGGATTAAGTTGAACTTTGGTTATTATCATTGTGGTTTTATAGATTAGTATATTATATTAGATAACTTGTGCTAAACATTTTAGGTTTTGGTAAATATTTATAGATAGAATGAAATAATTGTCACTGTGTTATAGATCTTATAATCCATTAAAAGTTAATTTTATCACTTCAGGAATAAATAAATTCATCTTTGATATTCATTTAATAGAGTAAGAAATGAATTGGAAATTAATTATAGAACAACTATGGAATAAATTGTGCTTGTGAAATAAAAATACAACAATTAAGAATATTTTATAGTGTTTTATATCTTGATAGTTAAATAATACCTTAGATTTCGTAAAATTATCTTGAAATAAAATTTATATGCATTTGGCTTCATTTATGACGAATCAATGGTCTTTTCACTGATCATAGATTTATGGTTTTGAGGTTAACTTTCTCTTGATCATGTTCTCTATCACTCTCTATTGGTCCTTGAGCATTAGTTTTCTCCTACATGTATATATTTTCACTTCCCATTAATTTTCTATTATTTGGAAACATAATTTTGTGTTATTCTTGAAAACCTTCATATTTCCCTTTCTCTATTTTTAAGAAGATGTTTTATTAAACCTTATATGATGTGGGTTTTCAGAAAAAGAATTTTAAAATGTCCAACAGTTGATTTTTGATCACAAGTTCAAATTCTGATGATGAAATTTATTCAAGTTGGTGAAAATGTAACAAAGATAGATTTTATAAGAATAACATTAAGTTCTATAATGTATAATACGTGCAACACTGAGCTTAAATGACTCGTGAAATATATTATTTAAATACGATTTTCATAACATAGTTGTAGAATTGAAAATTATAAATAGTATTAAATTATTTATGAAATAAATATAGATATCTTAATAAATATTAATATATTAATAAATTATTATTAAATAATCCCTCAATTTTTAGTATGATCATTTTATTCTTCAAAAATAGGATTTCTTAAAAAATTGCCTTTATTGATTTTCATGAGAAAATATTATAATTAATTTTGAGAAGATTTTTGAAATTTTATTTTTTTAAAAGAGATATAATTTTTGAAATTATCATATCAAAATTATCTCATGATAAATTTTTTATATTTTTTTGAAAATTTTTATTCTTCAATGAAGACTGAAAAATACATATTTTTATTGAAAATTATATTTTCTTTTCAAGTATTTAAAAATAAAATTCTATTTTATATTAGTTTTAAAATTTATTTAAATCCTTTTTGTTAACAACAATCTAATTATTATCTTTGGAATGAATTTTATACTTGGATATAGTATAAAAACAATTTTTACTTAAGAGGCATTTTTCTGAAAAAACCATTTTTAGTTGCATCTCACAGGTCTAATTTTAAATTAAATTATGCCACTTTTGTAAATTTATTCATGAAAAATGAATTACATATTTGGAATCATGAGAAAAAAAAATTTAATAGTCCCCTTTTATTTTTATTCATTATAAATTTTAACTATAGTAAATAATTATCACCACTATAAGGGTATATCGGGTAAGCGAGGTTAAAAATAATATGATAAGGGCTAATAATATACCCTCAAACTTACATTTATACAATTTTATAAGTGTAGTCAGATATTTTCATCAAATTATCTAATATATGTCCATTTTATTCCATATTTATTTGATTTTTACCTTTATTATATTTAAGTTAAAGATAATTTCAAAAATGTCACTTTCATAATTAAAATTACTATAATATTTTTTGAAAGGGATAAAGAATCTTTTTTTTAGTTATAAATATTCATTTGGAAGATAATTAATTTTTTTATCATGTTAATTTATTTCTATTTTTTATTAATTAAATAGTTACCTTAAATTCTTATGCAACACTGGCACGTTATTTATTCAATTAATGGAAAAATAAAATAAATGAATCTAAAAAGATTTCAAGTAATATAAATTGAACAAATTATGATGTTCTATGAACTTTTTATATAAATATAACATATTATTGATGTGTTAAATGATTAAATTTGAATTCCATTTTTTTCATGTTGCTTCAAAGTCAAATTAAATGAATAGTTCCAAAATATAATTAATAATATTTTATAATAAATAATATTTTATTAAATGATTTAAAATTCCTAAAACACTTATTTTAATCAATTTTATTTGTATATGGTTGAAAATATACAACATGGTACATTTATTTTCCCATTTTACTTTTATAGTAATAATCCTGACCCCTAAATAGTAAATGCTTTGTTATCTTGATAATTATAAAAAAGTGTTAATACATGTTAAAATAAATAGATAAGGGTAAAAACCAAATATAAACTTGTAAAAATTTTATTTTATGATAATATTTAAACCCATTATAATCCAATCATTAAATTATATTAGGTTGGATCATTTTTTCAATGAAAATTAATTTATAATAATTAAATATTTTTAAGAAATTATAAAACTGCACCTCCCCGCACTTATAAATGGGCGCCCACTCTCCAACATTTTCACACTTAAAAATAATTTTGGTTCAAAAAAATCTCTATCCAAAAACCTTAAATAATTATTTTTTGACATCTTAGAGGAATTTTTTTTATTATAAAACCCTCATAGAAAGTATTTTTGTGTCAACCTAAAGAGGTTGTCTGACGAAGTGGTATCGTTCTTAACTGAGTGTTTTTGTTTTATTTATATACCATATACTTATATTTTTTTGTGTTAATTTCATACACTATATCCATATCTACTTACATCAAATGGGAAATAAAACTATTATTCATTTGTATGACGGACCACTACCTCACGAACCGATGTAATTCATTTTTCATCACCCCTACTCAAGAATGGTTTTTATGATAGTTTTTATAGATATGTATATATATATGACATTAATAATAAATTTATAATTATATAAAGTTTTTATATCATATAATTTCTTATTTTTCCATTCATTTAAAAATGATGGCATTGTTCATGCGTACATGTGGATTACCACAACCATGAAGCTATGAGATTATTTTTTCATAACCACGTCACATAACTTCTATATTTAAGTGTATTTAAGGAAATCATAATTATATTTATGTTATTATTAGAATTATTTGAAAGTAAAATAATACTTATGTTCTTTCCATCATGATGGTTGAAAAATTGTAATGTTACTCATGCGTAAGTACAACTTAATGTCTCCATGATTGTAATGTAGTTTATTTTTTATAAAAATGTTTTATATTCAGTTTAAAAGGAATGATTGATGTAAAAAAATTATAATTATTTCATGATTATTATTATGGATATGATGAAAAAAATTTGATTTTACCATAGTCAAATTTCCATTGTTATTTTGGACATACGAAATGAATATCGTCCAAATATATAATGTGAAATTAATTGATTGAGTAATTAAAAATAACATGGTATTAAATAAAATAAAAGGAATAAAAAACTTGAAAATTTTTATTAATAAATTAAATAATTAAAATAATTTTAATATTTATGAATATAAAGAACGTATGTGATGAGCTGACCCTGAGGTAAGGGGTTTCATAACTCAATTTCTTTTCATTGGGTTATATTACTTCTGCATTGTATTTGATATTATAATATTATGTGTGTAATGAATTTTTTTTATTTTATATTGTATTTACTCTTGTTTTATTTTTATTCTTATTTGATACACATAATAAATTCGTTGATTAATTATCACTTCAATGGTATGATCTCTATAAGAGATTTCATCTCAATTTCTACACCGTTTAGACATATTTGGTATTATGAACTGGTCTATTTTTATGAGTTGTATCTAATACCCCTTTGATATATTATATAATGAATCACTTTATATTAATGGGAATTAATGTTTCATTTGAACTTATTTCATTGATGGTGGTTATGATTCAAAAGTTACCAAAGTGTTCGGGGTTTATTTCACAATCTCATCATTATTCAGGATTATTTATATCTAAGTCTCTAATAGAGTAATTTTTTGATATTTATATCTTAAACCCAAAATATTTTATTCTCCCATGTTTATTTATTCAAATTATAAGTTTTCCTTTAATTTTACCCTCTTTAATCACTCAAGCTACAGAAATCATTTTTTAAGGAAAACCGAATTATTTTTCTACTTTGTTAGGAAACTTTTTATTCCATATCCATATATTACATAAAATGTATTAAATAATATTTTTAATATTCTATAATGATTTATTAAATTCATTTTTACACATATTTTACTTTTTAAGAAAATTAAAATGAATATTCTTTTTGTTTTAAAAACAAGTTACTTTTTGACTTTTTACGAAAAATGTGAAACAAATATTTATTTTAATAAGTTGGATGATAAAATAATTTTCCTACTGTCATTAAAATTCATTTAATTGAAGATTAATTTACATTTATCCATGATTGTTTTAAAATAAATTGTTTGCTTAATATTTTAGATTTTTTAAAAGTGGATTTTAAAATGAAAAGGGTATTTTCCTCAAAAATGTTTTTAAGGATCTTTGTATAGTATTTATATTAATAAAAATAATGAAACTTTTTGCCTCTATTGGGATATTTTAAAATGATACCGTCCTTATTATTTCTCTGTAAGGTTTATGATTAGTTTATGTGGGGAAATTATTGATATTTCATATGCTAGTTCTTTTTATTCAAACAATTTTTGAATAAGGCAAGTTGATTAAACTCTATTTTTTATTGACATGATGAATTAATTAGACTTAATAAGTTATGGGTGGGGTAAAAATTATATTTCCCCTAAATTAATTAGTAGGTATTACAAGAATAACTAGTTCCATAGCTGTATTAAATAGGGTTTTGGTGTAAACCTACCCATAGTTTAAACTATCTTGGCATAAGACCTCAGCAATAATTTTGAGATGTAAAACATTATGCATTCCATAATTATGAAATCAGTTATTTATTTCCACATGATTTTTTTATTAGTTATTATATCAATAGATAAGTTGCAAGCTCATGTGATTATTTATATAGCATCATTTAATCTGCATTTATTCATGCCATATTATTATTCCTGATCAATCTATTGATTAAATAACATGTGTGTTATGTTATTTTCTTTTCATTATTGATTATGCCTTATTTACTCGTAAAATGTTTCATTGTACGCAACCCTTACTGAGAATCTAAGTTCACCATTATTTTTTCCCTTCCTCAACATATGAAGAAGGAATCTTTGAATGAGTGCAAGGATACATAATATTTACCCTCACTATGTTTTTTATTTTATGTTTTCATATATAATGTGTGATTCAAGTATGTATCTATTGTACCAGTACTAATAAACTATTATTTCCTTTAGGATGAAATATCTTGTATCTAGTACTGATGTAATAAATAAACCGTCATCTCTGCACTATTATGATTTAGGTATTTACACAAGAGGCATTGTCTATGAATTATATTTTTCATGTGGAGTCCACATGTTATAGGACTTATAGTGTGTGATTTATATGTTTATGATGTGACCAAGTATTTAAATTGTATAAAACAACCTAAATTTTATTTTCACATATAGGATCTTTATGGAATTGTGCTCAGTTAGACTACCTTTATTACATTCTCTATGGTAGGGTATATTGATCTATAGTGATACATTCAATGGTGAGGATGATGACTAAGAACTCATGCAAGGGAGGTGAAGTGACCCTAGTGGGTTAATATAGCACATGTATCCCTGGTTTTGGACCCCTAATGGGGAATTTATACATAGTTTTGGTTATTTAAAACATCAATAACAATATATACGGTGTTTTTTAGAAAATCTTGGACTAGAATTATACTTAACCGAACTATATACCAGTGGTATGGATTAGATCATTAGATAAGATGTTGTGTGTATATTTTTTACCCTCATAGGTCAACACTGACAGCTAATTACTTTTCAGTAGACTTTCTATTGTTGTATCTGTTTTATTTGCAGTTAACTAAAGATTCATAACAACCTACAGAGAGTTTTACTATCAAGATTTCTATGATATTTTACTTAACCAACCTTCATTTATGGTTATATAGTCAATCATTGAGTGTGATGCTGATATGTGCCTAAATTTTTTCTAGTTAATAATGAACTAGAGGGGGATTACCATATACGTATTCCCATTGAGGATCAGTTCTTTATCTTTATTCTTTGTTCGTATTATTGAACTTCACGTAGCAGTCTATTATGAGGATGATCAAAGTGGATCAGGCCCTGGTAGGCCAATGGGTTGAAGTTCATTCCATTAGAATCATTCCTTAAGATAATAATAACAAATGTGTTACACTTAAATGTTTTTCCAATTACAAATTTATTGTGTTTTTCCTCAATAACATGAAATTTAAAACCAATATAATTGAACCCATGTTGACAGGTTTTTACTCTCACAGGTCGATGTTATCTTTACCTTCCTTTAGTTTTACCTCTTTTATGGGTAAAATGTGATGTGACCTATCTGTTATAATTTATCATTATGTATATTTAGGAGACCTAGAGGCTCCCTTAATTACAACTTGTACCCTTATTACTCGTAATTTGGTTTGATCAATGAAAACCTATGAGAGAGTCTGACCTATGTTTATGGAATTATTTTGAGGTAATTATATTGGTTATACACTTATGTAGAGACTAATACAATGGTGGTGCTCATCTTTTGCATTTTTAGAAGGATTATGCCTTCATTCTCTAGGGAATCACCTTGGTTGATTGGGTATCAAGATTGGGTTTGATGGGTAAGACTATTCAGGTTCTTGGCCTTGTTGACTAGTGTTTCTATGTTTATACATTTGGTCATATAACAGGTCTATTACCATGATTATAATAGCATTAGGTGGTGCCTAATCATGTGTATGTGGTTGAAATGCTTCAGACTGAGGATGTGTAGTTATGTTGTTAGGATGATGTATGTGACGAGTGGTTATGAAATGAATCATGGAACGACTGAGCCGCATGATTTTGAAAAAGAGTTCCAAGGAAGATCTTGGAATGTTGAGACTATAGTTATTTTTAAAATGTATATTTTTCTTTTGAATCAGGTGATACATGTTTTTATATCCACTATGATGGGTGAGATAGGAATAGTACATAACAATTCCACATGGTAACTATTTAAACTGTAAATTGGTGAGCATTCATGTGTGAGTCATGGACTAATGTTTTCAAAGAAATATCATGTGCATGGTTCCTCAGAAGTTGTAAAAAAATGTTAATTATCTCTCCATGGAATAGGATACAAAGATCATGGATTAGGTGTGGAAACATGACCGACCTGACTTAATCTTAGTCCTGTATTGACCTGGAAGTGAGCATGGTTCGTTAGGTGAGACATGTGTTTGGATGTGTTACCTATCAAGTTTATGATCAAAGAGTGGTATAAGGTATTCAATATAGTGAGGATTGATCCATTGGTTTTTCAGGGCTCGTTACCCTTCTTATAAGTTGAAATTTGGTGGTTTCTGTGGAAACCAAACTCAGGAGTCAGGAATAGGAGATGTTTTGATGTTGTGGGTCGGTTCTTGGGAATGACAATGTTTTGAAACATGTAATCATTATGTTCAGTGATGGAAAGATCATGGGTCGTGGATCTTTTTTTTCATTTTTGGGTAATGATAAGGATACTTCTATGGTTGTAAGTATCATATATGTCATGGTTAAACATATCTTGTGATGGGAAAGTTATGGTTATTGTGGAACTAGTAATTGGATGTTTACAATATTTTAGGTATGTAGATTATTGGGGTGACATCATAGAGACTATTTGGTCCCCAAGGATTCTCAGGGAGGAGAAGGATTATGGTGTGGAGGTTTTAAGGATCAATTTTCTTTTCAGACTATGAAATTGAGAATAAATTTTATTTTTTCTTTCAGGTGATTTTGATTGTTAAAATGGGGTTCCCCTAAAATATAACCTCAATTATTTTTTTACCTCTTTGTTTGTCACTAAATAAGGTATTTACCCTAGTATAGTGTTTTGCTAAAATTTTGAGCCATTTGAATTTTCATGGAATAATTATTTTTAAATATTCCATTAATTAAATATTAATTTATTCTAGTGTGTTTTTTAGGTGGTATATTGTGAATGTTGTGTTGGATTGAGATTTAATCTTCATTATTGAGTCTATAATTTAGGGTTTTATTAGTTATTTAATTAACTCACATTAGGCATCGAGATTGTGCACATGCCCATTTTTATTTTTTTATTTTTTTTCTTACTTTTCTTTTTATCATTTCATTCCCCTCATTCCTAAGCTTGTCACGTACACCCCTTTTAGGGATTATATTTTCTATAATTGAGAGAGGATAGGGATAGGGAGATGTATATAAAGTGTGGGAGGGGTAGTGAATAAGGGAGGTGTCTCCACAGATCTCGGGAGGATTCATATCGTCATGCGATAGTTGTAGAACGTGAAAATGAGAAATGCTTTGTAATATTATGCACAAAGGTCAGCCATTTCGAGTTTTTACTATAAATAACTATAGATTTACTAATTTATAGTTTTAATTCCTTTTATGGTTTCTATGAACCCCCTAGGGGTTGATCTATTCTTAACTAGGTGGAAAAGGGGTTTTAGGATGATTATAGTAGTATTCATTTGGGAAATCCGAATCACATGGAATGCAGTTCCATGAAAACATGTGATGAATTTTTTCTATTTGGGGAACATAATGTTTTGGAAATTAAATTCCATGTAGTGTTACTTGTCAAGGTATCCAAGTACATGATAAGTTGTAATTTTCATTATTATATGTCGTGTACTCGGAGTACACATTGTGTAGTCATGCATGGGTATCTATCCAGGTACCTGAGAAAAACCCATGTAAGGGTAACATGACCATGTAGTAATACATGGATAGACCCCAGGTGTGTCCTGGTTGTGCCTAAGTACATAGTCAGACCCCATGAATTCCATGGTCATGTAGTAGTACACATCCAGACTCTATGTATTCTGTACATGTAAAATTACATGGCCAAGTATGAGATTTTGGAGACCATGCTATGTACTTTGGGTACATGCAGTATACTACCCCTTTGTTACCCTTTTTAGGGGTTTTGAGTGATTTTATACCCCATAGATATAATTTGAAACAATATGAGTCCAATTTGAGTATTTTTTCTATGTAGACCGTGTTGGTGGAGCCCTTAGGGTGATTTGAGGACTCCTAATAGGAATTTTTGGGGTGAGCGAGTTGTGATGAAGAGGTTTTTCCTCTAGTAAATTAATAAAACTTTCACTTATAATATATTCATTGGATAATACCCAATTGAGGGTTGGGAAATAGTTTGTTGACTTGGAATTGTGTTTCCAATTCCACATATTGTGAATTTAATGGGACAATCCCTCCTATCTGGACTCAGAAAAAACGTGAGGAGATGGATATGTTGGGTGTTCGGGAATACTTAGAATGGAACCTCGGAAATGATATAGACCATGCGTCATCTCTCTTTAGATATATTTTATGTGGATTTCCCTCAAATTCATATTCCTTATGAGGTGTTTCCTTTTAGACAAGTGAGGAAATGAGATGTTAGAGATAGGGTTGTGGGATATCTGACCCTGGGAGATGTGTGTTGGCTCAAGGTACCGGTTTGAGTCAGAGGATCCCATGTGGGATACCTCTGCTTATAATCTGACCTAAAGGATCCCCTGTGGGATTCCTTCACTTAGTAATTACTTCTGAGGATACCAGAATGTATTTCTCTTATTATATATGGACTTAGAGGATCCCAAGAGGGATGCCTCTATTTATTTTTGACCTAAAGGATCCTATAGGGGATTCCTCTCCTCTGTTTGGCCCAGTAAACCCCAGTGGGTTCCCTAGTGGTTGGATAACCCCAAGAAAGTGCGATGTCGGACTGGGTAGGTATGGTAGTGGGTGTCACCTATATCTTTTACTAAACATGTGATCCCAAAGGTCTGTTTTAGTAGTGATGTGTTTAGTGTTCATTCATCCTTACTCTTATCTTTATACATTCATCCAATTACTTTTCATGAATCTATGATTTCCAGATGTGTTTCATGGAACATAGCCCATGGTGCCTGAGGTTATGTAATTATATGGAAGGGATTCCCATTAGTACTTATTGGGATCTAAATTATGATACTTACTTGTTTGAATGTTTTCATTATCAAAAGTCCCATTTTTCACATGGATTCCTCCCTTCATAATAATTATTGAGGTATATTGTTAAACGCATCGTGAATCCCCTCTTAGTTGGTGTCACCTAGTAGATGCTTATCTCACAAGAATCCAAGTGATGTTTGAGGTTAATGGGTGGGTGAATTTCCCCTATTAATGGGATTATGTTAACATGCCAAAGGATTTATGATGAAATCCTCAATACAAGGCCTAGGATAATCCCTAGGATCGGGTGGGCACACCGTTAATGCATTTACCATAATTTTATATGAATTTTCTATTGATCTAGTTATTGAATTATGTTGAGTTATTATCTTGTTTATGGAGAGTATTCCATACAAATCACCTATGTTTCACCCCCTTAGAGATTATCCAATTTTTATTGTCATCAATTACTATGGATCAGGACCTAGGACTCAAAAATCAGACTGGATTACAAATGGATTGAGTAGTATGAAATACAACTCAATACCATATTTATAATATGTATAGTTAATACATGTAATACTTCATTATATATATTAGAGGTGAGTATGGGTCATCCTAGGGTTATTACTTGTATCCCCCTATGGTGGAATATATTTTTTAGAGACATTTCCAGCACTGGATAATGTAGGTATGGTCAATTAGGATCAAGGACCCGGTGAGCAATTGGGTTACACATGACTTGAGTTTCTTGAAATCTTTATACCTTATTCATAGGATTTCATACTAATTATAATCTCTAATTCAATGATCAATTATGGATTGATTTTATTTATTCCTTCCATTTTTGTCTTGGATATTCTGAGCATATTACACAATAATTCACATATGATAGTAGGTTATAGGTTCACCATTGGGGGTGGATTAATGAGATTTATTCCTCAGCCCTTATATGTAATCCTCACTATGCATGAAAACCTTATTCCAACTTTCAGGTATAGCATAGATTCACATTGGATTAGTATGGGGCCCCAAGTTTCATGATAGAGTGGAGAAAATCATGTGGATTCCTATGATGGGGTTAGAGTAGCTTGGTAGCATATTTGGATATCATGTATGTGGTTCGGACTAGAGTATCATATAATCCTTGCATATTTATATCCTTTATTCTACTGTATAGGTGATCTGCTCAGTGGTTGATCAGTTGTTGTATGCATGACATGTTTGTTTGGTCTGTTACTACATTTCATTAATCACATCCTTGATTATATTTATTGTTTCCACATTCTGATTATTTACTTATATGTATTATTTTGAGTCATTTATATTGTTTTCTTATTCTAATATGATAGAATTGTGACCCCATGGACACACCCTAGGCCATCATCGCTAATTGGAAATCTCAGGTGTATGGGGAGGCACACTTGAGGCCTTATCACCAACCAGTCTAGTTACTATTTATAGAGTTATTCAGGATAATATGGGACTCCCTTCATGACAATAATTATATTTATCTCATATTTCCATTTTTATTTTAGGACACATAACTTTTTTTTTGTTTTCTAAACTTTATAAGAGAAATTTATTTTAGGAACTTCCATTGGCCTTAATGTTATTTTAATATGTCAATGTATTAGCTTCCCATACTATGTGTGGAATAAATCCATTCATAGTGATGTT
Organism: Viscum album; assembly: GCA_963277665.1. NCBI lineage: Eukaryota > Viridiplantae > Streptophyta > Magnoliopsida > Santalales > Viscaceae > Viscum > Viscum album. The sequence goes on from OY728164.1 coordinate 488,712,030, forward strand.
AAGAACATTCAATCCTAATGAAATATTGTATATAATTATCCTCTTATTCAAAATATGAAATCCATTTATATAAAACATAAAAATTTCTCATATTGTTGACTAAATTATGGTTTTATATAACCAAGACATCAATAAAAATAGTGATAACAAATAAAAAATGAATCAATATAATAAAGGTAAAACCTATGATATAATAATAATTGATTTTTCTAGTTGATAAATAAAATCACTAAGATGGGGTGAGTCATCAGTCTCAAATATTTTCCCTCAAAAAAAATTTCCCTTCATTTATATTTTGAATATAGAATCTTCCACTTGAATTTTTAAATTGTGATAAATAATCATATAAAGAAAAACAAATACATATATTGTAGGTTTTTAAAAGCTTTATCAAGTCTATGATTGTCTATTCCATTTAGATTGGTTGGTGTAATCAAATGTTTCATAGTTTAAGTCTTATTATCGATGAAGAATGAATATAGTAGGAAGAAATATATAAATACTTTGAAATAATTATTCCTGATAATTACATTATTCCTACCCCACATTACAGTATATAAATTTAAAAACATTTTTAATAGTAATCAATAATAATCCCAAAAAATAAGTTATTATTTTCTATGTAAATGTTGGGTGGTTATGTATACCAATTTCTCTAAGATTAACTTAAATTTCTTATAATGATCCAAAAAACCATATCATGTTCTAGGTAACTAAAACTTGGTCTTTTATAAAACTCATATCCTAAATTCATATATCTTATTTTCAATTAACTCCTAGAAACAAGAAAATAAAAATAACAAACAAATTATATAGTTGTTTATTAAACCATTTTTTGTTCAATTGATTCCTCTAGACACATGATATGTAATTATTTCTAAATTATATCTTCATGTTAAGTAGTTCAAGATCTATAATAACATTATGGTGTAGTTTGAAAAAGAAACATAATTTATTTAGTTTCACCTTAACCCAAAAAGTTGTATTATTTATCCTTCTAATAATTACGTCATGTCTTGTTAAAACCATGATGTGTTTATAGAACATATCATATATTTTTATTCATATCACTTGTATTAGTAGGTTCAATTTATCTTTAAAACTATTCTAGGATATTATTATGTAGTTTTGAAAACTATGATTTGTTTTTGAAAATTGTATCCTGACTCATTCCTTATATTGTCATGATGAAACATTATCTCCACTTCTTCAATATCTTGAAATTTTATATGAATCAAGAAGTCATTTGTAATAATAGTGAAAAAAATTATATTGTAATCATAAATTCATGTTTGACAGTGGATTCAATCTCTTTATATATTATCATCAAAAGAATTTATCCAAAAACGTCAAAAAATAACTACATCATGTGACATAACTTTTTATATGATACATAAAATAGTTAGAATACGTATTTTATTATATAGTATAATGGAAACCTTATATTATCTCTATGGAGAGGTATATATTCATTAGTTTTACAATGATAGTTTCTTATCAATTGTAAAACTACCAATTATTTTAGGGATTTGTTTGAGAATCTATTTATAATTTAAATACCAAATAGTATGAAAATTAGGTTAATTATCAAGAATGATCAATCAACGTTACCTAAGTATTATTTCCAATGTTATTATATCTTATTACAAAAAATTATGAATCCTCAATCTAACTACTGATCAATGATGAGATCCAAAATCATGTACTTATTTTATTAGGTTGTTATAAATAGTGAGTTTTAATCTTATAATAATCATTATAAACGTGTCATCCTTTCTGTGTACATGGGAGGATATTATAAAAGCACCCAAAAACCCAATAGTGATCTCATATACAATGTTTAGTGACTCCCAATTTGGATAGGGTGATTTATTGTTGAAGTGTGTGTTAAACATTACTTCCACACATGTACTAAAAATATCCAAGTATTTCACCCCAAAACTATTTTTTCTATAGTATGTAAAATTTGAGTGGATGGAGAAAAGGAATTAAAAAACTAAGATATAAATAGAACCTAGATTCTCACAACCAATAACAACTATATATTAATTATGAACATAACACACTAAATATTGATATCAACATATAGAGAGAAATTAATATTGATGTGAAGACTCAAGAAAAAAATAGATTATCCTTCACTAAAAAAATCACTAAATAGAATGAAAAAATTTAAAATCAAGATATAATAGTTTACTTGGTTCACTGTTAAGGGATAATCGTAGGAAAATACCCATGGAATTGTTTTGGTATACCAGAATCCACTATGATTTAAAAGGTTGGTGGATACATATTTTTTTCATGGTTACTCTAAGACAAGATCACTACCTTTACAAAATAACTTTTGGTAATAGTGCATCATGTCACTCAGAACAAATTGATAGATTCCTCAATTTATAACTAATTTGAATAATTATCACCTCAATCTATTGACATGAATTCCACTTCTATATGATTAATATTTTTTACGATGTTTTGTATTATAAATACCAAAGTTTAATTCTCTAATGAAATCCTAATATTAAACAATCCTTATAGAAAAATATTCTTTTCACTATACTAAGAAAACCATCCTGTAAAGACCCATAAATTTCAGGGGAAAATTTTTTTCTTAATTTTCTTTGGGATTTTACGAGTACGCAGTTTCTGACGGAACCTGATCTTGAGGCCCGATATGCCCGGAATCATTTTCCGAAGTTTAGCTTGGGTAAGTTCAGTGAACGAACGAGCGGGTTTTCCAAAATTTTGAACCGGTGCTCGGAATCAAAATCTGAGGACACCGATGGACCCGCAGCGCCGGTAATTGCTTAGGAAGACTTTTCCTAGAGTTGCGTTTTCTCGGGACGTGATGTTAAAAATGTGAGGAATAAAAATAAAATTGTTTTACAATTTATTTTTATTTCTTTACTGATGGTTAAGAGTTGTGGAAAAGGAAGATGCAAGGAATTTGGGGTGGGGCCCACATGAGCCCCACCTTTTCAATTTCCTCAACCTACCATTAAGTTTGAAAACCCCCCATTATTTGGGTAACAAACCCACACCCCCTTTTAATGACATGTCAGCTCTTGAAATTAAATTTGGATTATTAAACGCTCATCAATTAAGTCAATTAATTGATTGTGATCTTTTGAATTTCGAAAAGGGTTGGCATGAGTAATAAAATAAGGAAAAGCCTTATTTTATTATTTGTTGAATCGTTGTGTGGAGATATTTGGGAGAGGAGAGCTCAAGTCTTGGAGATCTTCTTCTTCCTCGTCGAAGAATGCGAGGAACGTCGAGTCTACAACGAAGAACTCCATCACCGAAAGGGAATCGTCATGCCATCTCCCCACCTCTTCGCAGCCGGTGAGAGACACCTTCTCGGATAATGACGACGTGCCGCATCCTTCATCGGGCATGCACCGACGACGTATACGGAGCCTCGTTCCGCGACACCGTCTTCTACGATGCCATCTTCCACGACGTCGTTTCTCTGCGACAACCATCATTCAAAAACTCCTTGAGGTAGGGTTAATTTTGTTCGTGAATATTCTTTGTCGTTCATCACCTTTTATTTTGGGCGGCCTGTAATCATTATAACGGGAGGAGGTCAGACTGCACATACATGGAAGACCCTCCTCCACCTTATTCTGTTGAATTCTTTGCGGCTCGAACGAAGGCGGCGCGGTGCAACGGCACCGCGCAGAATCAAGGAGGAACACGGCGAAGAAGCACGGCCCCATCGCGCCGCGCCATTGAGGCCGAACGAAGAGACCGCGGTCAGACCAAGGCCACGGTGAAGGGTCGTGGTGCCGTCGCGCCGCACCGGAGAACCACGAAGAGACCGTGGCTAGATCGGGGCCGTGGCGGAGGGGCGGGGTGCCGTCGTGTCGCACTTGTCAGACCAAGGCCGCGGCCTTTATCCCCGGCGGAGCAAGGGAGGGCGGCCGGAGCCGCCGGCCACTAGTGCGCTGGAGGGCGGGACCAACCGGTCCCACGAGTGAGCCGGCCGGCCGTTATGGCCGGAAAAATTCCGGAAAAACTGGGGGTTTGACCCCCGGTCAACGCGGTAGGGTGGATCCACGTGGGTCTGCCGTTCGGTCTGAAGGGGTGGCGATTCCCCCCTTCCGCGCTCATGCGGCGCGCGGCACCCTCACCGGGCCGACCGACCGCCCAGGCCGGATTGGCAGCACCAGGCCGGGCCGCGCCCTAATGTGCCAGACCTAGACCCGGGTTGGGTTGACCCAGTTTGGGCCGACCCAGGGGGTCTTGGGTCGGGTCGGTCCGGGCCCAAAACCCCCTAAAACCGGATAGGTTCGTTTAAATTCTTGTAACTTGGGATACGGACCTCTGATCAACGCACCGTCAGTTGCAATGTGATGCTTGGATCGATACGGTCGTTTCGTTATATTACACTCAAGGTTTTGGAGAACTTTGGGTATGGCCGGGTTGGTTTGAACACAAAACCAACCCGGCCCTCGGAGCGAAAATGCTTATAACTTGAGCTCCGGACGTCCGATTGACATGTCGTCAACTTTGTTGGATTCCTCTTAGTGAGACGGACCTTTTGAATTACTCTGCTCGAGGTTTGGACGCAGCTGGAGTACGGTCGGGTTGGTTTTAGTTTAAAAACCAACCGGGGCCCTGGGACGAAAAGGCCAATAACTCTCAGACCGGGCGTCCGATTGACACGCCGTCTGTCGCGTTGTGTTCCTATTTACGTGACAGAACTTTTCGATACATCAACTCTGGTATACATGATATTTGATGTATCGACCTCTTGGCTCGATGAGCGGACCCTCCTGGAATGAGCGTATTGTGTGCGGAAACCCTAGAGCTGGATGAGGCTTGAAACTTGTTTAAAAATATTTAATAATGGTTAAAAGAGTGTTATTAATATCTTAAAGAAACATATCCATCTTTATAATACCTTATATGATCATTTCATTACATCATTTCACCCTTTAATTGTTAGTATTTTGTTCCTTGCACTGTTTTTGGGTGAGTTCTTTACATGATTTCCATGATTGGTTCATGGTGGTTGTTCTTTTCAATTGGAGGAGAAACTCCAGAATTGGAATAGAGTGGTATTTAAATATTTCCAGAATTCATAAATTATACCATTTATCAATTTTAATTCTTAAATTAAGATGATTCATAAGTTAAAAGATTAACGATGTTTGTTTAGATTATTTTAGCAGTTCTTTGATAAACGACCTCATTTTGTTTTATAAAATGAAAACCATGTGTAAAAAATAATTTAAGAACCATGGATGAGAAATAATAAATATATTATAACCTTTTTAAAAAATAAAAAATGGTTTCATGACCATCCTTGAAGGAATTAAAGCAAAATGAAATCACATCATCCACGATATTGGTAATTCGACACATCACGGACAATGCTTTTAATTCATTGAATAAGTGGGGGAGGAGAAGAAGATTGACGATGAATTTTCCATGAACATGAGAAAATAAAGAATATAAAATATTCTAGAGCTTTAATTCCTCTTGTATAAGATGAGGTGAGGAAAGAAGAACAAAGAAACTCAAAATGAAAGAAAAATTGAGAAATCTCTCATGAAAATTCAACAGCCTAACAGCGTCGCTTAAAATTTCATAAAATAATTTGTGGAGAGAAAAGGGGTATCTCATAATTATTAAATAATATTGTAATTAAGGGGGATATGGAACTAAATATCCCCATATAATCCAAATGTAATGAAAAATAATAACATAAAATGAAAGAAAAGAAAGAAAATAAAAGATGGTGTTTACCTCTTGATCTCTTCTCCTTGAGATCCTTCTTATGACCTTTGGTTTTGGCCTTTTGGTGATACTAATAGATATAGGACGTGGGGAAGAGCCTTGGGAGGATTGTTTGTAAGAACTTAGGTAAGGCTCAAGGATTGAGAATTGTGGGAGGAAGAGGGGAATGAGGGTGGTATTTATAGTGGAGGAGATGGGGTATTTTTCATTATTTTAATCATTATTATAATATTTTTTCTCAAGAATATGAATAATCTTAAATAATTTGACCCAAAATACTAATAATGGCATGTGAATTTGAATCAAGTTTTCTTACATCACTTAAGATGTCATAAATAGTGTATTTTACTGATAATTTGGTTATACGGTATTTTACCGTATTTCACTATTCATCAAAAATTCAAGAAGTTCAAAAAAATACCAAAAATTCCTCCTTACCATTTCTCAACATGTAGAATTCAAAAATTAAGTCCATTTTTTTAAAATAATTTTCAAAATATTAATAATTTAATTTTAAATAAAATCATGCTTAATTCCAAAATTAACAATATTAAAACTATAACTGCTTTTATATCACATTAAAAAATTAACCAAAATTTCATTATCTTCAAGCCTTAAGAAAATAAAATAATATTACAATTCACTATTCATTATGGTCATATCACTATTCATATTACTATTCATAAGGTCATGTTACTATTAACCAAAAAATAAGTTGGTTCCATTTGGCTCTAAATAACATACTAAACATAATTGATGATGACCGTTTTTTGAAATTAAAAATATAGAAGTGGAAAAATTATTTTTAAAGGAAAGTTATAAATATATACTTAAAACAAACTTTCATGCATTTCAATTTATTTTTGGAAAACCTTGGGGTGTTATAGTGGAATTCTGTAGATCAGAGCCAAAAAACATATTCACAGTACCACCTTTAATAAGAACATGAGCTATAAAACTTACACCTTCGAAATGGCAGACTTGCGATACTCTATTTTTAACAAGAGGACTTTATACTTTCATCTACTTCATCCAAAAAATCCAGAGCTGCATAAAATGACCCTCAGAGCACTTCTAACCATTTCTCATCATCTATGCTCTTTTGTGTATTGTTTTTAGCTTTCGAGAAGTGTATGTATGTTTGTATTAAAACACACACTATCTTCTACAAAAAAATGAAGGATACAATTTATCCTTCCTCTCATATCTTTTTACATCTCTTTACTCCCCCAGATAAGTGTGGAAGAGGTCCTTGTGTGACTTGGTAGTTTATACCCATGAAGAACAGTGGAAGAGGTCGAGTGACCTGGAAATTCATGTGCACTATTGTTTACCCCGATCCAGGGTGTGGATCAAGTTTGTTAATATAAACTTCTTGGTGGAAGGTGATCACCAATTGGATTGGATTGGGTCTCAACTTGATATTGAACCACTTGTTTTATCCACTGTGTTATTTAATTTATTTTTACTTTGCTTTACAGTATATTTCAAAAAACACTAGATTTTACTTTGATAGTTAGTCTTGGATATAAGTTATAATTGTTTTTCCTTATTATAATAGCTTCAAAAGTAGTATCAATATTTCACATTGATATTACTGAGAATTAATAAATATTCTAAGAGGTTATTTAAATAGTCAAACTTTTATAACTATATTACCTTGATTAACTAGGCTATATTCATTTTATTGGGGAACCTTTTTAAGAGAAATTTTTAGCATAAATTTTTAATAGATACTCAATTCACCCCCCCCCCCTCCCTCTTGAGTAATCCACTCTAACTAACATTTGGTATCGGAGGAGTTTTTATTCTTATTAAGACTCTGTTTTTTAAATCCGTTCAACTGTGATTTTAGTTTTACTTTAAAGATCTATTAATTTCTATTGATTCTAAATTTCTAGCTCTTTACAAGTATTTCTTTATTATGGATAATATACTCGAAGGTTCTGTAACAAACAGACCACCATTATTTAATGGAACTAATTATTACCTTTGGAAAATTAAAATTAAAATGCATTTGTAAAGTATTAGCTTTGAAATTTGGTCTTCAATTATAGATGAGTATAAGATTCATAATACTAATATAATTACTTGGGATGATCCAACCAAGACTGATTACAATAATAATTTTAAATCCATGGATTCTTTATATTTCTCTTTAGGAGATGAGTAATTTAATAGAATATCTGCCTGTAAAACTGCCCATGAAATATATGATACCTTGTCTGTTTCAATTGAAGGAACTTCTAGTGTGAAATAAATGAGACTCAATAATTATACTATTAAATATGATAACTTTAAAATGAAGCCTGATGAGCCTATTTCTAACATGTATCTCTGGTTAAACGAAATTTTCAACACAATAATTTCTCTTGGAAGAGAAGTTACTACCAAAGAACAAATTATGAGGATTCTCAGATGCATGCATGATAGATGGAGAGGAACCTCTGTCTCTATTAGAGAGTCATGTGAAATCATAAAATCGTCTATCAAAGAACTCATTGGGAAACTAATGATGTAATAAGAAGAGCTAAAAGTCAATAAGGAAGAGGAGGATGGACCCAAAATAAAATCTCTGAAATTCAAGACCACCACCTCTAAACACATAGAAAATGAGAAACTTAAAGTCTCTATAGAAAGTTCCAGTAGTGAACAATCATCACCTGATAGTGATGAGGAGATGGTTAAATTACTTAGAAGGTTTAAGAAATTTTACAAAAAGAATAATTTTTTTAGAAATCCTAACTTCAAAGGAAGATATGATCAAAAGGGAAGCTGGAAGAAAGATTGGAAAAGAAATGACAAGTCTGGTGAGATATCATGTTATGAATGTAAGCGAAATGGATATGTAAAATGTTGACTATCCCAAGATCAAGTATAAAAAGAAATATGAAGACAAATATAGAAAGTATAAAAATTTAATAGAAGAAACATGGACTTCTTCTAAAAATAGTCCAAGTGACTCAGAATCCTCACATGATGAACATGATAACAAAGACAATATGTGTTTTATGACAAACAAATCTGAGGTAACCCTGGAATCTCCTGTACAAAATTCCTATTATTATGGAGATGAAAGTGATTCTGAAAATATTTCTAATGAAGAAATGTTTGAGTACTACAATATGGTTGAAGAGACATGTAATGAACTAAAATATAAATACAAGTCTTTATAGAAATAGTATGCTCTTACCTCAACTGTTAAATATGAACTTACTATAGAAGGAGAGAAAAATGTTCAATTACTCAAATAAAAGAATGAATTAAATCTCTATAATGATAAATTGAAAAATGACATCGAAAGGTTTACTAATGGTAAAGACACTTTGGTACTAATTCTAGGTAAACAGGTATCCCCTAAATACACTACTGATATTGGCTATCAAACTGGTAAAAGAAATTTTGGAAAAACCAATTTTATTTCTAAATCTAGATCATACAGCTTCACTCCTAGTTCAGGAAAACATTCTGCTAATTCAAATTATGATACACTCTCTACTGTTTCAATCTTTTCTGGACCAAATATAGTTTATTTTTCAAGTACTTTACATAATTATTATAGGAAACCTATGAAGCATATGTGGGTTCCTAAAGCACTAGTTAATATTATTACGAGACCCAAACATATATGGGTACCAAAGTATTTTTTTATTTGAATATTTTATAAAAAAATTATTTAAAGAGATCCTATAAAAGCTTATGGTACTTGGATAGTGGGTGTTCAAGAAACATGACAAGATATTATTCATGCTTCAAGAACATAATAAAAATTGATGGTGGACATGTCACTTTTGGTGACAATGCCAAAAACAAATCATTGGCCTTGTCCAAATCGGTAACTCTAACTCAGTTTTAATTTCCAAAGTACTTTTTTGTTGATGGACTGAAATATAATTATCTTAGTATTTCACAACTATGTGATGATGGATTTCATATTAAATTTGAAAATGTTGCTTGCAATGTTTTTAATTCTTAAAATGAATTAGTATTTTATACATTGAGAAATTAAAATGTATACACTGTTAACTTACATTCTTTAGTTTCTCAAAATGCTTCATGTTTAAGTGTATTTCATAAAGAGTCTTGGCTTTGACATTGAATACTAAGATATTACAATATTCAATCCCTTAAAAATATAACTAGAAAAATTTTAGTCAAAGACCTACCCAAACTTGAGTTTCCAAATGATAAAGTGTGTAATCCTTGTCAAAAGGGAAAGAAACACAAAATTTACTTCAAACTAAAGAAATAAGTGCCAACTTCTCAACCTCTCTAGTTGGTTTACATGGATTTGTTTTGAGTATCTAGAGAATATAGTTAAAATGGGAAGCACTATGTTTATGTTATTGTAGATGACTTTTCTAGATATACTTGGAATTTCTTTTTGGCTCAAAAAAGTGAAGCCTACTATCATTTTATTAGATATGCTAAAACTATAGAAGACCTTAGTGGACATAGAATTAAATCCTTAATAATTGATCATGGCTGTGAGTTTGAAAATCAAGAGTTTGAATCCTTATTCTCACAAAATGGATATAATCATAATTTATCTGCCCCTAGAACACCTCAACAAAATGGAGTTGTAGAAAGAAGAAATAGGACCTCGCAAGAGATTTCTAGAACCATGCTTAGTGAATATGACTAGCCTATTTATTTTTGGGTTGAAGCTATAAATACATCATGCTATATTATTAATAGAGAGTTAATTAGAACTATTCTTAAAAGAACTCCATATGAGTTATGAAACAATAGAAAACCCAGAGTAATCTATTTCAAAGTTTTTGGTTGCAAAGTCTATATCCTTAATACTAAGGAAAATCTTGACAAGTTTGCATCGAAGAGTGATAAATGAATTTTTATAGGATATTCAATCTCTAGTAAAGCCTATAGAGTGTATAACAAAAGAACAAAATGTGTGTAAGAATCTATCCATGTCATGTTTGATGAGATAGATCCACATGAGACTAAGACCTATCTAGAGAACCTAGAGGATGATATGTCAAATCTTGACATCAATACTAAATCCTCTAACCATCCTGTAAAGGAATCTATGAAAACTCCCATTTCTGTAAATTCTATAGATTTAATTCATAATGAACTTTAACTTATTGAAGAACATGAAATCACTAGCCCCTATTTTTCGAGAGATGTTATAACCCTTAAGAACCATACTTTAGATGTTGTTGTAGGAGATTTAGATAAAGGAACTCAAACTAGAGCTTCTCTTAGAAATCAGGTTGAATATAATGTTTTCTTGTCACAACTTGAACCTAAAAACATTAATGATGTTATCAATGATGAATTTTGGGTGATGACTATACAAGAAGAACTTAATCATTTTTAAATAAAAAAAGTTTGGAAACTTGTTGACAAAACCAAAGACATATTTACCATAGGTACTAGGTGGGTGTTTAGAAATAAGGTAGATGAAGCCGGTAATATAGTTAGAAACAAGGATAGATTGGTTGCACAAGGCTATAGTCAAGAGGAAGGAATTGACTTTGAGGGGACCTTTTCACCAGTATCTAGACTTGAAGCCATCAGAATCCTACTTGCTCGTGATGCACATCTGAATTTCAAACTATATCAAATGGATGTCAAGAGTGAATTCCTAAATGGTTATATAGTTGAGGATGTATTTATTGAAAAACCTCCTGGTTTCACAAATCCTCATTTTCCAAATCATGTTTTCAAATTGTCAAAAGCTTTGTATGGTTTAAAACTAGCTCTAAGAGCCTAGTATGATAGAATAAGTACTTTTCTTATTTCCAAAGGTTTTAAAAAAGGTATATCTTACCCTATGCTTTTTATAAAATGAATTTCCAATGATGTTTTAGTAGTTCAAATTTATGTAGATGATATTATTTTTGGATCTTTAAAAAATCATTATGTATTGAATTTTATAAAATGATGAAAAAAAAAATTTTAAATGAGTTTAATGGATGAACTAAATTTATTTCTTATATTTCAAATCATTCAAAATAAATATAGTATTATTTTAAATCAAAGAAAATATACTAAATATATTCTAAAACATTTTGGCTTGGATAGCACTAAAAGTAGTGATACTCTAATGAGTACTAATTGTAAGTTGGATCTTGATAAAGATGGAAAATCTGTTGATCAAACCACTTATAGAGGAATGATTTAAAGCTTACTCTGCATAATTGCTAGTTGACCTGACATTATGTTTAGTGTATGTATGTGTGCTCGTTTTCAAGAAAATACTAAGGAATCTCATTTAAATGATGTTAACATGACTTTAAAATACCTCAAACATACACCCAATCTATGACTGTTCTATCCCAGAGGAAAATAATTTGAGTAAGTTCATTATTCTCATGCTGATTTTGGTGGTTGTAAGTTAGATAGAAAAATCACCTATGGAACATGTCACTTTTTAGGCAAGTCTCTAATATCATGGTGTAGTAAGAAATAAAACTTCGTTTCATTATCTACTGCCGAAGCTGAATACATATTTGCCAGTAGTTTTTGTGAACAAATTTTGTGGATAAAACACACATTACTAGATTATGGATATCAATTCAAGAATATACCCATAAATTGTGACAATACGAGTGCTATTAACATCTCAAAAAATTATTTTTCGCACTCCCAGACAAAAAAATTGATGTAAGACATCACTTTTTGAGAGACCATTATCAAAAATGTGATATCACTTTGGAATTAATTGAAACTGATTATCATCTTGAGGATATATTCACCAAACCATTAAATTATGAAAGGATAGATTACATCATACATGAATTAGGAATGATAAATCTTAAGTAGAAATTGTACTGTTTCAAGACATACTGTTTCACAGTTTACGGTTTCATGAGTTCACTGTCCTAGAGATACTGTCTCGCTCTCATATTTATATAGATTAATGTCTTGAAGTTTCTATTTCATGTTTATGGTCTCATAGTTAATGTCACTCGGATACTTTCTTGCACTTACTGTCTCAAATAATATGATTGCACTATGTGTAGACACATCATAAAGATGACACCATGAGAACATGTTCTGGTCTCACAGTGAAAACATGTTTTGATCTCACCATAATGACACTTTTTCCTTTTTACTTGTATTTTATTACCAGTATCGTTGTGTTGATTATTTTATTATAGTCATCCCACACTTTTGAATTTGTGATTCTTGAAATCCCTAAATGATAAAAACCAAATGCCTTTCACTATTTTGTTCACTCAGTCTCTCTTTTCACAAAACTAAAACCCTTCTCTCCCAAACTGTAAGACCTCCTTCATACCTCTATCTCTCTATCTAACCCTTGTTGAATGCCCAGGATGAATAACCCATCTTCATGAACCCCTAAGAAGTGTAGATCTAAGAAGAAAGTGAAAAGAGAACCGAATATAGTGCCTGAAGGACCATTAAATCCGAATCTTGTTGACAGAATAGTGGTACCATAAAATAAAATCTTTCCTAAGTGGTTTCTGTTAAGTAATCTTTAGTTCCAAAAGTACCGAAAGAGAAAGGATGTCTGTACTGGTTCACAAAAGATAAAAGGCCGATTTATTCAAAGATTATTTCTCAGTTATATTAGTTATTTTAGTTTTCTTTCAATGTTGAATATGGTTTTTTCAAGAGCTGGATTATAGGCCAAATATGCATTTTTTCCTTGGAGTTATGGGATTATTTCCTAGGTATACCCCATGAAGGAATTTTTGAGGACTACCAAAGAGGTCCTCCATCTCCTAGTGATATTTTCATTTTAGAATAGTCCTTGGGTAGATTGACTGGAAATAAAAGGAAGAGAAGAGATATTGCTGCTGAATTAGATGGTGAAACTAGATTGTTGTTTAAGTTTATCCAGAATCTGATTAGTCCAAGAAAAGAAGATTTTTCTACCCTCAACTATAAATATGTATTCTTGATACATATTATGAAGAATGGTAACAAGATTAACTTCTGTAAGTTTGTTATACTTCGTATGTCTGAGTTGATTAAGAGAACCTCAAAGTCTACCTCCTTGTTCTACTCAAGGTTAATCTCTATTATGTTATATTCTAAACAAATGGTTGGACCAAATAAAGAAGTCATTAAATACTATGAATTCCATATCTTAAAGGTTAAGGATGAAAATTAGTTGGAATCTGTGAAAAAAAGCTGGGGTGGAGGATAATGAAAGGTTATATTAAAATTTTAATCTGGTTGAACATCCTTCAAGACCTAAGAACATATTTGATCCTGGTTTGGAACCAGATGAAATTTTTGACTATCCTATTAAAGAATAAGAAGAGGCAGTTGTTTCACCTATAGAAGAAATTGTCATGGATAAGGAAGGCAGCAGACCTGTTCCACAAGAATTAGTTGAGAATGAAGCACATGTTACTGAAAGAATTATTAATTTGTAAGAAGAACCTTATTCTAGAAGAGAATCTGTTGTTAATTTATAAAAAAAGGCAGTTCTTGAGGAACATCTAGAAGAATAAATTTCTCTTGAGAAAGAAGTTGCAATTAAAGAATTTTTATAGGCAAAAGATAATCCTGATGTTATCCTATCTGCTGAGGAAAGAATGGAACAAGACTTCCAAATAGCTATAAAAGAAATGGGTTAGATTATTAGAGATTATATTTTAGAACTGGTTCAATAAATTTAATCTCTTAGTCTATTGAGAGATGCACTTGTTGAGTGGGAGCTTCACCCTATTCTAGAAAGTATTGAAGTTCCTACTTCTGTTGATCAAAGCATTATGGATACCTGGTATAAGATCCCTAGCTACTTTGATGTGGATGATACCCAGGAAGCCTTGGTTAAAGTCATAGACTTATCTACTGTGTTTCAGTTGAAACCATTTTTTTTATCTAGAAGTATCCTCTATAATGGAACCTGAGCCTATCTTAGCCCCTGTTCTTGAACTTTAACAAGAACCTCCTGATTTCGTGAGTCAGAGGGATTTTAAATCCTTTAGAGATACTTTATTGGATGGAGTTGAAAATTTCATGAACACCCAACCTTCTCTTGTAACAAATCTAAGTGAAAGAGCTACTTCCTTTCTATTAGAGAAGATCTTATATAAGATTCATCCAAAAATTCTTCATGAAATTCAAGAGGTCATAATTGAGAACAAATAGCTAAGTGATGAAGTGAAGTCTCTTAGATCTATGGTCGAAGATATGAAGAAAGTTTTGAAATTAGTACAATATTCTATTTCTCATCTTATTGAGGATGTTAGTGGTCACATTCCATAGGAATTTACCTCTCTGATTCAACCGAACTTGACTTCATTAGCTAAAAGAGTGGCTGAGAGAAACAAGAATATAGTCCAAGAGATGTGTGAGCTTGTTATTGGTCTCAAAAAACTAACTAATGAGTACAAGGGTTTCCTACTGAAAGTTCTCAATCATCTCAAGTCCCTCACTTCAGCTGTTACAGCCTCTAGTGCCTCTGGATAGTCATCTCAACCCCTTGATAGTGATCTTCTTAGAACTATTATTAAGGAGGAACTTCAATCAGTGTTAAGTAGCTTTGAAAAGAATATTATATCTACAGTTGTCAAGAATAGTGATATAGTACTTTATTTGGTGAGGATTCATTCCAAGATTTCAAATAATGCTCAGGAAGAAATTACTAAGAAATTGTATTTCTACTTCAAGAGGATTTTATCTAAGCATGATATGACCAATCATTTCTAGTATCTTGTTGATAATTTAAAAATCCCTCCCGTCACTCAAGATTTCAAGACTCAAGTTCAGAATCTGAAAGATTCCACTACTCTATTAGACAAATTCATGGAGAACAAAGATGATTTTTTGAAAGTAATGTAATATGGTGGTGAGTTTATTACTAAATTCATTCAGTTGTTGAAGACTTATCTTAATGTGAAGAGTGATGCTTTTGTGGATCTTGCAGCTGCACCTTTGCGGTCTGGTTTACCATCTTCCTCATCCATTGCCTTTGCCTCTACCTTAAAGTCTATATCTTAGGCTTTGAGTTAGATCAGACATGTTATACTTAACCAAAACTTGTCTCATTCTTCCACCAAACCTACTTTGGCACCTTCTCTTTTTGAAAGATTCCCTCTTCCTTCTCTAACAGTTGGATCACTCCCTTATTCAACTTCTACTTCTACTCTTGTGGCTCCTTCTGATGCTACTGCCAAGGGAAAAGAGAATACTAGTGCTAAAGAAAATTGAAAACAATATTTTGATAGGGATGTTTTGTATTTCTTACTGTTTTTAATGACACATCTTTTTCCATATAATGCAATTTGAACTGTTGTTGTCTATTCTCTTATTTACCTTCATTATTTCATTTTATTGTACTCTTTTTGATAATCCCAAAAGGGTGAGAAAGCACACTAAAAGGACCTAAGGTTGAATATCACACTACGGAACTAGAAATCACACTAAGAATAGATCTCTAATTCATATGATTTGTGATTATAAAAAGGTGGAGATTATTGGACTCCTCATGTTTTAATCATGTTTTAATGATCCCAAATCTTGTAAATCCTGTAAATCCTGTAAATCCTGTAAATCCTGTAAATCCTATAAATCTTGTAAATACTATAAATCTTATTAATCCTATTTAATATATCTCAAATCATGTGTAGATATGGTTGGTTTCTTTATGCTTTAAATAAACTTCCACTAAATAATGTTAATCCTAAATCATTTTTTATTATTGTAAACTATATTTAACTTTGTTCTATAATGACTTCTTATATGAATTATTATGTCTTATTCATTCTATGAATATTAATGATTAATTTTGTATACATATATTTGGCTAAGTTGGAGAAACCGTGAGTCTTACACCGGTTCTGGTTTTCAGGAAAAGGACCCAGACATAGTGACCCAAACACTGTGACACAGACACCATGACCCAGACACTATGAACCAGACACCATGACCCAGACACCGTGATCCAGACACCGTGACTAGTTTCAGATCTCAAGAAGTCTGTGACACTAATTCCATGCTACCATCACTAGGACACAATTCAAATTTTTGCAAAGGACCAGAAAATGTGATCCTAACACCGCATATGTGCCACCAGTTCCTGGTCTCAATACAACTATGTCCACGAAACTTTTTTTTTGTAATTTTCAAATAAAATTAATTTGTGGCTAGGTGAGAACCTAACTAGAACAACAACAATCAAAATTGTGCACCAAAGGGAATCCACCATTGAAAACACCAGTGAGAGAACCAAAACATGAAGAGAAGCAGGACCGCGAACCCAAGGGGATCAACCATTGGAAGAACCAGTCAGAAAAAATGAAACCACCCAAAAATAGGCTGCAGAATGAACAACCAGATCGGTCGTAGGACAAGGGACATCGGGCTCAACCTATACCGTCACTACCCTGCACAATTGCACGACACCCTCACCGCACCATGGGACCGTGCATCCAGTCGACACCTCACTAGAACTGAAGCCACCATGACTCAAAAACCACCGTGATAGAGGCCAATGAATCGGAACAACTAGATCTGCACAAAAAAAAAAGCAAAGAAAACACAGAAAAAAAACAAACATCACTAGATCCTCCATCGATGGGGAGTCTTTGTTGGCACCGCGAACCAAAAAGAGAAAGAGACGTCATCAGCACCGAGCTTTCCTGAGGATGCCACATGCTACCTTGTAATGACTTAGGAGGAGACAACAACCCTGATGAACCCAAACCAGAAGAGAAAGGGGGCATCATTGGAGAATCGGGTGAGATCATTGCGGGTGCGTAAGCGAAGACCATCAAATCTGAATCATCGAAGGAGGTTGAATGATGATCTTCGTCGACAGAGCTTCAGGTCTGTGAAACCAAAGAGCGTCGACACATCATACCATGGACAACCCAACCCCTGACCACACGGAGCCCAGAATTAAGGAGAGAAGGAAAAGGGAGGAAGGAGAAGAGCGGTGGTAAGTAACCCTAGCCCACTGAGGGAATCCCCAATTCGTCAATGCCCCTTATGTTCCCATCCTTCAAAGAAGCTATGTCATCTCAATATAACTATGTCATCATGGCTGTCTCACCGCTCAAAGGCAAATAAAAAGACACCATTTCATAGTGACACTGTTTCCAAGTGATACCATTTCTAGATAGACTGTGACATTTTTCATTAATCTATTTTGTTGTTTTCAATTTAATTTCTAATGGTCATATTTGAGTCTTTTAAATGTACTAATAGAATTAATATTTCCTTGTATACATGTCACCTGATAGTATGAGATACGATGTGTAGAATACATGCATCTTGTCAGCTCCAACACATGAACTCTAAAATAAAAAGAAAATCATGGAACTAGAACAAGGGTCGTAGTCAAGAAGTAGAGCAGCATATGTACGATCATTTTTTAAAAGATAACTGATACATGAAACAAGAAAAAACTGAAGACCACACAAATAACTCTTGATTCCAAAGGGTGGACTTCTGTAGATTAGAGCCAAAAAAATCGTCATAGTACCACCTTCAAGAAGAACACGAGCAAGATGGCTTACACCTTAGAACTGGCAGACTTGTGATACTATATTTTTTCACAAGAGGACTCAATACTTTCATATGCTTTATCCTAAAAGTCCAGATCTATATAGAATAACACTCATAGCACTTCTAAAATTTTCTTATCATGTTTTTTCTTGTTGTGTATTGGTTTTAACTTTTTAGTAGTGTGTGTATGTCTATATTAAAACACACACTATATCCTGCACTAAACTGAAGGATACAAGATATGCTTACTCTCAAATATTTTTACATCTATTTACTCCCACGAATAAGTGTGGATGAGGTCCTTGTGTGACCTGGTAATTTATACCCACGAAGAATAGTGGAAGAGGTCGTGTCTCCTGGAAAGTCCTGTGAACTGTTTTTTACCCCAATCCAGGGTGTGGATCAAGTTTATTAATATAAACTACTTAGTGGAAGGTGATCACCAAGTGGAGTGGATTAGGTCTCAGCTTGATATTAAACCACTTGTTTTATCTAATGTGTTATTTAATTTAGTTTCACTCTGATTTACTGTAAATTTCAGAAAACACTAGATTTTACTTTGATAGTTAGTCTTGGATAGAAGTTATAATTGCTTTTACTTATTATAATAGCTTAAAAAGTAGTAACAATATCTCATATTGATATTACTAAGAATTCATCAATATTCTAAGAGGTTATTTGAATAGTCAAACATTTATAAATGTATTACCTTGATTAAATGGGTTGTATTCATTTTATTAGGGAACCTTTTTAAGAGAACTTTTTAACATAATTTTTTAATAGATACTAAATCACCCCCCCCCCCTCTTGAGTACTCTACTCCGACCACCAGTTTTTTATGTAATAGATTATTTTTTCATTTCAATATCAAGTAACAATATGTCCTGGTTTCTCCAACTTGAAATAGGTAAACTGGAGTTCTAAAACTTTTTGTTATAACTAACCCATATTTTAATTTCCTTACAAAAAAATCATTTTTCAAGAATATAATTTAATTTAAAACCTCAAAAATCAGTGATATACACAATATATTATGCTTAGCCCATCGAAAAACATGACTTTTTCATTACCAGTTTGATTTTCCCCAATATTGACTATTCTAAATCCTTTGATATTTAGAGATCTATCATTATTATAGGTGAATGAACATCCTTCATATCATTTAATATTTTTCAATTTTTTCAAATCACCTCTCATGTGAGAAGAACTTTCACTATCCATGATCTAGGGATCCTCAAATTTTTATGTGCTAAATGAAACCTCAACCACATTTTCAAATTACTTTCTCTAGAATTGATTTTGAACATTTCCAAGTTATTAAAAATATTTAACTCATCTAGAATAAATGTAACACATTAATCTGGTTATTTCCTTGATCAACCCTCATGTGAACTCCCAAAAATTTTATTCGGTTCAACTTTATTGTAAAGTTATTTAATATTTTAAAAAAAATTCATTTATGGTCATTATATCACCATTTATTCTTGATACCTTATAAATATAGGTAAATATATGATAAAAATGAAATATTTATGGTAAAATATAAAATAATCCTAATAATAACCCTAAAACCTTATCTTTTGATAAAATTTATACTGATAAATGGTTTTAGGTATAGCTGTATTTAAATTACTCAATAGAATTGATCCAAAAAACCCTTTTGTGTGAATATTTATTGAGATTTTGAGACTATTATGAACTAATTTCCCAAAAATTTCTCTAAATAGATCTAGGAAAATTTAGGCATTTATTTATAACTTTTAATTAATCTGTATTATTGTTTAATACTGGATTCTTCGGTATTTGTGGATTTCTATTTCTATAAGGATTCAAAATATTTTTTTTCTTCATGTATTATACTAGATGTACTTTTTTATTTATCCTTAAAATACTCACATGTTCTATTATTCATTGTATTGAAATAAAATTTGGATTTCTATTTGTGTTTCTCTATTATTGAAATATTTTTTTTAATATATCAAATTAATTATTTCAAATAATAATAGTGGAATTCATATCATCAATGATTTTTTGTTTCTCTGTATTATCGTGATTCAACTTATCAACTTCCTTGATTGATCCCTTATTCAGAATTTAAATATGTTTTTTTGAGTTTTTCATGATATGAATTTTTTTCCTCTAATTATACTAACCTCTTTCAAGAATAATATAATCTCTATTGGTATTGTATGTTATTTTATTAGTTATCTATATTCTATATCATAATATATATATATTTGTGAGTTATATTATGATTATCCAACTTATACTTCTTATTTTACCGTGAGAACACATTATTATTATTCTATAGGATCTTCCTCATCATTACCACTTTCTTCACTATCAAAAACACCTTATTAAATTGAAATAAAATTTCTTATAGAGAATTTGGGTAAAAAAAATTCTTTCCCTTTTATTTATTTTTTCATAGAAACTCACTTATTTTTTACCTTTTTACCTGCTACTTCATATTTAATTTAATTTCCAATTTTAAAGGAAAATTGGTAGAGAAATGGCCAAACTTTCTTATTTAAGTAATTTAAATGGAATATTTACTATTTACTTACTTATTCCTCAAGTTAAATTCCTTGAAATTAGTGAAAGTGACTCATTATAGTCTACCTTAACTTCTTTTTCATGTAATAAATTTTCATTATCTTCCATCTTCAAAGATCTGAATACTTTAAAATAAATAAAATTCTCTCTTTCCCTTTCTTTTGAGTTTTTGTCCTATTTTCATATCATAATTTGTTATATATATATGGAGTTCATTAATAGTGAAATCATCAAAATTGTTATCCTCAAGTGTTTAGATATTTTTATTGAACTTGTCTCGTAAAATTCTCATAAGATTCTTCACCAAAGTATAATTTTCAATAGTTTCCCAGAACCTTATAATGGTACTGAATATTAGGTTAACCTTGGTAAAGCACTAATCAATGGTTTCATATTCCTGAATTATAATGTATTCAAACAACTATCTACTAATCTATAATTCGGCTTCCTTTACCTTCTTTTTTTCCTTTATAGATAGTATGATGATTGTTTTCAAATAGAATCAATTGGTTTACACCACATGAATTTTGTATGTTATTTTTGTAATAAGTAGGGAAATAAATCATTTCTTTATTTATAATCACTTAGAATTTTCTTTTTATTAGTAAAAGGACTTTTTGAAGTCTCACTAGCATATTGGACTGAATCAAGAAAATCATTCCCTGGAGAGAGGAGTTAGGGTACCATTATATCCTTCCAAATTTGAAATTATTTCCTATAAAATATAGGATTTTCTTTTATATTTATAGAGTTTTGAGGTTCTATGAAAATATTGAGAGATATAATAGAGAGAAAGTTGGCCTCTAAAACAAATTATTAGGATCAATCGTATGGTAATAAACACTAAGAGGGTGGGTAAATCAGTTCTAATAAAATGTTTAAAACCCAATTTACTTCATTCTAATTCAACATATTCCTCTCAATACTCATAATGGTATTTTAAATAAATAAAAATAAAAAAATTAATGAGTTTTTCCTCCTAAAAGGATGACTACACCCCAGTGCGTTGTTATTTTTATCCCATGTTCACACATATCTTATCTTATAATCAAGAAGTCACTGAAGGAAAGAGAAATGAGTTGAACCTATTTCAAATACTAGATTCAACCAAAAACAATTATGCCCCCAACAAAATTAATGATACATTTTTAATAACAATAATCATCATAAGATTGATCCTCCACATAGGCTAAATAGATGTTGATCTTCTTCCTTTTCCTCTTTCTTATATAGTAGTCTTGTTTATTTTCTCAAAAGGATTCTATAAATTCACAAATAAAAGTTTCAATAATATCAAACAAAAACACTCCCCTTTTCTTCTCACTCTTTATATACTCAATCTTGTGAATATCTTTCCATATTTGAATTAGGAAATCCTCCTTGAAAAGTGATAGTGTGTTCTCCTCCTTAATTATCATTTAAATCTTAGTCAAATTTATTGATTCAAATTCAGGAAACATGGGATTTAATTTTCTTTAAAATTGCTACAAAAATCATAGAAGACTATTATATCCTTGTTTTCATTTTTGTCTTATGCACGGAACCTCATGGTAAAACACTTCACTTCACTATGTGGGTTAATCCACACTTTTCTTCTATAAAAATAATCATGGATTGTCATCATATATTGTGACATGAAGATCTCTATAAAAATCACTTATTCTTGTATTTTGGTGTGGTTCCCACCTTGTAGCATGATATCCTCTCAATCAGCAAAACCAACTTTGGATGGAAATTCTCTTCAAATAAATTTGTAGCATGTCTTAATTATCCATGACTCAAAAATTATTTATCTTCATTAATTATACATGAAACTCATATTGAATCATGGGATAATAAAAACCCCATGATATTTGAAACTCTTCCAAAAATCATAGCATCATCTATTTAATCTCCCTTCTAAAGATCTCAATCTGGAATTCTCTAATGTTTTGGCTATGTTAGTGATTTGGAAAATGAAACTTATGATTTAGGAATTTTCCAAAAAAATATAGACTATATCTATTTTGTATAACTAAATAACTCTTATGTTTCTATTTTATTCCATACCTTTTCTGATTTTCTCCTCAAAATATATTGTATAAGAGAAAATTATTCTTATGTAATTATATTAAAAAATTACAAAAAAAATTGATGGCTCTTTTAAAAGTCCATATGACTCTTATAAACTAGAAAAATAAATATTATTTAGTGTTTCCTTTTTTATTTTTTCTTCTTTAGATAAATCTAACGCATTGTGTACTTATCCAAATTTTGGATTTCATAAAAAAACCACAACCCATGAAAAATGACTTAGAACCACTTCAAGAATCCTCAAGGAATTTCCAATTACTCTAGAATCTTCTCAAACAACTTAAAAAACCTAAGAAACAAGTATTGAAAACAAATAAAACATTATCCTTATATGAATTAAACAATCTCCCCTTCAGATATTTTTTGATACCAATACCATTACCGTACATTTTGGATTCAATCCACTTTTAGAATTTTTTACTCTTAATCAAAGAAAATGAAATGTGAAATGTGTAATCTCCCTCTTATTTAAAATAATGAAAAAGTGAATAAGTAAATCTGGTGGTATAATATTCTTCAAATAAAGGATCCTTGACCCAATCAACTCTAAGTTTATGTGAGATATTTCAATGTAGAAAACAAGACTGATTATTTCTGACACTAATGTTTTCCATGTGTATCTAAAAAACTTGTATGAACTCAGAAACTTACTTGGGAAATTATAAATTGATTTTTTAAATCACTTTTTGACACTTACTCAACAAAAACATTAAAATTTTCTATAAAAAATTATGTAAAATTTCTCTACTTATAGATCACTTATCCCTTTTTAATGATTTAAACACAATTAAATTGATGAGAAAACTCAGAACATACCATAACTTAGTCTTGGGAAAAGTTTTTAACTTCTTTTTATAGCCTAAAATTCTTAAAATACTTATTTGTAAGTTTCTTAGTGAGGATATCATCTTTTTTCCTAAGATATAATAAATTCCAATTTCAGAATGCCTCTAACCACCTTTTACTTTTAAAATTGATATTTAATATCATTGTGTTTGGTTATGGAAGGCTTCACTAGATTCTTGATAATATTTAGATAAATTTGATTATAACAACCAATGATTAGATGTTATTCAGAAATAACCTCTATATCCTAAAGTTGTGACTTCATCTAGATCAGCTAAGTAGTTTCTTATGATTTAGTTGCATTTTTATCTTAAGTATATCTCAAGGTAAATGATGATTTCTTCTTTGAGTACCATATAACACAACTTTTACCAATAAAAAATGATCCACCTAATTTTTATGTCTTAAAAATAAACTCCACATACACAATATGGATCTATAAAACCGTTAAAATACTATGCACATTTCTTCTTATGCATTAACCCATAACATAAATTCTTTGAAATGTATCTTATATGTAACATACCAGTTCCAAGTATCGCCCAGAGGTGCCTCATACCCAGTTGGTCACATGGCATCAAGTGCATTTCCCCAAATGCTAGAGGCTTCTGACTAACAGCGAGGGCCATGGGTGTGATAGTGGGGAAACTATGGCCTCATTGGCAGAGTAATGCAGTGGAAATAAACAGATAACAATATAGGAAGGAGTAATAATACCATACAATAGTAAAAAACGGAATACTGAAGGTAAATAGACAATTATAGCATATATATATATATATATCCATAATGATGCATGTCACAAGTATTTAGTAAAGTATCCAAACAATTCACAAGGATGGAATATAATACTAAACCAAAGTAAAAAGGAAAACAAGTAAACAATTCCTCATGATCTCAATCCTTGGCTTGGTCCCAAGCCCTCCAGCTCCACAACAGTCAAGTACCTAAAGTAGAAGGGATCTTTCCCTTATCTAAACCTGCAACAATATAATCTTTTTGGAACCAAAATCTTGACCCAAACAGGGTGTGAGACGAATCCTAGTACGCAACCACCCAAATATTTATTCCTAATAGTTAGTGAATATGTATGTCAGGCAATAAGAAAAATGAAGTAGTAAATAAGGAAGTACTCAAAAGTAAATAATCCTACAATTTCAATTGAATTCATTTTCATATATCAAGTAAGCAGCTAATCAAAAACAAGTAACCCTCTAGGAAGTACTCACAACCTAACCCCTCTATTTCAACCAATCAAACACAAGAAACCCTCTCAGAAGTACTCACAGTCTAACCCCTCTAGTTAATCTTTAGAAAAGACTCTCCGAGGAAGCACTAACCGTCAATTCCCCATGTAGTATCATATCGGTAACTATAAACACTCTGATGAAGCACTCAACATCCAATTTTCCCTGTGGTCTCACAACGTGGAACTAGAAACACTCTGAGGGAGCACAAATTTCATCCCCCTATGATCTTGCAACGTAAAAGTAAATAGATACTCTGGAAAATCCCTCAATGTCCATTCTCGCTATGGTCTACTACACCATGTTCCCACATCCCTGTGTAAGTCAATCGTGCACAACAATGTTTGACATCAAAACTAAACCTTAAGAACTACTTGTCTAATAGATTTCAAGAACTACTTGGCTAAATAGCTACAAGCCTATAACAGCATCATATAATATCACTCCATCCTAACTACACTAGGCATGGAAAAGAAGAATCCTAACCAATAAAACTAGACCAAATGGTCAATATCAAAACAAAAATGGGTAACACATCCATATCATTCCAAATAACCCTATTCACAATCAAACAACCGATACTCAGGAACACAAGGCATAACAGGCATTAATAGGGCTAAAATCCCTAAACACACAATACCCTATTCTAGGGTATTGGGCACTTTTGCGCATAATATTCAAAGACTAACATGTAAATGTACAAACCACATACCTCGGCGTTGTATGATTGATATAATACGAAGTCATCCCTTAAATCGGCCTAGAACGATGTAGATCTACAAAAATGTCTAAAAAGTTAAACCAAGGATATCTTAGTGGAGGAGAGAAATCAGGAAGCAATGATCTAGAAGAAGGAAGATCTCACCATGGTGATTCCAACTCAATCAACGGTGGTTGAATTAGAGAACGGATGATCGATCGGGGGCTCCATTAAGAATTTTGCTCCTTGGTCACTCTTGGATGAGACGTCGTTAGAATAAGGGGTTTCTGTGAATGATATGCGACACTGGTCTGATATAACAATTAAAAAGAAAAATATATGGTGTGTTCTTTAAAGGTACACGGCATGTACTTGCCTTAACTAGCCCCCGCTTTAGGCGGTATCCAGGTCAGCCCATACAGTCATGTACTCGGCCATTACACGGCCAGTACACGGTCACCCGCAGTAACTGGGTACATGGCCTGTACTCCAAAGTACACAGCATGTACACCTTGAATTTCCATATTATCCACTTTTTATCAAAAACACTAGAAAGGAAAACCCAAACCTGAAAAGAAGGTACAGGTTCTTAAAAACTTCCCCCCTTACAGAAATTCGTTCCCAAATTTCCCTAGCAAGGCAGCATAAAAGAAGAATCCTTGAACAAACCTGGCCACTGCAATCATGCATCGGTCTCCCTCTCCCAAGTCTCGTCATGTACTCACATGTGCTGCCATAGCACTCAAACCAGAGGAACAGACTTAACATAGAGAACCTTTTCACTATGATCAATAATCTAGATAGGATTCTCCTCGAATGATGCATTCACCTCCAACTTAACCTCCTCGGGTTGAAAAACATGAGACGGGTCTGAGAAATAATGTCGTAATTGAGAAATGTGGAGGACGTTGTGAAAATCCTGATACCTATGAGGTAACTGCAACCGATAGGGAACCATCCTGACATTCTACAAAACCTCAATTGGTCCAACATATCTCAGCGAAATCT
Source organism: Viscum album (assembly GCA_963277665.1). Lineage (NCBI taxonomy): Eukaryota > Viridiplantae > Streptophyta > Magnoliopsida > Santalales > Viscaceae > Viscum > Viscum album. Next base: position 488,738,667 of record OY728164.1, read on the forward strand.
TTCCCAATCTCCTAATCCTTCGGTGTCCCAACCTCGGTGTGACATGTAGAAAAACATGGTCTCCGACCTCAAAATTCAGAGGTCATCTCCATCGATCAACATAAGACTTATGTCATGACTGTGCAGTATCCATTCTCTTTCAAATCAACTCCACCAAATCTGAGGTCTCCTAAACAAGATGAGGTCCTAGCATAGCTTCCTCTTCTGCCTTTAGCCAACATAAGGGTGATCAGCATGGCCTACCATACAAAGCCTCAAAAGGTTCTATCTGAATAGTTTCTTAAAAACTATTATTGTAGGAAAACTCCACAAGAGGTATGTGCTTCTCCCAAGAACCTCTAAAATCTAGGATACATGCTTGAAGAATGTCCTCCAACACCTAAATAGTATTCTTGGACTGGCTATCTATCTAGGGGTGGTAAGCTATACTTAGAAGTAATTGTCTACCCAAATCCCTCTGTAGTCCCTGCCAAACCTGAAGAGTAAAACAAGTATCCCTATCTGAAATGATGGAGTGTGGAATCCCATGTAAGCGCACAATCTCTCAGATGTACAGCCTTCCCATCTCATCAACACTGAAAGTATCCTTAAACAGTAAGAAGTGAGAAGACTTCATGAGTCTGTCAATGATAATCCAAACTGCATCATTCCCTCGAGGCAACCTCAGTAATCCTGTCATGAAGTCGATCATGACATCATTCCACTTCCACTCGGGAATGGGTAACTGCTGTAAAAGCTCTGCTGGTTTCTAATGCTCCACCTTCACCTACTGACAGGTGGAACACATCATCAAAAAACCGGAAACAACACTCTCCATACATGGCCACCAATACTGATGGTGTACATCATGATACATCTTGGTGACACCAGGATGAACTGCCCAAACTGAGAAATAAAAGTCCTTCATTATCTCCTCTCATTTTCTAGCTAACACCCATATGTGTCCATGAAAGCGCAATATATCATCCTCTCCTACTGTCCATCTAAGAATATGTTCCTCTCCTAACACACTCTCTCATAGGAATAGGCCTTCAGAATTTAATAGCTGCATCATTTTCACTCAATCAAGTAGAGTATAGGTAACAGCTTGATAAGAAAGAAACTTCTACCCCTATCTATCATGCACCTCCAAATGAATCTCATAGAATAGATCCATAATCTTCCACTCAATGCTAACCTCCTAAACTTCTTTTATTTGAGTCCTTCTACTCAACTCATCAGCTATTGTGTTGCCTTTCCTAAGCATGTAGGCAAGATCAAAGTCAACAGATTGAAGGTAATCGACCCACCTTCACTGTCTCAAATTCAGATCACACTGTGTAAAGATATATTTGAGACTTTTTTTATTAGTTAAAACCACAAAATGCTCTCCCATAAGGTAATGTCTCCAACATCGTAAGGTATGAACAACTACAGCCAACTCGAGATCGTGTGTTGGGTAATTCCTCTCATGTGGCCTCAACTTTCAAGACCCATACAAAAGGACTCCTCCCCCCTACATAAGCACTACTCCTAGCCTGATACCTGATGCATCATATTATATAGTATAGATCTTTCTCGGCTCTAGAAAAACTAGTATTGGTGCTGAATTCAACCTCCCTTTCAGCTCCTGAAAGTCTGAATCACAAGAATCTGACCACAAGTACTTCACACCCTTCTTAGTCAAGCATGTTAGTGGTGCTAGTAGGCATAAAAATTCCTTTATGAAATGTATTTAGTATCCATCCATCCCTAGAAAAATTCATACCTCAAAGACTTTCTTCATCTTGTCCCTAGAAACCACTACTCTCACTTTCTCTGGGTCTACTGATACTCTTGTCTCTGAGATAACATGACCCAAAAAGTGAATTTGGTCCATCCTAAAGTGTTATTTTGAGAGCTTAGAATATAAATGATGCTCTCTCAGTGTACTCAAAACGATATCAATATGTGTGGAATGGTCGTATCGAGTGTGAGAGTACACTAAGATATCGTCCACGAAGACTACCATGAAAGAATCCAAGTATGGATGGAATACTCGGTTCATCAGTTCCATGAAAACTGCAGGAGCGTTCGTGAGACTGAACAACATAACCACGTACTCATATAGACCATACCTACACTGAAAGGATATAAGAGGTATATCAGATGGTCTAATGTGCAACTGATGATAATTGGATCTCAATTCAATCTTCATGAACACTCAGGCTCCTCGAATCTGGTCAAATAGATCATCAATTATCGGCAAGGGATATCATTTCTTGGACGTTAACTAGTTCAGATTATAAGAATACATACAAAGTCTGAGGGTACCTTCCCTCTTTTTCGTAAACAGGACAGGCGAACCCCAAGGATAAGTGTTGGGTCGGATGAAACCTTTAGCCTGTAACTCCTCCAACTGCTTATTGAGCTCATGTAACTATGGCATAGCCATCCTATTAGGAGGAATGGACACTGTTTCTTCCACTATCACAAGTTCAATAGAAAATTCTACCTCTCTCTCTAGAGGAAAACTCAAAAAGTACTCCAGAAAGACATCCCTGAAACGATCGACCACTAGAGGAAAGTCCAACTGCGAAGTCCCTGGTCATCTAGATATAGACCAACAATCTGGGTTGTAACTCCACCCAACCCATGATGCTCAGGTCGTACTCTACTTTCCTGAACATCCCATTTACCCTTATGTAAAAAAGATCTACCCTCTAGTGACATAAAACTCACCCTATGGCGATAGCAATCAACAACATCCTGGAAGGGAACTAACTAGTCTATCCTAAGAATGACATCATATCTTGTCATCTCTAAGACATAAAGATTCCATGAGAAGTGACACCCACCAACCTCAAGAGGAAACTCCTCGCACTGAAGTACACTAGCTGTTCTTGTCCCCAATGGAGTTTCCATCATTAAGACATCATCATAAGAAAAGATACAGATCCCAAGGCCCTCCACAATTGCCTCAGATATGAAACTATGGGAAACACCAGTATTGAAAAGTGAAGAATCTAAAAATGAGGCAACTATAATTGTACCTCAAACTGTAGAGGGTCTGAGATCTTTCTCCTATCAGGTATACTCCACCATAAAAGTCTGGCATGTACCACGGCCCTCTGACCCTGCCTGACCACCCTGTTGTCACTGAAATCCTGCCGATTGGCTACCATAGATGCGAACACCACATCATCCTAAACGGCTAAAAGAACTCCAGTTACCTGACTGATGTGGGACTAGTGGTCCTACTCTAGTATGAGTAGTCGAGACAGAACCCCTATCACCAGCTGCTGGTGAGAAAAAATGACATAAATGCTGAAGATAACCCATCTTTACACAAGATCAGCACCCCACTGGGTCTCTCACGAAATGTGGCCTCATATTCCCATCCTTACCACATTGTTAGCATACCACCTTTCCACCAAAATATGTATCCCTCTTCGTCCGGTCTCCATGAGTAGACTCGCTATAGCGCTTTTTTCTTTCAGTAAGAGGGGTACCAACTATGGATGTCGAGCCGCCCTATATCACAGCTCCAGAATCCCTCATATTGCGCTCTGTGATTAGTTCTTGGTAGACTATATAGGTGATAAAAGTCAACCTGAATATGTTCACCTGAGACTGGATATCATGCCTGAGACCATCCTCAAACTTCCTTGCCAGAAATAACTCATCACCCCTTGGAGTGGACGTGAAGCACTGCAGCTCTGTGAAGCAAGAAGAGTACTCCATGAAGTAAAGAGTACCCTATTCTATACTAATGAACCCTCGGCCTCGATCAGCCCTCAAATTATTTGGGTAGAAGTTATCAAAGAAGGTACGCTGGAACTCATCCCAAGCCATAACCTTATGGAATCCCGCCTATGAGATTACATCCCACCATATCTTGGAGGAATTCCATATCATGTATATAAAGAGATTCACCCTCCTCTCTAGAGGTGTCTCCAGATGCTCAAAGATTTAAAGTAAGGCCTCTAACCATGATTCTTCATCCTGAGGTCCTCTATCCCCTATGAAGGTGGGAGGATGATGCTATTGAAAAACCCACATCAAATCTACCATAGATGGGGCAGGAGGTGGTACTCCTCATAAGGTCTACATGAACCTCAAAAAGCCCTCTCGGAATTGTACATCGGTACATGTATCTAGGATAATGGTCGGTGCCAAGACAGGCACGACTAGAGGATCTGCCAGTAGTTCTTTATTTTACATGTCTAGTGTTTGGTCACTGCCTTATAACCGGTGTACAACTAGAGGATGTATCAGTGTCATGACTCTACAAGGTTAAGTGCACACCTTATTTAAATATTATAAAGTATTGAAACTTATAAGTTAAATAAAGGAACAGGAGAAGGAAAGAATTCATGTTTTTCAAAACATGAATACATGGAGAGTATGACCCTTACACACTGTGTTTCTTTAAGCCTTGAAATGGGTGTGTACTCTTTCCTACCCTGGTCATGTAACACCCCATACACACATCGTGTTATCCCAAGACACAGCGTGTACTTGAATCATTTTCCCCTGCCCTAGTTCTTCTACATGACTAACCCACATGGTTCTCCTAGAGAAAGACTACATGGCGGGTTTGTACCAGACACATCTTGTACTAGAAAGAACTTCATCGACCCGTGTTGTTAATCATACAACTGGTTACACAACCGACTCTCCATGGCATGTTTGTTCAAGACATGGCGTGTACTAACTACCCATAATCCACCCATATCGTTGGTCACACGGCTGGACACATGGTCTATACACACGGTGTGTATGTCCGGTACACGCCATTTTCCACCAAGATTTCCCAACCCCGTGTCTCAACCCACATAGGTAGTAACACGGTTAAATACTACACGGTGTGTACATACAATATAGGGAAAAATAGTTCCTTCTTGAATATAAGGATACATGGAGTGTATTAAGCAATATACACCATGTATTCTTGGTTTTTCCAGACAGTAAGACTCAGAAACTACTCTGGAACCCATAAAAACACTGTAACAGATATTAAAGTTCCAAATTCCGATCAGTGAGGTCCTATACTCCCCAAGAATCAAATTTTGGCATCTTATACATGTCATAAACAAGCATAACAGTGAAATGATCCACGAAATTCTGATTGATGATGGCCCATAACACCCCAAGAACCAAAGTTGGGAGTTCATTCAAACAAAACCTTACACAATCCAATACCCTATAAAATAGTAGGTATTCTATCAAGGAATCTATCACAACAACATGACTATCTAGCACAACATCTATCATAGCAACATGAAATCAGTAATGCATCATAAATGGCATGGAAAGAATGCATGACATGTGATCTCTAGAAAATTCCTATATGATGTGTGAGATGACATACCCTTATCTTATTAGGTTTCAACAGAAATAGAACCTCAATGATATCAATGATAACATCACAAAACATTTGAATCACCCAACGGTGAAATCAAATCAATTGTAATAATCGCAAAACCAGAAAAATTGCAACAAGCGAGGTAAATCAGTTTTTCCATGTACACGGGTTAGCTACTCCCGAGCAGAACTTATTACCAACTACCTGTTCCTTCCTATCCCTGGATATAGGCTCCAAATAGTAAGTCAAGAAGAAAAGAAACCCTCTGATGCCACTTTGTAATGTCTTAGTTCTGGTTGTCGCCCAGAGGTTTCCCATGCCCGGTTGGTCACATGGCCTCAAACGCATTTCCCCAAATTCCAGAGGATTTCGACTAGTAGTGAGGGAATTGGGTGTGATAGTGGGGAAAGTATGGCCTTATTAGTAGAGTAATGCAGCAGAAATAAACAAATAACAATATCAGAAGCAGTAATAATACAATACAATAGTAAATAGTAGAAGATTGAAGGTAAATAGACAACTGCATCATATATATATCAATAATGATGCATGTCACAAGTATCTAGGAAAGAATACAAAAAATTCACAAGGGTGTAATACAGTACTAAACCAAAGTAAAAAAGGAGAAAAAGTAAACAACGCCTCAACATCGCAAGCCTCGGCTTAGTCATAGGCTCTCCAGCTCCACAACAGTCAAGTACCTGAAGTAGAAGGGCACTTTCCCTCATATATACCTGAAACTATATAATCTATTTGGGATCAAAATCATGACCTAAACAGGGTGTGAGAAGAATCTCAGTAGGCAACCATCCAAAGATTTTTGCCTAATAGTCAGTGAATATATATGGAAGGAAATAATAAAAATGAAGCAGTAAAAAAGGAAGTACTCAAAAGTAAACAATCCTACAGTTTAAATTGCATTCATTTTCATATATAAAGTAAGAAGATAATAAAAAAAAGTAACCCTCTAGGAAGTACTCCCATCCTAACCCCTATAGTTCAACCAATCAAACAAAATCAACCCTCTGGGAAGTACTCATAGTCTAACCCCTCTAGTTCATCTTTAGAAAAGACTCTCTGAGGAAGAACTCACTGTCAATTCCCCATGTAGTCTTGTATCAATAACTATAGACACTCTGAGGAAGCACTCAACATCCAATTCCCCATGTGGTCTCGCAATGTGGAACTAAAGACACTCGAAGGGAGAACAAAGTCCATCCCTCATATGGTCTCGCTACGTAAAAGTAAACGGACACTCTAGATAAGCCCTCAGCATCCATTACCCCTATGGTCTACTACACCAGGTTCCCACAACCTTGTGTAAGTCAATCGTGCACAACAATGTTTATCAACCAAAGTTATCCTTAAGAACTACTTGGATAACAGCTTTCAAGAACTACTTGTCTAAATAGCTACAAGCATATAACAACATCTGATAATATCACTCCATCCTAACAACACTAGGTAGGGAAAACAAGCAGCCTAACCATCAAAGATAGACCAAATGGTCAATATCAAAATAAACATGGGTAACACATTCATAGCATGTCAAATAACCATGTTCACAATCAAACAACCTCTACTCGAGCACACAAGGCATAGTAGGCATTAATTTGGTTAAAATCCCTAAACACGCAATACCCCATTCTAGGGTATTGGGAACTTTTGCACATAATATTCAAAGACTAACTATGAAAAGTCACAAACCACCTACCTCAGGATTGTACAATTGATATACTATGAAGAAGGCCCTTGAATCAGCCTATAATGATGTATATCTACAAAAACATCTAAAACATTCAACCAAGGATATCTCACAAGATGATAGAAATCAGTAAACGAGGCTCTAGAAGAAGGAATATATCAATGTGGTGATCCCAACTCAATCAATGGCAGTTGAATCAGATAATGGATGATCAATCGAGGGCTCCATGAAGAATCGTGATCCTTGGTTTCTCCTGGATGAGATGTCATTAGAAGAAGGGATTTTTGTGAACGAGAATCGACCCTGGTCTGATATAACAATTAAAAATAAAAGTACACAATGTGTTCTTTAAAGGTACATGGCGTGTACTTTCCTTAATCAGCTCCCGCTTTAGGCGGTCTCTAGGTCTCCCCACACTATCATGTGCTCAACTCCCGCTTTAGATGTGATTTTTTGGTATTTTATTGATACCAAACACAAATAGTAATAGTATAGATAATGTCTAACCTTGATGAAGTTATGTATAATATATTTCCAATTAAACTTATGAATTACATTTCATTTATATTTTTCTCTTAATCATCCTCACTCAGTTTTGTGCATACCTATATTTTTGGAGACACCCCTCTAGACTCATCCATGCCAAACCATGTCAACATCTCCCTAGAATATCTTTCTTGTGAAATTAAAATGTGAATTGTAGTTTGGATTATCTATAAACAAAAAAAATAATTTTATTTCACCAAGTAATGACATCTCAAAATTATTTTTCATCTTCTTAAAAAATTCTTCACACAATCACTCTCCATTATTTTCAAAAATAATATCATTAAAATATATAATCATAAAAAGTGATTTGGTGTTTGTCTTCTTTACATACAATTTGTTATCCATCTATACTTTTCTAAATTCTAGGCTCCTTATATATTATTCTATATTGACATACAAAGTTATGGGATATTTTTTCAATCCATAAAGATTCGTCTACTACTTACACAGTTTTTTATAATAAACTACAAGAATAAATCCATTAGGTTACTCAATGTAAACTTCTTCATCCATCTCACCAATTAGAAGAGATGATTTTACATGCATTTGAAAAACATTGAAGCCCCTATAGGCTATATTAAAAAAATATTTAGATAGTTTTAAGTCTCAAAACTAGATCAAAGGTTTCATTAAAGTTAATTTCCTAAATAAATGAGTATCCCTTGTATACTAACCCTACTTTATTTCTGGAAACATCAACTTTCTTATCTAGATTATTCATAAAACCCTATTTAGTAAAAATAATTTATTTATCCTAATTCCTTGGAAAATACTCTAATATTCCATTATTTTCCATCTGATCAAGCACCTCATTCATAACTTGAATCCATAATTTATGCACAAAATCTTTATTAATTGTTTCAGGTTCAATACTTGAAATAAAAATATTGTGACTAATCTCCATGATTTTTCTCCTATTTTACACCCCTTAATTTGGATCCCCAATAATGATTACAACATAAATATATTTAATTAGTCTATAATTTACTCCTATGGATTTCAAATCCACAGTATCATCACTAGAGTAAGCATAATTTTCATATTCAATATGAATCTTTTTATTTTATACAGTTTCTCTAATGGGTTCAGAACTAACAACATAATCCTCATTATTTAAAATTATTTAGTTTTTGATATTTTGTTCATTTTCAAGAAGTATCACATCACCACTATCCACAGTTCCCTCTGACCCATTTTTGTGGAATCTATATGTGCTTCCATTTGGGGTATAATCAATGAATGTTATTTCTTATGCTTTTTTATCAAACTTACCACCACTTTTTCTTTTTCTTTTAATCAAAAAATGGATTATAAACACTCTAAAGTGCTTGACTATTGGTATATTTTAAACCACATTTCATAAGATTCGTTTTTGAGTTTGACCGCCAAAAGATTTATGTTCTGAATGATTCCAAAAGTGATAATTCCCTATAACTAGAAAAATATCAAGGTTTCATGCTCTACTACTTTTATTCTATCCATATCCACTAGAATTTTTTTCTTCCTTTAATCCACTTTATTTTATTAATGAGTTTTCAATGCACTAAACTAATTCTAATTCTATGTTTATCAAGATACTCTGAGAATTATTTGTCATCATACTCATGTTTTGACAACGTTATTAATTATATTTAGTATATTCTCAACTAATTAATCATAATTTTTGGACACTATGAACCAACCCCATTCATTTATTAGTCAAATTATAATTTCTTAATCATATGAGTAATCTAGGACTCAGTCCAAGATAACTCTTTATAAATGAACTAATATTTCATAACAAAAAATTGTGTCAATTGACAGGATACTGGTCAAGTAAAAATTATCTATCCATCTATCCATAAATCAGGTATCAAGATATTTTAAACATATCGATGAGAAATACCCACTCTGAACTCATCCAATTCAAACAATGTGCCACACCATTTCATATAACATAATTCATTCAGTCTTTATCAAATTTAACCATCTCTGTAGCATGATCTCCCATCCCATCACTCAACAAATCAAATCAATCATAAATCATCAATCAACATATCCCCGATCCTCCAACCCGTTTCTATTCGAGGTTCCCAACCACAATAAATTCATAAATAAAAAAAAATATTTCTCTAAATCCCTGGATCACACATACATTTTAAATTTATTTTCCACACACAAGCGAGAGAACCGAGGTCATGGAATTGAGGTATTCAAGCCTCCCACAACAAAGAACAGGCTTGTTTAAACCCATAAATATATTATTGATTAAACAAAATTCTAAATTATATCTTTAATTAATTGTTTCATTATTCATAGGTTTTCCTCATTAGGTAACCTAATGGAATCAACTAACCATAAACACATTTCCTAGTATTATTTCAAATAATCAAACCACAATGAGAAATAACCACACTTCTCATGCCTATTCCATTAATTATAATTAGTCATATTTATGTTGTTATGGGTTCATTCAATTGACCATGCTAAAAAACAACAAAAACACTACCAAACAAATATCACACTATTTTAGTAACCATCAAGAGGAAACATAAAAACATACACCATAATTGATCTCAAAACCCAACCATTCATTTAATTATCTATATGAAATATTAATCATCTTAAACATGTGATAATTATCTTTTCAATTCATTAACTAATAGAATTGTAAACAATTATCATTATATGAAATAAAAGATAACATTGTTGCATGCGATGAAATATTTTTTATTTTAATTTCTAGATTTAAAGAATCTTAACCCTTTAGGTAATGACATACAATTAAATTTATAATTCAATTATTTAATTAATGAAATAAATACTATTCAATGTAATTTAATTAATTCTAACAAATAAATTAAACAAAAGCATGCAAAAATTAGTTTTCCCCTTATAATTTCCATATCATTAAATAATCATTCAACATGGGATTACTTTTCTATATTTTAATCTTGTTAAGGTCATCACACCCATTTATAAAAGGAGATAATTTATGACAAATGCATAATTACACATGAAGAAAATGAAAAGTAAAATATACTACAACTTAATTGGAAGAACAAAATTCTCTAATCAAGAATGGAAAAATGAGAAACAACCACCACTGAAGGAAACTCTACCAAATCCCAAGGAAACTCCATCAAAACCTAAGAATATAAACCACCATAAAAACTAGTTCAAAACTCAACCCAAAATAAAGTAATCACACCAAGAAATATTTTTGAAAATAAGGAGAGTGGAAATGAGGATGAGGTGAGAGGATTAAGGATAATTTAATCTAAAAAATCGATTCATTGATTAAATGGGTTTGGTTACTTCAAGGTGTGGCTGGAGGGTGGTGAGATGTATAAGGGTTATCTAGGGTTCAAGAGAAGGAGAAAAATACAAAATAAGGGAGATCATTGCTTCTATATATATAGGAAACCTAAAATCCTTCACCATGGTTTGGTGAACTCCCAAAACGTCTATAGTACCTCTGATCAAATCATGATATAGTATTCAAGTCATTTTAACTCTATAGATCATATTCCTTTAAAACCCACATAAAACTATTTTGACCACCACTGTAGCCTCCACTATGACATGGTGCAGAAACCTAAGTCGTTTTAACCTAACCATACACAACACTACGGTTTTCTAAGATCCATCATTCATGTTCCCAATAGTGGGACTCACTAAGTGCCATGTCCAACCATCCTTCCTCAAAATGGGCTCTCAATCCATTTTCTTCATCCCCATTTTTCATAGGTGAAACCTCAAGGTGAAACTCCTTGAAAAGTAGTGAGAGTAGTTGTTTAACTTGTCATGGTGAACTATAGGACTAAACATATAGCACCATGTCCAAACATTGAGTACCCAATACCAAAATAGCTTGTCACATACTCAAGTCTCTAAGTATCTTCAAAACAGCCAGCACCATGCACACCATTATACCTGATAACCCTCAAAAAGTCCAACAAATTATAATCTACAAAACTCTACTAAAATACCTCATGAAACGTATAATACCTAGAAAAATTAAAAGGAAATAGAAGTATAAATACAGTACATTATAGCAGATACCTCTCAAGAAATTCTCATCCTCAAAAATTTTAAACAAAACTTAGAAGTAAGAGAAAAAGTGGTCTGAACAACCACCCCATGAGATAACTCTCAAAAATCTCACTTTAACTAAAACACAACCAAAAGAAACATGATTCAAGAGTATGAAAACCTGAAATATAACTAAATAAGGAATATAATAAACTTACATAACAACACAAGATCAAAACACAATTTCTCAAAAAAGGGAAAATAAACAATTTATCTAAAAAAAACTTGGGGTATTGAGTGTGCATCTATGACTCCAAATCCCATATTATCTCTTCTAAAAAACTTTTTCACCACAATACATGAACCAAAGGTATAGAATACCCATGTATAACCTTCTATCGATAGTCCTGAATCTCAATAGGTTATTCCTTGAAGGTCTCATAGGCTTTAACATCCATCTCACCCTAGATGATGTAGTGACAATCATTGTGAAGATATCAAATAAGATATGATACATGGAATACATCATGAACAATGATCATCTATAGGGGTAGTTTTAACTAATACACCATATATACAACCTAAAATAACACCTTGAAAGTCCCAAAAAACCTGGAAGAAAGCTTACTCTCATGACCAAACTTTCACTTCCCATGATGAGAAGATACCTTAAATAATATGTGAGCTATGATGTCTAACTATATAGGAATAATTCTCTGATCAGAAATGGAATTATGATGATTCATCACCACCTTTATTCACTCACAGATAACTTGTACCTTCTCTGTCATATTCTACACCAATTTCGATCCAATAAATAATAGGATCTCTGACCTCAGTCTACCATAATAAAGACAAGAAAGTTCAACCATATAGAGCTTAAAATAGAGCCATTCCAATAGTGTAGTGATGAAAGATGTTATAGGAAAACTCCACTAAGGGTATGTGCCTCACCCAATAAACTCTAAAGTGTATAATTAATACACGCAATAGGCCCTCTAGAGTCTATATGGTTCACTCTGTCTGGACATTTTTCTATGGATAAAAAGGGTTTCTAAGCCATAAATGAGATCCAAAAGCATGTTTAAGACCTCTTTACACCCTAGAGGTAAAATAGGGATCGTAATTAGATATTATCATCTTCATAATCCCATTAAGTATCACTATCTCCTCTATGTATATCCATAATAACACCTCTATTGAGCTTGGATACTTGATCACTAAGATGTTACCTTACTTCATCAAGTGGTCCATGATTACCAATATAGCATCATAATCACCATAAGATCAGGGAAAACTAGTGATCAAGTCCATAAAAAATTCCTCCCACTCCCACTGGGGAACATCATGCTGCTGAAGTAAACCACCAGAAACATAGTGCTTAGCCTTCACCTTCTAGAAGACCAAACATCGAGAGACAAGATCTACAATTATCTTATTCAAACCAAACCAAAAAAAACTAGCCTATCGAAGCACAATTCATCTTTTTCACGCCAAGATGTACCACTAAGGGTGAACTATGGAATTCATAGAGAACTACCTCATGCATTAACAAAGTAATGAAAATATTCCTTTGAAATAACACCTGATAACGCCCATACTCAGACCATATCTTGAGAACATCACCAAGAAAACATGATTACACCAAAAATCTACCTCATAATCTTCAAGATGTTATTCCTTCTCCTATTTCACTAAGTATAATTTCACTTTCATTTGATAAACACAAAATACTCCATTCACTTATCCCATATCAATTCGTATAATAGATAACTCTTACAATACTCTCTAAGTGTCTCCAGAATCACACACAATACCACCATGTGACGTCCAACTTAAGTCGTCAGCCACAAAATTCCCTTTACTTGGTATGAAGGAAACCTCAAAGTCATATTCCTTCAATAAATCCATCCACCATCACTAAAAAAATAATTTTGTGCTATGAGAATACATACTACAGGCTTTTATGATCTGGGAAGACCACAAAATGGTCATCAATAAGATATTTTCTCAACAACTTCAAGAAAAACACTAATGCAGGAAGCTCAAGAAAATGGGTGAAATTGTTAAATTCATGAGTATATAACTATTGAGACACATAACAAATAATTTGTATCTTATACATCAATACATAGGCTAAACCAATATGAAAATCATCATAGTAAACCTCAAATGCACTGCCCTCCTCTAGTAGATGAAGAACTGGAGCACTAACCATCATTTCCTTCAAGTTATTGAAAGAATCCTAGAACTGGTCAGTCCATAAGAACACTAAATACTTTCTACTAAATTAAATCACAAGAATTTAAATTTAATAGATTTTAGGTACGATCCTCCTATAATAACCAATAAGACCAAGGAAACTCCACAAATCTACAATATTATTAGGGGATGGCCAAGAAACCACTACCTTAATATTTAAAGAATATAAGGATAATTTATACTATGATACAACATGACCCAATAAATAGACCTCATGTGACCAAAACTCACACTTTTATAGCTTCCCAAATAATTGATGAAACCAAATAACTCCCAAAATGATTTTTAAATACTTTGAATGCTCCTCCTATAGTGATAAAAACACAAGGATTTTTTTAATAAGGACCACCATGGACCAGTCTAGAAACTCATGGAACATTGTATTCATCAACCCCATGAACACTAATGGAGTGTTTGTATCACTAGACAACATTATAATGAACTCATAATGCTGACAACAACATCTGAAAGTAGTATTTTACATATCTTCATCCTTTATTAACATCGAATGATATCCAGACCATAATTTGATCTTTGAGAACTATCTAGATCACATAAAATGATTGAATAAATCATCGATCCATAGGTAATGGTAGTATTTCTTCACTGTTACCTAATTAAAACAAAAATAATATATGAAAAACTATATAATTCAATCTTCCTTCATCACAAATAGAATTGGATTTCCCCAAGGTGACACGCTAGGTTGAATGAATACTCTATAAAAGTGATTATAAACTTGAATCCAAAACTCTTGTAACTCAAAATGGGATATCCAATATAGGTTAATTGATATCATATAAACACCAAGTTGAAATTTTATCCCGAACTTAATCTCACATCAAGGGGGTAGTTCCACAACCTCTTCCGGAAAACCATCAGAGTTATCTTCAACAACCCTAGAAAACACCATCAACTGATCCCCTGTATATTTTAGTATAAAACCATCAAATATGGAAGATAGAACACCTCTAAACCATCTTAAGGTCTCATTCATTAATGACCAATTCCTAGTTCCCAACAGCATCATATAATATGATGTTCCTGTTGAAGAAATCCATGATAGCCTATATTGAATGTAACCAATACATGCCAAGGCTAATATTTTATTCATTTATTTGTAACCATAGAAAATATCCCTAATAGTGGTGTTGTCCTAGCACCAATTCATAGCCTCTACACATATTAAATAGTCTAGCTTGACCTATAACTCACATTGAAATTTCAAAGGGTACTAGAAGCCTCTCCACATCAAGTCCCAAAGAATGAACTAAAGTAAGTGAAATGAAGGGGTTCATAGCTCAAAAATCAAACAATACATAAACCCAAGTAGAAAATACATAGATAGTATTGTTTTATTTGGCATCTTAGTACCAATTCTTTGTACTTTTATTACATGTATATTAGATGTATTAAATAATAATTAAACACATTATTAAGAATTGTTCAATATTCTTCATGGATTTAATGTAATAATGTCCTAGAATATTTGTCATATTGATAATGTCATTGAATTTTTCCACTATGATGAGAACCTTGAAGTGCTATGATAATATTCTTAATATAGTTTTGTGGTTGGATAACATACTATGATAAGACACATAGTATTTAGACTCTTAAGTGTGAGTACTCGTAAGCATATGAATCTTCTTCCTATGAAGTTCGCACTTGGTATTCTCTAAGATAGAAGATTATGATAATAGACCAGCAAGTAATAATTCTACATGTTTTGGTGTCATTATATATTTCTATTTGTGAGCATTTTTAATAGTCCTTAGGCTTTAATATTATCATTGGTTCATGTCATGAATCACGCACTTATATTTACTGATGAAAACTGTCACAGAATATGTTTTCGAGAAGTAGGGTACATTGGGTGCATCATGATTGAGATGTCATTAATGGATAAGTTGGGAAAGGATTTTTCCCTTCCATATTTATGTAATCTTATATTATATTCATTTGATTACCATATCTATATCACACTAAATTCCATGGACATGGTGTAACAATGTGTTTATTTCAAATAGTCAAAGAAAGGCGTATTGAGCATATAGTTTGATGAAACCATCATCAAACTTTCTTTATGATATATTGTGACAAAGGGATTATATTAAATAGTGATCATCTTTATGTAGTTATCGAAGTTGCAACATTAAGTTCTTTCCCTTGGGCACCTTGACCTATTGCTAGACAGTAATTTTGGACTTTAGGCATGCCTTCCTAATTCCAATGAGAAATAATCCTAGAGGGTCACACCCTAAGTGTTCCCATTGATCTCAATTAAATTATATTTTAATTTAATAAATTAAATAAATATTATTCAAAATAATGAGGAATAAGTTTATTTAATTTATAGTGATCACATAAATTTAATAAATATTCATTCATGGTCATGTGAATAAAAATATATTTATTTATTTTATTTAATATTTAATAAATATTTATTCATTGGTATATGAATGAAATATTTATTAATAAATAAATTATTTTTTCAGGTATTCAATAAATAATGAGAAGTTTGAATGGAACAAGACCACGTCTGATGATAAATATTTATTTAAAATCTGGTAAATATTATTTATCAATTTGCACAAGTTGGCATGTGCCACAAAATAATATTATTATTTTTATTATGTGGAATGGGGTTTAATTAAAGGTTATGATATTATTTAATAACCATTAATCATTAAATAATTGTTTTAACGTAAACCCTAACCCTATAAATAGACGGATATGTTTATTGTGTACAGTATTGATTGGTTTTAAATTGAAAAATTTAGAATTGTTGTGCATAATAAATTCTCTCTAAACTCCTTCTTTTCTCTCTCTCTCAAGAATGATAAAAGAAAGAGATATTTCTTCAAGACCAAAGAATGAGCGATCAATAACTAACAATGAAAGACATTCAATTCACCATGTTAGAACCTAGAGATCGAAAGGCATTTCTCAGAGATCATAGGAGCACATGTAGATCACTGCTAGAGGGATTATATCCTTGGATCCTCATAGCACAATGAATGAAATAAAAAATGGTATTTTTAGAATATCAAAATTAATCAATGAAGAAATTTCATAATCCCAAGTATTTATTTATTCAGATATTAATTCAATTATTATAAATTTTATGTGAAAGATCCCCAATCATGGTTTTGGGAAAAAATAATTAAAATAAATTTTAAAATATCACCCAACCAATGCACGTTTTCATTAATTCCAGAACCATAAAGTGGTGTCAAATTGGTCACATTTAGATTTATAATTATTTATTTTATTATTGATCCATACACAATCATGGTCTAATTTTCATTTGTTATTATTAATTATTTAATCTGATTTGAATTAACATGATTTGACTTATTAATCTTGGTCATTCAATGTTTCATTTTATTATAGGTTTAATAATAGATGATGAATTACTAGAGATTCCATTAGTAATTTCAAAATCATTGGTTACTAAAAGTTGGTTACATGGTGTGTAGCTAGAGTACACAATGTGTACCCATGAGAATTATACCTGGATGTGTCAACCAGTTAATTACACATGGTGAATTTATTGAACATTGTGTGTTTACTAGGCTAACCTAGCACTTGGAAAGAAAATACATGGTGTGTAGATTACATGTACAAGTTATGTGGTCCAGTCGAGTTATCACACTAAAGCTCTAGGGATGACTCAGATACATGAAAATTAAGGTACACCATGTGTAGATGGATTGTACACACTATGTAGTCTCCCATTAAAGGACATAATTAAAAATTACATTAAATTGAAAATTGAATCATAAAAACTTTATTTTTTTTATTAGAACACTAATGTGTGTTTTAAAATTTAATAATAGTTTTAAATAATATTAAATTATAAATTGATTTATTTTAATTAATATTTCATTATTGGTTCTTCTGTTTATTTTCCATGAATACCATAAATTATGGGTATCTTCAATTAAGTTTGGATGATTGTTAAGATAAAAAGGAATTAATTAATTAATTAATTCAAGTTTGTTCATATTTAATAATAAAGAAAAAATAAATAAATGAATGATAGCTAGTTACTTTTATGTATTCATTTCATGTATAACCATTCATGAGCCTGGCTAATACTTGTGTATGATTTAAATGTTTTAATTGAATTTATTTCATGGGTTTGAAATTATTTAATATTAAATTAAATATGATGGTATTTGTTTCATCCCTCCCTCCATTATTATATAGGACCTGAGAGTCCAAGGATATTTATATAATCCCCTTTTAACCAATCCTTTGGTTCCCCTTACCTGTGTGTGATTCAAAATTCATGCAATTAATGGAGTATGACAAGGTTCAAGGAGGTGGTTCAAGAAAGAACTATTATGATTCCAAGCCAGGTGATATATAGGTGGATATGTGTAATTTTGTAACTCATGTCAAGACTAGAAATATGAGTTATTTCCCCTAGGTCAAAAATTGATTTAATATTTTCACATTAAATTAACCATTAGATAAAGCTCGTGAATGTTTCATTTAATTATTTATTTATTTCAATTTATGAAATTATTTAGTTTATGGATGAAAGACCATGATAAAAAAGATATATGAATTAATTTTTAAATAAAAAAAATAAATAAATGTATTATCCTTTAATGTTTTATCCATCATGGTTAATTAATTATGTAATATCCACTTAATATTAACAAGATATGTAAAGGATAAAATAAGATAAAAAAATTCACAGTTAATTAAAATCTCTCAACATAATATTAAGTCATACTAAGCCTTCCATTACTTGATTAGGAATAAAAATAAATAAAACTAAGTGTTTGGCCTACCCTTGTTGGGACACTTTTTTATAAGTTGATTTCTTATGAATATTCTGGGTTGATTCAACCATTTTGAATCAAGAGGAGTATCCCATGATAGAATTGGAGTAATTTGGAGGTAAGTGTTGAGTAAATCCATGTTAAAATTTTAGGACTAGGGAATCCTCTCAACGGATCAAGGAGCTTCAACCCCGCAGTTGGAAAATACTCGCCTACCTAAATACCTTCAAGAAACTTTACCATCCCTTATTGGGGTTATGAGAAGGGGAATATGAATCCTTTCCACTAGAATGTTAAAGTTTCTAGACAATATGAGTTTAATAGTGAGGGTTATTGGGACTTAATAAAATATTGGGAGATTAAATATAATTAATTTATTTATTACTTCTCACATAATTTTTAATCAATAAAAAGTACTAATAATCTAATCTTTTAATTTTAAAATAAAATGGAAATATCATCATCCACGTTATCCTTATGATCCATATTGGATAAAGACAACCTATTAACTAGAAGTATCTTCCAGGAATGGTGTGGATGCCTTCCGGTTATTTTTCACCATGAATAGAAATCATATATTCTAGAATCCTCATTTTCTAATCATCCTTCTAAGGAGGAAAGTGATAAAGAGTTCCTAATATATGAGAAACATATGAATGATTTGGTCATTGTTCAGTGTTTTATGCTTTCGTCTATGTCTAGTGAACTCATGATGTCTCACAAAAACATTGATGCATATAGCATGCTTGATCACTTCATTGGTATTTACCAGGAGAGAGCTAGATATGAATGGTTTTAGATTTCCAAGGCTCTCTTTCAAAGAAATATTTGAGAGGTTTCCCCAACTGGGCCTCACATAGTCAAGATCATTGGCTACATTGAGTGCCTAAAGGTTCTTGGGTTTAAACTCCCTAAAGAACTGGGAACTAATCTCATTCTATCATCACTTCCTTATATATTATCTAGATTTTTTTAAAATTTTAATATGAAAAACATTGAGATGTCTTTACCAGATCTTCTTACTCTCCTTTTCCAAGTAGATAAAGATATGAAGTGAAAAACGTCTTCCATCTATATAGTGAACAAATAGAAAGGAAAAGAAAAGATAATTAAGCCCAAATATTCTTCACAAACTTCCAAGATGAAGAAGATTAAGGGGAAATCAATGGAATAGGATGATGTATTTTTTGCATGTGGAAAGAAGGGCCACTAGAATAAAAACTACACCCAATCTAGGAAGAAAAGGGAAGCTTTAGGTTCATTTGTTGTCCATTCCAATTTATCTATTTCTACAAATTGGGTATTATATATAGCTTGTGGTTCTCATATATGTATTAAAATATAGGAACCAAGTATATTTAGAATGACTGATTGAGGGGAGGTAAAACTATGAGCATCCAAAAGATCTAAAATTTCTATTGTAGCTATTAGGGACTACCACCTCAAATTGTTGATCAGAATGATCTTGTTTTTAAAGGGTTGTTATTATGTGTCTTTAGATACAAAAAAAGTGATTTTGTATCCAAACTAGATATGGATGGATTTAATTTCAAATTTGGGAATAAATTTTTATTCTTAAATGAAGATATAATTTTTTAATGGTAGGCACATTTAAATAATGGCCTTTATGTGTTGGAATACATGAACCAAGTAATAGGAATAAATAAAGAAGTTACTTTACATGACTCATAACATACTAAACTTTAGAATCACCAGCTAGGTTATGTAAAAGAAAATCACATGACTAAATTACATAAAGATGGATATTTAAATTCTTTTGAACTAAAACCATTTGGTGTATGTCATGAATTTTTATAAGGAAAAATGACCAAATCCCTTTTTAGTGGGAAAGGTGAAAGTGATAAAGATATTCTTTAATTAGTTCTTAACGATGTGTATGGAACATTTTCTATTGAAGAAAGTGGTAGGTACTCATACTTCATAAATTTTACTAATGATATTAGTAGATATGTATATGTCTACTTAATGATGTATAAGTTAGATTCTTTTGATAAATTCAAGGAATACAATATTGAAGTTGAGAACCATCTTGGTAAAAATATTAAGAAACTAATCTTAGATCGTGGTAGAGAATATCTTAATCAAGACTTCATTGATTACTTATGGGAGTTTGGGATCCTATATTATCTCACTTCTCCTTACATACCTTGTTGTATTAGTGTAAATGAAAGGAAGAACGACACCTTGTTGGGTATAGTGAGTTCAAAGATGAGTCATGCGAGTCTTTCATTATACTTTTGGGGATATTCATTACAGAAAACTCAAAACTTACTAAAACAAGTACCAACTAAATTGATAAATTTTATTCCATATGGATTTTAGAGTGGAATAAAAACCATGTTATCAAATTTACATGTGTGTGGAATCAAATCATTTATTATGGTCTCTTCAGTTAAAATACTTGCACCCCAAGGCACAAAGTGTACCTTTATAGGATACCCCATAGAAATAAGGGAATATTACCTATATGACCCATTAGAAAAAAAGGTATAATAGTGGAAAGACATTACATATTCATTGATAGGGATAAAATATCTAAAAGATATAGTAGGAGTGAGATATACTTCGATAAAGTTAAGGCTCAAGGTACACAAGAGATGCCAGGGGAACAATTTTCACAAAGCCGTGTGGATGAAGAAACTATTCTGGAGACACAAGTACTATGTAAGAGTACAATAGAGTTTATAAAACCATAACGTTATGGTTTTATAGTCACCGAGGATGGTGACTCATTATTAGTTGACAATAATGATCCTCTAACCTAAAAGGAAGCAGTAAAGGACACAAATGTTTCCAAGTGGAGAGAAGGCATGAATTCTAAAATAGATTCCATGACCAATACTATGATTTAATTTTGGTAGATACTCTAATGGATGTAAATACTATTGGTATAAGATGGGTATTCACGAATAAAGTAGACATGGAGGGACAATTCAGTACTTATAAGGCATGAATAGTTACAAAAGGGTTTAAACAACATTAAGGCATTGACTATAATAAAACATTTTCACCAGTTTCAATGATGAAATCCATCAAAATTATACTTTCCATTATAGCTCACAATGACTATGAGATTTGGAAAATGGATGTAAAAATAGCCTTCCTTAACGGGAACATTTAGAAAGATGTTTATATGACACAACCCGAAGGGTTTTTGACTCCAAATGATGATAACAGGATATGAAAATAGAAAAAATTAATTTATTTATTAAATAAGGAATCAATACATGGAATATTAATTTTGATAAATCCATAATAGAATTTTTTTACAAAATAATGAGTGTGGGACTTGTGTCTATAAATGGTTTAGTGGGAGAGTAGTTTTTTATTAATAGTATATATTGATGACATATTCCTCATTATAAATGAAATAACAGTATTACAACCTATTAAGGGATGGTTGAATAAATGATTCTCTATAAATAACTTGGGAAAGGAAAAATATATTCTTGGGGTCAAGATCCATCATGATAGATCCAAGAGTTTTCTCATTCTAACTTAAAGTACATACATTAAAAATATATTGAAGAGATTTGATATGGTACAATTCAATAGGGTATTGTTTCTAGCATCGCATGGCATTTGTATTTCTAGGAAAATGTGTCCTCAGACACATTAAGAAAGAAATAGGATGACAAGGTTACCATACGTATCAGAAATTGGGTTAATCATGTATGTTATGATATATACTAGTCTAGATGTCACCTATACATTAAGTATGGTAAGAATATATCAAGCTATTATAGGTGAGAATCATTGGATGGCGTTCAAGACTATCCTTAAGTATCTAACGAATATTAATAATATGTTCCTATTTTATAGAGGATACAAGGAATTAGTCATTATAGGATATGAATATGATAGTTTCAAAACTGATCAAGATGATATGAAGTCACAAAAAGGACACATCTTTACTTTGAATGGAGGTAATGTGAGCTGGAAGAGCTCAAAGAAGGTTATGGGCATAAATTATACAATAGAGTCTGAGTATATTGTTGCTTATAAGGAACCTAAATAAATAGTATAGATGAAAAACTTCATCCAAAATCTTAATGTGGTACTTAGAAGTAAAGATCATATAACACTCTATTCTAATAATATTGTAGTCGTGGGTCCCACAAAATAGCCAAGGTTGAATCAATGGACAAAAAACATACTTTGGAAGTATCATCTATTAAGGGATTTTTCTCAAAGAGGTGAGTTTGTAATAAGTAGTATATCCATGGAAGAAAACATGGTGGATACCTTTACTAAAGCCTTAACACATCAGAAACATTATTACCATGTGAGGTATAGAAGAAGAAAAATTATCATAAATTATCTCTAGTCCAAGTGGGAGTTTGTTAGAATTAGTTTTTTAGGACCAACTGTTTATAATTTGATTACATGTATATTTGATTTATTGAATATTAATTAAACATATTGTAATATATTTTTCATTGTTCTTTATGGATTTAATATAATAATTTCCTATAGTAGTTTTCTCATTGATAAGGTTATGTAACTTTCCTACTATTATGATAACCATGAAGTGTTGTGAGAAAATTCTTAATATAGTTCTACAATTGGATAACATACTATGATGGGAAACAAAGTATTTAGGACATTAGGTGATTGTACTCATAATAGGATGAGGTTATTTCTCATGAAGTCTGTATTTGGTAATCTCAAAGACATGAGATTTTGAGAATAGACCTGCCAGTATAAATTCTACATCTTTCAGTGTCATCGGATATTCCTATTTGTGAGCATGGGTAATGGATCTTTGACTTTAAGATTATCATTGGTGTATTTAATGACTTGAGCACTAAGATTTACTAATGGAAACCATCACACCATATATTAGTGGAAAGTTAGGTATTTTGGGTGCATCAAGATTGACATATCATTAATAGATAAGTTGAGGAAGTATTTGTCCCTTCTATCTTTACGGAAGCTGATATCTCAACCAATTTCTTGGAATAAAACTGTTTCCCAAAATTCCATGTCCATGGTGTAATAACGTGTTTATTTCAAATAGTAAAATAAATATGTATCAAGCATATAGGTTGATGACAGTGTCATTAAACCTTCTTAATGAGATATTATGACTAAGGGATTATATTTCATAGTGATCATTCATATTTGGTTGTCAATGTTGTGACATTAAGTTATTTCTCTTTAGTAACTTAATTCATTTCTACAAAGTAATCTTGGACTTTAGGAAAGTCTACCTAATGCCAATGAAAAAGAATACTAGAGGGTCACACGCTAAGTGTTTTTGTTGATCTCTATTAAATTATATTTGAATTTAATTAGGGGAATAAATATTATTCTAAAGGCTGAGAAATAATTTTATTCAATTTATATTGATCGCATAAATTTAATAAATATTTATTCACCGGCATGTGTATAAAAATATATTTATTTATTTTATACAATATTTAATAAATATTCATTTTCTAATATGTGAATAAAATATTTATTTATTAATAAAATATTTATTTCAATATTCAATAAATACTATGGAGTTTGAATATACCAAGACCACATCTGGTGATAAACAATTATGTACAATCCAATAAATATTATTTATCAATTTGTGAAATTTGGAGCATACCACAGAAAAAAATATTATTATTATTATGTGACATGGGGTTTCATTAAATGTGATAATATTATTTAATGGTCGATGTGTATTGAATAATTATTTTCACCTATACCCTAGCTCTATAAATAGATCTTTTTGTCTATTTTGTAGAGTATTTATTAGTGTGCAGTCGAAAAAGAGAGAATTGTTGTGCACAATGAATTCTCTCTAAACTCCTCCTCTCTCCCTCTCAAGAATGAGAAACACAATAGATATTTCTTCAAGACAAAAGAACTATTGATTAATAATGAAAAATGTAAGACATTTTATTCACCACACTAGCACCCAAAAATTGAGTGGTTTTTCTCATAGATCATAGGAGAATGTGTAGATAAACTCTAGAAGAATTATATCCTTGGATCCTCAGAGAAAATTTAAGACAATATGAAATGGCCTTTTCTAACAATCAACATTCATTAATAAAGAATGATCCTAATCCCAGGTATTTATTTCTTCAGATATTAGATAAATTAATTATAAATATGATCTGTAAGATACTTGATCATGGTTCTGGGAAATGATAATTAAAATAAATATTAATATACCACCCACCATTGAACGCTTCCACTGCACTCAAAACTATCATGTACCTCATACAATGTATGTCTCAATTTTCACTAGTAACTCTAAAGCATACATCTGAGTAATTCCTGCTCCATGGACTCTCTAACCTTGATGGTGAGTGCCTCTATGTAAATGATCTTCCCATTGTCCCTGGGGATGAGGAATGTCTCAGGGCTATCCTCATCCTGTCTCACCCCTTATTTATTGTCAAAAATCCAAAAAACCCTAATTTGTTTATTCTCCATCTGAAATTGTAGTAAAATATATTCCTAAAATGAACCACCATCCACATACTAACTACTAAGAAAGGTTGGGTACTCTCTCTTTTTAAGTTCTTGACTACCACAATAAAAAATACTATGAATGACCTATTGGTGAGGATCTTAGAACTGATTGGTTTAGTGAAATGAGTTTAAGATGTCTAAAACTTGTTCACTGCTGACTAAAACTTCTTTTTTTCAAAAAACTAAGAAATACTTGTCACAAATCTACCCCAGGTAAGGTATTGGAGACTCCCATATCATTATGATCCATTCCTAGACAAAATTCTCTCAATCACCTTTGTCTTATCCAGTACCTCATCATATGAATTCAATATAAATTAAGTGACCTAGAACTAGAAATCTAAGAATAAAGAAACCTTTAAATTCCACTTTTTGGACTCCTAATCAAGGAAAATGTTTAAATAATAATGTAGTATGTTATTTTAGTATATAATAAACTCTCTTACACTAGAACTTCTCTATCAAGGGGTAAGGATCTCCTGGAGACAAGCCTCCTTAGTCATCAAAGATAGAAACTTGTCTGGAAATTGATCCATGATCTTGTCCTAAGAAACAACATACTCCTCATAATCCCTATGGAATATAATCAACCACTATTAAGTTGAACCACATAGTATCATCACAGATAAATAAACCCAGTTCTCCTTCTGAGCACAGATCAAAATGAAGGTTATATCCACCTCCTCCATCCAATCCTATGTATCCTAATCCAAAATGGATCCCTTGTACATATGAACACCCTAGATCTAAAACTCTTAGAGTTTCATCCTCTAAGTTTCATCATTATCAACCTCCACTCTATAGTAATCTGCTGGAACATCCTTCTTAACATATTCTACACAAACATGATGGGGAAATCAACTTGGTCCTGTATCTAGAAAAAGAACAAACATTGGT
The DNA here is from genome assembly GCA_963277665.1 of Viscum album. Classification (NCBI taxonomy): domain Eukaryota; kingdom Viridiplantae; phylum Streptophyta; class Magnoliopsida; order Santalales; family Viscaceae; genus Viscum; species Viscum album. The sequence goes on from OY728164.1 coordinate 488,764,717, forward strand.
ACTCTTAAAACTAATGTAAATAACATTTTAAGGTTAATTAATCAATTTTTTAACTCATTTTAACCTATTTATTATTTTCTACCTTAATTAAAATAGATGAATAAAACATTATGATGTGTGATCCTTACTTAGGTCTCTACAAAAAAAAGTAACATCACTTTGCTTAGAATTTTTGGTAAACTTTAAGTTCCTTGAATTGAATCATAGGTGGTAATAAAATCCCATGTTATATCCATTCTACCTTGTTTATAGTTCTTACTAATACCAAATAATATTGTTTCCCTACCAACCCATGCATCCTCACTAGTGGCTAGCTCAAAAATTTATCAAACCATCATCCTTTGATACCACTCTATAATGACCCCACCCCCTCCTCCAAAGGTATTCCACCAAGATTATAAATGAATAAAGGTAAAAATGATCCCTGAATCCCACCTTAAATAGGTAATGGGTTAGGGACAAGTACTGAAGGTATATCAACCAAACGCATGGGAGGCATTACCCACTATAAATTTAAGAAGTAAGAGATAATAAGGATAAATCACCAACCAAAACCATACATAAATCATAATAAATAATAATACATGAAATTTCATACATAAAATGAATTGAAAACTAAAAATACTAAAAGTAAAACTAGACATCAACCATGAACTCTAGTAACTCACTATATCTTCTTAACAACTCCAGTGAGATAGTAACATCCAACCTGATCAATAACATATTGTTACTAGTTTAAAAATTGTTTCTATATACATATGGTGAGAATGACATGTTTAATAAGTAGGATCCACCTTAAAACCTATCATGAAATTTGTAAAATAAGTATACTAATGACCAGTGAATAAAAAAATGAAACTAACTTATCACCTAAATAGGTAATACTAGTTTATCATCCTCACCATTTCTCTCTCTCTCCAAGTAACACATATAAGTAAATCATTATATATCAAAAGAATGTGTGTGTGTGTGTCTATAAATGAAGGTACCCTGCTTCCACTTCTCCACTGGTTTTTTGAACTCACACCCTAATGGCTATGTCATGTGTTCATTCCACTCATAAGTCATATTTCACCTCATGATATAGTATCATCACCATTATTGTATCTTGTGAATACAAATATATCATCATCATCATATCTTAGAAGTAACCAAGTGTATGCATGGAATATACTACATCCTATGAAAATGCATTATACATCAAGTCATCACAGCCCATACACAAACACTCATGGGAAGCCATAGCAACTAGACTAGATTTAAGTATGCCTTATACCTCAATCCATTACAACCAACATATAAATTTATAGAAAATTGTGATCCATCGCAACCTTTGTATGAATGTACCATGTACCATAGGACATCATATATCAGGATATGCCTACTCATCTATGTCTATAGAGAGAGTGGGGGAGAGAGAAAATTCATCCATTTGTTCCCTCACTATTCTATATTTTAGAGAAAACACCCCCTAAAATATTTGGGTATCAATTTACCTAGTGACATGGGTGGGGTAACGTCTGAAATCATAAAAATATAGAATAATATCACTCACAACTACACAAAGGGAAAATACCTATCCTTAGACTCATATATATCTATCATCACATTGGGCCCCTGGATACCACTGCTAAGGACTAGATATCAAAAAAAATATACAAATAATAATTTCATTGTTAATTAATTAATTAATTAAACATTAATTAATCCACATTAACATTTTTGAATATTGAAATTTTAATCTTATTAATCCAAGAGCTGATGAAAATATTAATTATATTACTTATACTCTCAATAAATCCATCATTATTTGTGAAAATCATGAACTAACCCCATTTAGTTCAATTTTCATTTCTTAATTTTTCAAGAACTTTAGGACTCAACCTAAGATACTGCTTTAAAAATGAACTCATAGTGAACACCAACAAACTATGTCAAGCAATTGGATACTTGTCAAGTAAACATCATCTAGTATTCTAGAACTTGAGAAAGAAGTAAGAAACCATCAAGAAAGATTAAAAATATTGACAATCAAGACCCACTCTGAACTCGTTATATCCTATCGGTGTCTCGTACCATTTCACATAACATGATTTGTTCAGATGTCATTAGCATCTACCATATCTCTAGCCTCATATCAAATCAGTCAATAATCAGCACATCCTCGGGCCTCAAACCCATTTCTCATTAAGGATCCCAACTAAAAAAAATTAATTATCAAAAACAAACATAGCTCTAAATCCATAGACCAATCACACATTTCATATGTATTTTTTTCACATAAGAAAGGGAACTAAGGTTGTGGTATTGAGGCATTCAAGCCTCCCAAAATAAGGAACATCCTCATTCAACTCCAAAAATTTATTCAGGGTAGAAAAAAAATTAATTCCATCTTGAATTAATTGTTTCATTAAGCATATTTTGTCCACACAAGGAAACCTAAGGGAATTAGTTAACCATGCCTGACCATAAACATGTTTTAAAGAATTATTTCAAATAATCAAATCAATATGAGAATTAATCACACTTATTGTTCATATTATATTAATTATAATTATTTATCTTTATGTTGTCATATTTTAAGGAAATTAACCATTCTAAACAAAAAACAACAAAAACACTATCAAACATATATCACACTATCTTAGTAAACATCAATAGGCAACATAAAAATATAAATGAAAAGTGATCCAATCATAAATTTAATTATTTAAATGAAATTTTATTTATCTTAAAAATATGATAATTATCTTTTTAGTTTATTTACAGACATAATTATTAACAATTCCCATTATATAACAAAAAAACACTACAACAGGCGATAACATATTTAATATTTTAAATTAAGGATTTAAATAATCGTAAACCTTTAATAGAATACACTCAATTCAAGTTCTAGTTCAATTAATTAATTAATTATTACAAATTTATTCCATGAAATGTGATTAATTCCAAAAAAATAAATTAAACAAAATAATGCAACAATTCTTCTTCTCCTCCCAATATTCTGTTTATTGAATAATAATTCACTAAGTGATTTTTTTTTTGAATTTTCATGTCTATATGGTCAATAAAAACCATTTATAAAAGGAGATAAATAATTTTTAATTCACACTCACACATAAAGAAAAGAAGAAGTAACATATCTCCCACCTTAATTGGAAGCTCAATGTTCTCTGAGCAAGAACAACAAAATGAGAAACAACCACCTCAAAATGAAACTCTACCAAAACTGAATGAAATTCCACTAAAACATAAGAATGGAAACCACCATTAAAAATATATTGAAACCTCAAACAAAAATAGAAAAATCCTACCCAAACATATTTCTAAAAATAATAGGGAGAGGGGAAATGTGGATGAAGGGAGAAGATGAAAGATACATTGATCTGAGACTTTGATCCATTCATCTAAGGGATTTAGACTCTTTAAGTAATATATAGAGGGTGGTGATATGTGTATGGTACTTATAAGTTTTTAGAGGAGTTAAAATATAAACCAAGGGATCTTGGGCCTTTTATTTATGAGGGAATCCTAAAATCGTTCACCACGGTGTAGTGAACTCCTAAAATGCTTGTGGTTCCTCTAGTAAAACCATGATTCGATTTTAAAGGAATTTGACCTCTATATATCTCATGCTTTAAAACCCATGTTAAAACATTATTAATACCTCACCATCCTCTACTATAAAATGGTATAGAAACTTAATTCATTTTACCCTAACTTCAACCAACACTACGGCGTGATAAGCTCCATGCTGTCGGTTTTCAAAAGTGGGACTCGTCAAGTGAAAAGCCCATCCTACCTTCATCAAAATGGCCTCCCAATACATTTTCCTCATCCCCATTTCTCAAAAGTTCAACCTCAAGGATAAATTCCTTGAAAATGGTTATAAAATACATTTCATTTGTTGTGGTGCACTATAGCACCAAACTTCCTACACAACAACCAAACTCCAAGAACCCAAAACCAAAACAGCCTTCCCCATAATCAATCCTACAAAAAATATTAAAAACATTAATAACCAAACCCACTAAAATGGAATTATGACCCTCAAAAATTCTAAAACTATTTTATAACCTCCATAACTCCTCCAAACTCCATTGTGACACCTTTGAGCCTTAGGAAAATGAAAAGGGAAAAGAATTATAAATTCATGACCTTATAATTTTCTATTTTTAGATAAACAAATATGATGATAAATAAATAATATAGATATTATAAGATTAATTTTATAATTATTTGGATATTTTTATGCTCACATTACAAAAATAACATATAAAATCTATATAAATGGGTTTTTTGTTAAAGATGATTTATAAATTAACAAAAAATCATAAATACCATTATTGTTTTCTTATATATGGATAAGGAAGTATTTTTTATATCTTATAATTTCCATTTATGAGCCACTATCCACTTAAAATTACATTATTAACCCTTAAAGAATGAATATTTTTGAAAATTCCATTAGATCTTTCTTATAAAAGGGGACTCGTTCTACCCTTTACAAAACACATCTAAACATTAGTTTTCCTTCTATATTCTATCCATATAACCCTATAAACATTATTTTTTACGTTTATATGTCTATGGACTATCCAAAATTCCCTCTTATGATTTTTTTATACTCAATCCAAAGGAGGAGACTCTAAAAGAAAGGTAAGAGTTCCCAAGTCACACTTTCTTTTTTTATTTAAGATTATTTTTCCTTAAAACTCTTTTGAAATTACTATTATTTTGATTATAAAATTTTATTTACATTTTATTAATACCCTTTTGGTTCATTATTGATGTGATGTCACTCATTCCCTCTCATAGAATCATTTTTATAAGTTTTTACTAGTTCAAAATATGGTTTTTAATTCTACTATTACAACTTCAATAGAGAAATTAATATTTAAAAGTAACTTAAAAATTGTAGTTAATTTACAATTAAATGTTTTTATTAAATTTTAATATTTATTATTATTTATTTTTTAACTCTTTTAGAAAAAAATGTTAACTTGTGGTGGTTTTACGCTACTTAAGTGGACAATGATATTTTATTTTTCACTTAATAATTTCATGGGTATTCTTAAAAATGATTTTAAGGATTTAATATGACACTAATAATAAAATAATGTCTTGTTTATGATTCTGTGATGATAAAATGGATATCATAACAAAGATAATAAAATTTGATAAACGAATCCAGTTTAAGCATATAAAACGAGCTTACTAAGGATTATTTTATAAATTGTAACCATATACAAAACTATTGAACTCCATTTATCTTTAAATTAAATCAAAAATATAACTTTACACATATAGAGTTCATAGAAAAATTGGAAAGGGATATTTTATAATTACCATTATACCGAATTCATTTTATAACTATGAATCAAACAACCTCAAAACAGCCAACAAAAGAAAAAAAATCCAATAAATTAATAGTATATGATAATAAATGAATAAAAAGGAATTATAATAATAAGATAAACATAAAAAAAGTTTTGAATAAAGTTAATAATTAATATAATTTGTTTATTATGGATGTTATAGGATGTAAGAAGATATTCAGGACTCGAGGTAAGGGATTTCTTTTAATCCTTTAAAAGTTTTCAAGTCTTCCGCTACACACTCTCTCTCTAATGTTTTCAATAATTTTCTTTCCCATATTTTTTGTCTTTATTCATCTATATTCAATTATTATCTTTCATTTTACTCTCAATAAGGAATTTATTATCCCATTATTTTTAATTAATTTTCTTTACTTGTGCTAACTTTAATTTTTATGTTTATCAATTGAAATGAAACTTTCTATATGTTTTATTTATTTTATGGTTCTTAGTTATTTTATATGATAATGGAAAGGCCTAGTATATATCCTTCCAATGAATTGGGTAATTATTTATTATTCATAGAAATTATATTGGAATTAAATATTTAAGTTATTTCATTATGGGTTTTTTAAATTAACTAGTGAGGTTATTCCATTACGAGTGATAATGAGTGAATAGAGTGATGTGAATATTATGTCCTAAAATATTAATGAATATTCTATTACCTTTATGATTACTCATGAGTTTGTTTTATGGATCTCTTTTTATTTCTTTTATATAATCAAATAAGTTTATTTTTTGATTGAATGAAAGTTTTTGATCTTATATAAGTTCAAAGTTAATTATTCTATAAAAAACATTTTCATGATTTTTCATGTATTTTCATGTATTAATGAGTTTTTTTCCATTTTTAAACCCATTACTAATATTATATATTCATATGAAGTTTTATAATGATTTTTACAGTGTTTAATGATTATTAGGAATGATAACTAGGTCAAAATTCAAGTTGTGATGATTAGTCTTAAATGATGAAAGTGGGAGGAACATGTCTTGAGGAAGAAATATATTTTTATTAGGATTTAAAAAGGATATTTTTTTGTGTACTATTACAGGTTATGTTTCTTAATTATGAAAAACTATATACATAAAGGTCTTGGGTATGCAATTCTATTTTAATATTTATAGAAAAAATTTAAGTATGGGGTGTTTATGTTCTAGATAATATATATGATACCCCTGGTACATGTGTAGTAGAAGCAAAAATGTTTCAAGGAGTAGTAGTGGGATAGGGAGGTGGACATGTGTGTGCAATGGATGAATCTTTTCATTTCTAATCCTCGATAATGCATCTCAAGGATAAGTTTTTATATATTGGATTTTTTTTAATAATCCACTTGTATAGAGGTATGAATTAGATTTAATTTTGGAAAAACTATGTGTATTTTGGTATAATTTATATGTGAAAGTGGGTAGAGAAGGATCAATATTAGAAAATTAGTGGGATATTGAGGTGGTGGAAATCTACACAGAAGAAAATTTCCCAAAAAAATATGAGTAGGAATCTACTAGATTTTCAATGGTTAAGGTAGGGGCTACTACATCTACCATTAAGAATCCAATAGGGGTTCACTAAATCCCTGATGTCCTGCTAAATTTTTGGTTGGAACCATGACTCTTACATTTTAAGGGAGGGTATTTTTGTCATTTGGGACTTCCTCCTTAAATTAAAACCCTCATTTGGCATCCACTATTCTATGAACATAGCTTATATAACCCCATATCCTCATTTGTTTTGTAATCATCTCCCTAATTTCTTATATAATTCAACTAATATCAGTTTTTTTTATCACCTAGTGGTAATAATAATATTGTATGGTCTTATATTTATGGATTTTCACTATTTTTGATTCCTCCCACTCGAAATATATAATTTAGGGTATTTTTTCTACTTTTAGGATTTATTTTTATTGGGTTTGATTAAATTTAAGATAATAGATGAGGGGGAGGGGCTCTATTAAGATAAGGTATGTGGTTTCTAACTATTTATTCCATTTTGTATCATTTTAACATATTAAACAATATTTGGGTGGAGGCAAGTGAGCATGGACTACTCGAAATGGATCCAAATAAATTTCACTTTCATGTTGAGAGATAGGTACAAACTATATAGCTCATAGTGGGTCCTATAAACTTAATTATTCAAACACATTGTGATTTTTTGACCATGTTGTCTTGTTAAAGTGTTGAGTTTCAAAGATAATAGAACTTTGAGGGTAGGTTTTTCCTATGTTTTAGTATTGAAATCCTTATAAGGATTCTATGAGAATTTCTTGTTAGTTTGAAGCATATGTTTTGGATAGTCTAGTATTGATTTTCCATTTAATGTATATTTTGGGTAGTTATTATCCAATATAACCTGAACCTAGTGAGATGAGTGGTTTTATGGAATCCCAAGCGTTATAAATGTAGTGATATCTCATTTACCCATGTTATTCATGTTTTTTTGGTGAATCTTTTACGTTTTTATATTAGATTTATAATATATCATTCACTTTTTCTTATTATATCCTAGTGATATATCATTCATCATGATAACTATTTCAATGGTAAATTTTCCACCCATTTTATGTAGTTGGTTATACATCATTCACCATTCTTATTAATAAATAAAATATTCATTTTAACCTCTACATTTACTCCTTGAAATAAAATACCCTCATCATCTCTCCTAAATATATTGACTATCATATGATTATTTAATAAACCACAACATCTCAAGTCTCTTAATATTCGTAATAGATCAATACAATGTATTTAACCCCCATTTAACCTCACATCGATCTTTGGGCCGCATCTTTCCCAACATGACCTAGGTTCTGATGATGGATGTGTCGGTCCCTCCCCGCAGGAGGGGGAGGGACCTCTATTGTCCTCTATAGGGGGGACCTCGCTCCTTCTCACCTTTTTATAACCCTAATTTTCTTTCACCCTTTCCCTATATTTCTATTTTCTCTAAATTTCATCATCTATTTAATAAATCCCCACATATCTCACTATCAGCATCGGAGTTCACTAATGCCTCTTCTTTTCTTATCCTGACTTTGATTGCTCATTTTAAGAAAAGTCTCTCATCAATGGACTCATTTTAAATATTAATATTAAATTATTGGTGTCTTAAAGATTGATAAATTTTAGGCCTTATTGATAATATTAATATGATGATTCCTTTTAGTTTTTAGGAGGATCTAATTTTAGCTTGGTTCAGTGCACCCCGCATCTGCAATGGATTCTAATTATTCTTATTCATGTGGTCCAATGATTTTCACCTGAACCAAGATTCATCCATGAAGGAAATTTGAGAAAATTTTCCTAAAATTCTTGTTCCATTTCAAAATCCATTTATCCTTAAAATGATTGGGAATCTAGTGGGTCAGTATTTAAGTTTTGATATTAGAACTCATGTGGTATGTCTTCTAATTTATCTAAGAATATATATTGAAGTTTATGTTTCAAGTTTTCCTATTGAGTATGTGTGGATATCATTTGGTGAGTAATTATGATACAAGAAGTCAGTATGTTTTGAATAGCGGGTCAAATATTTCTCTTTGTGCAATTGTATTGGTCATCTATAGGCCATGTGCAGGTATGGGACCTTGAACCATGTCCAGTAGATGATCAATGACGGGATAGTTTTTTAAGATGTGGTCTAATAGGATCCACATTCCTTCTCCTCTAGTGAAGTATCCAAACAACAAGGTGTGGGTGAAGAAAAAAAAGTAATTCCCACCCTAAAATATTTTTGTATAAGTTCAATTGATCCCAAAGTTGCTGATGTGTTTAGAAGGTTGAAACATGGTCTAGCTGGTTTAGGAATATAGGCTACAGATAGGTCAGGGGGTTATAGGTATTGTAAGACTCTATTCCTCCTACATCTATCAAGTTATCCTCCTAAGTTGAGGCCATGAGGGTGATATATGGAGCCATGCATAAGGAGGGGGACTGGGATATTGTGTCCCATTTCTATCTCTATTCAGGATGTGTTTTTCCATCCGGCACTTGAAAATGTTGCAAATTATTACCCAAATCTAGGAATGTAGGTCACAAGGGGTGTTTATATTGGTGATAAATTTTTATTTCCAAGGAAGATCAGGTCATCGATTTAGTTGGGAAACCATTTTTAAGCATTAAATATTGAATGATTGGATCATGATCAACCAGTCCCATCCCATGATGAGGGTTCTGATAAAGGTCAATGCATCCTTAGTGTTATGACTAGTGATGGGATATCTAATGATTTCTCTGATGACTGTGCATGTGGTCACCATGGAAGAGGGATCCAAAATCCAATAAGAAAGAAGGGGAAGAAAGAAAACAATGATTCAGGCAGCAGAATTATTCTTCAAAAACAAAAACCTAAAGGATTTAGGGACTACTCATACCTACCTAAACTGATGGAGACCTGATCTGATATGAAATCAAGGCCTAAGGAGATATACTTAGAGACTCTCAATAAGGATAAGGATTGGGAAGTGAGTGTGATGTTTCAATTTTGAACTCAATTGACTGAAAACATTGAAAAAGATTCTAGAGATGTAATGGGAGAACCAAGTATGATTCCAAAAGGCTCGGTGGTGATGGATGAGAACACTACTGACCAATTTTATCTCATTAAGGATGCGCCTAACAACTAACAGTGGGAGGCATGTAAGGAGGATCCAAATAGTGTCAACCTTTGGGAACTGATTGTCCACTCAGAGGAATAAATGATGGAGGAATCACTTTTGATTAATGCCTCTCAAGAGGATGCGGATAAGATGACTAAGTGACTTCTACTTGTGGAAATAACTAAGGATTAGTTTGAGTGGATCAACAAGTAGGACCTTATCCTTGAAATAGGTTTCAATGCAGGGAAATTAAAAATAGAGGAGTACATTCAAACATGGAAAAATATGGATTATTGGTTCTAAGATCTTATCAAATATTACCTTGATAGATAGGTAAAGAATATTCGCTATAAATTATTTAAGGATAATGTGTCTAATGGGATCAAATTATACTTTAATGGTATATCCATTTCATATGGTTTTTGATGGTTTTTATTTTGTACTTTTACAGGTTCTCATTTTTCCTTTAAAAGTGAGTGCAAAATGAAAAGATAATTTTTAGTCAATCAGTAGTTCACCCCCATTTCATGATTTTAAATAAGAAGAATAAGTGGGTGGTATGACACCAGTGTTAATTTCAACAAAAATATATATCTATTTGGTATAAGTCTTGTATAATATTTTATATGGAAGATCATTTTCACCAGTAAGTGAAACATCCCCCATTCCAACTATTATTTTTGTTTCTCATGGTAATAACACCAACTAAGGTAAATTTTGGAAAGTTACATACTACTGTGTGGAAAATCATGCCACCGTGCATGCTTACAAACTTATTAAAATTTTCATATAAATTTTTTTCATTAGAACCCCAATAAAAATAATTTATTTCATAAAATTTATAAACAAAATTAATATATCATTACAATATCCATTATATTTTACTAATAATTATCATATTTCAAATCCCATTATTCTCTTCACCTAAGATAATCAAATATCTCTTTTATAACAATGTAATTTATTAATATATCATAAATATTTTTATATCATCTTCATGGTATTAATGAAACCTATCATTAATTCATCATTAATCATTCATCCATAAATTTTTATTATATTATTGGAAGAAAAAATAATAACATTTCTAACATGATAAAATTTTCATTCATTATATACAATATCCTTCAGAATTATCATGTTCAAAATACCTCTCATTTTATATTGATTTATCCACTCACTACACACTATCAAAAAAAATTATTCAACCAAATAAATTAAACAATAAAAAAATTTAAATTCATATACCTAAATTCCATGATGATAATCATCTTTCAATTATTGTTCATTATTCACCATTCTTCATTCATTGTTCTCCTCTTTTAGTTCACTACATAATGAGAAACTCAATAAAACTTTCTGAAAGAAATAATAGGTGAGTTTGTTGGTTGTGTGATAGAAATAAGAGTTTAAAATCCTTGTATAGATGAGAAAATATTATCTATAATAATTTTATCTAACATATCATTCTTGTAGATATAACAACCAGCTATGCATTTTAACATTTGAATTTCACATATGATGATCCAATAAAAACTTATACATTCAACATAGTTGACCAAGGGAACTTAAAACCATTCCATTCCTATAACTCTTTATTCCAAATAAATAACAATATAAAATTATTTATTTATGAAAATATCCATAAATAATTATTTTAATTAATTAATTAATAATTTCCATAAATTCAAATATTTTCTATAAATTCCAAATATCACAAATTTTTACCAAAATCACAACCAAGGGTAACGATATTATTATGAGTTAAAGGAAACACTCAAAAATTATTTCTATGACTATCCAAATTACAATATTTCCCTTTAGATACCAAATGGCCAAGATTTCTTATTAAATATCACACACTCCAATATAATAATTTCAAGGTCTATACATTACATATACTTTTAAAACTTTTCATCTTCAAAAAGGTAAAACCAATATAAAATAAAAACATCAAAAACTAAAATTTAATATCATCATCATACTAGACTTACAATGCATAGAATCCTTAATAAATAAAATGGTAGAAAAAATGACTTAATTTACCAAACCCTTATCTAACACTCCCTCTCCTACGTACTCACTTATATACCCTTATGACTTCAAAGACCTATCAATAATAGAATAATATACCCTAGATTGAACTTCTCTCAATAATATTTTATCTCCACTATATGTTCAACAAACAACACATCTGCCTCAACAATCAGATCACCCCAGTCAATCATATATGATTCATCATGATGATATCTCCATAAGTGGGACACATAAAAAACTCCATGAATCATCTCTAAATATGGCAGAAGTTTCAATCAATATTTTAATTCCATAACACAATCCAATTACTTGAAGAGGATAATAAGACTAATAGAAATATTTCTATACTTATAAAATATATGGTTCTCAAGATGAGCAGAAATCCACTAGAACACATGATCACTAACCAAAAACTTAATGTCCTTCTTCTCGGGTCTAAAAAAGATTCCTTATAATTCTACAGTCTTCATCCACTTCTATATTTCCTATAATTTCTATTCCATTATCTATATTATGTATGAAATAAAAATTTCTGATTTAATAATACCAAAAAATATATAAATGTGATCAACAAGATCCTCTACACAATGATAGTTTTTATTTTATAAAAACTCCAACAATGAAAAATAATCAACCCATGATCCACTAAAATACATAATATATTCCATAAAAATATATTTTAATATTTTAATCATTCTCTCTATTTGACCATCAGTCTATGGTTAAAATTTCCTACTAAGGTATAATTATCTACCAAAATAATTTTGTACTCCCCTATATATTATATATGTAAACCAAGATCCATTAACTAAAATTATTGACCAATGAACTCTGATTTACTTACCAGGTATATCACATAAATTATTTTCAGAATCTTAATTGAGTTTGAATTTATAAATGAAAATAATTAGGTTAATTTCATTAACCATTCAATAAACACCCATAAAAAATCAATACATATAAATGAAAATATAAATATCATTAAAAATCCATGTAAATTTATTACTAATTCCACTAAGAAATACTCAAAGGCTAAAAAATGCCTATCAGGATTTGATGATCCGCCTTTTCTTTCTAATAAGAAAGGAATCTAAATAAAAACTCCTCCAAAAACATTATTATTCATGAATATATAAACTAACTCTTTAATTTATGGTACATATTTATTGTTCCCATATGTACCACCAAATCTGAGTTATGAAACTCACACAGAACCTTCTTCCTCTTGATTTGTAATATAAATAACCATCCCTAAAATGAAATATATTTTACCCATTATTTTTACCACCATTAGTATCATCATATTAAATAATCTAATCCCTCCATACACCTAGTAAATTATTCAAAATTTTAGATAAGTTTCTCATTAACTACAAATGATAGTCATCTAAACCATGAAATCAAAATACCGTGGAGACATTCTTGGGTGCCTCACAAGAAAAAATTGATTCAAAATTTTATAGATCCATATCTTCAACATGTTTGGTGATTTCATTCCTATGTAAATAAACACCCATCCCCCATTTATATAAATGAAACTTTGATATCTTTCTACAAAATCGATGATGTCGAATAAATACCAATACTGTCATTAAATACTTAATGTTATTTTTTTTAATCATGAATAAACTATGACATCAACAATGAAAAACATGGTAAGAATAATATTTAAAATCATTTACTTAAATTTCATGATGATCACTATTTACACTCTTTATTCTTTTTCCCCAACTCCTTGTATATCACTCACCACCTTCAGTTCATTACATGATAAAGAAATCAAGGGAAAATGCAATAAAGGTATTAGTTTCAAGAAGAAAATCAAATGGGGTAATCCCTTTTTATAGGTTTTAAAACTCATTACATCATCAATTTTTCTAATATAATGGCTTCATAAATATATTAACCCTATTTTAATTTCAACATTTCAATTCTAAATTTTATTGTCCTATAAAAACCTCTTCATTTAACACAATTGACATAGAGACCCTTTATAAACCACATTACTCTAACTTCCCACACCATCCCCATAATAATATAATATTATTTATTTATAAAAAATAAGTATAAATAAATAAATAAATTCCATAAATTAAAATATTACCTAAATTTTTTTACCATTATATATTTGTTCCAAAATCACAGAAAAGTTTAAAAATATTATTCCATGTTCAATGAAACACTCAAAATTTAACTCCAAGACCATAAAAATTACTATTTTCCATTAAGATGTCAAATAATAAAAATTTAACTGGAAAATTCATAAGCACCAAGATAAAAAAATTATAGTTATTTACAACTCAAAAGTAGCAAAACGTTTTTATGAAAATGTAAAGGAATAACAATTCTTTATTAAGGGTGATAGGTGAGTCTCAATTGGAATGATTTTGGATATAACCCATTATTTATAGATTTATATGAACAAAAAATTATACACCTCTAATGTAATTTTGAGATATTCCTAAAAACAAAAACCATAATCTTTATTAAATCAATATAAATACTACTTTATGAAATTATATGACATGGTAAGTGGATATAATAAGTCAAAATATATAAAATTAAAATATTTTCAAACAATTGATACTCTCAAATTTCAAAAAACCTATATAGATATGATTGAAATAATCTGTTTTGAATATGAATATACCAGGATATTATTGAAGAAAAACATTACCAACTAATCCATATAGATATTAAACATCAAGTTCATGAAACATATAAACATTATTTCATGTTCATATTATTGAAAATCAAAACCACATACTCATAGTGGACATATAGACATTTAATAGACATCTTTAGTATACCCTACCCTTAGATCCATAACTAATTATGTCCAGACCTAATCCTAAAAATCAAAATAGTTCCACTTTGTTGATAAAAAATCATTGATACTTGATAGAGGGAATCTATTTTTTATCACAATATTATTTAATGGGTGATGTGTGTTCTTCAAATAAAGAATGGGTACTTCTCATGGAAACACATGGGGTGAAGTAAATCCTGTTTTTAAAATACTAAAAATATTATCCATTATCTCATGTAACTCGTTTAGTATTATCTGATAAGTTTCCATAAATATAGACTTCATATCTAGATTAATATCAATGTTGAACTCTACCTCCCTATATGGGGGTAGGCTGAAAACTTCCTCTAGTAAAACATTATCAAAATACCTAGCCACTGTAGGAAGTTCATATGTCTCCACTTTCTATATAAATAATTATAATCATTCAAACTATAATATAATACAATGAGACTCAATGGTATAAATATTTACATGATGATATCAATCACCCATAAACATCAACTACTCTCTATGAGGACCTAAGAAGATAACTCACTATCAAAATCATTCTATACCTGATCAAACCAATATCAACTTATACTTATTAAGAATGATATCATAGAATTGTATCTATAAGAGGATAAAAATATTTAAAAAATATATGTATTTATTATAAAATCATAAATTTGTAAAACGTTAAATGAACTTATGTTTCCCTTAACTTTGATTACCAACTATAATAGACAATTGAGTCACTTAATAAAAACAATCAATCCCTAAACCAATGTTTGAGTAAACAAATAATTGGTTTACCCTATATCGTAAGGTGGAATATAGATATATTGTATTTATGATGATCACTAGGATAAAAAAAATATTGTTTCTACAGCGACCCATGCTTTTCACACATATTATTAAAAGATTTTTAACATTAATATCCAATAAATACAAACCAAGGATCAAGAGGCCTAACGTCTTTGGGAGATAAGGTATATAAAATAATAACATGAAACTAAAATAAAACTTATTTATTTTAATCTATATAACTATATATTAAATCTATTTTAGCTCCTATAAATTCGTAGGATAACTTTGGTAATACATAAATAAAAGGGGTGTGCTACAAATTCCAGTAAGGGAATAAACATGATAAAGAAGCATAGTATATGATTCAAAAGGCATAACATGATATCATGAAATAAAATGATTGTGAATAATAATATGGGAGAATAAAATAAATCACATGGAATCATATGACCATGTAAATAAAGGAATTTGAAAACAGAATAAAACATGACAGAAGAAGAAGTTAAGGCTAACATCCAAGACAACATCACATGGTGGATAAAGTCCCATAATGGATTAGGTTAACTCCATAATCATGTACATATCATCTCATAAGGAATAATCATTACCCAATGAATTTGATTTATATCTTAGTTAACCCATAATAACATGTACATTAATATTTTTTTCAATATAATAAGTCAAAGATAAGTCATAAACATAAAGATTAACCATGGAAAGAAATGGGTTGCATAATCATATCTTATAGCATAGCCATGGGATATCATAATGGTTTCCATGAATTAAGGGATTAAAAAATTATTGGACATTAATATATGAAAAATATGCATGTTTCATGAAAAAATATGTCCAATTTAAGTGAATATGTGAAAAATGGTGGATAGGTAACATTGGAAATGTACCTCTAAAGTGGGGTTTTAGGGAAAATGGTAAAGAACCTTTAAAAAGGTAACTAGAATATTAATTTCTATAAACCTATAATTAGAAAAAAAAATGTTTTCCCATAATAAAATTTATAGTTTTATAAACTAATTATGGTTTTAAAAAATTATGGAGTAGTACTTGAAATAGAGTATGAGACAGACAAGTTCCCCTTAATAGGGCTTGTTTAATGAATGAAATTGAGAAGGGAACCTTTAAAACATGTATATTTCCATAAAATAAATTTTAATTAAAATATGAATATATGTGGGGTAAATACATACATAATATAAAATAATTAAATAAGAAAAATATATAGATAACATGAGTTAAAGAGAGAGAAATCGTAACCTAAAGAAAATAGGGTGGTTCGGAGAGATCCCTTAACTTATGTTCAAGAATCATTCAGCACTTTCACTTAACACCCTAAATAATCAAATTATATTAATTAATTAAATAATTTATTAAATTTTACATATATATTTTATTTACTATAATTATATTTTTTTATTTACAACCATTTGAATGAGATATAATGTTTAATTTCATTTTTTAGAGGGTATTCGTTTCATGGTTCCAAGGTCAGATCACTTGTGGATATTATAGAGATTCTTATCAAATAGAACTAAAAAACTAAAATAAAAATTAATTGATATTAATTCCCTTAAATAAATTTAAATGTTCCCAAATACTCATATGTGTTCAGATATATGGACGATTCATTTTGTAAAATCCTTAATTTTATATGGTTAGTTTATTTTGGAGGTTTTACATACCATCACAAACTAGTTTCATTATATTTAATATTATGGATATATATTCATCTAAGAAAGTGAAAAACATATTTAGTTCATTTTAAACCATTATAAGTTAATTTAAACCTACCATGAAGGTGGTTATGGAAAACAAAAACGCATCATCTATGAAGGCAGTGAACCGACAAAATATGGGCAATGGTTTCATTTTTACAATAAGAGTAAGAGAATAGGATAGATGGTAGGTATTACATTATTAATATAAAATTAATATATATATATATATGATAATGGAGTTATTATTCCATGTTGTATGAGGGATATGAGTAGAAGGTAGAAGAACAAAATAATTTTAAATAGGTATATTGAGAATATTACCTCATGAATGTCATCTTCTTAAAAACTCTTTAAGGTACTTGGAATTGGTATTTTGGTGAGACTAGTAGAACTAGGATGTGGGGGAGATGATTGGTAGGATAGTTGAGCAAAAAAATTTAAATCTCAAAGTCTTAGAAGATATTAGGAGAATTAGAGGTGAGGGTGGTATTTATAAGGGGGGAGAGGGGTGTTTTTAAATCTTATATTCATTAGTTTATTATTTTGGATCATAAATAACAATAGTATTGATTCTTGAGAATATATACAGTAAATGGTGCATGTGATTTTTAACTAACGGGTGTTCCCTTATGCAATTAATCATGTATTTAACTGATAATGTTAAATACCATACTTTATCATATTTCACTATTCATCAATAATTAAACTTTTAAAAAAAATAAAAAAAATTCACCCAAACCATTTTTTAACATGTAGATTCCAAAAATGAAATCCATTTTATGATAATAGCTTTGTTAATTTGAGAAATTTAATTTTTAAATTAAATCCTTATTCATTTGAAAAAATACCAATTTTAATATTATGATCAATCTTCGGACCCTTTGAAAACTTACTTATAGTCTCATAAACTTATATTATCATTATAATAAATATTAATATTAATTTATAAACCCATTTTATAAAAACAAACTTTAATTTAAATTATTATATTTTTTAAAAAATATAAATTAAATATATGTAGTTTTCAAAAATATAAACACTTATCTTATCAATTTAAAACATTTATCATGATATAAATATGTCATATTTTCATTTTATAAGATAATAAATATTATTTTACACTTATGTAGGTGAGTTTACTATTTTAACATTCAAGTTAACATTCCTAATGGTTCGATTACTATTCTAATGGTTAGATTACTCTTCTAACAGCCATATTTGTAACAGTCATATGGGTTCCCTGCTTTCTATAAATACCTCATATTTCATTTATTCTTAATTAAATTATATTTTCTCCTAAGGTTATATATATTTTCATTTTCAAGATGAATATTTCATTATTATGATTCTGCTTCATTTCTATAGTGTTAATCATGAGTGTGGTTATTCTAATGAATTGATCATATCCAAATTTTCATATTTTAGTTATATTATTTTATATTTTTTATCCCATTTTAATATTTTCAATTATTATGGCCATGTTTATTCTTTAAATATAATGTTAAAATTATTATAATAAAATTTTGTTGGTTCTATCTTGTAGTACATGTGCTTTATATAATACTACATTACTTAGTATGACACAATTATATAATTAGAGGGTAAATTCCATTAATAAAATTCTAGGTCGTTAAATTATTACCCCCTTGAGAAATTACACCCTCAAAATTTCATTTTACATAATGTGGTAGAAATAGGTTATGGTACTCCTACTTTATTGCTTCCTTATATTCCCATGTTGCCTCCTCATACTTATGGTTCTGCCATAATATTTTCTCTAGATGAATCATCTTATTTTTTATAAATTTATCTCTACAGTCCAATATCTTCACCTACTGCTCCTCATAAGAGAGACCATTTTCCAATTATACCACCTCTAAATTTGGTACATGTGAGGGATTTGGTATGTACTTCCTTAATAGGAATACATGGAATAAATCATGTACTTAAGATAGGGTTTGTGGGAGTGCTAGTTGATAATCTCTGACTCTAATGTGATCCAGAATCTCAAAGGAGCCAATGTACCTTGGAATTAGATTTCTCTTCTTCCCAAATCTCATGAAACTATTCCATTAATATATGTAGAGAAGCAATTTGTCTCTAACCTCAAACTTATGGTCTCATCGATCATTTTTAGAATAGATATTTTTCAGTTTTGAACAACCCTGATGTAATTTTGAATGGTCTTTACATTTTCTACCATTTCCTAGACCATTTCATGTCTCAGTAGCTTGAATTCACCAAATTCATCTTATAATTCATGCTTTATACATTGATTCTCATAAAGAGATTCATATAAATACATTTGGATGCTTGATTGAAAGCTATTATTGTATGATAACTTGACCAGAGGAAGATGTTGATCCCATCCTCCTTTAAATTTCATTGATCATGATCTTAATGAATATTCTAGTGTCTTGATAGTCCACTTAGATTAGCCATCAGTTTGGTACTGATAATCCATACCGAATTTCAACTCATTGTTTAGAGGTTATTGTATATTCTTCCATAACTTGGAGGTAAATATCAAATCTCATTTAAATAAGATCAATGGTGGTGTTCCATACAGCCTCACCACTTATCTAAAGTTTATCCTTACAAGTTGATTGAGTGATAAGTCCTCTGGAATTTTTAATGAAGTGAGCAGCTTTTGTAAGACAGTCCATTAAAACTCATACAACATTATTTCCTTTGGATGTCTTTAAAATACCTGTGAAAAAATCCATAGTTTTTTTCTCCCAATTCCAAGTGGTTATGAGAAATGGTTTTATCAAATCCTTGTACTTTTTCTTTTCATCCTTCACCTACTAACATACTAGGCACTTTGATGTACATTATATGATCTCCTACTTCATATTCTACTACCAATAGTTCTCTCATAGATCTCAATACATCTTCATATCCACAAGGTTGATAGAGAAAGTTGAGTTATGTGCTTCTTTTAACAACTCCTTCTTTATCTTAGTATTTTATGACACACATGGTCATAACCCAAATATTACAACACCTTCATCAATTTTTAACACCAAGGATTTACCTTTTCTTAAAGCTTCCTACTTCCTCTTAATTTCCACATCATCTCTTTGATAATCCTTTATCTTATCTATAAGGGATAGATGAGTAATCTTTTGAGAAAGGAATGATGATGTTGTTTCCTTTATGGTTCCCATATCCATCATTTTCCTTTCTAATATTATAATATCCTAGGTTTTATGAGTTGTAAATTTCAAAAAGAATTTTAATTTTCAATTAATATATTGGTAAAATATTTATTAGAGATTTATAATGGGATTTATAAGGTTGAAATGCCTCTAAATAATGTTTTTAGATGTAGAATGAGACTCAGAAGGTTTATTAGAGGTTTAGGGAGAATCCTAGGGTTTTGGTACCTAAAATTAGAGTTTTATAAAAGTGTACCCTATAGAAAATAGTTGGTGATTGGTTAGTTCTAACAATGTTTCCTAACCATGACTAGTTAGTACGAGCTGACGGTTTGTTTAACCATGCAAGGGGGACTAGATAACCATGTGGTTTAGTGTATAGGTTCTAAGGGACTCACATAGTTGATTCAATATTTTTCTAACCATGCAATTCAACTGTGAAGGGTAGGGGTTCTTGGGTGGTGGTATATTTGTAAGGTTTGATCATGGTTTGTAAACCATGCAAGGAAATCATGTGGATTAAAGGAGTGTGAATAGTGAACCCCACATAGTTGGTGCATGATTTTCTGAACCGTGCATCCTAACTGTGCGCCTCTTTAAATAGGGGGAAATTAATATTTTTTCCTCAAACCCTTAAATGGTTTTACCATATTTTATCTATCATTTCACCTAGAATCATCCTCTATGTCTCCCCTCCTTCTTATCGCTTCCTCCATGGGAGTTATCTATTATTCTTGGCCAAAATTGAATTTCATCAGATGTGTTGGAATCCTAGAGTTAATTCTTCAAATAATTTAGCTTATGTTGTTTTATACTTATCTATTATTCCTCAAATGTTGGTTTCACAAGTTATAGATTTTGGTCATAATACCATTCAATCATGGTGGAATCGTATATTGATGTTAGGGATATTTCTCTACCTAGGAAGAAGATGACCCAAGAGGCCATCTGTAATTCATAGTGTGTTGTCTCATTGAGGTATGAAACCACAATGAATTTCATTATCTTTAAAGCATAAATTAAATTGTTGGTTATTTAATTTGACATCATTAATTGTGTATTATTCATAGTATGTTGTTCAAGATGTACCATGGGTTTTTGGTGAGTGTTTGGTTGTCATTTCGGTGGGACAGGATTGATTGGTAAGGTTTTGGGATTTATGAATTTTAAAATAAAATTGTTTTTATTTACTTATAATTTTTTGGGTTTAATTAATTAATTATAATTTCTTAATATTTAATTCATTATAATGGTTTGGCTATGATATAGGGCCTCTGTGTGACTCCAATGAGCATGGATGGTCTTTGGAAGTTACTGCCAGTCCTTAGATAAAATAAATGGAAATATTTCTAATGGTAAGTGGTATGTCATACCCACCCTTTGGTAATTGTGCATGTTCAATGTAGTATGTTGATTCTCAGGCTAACCCCTAAGGTCAATTCCCCTTGTTTAAATTTTATAAAATGGATTTTTAATTAAATTAGTTTGGTTAATTAAAATGGATGATGACATGGGTCACTAACAACCCATGTGCACTAGCTTTATGACATGGCCAGATGGACATGACTTTGAATCTATACTGGAGGATTACAAGAGGTATTCACCAATTTATATACTATTTAAAAGGGTCCCAAGAGTGATTACTCTACTTATTTTCTAACCATGAGGGTCCTATAAGGGATACCTCTCCATATATTGACCCTGGGGACCCCAGTTGGTGCCCAGGTAGTTAACCGACCCTGAATTAGTGCATCATGGGTTTGATTAGAGAGGGTAGAGGGTGTCACCTAGAACCCATGTTGAACATGTAAGCATGTGAGGTTGTGGAAGTAGTGGTGGGTTTAGGTGTCTAACCACCCTCACTCTTTTATTCAGGCATTCACTCAGTTATTGTTGATGCAGCAATGATTTTCATATGTAACTTTTGGAAATTGGCCCATGGGGCCTAATATGAAATGATGCTATGATGTAGATGCCTAGGGGTACTTACTAGGACCCAACTATTGAGACCTTTACTGATTATTACCTTATCAGGATACCCAGAGGTACTTCCTAGGATCTAGATCTTGATTAATACATGGTGATTGATACTATTATTGGAAGTACCATTTTTCATTGGTATTCCTCCCTACTGAAGGAATATAAAGGAGGTTTATTAGGATGTTTTGGACCCCTATTTTAGATAATATTAGGTATTTATGATGATATAATAAATTTATTCCTAGGATACTCCCTATGATCGGATGAATGCACCATTACTGTACTCACCATAATTTTCTTGGAGTGGGTTGTTGATCCATTTATTAAATAGATGTCAATTTATTACCTTAATTCTAGAAATATTTCCATATATATCACCTAAGGGTTATCCCCCTTGGGAATTTTCTTAGTCACAATGTCATGATTTCCTATAGATCGGGACCTAGGAATTAGACATGAGACTGGATTTACATGGCACGAGTGGTAATACATCCAACTCAGTGACATATTTACAAGATATAAAAATATTACCTAGAATACTTTATTATATTGATTGTCGGTGAGTATTTGTGATCCCAAGATTAATAAATGTATCCCCCTATGGTGGAGAAGCTTTCTCAGAGACATTTTTGGCAATGGATGAAGCAGGTATTGTTGATCTAGATTATGTACCCAAGGATTTACTTGATTATACTTGTCTGGAGTTATCTGACATCCATATCAATGCCTTATTCATAGAATTTTTAGTCGATCAGGATCACGAACCCATAGCTCAACTGTGAATTTATTTTATTCTTTTACTCCCAATTGTGTCTTAGCTAGGTTGATCACATTGCATGAGAATTCACTTATGATAGAATTCCTCAGTATGAATTTTTCCCTTTCTATTTATTTTTATAATTTAGTTATTCTTATTATTTTTATCCTGGTGAGTATCTCATATATGAATAAACTATGTTTTATATCTATGTGCAGTACCACATTGGTAGTTATGTACTGAGTTTTGTAATCACTCCCTATTCAAGACATCATTACACTAGGTTAACTGAGAAGATGTTTACATATTTGTAGGCACGATAAGGGATGGGTCCTGGTTCTGATCAAGCGAGATGGCTTGGATTTGTATACCGAGATTGGGTATGTAGTTCAGATTGGTGTATTCATTAGAGACTTTCACATTTAATTTTATATCTTTTATTTACTCTGGTATATATGGTCATCCCAATAGATGATCAATGATGTATGTATTACATGTATGTTTGATCCTTTACTGCACTTTATTCATAATTACATTATTATTTTCATTTATTGATTCCAAACTCTGAATATTACTTTCATGGATAATATTTAGTTATTTCCATTATTTGTTTTACTCAGGTATGATGGAATATCTCCCCATAGACACACCCTAGGTCCTCCATGATATTCAGTAGCCTTTGGTGTATAGGGAGGCATGCTTGAGGCCTTGTTTCCAACTGGTTTGACTATTGTTTATATAGTGATTCTGGTTATGACATGACAAAGTGGTATCAAATCTATTCCTTTATTGTTGTTTTAAAATTTCGTTTTTGTTATATAGGAGTATTATGAATGTGTCGAAGATTGTGATGGATATCAGAGTAGTGCATCGAGAACACTTGTTCCAATGAGAGTTATATATTTCCAAGGATATAGGATTACTTTTCTTGATATTTTATGTCATAGTTTTACATGATTTTTCACATTGATAAATGCACATGTGGTGTGGATTTTATGATTTATTATGGATTTAGGGATCTCTACCAATTGATGAGAGGCCAGTGACTAATTTTGACTCTTTTTCGATAGAGGCAAGAAGTGTTTTTTCATGCATCATATTTGGAACATAGGTTCCACATGTTATAGGCCTGCTAGTGTTTGATTTTATTAATGATGGTTCAGTTAAACTATTTAAAGTGTCAAAAAGAAACTAAATAGTGTTTTCCTATATAGGTTCTTTATTCCATTCTACTCAATTTAGAATAAAATGTATATATATATTTCCTTATGATGGAAGCCTATGTGGATCTATGATGAGATGTTCAATAATGGGGATAATGAATCAATCCTCACAAACAGAAGGTGAAGTGACCCTAGTGGGTCGATTGGGCACATGATGACTAAGTGTTAGACCCTTCATGGGGAATTGTTACACATGTACAATTAATTAAAGTTTCAATAACAACCTATACAGTGTCTTCCCAAATAGCTTGGAATGGAATTATACTTGATATAACCATGTGTGTGTGGTATGATATAAATCATTTGATATGATGGTGTGTGTATATTATTTCAATTTTTTCAGATAATTACTTTATAGTATACCCTTTGTGGGTTTATCCCTTTCAGATGTGGTTAACTAAAGGGTCGTAACAACCTACATGGAGGTTTCCCATCTATATTGTAGTAGTATTTTAATTAATTAACCTTCATTTATACTTATCTAGATAGATCATTGAGTGTGATTTATAATGATAACTAAATGTTTATAGTGAATTGGAACCTATAGGGGGTGTTACAGTATATAGATTCCAAGTAGAGATCAGTTCATTATCTCTTTTACATGACATCATTACCCTACAAGGAGCAATTCTTATGAGGATGCTCAAAGAGGATCAGGGCCTGATAAGTCAATGCTTGGAAATTGATGCCTTAAATGTTTGATAAATTATAATCCTCCCTCAGTTATGAGTTACCAATGGGTTTCACGTTAATATATTACCAATTAAAATTTATAGTGTGTTTTTATCTATTATTTGGAATTGAAAACCTATAAAATTGAACCCATATTGATTGGTCTGTTTCCTTCATAGTTTGATGATTTTCTTACATGCCTTATTTTTACCTCTTTTAGAGATATTTTTAGGCATGTTATATTCTTTTCATTGAAAAGGGTGTGTGGATGATGCCTCGTGAGATTTTGACCTTGGTGAGAAGTTTGTCCTTTTTTCTATGTTGTTGGACCTAGTTCCCATGTTATGAGCCTTGATTAGTAGGGCTAGGTGGGACCCCTAGAGGCCCTTATTGGTGACTTAGATACTTGTAGGTTGACATTTAGTTGGATCGAGGTAAACCTATGAGAATGGTTTACCTAAGGTTTATTATTTCCTATTTATTGAATGAGATTGGGTGTACACTCATGTAGAGATTGATTCGGGGTAAGTGATTGGGTTTTGAGATATAGGCATGATGATGCCATTATTTTTTTAGGAAGAACCTAGGGTGCTTGGATATCAAGACTAGTTTCCATAGGTAGGAATGTTCAGGTTCCTAACCTTCTTGACCAGTCGTATTGTGGTTATAAACATGGTCAGGGAGTGAATAGATGATCATGAGTGAGATTACATCATGCGATGGATGGTCGTGGAATAAATTGTGGTATGAGTGGAGTGATTGACTTTAAATAGGAGTTATAAGGGGTCTTATAGATTAATGAGACTAATGTGTCATTTAGCACGGTCATCTTGGAATTTTTTATGGAAGAATCATTGGAGAATGATTCATGTCTTAAACTAGGTGTAATGGAATTACACACCCACTACAAATGGTGAGTTTCGTTCACACTGATTTTACATAGTAGTTTTTTTATGTGGAACATCAGTGAGTGGCTAGGTATGGACTGAGGATCGATGGTTTTGAATGTGATGATTAAGATTATGGTGACCCAAAGCTTTGGGTAAAAATAAAATAAGTTCCCCATGGTGAGTGATATATTGTAAATGAATAGGTTTCATGTGTTAATTAAATTGTGTTTGGACCTAGACATGCATCGTTGGGAGACGTGGTGCCGAGAGTTGGTTTGAGGAAAGTATATCTTGGTTTTTCATGAGTGTGGATCGAGAAGATAAATACACACCTATCAATGAAGTCTTAGTGTACTCATAATTTAGAGACGATCATGCCCTATATCTTGACATCATTCTAAGTATGCTAAGATAGCATCATCTATGGACCGGTCTATCTAAATAACTTCTTTTTTTAATGAAGGGACTCCTTGGAAGTTATGATCGATGAGTGTTATAAGGAAATCCAAATGTTTTGGAGTGCACCATTGGCCATTGGGGGGTGGTGACCCTTGTTACGTGTTAAAATTTTGTGTTTATTATGAGAATTTTTTTCAAGACACATGAAAGGGTAATGGGTGAAGTTTTCATTAACTATTGGGAATGACCAATTTTCTAGCCCTCCAAGTCATTTTTTTTAAATATACTAGGATTTTCCTACAGTTAATGTGAATTTATTTTGATGGTGCGACTACAAGGATGATCCTATGGTGGGGAGTGGGGTCTTGGTCACCAACTATTGTGCCTCATGTGAGAAGGGCCATGGGACCTTGAGATCAATCATTTAATAGTTTTTTTGGATTTCAAATGTTGTTGGATAAATGGAACTAGGTAATGTTATATTTTTTTATGAATTCTAGGTATAGATTTGAATACAGACATTTTTGGATTCTGAGCATGGGTTTTAGGACTGGGATAGCTTGTGATTATCCAAAAGTGTTGGATCCAAAATACTAGTGTTCCTATTATGGAATGACAATTGAAATGGATAGGGGATGGTCCATCTAAGATACATCGCTAGAAGTTAGTTATGAGATTCAGTGATTTTTCTCAGACTAATCTTAGTGCTCCTTGGGATAAAGGTATCAAGATCAGGTTTTGGTGATAAATCAGTGGTGGAAGCTAAGAGTTTTCAATAATAATCATCCAAAATTGGTCCAGCCTAAATTATCTTGGTTATTTGTATGCTTTCGATGAGAAACCACACTAGGAATTCTAATTAGATGATATGGGTGTAGTCTAAAAGTCATTTGGTGCTTTTTAAGTAAATGTTGTCAAGAACAGTTTCATCTTGGTTGATGAGAATTTGACTATTATGGAAAATAGAGTACTAAGAGCATTTTCCTCATGCGTGATCAGGTGTAACAAGTTGAGAAGCGTGTTGGGAGCGTTTTTAGGATTCTAGGGGATTATGTTTTTGGAAATTATTATTGTGGTAGTACCATGGATCGTAATTTGACATTGAAAGTAATAACCTTTAGTGGGGATAATTATAGGCCGGTTAAGGACCAAAGAAATGATGTGGGCATGTCTTGGATAATACAGGTGTGAGTAAGTGTCATGTTGATTTTTTTTATAATGGTTATGAGTGTTTGATTGAGTTTTTGTGAGTTAAGCACTGTATTTTTAATGTGAAACTTGGAGGTACGTTGGGATTTTAGAAATGCAACAGAGTCATTTATGTGGAATTTATGACCCATGTAGTTACGTTTGTTCATTTGGATACCCACTAAGTCTTCTCAAGGATGATAAGCATTAAGGTGGGGTGGTTTTAATATCCCATGTTTTATGAGTTGTAAATCTATAAAAAAATATGAATTTTTAATTACTGGAAAGGTAAAATATTGATCAAAGATTCAGAATAATATTTATATGGTTGAAATACCTCTGAATAATTTTTTTAGATGTGGAATGAGGCTCAGAAGTTGGTTTGAAGGTTTTAGGAGTGACTTGAGGGTTTGGTAACTAAAATTAAAGTTTTTTAAAAGGTAATCCTAGGGAACACAGTTGGCACATGGTTAGTATAGACCATTTATCCTAACCATGCAGTCCAGTTAGTACTAGAATAGGTTTTTTTAGCCATGTGAGGGGGCCCAGATAACCATGTGGTTTGGTGTAGAGGTGATGAGGGACTCACATAGTTGGTGCATAGTTTTTCTAACTATGCACTAAAATCATGTGGGGTAGGAGTTCTTGGGGGTAGTTGCTTTGGATGGTTGGAAAACAGTTTACAAACCATTTGAGGAAATCGTGCATCTTGGATGTGTGTGGATAGTGAAGCATGCATGGTTGGTGCACAGTTTTCCTAAATGTGTGGACTAACTGTGCACCTCTGTAATGAGTGGAAAATTATCATTTTCCCCTCTGACACTTAAAGGTTATTACCCTATTTTTTGCCTCATTTCACCCAGTATCCTCCTTGATGTGTGCCTTCCTCATTTTCCCTTCCTCTATGGGAGATCTCCCTTGTTATTAGTTAGAATCAAATATTGTTGGATGAATTGGAAACTTAGAGGTAAGTCTTCAACCCTATTATCCTATGTTGTGTTCTTCTCTTTATTCCTTTAATGATGGTTTCACCAATTAGGTATTTTAGTCCTGATTCCACTAGATCATGGTGGAATTGCATATCGATATTAGGGATTTTGTTATGCCTAAGAAGAGGATGACCCAAGAGGTTTTCATCACATCTCCACATGTCATCTCATTGAGGTATGTTACCACAGTTAATTTCTAAATCTGTAAAGATTAAATTAAATTGGTGTGTCTTTGTTTTGATATCATTTATTATGGATTATTATTGGTCTAAGGTTGAGGATGCATTATGGGGTTTTTGTGAGTGTTTAGTCATTGTTATGATGAAATGAGATCGACTGGTAAGGTTTTGGGTATTTTGAATTTTAAAATTAAATGTTTTTTATTTATTTATAAATTTTTGGGTTTTATTAATTAATTATAATGTTTTTATAATTAATTAATTCTGAATTTTTGTTGTGATACAGGACCTCTATATGACTCTTATGAACTTCGATGAGATTTGGAAGCTATTTCCATCCCTTAGAAAAAATAAATGAAATATTTTATGAAATATATATGGTCTGTTATACATACCCCTTGGTAATTGTGTATGTTCATGGTAGTATGTGGATGCTCAAGCTCTCCCCTAAGGATGACACCCCATATTTAAATTTAATCAAATGGATGGTTAATTAAATTAGTTTGGTTAATTAAAATGGATGATGTCAGGGGCCACTAACAACCCATGTTTTCTAGATTCATGAATGGACCTAATGGTTGAGATTGTGAATTTGTCCCAGAGAATTCTAAGAGAAATGACTTTATTCCTATACTATTTCAGAGGGACCCAATAGGGATGCCTCTACTTATATTCTGGCCTTGAGGAACCTTGAAGGGATACATATTCGTGTATTAACCTAGGGGGTCCAATGTGTTCCTTAGTAGTTGACCAACCCTGATTTAGTGCAATGTGGGTTTTAGTAGAGAGGGTAGAGGGTGTCACCTAGAACCCATGCCAAACATGTAAACATGTGAGACTGTGTCATTAGTGGTGAGTTTAGGAATTTTTCCACCCTCACTATTTAATTTATGCATTCACTCAGTTATTATAGATGTAGCTATGATTTCCATATGCCCTTCCTAGAACTCGGCCCATGGGGCCAAATATAATATGATGATGTGATGGGGATGCCTAAGGGTATATCTTGGGACCCTGATATTCTCCTTTTATTAACTGTTACCTTATTAGGATTCCTAGAGGTACTTCCTAGGATCCGACTCTTGAGTATTATATGATGATTGATACTGTTACAAAAAGTCCCATTTTTCAATGGGATTCCTCACTGCGTAAGGATTATAGAGGATTTTTTTGATGATGCTTTGGAACCCTCTTTGAGTTACTATTCAAGATTGAAGATGATCTCCTCGAATGATTCCTAGGATGATCCCTAAGATTAGGTGGATTCACTATTACTATACTCACAAAACTTATCTGGGAGTATAAAATTGAGGATTTTATTGGATAGATATCGATTTATTACCTCATTTATATATAGAATTACTTACAGATCGCTTAAGGTTCATCCTCCTTAGAGACTATTTGAGTTGAAATGTAATGATTGTCTACAAATCAAAAACTAGGACTTAGACATCAAACTATATTTACATGGCATAAGTGGTATGGCATCTAGCTCTGTTCTATATTTACAGGATGTCCATATATTACCTAGATTCCTTCATTTTAGGGATTGGAGTCAAGTATGGGTGATCCCTAGGTTAGGACATGTATCCCCCTATGGCGACATAGCTTGATTAGAGAAATGTTTAGTGTGGGATGAATCGAGTATTATTGATCAAGATTATGGACCCAAGCATCGAATTGATTATACACATCTTGAGTGGTATAATATCCAAATAAATGCATAATTCAAAGAGTATTCATTTGATCAAGATCACAGACCCAAGGATTGACTATATATTTATTTTATTCTTTTACTTCCAGTTGTGTCTTGGCTAGGTTGAGCGCATTACATGAGCATGAACTTATGATAGCATTACCTGGTATGAATTTTTCCTTTCAGTTCATTTTCATCATTTAGTTATTCTTATTATTTTTATCCTAATGAGTAGCTCTCATATACATACACTGAATTTATTGGCTATGTTTGGGATCGCATTGGTGGTACCCTACAGATTTTTATACTCAAACCCTGCTCGGGCCGCCGTTGCACTAGGGTACCTAAGAATATATTTTCTTTGTTGTGGGTACATAATGGGTTGGGTCTCACGACTGATCAAGCAGGATAGATCAGATATGTATATGGTGATATGTTTGTGGTTTATCTTAGTGTATATAGTAGATCCTTGCACTTTTATTTATTCTTCTTTCATTTACTCATGTATATGTGGTTGCCCCAATGGGTGACTAGTGATGTATGTATGACATGGTTGTTTAGGCCTTTACTAAACTTCATTCATTATTATAGTGGTGCTTCTATTTATTTCTTCTATACTTTGATTATTACTTACATGGATGATTTTTTGTTATTTGTGTTGTTTTTTACACTAATATGAGGTTATAGTTACCCCACAGACACATCATAGTCCCTCACTGCTAGTTGAAAGATTCTAGAATATAGGTAGGTGTGTTTGAGGCCTTTTCTTCAACTGATTCATCTATTATTCATAGAGTGATTCAGGCTGATAAATGACAAAGATGATTGAACCCCTCTCAATTCGTATCATTAATAAGATAATGGGATCCTTTCTACAGAGAGCATCTTCCAATTTAATTTATTTCCCATGATGGTAGTGGATTGAGTAGTTATAGTGCTTGATTATCTCTAACCATCTTTGTTGGCGTGCATTAAGCTCCTTCTATATGAATATATACTTGAGACTCATATTATTTTTATATATTTCACACTTCTCGCCATATAGTTAATTTCATAAAATCATCAATGTAAAGATTACTACATCCAACTCCAAATGATTCATTGGATAGTTCTACTCATGAAATTTCATTACCTTGAGGTGTAGGATATCAATTTATCATTCTCCATAAGTACACTTCCCAAGCCCTCTTTGAAGCATCTTTGTATACAATGAGGAGTTGCACACTTGTGGGTAGTATAAGTATTAGAGCAGTGATAAGCCTCTTTTTCAATTTTCTAAATATTTATTCACAATAATTGGTCTAAAAAAATTATCTCCTTTCGAGTCATCTTGATTAGAAAGTTTGAATATCATAATAAGTTTCTCACAAACAATTGGTAATACCCAGATAATTCAAGGAAACTATGGATATCTATAACAAATATTAGTTTGTTCCACTCCTCAATTTTCCTTTTCTTATAAGGGCCCATATATATCCATTTGATGGTGATACCATGCCCCAAGAATAATACTTCCTCAATTTAGAACTCACATTTACTATACTTTTAATATAGTTTCTCCTTTCAAAAATTCTTTAACATAGTATTCAAATTCTCCTTATGCTCCTCCTTGTTTTTGGATTATATCATAATATCATTTATAAATACTATAATAATTTTTTCTAGGTAATTTCTAAATACTCTATTCATTAATTCCATGAATATTTTTGGATCATTAGTGAGTCCTATGGGAATAACTATGAACTCATAGTGTTCATACCTCATTAGAAAGTTATTCTTAGGAATATCTTCCTTATTCCCCTTTAATTAGTGATATCTTAACTAAAGTTCCACCTTAGAGAATTATTTTACCCCCACATAGTTTATTTAATAAGTATTCAACCCATTAAAGGAGATACTTGTTCTTTATCATGATTTTGTTGAGTTCACGATAATCAATGAGGAGGCACATTGACCAATATTTCTTCTTGATGAAGAGGACTAGATCACCCCACATTGAAGCACATGGGAATATAAAAATCTTTTTCTAGATTATATTATAACTACTTCTTAAATTATTCTAACTCAATGGTGTATATTCTATAATTATTCTTGGATATGGGAAGAGATCTAGGTATATGTTCAGTTGTAAACTCAACCTCTCAGTCAAGAGAAATACCAAAAAACTCTTTAGATAATACATTAGTATAGTTCCTCATAATGAGAATTTATTAAATCATGATTATCTCAATTATATTAATCATTTGAGCTAGATATCCTTTCTTATAAGGAGATAATATCCAAACTTGAGATGAAAATTCCAAAGGAGATTCATCTCCCTCCTTACACTTGTACAGAATTGGAGGATGACTCGGGATGCTAAGAGTGATATCCCTCTCATGAAAATTGATGTTGTATATATATAATAATATCTAATCCATGACCAAAATACCATAAAATTCCACTAAAGGATGCATGAAAATATTTTATAGGAGTTTTTTTCCACAACATTGATTGGGAATAAGTTATATACTTAGGATAAAAAAATTTATCTATATTCTATTCTCATATATATATCAACCCCCATGTTTTGAGGCAGTGTTTGAATAGTTCTAAAAAACATGAAATATATTAAATAATGTGTGGAACTATAATAATATAGTCTCATCCATGGATAATGATCACAAATTTTACTATTTAATTCTAGTTCTAGTCATTTTTAATATTCCAAATAAACTTAGAGGTGATAATACTCAAACTAAAAAACATTTAATAGGGAAAAAATGCATGATTTTGGGGTGCGTATAAAAGATAAACAGTGAAATTAGAAGGAATAATATATAAATGAGGAATAGATATTGAATTATGAGTCTCTATTTTTCAATCAAAGTTATCCATTGTGATTTTACTATAAAGTTTTCAAACATAACAGTCCATTTGATTCCTTCATTATGGTTTATAAAGAGTCTGTGAATTTTCCAAAGTGTATCCCCTGAGAGTTTCAAAACCAAGTGTGTAGAAAGGCCTATTTGTCGTGAAATATTTGAAAATTGTGTTAATATAAAATCCTCCCTTTTAGGGTTATTACACCTAGGTACAACTATTCTTGATCCATATCCACTTATAGTATCTTGATAGGGATGTAATTTATTGGGCCCCACTCTCTCTATACTTTATAAAAATTTCTGGATATTTTCCTATAATTATACATATATCTAGGATTATCACTAAATTATTCTATTCCTAATCCCTAAAATTAACTATACCTCCCTCTGATACCAACTATAGTGACCCAATCCTTTTACACATGTTATTGCATTATTTTTAACATAAATATCCAATAAATACAAACCAAGGATTGAGAGGCCTAGAATATTTGGAAGACTAGTTACATAAAACAAAAACATGAAACTAAAATAAAAATGATATATTTTAATCTCCATAATGAGATATTAAATCCATTTATGCTCCTAAAACTACATTGGATAACCTAGAGAATAAATAAAAAAATGGGTGAGCTACAAAACCCAGTAAGGGAATAAACTTGATAAATAAGAATAACATATGAGTCAAACGGAACAACATGATATCATGAAAGACATGAATTTTTATTAGTCATATAGTATCATAACATAAATAACATGTAATTTTAAGATCATGTAAACATAGGAATGTGAAAACAACATAAAACATGGCATAATCATAAGTCAAGTCTAATTGTTAAGACAACATCACATAGTGGACATAGTCCCATCATGGATTAGGTTTACTCCCTAATCCCATACATATCATATCATGAGTCATAAATATTACCCAATTCATTTTATATATATATTGTGAAACCAATAATAACATGTACATGCATATATATTCCACATAAGGAATCAAACATAAGGCATAAACATAAATATTTCTCATAGAAAGAAATAAGTTGCATAATCATATATTATAACATATCTAGATGAAATATCATAATGGTTTCCATAAAATCAGGGATTGAAATATTCTTATACTTTAATAGGTGAAAAAATAATCATGGTTCATGAAAAAGTATTTCTAAGTGAAGTTAATATTTGATATAGAGTGGATAGTTAACTTTGGAAATGTACCTCTTTAGCAAGGTTTTATGGAAAGGGATAAAGGGTCTTTAAAAATGGAAATAGAATATTAATTTACATAAAAAATAGAAAAATGGTTTTAAATAATAAAAAAGGTAAATTTTATTAACATAATATGGTTTAAAACATTTTAAGGAGTGGTACTTGAAATGGGGTAGGAGAGAGAGAAGTTCCCATTAATCGGGTTTGCGTAATGAATGAAATTGAGAAGGGAACCTTTAAAACATGTATATATCAATTAAATAAGTTTAATTAAACTATATATATGTGGGGTACATATATTCTGAATATAGAATAATTAAATAAGAAAAATAGAGATATAGAGTGAGGTAAATAAAGAGAAATCATACCCCAAATAAAATAGGGTGTTTTGGAGAGATCTCTTACCTTATATTCCAGAACCATTATTCACTTTCACTTAATGTCCTAAATAATAAAATAAAATTAATTAATTACTTAATTATGAAACGTTTACATCTATATTTTATTTAATATAATTATATTATGTTCATTTACAACCATTTTAATGAGATATAATGGTTAATTTGGTTGTTCTCAAGGTGTTTGGTTCATGGTTCCAAGGTCAAATCACTTGTGGATAATTTTTAAGATTCTCATAAAATTGATTTAAATGTTATTAAATACACATATGTGTTCCAAAATATGTATGATTAATTTAGTAAAAACTTTAATGTTATACGATTAGTTTATTTTGGCAGTTTTACCAACCATCATGAACTAGTTTCATTTTAATTAATATTATGTCCATATATTCATTTAAGAAAATGAAACAATATATAATATACATATTTAAGAAAGTTTATACAGTTATAATTGAATCTAAACATTACATTAATTTGTTAATGGAAAAAAATATTATCATCCACAGAGGCGGTGAACCAACATGATATGGACAATGGTTTCATTTTTAGAATATGAGGAAAAGAGAAGAGGATGGATGATGTATATTCCATTAACATTATAAAATTACACTATATATATTATAACTGATTTATTATGAAATTTTTTATGAGGTAGGTGAGGAGAAGGTATAATAATAAAATAATTTAAAAGAGATAGTTTGATAATATTACCTCTTGAATGTCGTCTTCTTGAAAAACGCCTTAAGGAGCTTAGAATTGGTCTTTTGGTGTGATAAGAAGAACTGGGACTTAGGGTAGAGTATTGGTAAAATAATTGAGAATAAATTTATCTAGATCTAAGTCTTTTAATATGTGAGGATAAGGGGAGGTGAGGGTGGTATTTATAAGGGGAAGAGAGGGGTGTTTTTGAATATTATATTCATTAGTTTATTATTTTGGCTCAAGACTACCAATGGTGTTGATTCTTGTGGATATATAAATTAAATGGTGGATTTTATTTTTAACTAATGGGTTATTACATCATCCATTTTTCAATTAATAATGTATTTAACTTTAAATGTTAAATATCATATTTTATCATATTTCACTATTCACCAAAAATTCAGTTATTTTAGAAAAAAAATCAACCTAAACATTTTCTAATGTGTAGATTCCATAAATGAAATCCATTTTATGAAAATAATTTTACAAATATTAGAAATATAATTTTTAAATTAAATCCTTATTTATTTGAAAAAATATCAATTTTAATATTATGATCATTTTCATGCCCTTTGAAAATTTACTTATATTCCCATAAAATTATAATATCATTATAATACATCATAATATTATTTTATAAACCCATATTATGAAAATAAACTTTCTTTTAAATTATTATATTTTTATAAAAACCCAAATAAAACATATATGGTTTTCAAAAATACAAAACACTTATTTTATCAATTTTAAAAAAAAATTATTTATTAGTATCATGATATAAATATGTTATATTTTAATTTTATAAGATATCATAATATTATTTTACACTTAAATAAGTGAGTATACTATTATAATAGCCAGGTTACTATTCTTAATGGTCATATTACTATTACAACAGTCAGATTACTATTCTAATGGTTATATCTCTAATGGTCATATGAGTTCCCTACTTTCTAAAAATACCTCATATTTCATTCATTATTCATTCACTTAAATTTTATCTCAAGGTTATATATATTTTTTATTTTTAAGATGAATATTTAATTACTAGTATTTTGCTTCCTTTTTATAGTGTTTTTCATGAGTGTAGTTATTCTGGTGGATCGAGCATATCCAAATTTTCATATTTTAGTTATCTTATTTTCTATT
Organism: Viscum album; assembly: GCA_963277665.1. Classification (NCBI taxonomy): domain Eukaryota; kingdom Viridiplantae; phylum Streptophyta; class Magnoliopsida; order Santalales; family Viscaceae; genus Viscum; species Viscum album. The sequence continues at coordinate 488,801,541 of OY728164.1, forward strand.
TTTTATCCCATTGTAATATTTTTAGTTATTATGGACAAGTTTATTATTTAAATGTAATGTTAAAATTATTATAATATTTTGTTGGTTCTATATTTTGGCCTATATGATTTATATAAAACTACATTACTAATTATGACATAACTATATAATCAAAGGGGAAATTCCACTTTTAAAATTCTAGGTCGTTACAATTTCTGATTCCTAAAACTATTTTAAACATGTTTCTCTACCCTATAGGACTCTTTTATTATAACCACCATACATATAATTAGTTAATAGTTCCTAATTATATAGATCCTTGATATATTATCCTCTTCATATACCTAATTACATGAGATCAAATAAAGGACATCAATCTTGTTATTTCTTTTACTGTGGTGGTCTATGAATCTGGTGAGGATAATCATCCCCCATCCATCACCACTTATAGATCCTTTACTATACACTTAGAACGGATAATAAAACCATCAACCTGTATCCAATACCACTTAATAAATAAAAAGGAAAATATTTTTTACCATTTGTGGGAAACATATCCCAAATCAAAATTCATATGATTACACCAGAATTTAGGGCCCATGGTCATGGTTCAATATAGGCTATAATATAAAATGGAATATATAACTCTTAACACCAATACAACTCTAGAAACTAATCCTTTGACCTTATCCATATGAGAATGTGCATAAGTTATCAACCACTCATTAATCTTCTCTCTCTTACTTATATTTAAATAGGTACTCAACCAAAGAGTATATATCTGACTTTGGTTATCTAGTTATAAATATGACCTGAAATATCAATCTCTAAAACTCCTTATCTAAAATAATTCATAAGGAATACCACACCAAACTTTTAAGTCATTTGAAAACCCTCAAAAAATAGTTCACCCTACCAAATCACCTTGAGATCTTATTTTACTCTATATAAAGATTTATTGAGAAAAAAACCCTCCTAAATTGATCTCTAACCATCAATAGATGGACTTATCTTTATCTATATAATATAGAATCCACCACTTCATCATTTATCCATCCATAAATTAAATAACTAATGCAACCTAAAACATTATCAAAGTCTATAATATTTAGAAATCTAAATAAATATCATAAAATCACTACACTATCATCTAATTTAACAAATATTCTTAAAATATCTATAAATATTACTAACAAATTCATGATAGAACTACATACCAAGATTTTTCTATTACTATTATCACCTCATAAACCATTTATTGTATCATAAATGGTTCCTGGAGAAAAAAATATGCTTCCCCTAGTACTACTCTATAATATGTCATTAGTATGTCCATAACTGAAAATAATTTATTTGAACAAACTTAACCCAAAATATATATATTTAGAATATATAATTATAATTAAGTACACCCCATGTATACTCATATACTATAATTAGAACACACAACTATCATGACATGAATGTAACTATTTTAGGCATGATCCCTACACACATAAGTACTTTTTATACATTAAAATTAACCCAAAACATGTTAAGTGAATAATCAAGTTTCTTATTTATGATGATATAGGACCTATGTATCCATGGTTCATTTCCTTAACCTACTAAACATTATAGGTTAAATCATACAACTACTCAACCACTCTAAATAAAAATTATGACAAGTGAAACTACTTTAAACACCAATCATAAAACAATCACTCTGTTATAAACTTGATGTGACCAATCATAAATTATGATTAATTATCTATTTATCCAATAACATGATTATGTATAGAATATTGGGTTACACCCATCCTCACATCATGGGTGGTAGCTACATAGAAATGTAGATATTTCACCATTTCTATAACATCAAACTAAATAATAGATATATCACAACACAAACCGAAAACATCTACCCATACTTAAAAATCCTTGATCAACTATCTATCACCTCATGGAATCTCTCATCATTGGAAGTGGAAATCCCATGGCTGAAATGAACTATTTTTTTCCCATTGGGAAGATCATCATGAAGGTAAAGTGTAGTGGCACTCCTACATAGATGTAATATTCATCCTTATCTCATTGATAGGTTTAGAATAAAGGTAAAGTTTAGTGATTCTCCCATGTAAAGGAAAATTGATTATTGAACCATTAGAATGATTAAAATAATAGTAGAAATCATTCAAAGACCAAAGTCTTAGAGGGAATCCCCATTCATGTAAATTCAACATAGACCTCATGAAATCCTCATATATCAAGAACACTAACTTTCACTGAGTAATAATGAATATACATGATTTTCTAAGTATATCACATAACAATACTAAATTTTTTATATTATATCTAAGTAAAAATATATTCCAACACTCAACCCTTAATCCTGAAATAAAAATGATAATGAATCACTACATAAAAATAATAATCCCCATAAAAACATAACCAACATAATATAGAAATAACATAAATTATTTTACTTAATGAATAACAAAAAATTATAATGGACATCAAAAAAATGTATCCCATCTTGGAAAAAATAACATTTTAACATTGAAAATCATCCCTAACAAATTCTCTATTTAAAAATTTAAGTAAATATAAGAAAATAAGACAAGGGATAAAGAGAGATAGAAAACATAATATCCAAAAATATAATAATTCCCTATATATCTTCCAGGTACTTATTGGTACCCCACTAAGATCTCATTGCACCATCAAGTTCCTAGTGGGAGTCTATTAAGAACCCGTTGGAATTAGGAATATTCTCTCTAAAACAACGAAATTCCCTATCCAAATGATATAAATACAAAAACATGATTCAATTATATAAAAATAATGTAAAGAATATCTAAATAGTGTTTAAAATAAAATTTATTATCATAAATTTTAAAAGATACTAAATAAATCTATGATTCCTTCATGAAATTAATATTATTTTATATAATTATAAATAAATTAAAATTAAAATTTTAGATTAACTTACAATCTGTCTATTATAAACAATGGTCCTTAAAATCTCATGATTATGAAACATGTTTTTTTTAAATGATATGTCTACTAATTTTTAACTTATATAATAGATAATTTTGACCAATAATTTCCAGATTTTAATAACACCCCATTTTATATGAATTTACCTAATGAAATTCATTTTTAATCACAATGTGGAACATAAAAATAAAAATCAACATTTTAAAATTAGTTTAGATAAAATATAGAATGTTTTGAATTAAGAAGTATATGAATGTCTATCTTTAAGTGAAAAATAATGTTATAATCATATTAAAGGATATGATAATGAGGGTCTTCTACCATGTAAAAACATTCTTCTAATACTAAACATAGATAAAATTAATGGAGAAATCAAATGTAATTATTTTTGTACAAATTTCATGTTTAGTAATGTTTTAAAAGTTGTTGGAGTGTATATTAAATATTTATTAGTGAAAATAGCAAATCCAATCAACCCTCTTAAGTGTCATGAAACTCGAAGATCTCAGAAAGGCACAAAATTCATACCATCAAATAAAACCCATGTTTTAATATAAATATAAATATTGTGTTTTTTTATTTTAATTATTTTTCTAGTTTAAAATGAAAATTTTTCCTACATGATGAAAAATGGCCAAAATACTCTTACAATTTAACAAACTCCCAATAAAAAAAATTATAAATATCTACAAATTGGGTGTAAATTAATGTTTATTGTTTATATATATATGATTATGCATGATATAAATATAATAGACCATAAAAATAAATCATATATATAAGGATATAATATATATAAAACAATTAATGTGTATAAGATGAAAAGAATAAATGTTGATATCATTATAATTACTATATTTATACAAAGTTGTTAAATTCTTTAAAAGTTGGTACACATCAATATCTCAATCATAAAAATGGGTAGGTTTATTATAAAATTCAATTTATTTTTGGTAATTTTGTGCATTATATAAATAATAATAGTTATATAATAGTGAACTTTGGGATACACTAGATTAGATGACCCATGACATTAGGTTCCTTGAGAAATAGAGTTGTTATGGTTTATAAATATAAATCAAGGTATGATCTCATCCACACAAATATCCAAGGTTTATAGATTATAAAATTGATATAAAATATATACCTAAATAGAAATGAATTGATAAAAAAGAATAGTTGAGTTAAGTCAAGATTAAATAAGGATATTCACTAACTAAAACATTATAATATTGAGGAATATTATTTTATTGGAAGTATGTTCAATAAAAGTAATTATTAGATATTTTTAAATATTATAATCACATGATGCAGAATTCTATTTTATGTTATCATGGAAGAAAATTAAAACTCTAACTTATTGTTAAGATTAATACTTGAATATATAAAAAAATTAATAATTAATTCATGGATTGATATATAAATTTGAAAATATTTCTCAAATAAGAAAATAAGGGTAATGTATTTGATAAACCCCATTATGAAGAATCACTTATTCCTAATTTCTCTCAAGATGGAATGGGTTATTATTTAAAGTATAAAAAGTTTTTATTGGATATTTTAATCCTTTTATAGAATATTTTATATGTGAGAATCAAAATTAGTATGATTTTATGGAATAATTCAATATGATTAATTATTTGAAGAAACATTATTAATATAAAGATCAGCATGAGAGGTATGGAGTTTCTAAAGAGTTATTTAAATATAAAATCGTTAAAAAAGAAACTTCTCTTCACATATGTAGTTAACATGATTTTAAATATTAATAATATATAAAAATTGAGTACCTATTGATGTTAGATATATCCATTGATCTTATAAAATAATAATTCAAGGAATCATAAAATTTATTTATTATTAATTATAATATAAATGATTATAAAAATGATTTTTATAATCTTGTCAATATATTAAATATTACTTTAAAAGTACCTTAGAAATTTATGATCTAAAACTATGTCAATCATGTAAGGAGGAAAGGGTGAGTCAATGTGATAAAAAAGAATAAACTCTCTTGAAATTATAATTTTACACGTTATCCATTGTAACTAAAAGGAAATGTTGATAAGGAAGGGAAATAATTCTAATTAAAAAAGTTATTTAATTAAAATAATAATCACCTCATATATATATTATATTTATAAATTCCATTAAAATTTCACATTATTTATTTTCATTATGGAAGTAAATTTTATAGCTATGATAATTGGGCATTTATTATTCATTTTTCTCCACATGTATATTTGAAAATGTAAGAAGTTATAATTCAAAGAAATTTATAAATGGAGAGGTTTATTTTGACATTAAAATGGATTAAAATATTTTTATATTATATTTTAGAACTTATGATCTATATTTTTCTAGTGGGATACTATTAAAATTAAAGAATTGTTACTTTGTTTCAATCATAAATAAAAATTTAATACTTGTCACCTATTTATACAAGAGAGTATTTTATTTTAAAATATAATACATTTTTTTTCTATATATATGAATAAAATATTTTATGATATTTAAAATACTATAAATTATTTGTATATAAAACGCGTTGGTTTTGGTTTTTTATTAATTAAAAATTTTAAATTTAATAATGATTTTGGGTCCTAAATTTGGATAAAAAATAAATTATAGATAGTTTATTGTTTAATTATTTAATTAAGGTTATCAAATAATGTTCTACCAAAAACCTTATTTGTTAAACCTCAGTGGAATTATTATTTAATCATTAATTAAATAAATAATGGAGTTTTGAATTTATCTATTTGTTAATAAATAATTATAAGGAGATCTGGGAATATAAATGTATGGGTTTAGTTGGGATAGATAATGTGAAACCTTTATGGTTTATTCAAATATATTATGTATTTAATTATTTATTAAATAATTAGTTAGATAGGGATTTAATGTATGATTAAAATAACATTTTTTAGTCCATATTTTATAAATGTTTTTAGTAAAAAAATAGAAATTTTTAATAAGGGTTAAAAGGACTAATGAATTATTTATCTTTTCTTATTTTAATTTTATTTAATGTCCCTTTTAATAAAATTATCATTTTTTTAAATTAGATTATTGTATAAAAAGTTATAAATGGTTTATCCCTTCATGCTTCCCCATTACATGTCAGGGGGATCCCCCCACCCACCCCTATAAAATGTGCATCCCCTCATACCATGGTCATGGTTGACCATATCTCCCCTTTTCATCAGTTATTTAAATTCCTTATTCATATCATAAAAGGTAAGGCTTAATTCAACCACTTTGTTCCTCTGATATCCTTATGTCTTTCCGTATGGGAGATTTTTTGAGTTAAACCCTCTTAAAAATAGAGTAATTTCAATGGATTTTATTCTTTATATTTGAAAAAGGTTTTCTATGAATCTAGGTCATTTCTATGTGATTCTCCACCATCAAATCACTCTTGGAGTGAGGTAATTATTTCCTCAATTTTTCATTATAGGGTACTAGATTGTTCTTTGGATGTTCAAAGAATTTTCCATGGATAGAATTTTTGGGTCTTTGTTAATAATTGATTTATGGTTTCACCGCTGATGATAATCATCGCATGCCTTAGATCTGGATTTTTGGATACAACCAAGGTAAGAGGACTTAATTGCACATCATAATTCATGAATTTTATGTGTAAAATAATTTTTTAATATTATAAGGAAGAGATAATATGTTATTAGGATAATCATAAAGTATAGTAAGACCCAAGGGGTGGTCATTTATGTTTTTAATTTTATTTTAAAAAAACAACATAATAATCTAATCTTTTTTAGCACATTTTTTCATGATTTATTACCCATAATGGTTAATTTTATTATTAATAGATTATTTTTTGTGATCTGAAAATGAAATATAAGAAACATGTGAAATTTAAAAAAAAATGAGTGCATCCTTTTTTTATCATGGAATTATACATTGAAATTAAAATAATATATATATATAATGAAATTTAAATTGAACATATTCCATGAATTTAATATGGTGACTATGGAATGAATTTGATGTTATTATTATATCATATATTGGATGCTAGAAGGGGATTTTGGGTCATGTATTTCTTTAATTGTTAAACTTACCTTGTTTTTTATTACATGAATTTTTTAGAATAGGGTGGTTTATTTTATTGAATGTTTTATATTTCAAATTAGTCTGTCATGGCATGAATTTCATATGGAGTTCAATTATAATGTGTGTTTTTTTAAATTATGTTTTTTGGATAGTTTTTCAAATCTTATATTTAAATATTGTTTCTTCGTTTAATTTATCAATACGTGTGATATTGAGGATATACACCATGAGTGAGGTAAAAAAATTATTAGATGTTTAAAGTATATCCAAATTATGGATAATTCATATCAAATTATTGATAAATTTGGATTTTATAATAAATGGGTTGTTTATATGGAAATTATTTATCAATAATTTTGATTTAACTCTTTCACTTTTTTACAATATTTAAAAAATATGGGAATGCATTTCAAACCTTATAGTGGCCTACCTTGTAAGATTCAATTGTCTTCTTGGGTGGATCATTAAAAAATAGTATCAAATGTGGATTTATTTTTTGTTTCAAAGGTATTAGTATGGACTGGGTCCTTATAATAGGTGAGGTAACCTATAAATATTTATGACCAGTATAACTATAGAAAGACCAATTTTCTAAGGGATTTTTGGAATGAAATGAGATTATTTTTTACTATATATGGGCTATTTTTTAAAATTTAATCAATTGGGAGTCTTTTCCCTTGAAATGGAAATGTGGGCCTTATGGATCATGAATCACATGGTGGGAAATATAATTTTCTTGGAATTTGTTTGATTGATTTAGTTTAACTATGGTTTTATAATATAGTCTTGGTTGTGAATTTTCATACTAAATTTAGAAAATTAATTTCTATACCATGGTTATTGATAAAGACGTAGTATAATGATATGATTACTTGATATTGTTTACTTATTTACCCCTTTAAAATTTCATATGATATGTCATGGTATTTTCCTTATAAAAGTTTTGATAGTATGATATGTGTTTGTTATGTATTCAAATGGTAAATATTTATTGAATATTCCATGTTAGTTTTTTATATAAAACTATTATAAAATTATCATTTTATTTTTCATATCAGTTTAATATTTTTAAATTCAATTAAAAGGCTATGATAGAGTTTTAAATAATCATGATATTATGTAAAATAATAAGAGTTAATGTTACATAATTAACTTTGTATGTTCAAATAGAATTATAAAATAATATTTTAGTTAAAAATATGTGTTGAATGATTTAAAGGTTTGAATTGGTTTGATTATTAAATCATAAAAATGGAATTTAAATGTATATTATTGATTTGGTGTATAATTGAATTCTAGTAAGTTTCATGTGTATAAGTAGGTGGGGATTCTTGATATGTTTTTTAGTGTTTTATGGGTATTTTTAGAGAAATTTTAAAGGTTTTGGAGATCCCATACCAAAGGATTTCTATTGGAAGCTATCATAAATATAATAATAAAAAAACAACAAATAAAAATTCCTTTGGTCTCACCAAAATTTTGGTAGGATCCATTAATATTTTTCAAGATTTATTGAATTTATAACGGACTCCTAAAGTCACAAATTACACCCATTGGGACCCTTATTGAGCATTCAATTAAGGAGAGGGTGACCCCAAAATCTCACATATAATAGGCCCCAAGTTAGTGACCAACACCAAGGGTATAAAAATCACATATGGGAGGAATTACCCTCATAAAACCCTGGGAAGAAACAAAAAAAATGTTGGTCAACACCAAATAATTTTCATTGAATGAAAAAAAAATTAGATAACCTACTTTTTCCCACATGTCATATTATCATCACAAAGTATATGAAATAATAAAACCATCCACTAACTCTATCCATGATACCCAAATAGTATCTCTAATCCCCCTTGAACTATCTAGAAAAACACTTAACAAACCATGTTAAGGTGAGCACTTGAGAGTACTCGGCGGGATCATACCTCTAAAAAAATAAACATAAATGTGAAATAAATATGCATTAGTGATAAAGAGTTATAAAAACTAAGAAAACAAAACAGAAAGTCTAACTAGAAAAATTATGATAAGTGAAACCCAATATATCCACATCCCACATCACTTATAATTATTCCCTACATTTATTCCAAATCCTAAACTATTCCATAACTAAGAGTCTCATCCAATCCATCCCATAACCAAGTATAAGAGATATCATCAACACAGCAACCTTCATAAAAATCATCAAATCCTAGGTCCTAGAAATTTCCACCACACTTTTTTTCAGTAATGGGTCACTCTAACTAAAACTGATAGTGTGTTAGTATGTCAACCCCTATCAAACTGATCTAGGATACGAGAATGGAATTACATTAATAAGATATCATCATCATCATCACTACCATCATAATCATCATCATTTTCACCATTCCATGCTACAAACCTTTATTCCATTACCACATATTCACAATCATCTCACTGTAATCACATATCCATAGCCATTATATTTTCACCACTTTTCAACCATACGTCGATAGGGTAATGTAAACAAAAATTAAATCAACCTCATTCCATCCTTCTATGTACATATCCCACCCATATATCATTGATAATACATCCACATCATCATAATAGGGTATCATGAACATGAAGGACATCAACCTTATGCCCTACTCCTAAAATGCATGACCTCCACCATATATCTTCATACTAGAAACACTACATCTCATCCCATCAATACCTTTCAGGGTCTACCAGTGTACCTATAGTATCACCTTATCTCAATACCCCATAGGGTCTTCCAGTGTACCTATCATCATACTCATGCCCCATAGGGTCATTTAGTAAAACATGTACCTCTTATCATACTAATACTTATATGGTATTCCATTCAACCTCATGTTATATCTTAATCCATTACAGCCCACATTATCATACCTAGTATGATCCATAATATCCCATAATACTAACAAATTTAGTGCCATAAAAATCTATGAAGTTATACTGTACCATTCACTTTTTCACCACATAATCACCCATAATTTTATTAAAACAAAATAGAAACCTCACATCAAAACAACACCACCCAAAAAATACATAATCAATAATAGAAAAATCAACTCTTGAAGGAGAGAAACCACATAAACAATAACTTTACATTTATACATCATTGTCCATTCCCACAAATTACTATTTACTAGCCTCATTAAATTTATTATGTCATTCATTCACCCATACCAACCCATCCATCAATCCACATTCCATTTTAATCCATCCACTCATTTATCATCACATTTATTTTAACCATGCCTTTACCTTTATTCATTAACAATTTAACGATGGACAAATACCCTTTATCAATTTTTCATGTCAACCATGTTCCATCCATCCCAACCATATTCATTACACATCAACCATCCATTTCCTTAATTTCATTTAATTTCATAATCTATTGTCATACTCATCCTTTTCTTTTAGTTTCTATAGGACATAAACCACTTTTATTAATAATAGATGTGTTCAAAATTCATCTTGCCCATTTACCCAATTACTCCCATAAATCATCCTTGTTCCCATCACCCATTGGTAACATCTCGACCCAGAAGCCACTCAATAAGTTCCCCAGACTAGTGGCACTATGTAACCTTAGGAATGCCTCCCCATACACTAGTGGTAGCTGACTAGTGGTGAGGATCTATAAGAATACTATGGGGAGACTATACCCTCTGGCCATAGTACCAACACAATATAAAGTAAGGGAAACATCTTAAAACACATCACATCATAAATAAAATATAGGAAGGTACAAAATAATAAACCATAAACACTGAAAAAAATATGATGATACAAAATATAGTTTATTGTCTTACATACATTCCCAATATAACCAATGGGTAACAAAAGTATACAAAAGGAAAAAAGAACAAAAATAGCATGACTCTCTAAAAGTGGTATGAGATCTAGCCCCAAACTCATCTCTTATCTCCATCTTAACTAAAAAATAAAACATCTATCATAGGGATGTTACCCTTATCCTAACCTACATCTATAAAGTATTCTCGTGTACTAAAAAAAATCCCAAGAAGGGTGTGAGTACAACTCAGTGGTCCATCACCAATGGAATCCCTAAATAAATCTAGTCTGAAAGTATAAGTGCACGTGGGAGTTCTATGAACTAATATTCAAATAATTAACATATAAATTTTACCTGAAGAAAAATAATTATCCCTAAGGACTAGGTTCTGCAGTAACACCCAAGTTCATACATAAATTCTTTGGCCAATGTTGTGTGTCTTTAAGAACATCATGTTACCATGAAAACCCAAATAACTAATCCAAGTATCAAGACCACCTATAAAATAATTTACTTTATAATTATCCCAACACCACCTATTAGGGATATTTCATTATATATATATCCCAACACTGCCTACTAGTTCATTTTCATAGTTATCATAGACCACCCAAGAATGGGTGCTTTCATAGTTATCATATAACACATAATAATGGGTGTTTTCAGGGTTATTATAGACCTCCCAAGAATGGGTTTTTTAATATTTATCATAGAGCACCCAATAATTAGTGTTTTAATAGTTATGATAGAGAACCTAAGAATGGGTGTTTCCATGGTTATAGAAGACCACCAAGAATGGTTGTTTTTATAGTTATCATGGACCACCCATGAATGGTTATTTTCATAGTTTAAAATATAAGCCATAAATTACCATTTCACAAGTTAATACTTTATAAGAACATATCCACTATAGCATATTTCATTATTCACCCACTTATAAAATTAAAAAATATCCAACACACCTTCCATCATAGTCCATTTCCAATTATCACTCTTGATTATAACACAACCACCCTAATTTTCATTTCCTAAAATAATTTCATAATTCCACTAATGAAATAAAGGAATTCCCATGTAATCAACTCACCATTGACATTTATCAATTTAGGGGATTAGGTAGCATGGTATGTTCAAGTTTTAACTTATAATTAAAATAAGAGGTCATGCACGGAATTTCAGTGTGATGCATGATGAAAAAACGAAGGAAAATTAGGAATGACTATAGAAAAACTTAGGGACCACCTACTTTAATCCTAGACGAGTCCACCAGTTTGATATCAGTGGTTTATTTGAGCTAGATTAGTAGAAATCTACGAAGTAGTTAAAAGACCTTAAATAGGGCACATTAGATAAACATGGAAAGACATTGTTTTATAGTGAGATAAAGAAATAATATAGTAAAGTGGGGTTTTATACATACCTTAAGGTCTTTATCACACTAAATGGAAGTATAAAGGACTATATATTTAAGGAGTTCCACCAATAGAAAAGGAGAATATGAAGGAGAGGAGTGTGGGGGGATGTTGTCCAAAAATGAGGTCCAATGTTCAGGTGAGAGGTATAAGGATAAAGGGGGTAAAATGGATAAACATACACCTTAAAAACTATCCATAACCCCACTATCTGTCCAATGAGCCTAGTATCCTTGTAGGTTTACTGGTTAGCCCACTGGCTCACTAGTGTTCCCATACTAGCTAGTCGGTGGGACTATAGTATCTTACTGCAGTCCCGGTTCCCAGCCCCAGGCCCCTGGTTCACTCATTCCACCCATCATGATTTTAAATACATTCTTAAATAAAAGTATTAAACTAGGTTAATCCAAAAAAATAGGAACTCGCCTTAAAGAGGGATGGGATGTTATAACCTCCCCCCATATAATAACCCATCCTTGAGTAGTACACTCAATCCTTATCAATCCTTGGCATATGAATCAAACAAGAGAATTCCAAAGGTTATGTTCATGCAAGAAAAAAACCAAACTAGATCTATAAATCATCTCTAGGATCCTAGGAATGGTGGCATCAATTATTCAAAACCTCTATAATAGGATGCCTCACTCCTAGCGGCACTTTAGAGTTCATAAGGATTTTTTCCAAAAGGTAATACCAACTTCTATCCAAACCTTTAGTTCAATAATCACCACACACCCAGTTCTAATATATTTAACTCAAAATTCAAGTCCTTTATCACCATCACATGACTCACACATTCCATCCCACTATGGTACTTGCCCAAACTTACTATCATTTCACAATCAAAGTGGAACTCACAACATCTACCTACTCTAGAACATGAAAGTTCCATAAACTGATTTACTTCCATATAATTTATCTCACAATATCCATTTTTTAAATATGTTGCTTTCCCCCACAAAAACCACCTATCAAAACATAACACTAATATTTTTATGAAACACTTTCTATTATTCCACTTAAGGAACATAATTCTTGAAAGGAATTATGGTCAAAACCCAGTACAACTCATCCCTGATTCCAAATAAATATGATTAGACTCTCCACCACCCATTCATAGGGTCCAACTATCACACCCGGGTTTTTGAGATAATTTTATTTTGTTATTTTATTTGGATTTAAAATATTTTGTGGATTTGCAGGCCTAGCCCGATTGAAATTTTTTGGTTTTTTTTCTTATAAATAGAGGTTTTAGTCTTTTTAGTGCCTGACGCATGGGTAGGGTATGGTTGAATTCACACATCTTTGCTAAATCACCATGTGGTCTGCCCGGTTCATGACTAACTAATTAATTAATAAAATGAATGATAAAGCGGAAATGCAATAAAATGAGAAAAAATAAAATGAATTAAGAATAGTTTTAATAATAATAATAATAATAATAATAATATCATTTGAGAATATTATTATTATTATCTTGGATAATATTTTAATTGACAATATTGTTATTATTGTCATTTTATTAAGTTGATTATTATAAAGTTTATTATTATTTAGTTTATTAAGTTTATTATTATTATTATTATTATTATTATTATTAGTTTTAGTTTTATTTTATTCTTATTTGGGATTTTTTGGTCCCCCCATCCTTCTCTACCACACATTCACACCCATCCCACTAAAACCTTATGTGTCGTGCCCAACTCTCCCTCCTGACCATCCATATCGCACCAAGCTCTCCCTCCCAGCCATCCATGTCACGCCGCCTCCTCTCTTTGATGCACGAACTATACTAGTACCCTCTTGGTCCATCCAGAATACCACCCACCGAACTCATACTCTATTAAACAAACACCCCCCCCCTTCTCATGGGAGACTAGTTCCTGGTCATCCCCCCCCCCCATCCCTGTGTGGCACACCATGACCTTGCTAGCATCCCTCTCTTACAGCGACCTTCTTGCGGTGCCCTACCCAGTAAGATTTAATTCCTTATTGTAGGGTTTCAATTTGGTTTTTTTGTTTTCAGTAGTTAGGGTGTAAAATTAGGGTGTTAATATTGGGTTTTGATTTTTTTTCCTTATTGATTAGGGTTGTTTCTTTCCTCCTCGTGGTGCGGATGTAGTTCAAATGGGATTTCTCCCCTTTTTCTGGAAAGTTATTCATGTGAGGTAGGTGGTTCCATTCCCTAACATCACTAGATGAATTTTAATATGTTTTTATAAGTTTATAAAAGTGTTCATTTGTTTTTTTATGTGGTTCATATGGTGATTTTGAAGTTTTTTGTGTGTTTATAGGTTGGAAATGGATTTTTAATAAAGGGAATGGTTGTGTTTTTGTGTGTGATTTAGTTTAATGTTTATAAAATGGTTTTCAAGGTTTTTTTGGTAGGTGTGAAATGTGTTTTCAACTAAATTTAGGTGAATGTTTATTTAAATGGTATTTTTATTGGAAAACAAATTTTTTTGGCATGTTAGCTTTGTGGTACATCTTTTGTTTAAATTGTAAAATTTTTGAATAGTGGAAATCTTGTTTTGAAAATGGTTTAAAACCATGAATGGTTTTATAAAGGAGGATACACCCATTTTCTTGGTTGGTATTTATTGTGTGTTTTCATGTGTTATAAAAATGTAATTTTAGAAACTATAAAAGTGGTGGTAAAGGTATTTAGGTGAGGATTCTCCTTGGTATGTGTAGAATGTTAAATGTTAGTTCAATGAAGTAAAGTAATTTACTTGCAATATTTTTCCTTTTTTGTAAAAGTGGTTGTGTTTCTCACATGTAAACATTAACTCAATCATAAGGGAAACCCCATGTATCTAGGTGGGTGGATTAGAACTAGTGCACTAGTGATGTGGAAGTGGTTTGTCCTGGCTTCACTTAGAAAGTTTTATGACTACAACACTAACTAAAATTTTGGATGATGATTTGAGACCACTAGGTTATGGGTGTGTTCCCTACTAGTGTCTTTTTCATGAGAACATGAGCTTTCGTGGTTCATATACCACGTTTTACTGAGGTACGAGGTCTTAGGGTCCCACTTGAGCTAGATTAACCCTAACTGATTTACCCATGATGTTATATGATACATGATATGGTTCCATCCATCAGAATATGGAGGACCACTTAAGTCCGTGTGTTCTTTATAAATTATTTCCCCCATTTTAAATTAGTTCTTGTGAAATATTTTTCCTTCATAGTGACCTTTTTTAAACTATTCACTTGTAAATTTTTTCTTCAAGTGTATTAAAAGCGTGAATTTGAATAAGCATGTTAGATTATATTTTTGATCTTACAGTATGGAATCTATTTTGGTTGGAATCCTATATGGCTTTGTCTCACACCCTACATACACCTTTGGGTGTTTATAGATCTTTTTTCCTGTTTGTTTTTGGTTAAGGCAAGGCATGTAGCATTGGTAGTTTGGGTTTCTTGTGGATCATGTTACGGATCTTGGTGGTGTTATCTTGAGGATGTGCTCCTCATGTTTCACAAATGTTAGGGGTGATGTCTTGGTTTTCCCTTTTTTTCATTGTACCTTGTTGGTTTGTTTTAGTTTGTAAACTTAATTTTTTTTTGTAATTTTCAAGGGCGTGTTTGGTAGAATTTTTTAGATCTGAATTTTTAATTATTGTTGGTCTTATTAATAAAATTAAATTCAGGTAAATTGTTCCAATGTATTGTTTTTGATACCCAGGAGCTTTTACCAGCCCATGGGGATCGGTAATGCCCTTTGGGCCCTTCCACAGACTGGGTCGGGTGTCGGGTCGGATGGCGATACGGCTTCGTTCATGAAAAAATGGTATCATAGGAGGTTATCTCTTTTGGGTTATGTTTTTTAGGAAGGATTCAGGATAGACTGGAGCTAGAATTATCAGAAATTGATGTTCGGGTTATGAGTAAAGGGCGTGTCTCTCACACCTCATGGTGGGACTTGAGTTACCAAGGAAAGTTAGGTTCCATCTAAGTTCTTTAGCCCTTGTGGTCTCTTGTTGCTTGGGAAATTAAATGGGAGTTGGTTCAATGGTCTCAGTGAGCTCGTAGGGCCTGATAATCCATGTGGAGCTGGGGACATTTCCCTAGAATGCTCTCCGTGATGGTGGTGTAATTGTCGTATGGCCATCAACCGTATGTCCAAGTCACCCACTGACTCTAATTTCCCCTTTCATTGTCTCGTGTCCCTTTTTATTTTTGTAAAATTATTTGAAAACCCTTATTTTTTAATTGATAAAAATGGAATTCTAAAGTGAAAATGGCTTGTTTTTCAAAAGGGTGGGAAAAGGGGTTCTCGGAACTATTTTAAATTAGGTTTTAGAAAGGTGGATTTTCATGAAAGGTTTTTTGTGTAAAATGAGATTTTATTTTTTATAATTGAAACTTGATTATTTACAGGCCTCGTGGTTTGGAAAAAAAATATGATTTTCAAGTGGGTTTTGAAATTTTGTTTTTAGTGGAATTTTTTAAATTGATGAAGGGTGTTTTGAATGGGATGAATTGTTTGAGATTTACGTGTAAGGTTTTAAAAATGAATCATTTCTTGGATGATTGGTGTTTTTCTAAAATGTTTATGAGATTCCAAATGGGTTTTATTTGAAGATTCAGTCCTCTTATAAGGTGATTTTTTTGAAACATGAAATGGGTTTAACCATGTGACTAGTGGTTTTGAAAAGAGGGGGTGTGGATTGATTATTGTTATTGGTAAAAGAAATACTTTCATTCTAAACTTCGGTATTTTCATGGGGGATCATGTGCATGGGTTATATGTGAGAGGTGAATTGGTTCCTAGTTCTCATGAGAACATGCATGTGTAAGTCCCATGAGATACCATTGGTGAATGTTCAGCCCACCCCCCCCCCCCCCAGTTTTATTTTTGGAAGTTATTTTAAAGGATGTATGGAGTGTTTTATGATCTATAGTTGTCTTGTGTGTTTTTTAATGTTTTGTGAATCTTTTATTAGGGTGTTTTGAGTTTTTAAGACCTTTCTTGTTTAGACAATGTTCCATGTATGTGTTTCATTGGTATGTTGATTTGAGGTGTTGGTTAGTGGTCTTCTTCGAGAAGTGTTTCAGGAATCCTCTATAGTGGTTTTTTTCATAGATTCTTTGTTTTTTCATGGTATTTTTGGCAAATAGACTAGTTTAATTTAGGTCGTTGGTTTTTCCTCTGTGGTTAGCATACGCCCACAAAAATGAGCTGATGCGTGATTATCGTGCGGCCACAGATGGTTCATCAATGCTTGTCCCTCCAGTTGATCAAAGTAGGGACTCTCTTCTTGAATTTTAGATTTTAATCCACCTATTATTTTTTTAATCAAGTGGATCCTCTCTTAGCGGGAGAGCATATGTGAGAGGGGTGGAACAAAACTTTGGTTTCCTTCAGTTATTTGATAGTAAAAGGTGAAGTTTGACATAGTTAAGTCTAAACATCTTACCTGGAAATGGTGAGGGAAATTCCAATCGGTAAAAGTGGAAGTAGTCTGGAGTTACTGGTGTGGGATGCTATTTTAAAAAAGGAAATTTGGGTCTTTTGTTGGTTTCATCTAAGTAAGAGATCATGTTTAGCTGCCTATGTGGTGAATCAAATTATAAGAGGTGGTTATGGATGCTTGCAGTACTTGTATGTTGTTAGGGACTTAGGTTAAGGTCCCTCTCTTTAAAATTTCTCTGTCAGTTTCAAGGTTCATGTTTCGCAACACTTTGTGCTATCGTGTTCTCACTCAATGACATAAGTGAAGGTTGGACATCCTTCTTAGAACCATAGTTCCGATAAAAGCGTGTTTCCTTTGGGAAATCCTGAACTCCTATATTTTAAAGGAAGGTGTCTTCCATGTGTCCTTCCTCTTGAAGCTTCTTATTTTAAGTAAAGAGGGGAAATTCCATCGCATCTTCTAAGCCTTTATTTCGATGAACTGATATGTGGAAAAAATGGAATCTGAATCATTTTTCATCTGATAGTGTTATTTAGGTTGTGGTATGATCTCTTATGGCACCATAAGAAGAAGTTTTGATCAAAGGTTTTTAGTGTCTGATTGTGAGGTAGGATATGCTTCAATAATCAGAGCTCTAGCCATAGGTATCAGAGTGAATATAGCACACATTTAGGATCCAACCCAAAGTTGTAAGGTAACTCAGTCCAATATTTGTCTTCAATTTGGGAAATAAATACAGTTTAAGTCATATGTAGCTATCTCATTCCGAGTGGCCCCGTTTAGTGGAAAGAGGCATGGGGATCTCACTTCCAATTTATGACCCATGTGGGTTGAAGAACTTCTCCTTAGTGGTAAAGAGGTTTCCATATCTTTTTCTTAGGACTTAGGTAGTTGTGTCTCACCAGGTGTGAGTCTTTGTTTGGCGGCCCTTGTATGGCCAGCCTTGTGAATTAACCTTAGTTTTAGTTAGGGCTCATCTAAGGATGGTAATACCGCTTGGGAATAAATAACCATGTTGTTTTTTTCTTGTGATGCCTAGAGTCTTCTTAAATCGAACCCCATGTGATAGGGGATCTAGTCAATGTGAAAAAATTTTGAGTTAGCCCATGTTGGGTTCCTTTGTCTGTTCATTCCAATCAGTTAAGCTAGTTGGCCTCTATAGTGGGGAGACACATTGTGGGTCTCATTAGAATTCCTCTAGAGTAAATTGATGTTAGTTTATCCCTTACGGTTGAGAGTTTGTTCGGGCCTCCCCTTGTTGGTGTCTCAGTTCTGCCTCAGAGAATTAATTTGTTTCTTATGGTGGGAATTCCACTTGGGCCTCCCCATGTCAGTAGTTCAATTGTATTCTTGGTTTCAACAGGGTGATAGGTGGTCTCGTTTTGAGCTATCTAACCCCAAGACCCTCTCTTGAGTAAAACTTTGGGGTCGAAGCTCACCCAATGATGTTGTGAAGCAAAGTTGTGGTAGCCTCATTTGACCTTTGGGGGTGGGCATCGCTTGTTAGGGAGTTCATTTTGGGTCTCTCGAGTTTATTTTTCAAGCCATTTATCCTTGTTGATGGTGTCATGACTTCTCTATCATTTTTTGTTTGTCGGAAACCTCCTTAATCTAAAATGGTGTATTGGTTATATTCTTTAAACAACCTTGGGATGGCTTTCCATATCTGAAAAGCTTTATGGTGGGAAAAATTTTCACACGCAGACTTTTTAGATAATTTTGTTTTATTATTTTATTTGGCTTTGAAATATTTTATCGAGTTATGGGTCGAGCCCGATTGATATTTTTTCCTGATAAATAGAGGTTTTAGTCTTGTCAACTCTCGGTGCATATGAAGGTCATGGTTGAAGTCATACGGCTTCACTAAATCACCATGCAGCATGCCCGATGCATGACTAATTAATTAATTAATTAAATTAATGGTAAATTGGAAACACAATAAAACAAGAAAAAATAAAATGAATTAAGAATTGTTTTAATAATAATATTTTTTTAAAGGCTGGGGCCGAATCCTCAATTTATTATTTAAAGAAAATAATTCTTTCGAGGTTAGACGGAGACCCAATACATAGCCCGAAGGCCTAAGGCCAAGTGGCCTGAAAACAAGGCTTGAAAGCCCATTTTTGGCCCAAAGGACCCTCTGTGAACAGTACTGCAACAGTACCCTATCCAGCTACAGTCCCTGCTACAGTACCCACCCCTGCTACAGTATCCTGCAACAGTTCCTCCGCCGCTACAGTTCTACCGTCGCTACAGTGTCTGCTACAGTTCCCCGCTACGGTAACCCAGAAATTCATCCCTACCCAGATTTGAACCCGAGTCTTTTGGATGTCAAGGAGGATCTTGTACCACTTGGGTACAGGCTCTTTGGCATATCATTTAAGAATATTATTATTATTATATTGGATAATATTTTAATTGTGATTATTATTATTATTATCATTTTATTAAGTTGATTATTATAAATTTTATTATTATTTAGTTTATTAAGTTCATTATTATATTATTATTATTGTTATTATTTTTATTGTTATTATTAGTTTTAGTTTTAGTTTATTTTTATTTGGGTTTTGTTTGGTTCCCCCTCTCCTTCTCTACCACACATGTACACCCCCTGAAATCATATGTGTTGCGCCCAACTCTCCCTCCCGACCTGCTATGTCGCGCCTAGATCTCCCTCCCATCCATCCATGTCATGTTGCCTCCTATCCTTGGTGCTCAACCTACACTACTGCCCTCTTGCTCCATCAAGCGAACCACCCACCAGCCTCCTTCTCTATCTGGAAACCCCCCCCCCCCTCGTACACGGCATGTTCCCAATCATCTCCCCTCCTCCCTATGCGGCACACAGTGACCTTGCAGGCGTCCCTCTCTTCCAGCAACCTTCTACCGATGCCCCACCCGGTAATACTTCATTCCTTATTATAGGAAATCAGTTTGGGTTTTTATGTCTCCAGCAGTTAGGGTCTCAAATTAGGGTGTTAATCTTGGGTCTTGGGTTTAATTTCTTGATTAGGTTTTTTTCTTGCCTCCTTAGGGTGTGGATGTGGTGCGGATGGGATTTCTCCCCTTTTCTGGAAAGTTCTTCTTGTGAGGTAGGTGGTTCTATTCCCTAATATCACTAGATGAATTTTACTATGTTTTTTAAGTTTATAATTGTGTTCATTGTTTGTTTTATGTGGTGTGTATGATATTTTTGAAGTGTTTTGTGTGTTTATATATTGGAAATGGATTTTAAATAAAGGGAATGGTTTTTTTTTGTGCTTTGGTGTAATGTTTCTAAAATGGGTTTCAAGAGTTTTTTGGTAGGTGTAAAATGTTTTTTAAAGGCAATTTAGGTGTGTGTGTATTTAAATGGGATTTTCATTAGAAAATGAATTGTTTTTGGCATGTTATATGTGTGGTGCATTTTGAGTCTAAATTGTAAAATATTTGAATGGTTGAAAGATTGTTTTGAAGATGGTTTAAAAGAAAGAATTATTTTATGAAGGGGGCTAGACCCATTGTCTTACTTGGTCTTTATTGTGTGTTTCCTTGTGTTATAAAAAGATAATTTTAGAAACTATGCAAGTGGTGATAAAGTTATTTGGGTGAGGCTTCTCCTTAGTATGTGTAAAATGGTAAATGTGTGTTCTATGAAGTAAAGTGGTTTCCTTGAAATATTTTTCCTTTTTTTGAAATTGGTTGTGTGTGTGGAATGTAAACGTTAACTTGATCACAAGGGAAATCCTGGGTATCTAGGTGGGTGGACTAGAACTAGTGTTCTAGTTATGCGGAATTGATTTTTCCCAGCTTGACTTAGAAATTTTGATGACTACAACACTATCTAAAATTTTTTATTATGATTAGAGACCACTAGGTTATGGGTGTGTTCCCTATTAGTGGATCATGCATGAGAACATAGGTTTTCATGGTTCCTACACCACCTTTTACTAAGGTATGAGATTCTAGGGTCCCACTTGAGTTAGATGAACCCTAAGGGATTTACCCATGGTACTCTATGATACATGACATGGTGCCATCTGTCGGCATACAGAGGACCACTTGAGTGTGTTTTTGCTCTTTATAAATTCCTTCCCCCATTTTAAAGTAGTGTTTGTGAAATGGTTTTCCTTCATAGTGGCCTTTTTTTAACTATTCACTTGTAAATGTTTTTCTTGAAGTGTATTAAAATAATTAATTTGAATAAGAATGTTATATAATATTTTTGATTTTATGGCATGGAATATCTTTTGGGTGGAATCCTATTGGTATTTGGCTCACACCCTACATAAACCTTTTGGTGTATGTAGATCTTGTTGCCTATTTGTTTCAAGTTAAGGTAAGGCATGTATCATTGGTGGTTTGGGTTTCTGTGGCTCATGTTATGGATCTTGGTGGAGGCAGCTTGAGGACATGATCCTCATATTTAACGGAGGTTAGGGTTGATGTCTATATTTTTCCTTTTTGTTATTGTCCCTTGTTGGTTTGTTTCAGTTTGTAGACTTAATGTTTTGATAATTGTTAAGGGTGTGTTAAGTAGAATTTTCCAGATCTGAATTTTTAATTATTGTTGGTCTTATTAATAAAATTAAATTTGGGTAAATCTTTTCCATGTATTTTCTTGATACCTAGGCACTTGTGCCAGCCCGTGGGGATCAGGAATACCCTTCAGGCCTTGCCACGGACCGGGCTGGGCACCAGGTCGGTTGGCAACCTAGCTTGGTTTTGACACCAACCATGCTGGATTTCCTTGGAATCATAGTTCAATGTTAAACTATATATTTCATATTTAATATTATGTGTGTTAAGAAATTTCCAGTCCCATGTACCCATTTACAAGCGAAAAAAATAGTCGGACCTCCACTGGATGATGATTTCAAACACTTGACTATATCTTCCAACACATCACCATAAACACTCAATCACGATTCCTTAAATTTTAAATCCATTCTAATACTATCTAAACACATTCACAAAATTACAATAGAAACCTTTAGAGAAAATTCCATGGTTGAATCATCAAACAACTAAATATGTCATAATTCTCCACCATGAGCATTGATGCTCTATTGATTTGAGTTGCCCTCATATCATATATAAAACACCTTGATCCCAATGTAAATGCTCAAACTCCACCTAAAATCACATATGAATTTGATTATACCAATCTCTCAAGAATCCAAATAATTTTGATCCACTAGCTCAATGAATCTTAATGCCAAAGTGATCGCCCAACGACCAGTCTCACTACATCGACGACTACTTAACACAAGGGTCAAACCTTCCATGACTGTTTCGACACTTCCACCATAGGAGTATCCTTATCATTACCCAAGGAATAAAAATATCAACTATATGGACCATAAACCATTCTTCATTGAATACAATGACTAATCATGGTTTCTCTTCTCAAATCAGGGTACTAGATATGATAAATCTATTACTGACCATTCCTAACCCACAAGAACACCATCATTAACATTTATCAAAAATAAAATCATGAAGTGGGTTATTCCATCACTCAGCTAATGTTTAACTCCCCAGAATATAGATTTACTAATACCTCTTCTATAGGGTAACCTCAATGGGATGAATCACCCACAAATAAGTATGCTTATCCTGCTGAGTCATGCTAATCTACGTCATCTACCCCTTACGCCTCCATCTGGATCAACTATGATCAAGGATTATAGAACACCCTAATATTCCACAACATCACCACCATCTCAAATAATATATATCAATTCACATCAAATGTTTTGGTAATCCATGATTGAAAGAATCGCCAAATTCTCAGTCGACTCACTCTGAGAGGGACCCATTGATCGAAACCCAATATGGTCCCATGACTCTCTACCAAGATTTTGTGAACCAGTTCTTATCATGGTATCACCACCACTATATAACTTAATATAATATAATACACAAAATATTCTCAATGGACCTGTTTCTGATCCATTTCACCAATCAAAACCAACAGGCCCAGCATGTATCCAATACATAACAATTCAACCTTAAGAAAAAGCAGTATGTGATCTCTCCCAAGTCACCTGATCACATCACATGATTGGAACCCCACCTCTTAAGTGGGAACTTCACACCTAGATCTTAACAAAACCCAGAGGTCTCAAGATCCCCTATTATCATTTATAACCCTCTACCCACAATCCCTTAATTCATACATCGTCAAAACTAGATTCCATGCCAAATAAATCATTTAACTAAACTATAATTCACCACAAAACCACCCATTACCTATGAATCATCCTTAAAATGTGTTTCTAACCACTCTTTCCATGTTCCATAGTACATCTCAAAAACACAATTTCAGAAATCACACTAATCCCACCCTTGAAATCTAACATTGAGACCATTATCATAAGCACTCAATTTTATTTACATTGTAAAAGAAGAGTTAACTAATAAGCATTCATCAAATCCTTCCAAGGTTATTCTCACCTGTAGGTAACCTCTCACCCAATAAAAAACATTTCACTCGAACTACCTCGCCTATACAGACCATTTTCTAGGCATCTACAAGCCTAAATTTCATGAATTTAAGAACTCCTCGTGCATCGATTCCAACCCGAATCATTTGTCCACACTTTAATAATCCTAAACCCAACCATATAGGATCATCACTGACCACCCCCATCAAAACCACATTCTAAGATAACCAACTAGGCATATAAATGATCCTTCCCTCCAAAACCAACCTTAATGCCAAGGGATATAGCACACTAAATTCTCTTCCTCATAAAACCCAAGTCATTTAAAGCACCTAAATCTCATTCTTGATAGCACCACCCATGCACTGATGTCATAAGCCAAAGAATATTCCGAATATCTACATATATAAACATATGAAAGAATGGGTTAACCTCTATCATGGTCCACACTCACATATTTCAAAGCATCAACTTACCAAAAACCAGGGTCACATATAAGGGTCACTTGGTCCTCCCACCTAGCATAGACATTAGATATCAAAAATCCATAGATATTGGGTAACATACTCATACTTGTATCAAGGTCAAAAGGTACCTAACATGCTAAAACTAAACACTGCACTCAAGGGTATTACACATATATATAAACCAATATACAATAATGTTATCATAACCCAATCTCACTCGCTATCTACAACTAACCCCTAGATAGGGTCAACACCTTACACACAAGGTCACAACATGGGCGCTCCCCTGAGCCCCACTCATCACTCAAGGTCAGGGGTCATCATTTCGTAGGTTTTATATTTTTTAACATTTAACAATATTCATAAAAATTCACATTTCAAGTTTTCATCATTTCATAAATTTACATTCTTAAGATTTTATCATCTCATACGGTTCACGTTCTAAATTTATCATCATTCATAGGGTTCAAATTCTTAACCTTATCCTTTACTTCCCATTATTTATTAAGTATCATGTTTTGAGACTTTGTTAAATAATATTTCATTCATGATTTATAAAGGAAAACACCTAATGAGTAGCTTACTAGAATTTTATTTAACCAAAACCATAATTTAACAATTGATTAATATTTTCCTATACATTAAGTGATCATCCAGGGAATTTTCCAAGTAAGATTCCACCTTAGTCTTATATAAGAAAACACCATATAACATGTTGTTGACACTTTAAATAACAAACACCCTTTTTACCAATAGGTAGTTATACATCACAAGAATATTTAAATTGGATAGATATAATCCCAGGATAATATAAATCATATGAAACATACAGTTGACATCTTAATCCTATGTCCTTAGAATGATGCATGTCATATGAGATCCTATGTTCCTAAAATGATGCATGAATCTTATCATACCATCTAAGTGTAAAAATCCCATAAACCAATAACATCATAATTCAAGTGTATCACACATGTTGAAACTAAAATATAGTTGTAAAAAAGGAATTCTAAGAAAAATAAGTCCCACCCCTAGAAACTTCGGTTTTACCCACATACATGGGTTATCTACTCCCAAAAAAGATCTCATTACCAAGATATGACAAAATCATACTCTCCTATATACCTTTCCAAATAGTAAAACAAAGAAAATAACTTTGATTTTATTTATAATGTACCATCCTAGAAGAAACTCAATAAGTTTTCCAAATTGGTGGATCCATATAACCTCTAGAATTCCTCCCCATATACTAGAGGTTGCAGACCATCCATGAGGGTCTAAGAGAATAATGTGGGGAGACTATACCCTCTAGTTTGATTGAAAATACAATGGAATTAATGGAAATATCATAAAACACATCACATTACATATTACATCCCTAAAGGCACAAAATATTAAACTATAAACAATGCATCAATAATGATGATACAAAATATAGTTCAATTCCATACATACATGCCCAACATGACCAATGGGTATCGAAAGTATACAAAAGGAAAAAAAGACCAAAAACTATATGAATCTCCAAAAGTGGTGAATTCTCTAGCCTAACACCCATCTCATAGCTCCATACTAACTAAACATTCAAACATATATAAAAGGGTGCTTTCCCTTATACTAAATTGAAACCATGAATAATTTTTCAGTACCAAATGGAATCTTGAGTAGGGTGTGAGTACAACTCAGTAAGTCACCACCAATGAACTCCCTAAATAAATCTAGTTTAAAAGTATAATTGAATTCAAGAGTTTTATGAACTAAATATAAAATAATTAGAAAAGAAAATTTATTGGAAGAAAACTAAACAACACCAATTCTTGGGTTCTATGGTGACACCTAAGGACAGACATGCCCACTTCAACCAGTTTCAGATGTCTCTGATCACATCACGTTATTGTGCCAACCCTAATAACTAGAACAAGTATCAAGACCACCTACTGGTGAATTTACTTTATAAGTGTCTCAACTCTACCTATGAGATAATTTTCATTATAAGTATCTCAATACAACCTAAATGGGTATTTTAATTGTTATCAAAGACCACCCCATAATGGTTGTTTCTATAGTTATCATGGACTACCCAAGAATGGGTATTTTATGGTTATCACAGACTACTCAAGAATAAGTGTTTTCATATTTTTCATAGAAAACCCATTAATGGGTATTTTCATAGTTATCATGGACCACCCAAGAATGGTTGTCTTCATGGTTTTCAAGGACCACCCAATAATGGTTGTTTTCGTAGTTATTACATAACACCCAAAATGGGTTTTTTCATAGTTATTATGGACCACCTAATAATGTGTTTTTCCATAGTTTAAAACATAATCCATTGATTGACATTTCAAAAATTATAAATTTATAAGAACACATAAACTAATTCATATTTTACTATTCAAAAACTTAAAAAATTATAGCATATCCAACATACCTTTTATCAAAGTCCATTTCCAATTAACGCTCTTAATTATAACGCAACCACCCTGATTTTAAATTCATAAAAAATTTCACAAGGAAACTAATGTAATAAATTAATTCCCATAAAATTAACTCACCATTGACATTTATCAATTTATAAGAGTAATCAATATGGTAAATTCATGTTTTAACCTAGAATTAAAATATGAGGTAAAACACATAATACTGGTGTGACGCATAGCATAAACACTAAGGAAAAGTATATGATATTATGAAGAAACTTAGGCACCACCTACCTTAGTTATATAGGAGTATAATGATCTAATATTGGTCTCCAAATTGATCTAGAATAGGATAAATCAAATAAACATACAAAACCCATGAAAATTGGTCATATTATATAAACATGGTGGGGCGCCACTTGACAGTGATAGAAAGAAAGAATATAGGAAAGTTGAGTCATATACTTGTCTCAAGGTCTTGATCACACCAAAAATAAGAATAAATGTATAGATATTGAAGGAGTTCTTCCAAGGGAAGATTATAAGATAGAGGAGAGGTGTGCATGGGGATACTATTTAAAAATTAGGTCTAAAGTTTGTGTAAGAGGTATAAGGGAAAAGGGGGTAAAATGACCAAATAGCCCCCCTTAGAAAAACTATACATTTCCCCACTATTTAGCTAGTGATACCAATAGCCTTAGAGGGAAAATTTTTAGCCCACCAGGTAGTTAGTGGGACTACAACATCATATTGTAGTCTTGATTCACAACCATGGGCCCCTATTTTACTCTAACCACCTAAATTTCTTCTAAAACCATGATTAAAGGTGGGTATTAAAAAATTATAACACAAAACTAAATAGGAACACACATTAAAGAGGGTTAGGATCTTATATCCTTTAAAACACATAAATATTTTTGAAATTATTTGTGAAATTCATAATGAATAGGCATAATGGTAGTCACAACATTTAGCATTACATCCATAAATCAACTAATTCCAACTTAATCATAACAATAGTTAACAACTACTTTTGGATTTTAACAATATATTTTCCATTAAATTATTTAATTAATTATCCAATTATGAGGGTGATAAGGTTTTTCAATGATAATAATAATAAGAAATATATAATAGAAACTATAAATCACTAATATTTAACTCATATCCAGGCATAAAAACCATAAAACAAATGAAAATATCTTTCCCCTTCCAATTTACCCTTAACCAATTTAATATATTCATTTAGTGTCATTATTATTTTTAAGTGAGTTTCTAATAAGTTATTTCCTCTCCCCATGAACCAATAATAACCCCATTAAACAATATAAGAGAAGAACCCAACAACATAATTGGAAAAAATCACAACAAGCTGATCCAGCATATTATTCCAAAAAATAAAAGATGAGTTTATAAATCCTTTACCTTAACAAATTTATTACAAATGTTTCACAATAGTTAAGTGGATAATATTATCACAATGTTGAGAACACAAAATAAAAGCCTCATAAACATATAATACTACAATTACAATCAAACTCCATGACTAAACACTTCCCAAACCGATCCATCACTACTACCCCAAAATCTCATAAAGAATAATAGAAGAAAAAAAGATGTGTATGAGGAAATAACCCCTTGAATCATAATTAATAAAACTCATAAATCCAATGATAAATTACATAAATAATTAAAATTAAAGGACTCCCAAAAAAACCTTGGAGTTTCCCAAGACTCGAGGTAAAGAAAGTAAATAATAAGGGTTTTGAAGGGTCTCTGAATTTAGAGCCAACCCAAAAAAATATAATGTTTCGAGATAAAAATTAATGGTCATGATATAATGGCACTGGATTGAAAAAACCATTTCAAAATGGTAAGGGTCTCTCCAAAAGATAATCTAATCAATATCCCCTCTAGAAAACACACTATAAAACCCCTCGATCAACCACCAGATCCTATAATTCCATAAGAAAACCATGACATGGATCAAGCACCAAACCACGGTGATGAAAAAAAATGTAATAGCCACCAATTTTAACCTATATATACCCATTGAAAAACTCTCCACTATACAATAGAGTCATAACTCTTCCAAAACTCTCCCCAATCCTCCACACCATAGCACAGAGCTTCACACCACAATCTAGACCTCCCAATCGACCTCCATAGTGAAATTAATAAACCATGACATAAGAACCCTTAGAATAGTAAGATGAAGGATTTATGACTTTATGAATCCATGTTTTAGATAAACCAGCCATTCTATATCCAATCTACCTAGGTGACATCTCACACCAAAAACTCAACCACCACACAGCAACCTATATCACCTAGCTGATTTCTCAACTTAAACACCACTCTTCTTCCCCCAACCTTCTCATGACACCTCCAACATCTAAATCACACAAAGTAATCGGATGGAAAGGTCCAATCCATTAAATTATACATATCTCAAACAATTATCCTCCTTTATAATCAAAACCCTACCAAAATAAGAATGATAATCATTAACCCAATGCTCCTTAAAAGATTACCCTCAAACAAAAGAAACGTACTAACAATACCCTCAATAAGCGTTGATCTATAACTCCTTAGATTAAATAAAAATATATATTAACATAATCTGTAATGCTCTAAGATTCTATAATATATTTCCATATAAATAAATTTAATTTTTTGATAGATTATGTTTCATGAAACACCAGGTTTAAACAAACTGTGATATACTATTAAAATAGTATTATTTGAACATGGCCATTATAACCTAGTCATTAAAATTAAAGGTATTAATAGGAGTAAATAAATTATGAAAAATATGTATAATTTTTTTATATATTTTAAATTAATTGTAAAATAAGCACTCAATTTTCTGTTAAATCAATGTATTCTTCAAAAATACATTTTCTTCAAAAAATGGTTTTTATTGTTTTTTGTGAAAAAATAATATAATTAATATCTGACACTTTTAGAAAATTTATTTGAAAAAATTAACACCATTTTTTAAATCGTCACATCAAAATTAACATAGGATTAAATTTTGGGATTTTCTAAAAATATTGATTTTTCAGCAAATAATGAAAAATACCAATTTTTTAAAAACTTTCATTTATTTTCCTTCAAAAATCCCTATAATTTTCTTAATTTTATCCTAAATTAATATAAATATAATTTATTTATAAATAATATATTAAATTATATATTAATAAATATTACATATGGTCTTGGTATAAAAATACTTTTAGACTTAAAAATACATTTTTTTCGGAAAACCGTTTTTTATGGCGCTTTATAGGATACTTATAAATTGAATTTAGGAAACTTATAGAGATTTAATTTTTTAATATGAATTACATATTTTAATCATAACAATTAATATTATTTAATAGGTTCAACTTAATTATTTTCATAATGAATACTGAGAATAATTAAAAATTCTTCAACATGGTAAAAGGGTAAATCATGTTAACTTAGGTTAAATAAAAGTGTTAAAGACATAATTTTTCATATTCAATATTATTAGATGAATTAATTTTTACCCTTATCGCCTTAAGATTTATATTTACTTATTTATGGGACACTTTTCTATAAAATTGACCTATATAATATTTTAAGTAATGAAAAAGACAAAATGTCACTCTCTTATTTTTAAAAACCTCTTATGTGTTCACCTAGGGAAAAAATCAAGTTGTTAATGAATATTAATTTTTATTTTTAGAATAATGAAATTATTTTCATGATGGTAACTTATTTATAATTTTTATTAAATATATAATTACTTAAATTCTTGTGCAACATTGACACTATATTTCTTCAATTAATAGTAAAATAAAATAAATGATTATAAAAATATTAAAAGTAAAATAATTTGAGTGATTTATAGTGTAATAAAAAATATATATATATATATGAAATATTAGGTATATATGAAAATATCATATTCCAATTCCATCTTTATATTGGTGTCTTTAAAGTCAAATTAAATGAATAGTTTCAAAATTGAGATTAATGATATTCTTAAAAAATAATTTTTCATTAAATGATATAAAATTTAGAAAAATATTTTCTTCATCCATGTAAATTGAAAATGGTTTAAAATATCAACAATTTTCTCTTTACTATTTTTTATTTATGATAGCATTATTAACCCTTTAATATTAAAATATTTGTTACTGTAGTTAAGGTTAAAATAGATTAACTAAGAGGTTAAACCAAAAGATAAGGTTTAAAACACCACTTAAACCTATCAAAATTTTATTGGTTGATGTTATTTAATCAAAGTAATAACTTATCTTAAAATATATATATATATATATCAATTTGGAATCATTTTTCTAGAGAATTACCTTTTCATATTTCAATATTTTAAGAAATTCCAAAAGTTCTCCTCCACCATATGTAAAAGGGAAACTCCTCTTCTATTTTCTTCACACATAAAAACCCATTTTTCAGAGAAAAAAATGAAAAAATATATTCCTTAATTACCTTACCACATCATATAGGCCTTTTTTTAATATAAAACCCTCTTATTAATGTTTTTCAGTGCAAACCTAAAGAGGTTGTCTGAAGAAGAGGTATCATTCTTAACCGAATATTTTTGTTTTATTTCTTTTTATACCTCCTTAAAATCTTATAAAAATATGATGAAAAAATAACACCATTATCTTATATAAACTTATATTTTATTATGTTAATGTTATAACCTATATCCATTTCCTCTTTTATCAAATGAGAAATGAAACCTTCGATCGTGTGTACGGTGATCTACCGCCTTGTGAACAGATGTAATTCATTTTCCATCACTACCTCTCACAGATGGATATGATTATGTATTTAAAGAATATATATGATTTTTATAAAATAATTATACTTTTTTAATTATAATATCACATATAATTTCTTACCTTCTAATCTTCTGGAAAATGATAATGTCGATCATGCGTGCTTGTGGACTGCCACCTCCACAAAGCGATTTGATTCATTTTTTTCATTCCTTGTTTAAATGTATAGTAATAAGGATATATTTATTGAATATATATGATATATAATATAAAATAATGATCCTAAAATTTTAATTAATATTTACATTTTTTTATTTCATCCATCAAAAAGTGAAAATAGCGTTTATACAAACATACAGTTTACCGTCTCCATGAATAGTGTAATTCATTTTTCAATATAATAATTTCTGGATGATTATAAATATATAAATAATTAATATATATTATATTTATATTATAATTGAAATTATTTATATGATGTAACCATTTTCAAATTAAAATTATCAGAGCTACTGAACCGAAACTCTCATGAAAACGAAACAGTTAACACCCAGAAATGGTGAATTTAATAAGGAATTATTAATAAATACATGTTGAAATATTATTAGTTGATAATTTATGATATTATAAGTATTTAAATTATTATATTATAAAATAATAATAAATTTAAATTTATTATATATGAGGTTAGAGTACTTTCGAAGTAATTGGAACTCAGAGTATGGGTTTCTCATCTCACTTTTATTTTTGTGAGACATATGTAATATTCACTACTTATTTATATTATGTTGTGTATATAATACCCATGAATGTATTTAATGATTAATTTAATGAAAATTATTTGGATTTAAAAATATATATGAGGTTATCTCTTTCATGAGGTTTTGATTCAGAGATTACCAAAGCAGTAAGGTTTCTCCATCTCAAATTGTCTTTTTGGGGATGTATGTTATGTTATAAACCTATATTCTTTTATGAGGTGTGTCTACTACCCCTTTTACATATTATATCATGAGTATTATTAATTTAATGGTATTTAAATTTTCATTTTATGTTATTCTTTCATGGGTCTTATGATTCAAAAGTTTCCAAAGCGGTAAGGGGTTTATGTTTCAATCATATTTTTAATCTAGATTGTTTATGATTAAATTTTATTGAGGAAATTATATAATTATTATATAATAAATATATATCATTTTTATTATCCACTTTTATTTATTGAGAATACATTTTTTATTTTCCTCTATTTAAGTACTCGGGATACTAAAATAATGTTTTTAAGGAAAACTAACTATGTTTTACTTTTAGGTCAGTAATATTTCTCTTCAATGTTTATCATTTCTAAAAATGTTTTCAAAATTTTTTTTAATATTATAAAATTATTGTTTAAATTAATTTGTATCCATGTTTTAATTTTTTTAAAATGTTTTAAAATTAATCTTCTTATCTTTTTCTGAATGAGGTACTTTTGAATTTTTATCAAAAATGTAAAAGGAATATTTGTTTTAACATATAAAACATGAATAAAATTTTCTAATGCCATGAATTCTCAATTACTTGAAGATTAATTTATAATATTCCAAGGTTTTTTCAAAGAAAATGATTTTCATGTTATTTTGTGATTTTTTAGTTTTAAAAATTTTATTTTCAAAGTGTAAAGGTTATTTTCTTCAATAATGTTTTAATGATATTTTTGGGGTATTTCTATTAATAAGTAACAAAAACCATTGGTGTTTCTTATTTTTTACTAGGTATATGATCCAATGGTATCATCCCTATTCTTTATTTGGACGGTTTGTGATTATGATGATGAAGTGTTTATATAAACCCATTTATTTTCCATGGGTTGTGTTTATGAAACCCATTTTCTTTGCACGAGTTATAATATAATGATATGTTTAATGTTTAATGATCTTATGGTTCACATATATATGGTTTTCATTAAGTTATGGGTGGTACTATAATTATATGACCCTTTAATTAATTGGTTAAATCTTTATATCTCAGGAGATAATTATAGTACGTAAGATGATGTTCTTGATCCACTATGGGAAAAAAATTCAATATGCTTGATTCAATATGGGATAAAGGTGGTGATACATGATCCATATGATATGGTAAGGTAGGGATTACTAATCTATTATGATTTGATAGTCTCATTATTTAACCTTAACATATGAAATGTTTTATATACTTATGATGGTGCCACACTTTACTTACAAGAACTTATGGTTCATGATTGATTTAAGATGATTTCTCACTCTTATGATTCATGTATTTTTAAATGATAAATCTTTTTACCATGAATCATGTTTAAAATCTTTGAAAGATTAGGTATGAACTTTTTAAGTTATGGTTAGGATCACATACCCTTATTCTTATATTATGATATCATATGATCATCAATTGATATCTATCATATTTACCCTTACTGTGCATCTGAGCTCACCCTTTATTATGTTTCCATTACCTAAGGCATCATGTTTCTAAAACCGCATTTATGCTATCAGTTCCTAATCTCAATGAAACGGTGGAATCATGATTGTCTCACCACTCGAAGTCAAAGAATAAGACACCATTTCCTAGTGACACTGTTTCCAAGTGATACTGTTTCAAGACAAACTGTGACACCATTCTTTAATATGTTTTATAATTTTCAATTTAATTCCTAATGGTCATATTTGAGTCATTTAATGGCACTAACATAATTAATGTTTCTTTGTAGACATGTCACCTGATAGTATGAGGTACGAGGTGTAGAAATCATGCTTTTTATTGTCTCCAACACATGAACCCTAAAATAAAAAGAAAATAGTGGCACAGGATCCAGGTATGAGAAAAAAAATGAGAATTGAATGCATGCAATGATATTCAACTAAATAACACAGGAAGCACTCTAGATCCCAAAAGGCTGAACTACTGTAGGTCAGAGCCTCAAACATCTTCACAGTACCAATTCAAATAATAACATGAGCTACAGAGCTTACTTCATTGAACTGTAAACTAAAGCACCGGACTTTAGAAACTCTATTTTTTACAAGAGGACTCGATATTTACATTTTCTTCATCCTAAAAGTACAGAGCTTCATAGAGAAACACTCAAAGAATTTATAATCTTTTCTCATCATCTTTGCTTTATTTTGTGCTATTTTTAGCTTTCGAGTAGTGTGTGTGTGTGTCTATATTAAAAAACACACTATCTTCTATATTAAACTGAAGGATACAAGATATCCTTCCTCTCACATATTCGTAAATTTTTTTATTCCCAAGGATAATTGTGGAAGAGGTCCTTGTGTGACCTGGTAGTTTATACCCACAAAGAACAGTAGAAGAGGTTGTTTGACCTAGATAGTCCTATGTACTATTGTTTACCCTGATCTAGGATTTGGATCAAGTTTATTAATATAAACTTCTTGGTGGAAGGTGATCACCAAGTGGAGTGGATTAGGTCTCAGCTTGAGACTGAACCACTTGTTTAATCCATTTTGTGTTTCTATTTATTCTTACTCTGTTTTAATTTATATTTCAAAAAACTAAAATCTACTTTGATATTTAGTCTTGTATAGAAGTTATAAATGTTTTTTCCAATAAAATTATATTCAAAAGTTGTATCAATAACTCACATTGATATTAATAAGAATTAATCAATCTTCTAAGAAGTTATTTGAACAGTCAAACTATTATAACTATATTAGCTTGATTAACTGGCCTATATTCATTCTTATTGGGTAATAATTTTAAGGGAACTTTTTAATAGAAATTTTTATAGATACTCAATTCACCCCCCTCTTGAGTAATCTACTCCGACCAACATTTGGTATCAAAGAAGTTTATTCTTGTTAAGGCTCTATTTTAAAATATTTTCCACTGTGATTTTATTTTTACTTTAAATATCAGTAAATTTCTGTTAGTTCTAAATTTCAAGCTCATTAAAATTATTTATTTATTATGGACAATAGACTTGAAGGTTTTGCTACAAATAGACCTCCATTATTTAATGGAACTAATTATTCCCAATGGAAAATTAAAATGAAAATTCATTTAGAAAGTATGGGTTTTGAAATTTGGTCTTCAATTATAGATGAGTATAATATTCCTGCTTCTTCTAGAACTACTTGGGATGAACCAACTAAAATTGATTATAACAATAATTTCAAAGACATGAATGACTTATACTTCTCTTTAGGAGATTAGGAATTTAACAGAGTTTCTACATGTAAAATAGACCACGAAATTTGGGATACTTTGTCTATTTCACGTAAGGGAGCCACTAATGTGAAATAAATGAGACTTAATACTTATACTATTAAGTATGATAACTTTAAAATGAAGCCTGATGAGCCTATTTCTGATATGTATCTCAAGTTCAATAAAATTTTCAACCCAGTGATCTCTCTCAGAAGAGAAGTTACTGCCAAAGAACTAATTATGAGGATTCTCATATGCCTACCTAATAGATGGAGAGGAACTTCTATCTCTATTATATATTCATGTGACATAAACCAATTACCTATCAAGGAAATCATTGGGAAACTAATGATATATGAATAAGAGCTAAAATTTAATAAGGAAGAAGATGATGAACCCAAAAGAAAATCTTCGGCATTTAAGACCACTACCTCTAAACACAAAGAGAATGAGAAACTACAAGCCTCAGTAGAAAGTTCCAGCAATGAACAATAATCACCTGATAGTGATGAGTATATGGCTCAATTATCCATAAGTTTTAAGAAATTTTACAAAAGGAAGAAATTTTTTAGAAATCCTAACTTCAAAGGAAGATGTGATCAAAAGGTAAGTTGGAAGAAGGATTGTAAAAGAAATGACATGTCATATGATATAGTATGTTATGAATGAAAGAGAAAGGGAAATGTAAAGGCTAATTGTCCCAAGATCAAGTATAAAAAGAAATATGAGGAGAAATATATGAAGTATAAAAAGTTAATGAAAGCAACTTAGAGTGCTTCTGAGGACAGTTCAAGTGACTTAGAGTCTTCACATGATGAATAGGCTAACAAAGACAATATGTGTTTCATGAAAAACACCTCTGAGGTAATCTTGGAATCTCCTGTACAAAATTCTTATTATTCTAGAGATGAAATTGATTCTAAAAATATGTCTAAAGAATAAATGTTTGAGTAATAAAATATTCTTGAAGAGACATGTAATGAATTAAAAAAAAATACAATTATTTAAAGAGATACTATGATCTTTCATCAACTATTAAATTTTAACTCATTATAGAAAGAGATAAAAAAATCAATTACTCAAGGAAAACAATGAATTAAATCTATTTAAGGAGAAATTAAAAAAAGACCTTGAAATGTTTACTAATGGTAAATATATCTTGGTAAAAATTATAGGTAAAAAAATTTCCCCTAAATACACTAATAGTATTGGATATCAACCTATTGAAATAAATTTTATAAACACCAATTTTGTTTCTAAATCGAGAACATATATCTTTATTCCTCATTCAGGAAAACATTTTTGCTAGTTCAAACTATGATACATCCTCTATTGTTTTGAGTTTTTTTGGAACAAATGAAGTTTATTTCTCAAATAATTTACATAATGCTTATAGGAAACCTATGAGGCATATTTGGGTTCCTAAAGCACTAGTTACTAATATTACTAGAACCAAACAGATATGGGTACCAAAGTCTATTTTTATTTGACTATTTTGTAGAAAAATTATTTGAAGAGATCCTGTAAAATTTTATGGTACTTGGATAGTGGGTGTTCATGAAATATGATTGGATACTATTTATGTTTCAAGAACCTAATAATATTGATTGAGGACATGTCACTTTTGGTGAAAATTCTAAAGGAAAAATCATTGTCCTAGGCTAAATCGGTAAATCTAACTTGGTTTTAATTTCCAAAGTATTTTTTTGATCGACTGAAATATAATCTGCTTAGTATTTAACAACTATGGGATGATGGATTTCATGTTAAATTTTAAAATGATTATTTCAATTTTTTTAATTATAAAAATGAATTTTTATTTTCTATATTAAGAAATGAAAATGTATATTCTCTTAAATTAGATTCTTTAGTTTCTAAAAATGCTTCATGTTTAAGTGTATTTCACAATGATTTTTGGCTTTGGAATAGAAGACTAGGACACTGCAATATTCACTATCTTAGAAATCTAACTAGAACAAGTTCAGTCAAAGATCAATATTAACTAGAGTTTCTAAATGATAAAGTGTGCAATACTCGTCAAAATGGAAAGCAACACAGAATTTCATTCAAACCAAAGAAATACGTCTCAACTTCTCAACCTCTCGAGCTAGTTCACATGGATTTTTTTGGACCATCTAGAGTTTCAGTTTTAAATGGGAAGAACTATGTTTATGTTCTTGTAGATGACTTTTCTAGGTATACTTGGACCTTATTCTGGGCTCACAAAAGTAAATCCTACTCTCATTTCACCAAGCATACTAGAACTGTAGAAAATCTTAGTAGACTTAGAATTAAATCTTCAAGAAGTGTCCATGGGCATGAATTTGAAAATCAAGATTTTGAATCCTTTTTTCACAAAATGGCTATAGTCATAATTTATCTTCTCATAGAACACCTCAACAAAATTGAGTTATAGAAAGAAGAAATAGGACCTTGCAAGAAATTTATATAACCATGATTAGTGTATATGACTTACCTATTTATTTTTTGGCTGAAGATATAAATACATCATTCTATATTATTAATAGAGTGTTGATTAGCCCTATTCTTAAAAAAACACCATATGAATTGTGGAATAATAGAAAACCCAAAGTGAACTACTTCAAATTCTTTAGTTGAAAAGTTTATATCCTTAATACCAAGGAAAATATTGAAAAAATTTCATCCAACAGTGCTGAAGGAATCTTTCTAGGATATTCAATCTCTAGTAAAGCCTCTAGAGTTTTTAAAAAAAAGAACTAAATGTGTGGAGGAATCTGTCCACATAAAGTTTGATGAGACAGATCCATGTGTGCCTAAGACCTCTCTAGAGAATCTTGATAATGATATGTCAAATTTTTACATCAATTCTAAATCTTATAACCCTCTTATAAAAGAATCTATTAAAACTTATAATTCTAGAAATTCTCTAGATTAAAGGCATGATGAACCCGAACTTGTTGAAGAACCTGAAATAACTAGCCCTACCTTTTCTAGACCAACTAGAACCCTTAAGAACCTTCCTTTAGATGTTCTTGTTTGAGATTTAGATAAAGGAACACAAACTAGAGATTCTTTTAGAAATTAGGTTGAACATCAAGCTTTATTGTCACAACTTGAACCTAAAAACATTAATGATGTTATCAATGATGAATTTTGGGTGATGTATATGCAAGAAGAAATTAATAAATTTTAAAGGAACAAAGTTTGGAAACAAGTTGATAGAACCAAAGACATTTTTACCACAGGCACTAAGTGGGTGTTTAGAAATAAATTAGATGATGCTGGTAACATAGTTAGAAACAAAGCTATATTGGTTGCACAAGGCTATAGTCAAGAATAAGGAATTGACTATGAGGAGACCTTTTCACCATTATCTATACTTGAATCCATTAGAATCTTTCTTGCATATGTTGCACATCTGAATTTCAAACTATATCAAATGGATGTCAAGAGTGCATTCCTAAATGGGTATATAGCTGGGGATGTTTTTGTTGAACAACCCCCTAGTTTCACAAATCCTCACTTTCTGAATCATGTTTTTAAATTATCAAAATCTTTGTATGGTTTAAAACAAGCTCCAAGAGCTTGGTATGATAGATTAAGAACTTTTATTATTTACAAAGGTTTTACAAAAGGTATAACTGATCCTAATATTTTTATAAAACAAATTTCCAATGATGTTTTAGTACTTCAAATTTATGTAAATGATATTATTTTTGGATCTTCAAAAAATTCTTTATGTATTGAGTTTTATAAACTAATGAAAAATGAATTTGAAATGAGCTTAATGGGTGAACTAAAATTATTTCTTGGATTTCAAAATCTTTCAAAATAAAGATGGTATTATTTTAAATTAAAAAAATATACAAAAGATATTCTAAAACGTTTTGTCTTTGATAGTACTAAAATTAGTGATACTCTAATGAGTACTACTTATAAGTTGGATCTTTATAAAGATGGAAAATCTATTGATCAAACCACTTATAGAGGAATGATTGTAATATTACTTTACTTAACTTCTAGTAGACCTAATGTTATGTTTATTGTATGTATGTGTGCTCGCTTTCAAGAAAACCCTAAGGAGTCTCATTTAAATGTTGTTAAAAGGATTTTAAAATACCTAAAACACACACCCAATCTAGGACTGTTCTATCCTAGGGGACAATCATTTGAGTTAGTTAGCTATTCTAATGCTGATTTTGGTGGTTGTAAGTTAGATAGAAAAATCACCTCTAGAAAATTTCACCTTTTAGGAAAGTCTCTAGTGTCATGGTGTAGTAAGAAACAAAAATATGTTGCATTATCTACTGCCAAAGATGAATATATAGTTGTTGGTAGTTGTTGTGCACAAATTTTGTGGATGAAGCACACATTACTAGACTATGGATATCAATTCATCCATGTACCTATAAATTGTGAAAATACAAGTGCTATTAAAATATCAAATAATTCTATTTCACACTCGAGGAAAAACAAATTGATGTAAGGCATCACTTTTTGAGAGATCATTATCAAAAAGGTGATATCACTTTGGAATTCATTGGAACTAAACATCTTCTTTCTGATATATTCACTAAACCATTAAATTCTAAAAGGATAAATTATACCATACATGAATTAGGAATGATAAATATTAAGTAAAAATTTTACGGTCTTGAAGTTACTATCTCACACTTACTATGTCACACTTACGATTTAACGGTTCACAGTTTTATGATTCACAGTTTCACAAGTTACTATCTTGAAATTATTGTCTCACTTTTACAGTTTCACAAGTCACTATCTTGAAGTTATTATCTCATGTTTACAGTCCCACAGTTATTATCTCTTAGTTACTATCTTACACTTACTATCTCAATGATATGGTCGCACCATTTGGAGTCACACCAAAATGATGACATT
This sequence comes from Viscum album, assembly GCA_963277665.1. NCBI lineage: Eukaryota > Viridiplantae > Streptophyta > Magnoliopsida > Santalales > Viscaceae > Viscum > Viscum album. The sequence continues at coordinate 488,842,381 of OY728164.1, forward strand.
GTGACAACATGTTCCGGTCTCACCGTAATGACTCAATTTTCTATTTTTTATTTTTTTTCATATCATTGTGTTGAATATTTTCTTTTTTTTATGCCACATTTTTTAATTTATGATGCTTGAAATCCCTAAATGATAAAAACCCAATATCTTTCACTCTTTTCTTCACTTGAGCTCTCTTCTCTCAAAATCGAAACCCTTATCTTTGAAAATTTTATTCCTATCTTATCCTTTCATCTCACTTGAACCCACGTTGAATTCTCAGGATGAAGCACCCATCTTCATTAACTCCTAAGAAGCACAGATCTCAGAAGAGAGTGAAAAAGACACCGAAAGTAATTTCTGAAGGACAATTGAATCTGAATCTTGCTGAAAGGATAGTAGTACCATAAAAGGAAGTATATCTGAAGTGACTACTGACAAGTAAGTCGCTAGTTTTGAAATTACTGGAAGATCAGGGATGGATGAACAGTTTCACAAAATAGGAAAGGTCGATTTATCAAAAACTCATTTCTCAGTTTTATCAATATGTCCAGTTTTCATTCAATACAGAAGACGGGTGTTTTGTAAGAATTAGATTAATGGTCAAAGGTGTACTTTTTCCTCAAGGTTATGGGTTGGCTACCAAGGGATACCTCATGAAGGAATATTTAAGGATTACTAAAGAGGTCCTCCTCCTCCTAGTGATGTTTTTGTATTAAAAGAGGTCCTAGGAAGTTTTCCTAGAAATAAGAAGAAAAGAAGGGAAATTGATTCTAAGCTGGATGGTGTGACAAGGTTGTTATTTAAGTTTATCCAGAATCTTATTTTTCCAAGAAAAGGGTATTTTTCTACTCTTAAGTATCAAGATGTATTCTTGATACAACTTATAAAAAATGGGCACAAGATTAATCTGTGTAAGTATATTATGCTTCACATGAGTGAATTTATTAAGACAAATTTAAAGTCTACCTCTTTGTTCTATTCAAGATTAATCTCTGCAATGTTATCTGCTAAAGTAGTGGTTAGCCCTATTGAAGAAGTCATTAAAGATTATGAGTTTTGTATCTCAAAGGATACAGTCATAATGATGAAAATAAGCTAGAATCCTTGGAAAAAGTCTTGGGTGGAGGAAAATTAAAGGTTGTATGAAAAGTTTCACTACTAGAATTTTGGTCAGTTGAGCGCGTCAGTTTTAGTGGCCGCCATTTGGCGGTCACTAAAAGGGGTATTAGCAGCCGCCAAATGGAGGCCTCTAATACTGAAATAAAATTCGGCGGGATTTTACCACCTTTTGGTTGCATGTATTAGCGGCCACCATTTGGCAGCCGCTAAAGTGTGTATTAGTGTCCGCCAAATGGCGGCTGCTAATACTGAAGTAAAAAATCAGCAGAATTTTTCCCTCGCCTTCTTCAACAAGACCTGCAACACCACCACTTCGTTTCCCGCCGCTGCGCCGCCCCCTACCGCCCCACCCCCGCCTCACCTGCAGCCATCCCGAACACATCAGTGCACCTCCAGTGACCCTATGGTCTCCCCCGACATCACCCCACCACAAAACGACTCTCCCTAACTGACCCAAACCCTCCCCGGCCGCTGTGCATCCTCCATGGACGGTGATCCAAGCTGTTGGACCACATCTGTGTTGCCTACTACATCACAGACCGAAAATCTCATTTTTTTGGGGTTGATCTTTAGCGGCCTCCATTTGGCGGCCGCTAAAGGCTTTAGTGACAGGCCAAAAACGTCCGTCGTTTGGAAGATGCTAAAGCCCTTATTTATAGTAGTTTTTAATCCAATTGAGAATCTTTAAAGACCTAAGAACATATCTGATCCTGGTTTGGAACCAGATGAAGTTTTTTTCTACTTAGATTAAGAAGTACAAGATGTAGTTGTTTCACCTGAGGAAGGAACTGTCTTGGACAAAGAAGACAATGGTTTACCTTTCCCACAAAGTGTAGTTGAAAAGGATGTACCTGTTACTAAAATAATTATTAATTCAATAGAAAAAACTTCTAATATTATAGAGGAAAAAGTTGTTCTTGAGGATAATTTAGAAGAAGAACCTTCTTTTGGAAAACAACTTGCTATTAAGGATGAGGCTACTATTGGGGAACAATTAAAAGAACAAGCTGATACTGAATTTATCCTATCTACTGAGGAAAGAATATAATAGGCCTTTCAGCTGGCTAGAAAGGAAATGGGTGAGCCTATTAGAGATGAAAATTTAGAAACAGGTCAAGGAACTGAATCTCTTAGTCCCATAAGAGATGCACTTATTGAGGGGGAGCAGTACCCCAGTATAGAAAGTGTTCAATTTCCCAATTCAGTTGATCAAAGCACTATGGATACTTGGAATAAGTTTTCTAGCTACTTTGATGTGGGAAATACCCAAGAGGCTTCAGTTAAAGGCATAAACCTTTCCACTATGTTTCAGTTGAAACCAGTTTCAACTCTAGAAGTAATCTCTACTAAGGAGCATGCACCTGTCTCAGCTCCTATTCTTGAACCTACACAAGAACCTTCTATTTTTGTGAGTCACAGTGATCTAAAATCTTTTGGAGATACTTTGTTAGATGGATTTGAAAATATCATGAACTCCCAGCCTGCTCCTATGACAAATCTCAGTGAAAGATATGTTGCCTTGTTGTTAAAGAAAATCATATGGAAAATTCAACCAAAAATGATTCATGAAATATAAGAAGTTATAATTGAGAACAATTAGTTAAGTGAGGAGGTGAAGTATCTCGGATATATGGTTGAAGATGTGAAAAAAAGTGTTGAAAACTGGACGAGATCCTTATGGTCATCCTATTGAGGATGTTAGTGATCAGATTCCACAAAAAGTTTCAACTCTGATTCAACCAAATTTGACTTCAATTTATAAAAAAAGTGACTGAGAGAAACATCAAGATAGTCAATGAGATGTGTGATATTTTTTTTGGTCTTAATAAGATGATTGATGAGTATAAGTTATTTTTACAGAAAGTTCTAAATCAGCTTAAGTCTCTCACTTCAGTAGTTACTGCTTCAAATGCCTCTACACAGTCATCTCTGCCTATAGACAGTGATATGACCAGAACTACTATTAAATAGGAACTCCAATTAGTTTTAAGTGGTTATGACAAGGAAATATTATCTTCTTTCATCAAGAATAGTGGCTGAGTACTTGAATTAGTGATAATTCACACAAAGATTGAAAATGATGCTCAGGAAGAAATTACTAACAAAGTGGATTTCTATTTTAATAGGATTTTCTCTAAAATGATATGACCAATCATTTCATGTACCTTGTAGAGAATTTTAAAATTACTCCTATCACTCAAGCCTTCAATACTCAAGTCCAAAAGTTGAAATATTTCACACCTCTATTGGACAAGTTCATGGATAACAAAGATGATTTCGAGAAGGCAATGCAGTATGGTGGTGAGATCATTACTAATTCCATTCAATTGTTGAAGCCTTATCTTCATGTAAAAAGAACTGCCATTGTGGATCCTACAGCTGCACCCTTGCAGACTAGCTCAACTCCTTCCTCATCCACTACTTTTTCTTCTACCTCTATGTTTGTATCTCATGCTCTAAGCCAGATCAAACATGTTATCCTTGAACAATCTACGCCTCAGTCTTTAACCAAACCCACTCTGTCACCTTTTGTTTTTAAAGGGATACCTCTTCCTTCTATGACAATTAGATCAATACCTTATTCAACCTCCCCTTATACTTTTATATCTTCTTATAATGTTTCTACCAAGGGAAAATACAATACTTCTAGTGCAAAAGAGAAGTGAAAAATTTATTCTGATGAGGTTGATTTTTATTTTCCCTCATGATTGTAATGACACTTATCTTTCCATCCAATGCATGTTTACTATTTTTTTTACTTTCTTATTTACCATCATTCCATATTTCTTTTCTTTTTCTTATTTCTTTTTTATAATCCCAAAATTGGGAGAAAGAATAATAATAACTGACATCTAAATCCTATGATTTTTTATCATCAAAAAGGGGGGTATTTTTAGATTCCTCATGTTTTAATGATCAAAAATCTTATTAACCTTGTTTAATCTATCTCAAATCATGTGTGGAGATGGTTGGTTTCTCTATGATTTAATTTTTACAACTCATGGTATAAACATTCACAAGATCCTAATTTGGAATCTTATAAATCATGTTTAAATATTGTAAACTATATTTAATTTTGTTCTATAATTTTTTATTATATTAATGATTAAGTCTAATTAATTCTGTGAATATTATTTCCAAAGACAATTTTAAAAATATTTGTCTAAGTCTGAGAAACCGTAATTCTACCACCAGTTCTAGATTTTGGAAAAGTCCCAGACACCATAATCTAGACACCGTAATCCATACCTCTTTACTCAAACATTTTAATTCAGACACCATGACTCAAACATCGTAACCTAAACATTGTAATCCAAACATCGTGAACCTGACACCGTGACTCAGACACCGTAACCAGTTTCAGATTTCATAAATTCTATGACACCGATTCCTTACTACCATCACCAATATGACATTTAATGTTTTGACAAAGGATACAAGACATCGTTACCTAAGGCATTGTGCTTCTGACACCATATCTATGCTATTGGATCCTAATATCAATGCAATTGTGGTATCGTGATTGTATCACTACTCAAAGGAAAAGAAGAAGACATTGTTTCCTAGTGACACCATTTCCTGGTGACACCGTTTCCAAGTGACACCATTTTAAGACAAAATGTGACATTGTTCTTTAATTTGTTTTGTTGTTTTCAATTTAATTTATAACGGTCATATTTGAGTCATTTAATGGAACTGACATAATTAATGTTTTTGTGTATAAATTTCACCTAATAGTACAAGGTATGAGGTGTAGAAATAATGATTCTTGTCGGATCCACACATGCACCCCAAAATAAAAAGAAAATTGTGGCACTGGATCAAGGAGCGAGAAAAAAATGAGAAGTGAATGCATGCAATGATATTCAAATGAAGAACACATGAAGCACTCTTAATCCAGAAAGGCTGAATTACCATAGATCACAGCCTCAAACATCTTCGCAGTACCAACTCAAAGAATAAAACGAGCTATATAGATCACTTCATCAAACTGGAAACCATAGCATCAGACTTTCGATACTCTTTTTTTTCACAAGAGGACTCGATATTTGAATTTTCTTCATCCTAAAATTCCAGAGCTGCATAGAGAAACACTCAGAGAATTTATAATCATTTCTCATCATCTTTAATTTTTTATGTGCTATTTTTAGCTTTCAATTAGTGTGTGTGTTTCTATTAAAACACACATTGTATCCTATATTAAACTGAAGGATACAAGATATCCTTCCTCTCACATCTTCTTACATCTTTTTATTCCCACGAATATAAGTGTGGAAGAGGTCCTTGTGTGACCTGGTAGTTTATACCCACGAATAACAGTGGAAGAGGTTGTGTGACCTGGACAATCCTATGTACTCTTGTTTACCCCGATCCAGGGTGTGGATCAAGTTTATTAATATAAAATTCTTGGTGGAAGGTGATCACCAAGTGGAGTGGATTAGGTCTCAGACTGAGACTAAACCACTTGTTTTATCCATTGTGTGTTTATATTTAGTCTTTCTCTGTTTTAATTTATATTTCAGAAAACTAAACTGTACTTTGATTGTTAGTCTTCGATAAGAGTTATAATTGTTTTGTCCTATTAAAGTAACTTCAGAAGTTGTATCAATAACTCACATTGATATTATTGATAATTAATCAATCTTATGAGAAGTTATTTGAATAGTCAAACTATTATAACCGTATTACCTTGATTAACTAGCATATATTCATTCTTATTGGGGGATATTTTTATAGTTTATTGTATTAAATGTGGGTAGTCTAGGCTTTATCTGAGTTAATGTCCACTTTTAAAGGTTAAATCCTTGACCAAGGAAGGACTTATAAAATGGTTGAGGTATTTATGTATTTGGATTAAAGAATTATTTTGTATAATTATTTTTACCAATGGTATTTTGGTTAAAAGAATTATGAAACATATAAGAATTATGTTAATTTTGGAAGCATATACATCTTCATGTAATATTAACTTAAAATTTATGGATACCATCATGTTTTTATGATTTTAAGGTTGATCGTATGTTCAAAATTCTTAAACACACTTTTTTAGGTTTTAAGTGATGGTATTTTAATGTGATTAATGACATTTTGGGAGATATTGTTTTGGGATAAGGTATATGTAACCCTTAGGTTCAACATGAATTATTATTTGAGGAATAATAATCTTTTCATAAGTTTAAATGTATTGATAAACTTCAAGGTTTATATGATCTTTTATGATTAAGGTTATTTTAAAGGATGTTCAGCATTTTATGGGATGTTATAAGAATAATATTAAAATTATTTTAGTAAAAAGGATAACCTATCACATTTTTCAAGCTTAGGGATCGAACCCATAACCAAAGGGAGAAAAGCTTACAACACCTACCACTGGCCTATATGATTTCTTGGTTAGTATAACATTTCATTTTTTAATGATGTGAAAGATAAAGATTAATTTCATTCTGGGAAAATATATTTTATCATAGAGAAAATGATCAGATTGAAAAGTGATTTAGTGATTAGGTGATTAATGTTATTTTAAAAGAAGTTCACTTTTTTAGGGCCTTATATGATTAAGGTAAATATAACATTGTGGGATTTTATTTGTGGAATAAATTTTGAATTATATTTTGGAATCATATATTATTTTTATATAGATTTATGGTGATTCAGGTTATTCTTATAAATGATTACCATATCTTGGGTATTATATGATTTGGATATATAAATTTTTTGTATGAGACACTAAGAGTGATTCATGTTATTTGGAGATAAATATAAAATTTATCTTGGAAGAATATGTGATCAGATCATTATAATCTTTGGGTTTCAATATTAGTCTAGAATATTTTGAGGGATATTAAGGTCAGTTGCTTATCAAATGATCTAAGTTTAACTTTGGGTGTTATTTTTTGAGTCTTTGGTTGTTAATGATGTATTTCTTAGTATGATGGTTTATTCATTTGATAATTATATTCTACTAAAAAATTTGTTTTTGGATAATTTATAATGATAAGAGAAAGAAATTATTATACCTTTCAGGTTATTTGATCTGTTAGAAGTTTATTTTAGTGCTTCAAGCATGAAAAATTCATTTAAAATACTCATCATTTGGAGAAAAATGAGATTTTGGTGGAAATTAATTAAAGGATGAAATTATACTTATCAAGTAAGTATATTTCCTTATTTTATTCATCTAGTTGGTAAAGTAATTAATAAACTCTAGTAAAAGGATATTGAAATAAAAAACTTATCCTATAAACTTCATTTTTTGATCAATTTATTTTCCTTTTCACACCTCATAGGTTTATGGTTTTGTAGTAGTTAACTTTATCTTGATCATTCATTTTCTTATGATCAATGATATATAATGATCTCTATAATTATTTGGACATTAAATTTTTTAATTATGTCTATGTTTTCACTTCCCACTAATTTTTACCTAACTGAAAACCTAGTTATGTGACCTTTTCATTTCTCTTTCCCTTTTTTAAGAAGAAGTTTTATTAACCCTTTTTATGATTTGCATTTTCAAAAAATGTATTTTCAAAAATTAAACCTTTGAAGAACGAGATAAAATTGTGGGGGAGAAATTTATTTTAAGGTGGTGGAACGTAACACCCTAAGATTCTAGAATATATTTCTCTTTAAATAAATTTAATTTTTTTGATAAATTTCATTTTATGCAACATCAAGTTTAAACAAACCCCGATATATTATTAAAATATTATTACTCAAATGTGACTATTATAACATAGCCATTAAAATTAGTGTTAATAATATGAATAATTTATTATTAAAATATTTATAAAGTTTTATATATTTTAAATTTATTAGTAAATAAGTACTCAATTTTTAGTGAAGTCATTTAATGCTTAAAAATACATTTTATTCAAAAAATTATTTTTAGTACTTTTGTGAGAAAATAATATAATTAATTTATTAAAATTTTATAAAATTTATATTATAAAATTAATACCATTTTTTGAACTCATTGTATCAAAATTAACTTAGGGTGAAATTTTGGGATTTTTCTAAAAATATTTATTTTTCAGTGAAAAGTAAAAAATATCGATTTTTTGTAAAACTGTAATTTATTTTCATTGAAAACCCAAATAATATATTGAATTTGGTACTAAATTAATATAAATATCCTCTAGTTATAAATAATATAGTTAATTACATATTAATCAACATTATGTGTGATCTTAGTATAAAAATACTTTTAGACTTAAAAATGCTTTTTTTGGAAAACTATTTTTCATCGTGCTTTGTGGGATGATTATAAAATGAATTGATACCACTTATAGAGATTTAATTTAGTAAAATAGATTTAATATTTTTAATAATAACAATTAATATTATTCAATAGGGTCAACTTAATTTTTTTCATAATAAATAGTAAAAAAATTGTCACCATGGTAAAAGGGTAAATCATATTACCTTAGGTTAAAACTAAGTGATAAGACCACCATTTTTTCACCTTTAATATTATTAGATGAATTTATTTTGACCATTATCATATTATACTCTATATTTACTTATTTATGGTACACTTTTCTATAAAAGTGACCTATATATTATTATAAGTATTGGAAAAGATAAAATGTCACTCTCTTACTTTAAGAAGTCTATTATGTGTTCACATAGGGAAAAAAGAAAGTTGCGAACGAATATTATTGGTTATTTTAAAAAAATAAAATTATTTTCATGATGTTGATTTATTTATAATTTTTTTTAATTATATAATTACCTTAAATTCTTACACAATGCCAACACAGTATTTCTTCAGTTAATAGAAAAATAAAATAAATGATTTTAAAAATATTAAATGCAATATAATTTGAGTTATTTATAGTGTTAAAAAAATTCAATAAATATGACATATTATGGATATTTTAAAATATTATATTCTAATTTCATATTTTTCTTAGGGTCTTTAATGTCAAATTAAATGAATAGTTGCAAAATTGACCTTAATGATATTTTTTTATAAATAGTATTTTATTAAATGATTTAAATTTCATAAAAATATTTTATTTAGATAATTGAATGGAATATTGTTGAAAATATCAACCATGTTATATTTATGAGTATTTTTTATTTATGATAACATTTTCACCCTTTTAATATTGAAATAGTTTTTACAATGGTTAAGGTTAAAATAGGTTAACTAAGGGGTTAAACCGATAGATAAGTTTTAAAACACCACATAAAACTATCTAGATTTTATTTTTTGGTGAGTTTTTAAAAAAATCCTACCATATATTTTAATATCTATCCATTGGTAATAATTTTTAAAGATAATTTCCTCTTTATATTTTAATACTTTATGATATTTCAAAAGTGACCCACGCCTCACTTATAAAAGGGAACCTTCTGTTCTCTTTTTTTACACTTAAAAATATATTTGTTTCATAAAATACCTTACAAAATAACTTCCTTAATTAACTTCACACATCCTAGAGGCATTTTTTTATTATAAAACTCTCCTAGGAATAATTTTGGTGCAAACATAAAGAGGTTATCTGAAGAAGAGGTATCGTTCTTAACCAGTCATTTTTTTCTTCTACCTCCTTAAAATATTATAAAAATATGCTGAAATAATAACACCATTTTATTACATATACTAATATTTTATAATGTTAATGAAATAACCTATATCCATCTCGTATTCCATCAAATGAGAAATAAAACTTTTGATTGTGTGTACGGTGGACAACTACCCCACGAACTGATGTAATTTGTTTTCCATCACTACCACTCACTAAAAGATATAATAATGGATTAAAAGTATATATATGATATTTAGAACATAATTATAGTTATATAAATAAAATATCACATCTAACTTCTTACCTTACAATCTTCTAGAAAATGATAATGTCACTCATGTGTACTTGTAGATTACTGCTTACACGAAGCGATGTGATTCATTTTTTCATTTCCTATTTACATGGATGTTAATAAGAATATATTTAATAAATATATATAATTTATATTATATAATAATTTTTATTTAAAGGTTATTTAATATTTATCATTTTGGGTTTCATCCATCAAAAAGTGAAAACATCGTTCATATGTACGTACGGCTTACCATCTCTGTTAATGGTGTAATTCATTTTTCTATCTCTATACTTTATGGATGAATATATATATATATATATATATAATATATATGATATTTATATAATTATTAACATTCTTTATATGATGTAACCATGATCAACGTGAAATAACTAGAACTTCCAAACTGAAACTCTCATGAAAAATGAAAAAGTCAACACTCGGAAATGAGATTTTTAATAGGTAATTATTAATAAATTGATGTTTAGATATTATAAGTTCATAATTTAATATATTATTAGTATTTAAATTATTATGGTGTATAATTATAATAAATTCAAATTTATTATATTGAATTTTAGAGTACTTTCAAAGCAAGTGGAACTTGAGGTAAGGGTTTCTCATCTCACTTTTATTTTTGTGATACATATGTCGTATTCACCACTTGTTTATATTATGTGTTGTATCTACTAAAAATGAATGAATTTTATGATTATTTTAAAGAAATTTATTTATATTTAAAAATCTATATGATTTTATCTCTTTCATGAGGTTTCTATTCTGTGATTACCAAAGCGGTAAGGGTTCTTTGTCTCAAATTGTCTTCTTTGGAACATATGTTATGTTATACACTTATATTATTTTATGAGGTGTATATTTTGACCATTTAAAATGTTATATAATTAATATTATTAAGTTTTCTTATTTAAATTTTCAATTTATTTTATTCTTTCATGGTGATTATGATTCAAAAGTTACCAAAGTGGTAAGGGGTTTATGTTTCAACCATATTTGTAATCACGATTGTTTATTATTGAATTTCCATTGTGAAAATTGTATGATCCCTATATAATAAATCTATTTAATTTTTCTTATCCTATAGTTATTTATTGAGAATATGTTTTTTCCTTTCATTTTACTCAATTTAAGTACTCAAGATACTGAAAGAATTTTTTTAAGGAAAACCAAATATGTTTTAATTTTCAATCCAGAATCTTTTTCTTCCATGTGCATGTTTTATAAAAACTCATAAATAAGTTTAATATTATTAAATTATTATTTAAAGTAATTTTTACCCATTTTTTAATTTTTTACAAAAATTTTTAAAAGTAATATTACTGATGTTTTTCAAATGAGGTACTTTTTATTTTTTACCAAAAATGTGAAATGAATCTTTATTTTAATGTATATGGAATGAACAGAATTTATCATTACCATGATTGCTCAATTATTTGAATCATAATTTATAATCTTCCAAATTTATTTTCAAACAAAATATATTTTCATAATTTTTGTGATTTTTTAGTTTTAAAAGGGTGGTTTTTAAAATAGAAATGTTATTTTCCTCAAGAATGTTTTAATAATATATTTATGCTATTTATATTCATCAATGAAAATAACCTTTGGTGTTGCTTATGTTTTACTAGGAATATGATCCAATGGTACCATACCTATTATTTCTTTGGATGGTTTATGATTATGGTGATGATATTTTTATGAAATCCATTTATTCTCCTTGGGTTATGTTTACGAAACCCATTTTCTTCACATGGGTTGTGATATTATGATATGATTAATGTTTAATGATATTATGGAACACATATGTATGGTTTTCATTATGTGATGGGTGGGCCTAGAATTAAATATCCCTCTAATGAATTGGGTAAATCTTTATATATCATAAGATAATTATAGGATACAATTTGATGTGCTTGATCCACTTGGGAAATAAGTCGATGTGCTTGATCTAATATGGGATGTGGGTGGTGATTCTTGATCTATTATGATATAGGAAATGGGTAAGTATTCTTGATCCACTATAATTTTATGTTCTGAATAGTTAACCTTGACTTATGAAATAGTTTCTATACTTATGATGGTGTCACACTTTTATGACATGAACTTATGGTTCATGATTGGTTTATGATGATTTATCACTCTTATGATTCATGTATTTTGAAATGATAAAGCTTTATGGAATGACTCGTGTTTATGATCTTTGAAAAATTGGGTGTGAACTTTGTAAGTTATGGTCATTATCTCTTACCCTTATTATTATCTTATGATTTCATATGATCCTCTATTTATATCTCCCATGTTTACTTTTAATGAGCATCTTATCTCACCCTTTCTTATATTTACTTTCCCTAGATTATAAAGAAAGGTTTTAAGTATTGTATGTATAATAAGAGTACTAAATGGGAAGATCTTTGTGGGACATTTTGAAGATATTTCATGAAATAAGAAGATTTACTATCTAGTATCCAAGGACACTAAACCTTTACACTCCTTAAGTGTGTATTTATGAATGTATTGAATATTAATCTAATAAGATGTAATATCTAGGTATGAGAAGTTGAGTTCATAATATAAACCATGGGAGATACTTATCAAACAAGAAAATCATCATCAAAGGATTCCCAACCTATCATAATCCAACTCTTATCACTATTAATTCACATCAACCACTCCCTTTACTTCAAACATGTTTCAAAATATTTAAATTTTTAAAACAAATACCCCATCTATTTAAAAAAACATTTGAAAGAAAACAATTCCAAGGATTTTCAAGAAACAAGTAACATTCCAGACTCCAAAAACTCATAATCAGTTGTTATATTACATTATTAGTACATAATAAAAGACTATCGATAAGATCCAATATCTTAGTAGTATTAGAATACTAGATTCATACATATATTACATTTTAAAACATAAAATAAAGTATGATAACATTGTGATAACATTATTATTCCTTCCATTATATCACTAAAAATTACACATAGTTCTCATCTAGGTTTCCTAGGGAAATGAAAAATAATAATGGTAAGATCGGAGTAACGTATAGAATAATTTATCATAACATAAACATGGTATAATTGATATGGATTTGATAAATAAACAACATGAATACATAATAATCTGAAACTAAGTGAATTCTATATCCATAATAGTAAATGAAAACATTAATAACAATAATCATTGATCTCATACTGATGAAATACAAAATATAAGACATTAAAACATGTTTTCTATGTCTTCTTCCATGACACTATACAAATATGGGGAGAGGTATACACAAAAACCTAAGCTGATTTTTCTCATGATACCTACTAATTAATCAAGGGACTATATGATTTTTGGGTCCCACTAATCACTTAATTAAGTCTAATTCATTCACCATAAGAGCCAACAAGACATTTCATACCATTCCCAAAGGAACCTCTATCTAAATAAAAACAATGTTATCTATATAATGATAAATATGAAGGAAAAAATAATTCTCGATTCAATGGAATAATGTGTATGTCTTAGAGAATATCCCTTAATCAACTTAGAATTTTTGGGGTTTTTTCAAAGTAACGGGAAGTAACATTATCAAATAAATATAGTAGAATGGGTAATTTAAATATTTTGGTCTATACTTGGAAGAGAGTAATTGGGTTCAATATTTTTCATGGTAGTAAAAATCCTTCATAATTGTTCATAAAGAGAGTGTGAATATTCTAAATCATATCCCTGGGGAGTGTTTAGTTAGGTGTGCAGTCTTAGGCCCATTCATCATGCATTAGAGTGATGATTGAGTCAATTATTAACAAACCATTTTCAAGGTGATTAACCCTAGGTTAATATATTCCACAACCACATCTACTTTACAATGTCTATATATTGATGTATTTTCAATAAAATCGCATGCACTTTTACTTTACTAAAACTTTGGATGGTTTTTCCACCATGGAAAATATTGAGTTTTACAACGGTTTTAGTAACTCTTGAATCAAAAGAATGTGAGGTGTGGATTATAATATAGAATTTTAAATCCCTTAAAATTCATTATTAATATATTAAAAAGTCTCCCATATAAATTTATTCACCAAAAAAAGGAAATAGGTGGTGAATAACTTGATTCCCAAAGAATGAAAATTGAGATGAAAACCCCCACTAATGGTTTGGGTAACAATTCAATCAAAAACTCTTGAAAAATATGGATTAAAATTTATCTTAAAACACCATTAATAAAATTAATTTCATGATATAATATCTCAAATATTCAATATATACTCCATATAATTAAATTTTGATGTATAATACAAAACATGTCTCAAAGAGAGGAATTTGAGATGAAAACCCCTTAACTCTTATCCTGACTTCCATGAATGTAATTTAACCTCATGTATCACAAACATTGATATATTAATCACTAAATTAAAAACCTTAATTATATACATTTTCATTTATACTCTTCATAAATAGTTATTCTCTATATGAATTCTACTTATTTTCTGTATTAGGAGTTTATGGTTTTGATAGTTTGTACTATTTTCATAATAGATGTGTTTGTATTAATTCTTATTACAAAGTTAATATTTACCATGTTACTAAATTTAATTTTAGGGATGATTTATAATAATTTATTCTGTTTAAAATTCCATTAATAAGTTTTTTATTCTTTATCTTTGAAGATGAAATTTATAACAAGCATGTTTCGGTGATTCTTGATGATCGAAGTGTGTTTTTTTATTAATGAATAAGATACACATATAACACATTATGAACCAAAAAATCATTATTTATATATTTATATCATATTATACCATTAATTATGTTCTTATATTCATTCATGATATAAATTCATAGTAGTGTTCAAGTAGGTGGTTAAACTGACCCAAACATGAACATACCTTGATTTAATGAATGATTATGAGGTGGTTTATTTATAATATCAGTATAAAAAATCATAATGATATTATTTATTTTTTTATTTGTGTGATATATCATAATTTTAAATAATTATAATAATAATAATAATAAAACCTATAATAAGTTATTTTATAATACAAACAAATCATTTTTTCTCTTAGAACACTCTTTTGGATAATTGAATTTACCATGGTTGTTTATTGCTCATATTGTCAATAGGTTTTCAAATTTATATTTCTAGAACCTTTATAATTTCATTAAAATAATATTTATCCATTAAAATTATTCTCATGACCATACATGTAAGGTGTTAATGAAAATAAAAATGGAAATTGATTGTTCCATGGAGGCGGTAGTCCACATGTATGCATGGATGATGATTTCATTTTCTATAGAATGGGGAAAAGAAGTAATATGGTTTATTATTTAAGAATATAAAATATTTCAAAAATTTCATACATATATATTAAATTACATATTATTATTATCCTTGTATGTTGGTTAAGGAAAATATAATATGTTCTATCATGGAGGTGGTAGTTCGCATAACACACATATGATGATTTTTCTTTTCTTAATAGAAAAGGGAAAGGTGGTTAATGATTGTAAAATAATTACAATAAAATATTAGTGTAATAATTATACTGATGTTATAATTTTAAGATTTTTTAATGTAATTTGAGGAATAATAAGGGCATATAAAAAATTAAAATGAGAAATGAGTGGTTAGAAATTTATACCTCACTTCTTGAATTATTTCCTTTGTAAAGGGGGTTAATCATTTGAGGGATGGTATTTTGAAAATAATATAACCTCTTAGAGTTATATAATATTTTTTAGGGGAGGTTTAGGAAAATTTTGTTCTTAAATAAGTGAGTTTTTATGTGATGGGAATTAAGGATATGAGTTCCCATTTTATAAGTGAAAAGTAATGACATTTTTGTAAATACCCAAAACTTTTTAATAATGGGAAGCCCCTCTCAAGTAAAGTTACTCCAAAATTGAGAGATAATGGAATGGGGAAGAGATAATTTCAATAAATCCTATATAATTTAATTACACACATGTTTTCAACTCTTTTCCATTATATTTTTCACTTTTACCATTTTAACTTCTACCACGGTAACTAGTTTTTACATTAACAATTTATCCTTTATGCCTAAAAATAACATGGTCCTTTTTACATAATTTGAATATAATTATTAACAATTTTAAATCCATTTAATAATATTAAATTTATATAATTTATACAAGTTAATTTTAAAATATTAAATGTATAACGCATTAAAACAACTTAGGGGAAATGTGACTTATGCTTTAAAATATCAAATATAGGTTTATAAATTAACCATAATATTTTAAAATTTATAATATTACTTATAAAACATATATTTCTTTAATATAAGTTATTTTTAAGTTTTATTTTATACTTACATCATAGTGATGTCATAAAAGTCATGATTTTAACAAAAATGGTATTTTCACTATTCACCTAAAAATCAATATTTTGGGAAAAATTCCAAAATTTCATCTTAATATAATATATTTATGATAAATTAAAAAATGAATTTTATTTTTTAAAAATAAAATTCTAAAATTCAATAATTAAACTTTTAAATATACTCTCGAATAAAGGATCTTCAGAGTGCACAATGTGTGATAGATCAGTATATATTATTTACCTACTACAGTATGGTATTAGGTATTACATTCTCCCCCCTTAAAAATTTCATTATTTAAATTAGGTTACATATCATCTGTTGAAGAAATGTGGATATTCCTTCCTCATATCTTCTTTAAGTTCCCTAGTTTCATCTTCTTGTTTGTGATTTATCCAAATAACTTTAACCAATAAAGTTGTATGGTTCTACAACACTTTCTCTCTGGTGTTAAGAATCGAGATATATTATTCATTATAAGACAATTTAGGCTTTAACTTTATTCCTTTATATGTGATAAAATTCATTGTATTAGGAAATTATTTCCTCAATAATGAAACATGGAATATTTCATTTACTTTAGAAAGTTTGGGTGTTATATCCAATCTACAAGTTATGGATCCAGTTCATTCTAGTATTTTAAAATGCCCAATATACCTAGGGATAAAATTTCCATTTTTACCAAATCTTACAAATCCATTCCTTAGGGAAACTATCAAGAATACATGATACCCTACTTGAAATTCTAAGTCTTTCCTTTTATTATTAGAATAGTTATTTTTTGTTCTATGGGATACATTAATAAGATCCCAAATATTCTGTAATTTAATAACCATATCCTCCACAAAATCTAAGCCAACTAGGTTTCATTCTCTAAATTTTTCTATTAAATTTGGATTAATAAACCTCTTCCCATACAATGATTTATATGGTTCCATATGGATGCTCTAATAAAAGCTATTATTGTATGAAAATTTTACCAAATGGGAGATATTGATCCCACATAACTTAAAAGTCAAGAGAACATGATCTTAGTATGTCTTAAAATGTCTAGATAGTTCATTCATACTACCCATTAGTTTAGGTATGATAGAATATTATTAAATATATCTGAGTGTTGATATCCCTTTTAAAAGTCTTATATAATTTCAATGTGAAGTGAAGTTCATGATCAGATACAACTGATAGAGGTTCCCTATAATGCCTTGTGATTAAATTAATATAGATTTGATCAATTCACTCAAGGGATAGATCTTATCTTATCGTTAAGAAATGGGAAGACTTAGTAAGGTGGTCAATAATGACCCATATAAAATCATTCTTCCTTGGAGTCTTCAGTAGTCCAATGAAAAAGTAAATTGTAATATTTTACCACTTTCATATAGGTATAGGCATATGTTACATGACTCCCTTAGGATATTGTATTTCATTATTTACCTGCTAGCATACTAAGTATTTGGACTCATATTCCACAATTTCTCGCTTCATATCATCCCTCCAAAAAAATTCTCTTAAATACCTATACATATTTATACTATCATGGTGTATATAGAAATTTTATTTATGTGCTTCATCTAGAATTTCCTTATTATACTCTGGTATGGATGGAATATATAACATCTTTCAAAATGTAAACACTCCATCTCTATAGATGAAGTCTATCTATTTCCCATTATTTAATACTTCAATATTACTTTTTAAGTCATCATAATCCTACTGGTACTTCTATATCTTTTTTATTAATGATGGTTTAACAATTTCTCAAAAAAGGATGATGGCTCCCCTTTACTAAAAATCACCATATCCATCTTTACTAGATATTTGTATATAGGATCCTTGATAATACTCATCATGGTTAAAATTCCTTATTCCCTCCTACTCAATGTATCAACCACCTTGTTTTCCTTCCCAAGGTGGTAGTGTATCGATAAATCATTGTCCTTGAGTAGTTCCAACCATTTTTTTGCCTCATATTGAGCCCTTTCAAAGACAAGATATAATTTAAACAATTTTGGTCCATATATGTATCATATATTTCACCATGGAGGTAGTGTATTCATATTTTTAAAACAAATATTATAGATATCAACTCAAGTTTGTGAGTTAGATAGTTCTATTCACAAATTTCAAACTTTCTTGATATATAGGAAGTCTCCCTATCATTCTATATAAGGACACAGCTAGGTCCTTTCTTTGATGCATCAATATATATTTCAAATCCTTCCTTAAATGATTTCAAATTTAATACATGTTCATTAATCAATATCCTCTTTAGATCTTCAAAAATTTCCTCACATTCCCTTAACCATTTGAATTTAAACTCTTTACATGTTAACTTTGTTAACAGGTTTTCCAACTGAGTGAAATCTTGACCAAACCACCAATAATAACCTGATAAACCAAGGAAACTTAATATCTCAGTTATGTTCGTCGATGTAGGCCATTATTTGACTACCTTTTTCTTTTAATGTTCGATATATATTACATCCTTAGAGACAATTTTGATAAGAAAAAACTTCAATGGTCCAAAATTCACACTTACTGTATATCACATATAATTCTGTTTTTCTGAGGGTCTCTAGAATTATTTGTAGATGAATCTCATGCTCTTCATAGATTATAATGTATATCAATATATCATCAATTAATACCACCAAAATTTATCAATATAATCCTTTAATACTTTATTCACCATATCCATAAAGATAGAGCATGCATTAATCAATCCAAAGGGCATTACCCTAAACTCATAAGGTTCATACCTTATTCGAAATATCATCTTTTGTATATCATCCTTCTTCACCCATAAATTATGATAACTAGATTGAATATCAATCCTTGAAAAGTATTATACACCTTTAAGTTGATCAAATAAGTCATTAATGTTTAGTAAAGGATACTTATTCTTTATAGTAATGAAATTGATCTCCCTATAATCGATGCACAATCTCAAAGACCCATATTTCATTTTAATAACTAAAAAAGGTCTCCCCATGAATAAATACTAGGGTTTATAAATTCATTATTTCAAACCTCCTATAGATATTTCTTCAACTACACCAACTCTACTAGTATCATTCTATAGGGGGTTTAAATATAGGTCTTGAATTGGGAATGTGTTCAATGGATAACTCAAATTTACACTCAGGTGGATAACTAGGAAATTATTATAGAAAATAATTAATGAATTTTTATACCATGGGTATATACTCTATTTTTAGGATATCTTCCTTCTCTATAGATCACACTTGATCTTCCTATCTTCCCAGAATTTCATTGAGGATATTTACTGGGGGAGGATACAGACATAATTTAGATGTTGAATTCTACCCTCTAAAGACGATATATTCCACATCACCATCACGAATTGAAATATTCTTTTCTTGTAAATAAATTTTTTCACTATACTTTGAAATATAATCTATATCAAGGATCATATCAAAGTTAACCACAGTTATAATAACCAAGTTTTAAAATAGGGTACATATAACAATCACAATTAGAACTAACTAGTATATATTTTTTGAAATAATATTTCCACTATGAATATTAATTGATAACTCCCCTACTATAGTGATAGGGAAATATTTAATGTTTTTGGAAAACATAAAAGATATAAAAGAGTGAGAATATCTGGAAACAAATAAAATATTAGCTAACTTTGAGGATACAATCAAAGTACCTCCACTATGTCATTGAGAACTTTGAATTCAGCTATGGTAATCTCATAATCTTTTCCCTACTCCATTGGTATTTTTTGAGGTAAATTCCCTTTATTTTTGGGGTATTGGTTCATATAATGTACCTATTCCTTATAGTTAAAGCATTGAACATCAATAGATCGTGCCTTACCTTTTCATTCTCGATCTTGATGGATATTTTCTCTATACTTGTAATAAAATCTCCTTCCCTTCCAATAATCCCCCAGGGTGTTTCTTCCCATAGTTATCACATGTAGAAAATACCATACTTCCTTTCTTCCTATTTTCTACACTGTTCTCCCCAGGATACTCAGTTGGACTCTTCTTCTCCTAATTTCCCTTGAATATATACATCCTAATGAACTCATTTTTTGTCTTAATGGTACTTGATACTATATCATCATATGATGAAAAGATTTGAGAGACCAACACCCTTTGAATTCTTGACATTAATCTATTAAATAAATAATCAATATTGCTTTCCAATCTATGACATATTCTACATCATGTTTATCGAAAATTATAAAGTTAGTCACATAATAAATAAAATTTTCCTCCTCCTTTTGTCTAAGATTGAGGAACTTCCTTTCTATTTCTGATATTTTCTTATAAAGAAATTATTTTTCATATAATACCTCCTTAAAATTTTCATATTCCATGTGATTTATCATATCTTCCTCTTTAGTTTTTTGAATTAGTGACCACCATTGGTCTACATATCCCTTCGAAAGATAGAACTTCGTGATTATTTTTCCTTTTCATTACTTCCAAAAGTGATAAATCTATTCTCTAGGGACTTGATTAATTGTTAACATACCAATGTATTAATAGTTCCACTGAATTTTTGAGGTTTTTTCACATAAATTATCTCAACATAGTTACATCATGTTTTGGATCAACAGTTTTCTCTATACGGGTAAGATTATTTTTCATAACCTATGCCAACTACCCTAATATGGTTATTATCTAATTAGACTCAACTCTAGCTTAATTAACTTTTTCATGGGGAAAATCCCTTCATTAACTATGGGTGTTGATATAGATCACATTACTCTTGTTAGTCACCATCTATCTACAATGGCATACACATAATTATCTCATGATATTAAATTAAAAAATAAAATCCCGATTAAGTTTTCTAGAGTGTTCCCTATAAATTTAAGGGTTTTTTCATAGTACTTGTGTTATCTAACTAGGTTACTCTAAATCCATAACCAAAGGTTCCTACTAAACTTTCTCTAATACCCACTATAATATTATGGAATCCAAAAACCCAAAGCTGATAGTTAAATTTCATTATTGGTATAGAATATAATATTTCATGTGGGATCCAATAGCTTAGTTATATTGTAAGACTAGATAAATACATACATTACCCTTGAACACATAGGATACAACATGAACTTATTGTCATAACATTATTAGACCTTTCATTATATCCTTGAAAAACACACATCGTTCTCCTCTAGGTTTTATCGGGAAAGTAAAACAAATAAGGGTGATATTGTGTCACACACCAAACATGTAAATTCTTTTATTTTATTCTTTTATTGCACTTGGATATTTTTTTATAGTTTTTGGTTGGGTTCTCGATTAAAATTTTCAAGTTTTTTAGTTCTCAGGTGGCATTTTGGCTTGTGAAAAGTTTGGGTGCACAATTTGGTAAAATGTGTGCTTCTACCCAGGTAACTGTGCAGTCTGTCTTGGGGTATAGGAGTAGGGTGAACATGTTTCACATGGTTTAGTAAACCGTGCAGAAACCATGCTGGAGGTTTTTTCCATTTGGACAGTGGTGATTGTACATTTTGTGCACGGTTTGTAAAATTGTGTGTCCTAACCATGAAAGCTGCCCAGTTTCTTAAAATTTTGAAATTACAAGTTTTTTTCTCTATTTTTTTAACCCTGAATCGGTATTCTTCTCCCTTTTCATCATAGGTGCACTGAGGGGTCCTCTAATCTTCCTCTCCTTTACTTTCTTTCCATTTTTGAATCCCCTTACAGGTTCCTAAGGTGAGTTCTTGTGATTTTTGGTTGATTTATCCTACTCTTATCCCTCCTCTATTGATTCTTGGTTCTATATTGGTGGTTTCCTCTCTTTTTTGAACCCTAGGGTTGGGTTTGGATAATATTTTTCATTTTCTTTGATGTTAGGTTGTGCGGATCATCTATGGGTTTTATTTCTTCCTTCCCTTGAAGTTTTGTCGCATCTGTACTTCGTTGAGGTAGGTGTTTCCATTATTTTATTTTTCAACATAATCCATTGATGATTTTTTGTTTCTAAATAATTTATAAATATGTTATACATGATTTTTATGTGTTTTTTTTCCTTTCATTATGTTTTTGTTTTGGTAGAATTTGTTAAAAATGGTTTTTGAAGTGATTCTTTAAATATTCCTATGTATGTGTTCACCTAATGTGTTTAATAAAATGTGAACTAAGACTTTAAAGTAAAATTGGATGATTTGAGTGGTGTTTTACCTTATATATGTTTTATTAAATTGTTTTTATTGTTATTTAGGATTTATATATGGAATGGGATGGCTTTTATAGTTTGGTTTGTTCTATTAGTTGGAAGAAATGTGATGTTTCTTTGAAAATGGTTTTGGGTAATTTAATGGATGCTTATGGTGTGCCATTGTATGTGGGCACATACATGTGTTCTTTGAGTGAACACATGGATTTTCACACAAATTATAATGGTATTGGATAAATACTTTTAACAATAAAACTCAGTTTTCAAAACACTTGACCTTTTTTCCTCCTCCTTCTCCCAATTCTCTTTAAGCCAACATGTTTTCCTAATTGGTTCATGGTACCAATGTGGTTATGAAAGTAGTTTTGAATGCGTCCTTCAAAACTTGGCCCATTTGGAATTGTGGGACACTATTGGTCCCTAAATGGTTCTAAAGTCCATTTTTCATCATTAAATATATTGGGTGTTTTCATCATGGAATTGATCTTGAAAGGTAAAGGCTTGTTTGGCATTGTATATTTGAAAATGATGTTTTATATTATTTAGGAAATGGTTTGGAAATTATTTTCAAGGGTATTTGAAATATACTCTACATAAGTCTTGGTTGGAACATTATAATGTTTTGGAAATAAGTTGTGGTTTTGGAAGCATAAATGCATGATTAACATCTTTGAATATATTTAGAAGTGATTTTGAAAGATCATGTGATATGACGGCTCAGTTGGAACTTGTGTATGACTTATTGTATATAAGGAACCCCTATGGAGAATTTCCCTTATATGGTTCATCACATATGTGGTGTCAGTGTTTGGGGTAGGAAAGTGTGGTGGTAGTAGGTAAGGTAATTCACACATACGAGGGTCTCCTACTTACACAGTATACTATTACCATAGATTTCCTGGGAATATTTTAGAGGTTTGAGTGATGGTTTCTTATTGAAAATGATTAGACATGTTGATACCCCCTTGACATGATAGGTATTGGTGGGATGTTCCATTGGATTGGTCATTTTAGGGCGTCTAGTTGGTTATAGACTATAGAGTTTCACCATATGTTGGCAGGTGAGTCTGGCCTGAGTGCGTCCAGGGATCGTTCTAGGGATATTTAGAAAATTACCATGGTTACTATCTGTATATGATTATTTATTTTATGTTGTACTTGGTTTCTAGATAACATTGTCTATTTATTTTTATCATAGCTTCTTATTGCTTGGTATGAGTTTTTGGTTTGGGGTTTGGTTTTAAAATGGTAATCCATTTGAAAATGGGGATGTGGTGTGTATTGTTTTGAAAAAGAGAAAGATTTTTTTGTTTATTAAAATGAGAAAACCCTATTTTTATACATGTATTCCAAAATAGTGTTTGTGGACTATTTTGGGAAAGTAAATGTATGGACTATGTGGTGGTTACCTACTGAGCTTCTTAAGCTCGCACCCTACTTCTACCATTCGATGTCGGTAGACCTGAGCTATTTTGTAGTTTCAAGTTTCTTATTTGAGTACTCGTTGTTGGATCAGGTTCATCTTATGGTTGGAGGTGACCAAGTTGTTATATGGAAATTAGTTTAGAATGTTCAGTCTCATTTTGTATTTAGTTTTTGTCTTATTTAGCTTCTATAACTGGATCTATTTGTATATTTATTGAGATTCAGTTATTATTGGTTCTTATGATCATTCAATTTTATTTATTTTGATCTTGGTTTATTGGGATAAATTATTCTAATTAAAATTACTTTGATGCCCGAAACTAGTTTCGGAGTGCCCTTCGAGCCATGTCTCAAACCAGGTTGGATGTTAGGTTGAATAGCATTCTAGTCTGGTTCATGAAAAAATGGTATCAAAGGAGGCTCTTATTATTTGTAGTGTCAGATATATTAGAGATTAGGACTATTGGAAATCGATAGGTAGGTACAGGAAGGTCATCACAAACTCTTTTTCATTCTGATCCTCAAGTTTCTAGGGGTAGTCTGGGTTTTGAGTCTTTGTTCTGGTTTTTGGATTGTTTTGGATTGAGTAATGAAAATGGAGGTGATGATGCATCATGTTGCGATCTCACATGGAGTAGTGACCCATGTGGAGTGAAATTTCATAGTTCAAGGTCCTCTTATTATTGATTCATACTTGTGGAATGGCCCACAACCATGTCTCCAAGTTAGGCATAGACACTATTTCCTCATTCTAGTGGTTTTTTGAGAGTTTTTTTCTATTTTTTTTTTTTTGGATGGTATAAGTGAGTTCTTGAAATAAAAATAGTTTTGAAATATAAATGATTTCTTTCAAGTGGTTTTGAAATTAGTAGAATGGGATTCAAAGGATCATTTTTTGGATTGAAATTTTGGTATGTTCTTGGGTTTTGATAATCAAATGTTAAGTGTGACCCTTGGTACTCTTTATGTACATTCACATACATGCGGGTATGTATGGAAAGTGTGTGTTGGCACATGTGCATAGATGATGAAAGTGGGAATATATGGAAACATATATGACATTTCATGGGATTCCATGGGTGATTATTTGAAATTAATGGTTTAACTTGGGTTTTTTTAAATGTGTTTTGAGTGAAAAATGATTTGGGTATCAGTTTTCCTTAAAAAGTGGATTTTTGTCCTGTGAAAATGGATTTAGGTTTTTTTGGAAAGTGGCATTGGAATAAGAAATTTTTGAAATTAAAATGGAGTTGTTATTTTTTAAAGGAGGGTTTTTTTATTATGTTTGTATGTGATTGGTTTGTGAGCCTGTTTTTTTGGGTCAAGATGTTCTTTTAGATTGTGATTTGGATTGATGTTGGTTTTGAATAGGTGTTATTTGTGTTATTCATAATAACTTTCCCAAAAAAGTCCCCAAATTTTCTAGTGATTCATGCCCCATTACTAATTCTTCTCAAGTATTTACTATATATCATGGTGATTTAGTTCTATTAGAGGCAGAAATGTGTCTTTTTAAAGTTGATAGTGTCTTTAGATTGTTGGAAACTCCCGATGCTGTTGGAGTTCATGTTGTTTGGAGTTTATTTTAGGGACCTTATTTGGAGAAATGGGAGTTGTTTCCCCCACCATATATGCAAGTTGGGATGACATGGGAAGTGTTTAATTCCAAATTTATCTGATGTTTTATACCTAAGGAGGTGAAATAAAATAAAAGGGAAGAACTCATGAGTATTCAACAAGGCCAGTGGACAATGAAGGCCTATGTAGACCAATTCAAGGAGATTGTTTCCTTTTCTTTGGAAGTAGATTCTTAGGATATGTTGAAGGCTTATATTTTCATTGGGGGTCTTCATCCAGATATCAAGGAGTGATCCCTCTCTTCCAAGGATCTTCATTTTGAGAAGTTGGTGGATGAGGCGTTTTTAGCAGAGTTGGTTCTCAGGGTGCAGTCAGTGGTGGTTGGCTCTCATGATGGTTCTACAACTTGTGAGGGGTGTGTGCTAGAGGAAATTATATTTGAGGATTATCCTTCATTGGTTTTGGATTCTAGTTCATCAAGCCATTCAATTGTGTGCCACCATTGTGGTCGGTTTGGGAATTCAAAGTTGTCTTGTTGTGATCCTCTGAAGGCTTGTCATCATTGTGGTCGGTTGGGTCATTTAGAGAAGTTTTGTAAGAAGTGTTGCCCAAAGAATATATTGTGATCAAAGGATGTCAGTACCTGACTATGAGGTAGGAGAATATTCAATCATCAGGGCTCCATCTATAGGCCTCTGAGTGAAGCACGCACATAGTCGGGTAATTTTTTAGGATGTGTGGAGAACCTTGGCTCGGTTTGTCTCAAGCGTGAGAGTGGGGACAGTTTAAGTTCCTCTTATAGCTCCTTGTTTGTCATGAGTTTATTATCTTTGTAAAAGGACCAGTGTTTTTTTACTTGTAACCCTGTTCCATTATTTGAATGTGGATATTTAAAAGGGTCATCCCCTCATAAATATTCTCTAGTTTTTAGTCTTTCTTGTTTGTAGATATCTATTTTTTGTAGAAATCATTGTTTGTGGATTGTGATCGCTTTATGTGGGAAAGTTTCTAGTTTCAATAGAAGTGTTTTTTAACTTTTCATAGAATGTGGATAAGTTCAGATTAGGGTTTCCCAGTCTCAATGGGATATTTCTTGGTTAATTTGGAGAAGTTTGGGTTGGTTTATGTTGTGAGTTCCTAGTTTTTCTTGTGATGGGGCTTTTATGTAGGTGCCGCTGTGTTTGGATTCTGATGTTGGTGGTACTAGTTGAGTCTTTGTGGTGGGGAGAACCCTATTTTGTTCTCTCATTGATTTTAATGATGTGGTTTCCTTTAGATATGGTCGAGTATGACATGTAGAGGAAAAGGTCACCCTGAGGTTCGTGATTCCTTTGTTTTTGATCGGGAATAGAACCAAGTTTTGGGTAACTTTAAACTGAGTGAATTTATGGGGGAAAAACTTTTCTATGATGAGGGGAATTTTCACACCTTAACCTTGTAAGTTCCTTTATTTTATGATTTTTTTGTCTTTTTATCTTTTTGTGGAGGTTCTGGTTTGTTTCCCAGTTTAAATTTTCAAGTTGTTGAGTTCTCGGGTGGCATTTTGTCATGTGCATGGTTTGGGTGCACAATTTGGGAAACTGTGAACCCTTATCTAGGTAGACATATAGCCTATCTTTTGTTCCAGGAGTAGGGAGCATGGTTTTTACATAGTTTAGGAAACTATTTGGTAACCGTGCGTGAGGTTATGCCCATTTGTACAATGGAGACTGCATGGTTTGTGCACGGTTTTTCAAACCCTGTGAGCTTCCCAGTTTCTTAAAAATTAGAAATTTTAAGTTTTCCCCTCCATGTTTTTAACCCTAAATCGATATTATTCTCCCTAGTTAGGCCTAGTCATGCCAAGGATCCCTCCAAACTCCCTATCCTTTGCTTACCTTCCATTTTGGAATCCCCTTAAAGGTTCCTAAGGTGGGTTCTTGTGATTTTTTGTCAATTTCTCCTTCTATTATTCCTACTCTCTTGATTCTTGGTTATCTCTTAGTGGGTTCCTCTATTAGTTGAACCCTAGAGTTGGTTTTGGCTAATATTTTTTGTTTTATTTGATTCTAGGGTGTGTAAATCGCCTATGGGGTTTAGTTCTTCCTTTCCTTAAAGTTTCATCGCATCTGTGCTCCATTGAAGTAAGTGTTTCCATTATTTTCCTTTTTGTAATAATACATTGATTCTTGTGTGTTTCTAAACAATTTATAAATATGTTACACTTTCTTGTGATGTGTTTTTTTTTTTGGTTTTTTGTGGTGTTTTAGGGTTGGTAGAATGTGTTAAAAATGGTTTTTGAAGTGATTCTTCAAATATGACTATGTATATTTGCACCTAATGTATTTGATAAAATGTAAACTGGGCCTCTAAAGTAGAATTAGATGATTTGAGTGGTTTTTTACCTTATATATGTTTTATTAAATTTGTTGGATTGTGATTTGGGCTTTATATATGGAATGGTCTAGCTTTTATAGTTTGGTTTATTGTGTTGGTTGGAAGGCATGTGATGTTTCCTTGAAAATGGTTTTGGGTAATTTCATGAATGCTTTTGGTGTTCCATTGGATGTGGAAACATCCATGTTTTCTCGGATTGCACACATGAATGGGTACACAAGTGATAATGGTATTGGATAAATACTTTTAACAATAAAACTCATTTTTCAAAACACTTGACCTTTCTTCCTCCTCCTCCTTCTAATTATCTTTAAGCCTGTATGTTTTCCTAAATGGTGCATGGTTTTAATGTGGTTATGAAAGTGGTTTTGAATGTGTCCTTTAAAACATGGCCCGTTTGGAATTTTGGGACATGATTGGTCTCTAAATGGTTCGAAATACCATTTGGCATTGTTAAATACATTGTGAGTTGTCATCATGGATTTTAATGGAATTGAGATTGAAAGTTAAAGGATTGTTTGGAATTGTTAATTTGAAAATGGTGTTTTATATCATTTTGGAAATGTTTTGGATATTATTTTCAAGTATATTTGAAATAGAACCTATGTGAGGCTCGGTTGGAACTTTATAATGTTTTAGAAATAAGTTGCGGTTTTGGAAGCATAAATTTCTGATCAACATCTTTGAATGTTTTGATAAATTATTTTGAAAGATCATGTGACATGACATCCCGATTGGCACTTGTGTATGAATTTTTTCATGTTAGGAACCCATATGAATTATTTCCCATATATGGGTCATCACATAGGTGGTGTTAGTGTTTGGGTTAGGAAAGTGTGGAAGCGGAAGGTATGGTGAGTTAGGCATGTGAGGGCCTTCTACTTACATATTATAATATTATCATGGGTTTACTGGGAATATTTTAGAGGGTTAAGTGATGGTTTCTTGTTAACTCATATTAGATGGGTTGATACCCCCTTAACATGATAGGTCTTGGTGGGACGTTCCATTAGATTGGTCATTTTAGGAAGGCTAGTTGGTTATAGACTATAGTGTTGCACCATATTCTAGTAGGTGATTCTGATCTAAGTGTGTCCAGGGATCACTCTAAGGATGTTTAGGAAATTCCCATGGGTATTATCTATACATGATTTTTTATTTTATGTTGTAATTGGTTTCCATCTTACATTGCCTATTTATTTTCAGCATAGTTTGGTATTTCTTGTTTTGGGTTTTTATTTTGGTATTTGGTTTTAAAATGGTAATCGATTTTGAAAATGGGGGTGTGGTGTGTATTTTTTTGAAAAATAAAAAGTTGTGTTTGTTTATGAAAATTAGAAAAACCTATTTTTATACATTTATTCAAAACTAGTTTTTGTGTACTATTTTGGGAAAGGAAATGTATGGATTCTGTAGTGGTTACTTACTGAGATGCTTAAGCCCACACCCTACTTTTATCATTTGGTGTTAGTAGACCTAAGTTGTTTTGTAGGTTTAGGTTTCTGGTTTGATTGCTCATTGTTGGAGTAGGTCAGTCTTGTGGTTGGATGTGACCAATAGGTTACATAGAGATTGGGTTGGTGTGTTCATTCTCAGTTTGTATTTAGTTTTTATTTTATTCATGTTTTATAATAGGATCTTTTTGTATATTTATTGAGATTAATTTATTGTTGGTTATTATAATTTTTTATTTTTTTTTATTTAGATCATGGTTTATTAGGATAAATCATTCCCGTTATAATTACTTTGATTCCCAACACTAATTTATAACCCATGGGGATTGGGAATTCCCTTCAGGTCATGTCCCGGACCGGGTCAAATGTCAGGTTGAATGGCATTATGATATGGTTTGTGACATCTAGTATTCTCAATAATAAGTAGCATACAGTAGAAGATATCATAACATAAACATGGAATAAGTGATATAAAAGGAATAAATAAACAACATGAATCCATAATCAATTGAAACTAGGGGCATGTTATTTCCATGATAATAAATGAAAAGAAGGATAACAGTAATAATTGATCTCAAACTGATGGAATACATAATTTTGGACATAAAAAAATGTTTTCAAGACCTTTTTCCAAGATAATATACTAATATGGGGAGATTTATACACTAAAACCTAATATGTTTTGTCTCATGAGACCTATCGATGCATCAAGGGGTTGTATAATTTTGGTCCCCACCTGCCACCTAATTAAGTCTAATGCATTCACCAAAAGAGTCAACAGGACATTTCATATCATTCCCTAAGGAAACTCTAGATAAATAAAAACATGGATATTGATATAATAAAAAATAGAGAAAACAAATACTTCCCCTATAACATCCTTGTATTTTTTTGTACTACTTCGCTCTTGTTTTCATTTCTTTCTTTCCTTGGTCATTTCCAAATTTTTACCATTGTATTAGTTGGTTTTGGTTGGAAATAAAGGTCAGGGGTGTGGTTTTGTTTTGTTTTTAAAAGGTTGATGGGTGTATTAGGTGGTTCTAATAGGTGTGGGCATCGACTTGTAGCTGGAAGAGCTAAATGTGGTTTACTGACTGGCCAATGACGGCCATCGGGTAGCCAGTGTGTAATAACCTAAGATTTTAAAAGAAACAAATTGTATTCAAACGTTTATATGAAATGAAACACCAATATTATATGATAAATTAATACACTGATACTTTATTATATATTTCTTTTTAAATAAATTTGTTCACTTTAATATCTTGTGAAACAGGCAACCCCGAGTCTAAATGAACCGTAATATAGTATACCATTATAACATGACCATTAAATTAGAGGGTATGAATAGTACTAACTAAATTATGAAAACTATATGGTTTACACATGTATAAAAAAATCATTGGTTATACATTGATTAGAAACAAAATAAGAATCATTTGAAATAAAAATGAAATGTTTTCTAAAAAAACTGTATTTTTATAAAAGATAGTTTAATCGTGCTTTGCACACATAATTTGAAATTAATTTTTCCCCATTTTATAAAATTTATTTTATAAAATTAAATTAATTTTTTAAATAATCATATCAAAATTATATTATGGTGATTTTTTTTTATTTTAATGAAATGTTTCATTTTTTGATGAATAGTGAAAAATACAGATTTTCAATAAAAAATGCCTTTTTGTTTAAATAATTTACAAGGTTAAATTATATTACAAATTGGTTCTAAAGTGAAAATAGATCAATTATATTAAAATTTGACTAATTTTTTCATTTTAATCAATTTCATATTGAATATTGATAACAAAAACTTCTATATTTATGAGAATTTTCTCTTTGGAAACTCGCTTTTTCATCACCTCTACGGGTATAATTTTAAATTGGATTCTTCCAATTATATGAATTGAATTAGGAAAAATTGATTAAATATTTTTCATTATAATAATTTATATTTTATAATAATTTCAACTTAATTCTTCATCATTATGAATAGTGAAAGTAGTAAAAATTAATTACTGTGATTAAGGTAAAAAACTAATTTTCAGGGGGTAAACAAAAAATATAATGGTTAAAATGACCTATTAAATTTTACATAACCCATTTTATGGACATATTTTAACCTTATCACCTATAATTTTTTATAAATGCCCATTTTTAAGGCTTTTTTAATGATAAAAACATGGTTGTAATTGATTCTTTTTAAAAATTTCATGTGTGTCCTCTCCCCCACTTATAAAAGGCCCTCCCCTCTCTTCCCCTCTTCACACTTATAAATCCATTTGGTTTAGAATATACTCAAAAAAATAACATCATTAATACACTCCCAATATCATATATCCCTTTTTTATCATAAATCCAACCTAGTAAGGATTTTGGTGTAAACCTAAAGAAGTTGTCTGAATAAGAGGTAACGTTCTTAAACAGGAATTTTTATTTTGTTTCTTCTTCCAAATCCTTAAAATATCATTAAAACATGATTATATTATAACCTAAGTATATTAAATATACTTATATTTTATTATTTTAAGGTTGTGACCTATATCCATCTCATCTTCCATCAAATGGGAAATGAAACCGTTGATTGTGTGTACGGAAAACTACCACCTCATAAACCGATGTAATTCATTTTCCAAAACCACGTTTTAAGGTTTTATATAATGATGGATTTAAAAATTTTATATTATATTTATGATTTTATTATACTTCTATAATTTTAATATCACAAATACCTTTCTATGTTCTGTTTCGTTTAAAATACAATAATGCCGCTCGTGTATACGGTGGACTATAACCTCACAAAGTGATGTGATTCATTTTTCGCCTATGATTTAAATGGAAGGTAATAAGGATACATTTAGTGAATATATGTGATATATATGAAATTATACCTATTCTAAAAAATTAATATGTCACACACTTCTTTACCCTTTCACCCATTAAGTTAATGATAATGTCGCTCGTGCGTACATACGGCCTACCATCTCCACGAAGCGATGTGATCCATTATCCATTTCAAATTTCAATAATGATTATAAAAATTTATATAATGAAAAAATATTTATAAGATTAATATAATTATATAGATAATTTATCTATTTAATATACACAATAACTAAAACATTCATGACAAAACACACATGATAAAACAAGGAAATTAACACCTGAAACAATGAAAATAATGAAATATTATTAATAAATGGATAGTAAAATATTATAAGGGGATTATATATGATATTATAAAAATGTATATAGTTATAATATAAATTAATAACATGATTAATAACATTATACAAGTAGTTAAAGCATGCTCAACAAAAAGAAAATGTGAGGTAAGGTACTTCGTCTCAATTTCCCTTCATCGAGGTATATTGAAATGTTATGCACATAATTTATTTTATATGATTTATACACTACCCCTTTGAAATGTAATATCATGATTCATTAATAATTAATGGTATTTAAACTTTTAATTTGAATTATTTCACCCAATGGAATTCTATTTAAAAGTTACCTAGTGGGAAATAATTTCATAACTCAATTTCCTTTCATTGGGTAATTTTACTTCTTTATTATCTTTGATATTCTAAGATTATGTGTGCAATGACTTTTTATTATATTATATTTTATTTCCAGTTGATTTATATGGATTTACTTTTGATATACATGATTTATTCATTGATTAATTATCACTTTAACGTTACAATCTTTGTAAGGGTTTATTTCACAATCCCATTTTAATCGAGATTGTTTATGCTTAAATTTCCATTAAAGGAAATAATTTTATCATTGGATAATAAAACCCTTTCATTTTATTATCCTATGTTTATTCATGATTTTTTCAAATAATATTACCATTTTTTTCACTCTTCAGTAATTAAAATTATTAAGAAAATATTTTTAATAAATTTTAACTTTATTTCTCTCTAGTTGAAAATCCTTTTTATTCCAACCCCATTTTTTTAAAATATTTTTAAAATTATCCAAATTATTTATTAAATATATTTTTACAAATGTTTTAATTTTAAAAAAAAATAAAGGAATCTTCATGTCGTTTTCCCAAATAAGGCCCATTTGTCTTTTACCAAAAATATAAAAGGAATCTTTGTTTTAACTTGTACGGCGTGTACAAAATTCCCCACCACCATGACCACTATATGTTTTAAAGATTAATTTATAAGTTTCAAATATTATTTTCAAAGAAAGGTTTTTCAAAATATTTTTGTGAACTTTTAGTTTTAAAAAAAAATTAATGTGAAAATGATATTTTCCTCAAGAATGTTTATAATGACATTGTTATGGTATTTATATTCGTCTATGAAAAAAACCATTTATTTTAATTCTACTACACTAAGGATATGTTGTATTGATACCATCCTTATTAATTAAATGTATGTTTTATGACCCTTTTTTTCTAAGGAAATTATTGACATTAACTTTCTTAATACATTCTTGTGGTCAATAACTTTCTTTTGAAATATTTACTTTCTTGTGATCATTGGACATTAAATTTCTCCTAAATATACATATTATTTATCATGTATATATTTATTTATTAAATCAAATATCATTTATACATATGGTGTTATACATTGAAATTTATTTGTTTATCTAGGAAAATTTTGATAAATTTGTATTATTTAATCAATACAAAAATTTGATGATAAGGCACATTGTTCATGAATTAAATTTTGATATATAAGGAATGATTTGGACATACAGTGATGGGTTTGGCATAGAATTATATGTCCCCTCGATGCATCAATAGTATCATGAGGTGAATCAATAATCTAGCATTAAATGGGTTTATACTTTAAGTTTTAAAGCTTCTTGCAAAAGGTCTTGATGGTTGAGGTATCATGATACCTGATATCATAATGGAAAAAAATTAATAATTTTCTTCATTAGGAATTAAATTGTTATTATCCATGATATTTAAACAATGATATTATATTTGGATCCATTTTATTCTCAGTTATTAATTATATGGGATGAGTTTTTAGTTATTTATCTTTCCATGTTGATTATGCATTATCTATTCATAATAATCAAGGAAGTGTACTATGAATGATATGTAGGGATATACTAGAGGGGATAATGATATTCTTGGAAAAATATATATTTTAATTTTTATATTCAATTATAATATGGGAATCATGTATGTATATAGTTTACCAATACTACTAAACTATTCAGTCTTTTGGGATGTGATTCCATGTATCTTATGCCAATGTAATAAAGTAAACACTAACTTCAAGTTACGAGAGTAGGGGTCTCTAAAGTTTGTATTAGTATAAGTTTAGTAGAAGCCTTGGGAACTGGATTTAGGAAAACATTTATTAAGTAACATAACTCTATGATAGAATTTTAGTATAAGTATGGAAGAACATCTTAAAGTTTTGATAAGGTAGAGATTATGTGGTTTCCCCTAGAAATAAATCCATGTTTGTATACAACAAGTTGATGTGGTTATACCATAGATGTATCTAGGTGTAATAACTCTAAAAAATTTGTGTCAATATTAACTTGATCATTACCTAGTACACGACAACAAGCCTTACTATGCTCTTAGTTTTACACTCCTAGGGGATATTCTTTGGATAATTCAAATTTTCTTTACAAACCATTATGAAGGATTTTAATAGATGATTCGAATGAATAAACTATGTTAAACCAAAGGTGTCTTAGATTAAAAAAATGTGTCATGATTTAAACATAATATAAATTATTATATGGTTTTCCCATTATGATTATTTGTTTCTCACACTATGCTTTTTGGTTTTAGTCAATGGGTATAACCTGAAGGAATCATTTTAACATTTAACATTAAGGAAAATGTGGTGACTATAATAAACTAAATGGGATGATGACTAAATTGAAATATATCATGATTATTTCTAATTAGTTATCCCAAAATATTATTAATAGCCTATAACTTAACCAACTCTCGAACTCGCCAAAGAAGAGATGGATGGAGTTTTCTAAGATCTAAAGTGATGGAGATCATGGAGGAAAGAAGGATAGATTTAATTAATGTATGAAATTTGGAAATATATGCCTAGGGAAGTGTCTTAAAGGAATGGGTAAATGTTTTACATGTTTAAAATAAAGGTATAAAGTAAAGAATTGTTAATTAAAAATGACGAGTACAATGGAAGGAAATAAATTTCATCCTAGGTAACCTTTTATAGTTTTTTGTATTAAATATGGGGAGCCTGAATATTATCTGAGTCAATTATCTCTTCTAAAGGTTAACCCATAGACCAAGGAAGGAATTATATTAAAATAAAATGGTTTAAGTATTTATCTATTGGTATTTCGTAATTATATTTTATAATTATTTTTACCAATTTTATTTTTCATGAAACATCTAAGGACTGTGTTAAATTTTAGAAGCATATATGTCTTCATTAACTTAAGACTTATGGATACCAACTTGGGCCTATCAGTTTAAGGTTGATCATATGTTCAAGTTATTAAAAAACACTTTTGAAAATTTATGTGGTAGGAATATAACATGATTAAGGATATTTTTGGAAAACATTTATGGTAATACAACTCATTGGCTTAATATATGTTTTAGTGAACATGTGTTTAAGTAAGAATGTACTTACTATTTTTGGGAAAAAGTTTAAATGTATTAGTAACCTTTAGGGTTTATATTATATTTTATTTTGATTTTATTATTGGTTATTACACTTAGGTAATATTATAGTAATTATATTAATATGGTTTAAGAAAAAGGACAACTTGCATGTCGGGTGACAACCCATCACATCTAGAAAGTCCACGGGGATTGAACCCATAATCAAATGGTGATAAGGGTTTAAAAACTACCAATGTCCATAGTGATGTTTTGGTTAATATTTCAATGTTTTTGCTTAAATATTTTAATGAATAAATATTAATGATGAACCATTAGTGTTACTTTTGAGGTTTAGAAATTAATTTTTTATATAGGATAACTTGTTCTAACCATATTGGTTTTGAAAAATAGTTAGAAACAGATAGAAAGACTTTTCACTCTTTTATGGATCTTATAATTTATTAAAAGTTAATTTTAGTGATTTTTTAATAAAAATTTAATTTTGGGATATTCATTTCTTAGAGTAAGAGGTGAATTAGAAATTGATCAAGGCATAACAAAAGGATAAAATTATGCTTATGAAATAAAAATATATCAAGTAAATATATTTCTTTATATTCATAGAGAGTAAAATAATTCCTCAACTTTAAGAAAATTATCTTGAAATATAAATCTTATCTTATTACCTTTATATTTGATTAATCAAATGGTATTTTGAATCATCATAGATTTATGGTTTTTATGTCCTTAACTTTTTATTGATCATTCACTTTATTGTGATAAATGGCCTCTATCACTCTCTATAATTATTTATTCTTTTATTCCATGTCCATATATTAACCTTCCAACAATGTTATCCTATATAGTAACTTAGTTATGTGTTATTCTATATGACCTTCATGTTTACATTTCTCTCTTATCAATATAAAGTTTTATTTACCCTTTTATAATGCATATTTTTTTAAAAATGGTATTTCTAAATGTCAAACCCATGATTACCGAGATCAAGTTTAAATTGTGATGTCACAATTTATTAAATGTGGGGAGAATGTAATACCCAAAGATTTTAAAATAAGAACATCCGATAGATTATATGACATTAAACAAAAATCTTAGATTATAATTTAATACCTTGATACTTTATGATATATTTCTTTTTAAATAAATTTGTTCTCTTTGATAGCTTGCAGAACACACAACCCTGAGTCTAAATGAACTATAATATAGTATACCATTATAACATAGCCATTAAATTGACAGGTATGAATAGTAATAACTAAATTATGAAACTTATATGGTTTACACATGTATGAGAAAATTAATTGGTTATCTATTTATAAGAAATAAAATAATGATCATTTGAAATAAAAAGAAATTTTTTCTAAAAAAACTATATTTTTCTAAAAGACTATTTAACCGCAATTCGCACACATAATTTAAAATTAATTTTAACAATTTTATATAATTTATTTTAAAAAATAAAATTTATTCTTGAAATAATCATATAAAAATTATATTAGGGTGAATTTTTATTATTTTTTTGAAAAGTTTCATTTTTCAATGAATACTGAAAAATATTGATTTTTAATAAAAATTTCATTTTAATTTAAATAATTTAAACGATTAAATTATATTATAAATTAGTTTTGAAGTAAAATTATATCAATTATATTACAATTTAACTAATTTATTTCATTGTAATAAATTTTATATTGAATTTTTATAGTAAAACCTTTCATGCTAATGATAATTTTTTCTTTAGGAACCCGCTTTTTTATCGTGTTTGTAGGTATAATTTTAAATTAGATTCTACCACTTATATGAATTGAATTTTGAAAAATTTATTAAATATTTTTAATCATGATAATTTATATTATATAATAATTTAAACTTAATTTTTTACTATTTTGAATAGTAAAAGTAGTAAAAATTAATTACTAAGGTTAAGGTAAAAAACTGATTTATCGGGGGTTAAACTAAAACTATAAGGTTAAAATGACATAAAAACTTGTAAAACATCCATTTTATGGAAATATTTAGACCTTATAACATATAAGAGTATATAATGACCCATTTTTTTGGATTTTCATGATAAAAATATGGGTGTAATTGATTCTTTTCAAAAATTCCATGTGTGTCCTCTCCCCCACTTATAAAAGGTCACCCCCTCCCATCTCCTATTAACACTTATAAAGAGTTTTTTATAAAAATACCTCCCTATATAACTTAATTACCCACATGAAAACATCCTAGATCCCTCGGTTTGATCATAAAGGCAACCTAGTAAGGATTTTGGTGCAAACCTAAATAAGTCGTCTAAAGAAGAGGTAACATTCTTAAACATGAATTTTTATTTTATTTATTCTTCCACATAATTTAAATATTATTAAAAAATTATTACATAATAACCTTAGTATATTAAATATACTGATATATTTTTAGGTTAATTTCATGACCTATATTAATATCCTCTTCCATCAAATGGTAAATGAAACCATTGATCGTGTGTACGGTGGACTACCACCTCACGAACCGATGTAATTCGTTTTCCATCACCGCATTTCAAGGGTAGATATAATTATGGGTTTAATATATTTTTATGATATTTATGATACTCTTATACTTATTTAATTTTAATATCACATATACCTTCTTATGTTCCATTCCTTTTAAAGTGCGATAACATCGCTCATGTGTACGGCGTACTACCTCCTCGCGAAGCAATGTGATTTATTTTTCACTTACATTTTACATGGAATGTAATAAGGTTAAATTTATAGAATATATGTGATATATATGATATTATATTTATTTTTGAGAATTATTATATCACACACTTATTTAACCTTTCTCCCATTAAATAAATGATAATGTCGCTTAGGCGTATGTACGACCTACTGTCTCTATGAAGCGATGTGATCCATTCTCCATGTTCAAATTTCAATAATGATTATAAAAGTGTATTTAAAGAAAAAAATGATATTTATAACGTTAATATAATTATGGATATGGTGTAAAAATATAATATGGGCAAGAACTAAACTCTCAAGACAAAACACGCATGAGAAAACAAGGCAATTAACACCCAAAACAATGAAAATAATGAAATATTATTAACAAATGGGTGGTAAAATGTTATAATAGGATCATATATGATATTATAAATAAGTATATGGTTATGAAATTAATTAATAACAAGATTAAAACCATTATACATTATGTTAATGAATTTTCAACCAAAAGGAAGTGTGAGGTAAGGGGCTTTGTCTCAATTTCCCTTAATTGAGGGATATTGAAATATTATGCACCTAATTTAATTTATATGGTGCATATAATGTATCTTTGTAATAAAAAGGATTCTCTTTGAGGTATGTAACCTTTTTATTGGGTTTAAATTCATTAATTTTATCCTAATAGAAGTTCTGAACGAGGTCATGGGGGTCACATGGGTGTCTCTGGCTTGTACGGAGCCCGGAGCCTTGACTTTTGGGAAGAAATAGGTGGGTCACATGATTAGTAGAAACCATGTCGCTCGGTCTGTATAGTTTTTTTAAACCATTCATGGTGGATCAATTCTCTTCCTAGGGATGAAATACTTATCCTAACTATTATACCCAAGTCATATGGATGTGTGAGTACTGCATACCCTATTATAGAGGCACATTACACAGGATGTGCATGATTAGTCAAACCATGAGACTAGATCATGTGAGGGGTATCCATAGAAAGTGGTTGTCACATGGTTAGAGCATGGTCTGGGAAATAGTGCGGCCAAACCCTGCGACCCTTTAAAAAAGAGTGAAATTAGGATTTTTCCTATCCTTTATTTTTAACTCCTCCCCTATTTTCCTCTCCTCTCTCGTGAACAACATCCCCCTAACCTGTTGGAGAGATCCTCTATGCCTAAAGTTAGTTATTAATGTATCTCCTCCATCCAGACTTTGAATTGGTTATCATTGGTCTCATTAGATAGCCACAAGTAAGCTCTCTATTCCTTTTTTAACTTTCTTTTTTTATCTCATTGTCGGATGAGTTATTTTGGTGTGAGATAATATACCCTATTTTTAGGTATTTTGTATATTTAATAAATTTATTCTATTATAGACCAGATTATAGGCCAACAATGGATATGTATTCAACTACCAAGATAAGGTAGGTGGTATCATGATTTTCCCTTAAATTATTGGTGTTTATGTATTATGACATTGTGTCCTGCACTAGATTTTCCAAGTGACACTTGTTAAATTGAATTATCCTTAAATTAAATGTATAGGAATAACCTATATAACTCACAAAATATATTTATGTAACATTGGATTTTAAGAACCTTGAATTTAACCACCCCTTGGGTTTGTTTATAAATTTAATAAAATCACCATGGGTGGACTATGAATTTGATTAACCTCTTAAGGTGTTTTACTTTATACCATGATTTTGGGATGTTAAATTAATTGATTGAAGTGTAAATTGAAATAATAAAATAGGGAATGGAAGACCATGTACCCACACCCTTTCCCATTGTACCTTATCACCTAGGATTGAGATGTTATTTAAAACTAAAATTCCCAATTAAGATGAATGGGATGATTCGTCAGAGGACATAAATTCTAGGCCTAGGTGCAGCGACCTAACCCCAGAAATCCTGAATTCAGTGTATACTACCGTTACATTGGAATGATTACAAGGATTCAAATCCTGAAAGACCAAAGAGTTTACTAGTCTTGGTAAACCATATACATACATGAGTCTTACATTAAAACTGAATACAATAATTAAAAAATAATATTTTTCTAAATAACTTTGAGGATAATAACTTCATTACATCAAGCATATCCTTTCATATATTTCTTACTTATTGGATTCATGGGGAAAGTAAACATAATAAGGGTGAGATAAGATGTTCAGTAAGGGAATAATATATCATAAGAAATAATGAATCAATTATAATAATCAAATGGAAAGGTAAATAAATGGAAACACATGCCATTTAAATAACTAGATAAGTAAAAATAAATATGGAAAGAAAATAAATTGAATCATGTGCCATTTAATCAATGAAATGAAAATGAAATCTATCCATAGATATGTCGATGAAAGATCTCATAGATTATTAATAAATAAAACTAAATGAGGGAAATTATTATTTATTGGATGTTATGTTTCCTAGGTACATGGAACCATTACCATCAAGACCTTTCACAAGATGGTTTATAACATACCAGGAACAAACCGATTTGGTTTTTTGAACCTTATTTCTACTGTTAAGACCTTTCACAAGACAGTTTATAACATACTAGTTACAAACATGAATGGTTTTTTGAACCAAATTTCATCCCATGAGACTACCGATGCATTGTGGGGTTTTCATTAACTGGTCCCCAACCTGTAGGACTTAACTTAAGTGGTCCCCAACTCATGTCTTACCTATCCAAAGCATTCCTCATATCGAATAAAAATGTGACTGATCAAATATACATACTGAATAAAGTATATATATTTTTCAATATTTACCCAAATAATAAAATAACTTTTAAAGTAAACACTACATGAAAAATGGTATAAAATATAGGCAATGAACATTTATATGATAAATGATATGGATAACTTGGTAAATTCAATGGTCAATGATCATAAGAAATTAAATATTTCAATGGGACTAACAAAGGAATCAAGGAAATGAATGTGAATATTATCCTTGGAAAAATCAATTAAAAACCATCCAGAGGAAGATTAAGGATGGTATCAATACAACATACCTCTAGTGAAGTAAAATAAAAGGTTTTTATTGTTTATAAATTTAGATATCTTTTAAAAAAAATCTTGAGGAAAATATCTTTTTGTTTTGAAAAACCTTTTGAAAAAAAAAATTATTTGAAAATCACTTTTGAAAACATTTTATTTAAAAAGTAATATTTTAAACATTAAAAGGAATCTTTAAATAAATGATGTTGAGTAAATCCATACATGTTGTATGAGGTAAAAGAACATTCCTTTTTCATGGTAAAAAGTTATAAAAATGTATTGTTTAGAATGTGAAAATAAGGTTCCTTTAAAAACATTGGTAAAAGACAAAAAATAGTAAAAATTTATTTACTAAATCATTTTTAAAATATTAAAAACTTTTTTTAAAACATTTTAATAAAATGTGGTTTTTAGAAGAAAATGGGTTCTCTGACTAAAGAGATAAATGAAGTTGAGTTTTCTTTAAAATATTTTCTAAAAAATTTTGAGAACTAAAGAGTGCAAAAAAAGGTACTAATACTTGAAAATGGTCATTAATAACCATAGGAGAATAAAATTAAAGGGTTTATTGAACAATGGTCATATAATTTTCTCAAATGGAAATACTATTGAAAGATCATTAGTATTATTCTTGGGTAAAATAACTTTTAAACATCCTAAAGTGTCCCATACCACTTTGAAACATTTTAAATCATAAGCCTCATGAAGAAATAATATTAAATTAAAGTTTTAAATACCATTAAGATAAAAGAATTCATGATATAATATATAAAAATGGTTATTATATACAACACATAAAATAATTAAATGGTGAACATGACATTTATCTCATCAACATAAAAAGTGAGATAAAAATCCCTTACCTTATGTATGACTAGTCTCGTGTGTCTTTATATTTCTAAATAAAAAACTTATATTAATTATTTACTTGATTGAGAACCTTTTTTATGTTTATAATAAATTTTATTTCACTTATTACCATGTTTTATACAACTACTTAAACAATTAATTTTACGTTGGTTGTTTTGACCAAATTCAGTATGTGTTAAAAAAATAACTTTGGTAAGTCAAATATGTTCAAAGGGGTCATTATATGACATGTCCAGAATAATAATCATAAAATAATTATTATATTTATACATAAATTATACTTTTAAAACGAATCATTAAATATGGTTATAAAAAATGAACCAATGTTAAAATTATGGAGATGGTAGGTCATACATACGCATGAGTAGTGTTCCCATTTTTCAATGATTGTTATGGAAAGAAGGTAAGTAACACTATATCTTTACATAATTATCATTATATATTAAATAAAATTTTATTAAATCATATATAATTATATATATAATTCTTGGTATATAAAAGGAATCGCATCATGTCAAGCAGGCGGTAGTCCACACGTCGATGATCGACGTTATCACTTTTTAGTGTGTGAAAGAGAAATAAAAAAATGATATATATTATATTTAGAAAAGGTTGATTATGTAATTAATATAATATATATTTTATATATTTCAAAAAAATTAATTAAAATCATCATTTATACATTTCATGTATTGTGTGATTGAATCACATCACTTTTAGGAGGAGGTGGTCCACACTTCCACAAATGATGTTATCTAATTTATACAAAAATAGAAAGTATAAGGGTATTTGTTATAAAATAATTATATAAGAATAAATAAATAATAAGTATCATATATATATCATATACAAACCTAGTTTCCATCATACTTCTAAACCATGAAAGGTGGTAAAGTAAAAATGAACAACTTCATTTTGTGAGGCAGTAGTTCACTGTTAACATAAGCAATAAGTTCATTGCCCATTAGATGGAAGGGTGTGTAATTTTAGGTTGAAAACTTAACATAAAAACTTAATAGTATATTTAGGATACTGGTTTTTTTATATAATAATGTAATAACAATATTTTAGGGGTGAATAATGGAAATAAAACTAAATAGCTTGAAAAAAGATATTACCTATTATTCGGGTAACTCTTTTTGGTTTTCACCAAAGGGAT
Organism: Viscum album; assembly: GCA_963277665.1. Lineage (NCBI taxonomy): Eukaryota > Viridiplantae > Streptophyta > Magnoliopsida > Santalales > Viscaceae > Viscum > Viscum album. The sequence goes on from OY728164.1 coordinate 488,886,037, forward strand.
TCCTTGGATGGATTTATTCCCAAGGGGAGGATTATAGGATGAGGGGAGGAATTTTTAGGATCTATTTTGGAAGATATTGGTCAATTCAAAGTGGATTGAGAGGTGCGAGGAACTGTATGGAGAAGAGGCCTTTTATAGTGGAGGAGTAGCACTCTTGTAAATTTTGGGAAAGGGGATTACACCTAAGTTTTTCCCATTGAAAGTGGATCCATTAATGTTAAAAAATATATTAAAGGTAGTATAGGTTCAAAATATGTCCATACAATGGATTTTGAACAATTTTATAGGTCATTTTGTCCCTTAAGTTTAAGGTTTAGTCCCATATTAAGCTTAATTTCACTTTAATCGTTGAAATTAATTTTAATTACTTTCACTAATATTTTTGGTCAAAAAGTAAGTTAACCTTATTAGAAATTATAAATTATTCTTATTAAAAATATGGAATAAATTTTTTCAAATTAAAATCACATAAGTGGTAGAAAATAATTTAAATTAAATCCCACAGACGAGACAACAATGTGGGTTTTTAAAGTAAAACGTTCAAGAGTTTGCTATATTTTTATAGTCAATTCCAAAGTAAAATTGATTATAATTAACTAAATAGAATTAATTGATAAAAAATTATCTAATTAAACTTTAAAAACAAATTTAAATATGATTTAACATTATAAATAAATTATATGAAAAAGTAATTTTGAACTAAAATTCAGTATTTTTCACTATTCATTAAAAATGAAACTTCACAGAAAAATACCAAAAATTCATCCTAAACTAATTTTTATTTTTCTATTTAAAATATTAAGTTTATTTTGACATATAATATTTATAAATTTTCCAAAAATTGTATTTAAAATATGTTCTCCATTAAAAGGCAGTAAAAGTGCCTTAATAAAAATATAGTATTTTATGTGTAAAATTGGGTCTGTTCTTATCTTATGTATATCGAATATATTGGATAAATATAAAAAAATATTTTATTGAATATAATATATATATATATATATATATTACATTAATATCACTCTCTAATTGCAATTAATTTAATTTATTAGGATAAAATAGCTTTATTAGCATAAAAATAGTTTTCTAGAAAAATATTCCATTTATATTCAATTGGTTATTATATTCATTTATAATTAATTTATAACCAATAAATTCATTTTGTATTAGTTTAAACCACATATTTTTATAATTTAGTTAATCATTTTTATAACCTCTAATTTAACGGCTAGGTTATATCTTATTATATTAAATAATAATATTTTAATAATATATTGTTGTTCGGTAAAACTCGAACTTGTGTGTAACACAAGACATCAAATAAAATCATTGTTATGTGATACATATGCTAACTCAGAGTCACATTCATTACAACCTATAAAATATATTGAATTTATTTAAAATGTTAAATCTATTTTAAATCCTCATGATATTATATTCCCTTATGCGCTTGGTGTTGTGTGTCATACACACTATCGAATACAATGTTCCTACTTTGGATTTTTGGGGCGTCACATTCTCCCCATCTTAATTAAATTGTATCCTCGCAATTTAAACTTGATCTTGGTGATAGATTTTTTGATATTTCCTCTGTTGAAATCCCACAACATGTGAAGGGTTCGTAAAACATCCTATATAAAAGAGATAATGGGAAGTGAAATGTTCACATGAACTAACATATAACTAGGTCTCTAAGTAAGAGAACATTAGTGGGAAGTAGAGATACTTATAGAAAAAATGTAAATATTTATAGGGAGTGATTGAGGTCATAAATCACAAATAAGTGAATTATAAATAGAAATTTGAGGGCCTCAAAGCCATAAATCTATGATGATTTAGAAGACCATTGGTTCAACAAAAATTAAGGCATTAGGAAAAAAAATTAATATCATTTTCTTTATGTTGAGAAATTCCATTACTACCTAAGTATATAAGGAAATTTACTTAGATGATACATTTTAATTTCATATGAAAAATATCATCTTTTGGTTGTGCTTCAATCAAATTCTAATTCATACCTTACATTATGAAATGGATATCCGGAAATTAACTTTGATTCCTGAAGCACTAAAATAAAATTTTAATGGATCCTAAGGCCCATAAAAGAGTGAAAAGTCTAACTATTTGTCTCTAACTATTCTTTAAAGTCAATATGGTTAATACATTAATATCTAAACCTAAAAATTTACACTATGGGTTCATCGTTAATATTTATTCGTCAAATTTTTTAAATAAAAACAATGATATATTAACCAATATATTGCATAGTTTAGTGGTTGTCCTGAAACCCTTATCGTCCTTCGGTTATGGGTTCAAGACCCTAATCCTTTCTGGAATTTATTTGTTATCACTTGGCATAAATTTTGTCCTTTTCTAAAAACAAATTAATATAATTTCTAAAATAAACATGACAGACAGCATTGAAATAAGGTTAATCACTAAATATCCCTTTTAACTAAGGTTCTCAATACAACCCCAATACATAAATACTTCATCCATTTATTTCCACATAGTCTATTCCTTGGTTTGGAGCTTATCCTATAGATTATAGTATTTCCTAAAACCAAAAAACTGTAGTGTGAGAATCAATAATAATATTGGGAAAAAATATAATCATTTTTAGTATTTCTAAATCTTTACTCTTTATTTTCAATCTAAGACACCTTAGGTTTAACCTAGGTTATTCATTGTCAAAATACTTCATAATAGTTTGTAAATAAAATTTGAATTATCATAACCATATCCCCCAAGAGTGTCAAACCAAGTGCATAGTAAGACCCATTGTTGTGTACCAAGTTACACTAAGTTAGACCTGAAACACCTTGTTAGAGTTGTTACTTCTAGGTACATCTGTTATAGAACCATGTCCATTTTTAGTATTCAGGTAGGGATGTATTTCTAGAAATACCCACATAATCTTTACTGTACCCAAACTTTAGGATGTTTTTCTATACATATCCTCAAATTCTAACTCAATGTTATGTTCTCTAATCTATATTTCCCTAAATCTAGTTTCCAAGGTTGCTACTAAACTTCCTATGATACCAAATATAGCGACCCAACCCTAGAAAGCCCAGAGTCAATGTCTGTTACCATTACATTGGCATGATTTCAAAGAGTTAAATATTGAAGGACCAAGGAGTTTAGAACTCTTGGTAAACCATATATATACATGATTCTTACATTAAAACTGAATACACTAATTATTACATAATTTTTTTCTAAATAACTTTGAGGATAATAACTTTATTCCATCAAACATATCCTTGCATATATTTCTTAATTCTTATATTCTTGGGGAAAGGAAGCATAATAAGGGTGAGCTCAAATGATCAGTAAGTGGAAAATAAAGTGTAATAAATAATGAATCAATTATAATAATCAAATGGAAAGGTAAATAAATGTAAACATTCCATTAAAATAACTAGATAATGCAAAATAAATATAGCAAGGAAAGAAACTAAATCACATGCCATTTAATCAATGAACTGAAAATGAAATGTATCCATAGATATATCGATGCAAGATCTTATGGATGATGATTGAAAATAAATGAGTGAAATTCTTAATTATTGGATTCCATGTTCCCTAGGTACATGAACCATTACCATCAAGACCTTTTATAATACTATTTATAACATACTGGGTAAAAACTGATTAGTTTGGCCAACCTTATTGCCACTATCAGGACCTTTCACAAGACCATTTATAACATGCTGGTTATAAATTTGAAGGGTCTTTCCAACCTAATTCTCCCCCACAAGACTATCCATGCATATAGGATCTTTCATTAACTAGGCCTCAACCCATTGGGATTACCTTAAATGGTCCACAACCCGTGTCTTACCTATCCAAATAATTCCTCATATCGAATAAACAATATGACTTATCAAATATCTGTATTGAATAAAGTATACTGATTTATCGATATTTCTCCAAATAATCAAATAAATTTCAAAGTAAACCTTATATGAAAAATGGTATATGGTTTAGGCAATGAATGTATCTATGATAAATGATATGGATAGTTGGGGGAAATTCAATGTTCAATGATCATATGAAATTGAATATTTCAAGGGAACTACCAAAGGAATCAAGGAAGTGAATTTCGATATTATCCTTTTCCAAATAAATCAAAATCCATCTAAAGGAAGATTAAGTATGGTATCAATACAACATACCCCAAGTGGATTAAAATAAAGGGTTTTTGTTGTTGATGAATTAAGAGATCTTTTAAAAACATTCTTGAGGAAAATATATTTTGATTTGAAAAAAAAATTTTGAAAAACATTTTATTTTAAAATCACTTTTGAAAATGTTTTCCTTAAAAATTAACCTTTTAAACATTTAAATGAAGTTTCAAAGAAATTATGGTGGGTAAATCTATATGTGTCGTATGAGGTAAAATAATATTCCTTTTTCATGGTAAAAAGTTAGAAAAATGCCTTGTTCAGAAAGTGATATGAAGATTCCTTTGAAAACATTGGTAAAATACAAAAAGGGTAAAAATGTATTTACAAAATCATTTTGAAAATATTAAAGATATTTCTGAAAATATTTTAATAAAACATGATTTTTATAATAAAACAGGTTCTCTAACTAAAGAGATAAATGAAATCAGGTTTTCTTTAAAAACATTTTCTAAAACATTTTGAGTACCAAATAGTGGGAAAATTGTAATAATACTTGAAAATTATATTTAATATCCATAGGAGAATAAAACTAAATGTTTTATTTAACATTTTTTTATATAATTTCATCCAATGGAAATACCATTGAAAGATCATTATTATTATTCTTGAAGAAAATAATCTTTAAATATCTCAAAGTGTCTCATACCACTTTGAAACATTTTAACTCATAATCCTCATGAAAGAATAATATTAAATGAAAGTTTTAAATACCATTAAGATAAAATAATTCATGATATAATATATCAAAATGGGAATTAGATACACCACACAAAAAGAATTAAATTGTAAACATGACATTTATCTCACAGATGTAAAAAGTGAGATGAAAATATCTTACCTTGCATCTGACTTGTCTCGTGTGTATTTATATTCCTGAATAACATATTTATGTTAATTATTTACCTGATTGATAACATTTTTCATTTTTATAATAAATTTTATTTCACTTATTACCATGTTTTATACAACTACTTAAACAATTAAGTTTGTATTAGGTGTTTTGACCAAATTCGGTTCATGTGTTAAAAAAATTGGTAGGTCAGCTATGGTCAAAGGGGTCATTATATAACACCTCCATAATAATAAAAATGACATAATTATAATATTTATATATCAATTTTACTTTTAAAACCAATCATTAAATATGGTTATGAAAAATTAACCAATGTTAAAATCATAGAGACGGTAGGTCGTACGTACGCATGAGTAACATTTCCATTTTTCTATGATCGTTATGGAAAGAAGGTAAGTAACAATATATCTTTTCATAATTATAATTATATCTTAAATAACATTTTATTTAATCATATATACTTATATATAATTCTTGTGATGTAAAAGATATCACATCATGTCGAGGAGGCGATATTCCACACGTCCATAGCCGATATTATCAATTTTTAGTGTGTGAAAGGGTAATAAAGAAAATGATATATATTATATTTATAGAAAGGTAATTATTTCATTAATATCATATAATTTTTTTATGTCACATTTGTTTAATTAAAACCATACTTTATACATTCCATTTATTGTGTGATCGAATCACATTGCTTTTAGGTGGTGGTAGTCCACACTTCCACAAATGATATTATCATATTTACACAAAATGGAAATTATAAGGGTATGTGTTATAAAATAATTATAGGCAAATAAATATATAATAATTATAATATATATCATATATAAATATATTTTCCATCATAATTCACAACCATGAAAGGTGGTAAAGGAAAAAAACAACTTCATTTTGTGAGGCGGTAGTTCATCCTACAAATAAACTATAAGTTTGTTACCCATTAGATGGAAGTGTGTGTAATTTTAGGTTGAAAATTTAACATAAAAACATCATATTATATTTATTATATTATATTTTATATATTTATGTAATAATAATATTTTATGGGTGAAGAATGGAAATAAAATCGAATAGCTTGAGGAAAGATGTTACCTCTTATTTGGGTAACTCCTATGTGTTTGCACCAAAGGGATTCCTTGGATGAGTTTATGAATAAGGTGAGGCTTATAGGATAAGGAGAGGTATTTTTAGGATATATTTGGGTATATATTGGTTGATAAAAAGTTACTTGAGAGTTTTTAGGTAGTGATAGGAGAGGAGATCTTTTTATAGTGGAGGAGGAGTGGCACTCTTGTAATTTTTGGGAAAGGGAATTCCACCCACGTTTTTACCATTGAAAGTGGATCCATTAATGGTAAAAATTAAATAAAAGGGAGTATAGGGTCTAAATATGTCCATAAAAGTTATTTTGGAAAAGTTTTTAGGTCATTTTGGCCCTTAAGTTTAAGGTTTAGTCTTATATTAAGCTTAATTTCACCTTAATCGTTGTAATTAATTTTAATTACTTTCACTAATATTTTTCATAAAAAAACTAAGTTAACATTATTATAAATTATAAAATATTATGATTCCTAATATTAATTACATTTTTCCAAATTCCAATCACATAAGTGTCAGAAATTAATTTAAATTTAATCCGGCAGACAGGACGACAATTTGGGTTTTTAAAGTAAAAGAATTCAAAAGTTTTCTTGTTTTTATAATCAATTTCAAAGTGAAATTGTTTAAAATGACCTAAATTGGATTAATTGATAAAAACATTATCTAATTAAAATTTAAAACCAATTTAAAATATTATTTATCCATATAAAAAAATTAGATGAAAAAGTAGTTTTGAACTAAAATTCAGTATTTTTCATTATTCATTAAAAAATGAAACTTCACAAAAAACTACCAAAAATTCAACCTATCCTAATTTTTATGTTTTTATTTCAAATATTAAGTTTATTTTGACATATAATATTTAGAAAATTTCCAAAAAAATTATTTAAAATAGGTTCTCTATTAAAAAGAGGCAAAAGTGCCTTAATAAAAATATAGCATTTTATGCGTAAAATTGGATTTTCTCTTATATTATATCTATAGAATATATTGGATGAATATATAAAATATTTGATTTAATAGAATATATATATATATATATATATTACATTAATATCACTCACTAATTACAATTAATTTAATTTATTTGGATAAAATAGCTTTGTGAGCATAAAAATAGTTTTCTAATAAAATATTGCCTTTATATTCAATTGGTTCTTATATTCATTTCTAATTAATTTGTAACTAATGAATTCATTTTATATTGGTGAAAACCATATATTTTCATAATTTAGTTAATCATATTCATACCTACTAATTTAACGGCTAGGTTATATCTTATTATATTAAATAATAATATTTTAATATTGTATTGTTGTTTGGTAAAACTCAGTTTTACATGTAACGCAATCCATCAAAGAAACTCGTTATTGTGGGATAAGTATGCTAAATCAGTGTTTTTTTATTGAAATCCATAAAATATATTTAATTTATTTAAAATAGTAAATATATTTTAAATTATTGGGATATTATATTCCATTACGTGTTTGGTGTTGTGTATCATACATGCTATTGAATACATTGTTCCTACATTAGATTTTTTGAGGTGTCACACTAGGCTATGTTTTGAGCCACCTTCTAAGGTAATTTTTTTGATTATATAAATATGATGACTAATAAAATTAAATGTAAACTTAAATGGTATTATTAGACTTTTAGCCTAGGACTATTAATTTTGACATTCTGAGATTGATAGATGGGTTCTAACTCAAAATTCCATGAATGGACTCATCGGTATTATTTAATTAAATTAATTTTAAATGAAATCATCATGTGTCATGGTAGAAACATGTAATGTCATATAAATTCCACAGATGTAATCACTTAGCATCTAGATTATTTATGCCACGAGTGATACTTGGACTCCCTATGTGGACTGAAAATGATAGACTCAAAGGGAATATCATTATATACATCATGAGTGGCACTTGGGATCCCTTTGTGGACCGCCAAGGATAGACTCAGAGTAAGATGAATTTATACCACACCTAGAGTGATATCATGCTTCCTATGAGGAATTCCAAGGATGTTATTGTAAGGTGATGGGTGCATGTTATTCCTATAGTGATACCTGGGTTCTAAATTATGAATTCGAAGGACGGGATTAGGTTTCCTTAAAATTAAGTAATAAGTTAATTACATGAAATGATATCCTAGCCAAATAAAAATCTTGGATTCATTTGGATCCTTATTTTTATGGTGGCCTCATTATACATGTATTTCTCAGATATGATCCATAGGGGATGCCTTGGCTATGAGACAGGTCTCAAGACTATTATAAGTTTAATCATGACTAACTGATTACTCATGGATATTCCATCTTGGACTGAAGCGGGTAGTAGAGTATAGATGTTCCATTGTAACATGAACCTATGCGGGTTATTTATTTACTATATTTAATTTAAAACTTTTACTATTACCTACACACTACTTATCATATACTCACAAACTATATGGAATTAGACATCGTTGGTGGTGGCCTACTAAGTATATCTCAAACCCTATTCAGATTGTAGTTGGGTACCTAGACAGAATTCATGGATAGAGGTAGGGATAAAGGAAAGATACATGTTATGGATGCTTGATCACCTTTCTGAGATGGTTTATGGGGGAGGAAGAGGACTAATCCTATACTCAAGATGATACTAGAGGTAATATTGGGTTTTTTTAATTTTTGTATATAATTTTTTATATGCCTATTTCCATGATCCCCCTATATATTTATTTTTTTTATATGATTTCATGATCATTATTTTTGTATATTCCATTGATGGATGTGTTTACTTTGTTCTTTATATGATGGATGATTACCCTTCCACTATTCAGTTATCCTTTATGCTTCCTCTATTTAATGATATTATTATATCGATGTGCTAAACTCTCATCATGAGTGTATAGTCTCCCCTATATTTGACCATGGACCCTCATTGTTACTCAATAGTCTCTATCATACAGAGAGGCACACTTTAGGTCATATGTCCAATCGGGTTTGGTTACTTTAGATTGAACGGAGTCTGGAACATCACAAAGTAGTATCAAAGGTAGTTTATTTTCTTTTATTTTCCATACCTTACTAATTGGGATTGTATAAAGGAGAAATAGTATGTGTCAATATTTGGTCATGAGCCTATGTTTGGGAGTAGTTAACCAATGTATAGTGAAAAGACAAATTACTTGGGATGGGACATGTTCTTCTGGATTTTTCTTATTACAGTTGTCTTAAATTCACCATTAGGTGACACACTTGATTTTTTATGTTCCTTGTGACTATGAATTTTTACCATTGGCTCGATATTTCAAGGAAGTATTTCTTCATGCATCATTATAGGCACCTTAGGATTTATATGTGATGCATATTCCATTCCATGTTTATATTACTGCATGCATTACTTGCTGCATGTTTTGGTGCCTTGATTTCGATGTCCATGAAATTTTTCTAATATTTCATGAAGGGATTGGATAAATAATTGGTTGTAATTAAATGGATTCCACAATTCAATTTATAAAGTGTATGGTCCTTTATAAATTGTAAATTATGATCTATATAACTGAACCATTTAAAAGGGTTTTTATATAGATAAGTATAAAATTAAAGGAAATTGAATTATAAAATGAAACAGACGTCATTAAATGGGGATTCCAATTTCAAATTAAAGGGTGTTTTCCTATATAATTTTCAATTGAAACTCTGCATACTAGGAACTTTTAATTATAGTATAGAACTTGACCCTAACCTGACCTTAGTAGTGGGAAGTAGGTAGTATATCTTGTAATTTATTTTATGATCTATACACCACCTAGACCTGAATTTAGGAGTAGAGGAGTGTGGCTCTTATATAAGGAGGCATGTACCTGTCCTATTTATACATATATGATTATAGCAGTTACCAAATATTTTATTGAGGTAAGTGTTTTTCATTTGTAGATACATGCCACCATGATGGTCTTGAGTTTTGCGTCGAGAGGGTGGTGAAGACTATGCTCTATAGGTGGTGGGACCTGGGTCACCAGTAGAGCCTCCAGTAGTTCCACATGAGGAACCTCTAGTTACACCTGATATGGGAATCGATGCCCAATTTCTAGAGGGTTTTCTATGCTTTATGTAGACTATTCAAGGAGCCCCATGACCTGCCCCGACTATGGAAAAGTTGACCTGTGAGTTTCAGCAGCAGCATCCATCCACATTTTTTAGGGATGGCAGTCCACGAGTTATGGAGTCATGGATAGAGGTTGTGTCGTCTATTTTTGAGCATCTTTATACACCTCCTAAGAGTAGAGTGAATATCTATACATATATGATTTGGGATTCTGACAAGAGGTGGTAGGACATTATTGACCAGATGGATCATCATCAGGATATGGCTTAGAGGAATTTTTAGATAGAATTCTATGATTATTTCTATCCATAGACATTGAGGTATGGAAGATATAGATATTTTATGCACTTTCAGAAGAGTGACTTATCATTCATGTACTATTGTAACCATTTCACAGAGCTTTAGTGCTTCGTACCAATTATGATAGTTGATGAGTTCTCTATATCTAGGTGATTTGAGGATAGTCTCAGGTACAAAATTTTATTTCATGTGAATTTATTTCATCTTACTACCATATCTAAAATAGTGAACCAAGAACTTATCACTGAGCATAACCTGAGAGAGGATGAGGGTGATAGATAGGGAGGTTTGGAACCTAGATCTAGAACTATATTGACCAACAGTTGGAAGTATCATTTAGAGCTTCCACATGGTGATGTTAGTATCCAGGGTGCATACAAAGGTATTCTGGTGAGGTTTCATCAGTGCAATATATCCGGAAATATGAAACCCTAATGTACCAGAGACCCAAACTAATGTTGATCTTGTGGAAATATGGTCTATGTTCAACACTTTTATATATATTTTCCTCTATTATCTAGTGAGAGAGTGACTACACTAACTCCGTGTTTAGGATCAGGGTTAGCAGCTTCTCATCAGGCATGGAGTTGGAGTGTGACTAGCTAATCAGGTCGAGATTGTGGTTGTGGATAGGGTATCCAGACACCAAAAATATAGCACCAACATAGCAGTACTTATTAGGGTAGCTCAGATATATCTCAGGATTACAGATAGGTCTAGAATGTATGTAGTTTGGTTGATACCTAAGGAGCAGAAATATAGACCTTCTATGATGTGAGGTACTGTTATAGTAGCTTATACTTTAGTATCTATTCTATTTGATACAATATCTTCCCATTACATTATGTTTATGGCTATTGTTGAGAGCCTTGGGCTATATATTCAGTTTTCATATGGTGTTATGACACTCGATACTCTGTTATCAATTCAATTGGATATTGTACGCTAGTGCATGGAGTGTCCTCTTGGGATAGGTGGTTTTCGCTTTGTATGGGACCTCTTTGTCCTATAGATTTCAGGGTTTTACATCATTCTTAGGATGGACTAATTGGTTCCCTACCATGATTAAATTGATTTCTATTGCTAAAGAGTAACTTTCACATAACCAGAGGGTAGAAATTTTATTCACAAGTGTGAATGGGATTTCTTGGAAATCCAAGTTGGACCCAAGCATCATGGGCTGAGCGGGATGGAAACCTGGATTTATTTCTTTTATCTAGGTGATCAGGGAATGTGTCGGGAATATTTACCATTGGTGGTAGATCATTTCAGGGACATTTTCTTGGAAGACTTTTCAAGACTACCTCCTGAGAAAGTGGTAGAGTTTTCTATTGATCTAGTTCTAAGAGTTGCACCAGTATCCATTCCTCCTTACAAGATGGATACTATTGAGTTTCATAATCTCAAGAGGTAGCTAGAGGATTTGGAAGATAAGGGTTTTATACTTACCATATCTTAATCATGGGGTTCACCAATCCCTTTATCCAAGAAGGTGAATGGTACCCTTAGGCTTTTCATGTATTACCATCAGTTAAACCTGCTTATAGTTAAGAACTTATATCCATTGCCTCGTATAAATAACTTATTCAACCAACTTCAGGGAGAAATGGTTTTCTCTAAGATTAATCTAAGATCTAATTATCATTATGTGTTTGTTAGTCTATAAAATATACCATGTAAATCATTCCCTAGTTGATATGGATTGTATGAGTATTTAATCATGTTTTTTAGTCTTACAAACGTGCTAGCGTTTTTCATGGAACTGATGAATTGGGTATTCCACTTGTATCTAGATTCGTTCATGCTGATCTTTGTGAATGATATATTAGTGTATTCTCACACTTGACACGGCCATGAAAAACATATTGAGATCATATTAAATATACTCATAGAGTATAAGTTATATTCTAATATCACAATGTGCCACTTTTTTTATGGATAAATTTCACTTCTTAGGTCACATTATCATAGAGACAAGAGTGTTAGTTGAACTAGAGATGGTAAAAGTTGTAGTTGATTGGGAGAATTCCAAGAATTTCTTTGATATATAGAGTTTCTTGGGGATATCTATTCATTATAGTCACTTAATTTAGGATTTATCATGTCGTTCATCACTACTAATGGGATTGAATAAGAAAATTTTCAATTTTATATGGTTTGAATCATGTAAGGAGGTCTTTCATGAGATGAAAGGGTGGATTGAACTCAGTGTCAATTTTAATCCTACCTGAGCCTAGTTGAGTTTATATAGTTTTTTTTATGTTTCAGGAATCAGGCTAGGAGTAGTTTTGATGTAGGAAGAGTGAGTTGTAGCATATGGGTCTCATTAGTTGAGGCCTCGTGAATGGAACTACTCGATGCACAATATCAAGTTATCCATTGTTGTTCACACCTTGTGTTTTTGGAGGCATTACTTACTAGGAGAGTGTTTTTTGGGGTATACAGACCACAAAATACTCAAGTACATATTCTCACAGAATTATTTAAATCTCAAAAAAATGAAGGTGGGTCGAATATCTTCATCCCTTTGACTTCAAGCTTGACTATATGCTTAGAACGGGAAATGTAGGGGCAGATTATCTAAGCTGGAAGACTCAGACACAGTCAGTTCAAGAAGCCAGTAGAAACTAGCAACTTATGGCCCCGATTTATAATATGCACTTTGAGTTTCAGGACCATCATGGATATTACATACTTACATCATTATCAGTGACCTCTTCGCTTCAAAAGAGAGTAAATATGAGGTAGTTATCAGACTGTGAGGGATTAGTCCTACGAGAGAGAATTGCAAGTGATGACCCACTACCTAGTTGTGTCGTTGATGAGAATGAGATCTTGTATATTCAAAAATTCATCTGGGTTTATAAATATTTTTGATATGAGTTGATGTGAGAATATCATGCCTCTCTATAGGAATTATATCCCAATATTACCAAGATAATCGTGACTTACACCACCAATACTGGTGGTTGGGGATGAAAATAGAGATAGTGGGGTTTGTTACTTGGTGTTACACCTATCAGTAGGTAAAGGTAGAACACCAGTGACCAATATAGATTTTACATCCATTACCTATTCTTGACTAGGAATGGGATAACGTAACCATGGATTTCATGATGGGATTTCCTAGGTCACATCAGGGAAATGATTTCATATGGGTAATCGTAGACATATTTACGAAGTTTTACCATTCCCTACCTATTTAAGAGACATTTTTAGTGGATGAGCTCATGAGACTTTACATTTATGAGATAATATTCCTCCAATGAGTTCCACATACTATTTTATCATATAGATATTCTCACTTCACATTGCAGTTTCGGTAGGGATTGTAGAGGGAACTGGATTCATAGGTACTACTAAGTATAGTCTATGACCCACAGACCAATGGTCTGTCCAAGCATATGATATGGGTTTTGGAGGATATACTCCAAGAATGCACCCTTGATTTCAAAGGATCTTGGTAGAAACACTTACCTCTCACTGAGTTCTCTTACAATAATAACTTCCAGGAGACCATACATATGGATCCTTATGAGGACCTATATGGTAGGTTTTTCCATTCACCCATGTATTAGTTAAAGGTAGGAGAGGCAATGCTATTGGGTCCTCATATCATTCATGAGACTTCAGATCAGGTTAATATTATTAGGTAGAAGATGTCTATAGCTCGGTCTAGGTATAATTCATACATCGATCATCACCATCAGCCATTATATTTCGAGGTAGGGAGGTGGGTTTTATTACATGTTTTACATAGACTAGGAAATAAATTGATTTAGAAACAAGGTAATTTGTAACCTAGTTATTTAAGTATCTTAGATATTTTAGAGTGATTTAGGATGGTATCCTATTGGTTACAGTTTCCTCAGAGGTATTGGGACATGAATGATATATTTCATGTATCTCAGCTTCACCGATATCATTCATATCTATCTCATATTCTCCATCCTAAGGAGGTTGAATTGGATGTTGAATAATCCTTTGAGGATCACCATGTCTTTATTATTTATTAGGGAATGAATGTTCTATGAGGCTGGTTTGTTCCTTTAGTATTGGTACTATAACAGCACGACCATGTACAAGATGATACTTGGGACTGGGAGGCTGACATATGTGCTCAGTGGTCAGAGTTATTCTTAGGTGATACATCTCCACCCTAGGATTGAAAAATCAAGTATGGGTTACTTTAAGAGGGAATATTATAAGATCGTAGATTATCTATGAGGTATGGAATCTTTTTATTAGATTTAAATTCTTTAATTTTATTCTAATGGAAGTTCATAATGAGGTCATGGGGTTACGGGGGTGTTCGGGGATTGTACAGAGCCCAGATCCCCATATTTTGGGAAGAAATATGTGGGATTAACGGTTAGTAGAAATTATGTCACCCAGTCTGTACAGTTTAGTTAAACTATGTGGGGTGGCCCAGTGCTCTTCCTAGGGCTGCATGGTTTTTCCTAACCATGTATCCTAGGATTCATTACTATGTGAGTGCTCCAGAACCTATTACAAAGGTACTTTTTCATGGGTTGCACATGGTTAGTCAAACTATGCACTTATCCCATGCAAGGAGGTGTCCAAGGATAGTGGTTATCATATGGTTGGTGCACGGTTTGGCCAACCTTGTGACTAAACCATGTGACCCTTTAAAAAGGGTGAAATGATGACTTTCCGATCCTTTATTTTTAACTCATATCCTCCTTTTCTCTCCTCTACCATGCACAGTATCCCCATCACCTATTTGAGATCTCATCCATGAAAAAAATTAAGCATTTAGGTATCTCCTCCATCTGTACTATAAATCACTTTATGTCTGTCTCATTGGATATCCACCGGTAATCTCTCCATTACTCTTTAACCTTTCATCATTTATCTCATTGTAGACATATTTATTTTGGTGTGAGATAATATGACTTATTTTTAGGTCATTTATTTATTTACTCAATTTCTTTTATTCTATCCTGGATTAGAGACCAAAAACGGATTAGGAGTCAACTAACAAGATAAGTACATAATTATGCCATGCATCAGATTTTCTGAGTGATGATTGTTAAATAAATTTTTTCATAATTTAAATGGATAGACATGAAGGTTAAGGACATTGAGTTGAACCACCCCTTGGGTGTGTTTCTAAATTGAATAAAACCACCATCCCAGAGATACATGGGTTCTGAATTGGAAAACCATGAACGAACTCACTAATATTATTTAATTAAATGAATTTTAAATGAAATTATCATGCATTGTGGGTGAAAAATGGGTTATCATATGAAAACCATGGACAAAATCACTTAGTGGATGGATTATGTACTCCATGAGTGATACTTGGACTCCCTATGTGGACTGCCAAGGATAGATTCATAGTTCATATCATTATATATGCTGCGAGTGACACTCAGTCTCCCTTTTTGGACTAACAAGGATGGAAACAGAGGGTGGTGACTTTATACCACACCTAGAGAGATACTAGGGTTATTATCAGGAATAACTAGGATTTTCTTATAAGGTGATGGGTTCATGTTGTGACTAGATAAATAACTAGGTTCCAGATTAGGAATGCTAAGGATGGGCTTAGGTTTCCTTCAAATTAAGTAATAATTTAATTACACGATGTACAAAGAACAAGCTTGGGTTCGGTGAGAGCCTTATTTTTATGGTGGACTTATTATACATATCTTGCTCAGATATGATTCATGGGGGATGACTTGGATATGAGATTGGTCCCAAGACTTTATTATAAATTAAATAATGACCAACTGGCTACTCAGAGATATTATGGCTTGGGATAAAGTAGGTAACATAGTACAGGCATTCCATGGGAACCAAGACTTATGCAGGTTATTTATTTACTGCATTTCATTTACAGCTTTTACTATTACCTACACACTGGTTATTATATACACACGGACTGTATGGAATTAGATACCATTGGTAGTGTCATACTAAGTATATATCACACCCTATTCAGGATATTGTTGGATACCTAGACAGACTTTATAGATGTAGGTAGGGATAAGGGAAAGTGACCTCTATTGGATTCTTGATCACCTTTATAGGATGGTGTATGGGGGAAGTAGAGGACCAAGACTATGCTGAGATGCTATTAGAAATAGTCTTGGGTATTTTTTTTATAGCATGTTTTATATGATTTTTTTCATGATTCCCCTGTATCTCATTTTTTGTATAGCATGCCATGATCATAATTTTTGTATTGGACATTAATGGATATGTTTTCTTAGTTATTCATATGATGGATGATTAAACTTGTGCTCATTAGTTATCCTTTATGCTTATACTATTGATATATATGATTATACTACTATGATACACTCTAATCGTGAGGGTATAGTCTCCCCACTATTCCAATATGGACCCTCTCTTCTAGTTGGCAGCCTCTAGCATATGGGGAGGTGCACTTGAGGTCATGTGGCCAACTTGGTTCAGTTACTTCTAAGTGAATAGAGTCCAGGACATCACACCCTTTGACATGTAATATCATGATTCATTAATAATTCATATTATTTTAAGTTTCAATTTTAATTATTTCATATAATGGGATTTTAATTAAAAGTTACCAATTGATAAAGAATTTCATAACTCAATTTCCATTCATTGGATTATATTACTTCTTTGTTATCTTTTATATTCTAAGATTATATGTGTAATGAATTTTTATTATCTTATATTATATTTACACTTTTTTATGTGGACTTAAATTAGATACAAATAAGCCGTTCATTGATTAATTCTCACTTTAACATTGTGATCCTTGTGAGGGTTTATTTCATAATCTCATTTTAATTGGAATTGTTTATTCTTGAATTTCCATTGAATTTAATTATTTGATAATTTGGTAATAAACCCATTTTTTATTCTCCATTGGTTATTCTTGATTTTTTAAAGTAATATTACAATTTTTATACTCTTTGGTACTTAAAATGATTGAGAAATTTTTTTCAAGAAAATTTAACTTAATTTCTCTCTTTGATTGAAAATACTTTATCTTCCAAAACCATGTTTTCTAAAAATGTTTTCAAAAATGTTTTTAAAATTCTAAAAATAATTTATTAAATATGTTTATAAACAAGTTTCACTTTTTACAAAATATTTTGAAAGCAATATTAGTGTCATTTTCCTAAACAAGGCACATTTTACTTTTACCAAAAATTGGAAAGGAATATTTATTTTAACATGTACGACATGTATGAAATTTCCCAACATCATGAACACTCAATGTTTTAAATATTAATTTATAAGTTTTAAAGTTTATTTTCAAATAAAAGTATTTTCAAAATATTTTGGGAACTTTCAGTTTTAAAAAAATATTTTCAATGTAAAAAAAGTATATTTTCTAAAAGAATGTTTTTAATGAAATTTTTATGGTATTTATATTTATAAATTATAAAAAAAAATTATATTACTTACAATACATTAAGGATATGTTATATCGATACCATCCTTATTCATTATATATATGGTTTATGATCATTTTGACCAAGGAAAGTATTGACATTCACTTTCTTGATTCATTCTTATAGTCAATAAGTTTCCCTTAAAATTTTCACTTTACTATGATCATTATACATTAAATTTCCCCTAAATATCCATATTATTTATAATGGATATTTTTATTTCTCAAACTATATATCATTTATTCATGTAGTGTTCTATAATTAAATTTAATTTTTTATCTGGGGAAATATTCATAAATCCATATTATTTACTCAATATGAAAATTTGATGATAAGGCACATTATTCATTAATTAAATTTATTATTTGGTATATGATTAATGCTTTGGTCATGCAGTGATGGGTGGGGATCACAATTATATAACTCCTCTATGTATTGGTAGTATCATGAGTTGAATCATTAAGCTAGCATTAAATAGGTTTCTATATGTAGTTTTAAACCGTCTTGTGAAAGGACTTGTTGGTAGAGGTATCATGATGTATGAGATCATGACATCCAATAATTAAGAATTTCCATCATTAAGAATTAAATTATTATTATCCATTAGATTTTAATAATGATGTTATCTCTTGATAAATTTTAGTCTAAATTATTGATTAAATGGAATGTGTTTTCAATTATTTACCTTTCTATATTGATTATGCATTATCTATTAATGATAGTCAAGTTATTTAAATAGAATGTGTGTTTAATTATTTACCTTTCCATATTTATTATTCCTTACCTAATCATGATATTCAAGTTATTTATTAAATGGAATGTGTGTTCATATATTTACCTTTCCATATTTATTATTACATATTTATTATTCTTCATTTACTCATGATAACTTTATCTTTACATAAATATTACTGTGTATTTGAGATCACACATTTTTATTATTTTCCTAGGAATTTAGGAAGTGTACTATGAATGATATGTAAGTATATGATAGAGGGAATCATGATATTCTTAAAAAATATAAGTTTTAATTTGTATATTAAATTTTAATATGGGAATCATGTATGTGTCTAGTTTACTAAGACTACTAAACTATTCTGTCCTTTGAGATGTAATTACTTGAATCTAATTCCAGTGTATTAAATAATACACCATATTTGAGTTATTGTAATTGGGTTCACTACATAGTGTAAGGATGGTATAATGGGATTCCTATATGAATCATGCCAACCTGTAGATACCCACCCGTCAACTGGTGGGATGACCAGTGGTGTAGAAATTATTCCTGGAACCATTAGCTAGCTGGTGGTGTTTTCAGAGGTCTAGTATTTCTTCATGGAACCACTAGCTTGCTGACAGTAGCCAGTGTCTATCTAGTAATACTAATATAGTTTGGGAAATTTGGGGGTATTAAACTATTTTCTCCACATAAAACCCTCATTTATTAATTTAATCCTCCTATTTTGACCTTAATTTGACAATTTTTGACTTGTAGGCTCTCTTGGGACATATTTGGCTCTCTTAACCCAATTTCTTAGTGTATCAAAGTGCTTATTGAATCCTTTTTCTTCTCTTGGTAAGTTGATCATAATTTTGGTATTGGATCTACTTCTTACAATTCCTCTTATTTCACTCTATAGATCATCTTATTTAATGATAATAATTGTTTATTATGTTTTATAATCATGTTCTTTATAGATCTATTGTAGAATTAAGGGATCTTGATCAGAACTTCAATTCTTATGGTGTGTTTATCAGGAATTGGGGAGGTAAGTGTTTCCTTTGGTTTTCTTCATTCTAAAACATGTCAATTTAGAGGTTTATGATTGGTAATTCTTGATCTCGGATCCCTTCCCAATTCTTAAGGCCATAAACTCATGTTTTATTATTGTTTTCCATGGGTTTTGATATTTTTGGTGCTTCAAGTTTGGTAATTTCATGACATGACTTTATCATATGAACCTTTCTTTCTTGCCCCTTGTGTTGGTTTCTAAAATGGATAAAAATAATGTCTCGTGTATTCTTCTTGGAAATGGTTTTAAAATGATTTTAAAAGTAATGAAGATAGTCTTGATTAAATATGGTGGTTTTGGTTATGGTTTTTAAAATGTATTATCCCTTTGGTATTGTTAACTAAAATGGTTTTAAAGCATTATTGGTATGATTTCAAAGATAAAGTTACCTTGAATGATATTGTTGTGGTAAACCTAAATGTGATCAAAGATGAGGTAGGGATTCATCCTTGAGGGTGAAATCTTTCTCCATATACCTATAATTATAGGGTAATGTGTGCACTAGGTTGCCTAAGTTATTGTAAGGAGACACTTTCAATAGTTTAGTCTTACACCCTAGACATGTTCTTCTAGGGTAATGTGCACTCCAAGTGGTCTACTAATAATGATAATGAAATAAGAATCCTCATTAACCTGGAACTGTTGATACTCATGGTCTTGTTTTCTATTTTGGTTATCTTTGAAATTAATGTTGGGAATGTTTATGGAAATAATTTTAAAACCTATTTTATTTGGTATGGTTTATAAATAATTAAAAGGGTGATTTATCTATGATTTGTGTTAAATTGTATATCATGCCTTATTTTTAAATTACCTAATCATAATTACTTTATATTGTAAATTTTTCTTATGAAACACTTTTTTGGATCCTACTAGGATCTTTTTCTCACAGTTTACATACACATTTGGGTATATTTTGATCTTATTTTATCTGATATAGGTAAGTTAAAGGAACTATAGGTAGGTATAGGGTTTTTTCATTAATAGGGTGTGGGAATATGGAGGTGACATCATGTCACATGGAGTTGGGGCTTAGAAGTTTTTGAGTGCTTTGGTTATTTTATGTATTTTATCACTTATTTTTTCTATTGATTGTACCTTTATACTATTATCTTGTTTTTAGAATACTGGCATATTCTATATTTATATCACCTTATTTTAGGTTATTTATTTAAAATCATTCCCAAAAGGTATTTATTAAGGCCAAAACACTTGTCTCTAGCATCTGGGAATCAATAATTCCCTTTGGGATATGTCAGGACCAATTCAGGTTACAGATGGTTGGGTGATACAGGTTGGTTCATGAAAAATTGGTATCAAAGAGACGTTTTCTTGTTTCCATTATCGGTATTCATTTTGGTATGTCTTGGTAGATAGGATATAAGAATGTGGGGACTTAAGTGATAGATTATGAGTTAGTGTATGGACATCTCTCATTGTGATGAGCCTTAAGTTACCATGAGTTGTTGGTAAATGTGTATTTGGGATTCAGATTATTGTGATCTTGCTTCTTCTTTTCTCTCGTCTCCTTAAAATTATGATTAACCTTTTTTCTTCTAATAATATTTGATTCATGGATCACATATTATTGTGTATATTTGTCTATTGACATGTATTACAATGCCCCCTATAATAATTCAATTGATTCCTAGATAGGGTACCACTAATGAAATATGGTATGGAAACCCTCTATTTGATCAGAATATGATCGAAGCAATTGTGTACATGGTCCAAGATATTCACCAAGTATTTTTTTTCTTGTCCCTATTTAGGATAGAGAGGTGTAAACTCAAAGTTATGAAGACAATAATTGGGCCCATGAGTTTCTTCACCAGAAACCACCTTTTTAAGGTAATAATGATCCACAAGAGTCATAGGAATGGTTGGGAAATATCAAGAGTGTTTTCAAATTCCTAGAGACTCTTGATTCAATCAAAGTAAAGTGTGTCATCTTGAAGGATCAATTAGAAGGTGTTGGGACTCAGTTTACTTGGATAAGAAGGATTATAGAATGGAGTGGAAAGACATAAAGTTCATCTTTACCACGCATTTCCACTAAGAATATATAACCATGATGAAATCAATAGATTTTTTCAAACATGAGCAAGGAAATTGGTCAGTGATGGAGTATTCCAATCACTTCGTTGATCTCTCTTTATTTTTATCTAAGGTTGTATATAATGAAATTATTAATGATTAGAGGTTTAGATGGTTATCTCACCTGATATTCCATCATAGTCCTTTATATTAAAGATGAACTCTTATGTCGTGCTAGTGGATAGGTCATTGATGGTAGAGATTTACCTATAGGGTAGGTCAAGATTGAATGAAGTTCTTTTTTCCCATGGTGGTAGATCTAGTGTATAGTGTCTTGACATGTTTCTAATGTGTCTAGACCAAACACATGAAGTTATTTTCCCCCATACCTCTAAACTTTGGTAACTCGTGTGGGTGTTTTGGTAACTTTCATAAGTCTTGTTGGGCTATTTTTTTCTTCACTATGGTACTTCATCATTGGAACCTATATTATCTATATTATATTCATGTGCTTCATAGACTATAGGGTTCTAGTCCCGAGCCTTTGTAATAAAGAAATTATTCCCATCATAAGAGTCTCATGTGGAAGTTTATATGGGTCCTACAACTTCGAGAGGTACCATTTTTATTACTTCTACCTTAGTTAATTCTAGGTGCCTCTCAGTCATTTATATCAAATCGTTTGGTGGATCATCTAAAACTTATAATAGAGATCATTAAATTAGTTTTGGAATTAGAAATTCCTTGAGGAAAGAAGAAGGAGTAGGCTTTTCATTGTCCCTTTTGTTGTTTCTTTATATACAACATAGAATTCAAAAATGTTATAAGTTCTATGTCATGGGTGTAATACATGCATTCATTCAATTTTGACATTGATTATTCATCAAGGAGAGGTAACATATTTTCTAATTCTATTAGTAGGAATTTACCTACTCATATTGTAAAGGAGACAAAGGATGAATGGAACTTAATGGGAATTTTTTCTAAAATGTGCCTGAAAGTTAGGGAGGATGAATTTGGTTTGTTTTGTAAAGAATTATTTTGGAATCCTTTATCCTATATATGATTCTTTATGATAAATATCTATATGATTAGTTCTATAATATCAAATATTTATTATATGGTGGGGTGACCATTGGTGCGTGATATCTCCCCTCAGAGGGTATCCTTTTATTCAAGAGTTGATATGTTATCCCTTCACCTATGTGAAAGGTCGTGTTATGAGATTTTCATCATTCTTTGTGGGTAGTCCACCCTAGAACCACAAATATTTTTTATGAAATGAATCATTAGTTTTTATGGCCTAGTATGAAATGAGACCTAACTGACTTTGTGTCTTGATTTTATACATGCCAAAATATAAAGGTTGGACAAAAAAATCCTTCAAGGTTTCTTCAACCTCTTCCCATTCCAACATGGAAGTGTAATGAAATTTTGATGTATTTTATTATTAGTTTACTTTTAACACACCAAGATAAGAATTAAATTTGGGTTATGATCGATCAATTGACCAATTTAACTCATTTTATACTGATTTGTGACACCACTAAAGTAGAGTTCCTGGGAAAATTGTATGTGTAATAGGTTTTAGGGCTACATGGTGTTCCTATGACCATTTTCTTGGATAGGTACCCTCGTCTTACCTCATTGTTTTGGAAGGGTTTCCATGAGGATATGGGAACCCAGGTCATTTTGAGCACAATATATCATTCTCAAATGGATGGGAATATATAAAGGGTTAATTAGATTCTAGAAGATATGTTTCATGCCTCTTTCATGTAATTTGAAGGTTCTTGGGAAAGAATTTTGGGGGTGATTGAATTTTTTTATAATAATAGTTTCCAATATTCCATCAGGATAGAACCTTTAAAGACTTTTTATTGTCATCCTTGCATCTCTACTCATTATTTTTTAGAGGTTAGAGAAGCTTCCTTGGTTGGACCAAGATTGGTTTAGAAGACAACAGAGAAGATACAGTTGGTTCTATATTTTTTAGTGATGAATCAGAGCTAGTACAAGCCTTTTGTGGATCAACATCTTTTTCCTTTGTATTTTTCGGTTGGTAATCATGTTTTATTGAAATTATATCCCCAATTAGGTCACTAACGGTTCAGAAAGAAAGGGGTTATCACTCCTGGGTATGTGGGCCCATTTGAGATCACAGAATGGTTTAGAAAGGTGGTATATTATTTATCTTTACCACCTCAGTTATCTTTGATCCATGACACTTTTCATGTGTCTCAACTCAAAATGTATTAACCGGACTTGCCTCATGTTCTGAATTAGGAAGATCTCAACATAAAACCAAATATTCCTATGACCAAAAAACTCTTTGGGTTTTTAATTCTCAAGTTAAGGTTCTATATGGGAAGTCTAAACCATTGGTCTTAGTGTTGTGGCAGCATGGTTCTAATTCTAATAAGACTTGGGAGTGGGATTCTTTGATGAGGGAGAAGTGGCCTCAACTATTTGAAATCCAAAATTCTTGGACTTAGATTTATGGGATCATAAATAAATATGGTGGGGATAATTGTAACATCCTCGTATTATTTTTAGGTACTAATTCACTCTTGTTTTTATTTCTTTTTTTAGTTTATTCAATATTTTCCCCCTATTTTTGTTGGTTTTCGTTAGAAATAATGGTTGGGGTGAGGTTTGTTTCTTGTTAAAAAGTTCAAGAGGTGTCCTAAGTGGTTGGAATGGGTGTGGGAATATACTTATATCTAGAAGATCTATAGGTGGTCAATTGTCTAGCTGGTGCAAGGTTGAAAGAATGGGATTCTTTTAGGAATCCCACCAGCCATACAATAGACTACCACTAGCCAACTGGTAGGGTGATTAGTGGTGAAATAATTCTTTCAAACACCACCAAACATTCGGTGGTGTTTCTAGAGGCCCAAGATTTCTTCCTAGAACCACTGGATTAGGAATGGTAGTAAATATCTTGTTGATGATGCAGATCTATGTCAGGAAAGTCAAATACAATATCATATTTTCTCCACCTAGGACCCTCATTTATTAATATAATCCTCCTACTTTGAACCTAATTTAACCATTTTGACTTTAAGGCTCTCTTGGTACATATTTGTATCCCCCAACATAATTCCTTGGTGTATTGAAGCACTGATCAAAGCCTTTTTCCTCTCTTGTTAAGTTGATATTCGTTTTGGTCTTGGATCTCCTTCTTCTTTAAATTCCTTACATTTCTCTCTATGGATTAGCTTCGTCAATGATGGGAATTAATGATCCAGGTTTCTAATATTTTTATTTATATTTTTTTGTGGAATTGAGGGGGATTGATCATATCTTCAATCCTTTTGGTGTGTTGATTAGGAATTATGGTGGTAAGAGTTCAATTTGTTTTTATTCATTCTATAACATTTCAATTTGGAGGTTTATGATTGGTAATTCTTGATCTAGGATCTATTCATAATTCTTAATTCCTTTGGATCATATTATAGATTTTTTTTACCTATGAGCATTGATATTCCAAGTGTTTCAAGGTAGGTGGTTTCATGACTTTAACTTGTCTTGTGAAACTTTCTATATTACCCCTTGTGTTTTGTTTCCAAAGTGGATAGAAATGAATTTCATGGATTCTTCTTGGAAATGGTTTTGAAATGGTTTTAAAAGGCATGAAATTGGTTTTGATGAAGTGTTGTTATTTTTGTTATGGTTTTGAAAATTTATTTCCCCCTTGTTATTATTAACAAAAATGGTTTTAAATCATGATTGGTATGGTTTCAAATATGAAATTCCCTTGAATGATATTATTATGGTAAACCCAAATGTGATATATTATGATTTAGGGTAAATCTATGAGGATGAACTCTTTTTCCAAAGACCTGTTCTTATAAGGTAATATGTGCACCATATTTCCTAAGCTGTGGAAAGGATCCTATCTTGAGAGTGTATTCTTACTCCTTAGACCTGTTCTACTAGGGTAATGTGCACACAAGGTGGACTACTAATCATGTTAAAGTAATGAGTATCCTCATTGACCAATAACTATTGATACTCATGGGATTATTTCCTCTTGTGATTATATTTGAAATGAATGTTTGGAATGTTTATGTAAATACTTTGAAAACAAATACTATTATGTATGGTTTATAAACTGTGAAAAGGTTTATTTATCCATGCTTTGTGTTAAAATGTATCTCATGCCTTGTTTTTAAATTACCTTAGCATAATTAGTTTAAATTTTGAATCCTACTTACGAAACACTTAGTGGGATCCTACTGGGATTTTTTCTTACACATTGCATACACCTTTAGGTTTATATAGATCTTGTTTTATCTGATGAAGGTAAGAGAAAGGAG
The DNA here is from genome assembly GCA_963277665.1 of Viscum album. Classification (NCBI taxonomy): domain Eukaryota; kingdom Viridiplantae; phylum Streptophyta; class Magnoliopsida; order Santalales; family Viscaceae; genus Viscum; species Viscum album. Next base: position 488,912,154 of record OY728164.1, read on the forward strand.
TTTCTAAAAGGTGGTGGGTTTATTCATTAGTAGGGTGTGGGATTCAGGAGGTAACATCATGTTAGATAGATTTTGGACTTAGCGTTTTTTGAGTACATTAGTTATTTTATGTATCTTGGAACTTGTTTTTCCTATCGATTATACCTTTCTACTGGTTTATTTTTTTGGCATACTGACATATTATATATTTAAATCGCCTTATTTTAGATACTTTTTAGAAAAATTATTTTAAAAAGGTCATTCTTGTTAGATTTGGTGTTCTAGGACCAACTAATTATAATTTGATTATATTTATATTTGATATATTGAATATTAATTAAACATATTGTTACATATTGTTCATTTTTATGCATGAATTTAATGTAATAATGTCCTAGAGTATTTTTCTCATTAATAAGCTCATAGAAGTTCCCTATTTTGATTATAAACTTGAAGTTATATGAAAATATTCTTAATATAGTTCTACAATTGGATAAAATTATATGATGGGACACATATTATTTAGACCATCGGGTGTGATTACTCATAAGTGGGTGTGGATTCTTCTCATAAAGTTTGCACTTAGTAATCTCTAAGATGAAAGATTATGAGAACAAACCCACTAGTTATAATTCTACATGTTTTGGTGTCATCGGATATTCCTATCTGCAAGAATGTGTAATGGTCCTTAGACTTTAAGATTATAATTGATTCATTTCTTGACTCTCTCACTTAGATTTACTAACAAAAACTGGCATGTCTTGTGTTGGTGGGAATTGGTGTACATTAGGTGCATCACGATTGGCATGTCATTAATGGATAAGTCGAGGAAGGATTTAACCCTTCCATATTTATGGGAGTTGATATCTTGGACCTTTGATTGGAATATAATTATCGCCTAAATTACAAGGTCATTGTGTATTGACGTGTTTATTTCAAATAATCAAAGAAAGAGGTATCGATCATATAGGTTGATGACATAGTCATGCAACCTACTTGATGAGATATTGTGAAAAGGGGATTATATTACATAGTGAGAATTCGTATGTGGTTGTTGATGTTATGACATTAAGTTCTTTTTCTTGGGTGTCTTGACCCATTGCTAGATAGTAATCTTGAACTTTATCCAAGCACGCCTAATTCCAATGAGAAAGAATCCTAGAGGGTCATACACTAAGTGTTTCTATTGAAATCAATTAAATTCTATTTGAATTTAATTAATGGAATAAATTTTATTCTCAAAAGTGAGGAATAATTTTACTCAAGTTATATTGATCGCATAAATTAAATAAATGTTTATTCACCGGTATGTGAATTAAAATGTATTTATTCATTTTATTGAATACTTAATAAATATTTATTCACTGGTATGTGAATTAAATATTTATTTATGAATAAAAATATTTATTTTGGCATTCAATAAATACTAAGGAGTTTGAATGAACCAAGACCCTATTTGTTGATTAATAATTATTTTCAATCTAGTAAATATTATTTATCATTCGTGTAAGATGGCACACACCAAAAAATAATATTATTGTTATTATTTCGTGGTTTGGGGTTTATTAAAGTTTTTAATATTATTTAATGTTCAGCATGAAATTAAAAAATATTCTAACCTAAACCCTACCCCTATAATATCCCATTATGGATATTCTGTAGGCAATCAAAAAAGATAATTTTTGTGCACAATGAATTCTCTTTCAACTCCTCCATGTCTATCCCTCTCAAGAACGAGAACCCAAGAAATATTTCTTCAAGTCCAATGAACGGGCGGTCAAGAATGAACAACACATGACATTTGATTTTCCATGCTAGCTCCAAGTGATTGAGTGGAGTTGCTCGAAGATCATTAGAGTGCATTTGGATCACCGCTAGAGGGATTATACCCTTGGATCATCACAAGAACAATGAAGGCAATCCAAAATGGTCATTTTTTATGATCAACATCAGGTATGAAGAATGAAACCTAATATGAGGTAATTTATTTCTTCCAATCTAAAGAAATTAATTATAAACTTAACATTAAAGGTATTCTATTAAGGTTCTAGGAAATTGAAATTAAAAGAAATTTTAATTATCACATCACCCACTATGTTCTTCCACTGTGTATGGAACCAACAAGTGGTATCAGAGCAGTCACATTTAAATTTATAATTATTTATTTTATTTTTGATCAATGCATAATAGATTTTCATTTCATGTTATTCATTCTTTAAATTGATTTTAACTAACATGATTCGACATATTAATTAGGTTCCTTAGGTGTTTCATTTTCTTAAAGGTATAATAATAGATGAAGAATGATTGGATATGTCATTGGGAATTGCCAAATTATTTGCTAGTAATGTAACGACCCAAAGATTTATCAATGGAATTCCCTTATTATAATTATGCATTATAGTATAATCACATTAGGAAACACAATGGCATATCATGATAATAAATACTATGTGATAATTAAACATAATTTTTTCACTTATGTGTCTTAAATTTCAAAAATCTAACATACACGGTTGCGTTCAGGGTGATTTTTGGGGTCTAAAGGAACAAACTTAATTTTTGGTGAATAGTAACCTACCCTTATGAATAGTAACCTACCCTTATGAATAGTAATATGACCCTTATGAATATTAAATCATCTATAAGAATCTTAACCTCACCCTTGAATGTATAAATAAAATTTAGGCATTTTATAAGTGATAATATGACCATAGTAAAAGTATTGGTATTTTTGTAACTCGTAAATAATTAATTAAAATTAATTAATTAATTTAAAATAAAATTTATTTTCTTAAAATTTGTTCATAAATTAACAATTTTTTGTCTTCTGGTTTTAAGATAATTTTATAAGACCCTATGTAATTTTTGAAAACAATATAAAATCACTTATAGTTTTAAAATCTGTATTTTTCAAGTAAATTATGATTTTAATTAAAAATTAAATTAATCATATTTAGAAAATTATTTTTGAAAAATAGATTTTATTTTTGTATTATACACATCTAAAAATGGTTAGGGTGAATTTTTGGGATTTTTCTAAAATACATGAATTTTTTATGAATAGTAAAATACGGTAATATACCGTATATATACATTATAAGTTAAATGCACTATTCCTAGAATCATTGCTGAGCTGAGAACCCTTGGTTACAACTCACATGAACATATTACTATTTTTGATCATGGAATAATCATTATTTCTTGTCTTATGGAAAAATAATAAACTAATGATTAAAATATTAAAAAACCCCTCCTCCCCTCTACTATAAAAACCACCCACACTACCCTCTTCTTTTCACTCCCCTAAATCCATGTGACTTGCCTAAATTCTACTCAAATATCTCCCCAATATCCTCTCCCATGTCCATCAGCCATTGGTCTCCTCAAAAGACCAAATCCTCTCCCATTAAGAGGCTCTCAAGGAATATTAATTCAAGAGGTAAATTCCTCATTTCAATTCTTTTACTTTATTTTGAAGTTCCTTTGTTTTATTTTCTATCCTAACCTCTTTTAATCCAAATATTATGAAAACTCTAGTACCTTACATGTACTAGAATGTTTTTATGGTAATTTAATAATTTATTATCGTCTCTCATTTACTGTAACAACCCAAAGTTTTTCAATGGAAATTCCCTTCTTATAATTATGTCATAAAATCACATGAAAACACAACATAATGAACTACTAAGTGATAAGTGACATTTAAACATAAGTTTGTCACTGTTGTGTTTGGAATTTTGAAAATTCGATATACACGGTTGTGTTCAAGATGATTTGTGGGGTCCAATAAGAAAAACTTAATTTCTGGTGAATAGTAATCTACCCTTATGAATAGTAACCTACCCTTATAAATAGTAGTATGGACCTTATGAATATTCAATCATCCAAAATAATAGTAACCTTACCCATGAATAATTAAATAAAATTTAGGCATCTTAGAAAGTGACAATTCGACTATAGTAAATGTTTTGGTATTTTTATAAGTCATAAATAATTAATTATAATTAATTAATTAATTTAAAAGAAAATATATTTTCTTAAAATGTGTTAAAAATTTAAAAAATCTATGTCTTATATTTTTTAGATAATTTTATAAGACCCTACATAATTTTTGAAAGCATTATAAAATCAGTTTTAATTTTAAAAACTGTATTTTTCAAGTAAATTATGATTTTAATTAAATATTAAATTAATCATATTTAGAAAATTATTTTTTAAAAATGGACATCATTTTTGAATTCTACACATCTAAAAATGGTTGGGGTGAAATTTTGGTATTTTTCTAAAATACTTGAATTTTTATGAATAGTGAAATACCGTAATTTACAAAAATAAGTTAATAAGCTAATTATAGAGTCATGTGTGATTTTATGATGATGTAAGCCCACTTGGTTCGGGATTACATTATAAAATTACTATTATTGGACAAGGAATACTCACTATTCCTTGTCTTGTGGGGAAATAATAAACTAATGAATCTTATATTGAGAAAACCCATCTCCCCTCCACTATAAATACCACCCTTCACACCCTCATTTCATCACACCTCTCAAGCTTCAAGCCTTGTCTAAACTCTGCCCAAGAATCTTCTCTATCCCCTCCCCCACGTACAAAAGCTTCTTTTATCATCAAAAGACCAAGCTTAGGCCCCTTAAGGAGGATCTCAAGAGGAGGATTCAAGAGGTAATTTCTCTCCTTCTTTTCCTTTAAATTCCTTTCAATTTCAAGTTCTTTTCTTATTCTCTCCCCACCTATATTTTTCCAAATGGTGTGGTAACTCCCATATCATAAATATAATATAATTTTATGATACTAATGGGATATTATGTCATACAACCCCCCTTCTCCTCTTCTTTTTATTTTATAAAAGAAAACGTTGTCCGTGAGGTGTTAATCTATCACCTTCAAGAACGACATGTTTTCTTTTTCAATTTATACCTTTAGATCTTGTCATGAAACCATTTTTATGGTTGAACCAGAATATTTTATATTTATTATTTCCTAATTAAAGTTCTGTAACTAACTTATGTACATATTACTAAATGAGTAAACAAAACAAGTTCGTTGTGGCCGAAAAACCGCCCAAATTAACCCAAACGATCATCATTTAATTCCAATCTAATGATTCATACACATGGTATACAATGTAATTCATTATAAGATCATTCAAACTCCTTTAATATCATTAATAACATGTAATATCAGTTATGTATGTTTACCCATGTTCTACTCAAACTTCAATTTATGAATACAAGTGAACTGCTCAAGAAAACTGTAAAAACAAACATTTCCGAACAATGTTTTTAAACCCTATACCTCGTCAAAAGGCCCATAAAATAACATAATGAAACCAAAATTAACCCTTTTAATTTATAAAAGGTTCTTTAGTTTCTAATTAATTAATATAATGTCATTATATAGGACATTAAAGTGAAGGAAGCGTTCTGATATAAGGTAAGGGGAAAATCTCGAACCCAATTTTCTTTCTTTGAGTTCTCCCTATTTCACTACAAATTTGGTAAAGTCACTTATTAAAAATAATTTTTTCATCATTATATTAACTTTTATGGGATATAAATGTTTTCTACTGAACTTTATTTCAAACAAAAAATTTTCCAAAAGAATTCTTCTTTTAAGAACTCACCTTTTACCTCTCATTCAAGGTTGATGGTTCTTGTATCAAGTATGTTGTTCCCTCTTTCTTTTGGGAACCCAAATTTTATGAATGTGTTATTATGATATGAAACTAATTCCTTTACATGGTTTAGTTATTTTCATCATTGATATATATTCTATGTGGCATGCATGATAATTATAATGTTATGATGCGACGGGTACGCCCGGAATTATATAGCGCAATTTGAATGTTATGATGTGATGGGTGCGCCCGAAATTATACAGTGCTCCAATGCATTGGGTAAAGTGATGAATCTCATGATTAAATGTGAAATTATGTGAACAAGATTCTAGATTTTTTCACAAGTATGTGTGGTATTTAACCATTAAGACATGATGTTTCATTTTTATGCATTGCCACATTTCAAGTCTTATATTTATGCTTCCTCTTATGTTCATGATCCTTTGCCTATGTTATGATTATGATCACCCCATGTTATATTGTTATTATCTATTAATTTATTGGGATTATATATCACCCATTTTTATGTATATCCTCAGGTGAATACATGTACTAAGGAGAGGTCAAGTGCTAGTAAGAAGCTAGTGAAGAAGAAATTGAATAAATGTTTATGCTCGATGTTGTAATTGTTATGTATGGTCCTAGTTTGCCCAAGACATAAACCTTTGGATTATCTATTTGTAATAATATTATGTTATTTATCTTTAAAATGATGTAATAGTAATGTAATAAAATTTTGGGTCGCTATATTTACCATTCTTTTATATTAGAAATGAAAACACCATTTGAGATGTGTTAATTCATCACATTCAAGGACAGCAGGTTTTCAATTTCTTTTACCTTCTTCAATTCTGGTCATGAAACCATTTTTATGGTTGAACCAGACTATAATATATGTATTATTTATCATCTATGGTTCTAGAATCTTTTTTATACATGTTATTGATTTATAAAACAAAATGTGTTCGTTGTGATCAAAAACCGTCAATTAACCCAAAAGGATATCACTAATGTTTTATATAATGATTAAACTTCACTACAAGTAACCAAATTAAATTTAAAAAATTTTATCCTTTTTATGTTAGATATTAAAATATAACTCCAATTTTGGACAAACATTCTCATTTTATAGGATTATCCATTCGTGTATATAAGTAAACCGATCATGAAACAAACGGACCAAAACAATGAAATTGAACCTATTAACCCATCAAAAGGCCATGAATGAACTTAAAAAGGTTATACTAGATCAATTAAATGTAAAATAGGTTCTTTTATTATTAATTAATGAACCTAATTTTATTATCCAGGTCATTAATATCAAGTAGAGAACACCTTTAGACTTAAGGTAAGGGATTCTTCTCGAACCTCCATTATTCCTTCGGGTTGCTCTATCTTTCTTTATACCCAAATGAAGTTATATTTCATTTTTATGTAAATATTCAAAATGATGTTTATATTATCAAAAATTATGTATCAAGATCCATTCATCAGTATCTTTTGGGGATATACATGTTTTTAAATGATTCCCTCCTCGATACTTCCCGATAAGCAAACCCATTTTAAGGGAAATTCCCAAATTCTTACCCAATTTCAAGTAAACTATATCATCTTTTTTAAGACACAATTTTTTTTATAAAATCAATATTTTTATTAATAAAACCTTATTTGTTCACTTCTTGTTTTATATAAAATATTATTCCTTTTTTATTTTAAAATGATTATGATACCCATTTCCTTCCATGGGTACCCTTATGTTTATGTGTGATTGATTATGTATGATTTATTGTAGGGAAAAAATATTCATGAACATTTTGATATGGGTACACAAAGATAGTGGTCCAATCCATTGGGTAAATTTGAGTCTCATGAGACGTAATGTGCAATGTTCTTGGCGGTTAGCCTTGACTTGTTCAACCATGTGAAATGGTCTTGGTGGTCAACCTTGACTTGTGCTCCTCTATGTTAAATGAGCCTTGACTCATGTTAAATTCATGTTTTATATTTCTGAAACATTACTATAAATTAATTTTTGTATGAACCCATGATTATATGTTATTATTCTATATGTTCCATGCCTTTTTATATCATTATGTTATGTCTTCTAACCCATGTTCTAAAGCTTTAACTCTCATGTTTATTCCATTTCTGGGAATTTTAGCTCATCCCTTTTTTCATGTTATCCCCAGGTTATCCTATTAAGATGTATCAACATAATGAAATTTAGGAGCTCATTATATAGATTAAATAAAAAAAATTCTTATGATTTTTGATTATGTACCTAGTCTTCCAAGACGCTATACTTTACAATAATTGGAATGTAATTTGATGTTTAATTATTCTTAAAATCATGTAATGATATATGTAAAAGGCTAGGGTCTCTATAGTTGGTATCAAATTATGGTCTAATTATTTTTGGAGATTAGGAATAGAGCACTTTAGTAAGTACCTTAGGGGTGATACTAAGTATAAGAAAACACCTCTAAATTTTGGTAATTATAGAGTAAGTGGTTTATCAAAAAAATACATCCTTGTATGGATTAAAACAAGTAGAGGTGTCTCTGGAACAAATGTATCTAGGGGTAAAACCTAAAAACACTGCTTTGAGCTAGACTCGAACAGGAACTGGTGCACAATAACAGGTCTTACTATACTCTTGGTTTGACACTCCGAGGGGATATGCTTTGGTAAATTCATGAGATTAGTATGAACCATTATTAAGGGAACAACAAGATCCCATAAGAATATATATTAGTAAATAGAATAATGATAACCTAGATTTAAACCTAGGGAATCACAAGTTAGGATATAATTTTTCTTTACAAGTTTATCCTTTTATGTTCAAAGTTTCCTTTATGCTTATTAGCTAAGTATTCAAGCCCCCTAATTGTACATTATTTTTCTTATTTAATGGTGGAAAATATAAGAATTAGTTCTAACAAAAAATGTGATAGGGAATGTGAATATTTACCTAATGATATGCTAAATATGATGGGAATAGGTGCTCAAAACTTTATGACAGTACTTGCTTAGCTCGCTCATGTTATGAATAATAACTTGAATCATATGGAAATCACTCCTCCTCCAAGTAAATAAAAAAATTTAGTTGAATCCTTCATATAGAAAATTCCTCCCATGTTTAGTGGATCTTCTAATCCCCTACTCACGGAACAGTGGATTAAATCTATTGAAAAGTTATTTTATTTCCTCTAGTTCTTAGAATAAGAGAAAGTTGTGTCGGCAGTCTATCATTTTGATGAGGAAGATGATCAGTGGTGGTCACTAATCAGCAATACGAAGTCCCAGGACTAAATTGATTCCATGTATTGGGAGGAATTCAAGAAAATGTTTTTCAATAAATATTTTCCCCAAACCATCCATCTCAAGATGGAAGTAGAGTTCCTTGAACTCCAGAAAAAGAAATATGATTCCATCAGGGCGTATGAAGAAAACTTCACAAGGCTTACAAGATATGACTCTAGATTTGTCATGAACACTGAAAGTAAGGTGAATCACTTCTTTAGTGGACTAAATCTAAGTCAATGAAAAGTGTTGGTGATTCATGACTTTGAAAATTATGAATAGATTGTCTATTGTTCCCTCAAGGTTGAAATGGAGATCTAAGACTCTTAGTGGCCTCATGGTCCCAGTAAAAAATCATAATATAGAGTATAATATGGGTGGTTCAGTAAACAAATCCCATGATGGAAATAAGATCAAACATCCCACGTGTCAAAATTCTAGGAAGAAGCATCCTGGGAACTGACTAAAGGAAACCAAGAATTGCTTCAAATGTGTAAAGATGGGATATATATCAAAGAACTGTCAAAGGGATATGAAAAATCCCACTAATGTGTAAGAAGAAAGGAAGTTTTAGATCAATTCTCAGTTTGTAGTGCAGTGTTACAACTACAAGGAGCATGGGCATTATGCGTACAATTTCCCTAAGCATGGGTCATCGGAGGCAATAAACAAAAACCTCTAAGACAACAAGGAAGGTATTATTCTATCACTACTGATAATGTGGAGCCAGAAAATTATGTGGTGATAGGTATTCTATTTATTCATTCAAGAATAGTTAATATACTATTTTATTCTGGTTCTATGCATTCTTTCCTATCATGTAATTTTAGTAGAACTATTAAAACACCACCTCAAAATCTGGAGGATAAGTTATCTGTGAGAACAGCGAATGGGGAAATTATTGCGTCCAAGGTTTATAACTCCTCCCCAGTAAATGTTTGTAGACTAAACCTACCCACAAATCTTTTCAAACTTCATTTAGTATATTTTTATGTTATCTTGGTCATGGATTGGATATCTTTATACAAAGACAATGTCGACTGTTGGGAAAGGGAGATCACTCTTCACATCCAAAAGCATCCTCCAATTCTTTAGAAGTGTAAGGAGGAAGATGAATCTCCTTTAGAATCATTGGATTAAGTGTGGATATTACTTCCATATGAGAAAGCATTTCTTGATCAAATGATTGAGACAAAGGAGATGATAGTTATCAAAGATATGTCCATTGTGAGGGATTACACTGATGTATTTCCTAAATAATTCATTGGACTTCCTCCTGATAAAGAGGTTAAGTTCTCAATTGAACTTATTTTTGGATCCCTACCTATATCAAATGAACCTTATAGAATGTCCAATGTAGATATTGAAGAGCTAAATAAGAACTTATATAAGAATCTAGAGAAGGGTTTTATACACCCAAGTGCTTCACCATGGGGTGTGTTAGTCCTTTTCATCAAGAATAGGGATGCTTCAATGAACCTATGCATTGATTTTTGTGAGCTTAATAAAATCATGATAAAGAAAAAGTATACCCCACCTTAGATAGATAAATTGTTCAATCATCTTCATGGGGATAGTTATTTCCCTAAGGTGGACCTTCGGTCGGGATATCACCAATTAAAGGTGATGAAGAAAAATATTCCCAATATTGTCTTTCAAATGAGGTATGGACACTATGAGTTCATAGTGATGCCTTCCGGACTCACTAATGCTCTAGAAATATTCATGGATTTAATGAATAGAGTCTTTAGAGATTAACTTGAAAATTTTGTGGTAATATTTATCGATGATATTCTAATATACTCCAAGAGCAAGGAGGAACATGAGGAGAATTTGAATATTGTGTTAAAGAATTTGAAAAGGAATAAGTTGTTTGAAAAGTATAGTAAATTTGAGTTTTGGATGGAGGAAGTATCATTCTTGGGGCATGTTATCACTATAAAAGGAGTATCTGTGGACCCTTCCAAGACAAAGGCAATTAAAGAGTCGCCCAAACCAACATTTGTAACGAATATCCTCAGCTTTCTGGGTCTAGTCGGGTATCATCAATGATTTGTGAAGAAATTTTCATGATTTTCAAACCCAATGACCAAGCTGACATGGAAGGGAGTAAATTTTTTATGGACTCGAGAATGTTAAGACTGTTTTAAGGAGTTCAAAATGAGGCTTATCACTACGCCAGTACTCACACTCCCAACAAGTGGAGAACTATTTGTGGTGTATAGTGATGCTTCAAAGAAGGGATTAGGATGTATACTGATGAAAAATGATAAAGTGATATCCTAGGCCTCAAGGTAGCTGAAAATCCATGATCAAAACTATCATATTCATGATATAGAGTTGGTTGTTGTGATCTTTGCATTGAAAATATGGAGGCATTATCTCTATGGGTAGAAGTGTGAGATATATACCAATCACAAGAGTATAAAATATATATTCACACAAAAAGAGATTAATATACGCCAGTGAAGATGGTTAGATCTCATCAAGGATTATTACTGCTCAATCCACTACCACCCTGGTAAGGCAAATAAGGTGGCAGATTCTTTAAGTAAAAAGGATCTTGCGTCTTTATCAATGATGAGAATTGAAAAGGATCCAATATTCTTATATTTTTAGAGGATGGACATGGGAATAATTAAGGGAGGAACATCATCAATCCTTTCTCAAATAATTTCTCAACCATCCCACATGGAGTAAATAAAGGATGCTCAAAGAAAAGATGTGGAATTTCTAAAAAGTGTGGAAGCTATTAGAAATGGGAAATCCTCTAATTTTGAGATTAATAAGGAAGTATTTGTAAGATTTGGGTCATGATTATGTGTACCATTCGATCCAGATATAAAGAAGGAGCTTTTGAATGATGAACATATCTCAACCTTCTCTATTCACCCAGGGAGAACAAAGATGTATCTAGATCTCTGAGAAAACTTTTGGTGGGACAATATGAAGAAGGAGATTGATAAATATACATCAAATTGCTTGGTATGTCAACAAGTGAAGGCTGAAAGATAGAAGTCTAAGTGGATGATGAAACCACTACCCATACCAACAATGAAGTGGGAGAAAATCACAATGGACTTTGTCACTGGACTTCCAAAAACATCAAGAGTAAATAATGATATATGGATCATTGTGGATCGTCTTACAAAGATAGCTCATTTTAACGCAATTAAAGAGGACTTCTCATTAGATCAAATTTCATAGATATATATCAAGGATGTGGTAAGGATACATGGAGTACCATTATCTATTGTATCTAATAGAGTTCCAAGATTTACCATTAAGTTCTAGAAAATTCTTCAGCATGATCTAAGAACTGAACTGAACTTCAGTACGGTCTGTCATCCTCAAACTGATGTACAATCTGAGTGAACTATTAAAACACTAGAATACATGTTGAGAGCGTGTTCTATGGACTTCAAAGGAGGATGGGACCAACATATTCAACTAGTCAAATTCTCTTACAATAATAGTTTCTGCTCCAACATATAAATGGCACCATATAAAGCCCTTTATGGGAAAAGGTGAAGAACACCGGTGTGTTGGGATAAAGTTGGTGAGCATAATATGCTAGGACCTGAAATGGTTGAAGAAATGGTGGAGAAAGTGAAGCCATTAAGTAGCACATCAAGGCAGCCCAAAGTTGACAAAATAGTTATACGGACAATCGTCGATGAGACCTTGAGTTAAAAGTTGGATACATGGTATTTCTCTGCATATCTCCATGGAAGAAGGTTATGAAATTTTGGAAGAGGGGAAAGCTAAGTCACAGGTACATCATCCCCTTCAAGATTATTGATCGTGTTGGAGTTATGGCCTATCGACTAGCACTTCCACCTACCATCTCCAAAGTAAATGATGTCTTCCATGTATCCCTCTTAAGGAAGTAAATACCATACCCTTCACATGTACTCTCTTCAGAGGTGGTACAGTTGGAGAATGATCTTTCTTACGAGGAGTATCCAATGAAGATCTTAGATCGTAGAGATAAAATTCTACACAACAAGACTACTCACCTGGTCAAGGTAATATGGAGAAACCATAAGTAAGAATAGGCAACATTGGAATTGGAGGAAGCAATAAAGGAAAAGTGTCCGCACCTATTTACGGCTTAGAATGTAAAACAAAATTTTGAGGGTGAAATCTCATAAGGGGGGAAGAATGTAATGACCCAAAGTTTTATCAATGGAATTAATTTATAATAATTATTTCTTATAGTATAATCACATTAGTAATCACAATATAATATCATAATAATAAATACTATGTGACCATTAAACATAATTTTTCCACTTCGGTGTCTTGAATTTCGAAAATATGACATACACGGTTGCCTTCAAGGTGATTTTTGGGGTCTGATAAAACAAACATAATTTTGGGTGAAAAGAAACCTACCCGAATGAATATTAACCTAACCTTATGAATATTAAATCATCCAAAAGAATAGTAACCTCACCCTTGAATTTATAAAAAAGATTTAAGCATCTTTTAAGTGATAATATGACCATAGTAAAAGTATTGGTATTTTTGTAAGTCATAAATAATTAATTAATTAATTTAAAAGAAAATGTATTTTCCTAAAATGTGTTTATAAATTAACTATTTTATGTCTTCCGGTTTTAAGATAATTTTATAAGACCTTATGTAATTTTTGAAAGCATTATAAAATCAGTTATAGTTTTAAAATCTGTATTTTTCAAGTAAATTATAATTTTAATTAAAAATTAAATTAATCAAATTTATAAAATTATTTTTTAAAAATAGATTTCATTTTTTGATTCTAAAAATTGAAAAAAAATTAGGGTGATTTTTTTGGATTTTTCTAAAATACTTGAATTTTTATGAATAGTAAAATGTGGTAATTAATAGTATATATACATTATAAGTTAAATGCACTATTCATAACATCATCACTGAGGTAAGAACCCTTGGTTTGAACTCAAATGCATATATTACTATTTTTGGTTATATAATAATCATTATTTCTTGTCTTATGAAGAAATAATAAACTAATGATTAAAATATTAAGAAAACCCTCCTCCCCTCCACTATAAAAACCACTCACACTCCCCTCTTCTCTTCACTCCCCTCAAGCCTTTTTCCTTGCCTAAATTCTACTCATATCTCTCCCCAAGATCCTCCCCCACGTCCATCATCCCTTGGTCTCCTCAAAAGACCAAATCCTCTCCCCTTAAGAGGCTCTCAAGGAAGATTAATTCAAGAGGTAAATTCCTCTTTTCAATTATTTTACTTTCTTTTCAAGTTCCTTTGTTTTCTTTTCTATCCTTACCTATAATAATATAAATATTATGAAAACTCTAGTAACTTACATTTACTGGAATTTTTTTATGATAATGTAATAAGTTATTATCATCTATCCTTTACCCTTCTTTTTTATTAGAAATGAAAACACCATCTGAGATGTGTTAATTCATCACATTCAAGGACGATGGGTTTTCAATTTATTTTACCGTATTCAATTCAGGTAATGAAACCATTTTATGGTTGAACCAAACTATAATATATGTATTTTTTCTTATCTATGGTTCTATAATCTTTTTGTAAACATTCTTTTGATTTATAAAACAAAATGTGTCTGTTGTGATCAAAAACTGCCAATTTACCCAAAAGGTTATCACTAAAGTTTTATATAATGATTCAACTTCACTCCAAGTAACCCAATTAAATTTACATATTTTTAACCTTTTTGATGTTAAATAATAAAATATAACTCCAATTTTGTACAACCATCCTCATATTACATGATTATTCATTCTTGTATATAAGTAAATTGCTCATGAAACAAACGGACCCAAACAATGAAATTGAACCTCTTAACCCATCAAAAGGTCCTGAATGAACTTAAAATGGTTATAATAAATCAATTAAATGTAAAATAGTTTATTTAATTATTAACTAATGAACTTAATTTGATTATCTGGGTCATTAATATCAATTGGAGAACACCTTCGGACTTAAGGTAAGGGATTCTACCTGAACCTCCATTATTCCTTCGAGTTTCTCTATCTTTATTTCTACCCAAATAAATTTATATTTTATTTTTATGTACATATTCTAAATGATGTTTATATTATCCAAAATTATGTATCAATATCCATTCATCATTGTCTTTTGGGGATATGCATGTTTTTAAATGATTCCCTCCTTAATACTTCTCGATAAGCAAACACATTATAAGGGAACTTCCTGAATTATTACCCAATTTCAAGTGAACTATATAATCTATTTTAAGCCACAGTTTTTTTTATAAAATTGTTATTTTTATTATTAAAACCTTATTGGTTCACTTATGGTTTTATATAAAAGATTATTCCCTTTTCAATTTTAAATTCTCTTTAGAATTTTTCTTAAAACCGCACTAAAATGTTTTAATGCTAAATTTTATTAAATACTTTTCTTACATGTCATAACTTATATTTGACATCACTTAACATGATATATTCTTATTTTACCTTATGAATTACCATTTATATTTTAATTTCTTTCTTTCATGGAAACTTGTATGATATTCCCATTCATTGTGCTTTATAACATTATTATGATACCCATTTCCTTCCATGGGTACCCTTATGTTTATATATGATTGATTATGTATGATTCAGTGTGTGGAAAACATATTCATAAACATTTTGATATGGGTGTTCCCAGATATCACTCCAATGCATTGGGTAAAGTTTAGTCTCATGAGGTGTTATGTGCAACGTTCTTGGTGGTTAGCCTTGACTCATTCTACCATGTGAAACGGTCTTGGTGGTTAACCTTGACTTATGCTCCTATATGTGAAATGAGCCTTGACTTGTGTTAAAGTCATGTTTTATGTTGCTTCCACATTACTATGAATTCAATTTTATATAACCCCATGTTTATATGTTATGATTCCATATGTTCCATGCTTTTTTATATCATTATGTTATGTCTTATGACCCATGTGCTAAAGCTTTCACTACCACAAAAATAGTTTTTCGCAGCGCCCCCCCTTTATCAGCGCTAACGAAAAAGCGCTGATAAAGGGCCCCCCTTTATCAGCGTTTGTTTAGTAGCGCTGATAAAGGGGGGGCCTTTATCAGCGCTTTTTTTAAAAGCGCTGATAAAGGGTCGGCTTCAAAAAAAATTAAATATATTAATATATTAATATATAAATATAGTTATATTGATATATAAATATAATATATAATTTTTAAATATATTTTAGATAACTATAAATGTACATTTACACTTATTATACATAATATATAAGATATTTAGTGAAAATGGCTTCTTAAAAAATTAAAAAAATATTTTTAATTAATAATTTTCTAATTATTATGGAGTAATAGTCATTTAATAACAATTTGAAGACTAAAAAAATTAAAAAAAAATTAAAAAAAGATCCAAAATATGTTGAAAACGCAACTCAAATTTCAAACGGCCATAACTTTTGATCCGGGTGTCCGTTTGAGCTCTACCACATATCAAATCGAAGCCTGCGATGAGCTCTACGTCACTGTGACCAGGGGGGCCGTTCAAGCAATTTTCGAGGCCAAAATAGGCCCAGAAGGCCTCCAAAAATGAGTTTTTAGTTAGGGTACCCCGATTTTTTAACATTTTGTGGATTTTCACCCTCGTTTAAGGGGGTATTCTTGGATTTTTTTGGTGGGGTATGAATTTATTCCAAGGTATTACATTCATATTGATATTATGTCTTTGAAATTTCATCATTTTTTATAATGCACTGCTATTTATAATCAAATATATAACAATATATTCATATTTTTTAAATATTCACACCTAAAAATTAAATTATAAATATAAATAATAAAATATATTTACATATAAAATATATTAGCTTTATCTAAATAATAACTAACATCCATTTTATTTAAAATACAATGAATATTTATATACCTATATATAAATCTAACTATATATATATATTAATCTAACTATATATATATTAATCTAACTATATATATATTAATCTAATAACTATATATATATTAATATAACTACATATATATATATATTAGTATTACTATAAACATATATATTAATATCACCATAAATATATATATTAATATCACTATATATATATTAATATAACTATATAAATATATATTCATATAACTATATAAATATATATTCATATAACTATATATATGTTAATATAACTATATATATGTTAATATAACTATATATATGTTAATATAACTATATATATATGTTAATATAACTATATATATGTTAATATAACTATATATATATATATATTAATATAAATATATATTACTATACGAATAAATATAACTAAATATATATATATATATATATTAATACCACTATATATATATATTAATATTACTATATATATTATAATATAACTATATATATATATTATAATATAACTATATATATATTATAATATAACTATATATATATTAATATAAATATATATTACTATACGAATAAATATAACTAAATATATAAATATATATATAGAGAGAGATATCATGAATTGGAAAGCAAATCAAAATAGAGTAGTGGTAAGGGCTTAGGCGCGCAGGGGGGAGGTCTCGAGTTCAAATCCTGGTGGAGGCAGGGGTGCGCGCGCATGGGGAATATTGGAGAAATCGCTGTTAAAGGGTGGAGGGGGTGCGTGGGGTGCTGTATAGGGGCCGAAAAGCGCTGTAAAATGGGGGGTTCAAGTTCTATAAACCCCCCCCCCCCCCCCGATTGGCAGTATTTTTTAAATTTTTTTAAATTTTTTTAAATTTTTTTAAATTTTTTTAATTTTTTTTAACTTTTATCAGCGCTTTTTTAAAAGCGCTGATAAAAGGGTCTTTTATCAGTGCTAAAACGAAAGCGTTGATAAAGGAAGCGCTGACATAGGACCCCTTTATCAGCGCTAAAAAAAGCGCTGATAAAGGGGTACTTTTATCAGTGCTTTTTTTAGCGCTGATAAAGGTCGTGTTTGTAGTAGTGTTTATTTCCCATGTTTATTCCATTTTTCTGAATTTTAGCTCATACCTTTTTTCATGTTATCCCCAAGTTATCCTATTCATATGTATGATAACAATGGAAGTTAGAAGCTCATTATGTAGATTAAATAAAAATATTTTCTTATGATGTTTTATTATGTACCTAGTCTTCCAAGACACTAGACTTTATGATACTTAGCTTTTAATTTGATGTTTAATTATGCTTAAAATCATGTAATGATATATGTAAAAGTATAGGGTTGTTATAGTTAGTATCAAAGGATGGTTTAGTTATTTTTGGAGATTAAGAATAGAGCACTTTAGTAAGAACCTTACGGATGAGACTAAGTATAAGAAAACACCTCTAAATTTTGGTAACTATAAAGTAAGTGGTTTATCAAGAAAACACATACCTATATGGATAAAAACAAGTAGAGGTGGATCTAGAACAGATGTATCTAGGGGTAAAACCCAAAAACACTGCTTTGAGGTAGACTCGAATGGGAACTGGTGCATAACTATGGGCCTTGTTGCACTCTTGGTTTGACACTCCCTGGGGATATGCTTTGGTAAATTCATGAGCTTAGTATGAACCATTATTAAGGGAACAACAAGATCTTATAAGAATATATGTTAGGAAAAAGATCAAGGATAGTCTAGATTCAATCCTAGGTAATCACAAGTTAGGATATACTTTTCCTTTACAAGTTTATCCTTTTATGTTCAAAGTTTTTTATGCTTATTAGCTAAGTAATCAAGCCCCATAATTGTACGTTATTTTTCTTAGTTAATGGTGGGAAATATAATAAAATGTTCCAAAAAATAATTTGATAGGGATTGTGAATATTTCCCTAATGATATGCCAAATATAATGGGAACGGGTTCTCAAAACTTCATGACATTACTTTTCAGCTGGCTCAAGTTATGAATAATAACTTGAATCATGTGTAAATCCCTCCTACTACATGGAAAGAGAAAGTTCCCATTAAATCCTTCATACGGAAAAGGACTCCCATTTTTAGTGGATCTTTTGATCCCCTCCTCATGGAACAGTGCATTAAATCTACTGAAAATATATTCTATGTCCTCCAATGCTCAGAAGAAGAGAAAGTTGTGATTGTGGTCTATCGTTTTGATGGGGAATATGATCAGTGGTAGAAACTAATCAATAATATGAAGTCCTAGGAGGAAATTGATTCCATGGATTGGGAGGAATTCAAGAAAATATTATTCAATAAATATTTTTCCCGAACCCTCTATCTCAAGATGGAAAGATAGTTCCTCAGACTCAAGCAGAAGGAAGATGAGTCTATCGGGGCATATGAAGAAAACTTCACAGGGATTAAAAGATACACCTTTTTCTATTTCATGAAAATATAAAGTAAGGTGGATAGATTCTTTAGAGGACTAAAGCTAAGTCTATGAAAATTTTTGGTGATTCGTGACTTCAACAGTTATGAAGAGATTATTTGTTGTGCCCTCAAGGTTGAAATGGATATTGGAGACTCTCAGTGTCCTCGTTGGACCAGTGAAAAAAAAGAATAATATGGAGTCTAATATGGGTGGTTAGGTAAATAAATCCCATGATGGAAATAAGATATAACATCCCATGTGTCAAAATTCTGGGAAGAAGCATCCTAGGAACTGTCTAAAAAGAACCATGAATTTCTTCAAATGTGGAAATATGGGACATCCAAAAAAGAACTATCGAAGGGATATAAAGAATACCACTAATGTGGAAGAATAAATGAATGTTTGGATAAATGCTCAGTTTTTAGTATAGTGTTACAACTGTAAGAAGCATGGTCATTATGCGAACAATTTCCCTAAGCCAAGGGTTGTCAGAGGAAATCAAAAACAACCTCCAAGACAACAAGAAAGGGTTTATTCTATCACTACTACTGAGGTGGAGTCGTAAAATGATGTGGTGATAGGTATTCTATTTATTCATTTAAGATTAGAAAACATACTATTTGATTTTGGTTCTAATAATTTTTTCATATCTTGCAAGTTTAGTATAACTATTCAAACACCACCTCAAAATTTGAAGGATAAGTTAACTGTGAGAATAGTGAATGGGTAAATTATTATGTTCAAGGTTTATAACTCCTCCCTGGTAAATTTTTGTGGATCGAACTTCCCAAAAAATATTTTCATACCTCCTTTAGTGGAGTTCAATGTTATCTTGGGCATGGATTGGCTATCTTTATACAAATCCAACATCAACTATCGGGAAAGGGAGATCACTCTTCACATCCCAAATCATCCTCTAATTCTTTAAAATTGTAAGGAGAAAGATGAATCTTCTTTAGAATAATTTTCTCAATGTGGACATTACTACCTTATGATAAAGCATGTATATCTCAAATTATTTAGATAAAGGAGATGATACATCTCAAAGATATGTCTATCATGAGGGATTACATTGATGTATTCTCTAAAGAATTGTCTATTATTCCTCCTAATTGAGAGGTTGGGTTCTCAATCGAACTTATTCCTGGATCCCTAACTATATCAAATACATGTTATAGAATGGTCACCATAGAGTTGGAAGAGATAAAGAAGCAGTTATAGAATAATATAGATAAGGGTTTTATACGCCCAAGTGTTTCATCATGGGGTGTGCCAGTCCTTTTCGTCAAGAAGAAGGATGGTTAAATGATACTCTTCATTGATTATTGTGAGCTCAATAAAATCACGATAAAGAACAAGTATCCCCTACCTCAGATAGATGACTTGTTCGATCATCTTTTTGTGGCTAGTTATTTCTCTAAGGAGGACCTTTGGTCAGGATATCCCCAATTAAAGGTGAGGAAGGAAGATATTCCCAAGACATACTTTTGAATGAGGTATGGACACTATGAGTTCATATTGATGCCTTTCAGAATCACTAATTCTCCAGTAATATTCATGGATTTAATGAATAGAGTCGTTAGAGATTACCTTGAAAAATTTTTGGTAATATTTATTGATGATATTCTAATATACTCAAAGATCAAGGAGGAACATAAGGAGTATTTGAATATTGTATTAAAGACTTTGCAAAGGGAGAAGTTGTGTGAAAAGTACAGTAAATGTGAGTTCTGGATGGAGGAAGTATCTTTCTTGGGGCATGTTATCAATATAAAAGGAGTATTTGTGGACCCTTCCAAGACAAAGTCATTTAAAGAGTGGCCTAGACCAATATCTGTAACAAATATCCTCAAATTTTTGGGTCTAGTCGGTTATTATTAATGACTTCTAAAGAACTTTTCATGATTTTCAAACCTAATGGCCAAGATTAAATGGAAGGGAGTAAAGTTTTTCTGGACTCAAGAATGTTAATACTATTTTAAGGAGTTGAAAAAGAGGCTTATCACTACGCTAGTACTCACACTCCCAACAAGTGGAGAACTATTTGTGGTGTACAGTGATGCTTCAAAGAAAATATTAGGTTGTGTGCTAATGAAAAATGATAAAGTGATAGCCTACACCTCAAGGCATCTAAAAATAAATGAAAAAAACTATCTTATAAAAGACATGTTGATAGCATGTTCTATTTACTTCAAAGGAGGATGGGATCAACATCTTCCACTGGTTGAATTATCTTATAATAATAGTTTCTACTCTAGAAAATGAATGGAACCATATGAAACCCTTTATAAGAAAAGGTGTAGAACACTGGCATGTTGGGATGAAGTTGGTGAGCATAATATTCTAGGACCTAAAATGGTCGAAGAAATGGTGGAGAAGGTGAAAAATATTCAGTAGCACATCAAGGAAGCCCAAAGTTGACAAAAGAGTTATGAGAACAATTTTCGATGAGACCTTGAGTTCAAAGTTGGAGACATGGTATTTCTCTGTATATCTCTATAGAATAAGGTTATGAAATTTTGGAAGAAATTAAAGTTAAGTCTCATGTATATTGTTCCCTTCAAGATGCTAGATCGTTTTGGAGTTGTGTCCTATCGACAAGAACTTCCACCTACCATGTCAAAAGTAAATGATGTCTTCCATGTATACCTATTAAGGAAGTATATACCATACCCTTCACATGTACTCTCTTTAGAGGTGGTATAGTTATAGAATGATCTTTCTTATGAGGAACATCTAGTGAAGATCTTGGATCGTAGAGATAAAGTTATAAGAAACAAGACTACTCACCTGGTCAAGGTACTATTGTGGAACCATAAGTAAGAAGAGGAAACATGGGAATTGGAGGAAGAAATGAAGGAAAATTACAAGCATCTATTTATGTATTAGAATATAAAACGAAATTTTGAGGGTGAAATTTCATAAAGGGGGAAGAATGTAATTACGGAAAGTTTTATCAATGGAATTACCTTCTTATAATTATTCATTATAATCACATTTGGAAACACAATGGAATATTATGATAATAAATACTATGTGACCATTAAAAATAATTTTCTCACTTCTGTGTCTTGAATTTCAAAAATCTGACTTACATTGTTGTGTTCAGGGTGATTTTTGGGGTCTAATGGAACCAACTTAATTTTTGGTGAATATTAACCTACCCTTATGAGTAGTAACCTACCCTTATGAATAGTAATATTACCCTTATAAATAGTAAATCTTCCAAAATAATAGTAACCACACCCTTGAATGTATAAATAAAATTTAGGCATCTTATAAATGATAATATAACTATAGTAAAAGTATTGGTATTCTTATAAGTCATAAAAAATTAATTACAATTAATTTAAAATAAAAGTTATTTTCCTAAAAAAATTATAAATTAAAAATTTTATGTCTTCTCATATTAATATAATTTTATAAGACCTTATGTAATTTTTTAAAACATTATAAAATTAGTTGTAGTTTTAAATATGTATTTTTCAAGTAAATTATGATTTTAATTAAAAAATTAAATTAATCATATTTAGAAAATTATTTTTGAAATATGGATTTCATTTTTGTATTCTACAAATCAAAAAATGGTTTGGGTGAATTTTTGGGATTTTTCTAAAATACTTGAATTTTTATGAATAGTAAAATATGGTAATTTACCATATATGTACATTATAAGTTGAATGCAATATTCTTAGCATCATCTCTAAGTTAAGAACCCTTGGTTAGAACTAACATTCACATATTAGTATTTTTGGTCATGAAATAATCACTATTTATTGTCTTTTGAAAAAATAATAAACTAATGATTAAAATATTAAGAAAACCCTCCTCCCCTCCATTATAAAAACCACCCACACTCTTCTCTTCTCTTCACTCCCCTAAAGACTTTTTTCTTGACTAAATTATGCTCAAATATATCCCCAGTCTCATCCCCCACGTCCATAATCCCTTGTTCTCCTCAAAATACTCAATCCTCTCCCCTTAAGAGGCTCTCAAGGAAGATTAATTCAAGAGGTAAATTCCTCTTTTCAATTATTTTACTTTCTTTTCAAGTTCCATTGTTTTCTTTTATATCCATAAATATACTCATAAAAATATTATGAAAAATTAAGTACCATAGATGTACTATAATTTTTTTATGATAATGGAATAATTTATTATCGTCTCTCCTTTACCCTTCTTTTATACTAGAAATGAAAACACCATCTGAGATGTGTTAATTCATCACTTTCAAGGACAACGGGTTTTCAATTTCTTTTACCATCTTCAATTATGGTCATGAAACCATCTTTATAGTTGAAAAATACTATAATATATGTATTATGTCTCATATATGGTTTTGGAATCTTTTTATACACATTTTTTTTATTTATAAAACAAAATGTGTTCGTTGTGATCAAAAATCGCCAATTAACCCAAAAGGTTATCACTTAAATTTTATATAATGATTCAACATCACTTCAAAAACTAAATTAAATTTACAACTTTGTAAAATTTAGGATGTTCAATAATAAAATATAACTCCAATTTTGGACAATGATACTCATTCTACATGATTATATATTCATATATATAAGTAAACTGATCATGAAACAAACGGACCTGAATAGTGAAATTAAATCTCTTAACCCATTAAAAGGACATGAATGAACTTAAAAAGGTTATATTAAATCAATTAAATGTAAAATAGGTTTTTTAATTATTAATTAATTAACCTAATTTGATTATCTAGTCCATTAATATCAAGCGGAGAACACCTTCGGACTTAAGGTAAGGGATTCTACCCAGACCTCCATTATTCATTTGGGTTGTTCTATCTTTCTTTCTACCCAAATGAAGATATCTTTTATTTTTATGTACATATTCTAAATTATGTTTATATTATAAAAAATTATGTATCAAGATCCATTAATTGTTCTCTTTTGTGGATATATATGTTTTTAAATGATTCCCTCCCCAATACTTCCTGATAACCAAACTCGTTTTAAAGGAACTTCCCGAATTCTTACTCAATTTCAAGTGAACTATATCATCTATTTTAAGCCACCATTGTTTTTATAAAATCATTATTTTTATTATTAAAACCATATTGGTTCACTTTTGGTTTTATAAAAAATATTATTCCCTTTTCTATTTTATATGCTCTTTAGTATTTTCCTTAAAACCGCACTAAAATGTTTTAATGCTAAAATTTCTTAAATACTCTTCTTATATATTGTCACTTCTGTTTAACATCACTTACCATGATATATTCTTATTTTCCCTTATGAATTTCTATGTATTTTTTAATTCCTTTACTTCATGGAATCTTGTATGATATTCTCATTCATTATGCTTTATGACATGATTATGATACCCATTTCCTTACATGGGTACCCTTATGTTTATGTATGATTGATTATGTATGATTCATTGTGTGGAAAACATATTCATGAACATGTTTAGATAGGTGATCCTAGATATAACTCCAATGCATTGGACAAAATTGAGTCTCATCAGATGTTATGTGCAACATTCATGGTCTTTATGCTTGACTCATTCTACCATGTGCAATGGTCTTGGTGGTTAACCTTGAATTGTACACCTCTATGTACAACGAGTACTGACTCATGCTAAAGTCGTGTTTTATGTTGCTACCACATTATTATGAATTCATATTTATATGACCCTGTGTTTTTATGTTATGATTCCATATGTTTCATGCATTTTTATACCATTATGTTATGTCTTCTAACCCATGTTCTAAAGCTTTATTACTCATGTTTATTCCATTGCTGGGAATTTTAGCTCATACCTTTGTTCATGTTATCCCTAGTTTATCCTATGCAGATGTATGAGCACAATGGAAGTTAGGATCTCATTATGGAGATTAAATAAAAATTTGTTCTTATGATGTTTTATTATGTACCTAGTCTTCCAAGACACTAGACTTTACAATCCTCATCTTGTAATTTGATGTTTAATTATGCTTAAAATCTTATAATGATATATGTAAAAGTATAGGTTTTCTATAATTAGTATCAAAGGATGGTCTAGTTATTTTTGGATATTAGGAATATAGCACTTTAGTAAGATCCTTAGGGATGATACTAAGTGTAATAAAACACCTCTAAATTTTGGTAAGTATAGTGTAAGTGATTTATCAAGAAAATACATCCCTATATGGATACAAACAAGTATATGTGGCTCTGACACAGATGTATTTAAGGGTAAAACCCAGAAACACCGCTTTGAGTTATACTTGAACGAAAAGTAGTGTACAACAACGGGCCTTGTTTCACTCTTAGTTTGACACTCTTGGGGGATATTATTTGGAAAATTCATGAGATTAGTATGAACCATTGTTAAGGGAACAAAAAGATCCCATAAGAATATATGTTAGGAAACAGATCAAGGATAACCTAGATTTAAACCTAGGGAATCACAAGTTAGGATATACTTTTCCTTTACAAGTTTATCCTTTTATATTAAAAGTTTCCATTATGATTATTAGAAAACTATTCAATCCCCCTAATTGTACTTTCTTTTTCTTAGTTAATGGTGGAAAATAGAATAACACGTACCAACAAACAATGTGATAGGGAATGTGAATATTTCCCTAATGATATTCCAAATATGATCAGAATGGGTGCTCAAAACTTCATGACAATACTTGATCATGTGGATCAAGTTATGAATAATAACTTGAATCATGTGCAAATTCCCCCTCCTCCAAGGAAAGATCAATTTTTTATTGAATCCTTCATGTAGAAAAGGCCTCCCATGTTTAGTGGATCCTCTGATCCCCTCCTCATGGAAAGTGGATTAAATCTATTGAAAATATATTATTTATCCTATAGTGCTCATAAGAAGAGAAAGTTGTGTTGGTGGTATATAATTTTGATGGGGAAGATGATCAGTGGTGGACACTTATTAGGAAAATAAAGTCCTAAGAGGAAATTTGTAACACCCCAAGATTTCATAGTGTGTTATTTCTTCAAAATAATTCAATAACTTTCACTACACGCAACACCGAGTTCAAGAGCACCATGACTTACCAAACAAGCCGTTAAAAAGAGGTTATGAATAGTATTAACTAAATTTTAAACTTTATATAATCCTTATAATTTTAGAATCCATATTATGAGTTCCTTAAACATAATGTAAGAACAAATTCATTTTCAGTATTGCAGTTTTACCAACTTTTAATAGTGAACCCTTTTTAAATAAAATATTTTAAACTTTTTGACTAAATGGCGACATCAAAAATTTAAAATGAAACATCCCAAGCTTCCACGGTACACTTTCCTTTGAATAATACAGTAGCGTGTGTTGTACGCAACTTAGAGTTTTAACACACACCACAACCGATCAAACTAGCCGTTATGAATAGTAATACCTACTTTTCGAAATTATATATATTTTATATTTTAAAATGGACTTCATTTCTGGATTCGGAATATCAAATTTAGCCTAAGGTGAAATTTTGGTACTTTTCGGATAACTTTCATATTTTGATGAATAGTGAAAATTACTAAATTTTAATTAAAAACAACTTTTTTAATCAAAATAATTAATAGTGATAAATTATAAATTTTAGTAGTTTTAAAGTATATTTAGAATATATTTTTACCATTTAATATAATGTTGGTCATTGGACATAATTTTACAATTAAACCGAACATAAACAAGTGTCAATCTTTTGATAGTTATTATCTCTTAAAAACACGCTTTTTGTTTTGACAACGGGAATTAATTTTAAATTAATTTCTGCCACTTCTGTGTTTTGAATTTAGGAAAATCAATTCCATATTTGGAATCAGGATGTTCAAATTTTGTAAATAGGTAACTTTTATTTTTAGACATTTTGAATAATTACTGCGGTAAATATTTTATTTACCATAGTTAAGGGTAAATCCGGTAAATAAGGGTTAAAAATTAATATTATAATAATACTAAATTACCCTAAAACGTGTCTTAACCCTATTGGTTGATACATGGTCGACCATGGGCATCTTTGGGTCGATTTTGGGACCCCATGGATCCACTTGTAAGTGATAATGACACTTTATTTTAATTAAGTTAAAATGAATACAAAAATGACACAAGCATATATCTTTTAGAAAAACAATTGTTACATAGGGTTATATATGTTGGATTTTAGATTATAAATATTCATTAGAAATCTAAAAAGATTTCCTACATAATGATATTTTATTTATAATTTTTAGACATTAAATAATTTCTTTTATTTATGACACAATGATGATGCAGTAATTACTATAATAGTGAAAAATTAAAATAATTGATATTATAAATACCCAAATAAATATAATATGAAACTTTTAATGAATTAAACTAATTTTTTTGGATAATATGATATATTAGTATTGATTTAATTGACTTTTTTCGAAGTAATCAATCTGTTATGAGTTTCACAAAAATCAACTATTGAATAGTGTCAAAATTGACATAAAAGAGTTCTTAAAACAAATATTATATTATTAATTGATATTAAATTCCTAAAAATATAAGGTTCGGCCAAGAGACTTATATCATGATAGGTTCATCGTTAATGGACCACTTGGGGGTCTCTTGGATGTATATAGTAAGTTTATTAACCATATTATATAAAAATACAAAGAGACATTGTAAAAGTGAAACTAATTAACTTAGAGTTAATAATTAAAAATAAGGTTAATATAAGTACCCAAACCTGTCTAAATTCTATTGGTTGAGTTTTTTTCAACCCATCCCCACCTTAACCTTTGAATAATAAACTTTGGATCCATTAGAAACCGAATATGAATTTATTATAAATTAATATTTCTAGCTTTTCCAAAGGTGCCCCTCACCCCTCTTATAAAAGGGAACTCCTCCTTCTCATTTCTTCACACCTTCAAAGCCTTTTTTTTTGGAAAAACTCTTCCCAAATACTCTCCCAACATCCCTCACTACAACCTAGAGGCCTTAGTTTGATCAGAAAGCCAACCTAAGGAGCCCTTTTGATCAAATCAAAAGGAAGAACCCGAAGAAGAGGTAATGTTTTCACCACCCCTTTTCAAGTTCCTTTCTTCTTCCACTTCTTCTTTCTTTGTTCTTACCATTCTAAAATAATAACTCCAGTATCTCACATATAATGTGATGTTATTATAAATATGGTAAAACCACATTCAGTATTCTATCCACCCTTTGAATAACATGTCACCATACGTGCGTACGTACGGCTTACCGTCTCCACGTCGTGGTGTAATTGTTATTCAATATATTATTATTTGGATGGGTATAATAATGATGTGAAACTCATGTAAATAATAAATATAACATGTTAATTGTTCTGTATATATGATATAACATCCATTTATATATTATTTTAATATCAAAAGAATGATATTGTCGCTCGTGCGTACGTACGGACTACCGTCTCCACAAACGCGATAAGATTCATTCTCCATCGTATCCATTCAAGTATAATTATCATTTGATGATTTAAAAATGATTTTTAAGGACTTGATATCATTCTGGATATGAATAATATACAACCTATCCTTTACAAACATGTCTTACGTAACAAAACATATAAAATAAAACAAGTAAGCTAACACCCGAAACAACGATAATACTAAGATATTATTATCAAATCAATATTAAAAGATCATATATGATATCATATTAATATATATGATTCTTGTATAATTTAATAACAATTATTTCAATATTATACAGGAGGTTAACCTACCCCAACTAAGTAAAAGTACAAGGTAAGGGATTTTCTTATCTCACATTCAATTCCGTGAGATTTCCATTATTCGCCACTAAATTATTGAAAGTGGTGTATTGTGTACTGGAATTTGATATATATTATCATGATTATCTTTATATTCATGTTATTCTGTAAATAATTTGGTGGTTATTAACTTTTGGCCATACGACTCAGTTGATTAACATGGTAAGGGGTTTTCATCTCACTCTTTATTTCCGTGAGATTCATGCCATATTTCCACTATTATCTTTTGTGTGGTGTATGTACTGCCCATAATTGTATTATTTGTGTAATACACTTTACATTATGTGTATTTACATTTTCATTGTATGATACCTCTTTCATGGGTTGTATGTTTCATAAGTTACCAAATTGATAAGGGTTTACTTCACAATCTCTTTAATATCTGAGGTTGTCTTTACGTAAGTATCTACAGGGACATATTTACTATCCATGTCCATATTTCATAAAAGAGTTTTCAAAGGGATTATTTCTAAGGGAACTTTTACTAAAACATCATTTTAAATGTTTTAAATATTTATTCTTCTAAATCATCCTCATTTATGTCCACGTTTTCAAAATGGTTTGTAAGGATTTATTTATATGAAAATGAATGTTTTAAAAAGTGTTAATTCCATTCAAAAGTTTCAAAGTGGTATGGGACACTTTGATCCAAAAATGTATTTAAATGCCTTACTTTCTAAATTGTGTAACATTAAAATGTTTTCATGAAAAAGGGATATTTCTCTCAATAATTTTTAAAAAAACATTTTCATCTATGTCAACATCCTTTGATGGATTTTAAGATTATTTGAAGTTGATTTATTATGATATAAAACTTCCATATTGTAATGAATTTTGTGATATGTTTGACTGTAGATGTGTCATTCATGGTTTATGAGTAAAGTATTGACATTTCGTATGCTAGTTCCAATAAGAATGTTTATGTTATATTTCAACCTTTACTTCATATGAATGTGTTGGACAAGTATGTTCCAGGTTGGGGACTAGTTGAAGTAAGCCCTCCAGGTTAGGGACTGGTAAAATTAAGCCCTCCAGGTTAGGGACTGGTAAAAGTAAGCCCTCCGGTTTGGTCTCCGGTTATTAGAGGCACTCTGGGTTGGTGTCCGGTTATTAGAGGCACTCCGGGTTGGTGTCCGGTTATTAGAGGCACTCCGGGTTGGGTTCCGGTTACAGTTAGCCCCAAGGTCTTGGGACGAGGCCTTGAAAAGAAATTAAAGTTTAGCATTATGCATTCCATCATTATGAAAGTGGTTATTGATTTTGCATGTGATTATTCGATTAGTAGAATATCCATGTGAATAAGTAAATGGAATTATTTCATTTTACTTTTTCCATACTATGTTGAAGTTCAAGTTTAAAAGGATTTTTTTTAGTAATGCATTGCCTTAAATGTTTATACTTATTTTGAATGTTCTGCTATATTGTTATCCTTACTGGGCATTTGAGCTCACCCCTTTTCTATGTTTATTTTCCCCAGGATGTGAAGAAGTAAGTTATGAATGACCTGCAGGGATATTATGAGGGGATAATAGTGTGGACTGTGGAGATATTATGTTGTTGTAGTAGTTTTTCATTTTATGATGTAATGTAAAACTTATGAATATATCTAGTGTTTCCAAGGCTACTAAACCAATCGGTCTTTCGAGATTTGATCTTTCTTGTGATCATGCCAATGTTATGTAATAATGCACCGACACTAGGTAACTGGGGTCGGGGCGTTACAGTTGGTATTAGAGGAAGTTTAGTACAAACCTTGGAAGCTAGATTTAGATAAACTCTGATTAGAGCACGTAGACCTAAGATGAACTTTGAGGATTAGTATAGAAGAACTTCCTAGAATTTTGGTATTGTAGAGATTTTGTTAGTTTTCCGAGCAATACATCCCTGTCTGGATACGAGCAGGTAGAGGCGGCTCTGGCACAGATGTACCTAGGGGTAAAACCCGAAAACACCGCTTTGAGCTAGACTCGAATGGGAACTGGTGCATGACAACGGGCCTTGCTGCACTCTTGGTTACGACACTCCCGGGGGATATGCTTAGGATAATTCTCATTTTCTTTACAAACCATTATGAAGGGTTTATTATTATATACATCCTCAAAGGAGACATTTTTATATGGATTATATCCATAAATAGTTCAATTTATGTTAAGTGTTTTATAAGTATGGGATTATGTATTTTGATTCATAAACTGATCTAGT
Organism: Viscum album; assembly: GCA_963277665.1. Lineage (NCBI taxonomy): Eukaryota > Viridiplantae > Streptophyta > Magnoliopsida > Santalales > Viscaceae > Viscum > Viscum album. Next base: position 488,943,376 of record OY728164.1, read on the forward strand.
GTATTCCATTGTTTATAAATGGCGCCCAGTAGAAGGAATGAGAACTCCAGAAATGCACATGATCCAAAGAGAAGGAAGGATCATATCTTTCATGGTCTTAATCTAGAATTTATAAGAGAAATAGTCTCCCATGTATTATCATCATATGAAGAAATAATATCATGTGTTGATAAGATAAGTAAAGAGTTTACTGAGTCCTATGGCTTTGAAGGGAAGCAAGAGAAGAAAAGGATGGAAGAGAGAAAGATGGATAAAGGGAAGAGGGAAAAGAAGAATTTTCCCATATGTGGTAACTGTGGAAAGAAACACCCTGGAACTTGCCTGAAAGGAATGGGAGTTTGTTATAAGTGTAGAGGAAAAGGGCACAAAGTACGTGACTGCAAGGGTAAGAAAATGGTTTCAAATGTACAATGCTTCATTTGCAAGGAGTTTGGACACTATGCGAACCTATGTCCCAGTCATCAGAATATGTCGCAAATGATGTTATTGGATAATAATCAAGTTATGATACTACCACAGATGAAGAGGAATGATTAGAGTTCTTATGTTGATTATGTCAATTGAGTGTTGTATCAACAATGTACTTGTTATAATAATTATGGAGTATATAAGGATTGTACTGCAGTACTATTTCATTAAGGACTTGAGATTGTGTGGAACAAAGAAAGGTGACTCAACAGCAGGATAAATTTTTGGAAAATATATGGTTGAGAGAATGATAAACCATAATATAGTTCTGATACCGAGTTAGTGATTTTGGAATAATACATGATTGTTTTGGATAAATTATATTGGATATTCTTGACTACCTTGGAACTGATTAATGATCTGTATATTACATTATTTTTGGGGTTTAAAACATTTTTGGATTGATGAGGTATATCCAGCATTCTATATGGAATAAGGGAGCATGAATGTAATCAATAAGGAATATGGTAATTCAGGATGTTTCAGTGTATTAAAAGAATACATGATGAAGGTATTCATATGCTATTACGTGGTAAAAAGGATCTACATTATATTTACCTTCCTTATAAATGTTGGACTGTGAGTTTAGACATAAGTATTTTGGATAGTTCTAGTTTGGATTATTTTGGATTGCCATAAAAGGACAACCCAGAAGTCGGGCGGCAACCCGTCGCGTTCGGCAAGGCTGTGAGACTTGAACCCGCAACCGAAGGGCGACAAGGGTGTATCATCTACCACTGGCCCACGAGATGTCCTGGATTAAATAATGTAGTTTTTATTAAAAGATCTTGTATATGAATTATAAATTCTTTTATTTTGGAACCCTATACGAATAGTGTAAATAGAATTTTTTTTTTACATTCTATTATCTTTTATAGTGAAAGATGAGTTTGTGGTAGAAATTTATTAATGGATAAAACTCTAATTATAAAGTAAGTATATATCCTTATGATCTTATCCAATCTCATAAATAAACTCCACAACATTATGAAAAGGAACTTAGAACAAAAATGTTGTCCTAGATGGTACCTTAAATCATCACTAATTTATGGCTTTGGGATTGTTGGCATTTTCATAGCCATGTTCTCTACCACTCTCCATCAGATAATTGATGGTTAGATTTCTCCTCCATATCCATATTTTCCTACATGGAATCCTAGTATGTGTTATTTTCGGTAATCTTCATACTTTCTACTCTTTATTTTAAATAGAGGCATCATTAATTCATTTTTCGATGTGGGATTTCAACTAAGATATTTTGAAACGTCAAAAATGTGTTATCCCAATACCCTATATTTTGTTGAACCGATGGTACTTCAAATCATCATAGATTTATGAGTTTAAGGACCTCAATTTTATACTTGTTTGTGATTGATGACCTCAATCACTACCTATAAATATTTACATTTTTCCTCCAATTATATGTCTCTAATTTCCACCAATGTTCTCCTAATCGAGATCATAATTTGGTAGTGACCTTTTCATTTCTCTTTTCCTCATATTAAGACTAAATTTTAGTAACCCAATTTCCGATGTGGGTTTTCCCACAAAGATATTTTCTATTTTCAACCTTCTATTTTCGAAGAACAACTTCAAATTGCGAGGACGCAATTTATTGAAGGAGGGGAGAATGTAACACCCCAAGATTTCATAGTGTGTTATTTCTTCAAAATAATTCAATAACTTGCACTACACGCAACACCGAGTTCAAGCACACCATGACTTACCAAACAAGCCGTTAAAAAGAGGTTATGAATAGTATTAACTAAATTTTAAACTTTATATAATCCTTATAATTTTAGAATCCATATTATGAGTTCCTTAGACATAATGTAAGAACAAATTCATTTTCAGTATTGCAGTTTTACCAACCTTTAATAGTGAACCCTTTTTAATTACAATATTTTAAACTTTTTGACTAAATGGCGACATCAAAAATTTAAAATGAAACATCCCAAGCTTCCACGGTACACTTTCCTTTGAATAATACAGTAGCGTGTGTTGTACGCAACTTCGAGTTTTAACACACACCACAACCGATCAAACTAGCCGTTATGAATAGTAATACCTACTTTTCGAAATTATATATATTTTATATTTTAAAATGGACTTCATTTCTGGATTCGGAATATCGAATTTAGCCTAAGGTGAAATTTTGGTACTTTTCAGATAACTTTCATATTTTGATGAATAGTGAAAATTACTAAATTTTAATTAAAAACAACTTTTTAATCAAAATAATTAATAGTGATAAATTATGAATTTTAGTAGTTTTAAAGTATATTTAGAATATATTTTTACCATTTAATATAATTTTGGTCATTGGACATAATTTTACAATTAAACCGAACATAAACAAGTGTCAATCTTTTGATAGTTATTATCTCTTAAAAACACGCTTTTTGTTTTGACAGCGGGAATTAATTTTAAATTAATTTCTGCCACTTATGTGTTTTGAATTTAGGAAAATGGATTCCATATTTGGAATCAGGATTTTCAAATTGTGTAAATAGGTAACTTTTATTTTTAGACATTTTGAATAATTACTGCGGTAAATATTTTATTTACCATAGTTAAGGGTAAATCCGGTAAATAAGGGTTAAAAAATAATATTATAATAATACTAAATTACCCTAAAACGTGTCTTAACCCTATTGGTTGATACATGGTCGACCATGGGCATCTTTGGGTCGATTTTGGGACCCCATGGATCCACTTGTAAGTGATAATGACATTTTATTTTAATTAAGTTAAAATGAATACAAAAATGACACAAGCATATATCTTTTAGCAAAACAATTGTTACATAGGGTTATATATGTTGTATTTTAGATTATAAATATTAATTAGAAATATAAAAAGATTTACTACATAATGTTATTTTATTTATAATTTTTAGACATTAAATAATTTATTTTATTTATGACACAATGATGATGCAGTAATTACTATAATAGTGAAAAATTAAAATAATTGATATTATAAATACCCAAATAAATAAAATATGAAACTTTTAATGAATTAAACTAATTTTTTTGGATAATATGATATATTAGTATTGATTTAATTGACTTTTTTCGAAGTAATCAATCTGTTATGAGTTTCACAAAAATCAACTATTGAATAGTGTCAAAATTGACATAAAAGAGTTCTTAAAACAAATATTATATTATTAATTGATATTAAATTCCTAAAAATCTAAGGTTCGGCCAAGAGACTTATATCGTGATAGTTTCATCATTAATGGACCACTTGGGGGTCGCATGGATGTATATAGTAATTTTATTAACCATATTATATAAAAATACAAAGAGACATTGTAAAAGTGAAACTAATTAACTTAGAGTTAATACTTAAAGATAAGGTTAATATAAGTACCCAAACCTGTCTAAATTCTATTGGTTGAGTTTTTTTCGACCCATACCCACCTTAACCTTTGAATAATCAACTTTTGATCCATTAGAAACTGAATATGAATTTATTATAAATTAATATTTCTAGCTTTTCCAAAGGTGTCCCTCACCCCTCTTATAAAAGGGAACTCCTCCTTCTCATTTCTTCACACCTTAAAAGCCTTTTGGTTTGGCAAAACTCTGCCCAAATACTCTCCCAACATCCCTCACTACAACCTAGAGGCCTTATTTTGATCATAAAGCCAACCTAAGGAGCCCTTTTGATCAAATCAAAAGGAAGAACCTGAAGAAGAGGTAATGTTTTCACCACCCCTTTTCAAGTTCCTTTCTTCTTCCACTTCTTCTTTCTTTGTTCTTACCATTCTAAAATAATAACTCCAGTATCTCACATATACTGTGATGTTATTATAAATATGGTACAACCACATTCAGTATTCTATCCACCCTTTGAATAACATGTCACCATACGTGCGTACGTACGGCTTACCGTCTCCACGTCGTGGTGTAATTGTTATTCAATATATTATTATTTGGATGGGTATAATAATGATGTGAAACTCATTTAAATAATAAATATAACATTTTAATTGTTCTGTATATATGATATAACATCCATTTATATATTATTTTAATATCAAAAGAATGATATTGTCGCTCGTGCGTACGTACGGACTACCGTCTCCACAAACGCGATAAGATTCATTCTCCATCGTATCCATTCAAGTATAATTATCATTTGATGATTTAAAAATAATGTTTAAGGACTTGATATCATTCTGGATATGAATAATATACAACCTATCCTTTACAAACATGTCTTACGTAACAAAACATATAAAATAAAACAAGTAAGCTAACACCCGAAACAACGATAATACTAAGATATTATTATCAAATCAATATTAAAAGATCATATATGATATCATATTAATATATATGATTCTTGTATAATTTAATAACAATTATTTAAATATTATACAGGAGGTTAACCTACCCTAACCAAGTAAAAGTACAAGGTAAGGGATTTTCTTATCTCACATTCAATTCCGTGAGATTTCCATTATTCGCCACTAAATTATTGAAAGTGGTGTATTGTGTACTGGAATTTGATATATATTATCATGATTATATTTATATTCATGTTATTCTGTAAATAATTTGGTGGTTATTAAATTTTGGCCATACGACTCAGTTGATTAACATGGTAAGGGTTTTTCATCTCACTCTTTATTTCCGTGAGATTCATGCCATATTTCCACTATTATCTTTTGTGTGGTGTATGTACTACCCATAATTGTATTCTTTGTGTAATACACTTTACCTTATGTGTATTTACATTTTCATTGTATGATACCTCTTTCATGGGTTGTATGTTTCATAAGTTACCAAATTGATAAGGGTTTACTTCACAATCTCTTTAATATCCGAGGTTGTCTTTACGTAAGTATCTACAGGGACATATTTACTATCCATGTCCATATTTCATAAAAGAGTTTTCAAAGGGATTATTTCTAAGGGAACTTTTACTAAAACATCATTTTAAATGTTTTAAATATTTATTCTTCTAAATCATCCTCATTTATGTCCACATTTTCAAAATGGTTTGTAAGGATTTATTTATATGAAAATGAATGTTTTAAAAATTGTTAATTCCATTCAAAAGTTTCAAAGTGGTATGGGACACTTTGATCCAAAAATGTATTTAAATTCCTTACTTTCTAAATTGTGTAACATTAAAATGTTTTCATTAAAAAGGGATATTTCTCTCAATAATTTTTAAAAAACATTTTCATCTATGTCAACATCCTTTGATGGATTTTAAGATTATTTGAAGTTCATTTATTATGATATAAAACTTTCATATTGTAATGAATTTTGTGATATGTTTGACTGTAGATGTGTCATTCATGGTTTATGAGTAAAGTATTGACATTTCGTATTCTAGTTCCAATAAGAATGTTTATGTTATATTTCAACCTTTAATTCATATGAATGTGTTGGAAAAGTATGTTCCGGGTTGGGGACTAGTTGAAGTAAGCCCTCCAGGTTGGGGACTAGTAAAAGTAAGCCCTCCAGGTTAGGGACTGGTAAAAGTAAGCCCTCCGGTTTGGTCTCCGGTTATTAGAGGCACTCCGGGTTGGTGTCCGGTTATTAGAGGCACTCCGGGTTGGTGTCCGGTTATTAGAGGCACTCCGGGTTGGGTTCCGGTTACAGTTAGCCCCAAGGTCTTGGGACGAGGCCTTGAAAAGAAATTAAAGTTTATCATTATGCATTCCATCATTATGAAAGTGGTTATTGATTTTGCATGTGATTATTCTATTATTAGAATATCCATGTGAATAAGTAAATGGCATTATTTCATTTTACTTTTGCCATACTATGTTGAAGTTCAAGTTTAAAAGGCTTTTGTTTTAGTAATACATTGTCTTAAATGTTTATGCTTATTTTGAATGTTCCGCTATATTGTTATCCTTACCGGGCATTTGATCTCACCCCTTTTCTATGTTTATTTTCCCCAGGATGTGAAGAAGTAAGTTATGAATGACCTGCAGGGATATTATGAGGGGATAATAGTGTGGACTGTGGAGATATTATGTTGTTGTAGTAGTTTTTCATTTTATGATGTAATGTAAAACTTATGAATATATCTAGTGTTTCCAAGGCTACTAAACCAATCAGTATTTCGAGATTTGATCTTTCTTGTGATCATTCCAATGTTATGTAATAATGCACCGACACTAGGTAACTGGGGTCGGGGCGTTACAAAATTGATTCTGTGTATTGGGATCAATTCTAGAAAATGTTTTTTCAATAAATATTTTCCCCAAAACCTCCGTTCAAGATGTAAATAGAGTTCCATGGACTCAAGCATAAGGAATATAAGTCCATATAGACGTATGAAGCAAACTTCACAAGGCTTAAAAGATACACCTCCAGATTTTTCATGAACACCTAAAGTAAGGTGGATCGCTTCTTTAGCAGACTAAAGCTGAGTTAATGAAAATTTTGGTGATTCATGACTTAGAAAATTATAAAGAGATTGTTTGTTGTGCCCTCAAGGTTGAAATGGAGATCAGATAATCTCAGTGGATTTGTGGCCTTAGTGAAAAAAAGAATAATATGGAGTCTAATATGGGTGGTTCGGTAAATAAATCCTGTGATGGAAAAAAGATCGAACATCCCACATGTCAAAATTGTGGGAAGAAGCATCTTGGGAACTGTCTAAAGGGAACCAGGAATTGCTTCAAATTTGGAAATATGAGACATATAGTAGAGAACTGCTGAAGGGATATGAAGAATCCTACTAATGTGAAATAATAAAGGAAGGTTTAGATAAACACTCAGTCTATAGTGCAGTGTTACAACTAAAAGGATCGTGGGCATTATGTGAAAAAATGCCCTAATCCAAGGGTTGTTGAAGGAAATCCAAAACAACCTCCATAGAAACAAGGAAGGGCTTATTCTATCACTATTGCTGAGGTGGATCCAGAAAATTATTTGGTGATAGGTATTCTAGTCATTCAATCAAGAATAGAGAATGTACTATTTGATTCTGGTTCTACTCATTCTTTCATATCTTGAATGTTTAGTAGAACTATTTAAACACCACCTCAAAATTTGGAGGATAAGTTATTTGTGAGAACAACGAATGGGGAAATTATTGCGTCCAAGGTTTATAACTCCTCCCTAGTAAATGTTTTTGGACTGAACCTCCTAGAAATTTTTTTCAAACTTCCTTTAGTGGAGTTCGATTTTATCTTGGTCATGGATTGGCTATATTTATACAAAGACAACATCAACTTTCAGTAAAGGGAGATCACTCTTCACATCCCAAAGAATCCTCTAATTCTTTACAAGTGTAAGGAGTGATATGAATCTTCTTTAGAATCATTGTCTCAACTGTGGATATTACTACCTTATGATAAATCATGTCTTGCTCAAATGACTGAGACAAATAAGATTATACTTCTCAAAGATATTTTCATCATGAGGGATTACACTTATGTATTCCCTGAAGAATTGTTTGGTCTTCCTACAGATCGAGAGGTTTATTTCTCAATTGAACTTATTCCTGGATCCCTACCTATATCAAATACACCTTATAGAATGGCCATTGTAGAGCTTGAACATCTAAATAAGCAGTTACAGGAGAATCTAGAGAAGCGTTTTATACACCCAGGCACTTAACCATGGGGTGTGCTAGTCCTTTTCATCAAGAATAAGGATAGTTCAATGCACCTATGCATTTATTATTGTGAGCTCAATAAAATCACGATAAAGAATAAGTATCTCCTACCTCAGATATATTTCTTGTTCGATCATATTCATGGGGAAATTTATTTCTCTAAGGTGGACCTTTGGTCGGGATATCACTAATTAAAGGTGAGGAAGGAAGATACTCCCAAGTCTACCTTTCGAACGAGCTACAGACACTATGAGTTCATAGTGATGACTTTCAGACTCACTAATGCTCTGAAAATATTCATGGATTTAATTAATAGTCTTTAGAGATTACCTTGAAAAATTTGTGGTAGTCTTTATTGATGATATTTTGATATACTCTAAGAGAAAGGAGGAACATGAGGAGCATTTGAATATTGTGATAAATAATTTGTGAAGGGAGAATATATATACAAAGTATAGTAAATGTGAGTTTTGGATGGAGTAAGTATCATTCTTGGGAAATGTTATCACTAGAAAAGAATTATTTGTGGACCCTTCCAAGACAAAGTCAATTGAAGAGTGGCCCATACCAACATCTATAATGAAGATCCACAACTTTCTGGGCCTAGCCAGGTATTATCAATAATTTTTGAATAAATTCTCATGATTTTCAAACCCAATGACCAAGATGACACATAAGGGAGTAAAGGTTGTCTAGACTCAAGAATGTTAAGATTGTTTTAAGGAGTTGAAAAAGAGGCTTATCACTATGAGAGTATTTACACTCCCAACAAGTGGAAAACTATTTATGGTGTACAATGATGCTTCAAATAAGGTATTAGGTTTTTTGATGATAAAAAATAAAAAATTGATATCCTACATATCAAGGAATATGAAAATCCATGAGAAAAACTATCCTATGCATGATCTGGAGTTGTAAACTGTAATATTTGCATTGAAAATATGGCGTCATTATCTCTATGGAGAGAATTATGAGATATATACTAATCCCAAGATTCTAAAATATATATTAACACAAAAATAGCTTAATATATTCTAGAAAATATGGTTAGAGCTCATCAAGGATTATGACTTCTCAATCCACTACCACCATGGTAAGGCAAATAAGGTGACGGATGCTCTAAATAGAAAGGATCCTACATCTTTATCAATGATGAGAATTGAAAAGGATCCAATTTTTATTATATTTAAAAAAAATTAATATGGGAATAATTAAGGTAGTAACATAATCAATCATTTCTCAAATGATTGTTCGACCATCCCTCATGGAGAAATAAAGGATGCTCAAAGAAAATATGTGGAATTTCTAAAAAGGGTGGAATCTATTAGAAATGGGAAATCATATGAGTTTGAGATTGACAAGGAATGAGTTGTAAGATTTGGGTCATGATTATGTGTACCATCTGATCCAGATATAAATAAGGATATTTTGAATGACACAAATTGCTCAACCTTCTCAATTCACCCAAGGAGCACGAGGATGTATCGAGATCTCTGAGAAAACTTTTGGTGGGATAATATGAATAAGGAGATTTCTAAATATACATCAAAGTGCCTGGTATGTCAACAAGCGAAGGCTGAAAGATATAAGTCTACGGGGATGATGAAACCACTACCCATACCAACATAGAAGTGGGTTAACATCACTGGGGACTTTGTCACTGGACTTACAAGGATATCAAGCAGAAACAATTCTATATGGGTCATTGTGGATCATCTTACAAATAAATCTCACTTTATCGTAATTCGAGAGGACTACTCATTAGATCAACTTGCATAGATATATATGAAATAGGTTTTAAGTCTTCATGGAGTACCACTATCTATTGTATTATATATATATATATATTCAAGATTCTCCTTAAAGTTCTAGAAAAGTCTCCAACATGCTCTAAGGACTGAACTAAACTTCAGTACGGCCTATCATCCTCAAACTAATATATAATCTGAGTAAACTATTCAGACACTAAAAGACATTTTGAGAGAGTATTCTATGGACTTCAAAGGAGGATGGGACCAACATATTCCACTAGTCGAATTCTATTACAATAATAGTTTGCACTCCAGTATACGAATGGAACCATATGAATCCCTTTATGAGAAAAGGGGTAGAACACCAGTGTTTTGGGATGAAGTTAGTGAGCATAAGCTGCTAGTACCTGAAATGGTAAAAGAAATGGTGGAGAAGGTGAAAACCATTCAGAAACACATCAAGGCAGCCCAAAGTTGACAAAAGAGTTATACGTAAAATCGTTGATGAGACCTTGAGTTCAAAGTTAGAGACATGGTATTTCTAATCATATATCCATGGAATATGGTTATGACATTTTGGAAGAAAGGAAATCTATGTCCCAAGTATATTGGCCCCTTCAAGATGCTTGAACATGTTGGAGATTTGGCCTATTGAATAGCACTTCCACCTACCATGTCTAAAGTACACAATGTCTTCCATGTATCCCTCTTAAGGAAGTACATACAAAAACCTTCACATATACTCTCTTCATAGGTGGTACAGTTGGAGAATGATATTTCTTACGAGGACTAGCCAGTGAAGATCATGGATCATAGAGATAAAGTTCTACGCAACAAGACTACTCACCTGGTCAAGGTACTATGGTGAAACCATAAGTAAGAAGAGGAAACATGGGAATTGGAGTAAGCAATGAAGGAAAAGTACTCGCACCTATTTACGGCTTACAATGTAAAAGGAAATTTCAAAAGTCAAATTTCATAAGGGGGGAAGAATGTAACGACCCAATGTTCTATCAATGGAATTCCCTTCTTATAATTATTCCTTATAGTATAATAACATTAGGAAACACAATTTAATATCATGATAATAAATATTATGTGACCATTAAACATATTTTTGCTACTTCTATGTTTTGAATTTCAAAAATCTGACATACACATTTGCGTTCAGGGTGATTTTTGGGGTCTGATGGAACAAACTTAATTGTTGTGAATAGTAACATACCCTTATGAATGGTAACCTACCCTTATGTATAGTAATATTACCCTTATGAATATTAAATCTTCCAAAAGAATATTAACCTCACCCTTGAATGTATAAATAAAATTTGGGCATCTTATAAATGATAATATGACTATAGTAAAAGTATTGGTATTTGTGTAAGTCATAAATAATTAATTAAAATTAATTAATTAATTTTAAAGAAAATTTATTTTCTTAAAGGGTTTTCATAAATTAACAATTTTATGTCTTCCAGTTTTTAGATAATTTTATAAGACCTTATGTAATTTTTAAAAACATTATAAAAACAATTATAGTTTTAAAATCTATTTTTTCAAGTAAATTATGATTTTAATTAAAAATTAAATTAATCATATTTAGAAAATTATTTTTGAAAAATGGATTTCATTTTTTAATTCTAAACATTGAAAAATTGTTAGGGTGAATTTTTGGGGTTTTTATAAAATACTTGAATTTTTATGAATAGTAAAATACGGTAATTTACTATATATATACATTATAAGTTAAATTCACTTTTACTAGAATCGTCACTGAGGTAAGCACCCTTGGTTTGAACTCACATGCACATATTACTATTTTTTCATGTAATAATCACTATTTCTCTTCTTATGGAAAAATAATAAACTAATGATTAAAATATTAAGAAAACCCTCATTCCCTCCACTATAAAAACTACCCACACTCCCCTCTTCTCTTCACTCCCCTCAAGCCTTGTTCCTTGCCTAAATTCCACTAAAATATCTCCCCAATATCCTCCCCCACTTCCATAATCCCTTGTTTTCCTCAAAATACCAAATCATCTCCCCTTAAGAGGCTCTCAAGGAAGATTAATTCAAGAGGTAAATTCCTCTTTTCAATTATTTTACTTTCTTTTCAAGTTACTTTGTTTTCTTTTCTATCCTTACTTATCATCATCCAAATATTATGAAAAATCCAGTACCTTACTTGTACTGGTATTTTTTATGATAATGGAATAATTTATTATCATCTCTCCTTTACCCTTCTTTTATATTAGAAATGAAAACACCATCTGAGATGTGTTAATTCATTACATTCAAGGACGATGGGTTTTCAATTTCTTTTACCATCTTCAATTATGGTCATGAAACCATTTTTATGGTTTAACCAGACTATAATATATTTATTATTTCTAATATATGGTTTTTTAATCTTTTTGTACACATGGTTTTGATTTATAAAACAAAATGTTTCTATTGTGATCAAAAACCACCAATTAACCGAAAAGGTTATCACTAAAGTTTTATATAATGATTCAACTTCACTCCAAGTAACAAAATTAAATTTAAAATTTTTTAAAAATTTTTATTTTCAATAATAAAATATAACTCCAATTCTGGACAACCATCCTCATTTTACATGATTATCCGTTCATATATATAAGTAAATTGATCATGAAACAAATGGACCCAAACAATGAAATTGAACCTATTAACCCATAAAAAGGCCATGAATGAACTTAAAAGGTTTATAATAAATCAATTACATGTAAAATAGGTTATGTAATTATTAATTAATTAACCTTATTTTATTATCCAGGTCATTAATATCAAGTGGAGACGACCTTTGGACTTAAGGTAAGGGATTCTACCCGAACCTCCATTATTCCTTTGGGTTACTCTATCTTTACCAAATGAAGTTATCTTTTATTTTTATTTAAATATTCTAAATTATTTTTATATTCTCCAAAATTATGTATCAAAATACATTCATCATTCTCTTTTGGGGATATACATGTTTTTAAATGATTCCCTCCTCACTACTTCCTGATAAGCAAACTCGTTTTAAGGAAACTTTCCAAATTCTTACCCAATTTCAAGTGAACTGTATCATCTATTTTAAGCCACCATTGTTTTTATAAAATTAGTATTTTTATTATTAAAACCTTATTGGTTAACTTATGGTTTTATATAAAATATTATTCCCTTTTCTATTTTAAATTCTCTTTAGTATTTTCCTTAAAACCGTACTAAAATGTTTTAATGCTAAAATTTCTTAAATACTCTTCTTACATGTTGTCACTTATGTTTGACATCACTTACCATGATATATTCTTATTTTCCCTTATGAATTTCCATGTATTTTTTAATTCCTTTCTTTTATGTATGCTTGTATGATATTCCCATTCATTATGCTTTATGACATGATTATGATACCCATTTCCTTCCATGGGTACCCTTATGTTTATGTATGATTGATTATGTATGATTCATTGTGTGGAAAACATATTCATAAACATATTGAGATGGGTGCATCCAGATATCACTCTAATGCATTGGGTAAATCTGAGTCTCATGAGATGTTATGTGCAACATTCTTGGCGGTTAGCCTTGACTCGTTCTATCATGTGCAACGGTCTTGGTGGTTAACCTTGACTTGTGATCCTATATGTGAAATGAGCCTTGAATCATGATAAAGTCATATTTTATGTTGCTACCACATTACTATGAATTCGTGTTTATATAACCCCATGTTTATATGTTATGATTCTCTATGTTCCATGCCTTTTTATATCATTATGGTATGTCTTCTAACCCATGTGCTAAAGCTTTATTTCTCATTTTTATTCCATTGCTAGGAATTTTAGCTCATCCATTTGTTCATGTTATCCCCAGATTATTCTATGTAGATGTATGATCATAATGGAAGTTAGGATCTCATTATTGAGATTAAATAAAAATTTGTTCTTATGATGTTTGATTATGTACCTAGTCTTCTAAGACACTAGAATTTATGAACTTGGCTTGTAATTTGATGTTTAATTATGATTAAAATCATGTAATGGTATATGTAAAAGGCTAGGGTCTCTGTAGGTAATATAGGGTTATATGGTGTATACTCATAAGTACATGTCGTGTACCCTATTTCACTAGATCTGAATGTACCAAGGGATACATGGCGCTCCACACAGTTACTACACACAGATCATTTATTATGCACCACATGTAGACTAGGATATGATGGAACATGGGTTATTAGATTACATAGTGTGTATTAGTGTACACATCATGAAGTCTACATGGGTTAGCATCATAAATCGTATAATCTTTGTGGTCGTTATACATGGTCAAACTACATGATACTAAAAACCTAGAGAATTTAAGATATACACGATGTGTATGTGGTGCACATTGCATGTAGTTCATTAACTATTATATCTAAAACATGCATCATAGACCCATACATTCATCCTGAACACACAGAAAGCAGAACACAAGACATGTAGCTAGCCTGTACACATCGTGTAGTCTATCTGAGGTACACAATGCAAACCCAGGCATGTACCCTAGATACATGAAAACTGAGATACATGGATTGTAGATAGTTTTTACACACCATGTAGTCTCCTGTTAATTGATATAATTAAAAATTACATTAAATTGAAAATTTTCAGCATTAAAACTTTATTTTATTGATTGGAACACCATTGTGTGTTTGATAATTTAATAATGGTTTTAAAGAATTTTAAATTCTAAATTAATTTATTGTAATAAATATGTCATTATTGGTTCTACTGTTTATTTTACATGAATTCCATATATTATGGGTATCTCCAATTAATTTCATATGATCATTAAGATGAAATTGAATTAATTAATTAATTAATTAATGTAAGCATGTTTATCTTAATAATAAATAATGAATGAATAAATTAATATTATCCAATTACTTTTACATATTCATTGAAGGTATAACCGGTCATGAGCTTGACAAAGACCTATGTATATGTTGGAATTTATTTAATTTAATTTAGTGCATGGGTTTTCAATTATTTGATATTAAATTAAATGATGGTATGTGAGTCATATCACCCTCCTTTATTATGTAGGACCTATGTGTCCAAGGATATTTATGTAATATCCTTTAACCAATCATTTGGTTCCCCTCACCTACATGTGAGTAATAAATACTTGTAATTAATGGGGCATCCCAAGGCATGTGGAGGTGGTTCAATATGGAACCATGATGATGTCAACTCAGTGATACACTGGTGTACAAGTGGAATGGTGTGACTCATGCCAAGACTGAAAAATGAAGTTATTCTCCTAGGTCATAGGTTGATTTAATGTATTCTCATTAAATCAACCATTATATAATTTCACGATCGGGTCATTTATTTTATTTATTTATTTATATCTATGTATTATTTATTTTATGTATTCAAGACCATAATCACATAAATAAATGAATTAATGTGAAAAGATGGAATTTAAATAAATGGATTATGCATAAATGTTTTATCTAACATGGTTAATTAATTAAGTAAAATCCACTTAATATTAAAAAGTAATGTAAAGTATAAAACAAGATAAAATTTATGCATAATATATTAAAATCTCTCAATTAAATATTAAGTTAGACTTGGTCTTCCATTGCTTGATTTGGAATGAAACCAATAGAACTAAATGTTTGACCAACCCTTTTTTGTAACACTTAATTTTATAAGGGGATTTATTATGAAGGTTTTGGGTTGACTTAACCATTTTACATAAAGAGGTGTATCCCTTTCTATACTTGGTGTAATTTAGAGGCATTTTTTGAGGAAATCCAAGTCCGAATTTCAGGATTGGGGACTCCACTCAACTGATCAAGGGGATGTAAGCCTGTCATTGGAAAAGTCCTGCCTGCCTAAATACCTTCAAGTATCTTGACCAAACCTTATTGGGGTTATGAAAATGGGAATATCGATACTTTCTACTAGAATTTCCTAGAAACTATACATTCTAATTTCAATGGTGGGGGCTATTAGAATTTGATAAAATAGTGGGAGATTTAATAAAATAAATTCATTTATTATATCTCTCCCAATTTGTAATCAAGAAAAATACTAATAATATTATCTTTTAAAATGTAGAATAAATGGAAATATCTTCATCCACACTATCCCTATAATCCATGTTGGATAAATACTATCTTTTAACTGGTAGTAACTTCTAAGAATGGTATAGATGACTTTGGGTTGTTTTTCGCCTTGAACATAAATCATACATGCTAGAATCATCACTTCCTAATCCACCTACTAAGGAATTTAATGATTAAGAGTTCCTATTCTATGAGAATCATATGAATGAAATGTTTGAAATTTAATGTTTGATGATTTCATATATATCTATTGAGCTCATAAAGTCTCATTAAAATATGGATGTGTATAGCATGCTCAAGCATCTATGATCTATATTAGGAGAGAGATAGTGATAAGAGTAGTTTTAGATATTCAAGGATATTTTTTAGATAAATATTAGATAAGGCTCACCATCTGGACATCATGTAGTAAAGCTCATTGGCTACATTGAGCGCCTAGAGGTTTTAGGGTTTAAACTCCCTAAAGAATTGGGCACGGATCTCATTATTGCATCACTCCCTAAGAGCTTCTAATTTTTTGTGAATTTTAATATAAACAACATTGAGAATTATTTTCCAGATCTTATCACTCTTCTTCTCCAAGTGGATTAGAATACAGAGTGAAAAAATCCTCCAATTCTTATGGTGAATGAGTGGAAAGGCCAAGCAAAAATCCCCAAGCCCAATGCTTCTTCACAATGCCCTACCAAGAAGAGGAATATTAAGGGTAAAGATGTGGAATATGATTATATTTGTTTTTCATGTGGAAAGAAGGGCCACTGGAAGAAAAACTACACCTATCCTAAGAAGCAAGGGGAAGCTTCAGGTGTATTTTTTATCAAGTACAATTTATCTATTTCTATAAATTGGGTATTATATATATAATGTGCTGCTAAAATATGTATTCAAATACCAAAACCAAGTAGATTCAGAAAAAATGACTGAGGGGAGGTAGATATATGAACATACAATAGATATAAACTTTCTATTTTAGCTATCAGGGACTACCACCTAACGTTTCTGACTGTAATGATCTTTATTTTGAAAGATTTTTATTATGTTCCATTGGTACTAAAAATATTATATCAGTATCCAGACTAGATACAAATGGTTTTATTTTCAAATTTGGAAATAAAAGTGTCTTCTTTAATAAAGATATATTTTTTATGGTAAGGAACATTTAAATAATGGTCTTTACATATTGGACTACACAAACCAAGAAATTGAAATCGATAATGAAACAAACTCACATGAATCATATTGCACCCAACTTTGGCATCATCGGCTGGGTTATGTAAATGAAAAGTGATTGACTAAATTACATCAAGATTTATATTTATATTCTTATAAACTAAAACCACTTATTTTATTCCATGTGTTTTTATAAGGAAAAATTGACCAAATCCCCATTTAGTGGGAAAGGTGAAATGGCTAAAGAGATTCTATAATTAGTTAATATAGATGTGTGTGGGACATTTCTTATTGAAGAAAGGGGTGGGTAATCATACTTCATAACTTTGAATGATGATTTTAGTAGATATGTATATGTCTAATTAATGAGGTATAAGTTGGATTCCTTTGAAAATTTTAAGAAATACAAGAATGAAGTTGAGAACCATATTTGTAAGAATATTAAGAATCTCTAATCAAACTATGATGGAGAATATATTAATCAATACTTAATTAATTATTTATAGGAGTTTGGGATTTTATCTCAAATCACTCCTCCTTATACACCTTGATGGAATGGTATAAGTGAAAGGAGGAACTGCACCTTGTTGGACATGGTGAGATTAATAATGAGTCATGTGAGTATTCCATTATCCTTTTGGGGATACGCATTACAAATAGCATCACATATACTAAAATAAGTACCAACTAAATAAATAAATGGTATTCTATATGAATTTTGGACTAGAAGAAAACTATGTTATTGAATTTACATGTGTGGGAAAAAATCATTTGTTAAGGCCTCTTCAGGTAACAAAATTTCACCCTGAGGCACGAAGTGTAATTTTATAGGATACCCCAAGTAAATAAGAATATATTACCAATGAAAACCCTCATAAAAATAGGTTATAATGGAAATACAGACTATATTCCTTGAGAGGGATCACATATATAAAAGTGATAGTGGGGTCGAGATAGACTTCAAATAAGTTAAGGCTTAAGGCACCCAAGAGTTGGTATCACATCTATAAAAGTGATAGTGGGTTTGAGATAGACTTCAAATAAGTTAAGGCTTAAGGCACCCAAGAGTTGGTATAGAAAAAGTTTCCACAAATCCCATGGGAGAAGAAACTGTTCTGGAGACATAAGTACTATGTAGGAGTATAAGTGATGTTAGAGAACCGAAACTTTATGTTTTTCTAGTCACCAAGGATGGTGACTCATTATTAGTTGATAATAATGATCCTATAACCTATAAGTAAGTATTAAGTGGCATAGATATTACCAAGTAGCAAGAATCCATGAATTCTAAAATGGATTCCATATACCAAAACCAAGTATGGATTTTAATAGACCCTCCAATATATGTAAATCTTGTTAGTTTAAAATGGGTATTCAAGACGATACTAGAAATTTAAGGACAATTCAATACCTATAAGGTGTGAATAGTTGTAAAAGGGTTTAAATAGATTCAAGGCATTGACTATGTTGAAACCTTTTGACCAGTTTCAATATTGAAATCCATTAGAATACTAATTTCCATTATATCCTTATATTATTATGAGATTTGGAAAACATATTTAAAAACAACCTTCTTTAATGGGAACCTTCAGGAAGATGTCTATATGACACAACCTGAAGGGTTTGTGACTCCAAAGGATGCCAAAAAGGCAGGAAAGTTGAAAATATCCATCTATGGATTAAAGTAATCATTCAGGTCATAGAACATTCATTTTAATTATTCTATAATGAAATTTAGTTTTATAAATAATGAATGTGATACGTGTGTATATAAATGGTTTAGTGGGAGTGTAATATTTTTCTTAATAGTATATGTCAATTACATATTACTTATTGGAAACAAAATACTAGTCTTACAGTCTATTAAAGAATGGTTGAATAAATTCTTATTCATGAATGAATTAGGAAAGAAATCATATATTATTTGGATCAAGATCCATCATGATAGATCCAAGAGACTACTCATCCCAAGTCAAGGTACATATATTGTCAAGATACTGAAGATATTCAGTATGGAAAAATCCAAGAGGGTATTATTTCCAATGTCACATGTCATTAATATTTCAATGAAAATTTATCCTCATACACATGAGGAAAGAAATAGAATGGAAAGGATTCTATATGTGTCATAGATTGGGTCAGTCATGTATGTTATTCTATGTAATAGGCTAGATGTTTCCTATGTATTGAGTGCGGTAGGCAGATATCAAGCTAATCCAGGTGACCACCATTATATGGAATTCAAGACTATCCTTAAGTATATGAGGAATACCAAGAATATATTCCTTATCTATGGATTATGTGAGGAATTATTCATAAGAGGATATTAAGATTACAATTTCCAAACATATCAAGATGACATAAAGTCACAAATAGGATACATCTTCACTCTGAATGGAGGTGTTGTGAGCTGGAAGTGCTAAAATAAGGTTGTGGTCATATATTATATAGTAGGGTCTAATTATATTACATCATATGATGCATCTAAGGAATAAGTATGGATGTGAAACTTCATTCAAGAGCTTAATTTGGTACCAATCAGTAAAGATCCAATCACACTCTATTGTGATAATACTACAGTGGTGGATCTCAGAAATGATCCAAGGTCACATTGGTGGATGAATCATATACTTTATAAGGATCATCCATTGATGTATTTTTCTTAGATAGGTGAGTTTGAAGTGAATAGTATTTCCACAGAAGATGATGTGGAAGACCCCTTGACTAAACCCTTGACTCAGAAGAAACATGATTATCATGTGAGGTATAGCGAACTAAAAGTCATGGGTAGTTGTCTCTAGTCCAAGTGGGAGTTTTTTGGAGTTGATGTCCTTGGAAAAATTGATTATACTTTTATTACATGTAAATTAAATTTATTTAATATTAATTAAACATGTTATTACATATTGTTCATTTTTCTACATGACTTTAATGTAATAATGTCCTATAGTATTTGTATCATTGATAAGGTCATAGAAGTTCCCTACTATGATAAGAACATTGAAGTATATTCTTAATATAGTTTTTTAGTGGGATAACATGCTATGATGGGACACATATTATATATATCGTTAGGTTAGAGTACTCGTAAGCAGATGAGGCTTCTTCTCATGAAGTTCACACTTAGTAATATCTGAGATGGTAGATTATGAGAATAGACCTTCTATTAGGAATTATTCATGTTTTGGTTTAATTGAATATTCCTAACTATGAGCATGTGTAATGGTCTTTAGAATTTAATATTATCATTGATGCATGGAATGACTCATTCACTTAGATTTACAGACAAAACCCATCATTCCATATGTTGATAGGAAATATGGAATGTTGGGTGTGTCATGATTGACATGTCATTAATGGATAAGTTGAGGAAGGATATTTATTTTCCATCTTTATGGGAGTTGATATCTCAACCCTTTTATTGGAATATAACAATCGCCTAAATTCTATGCTCATGGTGTATCGACATGTTTATTTTAGATAGTCAAAGAAAGATGTATCGATCATATAGTTTGATGACACCATTGTGCAACCTGTTTGATGATATATTATGAAAAATGGATTATATTTCACAGTGAGTGTCTATATGTGATTTTTGAAGTTGCAGTATTAAGTTATTTTTCTTGGGTGCCTTGACCCATTGTTAGATAGTAATCTTGGACTTTAGGAAATCTCACCTAATTCCAACGAGGAAGAATCCTAGATTGTCACACACTAAGTGTTTCCATTTAAATGATTAAATTCTATTTGAAATTAATTAATTTAATAAATATTATTATCAAGACTAAAGAAAAATTTTATTCAAGTTATATTGATCACATAAATTAAATGAATATTTATTCACTAGTATATGAATAAAAATATATTTATTTATTTTATTGAATATTTAATAAATATTCATTCACTGGTATGTGAATGAAATATTTATTTATGAATAAAAATATTTATTCAAGTATTCAATAAATACTAAGTAGTTTGAATGGAACAAGACCATTTCAGGTGATAAATAATTATTTACAATAAATTTTAATTATCACATCACCAACTACAAGCTTCCAAGACGCCCAGAAATAATAGTTCTTAATGCCCAGGTGTTTATCACTAGCCCATGGGGGCCAAGAACACCCTTCAAACCATGTCAGGACTGATTTAGGTTAAAAATAGTTATGTAATTTGGGTTAGTTCATTTCATCCTCTTTCAATGGAATAATGTGTAATTCTAGGACAACATACCTTAATTAACATATAATTGGTGGGGTATCGTCAAAGTAATGGGAAGTACCCTTATCAAAGAAATATAGTCATGAAGTTACTTTAAATGTGTCAGGCTATAAATGGAAAATATTAATTGGGTTCAATATTTTGAATTGGTAGAGGAAATGGTAGGAAAAATCCTTCATCTTGGTTCATAAAGAGCATTTGAATATTCCAAAGCATATCCCTCAGGAGTATCTTACCAGGTGTGCAATCTTAGTCTCACCCATCATGTATTAAAGTGATGATTGAGACAATGCTCAACCAACCCTTTTTAGGGTGATTACCCCTAGGTAAATATGTTCCATAGTCTCATATACTTTCCAATATCCAAAAAGGGGTTTATTTTCTAGGAAGCTACACACACTTTTTCTTTACCAAAACATATGATGATTTTTCCACCAAGGAAAAGATTGAGTTTTGTAACAGTTTTAATAAATATTTAATCAATAGAATATGAGGTTGGGATAACAATATATAATTTTAAATATATTAAAATTCATGAGGAATATGTTAAAAATTATACCAAGGAAATTTATACACCATAAAAAAGGAAATAGGTGGTGAATATAACATGATTCCCAAATAATAAAAATTGAGAGAGAGAAACCAACTTATGGATTAGGTGGAAATTCAATCAAATCCTATTGAAATGTAGGGATTAAAATTTATCTTAAAATACCATAAATAAAATCCATTTCATGATATAAAATCTCAAATATGTATTATAAATACCATATAAATTAAATTTCGTGCATAATACAAAACATATCTCAAAAAGAGGAATTTGAAATGGAAGACCCTTATCTCTTTCCCTGAATTATATGCACATACTTTAACATATTATATCACAATCATAATTATCTTAATAAATTAATTCATAACCTTACTTATATACATTTTCATTTATACTCTTCATAAATATTCATTCTCTATATGAATTATACCTGTTTTCCACATCAAGTGTTTATAGTTTTGATCATTTATACTAGTTTCATAATAGTAGTGTTTGTATTCATTATTAGTAAAAAAAAATTATCTTTAACAGGATATTAAATTTGATATTAGGTTTAATTTATAATAATTTATGATTTTTTAAATTCCTTTCATGATTTTTTTTTCTTTATCCTTGAAGATGAAATCGATAAAAAGCATGTTTCGGTGATTCTTGATGATCGAAGTGTTTTTTATTAATTAATTATTTATTTATTTATATAAAATCTTCAAAAAAATTATTTACACATTTATATGATAATATAACATTAATTTTTTTCTAATTTCCATTCATGATATAAATTTATATTATTTTTTAAGTAGGTGGTTAAACCGACCCAAATATGAACATACCCTGATTTAATGAATGATGATGAGGTGGTTTAGTTGTAATATCAGTATAACAGAATCATAATGATCCTATTTATTGTTTATTTGTTTTATATATCATAATTTTAAGGAATTATAAGAATAATAGAAACTATAAAATTTTATTTCATAATACAAAGAAATCATTTTTTTCTCTTTGAATGCTCTTTTGGATGGTTGAATTTACCATGGTTGTTTATTTCTCATATTGTAAATAAGTCATCCAATTTATATTTAAAAGACCTTAATAATTTTATAAAAATCATATTTATCCTTTAAAAGTGTTCCCATGACCATCTATGTAATTCGGTGATGAAGAGAAAAATAGAAATCAATTACTTCTTGGAGATGGTAGTCCATGCATATGCAAGGATGGTGATTTCATTTTCCATAGAACGGGGAAAATGGATAATATGGTTTATCATTAAATAATATAAAATGTGTCATAAATATAATAATTATATATTAAATTACCTATTATGATCATCCTTGTAATGTGGTAAAGTAAAAAAAACATGTTGCGTCGTAGATGCGGTAGTCCGCATAACACACGAATGACGATTTTGTTTTTCTTGATAGAAAATGGAAAGGTGGTTAATGATTGTACCATCATTGTAATAACATAAAATTATACTAATGATACTAATTTTATCATTTAAAGATAGAGTAATGTAATTTTAGGAAGAATAATCTTACATAAAGGAATTGAAATGAGAAAAGAGTGGTTAGAAATTTACACCTCACTTCTTGGATTATCTTCTTTATAAAGGGAGTTAAGCCTTTAAGGGATGGAATTTTGAGAAAACAAAAACCTATTTAAGAAGTCTAGGAATTTTTAGGATCTTTTTATGTATACTTTTTACTAAAATAATTTTTTTTTGGTGTGATTGTAAATGAGGATAGGAGTTCCCTATTTATTAGTGAAAGGGGATGTCATTTTTGTAAATACCCAGAACTTTTTAATAATGGGATGTCAATCTCAAGTAAAGTGTTTCAAAAAGTGATAAATAATATATTGAGTAAGATATAATCTAGATAAACATCTACAATTCAATTTCACAAATTTTTTAAACATGTTTTTAACTCTTTACCATTATATTTTCCACTTTTACCATTTTAACTTTTACCACGGAAACTAGTTTTACCTTCATAATTTTTCATTTATGCCAAAAAATAAAATGGTATGTTTTAAATAATATGTACCAATGGAATAAAAATTTTAAATTCATTTAATATTATTAAATTTATAAAATTTATATAAGTTAATTTTAAAATAGTAAATGTATATTTCATTAAAACGGTTTTAGTGAAAAATCTGACTTTGGATTTAAAATATCAAATATAAGTTTATAAACTAAACATAATATTTTAAAATGTATAATGTTAATTATAAATAATATTTTTATTCAAGATAAGTTTGTTTTTAATTTTATTTTATTCTTACATCCTAGAGATTTCATAAATGTCATGGTTTTAACAAAAATGGTATTTTTACTATTCACTAAAATATCAATCTTTTCGGAAAAATTAAAAAAATTCATCTTAAGCTAATATATTTATAAAGAGTTTAAAAATGAAATTTATTTTACAAAAAAAATTATAACATTTATAAATTAAATTTTTTAAATATATACATGAATAAAGGCTCATCAAAGTGTGCATTATGTGATAGTTCAGGTAAACACCATATCATGAACATGCACTTCAAAATAAGTTCAAAAATATATTATAAGGTAGGCCCCAATAGTAAAATGTTTTAGGTTAAAGGAGTAGGCTCACCCAAAACACACTTCAATATAGTGAAGTGTGTGTTGAAGTGTTTTTTTAAGCATGTGTTCAGGATATGGTGAACACCATATTCTTAACACACTTAAAATTATAACATTTATAAATTACAATTTTTTAAGTGAACCTATTCCCATTCAACACACACTTAAAAATAAGTTCAAAAATAAATTAAAATATTTCTGTGAAAGGAGTATGTTCACCCAAAATATTCCAGCATCTAACACTCCATAAAATACTGAGAAACATGTTGAATATATGGGTATTCATACTGATAATTCCCCATAGAATTGAATTAGAAAAATATTATCTCACCAAACACAAGACACCTCAAGCCACTCAACCCTAATGTGCTAAGTCATTCTCTTTCTTTAGAAATCTGCCTCACTCTCTTACTATATGGACTTTGAGTCCCACAACTCATAGCATTCATCTCAAATTCCCCAACCGCTGAGGAGTAGTCTCCATCATGACCCTTATTCATAGAAAAACCTCTCTCCACAATCATTTATTGATTTCTCTCCACTTCTTAGGACTTCAACTGAAAAGGCATGACAGATCTTCAGATCTCTAACCTCAAGAAAGACTCAAAATATTGTACTCATTATCTATCATCAAGAAAAAAAACATAGAAAGCAACTAACTAAATCCATAAAATAGATCCCAAAGTTTTGAATGCTCTCATCCCTCTGTCGAATCTCCTAAATCTCTCTCATATGATCATGCATCTACACCCAAAAAATAAATCATTCTTGAATAATTCAAGAAATTCTTCCCTAAACATCTCCATCAAGCTTCCATGCCTCATCTACCACCATATCCGAGATACCTTACGAAACAAGAAAACCATAAATAGAACTTGGAACTTATACCAAGTTTTAACCAACAAAAAAGCAAACTAAACTTTCTACAACCAATCCTTAGTATTGAGGCTAGAGGCCTCACCAAAAAACTTCAGTACCTCCTGCCACTAAAATTTCTATAAGGCTCTTCCCCAAGATGCCTCCTCATTCCCATTCCTAATATCTCAATGTAAATTTTATGGCATATATTTATATTAAATATAAGTAAGGTCAGAATAAACCACAAAAATCACATCAATCATCACATAAGAAAACAACACTTTTCAGAAAAACACACCAACCTATCTACTGCATCACCCACATCACCTCACCCACACAATATTCTCATCACCACATCACCATTATCATCAAACATGGTATCATAACATCTCAATCACATCAACCACATCACCTCATGTCAACCTTTGATTCAACCAACAATTTCTAACACCCATCATTGGCTAAATCTCCCCCACAACATCCAAAAAACCACCTCCCTTCCACATAACCAACCATACCACCATTCCAAATTCTATATAACCCATTCTAACAACTAAAAAAACAAACTCAAGACACTTCCTCACCGAACACAACTAGCCAAACCATTATTTCCACATCAAAAAATCACAAATTCCCATTCCTACTAAGGAAACAAACAAAGACCTTGCTACCTAACTCACCCTACACCTTGAAATCAACAATAATAAATTCCAACTACTCCCTCACATATAACAAGATGGAGACATAGAAAATAATAACAAAAATAATCAATATGATACAAAAATCAATCATTTTTCATCATTCTTTTTATAAGAATCAAGTGTGGATAACAAGACATCATTATAAGATTTTATAGTTTTCAAACAACTTATTTCATTACCAACTTTAAATAAATAGCCTTTTATGGGAGGTGATTTCATCAAGTAAATCATAGAAATAACACATATTCACAACAGCTGGAAACATCATCATAAATAATCACTTTAAACTAGTTTTTAACCAATTAAAGAAAACTTACAAGAAAATGTATTACTTGGAGAACATTTTATGTTAGTCATCCTTTAGAATTACCATTTATAATTCAAATAAAAAAATATAAAAACACATCAACACCATAGGAAAATAAATCATATAATAACACATAATAACATAAAACAAACATATTAGGGAAATAATCATACTTTTCAATGTGATAATATCACTTACACATGATTTCAAAAATAAAAATAAAAATATGCACATGTTTTATTTTCATGAATCATGCTTGACATGCACAAACTAAAATTCATTAAACATTTGGATAATAGAGAAACATGATTCATATTATATAAATAGAAACATAATTTTTCTTCCATATATAATTAAAACATTCTTGGGGAAGTATATACTAGTGTTTCTATGATAAATTACATAATCATTCTTCAACTTTATACATGCTTACATCAATAAACAAGCCATACTTACACTTACAAAATCATATGTATATTTTTTTCCCATTAACTACACATGGAATTGAATTCAATGTATGATATATAACATATAAATATTTTAGTATTATGAAACATTATCCATATTTGAAAAATAAAATATAGGCTTTATTCAAGATAAGTATCAAATTTTTGATGGGTTATCACTAAGCATGCTTTTCATCTTCCAAAAATTATAGAAATAAAGGGAAACTTTCTAATATTACAATAAATTCCTAAAAAATGATTATAGAATATCATGAGGAAAAGGTAACACATGGCTTAAAAACTTACATATAAATAAATAAACTTTTAAAAATGGTTCCAATATATTCTATTTCATCCAAAATATATGGAATTTAAAAAAACTGGCTTGAGAAGGCTTTCAAAAATCAACAATTGCATACTACAGGAACAATTTAAGAATGATTTAATAATAACTGTAAACATCATGGAAACATATCAACATGTTATACACTTCAACAATTAAATTCATGATCAACTTATAATAAATTGGGTTATAGTAATCATTGAAACAACACATTTAATTTTCAACATGGTTTCAATTTATTAGTTTACCCAATTTAATTACTATTTTACTCCTTCCTTTAAATTCATGTGATCATTTTAATAGATAATAGTTATCATTAATAATCAAATAACAAAAGTTTAATTACATAAACACTTATAAGATAAAGAATGAAAATTACAATATAGCTAATGACATAATGCATGTACCTCCCTATGATTTCTACCCTAAAATCGTTACACTTTCACCTAAACATGTTCAGTAGGTTGTCAATGTCCTTACACAAGATCATAGGGGGGATCAAATATCCTTGTCCTAGTCAGTCTCCATGGTCAATAATACATGTTAGGCTCAAGTTTCATTACTTCCCTACTAATTCCATGAAATAATCACCCATTCCTAACTTCAATATCAACCTTAACACTTAACCCTGATCTTTGATACCACTCTGTCACAATATAACCCCACTAAAACCCCTCATGGGAAACAATGGAAAGGGTGAACCTAGAATCCTGACTCTAATAAGCCTCAGGTTGTAAACTATCACTAAGGGTATAAAAATTCACATATAGGATGAATTACCCTCATAAAACTCCTAGAATAAACAAATTAACCTCCAATCAACACCAAATATTTTTCATTAAATAAAAAAATAAGTTCCAACAACCCAAATATCACCTACGTGTCATATAATTATCAAAAATTGCATATAATAACAAAACCATCCATCTAATCTATCCAATCTACCTGAAAAACAATTCTAATCTCCCTAAAACTATCCTTGAAAACACTTAGCATACCATGGTGGGGTGAACACTTAGGAGTACTCAATAATCCCAATAAACAAATTAACATCCATTTGTAATAAATATGAATGAGTAAGTAAGATTTATAACAAAAAAGAGAACACAATAGTGGGTATAAGTAGAATAAGAATGATAATTATAATTAAATATCTCCACATCTTGTATCACTTACAACCATTCCCTACATTTTTTTCAACATCTTCAACCATTCCACAAATAAGAGTCCCAACCAATCTAACCCATAAAAAGGGTTGGTAGATATCATCAAAATCATAACCTTCATCAAAATCATTATATCCCAAGACCCAAAAATGTACATCACTCCAGCCTATCTATAATGGATCACTCCAATTAAAACTGATAGTGTGCTGGTAGTAAAACCCCTCTCTAACTGATCAGGGATGAGAGAATGAAACAACACCAATAATAAATCATCATTATCACCACCACCATCATCATCACCATCCCATTATACAAACCTCTATTCCATCACCACATATCTGCAACCACCTCACTATAATCACTATCCACATCCATCACATTTCTATTTCTTTAACACCATACATAGGTAGGGTAATGTAAACATGAAGAACATTAACCTTATTCCCTCATCCTTCCATGTATATCCCCTACCCATATCTCATTACCAATTCATCTTCATCATCACAGTAGGGTATCATGAATAAGAAGTATTTCAACCACATTCCCTCTTTTTACCAAGCATGATCCCCATCATATATCCTCATATCAGTATCATTATATCTCCTCTCATCATTACCTTGTAGGGTCTACTAGTGCACCTATAGTATCACTTCATCTCAATACCTCATGGGGTATAAAATTGAACCTATCATCAAACCAATATTTTGTAGGGTCATCCAATACACCATTAACCTCTCATTATACCAATACCCATTAGGGTTTTCTAATACACCACATGTTACACCTTAAGACATTACATCTTGCGTGATCATGCCTCTCATGAGTCATCACAGCCTATAATAGTAACTGACAGAGAGCCATCATAGCCTGTGAAGTTATACCATATTGTTCCCTTTTTCTCCACATAATCTCCCACAATTTTATTAAAATATAATATCAATCACACCTTAAAACAATACCTTCTATAACAAAACATAATCAACAATAGCATAATCAAGCCTCATAGGAGAGAAACCACATTAGTAATAACTTCACATTTTTATATTCTTTTCTAGTCCCACCAATTACCATTTAGCCTCATAAAATTTATTTTTTCATTGATTCACCCATGCCAACCCATTCATCAATCCACACCCCATTCCAATCCATTTACTCATCTTTCACCACATTTATTTCAGTCATGTATATACTCTTTATTCACTGATAGTTTAATATCACCCCACTACCCTTTATCAATTATTTATGTTAACCATGTTCCATCCATCCAAACCATGTTAATTAAAAATAAACCATCCCTTTAATTCATTTAATTTTATTTTATTTTCCATTTTCATACTCATCCTTTCATTAGTTTTCATAGGCCATCAACTACTTTTATTAATAGCAGATGTGTTCATATATCAACTTTCCACTTTAACAGATTACTCCCATAAATCATCCTCATTCCCATTATCCCTTTCAAAACTATAAATTGGTTTATAAATCATTTTTTAAATTCACAATTAATAGGAACAATGGTAGAAATAAAATTTATCATAGCATCCATAAATGAATTAATTCTAGTTTAATCATAACAGTAGTTAAAAACTAATTCTAGATTTTGATAATCTATTTTTAATTACCATGTTTAAGAAGTTATTTGATTATGAGGGTTACTAGGTTTTTAAATAATATAAACAATAATAAATCCATGATATTGACTATAAATCACTAAGATTCAACTAATAGTAAGACATTAAAACTATAAAACACATGTAACTCTCATTCCCCTTCCAATTTCCCTTTAATCAGTTTAACATATTTATTTAATGTCATTCTTATTTTTAAGTGATTTTCCCATATATGATTTTTTCTTCCCATAAACCAAGACTAACCCATCAAATATAATATTAGATTAACCTAGAAACATACTTGTAAATAATCACATCTAGATGATTAGGAATGTCATTCCAAAAGATAGAAGATGTGTTTAGAAATCCACTACCTCAATTGATGTTTTACAACTATTGTGCAAGAGAGAAGATAAGAATATGATCATTCCACTGAGAACACCCAAGGAAAATCTCTATAACCTGTAACATATCAATCCCCATCAAACTCAATGACCAAACTCTTCCCAAATAAAACCATCAACACTGCCCTAATCACCTATGGAGAATAATATAAGAAAATAAAGAAAGGGGGATATCACCTTGAATTAAAAGGAATTGGACTCTTAAAGCCAAGGATCAATACCATGAATAAAGGTGGTTAAAGGACTCTAAAAAATCCTTAGAGTCACCCAATATTTGAGATAAAGAAAAAAATAGGAATGGTTTCAAAGGGGATATGAATTTATACCTTTCCTGAAAAATATAACACTATGGTGTGATAATGAATGGTCACACTACAATGAATCTTAGTTGAAAAAGGAGACAATGAAATGATTCCAAAAATGGTATAACCACCTCTTTTGACCTTTAAATCCCCACGGTATAATGCTTCACTCCATTCTAAAATTATAACTCCGCCAAGACTCTCCTTTTTCATCTACGTTGTAGCTTAAAGCTCCACACCATAATCTAGACCTCCTAATAAACCTCCATTTTGAAACTAGATCACCACACCATGGACACACTTATAATTTAAAGATAAATTATTTATATCTCTTGGACTCTATTTCATGGCTAATAAGGGGTCACGCAATGTGGAAAGTAACCCTTGTGAGTGGGATCCCTCTAAGGAAACTCCTTAGTTTTCATCAGAATACGCTAATGACCTTTCCTTATGGGGTTAGGTATATGAGCCTAATATTATGTTATAGTCAAAATATGATGATGATCTTCTTGAGAGTGGGAAGTAATGTGATATTACTCTACTATTTCCACTGAAATATGATGATGGTATTCATTGGTGCGATCATGAATATGAGTTTTCTCCTTGGTTACTATTAGGATATGTTGATGAACTGCTTAAATGGGAGAATGGATATGAGCCTACTCATATGATTCCTCTAGGATATTCCTATGATCTATATAGATGGGATTAGGGATATTATCCTACTCATGTGCTTCTTCTAGGAAATTTCAATGATACTTATGGATGGGAGTGGATATATGAACATACTCTTAGGTTTTCGTTAGAATATGCTGACAAACTTCATGAGAGAAAGTGGGAATATGGGCTTGTTTCATGTTTTATACTAGAATATGATGATGGGATATATTATTTTTATAATTATTATGATCCTACTCCTTGGTATCTATCAGGATATGATGATAAACCACTTGGATAGGAGTAGTAATATGATTCATCTCCCATGTTTCCACCAAAATATTCTAATGATCTTCTCAAATATGTATGGGAGTAGGGATATGATCCTTATCTTGAGTCACAATTAGAATATGTTGTTGAGTCTCATAAATTTTGATGAGAGTGGGAATATAATCTTGATACAGAGCTTTAGTTACCACAGGGGTATGCTGATGATCTTATTGAATATGGATGGGAGTAGGAATATGAGTATGCCCTTGATTTTCCACCAAAATATCACAATGGATCTCATATATATTGATGGAAATATGAATTTAATTATTCAATAGATATTTAGTTGTCATTGGGGTATATCAATGGGATTCATAGGCAGGAACAAGAATATCATCTTGTTCATGTACTTCATTTTTCATCTACCCTTGTTGAGTCTCCTTCTAGGAATCCTGGTTTGAACAACCATGTTATAGACCTCTAGGGTGATCTCCTAAGAATATTAATGTGGGGATGAAGACATGTTACACTAATAAAGATGACGGGTAGTGGTATCCCTCCTAGGAAATATCCAAGTAGCAGTGGGGATGACATAGATGTCGTCTTAAAACACCCTAAAATAAGAGAGCTAATTGTTTCTACACTAAAAAGATAGGCTCCCAAGGCTGTTAGAGGTGGAAAAAGATGTGACCAGTGTCTTTGTAGCCTGTAAATGATTAAACTGGAAGCAAGGATTCATATCTTAAAGGATCTCACAATTATTCTCTAAATTCATGATGAAACTATTGATTCGGAACTCTCATTCCAAAGCATTAACTATCTGGTGTTGGAGTTGTTGAGTCAATGATAGAGTACTTCGAGGCTTTTGGGACACAACCTTCATGATAGATAAGGAATATGTATGACAATTCAGCTAGTTATATATAGTGGTATAAGGTTCTCTATGGATACTACCTACTTTTTTAGAGATTCCTATATGAGATAGTGTGTTTAGTGATGTCATTTGGATTGAAGGTAGTTCCTAAGAGGGACAGAAACCACAAAAAATGAACCCGTTAATATATAATCAAAACCAAAAATACAATCTATCGATATCTTTCATGGGTAAGGATTTATGTCGTGTTAAAAATTACATTTTTAAATCATGCCCATACTCATGCATTTTGATTCAATGGAGACCAAATTTCCAAAGGAAGATAGACATTGGGACATACCATTGACACTTTAGGTTGCACATTGGTCGAGAGGATGGGATGTTGTCTCTTCCCTTAAAGGTTTTAATTACTATTACAAGACTCTATTATAGATCTAATACATTTTCTTAAATACTTTACAATCCTAGTAATAGGACTATTTACCTCTATGCAAGTGATTTATCATTGACATGCATCAATATGATCATCTGTGTGTATCAGATATTCTCCATTTAATTATATTTTTATTATGGTTTAAAGCCTAATAGGTGGGAACTTTGGAGTTTATAATCATCCAGGGAGGTAGTAGGGGTTATAAAATTGGGATCAAGCCCATGATAGTGGATTTCTATTTATCCCTGTGAAGGGAATCATAACTCATGTAGTTCAATGAAACATAATGGGACACATTGTACCTTTTTAAGGTTGGGTGAAAAAGGACCATGATGGTGCACTTTGAGGTTGGGTGGCCATAAACAAATAAAATTACTTTTAAGGTCATGTTTCCAAGACCAAGTGAAGTGTCTTTTATGGTCATTCATCCAGGACCAATGGGTGTTTTGGATTGAACCTCAAATAGGCATCCTATGTATTCCTAGTTTACATAAATCAAATCCCATATAGTATGAGCTTCATAATTTAAGGTCATGTGTTAGGATTATGATATATAGTTTAACATTATATGGTAAGGACTTATGCTACGTAGTTTAGAGTCATAAAACTATGAATTATAGGTGAAAGGTTTATAAAAAAGGGTAGTGTGGGACTTATACATAGATAAACCTTTTTGATGTTGGAGTTGGTTTCCTAGAACCAACTACTTTGTACTTTAGATTATATGTATATTCAAAGAAGTGAAAATTAATATAAATATCTTATCACATATTGATTTTTCTTTTATATAACATTGATATGATAATGTACTAGGGTATCTGTAGCATTGATAATCTTATAGAATTCCCCCTATATGATGATAACCTTGAAGTTATGTGATGATATTCTTAAATATATTTCTATGGTTAGATAACATACTATGATAGGATAAATAGTATGTAGACTGTCAGGTGAGAGTAATCATAAGAGGATGAGGATTTTTCTCATAAATTTCATACTTAGTAATGTCTAAGATGGGATATTATGAGAATAGACCCACCTTTAGGAATTCCACATGTTTTGGTGGCATCGGATATTCCTATCTGTGAGCATATGTAATGGTCCTTAGACTTTAATATTATTATTAATGAAAGTTATGACTCATTCACTGAGATGTATTTCATAAACCATGATGATAACAGTTCATGGTGAAGTTGGATATATTGGGGGCATTATGGGTAAAGTGTTATTAATTAATAAGTTGAGAAAGGATTTCTCTCTTCCATGTTTATGGAAGATGATATCTTATCCCATTGATTGAAATGGAACTGTAGCATTAAAATACATAGTCATGGTGTAACGATGTGTTTATTCTAGATAGTCAAAGAAATATGTATCGAGTACATAGGTTGGTTACAAGGATGTGCAACCTACTTTATGATATATTACAAAAAAGAGATTATATTACATAGGGAGCATTCGTATATGGTTATCTATGTTGTGACATTAAGTTCTTTCAATTGGGTCCCTTGACCCATTACTAAACAGTGATATTTGACTTTAGGCATACCTACCTAATACCAATTAGAAAGAATCCTAGAGGGTCACACAGTAATTGTTTTAGTTGATCTAAATTGAATTCTATTTGAATTTAATTATTAGAATAAATATTATTCTCGTGACCAAGGAATAATTTTATTCAAGTTTTATTGATTGATAATATTCAAAAGGTAATAAATAATTATTTATTCATTAAAAAAAATAATTTATTTAATTGTGTGAATATTTAATAAATATTTATTCACTAGATTGTGGATAAAATATTTATTTTATTGATTTAATATTTAATAAATTTTTAGTCACTGGTTTGTGAATAAAATATTTATTTAAGTGAATAAAATATTTATTTAGGTATTCAATAAATACTAAGGAGTTAAAGAGGACCAAGATTGCATCTAGTGATAAATATTAATTTACGAGATGGTAAAATAATATTTATCATTGTGCTAGTTAGTTCACATTGTAAAATAATAATAATATTATTATTATTATATGGAATAGGTTTTGTTAAAGATTATAATATTTTTTAAGGTTTGGTACACAATTAAATAACATTTTAACCAAAAAAGTAACTCTTTAAATAGATGGTTATATGTATTGTATAGGCTTAATCAAAAATTGAGAATAGATAATTATTACACATAACAGACTTCTCTCACTCTCTCAAATTTCTCCTTTCTTCCTCTCAAGAACAATAAGAACACCTCAAGCCTGATGGAACATGGAGCGATCATGATAATTGATTCGTTGTGCTAGCACCCAAAAATCAATTGGCGTTGTTTAGAGATCAAAGAATTATGTGTGGATCACCGCTAGAGAGATTCTACAGATGGATCCTATAAGCGCAATGAAGGTAATTTGAAAAGGGTTTGGAAGATCAACAAAATCATCATTGAAGAAAGATCCAAAGACCAGGTATTTATTTCTTCAGATCTAAATAAATTAATTATAAATTTAATGTGAAAATATCCTCTATTGGGGTTTCATTAAACTCTATATTAAAATAAATTTTAATATAAATTCCACCAAAGGTTCTTCCTTTATTCCTGGAACCTTCAATTGGTATCAGAAAAGTCACTTTTAAATTTATAATTATTTATTTGATTATTGATCAATATGCACAATCTTGGTTGGATTTTTTATTTATTAATATGATTTGAATTAACATGTTTTTGGAATTTTTATTTCTTCATTCAAGATTCAAAATTTATTAATTCCAAGAATAGATGAAAAATTATTGGAGATGTTATTAGGAAGTGTCGATAAATATATCTAGATAACATAGAATTACACGGTGTGTGGCTGAAGTGCATGTTGTGTACACAGGTGCACTACACCAGGATATTCTATGGGAAACATGATATGACAATCAATAATTACATGTGGTGGATTTATTTCTCACCACATGTTGACCAATCCAACCTGACACACAACATTTTGAATTACATGGTGTATAGCTAGCGTACACGTAGTGTAGTCTTCACTATTTAGCAGTGAAATTTTTACATCTCGTATGGTCATAAACACAATCTAACAACATGATACTATCATCCTAGAGTAATAATGACATACACAGAATGTAGTTATCTTATACATGCCATGTGGTTCATTATTTCCCATGTCTGAAAATATGCTAAGTCCTTCGGTGGGTTATTCAAACACACAGTAACTGTGATACACAGTATGTAGCTGGCATGTACACACCATATAGTCTAGCCAAGGAACATAACAAAGCCCTAGGTATGTATCCTGGATACATGTAATTTGAGGTATATGGTGTGTATCTATACATAACACACCATGTAGTCTCCCAATAAAGGATAAAATTAAATTACATTAAATTGACAATTGTAACATTAAAACCTTATTTTATTGATTAGAAACTATTGTGTTTTATAAATTAATAATGGTTTTAAAGAATCATTAAATTATGAATTAATTTATTATAATAATCTTTAATTATTGGTTCTATTATTTATTTTCCATGAATACCTTTACTGATGGGTATCACTAAGAGATATTGTCCAAATAAGTGGTAATATTCTTAAATGGGAGATTTTATTTTTTCTTCTTTCACCTCCTTCAAATATTACTAAACCATGATTATATAATAACATAATTTTATTAAATATACTAATATGTTATTAGGTTAAGTTCATGACCTATATCCATATCCTCTTCCATTAAATGGAAAACAAAATCTTTGATCGTGTGTACGTTGGACTACCGCCTCATGAACCGATGTAATTCATTTTCCATCACCACCTTTCAAGGATGGAAATAATGATAGATTTAACTTATGTATATTATATTTATGATATTATTACACTTTTAAAAATTTTAAATTGCATACACCTTCTTATGTTCCATTCCATTTAAAATATGATAATGTCGCTCATGTTTACGGCAGACTACCGCCACGCAAAGCGATGTGATCCATTTTTCACTTACACTTTACATGAAAGGTAATAAGGATAAATTTAGTGAATATATGTAATATATATAAAATTATATTGATTCTAGTAAATTAATATATCACACACTTTCTAACCCTTTTACCCATTAAAGGAATGATAATGTCGCTTGTGCATACGTACAGTCTACCGTCTCCACAAAGTGATGTGATCCATTCTCCATGCTCAATTTTAAATAATGATTATAAAAATGTATATAATGAAAAAAATGATATTTTTAACATTAATATAATTATATATATGATGAAAATATATAATATATGCAATAATTTTAACTTTCATGACAAAACATACATGAGAAAACAAGGTAATTAACACCCGAAATAATGAAAATAATGAAATATTATTAACAAACAGGTGGTAAAATATTATAAGGGGATCATATATGATATTATAAATATAGATATGGTTTTGGTATAAATTAATAACATTCTTAAAATCATTATTTAGTATTTTAAAATTCTTTCATCCAAAAGGAATCATGAGGTGAGGGACTTCATCTCAATTTCCCTTCATTGAGGTATATTGAAATGTTATGCACCTAATTTATTTTATATGGTTTATATACTAACCCTGTGACATATAATATCATGATTCATTAATAATTAATAATATTTTTAGTTTAAATTTTAATTATTTTTTCCAAGTGGATTTTAATTAAAAGTTACTAAATTATAAATAATTTCATAACTCAATTTCCTTTCATTGAGTTATATTACTTCTTTATTATCTTTTATATTCTAAGATTATGTGTATAATAAATTTTTATTATCTTATAATTTATTTCCAACTGTTTTATGTGTATATAAATTTGATACACATAACTGATTCATTGATTAATTCTCACTTTAGCATTATGATCTTTGTGAGGGTTGATTTCACAATCTCATTTTAATCGGGATTGTTTATGATTGAATTTATATTGAAGGAAATTATTTGATCATAGGATAATAAACCCATTTAATTTTATTATCCTTTAGTTAATCATGATTTTTTCAAGTAATAGTACCATTTTTTCACTCTTTGTTACTTATAATTTTTTAGAAAATGTTTTTAAGAAAATTTGACTTCATTTCTCTCTTTAGTTGAAAATCTTTTTTTATCCAAAACCATGTTTTATAAAAATGTTTTCAAAAAAGTTTTTTAAATTATCAAAATAATTTATTAAAGACATTTTTACCCATTTTTGACTTTTTAAATATTTCCTTATAAGTTTCAATGGTTATTTTCAAAGAAAATTATTTTCAAAATATTTTGTGAACTTTTAGTTTTAAAAAATATATTTTTAAAGTAAAAAATGATGTTTTAATTAAGAATTTTTTTAATGACATTTTTATGAAATTTATATTCATAAACGACAACAACCCTTTATTTTAATTATACTCCACTAGGGATATTTTGTATTAATATCATACTTATTTATTATATGGATGGTTTATGATCATTTTGACCAAGGTAAGTATTAATATTCACTTTCTTGGTTCATTCTTATGGTCAATAACTTTACCATGAAATATTCACTTTCCTATGATCATTGAATATTAAATTTACCCTAAATATCTATAATATTTATCGTGAATATTTATATTACTTAAACTATATATAATTTATACATATGGTGTTCTACATTGAGAGTTATTTATTTATCTAGAGAAATATTGATAAATCTGTATTCTTTACTCAATATGAATATTTGATAATAAGAAACATTTTTCATAAATTAAATAGATTGTTTGATATATGAGGAATGATTTTGACATGCAGTAATAGGTGGGCCTAGAATTATATATCCTCTCGATGAATTGGGAGTCTCATGAGGATAATCAGTAAGGTAGCATTAAATGGGTTTCTACCTATAGTTTTAAACCATATTGTGAATGGTATTAATGATATAGGTATCATGATTCATGAGATCATGACATCCAATAATACTTCATTAAGAATTTAATTACTATTATCCATGATATTCTCATCTATGGATGCATTTCATTCTTATATATTTATTAAATAGTATGTGTTTTTAGTTATTTATCTTGACATATTGATTATTCCTTATCTATTAATGATAGTCAAGTTCTTTAAATAAAATGTGTGTTCAGTTATTTAAATTTCCATATTGATTAATCCTTATCTAATCATGATAGTTAAGTTATTAATTAAATGGAATGTGTTTTCAAATATTTACCTTTCCATATTGATTATTCCATATTGGTTTATTCTTTATTTACTCATGATAGCTTATGCTTTATGTAACTCTTACTGAGAATTTGAGCTCACCCTTTCTATTTCCATTCTTGGGAATCTAGGAAGTGTAGTATGAATGAAATACAAGGATATTCTAGATATAATAATGATATTATCAAATAAAAAAATATGTTTTAATTTTTATATTCAATTTTAATATGGGAATCATGTATGTATCTAGTTTAAGAAGGATACTAAACCATTTGGTTCTTCAGGATGTGATTCCTTGTATATTATGCTATTATAATAAAGTAGACATTGGTTCTGGGTTACTGGAGTTGAGGTTTCAACGGTTGGTATTAGAGTAATTTTAGTATAAACCTTAGGAACAAGATTTAGGAAAACATAGATTAGGGAATATAAACCTATGATAAACTTTTAGGATAAGTATAGAATAACATCCTAGAGTTTTGTTAAGGTAGATATTAGGTGGTTTTTCTAGGAAATACATCCCTGTATGAATATTATGATCATACTTGGTTCTGTAATAGATGTACCTAGGGGTAATAACTCTGAAAAAGGTGTTTTTATCTTGACTTGAGTGTTACCTGGTATAGGATAATGGGACTTATTGCATGCCAGGTTTGACACTCCCAGGGATATTCTTTGGATAATTCACATTTTCCTTACAAACTATTATGAAGTATTTGAATAGATGATGAGAATGAATAATCTAGATTAAACCTAAGGTGTTTTATATTGAAAATAAGGTTTCATGATTTATATATCCTATAAATGATTATATTCTTTTCCCACTATGATTATTTTTTCTCAAACTACGATTTTTGGTTTTAGTCAATGGATGGAACTCGAAGGAATCGTGTTAATATTGAATATGAAGGAAAATAGAGTGAATATGAGAAACTATATGGGATAATGACTAAAGTGAAATATATAATGATTATTACTAATAAATTTTTCAAAAATATGATTAAAAATCTAGGCCTTAACCAGCTCTCATACTCAACAAAGAATAGAAGGATGGAGTTTTCTAAGAGATCGTGTGATGGAGACTATGGAGAAAAGAAGGATTGATTTCCTTCATGTCAAAAATATGGAAAGATACACCCAGGTAAGTGTCTTAAAGGAATGAAAAAAAATCATATGAAAAAGAAGGGACTAAAGTAAAGAATTGTAGAGGAAAATGAGAAGTATTATGTAAGGAAATAAAGTTCATTATAGGGACCCCTTTATAGTTCATTATATTAAATGTGGAGAACCTGAGAATTATCTGATTCAATGACCACTTCTAACAGTTAACCCCTATACCAAGAAATGACCTATTTTGAAATAAAATGGTTGATATATTTATATATTGGTATTCTATAATATATTGTTTAATTATTTTTACCGATGGCATTTTTCATGAGACATCTAAGGATTGTGTTAAATTTTAGAAACATATATGTCTTTATTAAATTAATACTTATGGATACCATCTTGGGCCTATAATTTTAAGGTTGATCATAACTTAAAAGTATTAAACACCCCTTTTTATAATTTTTTTGGTAGTAATATAACACTATTAATGATATTTTTGGAAAACATTTATGGAAATACAACCCATTGGTTTAGTATATATTTTAGTGAAAAGGTTATTTAAGGAAGAATTCCCTTACTATTTTGGGCATAAGTTTAAAGGTATTGGTAACCTTTATATTTTATCTTATATTTGATGTTGAGGTAATTATGGGTTATTAAACTTTGGGAATGTTACAGGAATTATATTAATATGGTTTTAGAAAAAGGACAACCCACATACCATGTGACAACCCATCGTATCTGGTAATGTCGCGGGTCCTAAACCTCTAATCGAAGGGCGATAAGGGTTGAATGTATACCACTGGCCTACATGATGTTCTGGTTAATATGTTAATGTTTTTACTTAAATGATTTTGTGAATAAATATTAATGATGAATAAGTGGTTTTATTGTTGAGGT
Organism: Viscum album; assembly: GCA_963277665.1. Classification (NCBI taxonomy): domain Eukaryota; kingdom Viridiplantae; phylum Streptophyta; class Magnoliopsida; order Santalales; family Viscaceae; genus Viscum; species Viscum album. The sequence goes on from OY728164.1 coordinate 488,984,442, forward strand.
TTAGATATTAATGTATTATATTGGATAACTTGTGTTATCCATATTTGTTTTGTAAAATTATTAGAGACAAATGGAAATTATTGTCACTCTTTTATGGATATTACAATCCATTAAAAGTGAATTTTATTGATTCGAGTATAAAAAATCATTTTTGGATATTCATTTATTAGAGTAAGCAATTAATTGGAAATTGATCAAGGCATGACAAAAGGATGAAATTTTTTTATGAAATAGAAATATATCAAGTAATTATATTTCCTTATATTATTAGATAGTAAAATAATTCCTAAACTTTAGGAAAAGAATATTAAAACAAAAAATTTATCTTATTATTTTAATATTCGATGAATCAAATGGACTTTTAAATCATCATATATTTATGGTTTTAAGGGCATTAACTTTCCATTGATCATTCACTTTCTTATTATCAGTGACCTCTATCACTCTCTATAATTATTTATAATTTTCTTCCATGTCAATGTCTTCACTTTCCACCAATGCTCTCCCACTTGGAAACCTAGTTATGTATAATTTCATATAAACTTCATGTTTTCATTTCTCTATTATCAAGAAGAATTTTTATTAACACTTTTATGATGTGGGTTTTTCAAAAATAGTATTTTTAAATTTCAAACCCTTGATTATCGATATCAAATATAAATTGCGAGGACACAATTTATTGAAAGTGGGGAGAATGTAACTCCCTGATATTTTAAAAAAAGAATACTGTATTCAATATAGTATATGACATGAAACACCGATATTAGATGATAATGTAACACCCTAATACTTTATGATATATTTATTTTTAAATAATACTTTATTTGATATCTTGTAGAACACGCAACCCCTATTCTAAATGAGTTGTAATATAGCATATCATTATAACCTAAACATTAAATTGGCGAGTATGAATAGCACTATCTAAATTATAAAAATTATATGGTTTACACATGTATAACCAAATTCATTGGTTATAAATTTATTATAAATAAAATAATAATCATATAAAATAAAAAGAATTTTTTTCTAAAAACTGTATTTTTCTAAAAGACGCTTTAATCGCGCTTTGCGCATAATTTAAAATTAATTTTTAACAATTTTAGAAAATTTATTTTAAAAAATTAAATTATTTTTTTGAAATCATCATATTAATATTATCATAGGGTGAATTTTTGGGATTTTTCTAAAAATTTTCATTTTTCAATGAATAGTGAAAATAATGATTTTTAATAAAAATGGTCTTTTTGTTTAAATAATTTACAAGGTTAAATTATATTATAAATTTTTTTTAAAGTAAAATTAGAGAAATTATATTAAAATTTAACTAATTTAGGTCATTATAATCAATTTAATATTGAATTTTGATATTAAAATCTTATATACTTATGAGAATTTTTTCTTTTGAAACCCACTTTTTCATCGTGCCTGCGGGTATAATTTTAAATTGAATTTTTTTAAATATTGTGAATTAAATTTGAAAAAATGGATTAAATATTTTGAATCATAATAATTTATATTATCTAATAAGTTCAAATTAATTTTTGACCATTGTGAATAGTAAAAGTAGTAAAAATTAATACCATGGTTAAGGTAAAAAACTGATTTATCAAGGGATTAAACTAAAAAATATATGGGTTAAAATGACCTAAAAACTTTTCCAAATCCCATTTTATGGAAATATTTAGACATTATAACCTATAAGGTTTGATAATGACCCATTTTAGAGGCTTTTATCATGATAAAAACATGAGTGTAATTGATTATTTTCAAAAATTCCATGTGTGTCCTCTCCCCCACTTATAAAAGGCCACCCCCTCCTTCCCTCTTAACATTTAAAAATATATTTAGTTAATAAAATACCTGATAAAATAATTTAATTAATCCCATCCCAACATTCTAGATCCATTATTTTTATCATAAACAAAACCTAGGAATCCTTTTTGTGAAAACCTAAAGAAGTTGTTCAAAGAATATGTAACATTCATAAATGGGAATTTTTATTTTATTTCTTTTTTAACCTCATTAAAATCTTATTAAAACATGGTTATATAATAAAATAAGTATATTAAATATACTAATATGTTATTATGTTAATTTAATGACCTGTATTCATCTCATATTCCATCAAATGGGAAACAAAATTGCCAATCATGTGTACAGTGGACTAACACCTCGCGAACTGATGTAATTCCTTTTATATAAACACCTTTCAAGGATGGATATAATGATATATTTAACAAATTTATATTATATTTATGATATTATTAAACTTATATAATTTTAATATCACATACACCTTGTCACGTTCCATCCCATTTAAAATACGATAATGTTGCTCGTGTGTACGGTGAACTACCGCCTCACAAAGCGATGTGATTTGTTTTTTACTTACATTTAAATGGAAGGTAATAAGGATAAATTTAATGAATATATTTGAAATATATGAAATTATATTTATTATGTAAAATTATTATATCACACACTTCCTTACCCTTTCACCCATTAAGTAAATGATATTGTTTCTCATGCGTACGTACGGCCTACCGTCTCCGCAAAGTGATGTGATCCATTCTCCATGTTAAAATTTCAATAATGATTCTAAAAATTTATATAATGAAAAAAATGATATTTATAACATTAATATGATTCCTGTGACTGTGTAACTATATAATATATTCAAGAACTGAAAATTTCATGACAAAATACGCATGAGAAAACAAGGCAATTAACACTCAAAACAATAAAAACAATGAAATATTATTAACAAAAAGGTGGTAAAACGTTATAATGGTGTCATATATGATATTATAAATATGTATATGGTTCTATTATAAATTAATAACATGATTAAAACCATTATACATGATTTTAAATCATATTCAATCAAAAGGAAGTGTGTGGTAAGGGACTTCATCTCAATTTCCCTTGATTGAGGCATATTGAAATGTTATAAACCTAATTTATTTTATATGGTGTATATAATTCCACTTTTACATGTAATATCATGATTAACTAATAATTAATGTTATTTTAAGTTTAAATTTTAATTATTTCATCCAAGGGGATTAACTTAAAACTTACCAAGTGGTCTAGAATTTCATAACTCAATTTCCTTTCATTGGGTAATATTACTTATTCGTTATCTTTGATATTATAATATTATGTATGTAATTAATTTTGATTATATTATTTTTTATTTCCAATTTTTTATGTGAATTTAAACTTTATACACATGATCGAACCATTTATTAATTCTCACTTTAACTTTATGATCTTTGTGAAGGTTTATTTCATAATCTCATTTTAATTGGGATGTTTATGGTTGAATTTATATTGAAGGAAATTATTTGATAATGGGATAGTAAACCACTTTAATTTTATTATCCTATGGTTTTCACTATTTTTTCAAGTAATAGTACTGTTTTTTCACTCTTTGGTACTTAAAATGATTGACAAAATGTTTTTAATAAAATTCGACTTCATTTTTCTCTTCCTTTGAAGATCTTTTTTCTTCCAAAACCCTATTTTATAAAAATGTCTTAAAAATGTATTTTAAATTCTTAAAATTATTTATTGAATAAATTTTTACCCATGTTTTAATTTTTTTTAATGAAAGGAATATTCATGTTGTTTTCCCAAACAAGGTCTGTTAGGATTTTAGTGAAAATGTGAAAGGAATCTTTGTTTTAACGTATACAGCATGTAAAGAATTTCCCACCATCACAACCACTCAATTTTTTAAAGATTATTTTATAATTTTTAAAGTTTATTTTCAAATAAATTTTTTTAAAATTATTTTGTTAACTTTTAGTTTTAGAAAAATATTTTAAATGATAAAAGTATATTTTCTTTAAGAATGTTTTTGATGAAATTTTTATGGTATTTTTATTCTTAAATGACAAAAAAAACCTTTATTTTACATATAATAAACTAGGTATATGCTGTATTGATACCAAAATTATTCATTCTATAGATGGTTTATGATCATTTTTTTCAAGTAAATTATTGAAATTTACATTCTTGATTCATTCTTGTAGTCAATAACATTCCCTTAAAATATTCATTTTCCTATGATCATTAGACATTAAATTTCTCCTAAATATCCATATTATTAATAATGGATATGTTTATTTCTTAAATTATATATCATTTATCCATATAGTGTTTTACATTGGAAGTTATTTGTTTATCTAGAGAAATATTGATATATAAATATTCTTTACTTAATACAAATATTTAATGATAAGGAACATTGTTCATAAATTAAATTGATTATTAGATATATATGAAATTATTTAGACATGAATTAATGAGTGTATCCCTAAATTATATATCCCCTCGATGCATTAGTAGTCTCATGAGGTAAATCAATAATCTAGAATTAAACAGGTTTCTACTTGTGGTTTTAAACCATTTTGTGAAAGGTCTTGATGGTAGTGGTATCATGATACCTAAGATCATGACATCCAATAATTAATAATTTATTTCATTAATAATTAAATTATTATTATCCATGATATTTTCATAATGATATTATCTTTGGATGTATTTAATTTTCAGTTATTTATTAAATGGAATGTGTTTTTAGTTATTTACCTTGCTATATTGATTATGTATTAGATATTCATGATAGCCAAGTTATTTAAATGGAATTTGTATTCATTTATTTACCTTGAAATATTTATTAGTCCTTTTCTAATCATGATAGTCAATTTATTGATTAAATGGCATGTGTGTTCAGATATTTACCTTTCCATATTTATTATTATTCATTTTCTCATGATAGCTTCCGATTTACATAACTCTAACTAATCATTTGAGATCACCCTTTTTTTCTTTCTTAGGAATATAGGAAGTTTACTATGAATGATATACAAGGATATTCTATAGGGAATAATGATATTCTCAAAAAAATATGTTTTAATTTGTACATTCAATTGAAATATGGGAATCATGTATGTATCTAGTTTATAAATACTACTAAACTATTCGGTCCTTAGGGATGTGATTCCTTGTATAATTTTCCTATGTAATAATGTAGACACCATATACAATTTACTGGAGTTGGGGTCGCTACACAGTGGAAGGATGAAATAATGGGATTCTTATAGGAATCACGCTAACCTATAGAGACCCATCGGTCAGCTGGTGGGGTGCCCAATGGTTTAGGATTTCTTCCTAGCACCACAGACTAGCCAATGTTGTTTCTAGAGGACCAATATTTATTTATGGAACCATCAGCTTTTCAATAGAAGCCAGTGGCTATCCAGTTACACTAATCTAGTTTGGGAAATTTAGGGATAGTATCCTATTTTCTACACTAAAAATCCTCATTTATTAATTTAATCCTCCTCCTTTGACCTTAATTTGACTATTTCTATTTGGAGTCTATTTTAGGACATATTTGGCTCTCCCAACCCAATTATTTATTATATTTAAGTGCTAATAAAATACTTGTTCATATCTTATTAAGTTGGAAATTATTTTGGTTTTGGATCTCCTTCTTCTTCCAATTCCTCTTATTTCTATCTATAGATAAATTTATTCAATGATGGTAATTGTTTATTAGGTTTTATAATCTTTCTCTTTATAGATATATTACAAAATTGAGGGATCTTGATCGAATATTAAATCATTTTAGTGTGTTAATCAGTAATTGGGGTGGCAAGTGTTTCCTTTGGTTTTCTTCATTCTAAAACATGTCAATGTGGAGTTTTATGATTGGTAATTCTTAATCTAGGATCCCTTCCCAATTCCTAAGCCCCTCAACTTGTTTTTTATTTTTGTTTACCCATGGGTGTTGATATTTTAGGTGTTTTTAGTTAAGTGGTTTCATGACTTGACTTTTTATTATAAACCCTTTCTTACCCTTTATATTGGTTTCTAAAATGTATGGAAAGCATGTTTCATGGATTCTTCTTTGAAATGTTTTTAAAATTATTTTAAAATCCATGAAAATATTTTTGATGAAATATGGTTCTTTTGGTTATGGTTTTGAAAATGGATTCTCCCTTTGGTATTGTTAAATAAAATGGTTTTAAATAATTATTGGTATGGTTTCAAAGATGAAATTACATTAAATTATATTGTTGTGGTAAACCTAGATGTGATCGATGATGAGGTGGGGATCTATCCTTAAGGATGAACTCTTTCACATGGACTTATTTTTCTAGGGTAATGTGTGCACCAGGTTTCCTAAGTTATGGAAAGGAGCCACTATCAAGAGTGTATTATTACCCACTAAACCTATTCTAATAGAGTAATGTGTACACCAAGTGGTCTTCTAATCAGGATAATGAAATGAGGATCATCATTGACCTAGAACTACTAATACTCATGGTATTTTTTCTCTTTTGATTAACTTTTAAATGCATTTTTGAAATTTTTATGGAAATTATTTGAAAACTTATTTTATTTGGTATGGTTTATCAATAATGAAAAGGGTGATTTATCAATGCTTTGTGTTAAACTGTATCTCATTCCCTATTTTTAAATTACCTGAGCATAATTGGTTTATATTGTAAAGTATTCTTATGAAAAACTTGGCAGGGTCCTAAAGGGATATTTTTCTCACACCTTGCATACACCTTTGGGTATATGTAGATCTTATTTTATATGATACAGGTAAGGGAAAGGAATCATAGGGAGGTGATGGGTTTGTTCGTTAGTAGGGTGTGGGATTCTGCAAGTGAAATCATATCACATGGAGTTTTGACTTAACAGTTTTTGAGTACTTTGGATGTTTTATGTTTCTTAGAACTTATTTTTTTATTGATTGTACCTTTCTATTATTATCTTTTTTTAATACTAACATATTCTATATTTATATCACCTTTTTTCAAGTTATTTATGGAAAATCATTCCCAAAAAATAGTTCTTGATGATTTGGAACTTTTCTCCATCATGTGGGTATCGAGCATGCCCTTCGGGATATGTCAGGACCGATTCGTGTTACGGATAGTTGGTTAATCTAGGTTAGTTCGTGAAAAAATGGTATAAAATGGAGGTTTTCCTATTTCCATTATCAGTATGCATTTTGGTATATCTTAGTGGATAGGATATGGGAATACAGGGACTTAAGGGATAGATTGCGAGTGATTTCATGGCCATATATCATCATGATGAGCCTTAAGTTACTATGAGTTGTTGGTAATAGTGTCTTTGAGATTCAGAGTGTTGTGATCCTAGTCTTTCTTTTGTCTTGTCTCCTTAAAATTCTTATTGAAATGTTTTTATTTTAATTATATTTGATTCATGGATCACATATTCATGTGTCTCTTTGTCTATTAATGTGTAGTACCATGTCCCCAAGAAGAATTATGGTGATTCCTTGGGAGGTTTTTTCTAATAAACTACAAAATGGAAACCATCTATATGATTAGAATTTGATTGAAGTAGTTTTGTACATGATTTGAGCTATAGACCAAGGTTTGGAACCAACTCCTATTTAGGATAGGGAGGTGGAAGATAAAAGGGATGAGGATAGGAATCAATACTAAGAGTTTATTCTCTAGAAACCACCATCTTTATAGGGGACTAATGGTCCAAAATAAGCAAAGGATTGGTTGTTAAAGCTCAAGAGTATTTCCAAATTTCGGGAGACTCTTGATTTAGTCAAAGTGAAGTACGTCATATTTAATGTTGAAGGACTGAGTAGAAGGTGGTGGGACTCGATTTCCTTGGATAAAAAACATGAGGTAATGGAGTGGAAATACTTCAAGGTTATATTTACCAAGAATCTCTACCCAGAATATATGACCATTGAGAAATTCATAGAGTTTTTCAAACTTGAGAAAGAAAATCAATCAGCGATGGATTATGCCAATAACTTTTCCAAACTCTCTTTTTTTTCATATGAGGTTGTATCTAATGAGAGGATGAAGGATCAAAGGTTTCATATGGGTATCTGACCTAATATCTGTTCATAATCCTTTATATTAAATATGGCCTCTTATGCTGAGATGGTGGATAGGGCATTGATGGTAGATCTTAACCTAGCAGGTAAGTCAGGATTGACCAGAGTACCTTTTTCCTATGGTGGTAGCTCCAGTGGTTATTACAAGGTAAATAGGAACCAAATTGATTTCCATGAGGTAAATAATTATAGTTATTCTTAAAGGTCTCTTCATTCACCATCATTAGTAGTTAGTGGCTTTATATGTTTCCAATATGGCTAGACTAGATGCACAAAGTAATTTTTTCCCATACCACCAAATTTTGGAAACTCATGTGGGTGTTTTGGTCACTTGAAAATGTTTTGTTTGACTATATATTTTCCACACACTATTATTACATCTTTGTAACCTATAGGATCTATAGGATTTTCATATTCATCAAATACTATAGGGTTCCATCCATAGGTCTTTGAAAAAAAACAATTATATGCATCGTAAGAGTCTTCTATGGAAGTTGATGCAAGTCATGTGGTAGTGAGTGGTACCATTTTTATTACTTATACTTTAGTGAATACTAGGTGCCTCTAAATATTTTTTATTGAATCGTGTTTTGTATACTCTAAAAATTCTAATGGATCTCATGACATTTTTTATGGAATTGGAAATGCCTCAAGGAAAGGATTAGGGTTTTTATTATTCATCATGCTCTTTCTTTATGTATGACGTAGATCTAGTATGGTATTTCTTAGTTATCATCTTGGACCTTTTTTATGTGATTATCGAAATGGATTGGTTTATTTATCAAAAGTCTTGGATTTATTGTTATCATCGGTGGGTGTTATTTACTGCTTCTGATGGGAACTCCTATATGTTTCAGGGAGAATGGGATCCAAGGTTAATTTGGGCAGGTCCGTGTCTTGTAAATCTTAGTAAGTTGTTTTTTTTCTGCAACTGAGTTGGAATAGGAATTTAGTAGTGGTTTCCTTCCTTCTTTTTTCAATAGTTTTCATTGGGTTTTTCTGAATTATTTTTCTAGGTTACCTCTTGAGAGGGAATTGGAATTCTTGATTGACTCTATTCCCAGTACTCAACAGATATCATTATCATCCTATCATATAGCTCCTAAAAATTGAGAGAGATGAAAATATAATTGGATGATTTGTGAATCAAGGGATTCATATTCCCAGGTGTTTCACCTTGGTGGCCCCTATGCTTTTTTCTAATAAGGATGATGGAACTCTTTTCTTATGAATCGATTATCGGAATCTCAATAGAGTAATGGTTAAAAAAATATCCCTTGCCTCACATTGATGATTTTCTTTACTAGGTAAAAGGGGAAAAGTGGTTTTCTAAAATTGATCTTTAGTCTAGTTATCAAAAACTCAGAATAAAATAATTTTATATTCCATAGACAACCTTTAAGAGTAGGTATGGACATTTTGAGTACCTTGGGATGTCATTTGGCCTAACCAAAACTCCTACCATCTTTTTGAAATTTATGAACTTAATTTTCCATGAGTATCTTGACACTTTTTTCATAATGTACATGGATGACATCCTTGTGTACTGTAAGATCAAATAAGATCATGTGCATCAATTAATGCAGGTTTTTGTAATTTTTATGTATCACTTCCTTTATGTTAAATTATCAAAGTTTCAATTTTAGATTTTATTGGTTAAGTTATTGGGAAACATAATTTTAGAACACGATATCTTAGTTGATCCTAAGAAGGTGATAGTTTCCATGTCATGGAAAGAAACACATAATGTATTTGAGATATATAGCTTCCTAGGTTTGGTGGTATATTATTGATGGTTCATAAAATATTTCTCAAATTTTGTATCACCTTTGACCACTCTCACCTATAATGGGGAAAAGTTATTGTGTGATTCAAAGTGGTATGAATCCTTTAATTAAATGAAGTAGTGTTTGACCTCGGTGTCAATCATGAATTTACCATAGGTTGTTTAGGTCTATGTGGTTTACTGTGATGTTTTGGGTTTAGGTTTGGAATGCATATTTATGTAGGGATATCATGTAGTGGCTTATGGATTATTCTAGCTTTGGCCACACAAGAGGAATTATCCCACTCATAAAATGGAACTTATAGAGTTTTTGAATGATCTTAAATTTTTATTTCACTATCATTTTAGGGAATATTTTTCATATACTCTAACTAAAAAATTAGGTATATCTTTTTTCAAAAATATTTTAACCTCCAATAGAGATGATGGGTGTAATACTTGCAGTTGTTTGACTTTGACATTGATTATACATCAAGTAAAAGTAATATAGTTATTGATTCTATTATCAGTAATTTTCCTACTTAGGTTGTAAAGGAGGAAAAGGATGAATATAAATTTATGGTATTATTTTTCTTAGATTCACCTAGGAGTCATGGAGGATGAGTGTGGTTTTTTTTTTTGAAATAATTATTTTGAAATCCTTATCCTTGACATGATTCTTCAGAATCAATATCTAGATGATGAGTTTCAAAATATCATAGATTCCTTATATGGTTGGGAGACCATCGTTGAGTGGTCTCTCTCCTTAGAGGGTATCATTTTCATCAGGATTTGATATGTTATCCATTCTCCTATGAAAAAGGTCATGTTAGGATATTTTCATCATTCTTTGAAGTCTTTCCGCCCTAGCACCATAAATATTTTTTATGAAAATAAACTTCGGTTTTGATGTCCTGATAAGAAATGAGTCATAACTTACTTTGTGCCTTGATGTTATACATGCCAAAAGATAAAGTTTAATCACTAAAATCCTTTAGGTTTTCTTCAACATCTTCTCACACCAACATGGAAGTGGAATGAAACTTTGACGGATTTTATTATTGGTTTACCTCAAACTCCCCAAGATAATAATTCCATTTGGGTGGTGATTGATTGGTTTACCAATTCATCTCATTTTATACTGATTCATGACACCACTAAAGTGGAGGGACAAGGAAAGTTGTAATTGTGAGATAATTTAAGGATACATGGTGTTCCTATGACCATTTTCTTGGATAGGGGCCCTTATCTTACCTCATAGTTTTGGAAGGTCCTCCAGGAGGCTATGGGTACCCCGGTCAATTTGAGCACAATATATAATTATCATATGTATGGAAAGATAGAAAGGGATAATAAGATTCTGTAAGATATGATTCATGCCTATGTTTTGAAATTTTGATATTCTTAGGATATTCATTTAGGGCTGCTTGAATTTGTTTACTTGAATCAGTATGGAACCTTTCAAGACTTTTTATGGTCATCCTTGCATCTCTAATATTTATTATTTCGAGGTTAGATAAGCTTCCATGGTTAGAACAAGATTAGTTCAAGATACAACAAAGAATATATAATTGGTTTTTCAGTATTTACTGATGGATCAGAGCTATTACAAGCCTTATGTGGATCAACATCTTCATCCTCTATATTTTTCATTTGGTGATCAGGTGTTCTTGAAAATATCTCCCCAGTTAGGTCACCAATGGTTCAACAAGTAAGGGAATATTTCTCCTAGGTATGTGGGACCATTTGATATCATGGAATGGATTAGAAAGGTGGTATATTTTTTAGATTTATTACCTCAGTTGTCTTCAATCCATGATGTTTTACATGTGTCTCAACTTAAAAAGTATCAATCGGACCTGTCTTATGTTTTAAATTAGGAAGAACTTGACATAAAACCCGATATGTCTATGACCTAACAACCGCTTTGGGTTTTTCATTCTCATGTGAAGGTTCTATGTGGGAATTTAATACCGTTGATTTGAGTTTTGTGGAATCATGGTTCTAATTATCATTAGTCTTGGGAGTGGGGGTATTTGATGAGTGACCAGTGGCCTTAACTATTTGAAGGAAAAACTTCTTCAACATAGATTTATGGGAGAAAAATGTAATATGATGGGGATAATTGTAACATCCTCATATATTTTTTAGGCACTAATACACTCTTTTTTTAATTTATTTCCTTCCTTGGTCATTTCTGTCTTGTTACCCTTGTTTTTTGTTGGTTTTGGTTGGAAAGAAAGGTTGGGGTGAGGTTTTCTTTCTTGTTTGAAAGTTCAAGGGGTGTACTGAGTGGTTGGAATAGGTGTGGGAATGGACCTATAGATAGAAAATATATAGGTGTTCCATTTTCTAGCTAGTGGAAAGATGGTATAAAGGGATTTATATAGAAATACTACCATCTAGCCAATAGAGACCCACTGTCCAACCGGTGGGGTTCCTAGTGGTGAAATAATTCTTTCAGGAACCTCCATCCATCCAGTGGTGTTTATAGAGGCCCAAGATTTGTTCCTGGCACCACTATCTTACTGGTGGTAGCTAATGTCTAGCCAGTTATGACAATCTAGGTTGAGAAAGTTAGGGGTAGTATTGTATTTTCTCCATCTAAAACCCTCATTTATTAATCTAATCCTCCTACTTTAACCCTAATTCAACCATTATAACTTTGAGTATCTCTTGGGACATCATTTTCTCTACCAATCCAATTCCTTTGTGGATCGAATAATTGATCAAAGTTTTTTTCATCTCTTGGTAATTTGATCTATGTTTTGGTCATGGATCTCCTTCTTATTACAATTCCTCTTATTTCTCTCTATGGATTAGCTTCATCAATGATAGGAATTATTGATCGAATTTTCTCATATTTTTATCTATATATCTATTGTGGAATTTAGGGGTCTTGATCATATCTTCAATCTGTGTACTGTGTTGATTAGAAATTGTGGTGGTAAGTGTTATCTTTAGTTGTATTCATTCTAGAACATGTAAATTTGGAGGTTTATGGTTGGGAATTATTGATATAGGATCCATTCTTAATTTATAAGGTCCTAAACTCATCATAGACTGTTTTTTATCCATGGGAACTAATATTCCAAGTGTTTCAAGGTTAGTGTTTTCATAACTTGAATTTGTCTTATGAAACTTTCCCACTTACCCATTGTGTTGGTTTCCAAAATGGATGGAAATAATGTTTCATGGATTATTATTGGAAATGGTTTTAAAAGGAATGAAAATGGTTTTGATTAAGTATTGTGATTTTGGTTATGGTTTTGAAAATGGATTCTCCCCATGGTATTGTTAATGAAAATAGTTTTAAATCATTATTGGTATAGTTTTAAAGATGAAATTACCTTGAATGATACTATTTTGGTAAACCCAATTATGATTGAAGATGGGTAAGGGAGAAATATGTGGGGATGAACTCTTTCCTCCTAGACATGTTTTATTAGGGTAATATGTGCACCAAGTTACCTGAGTTATAGAAAGTAACCACTCTTGGGAGTGTAGTCTTACCAAATAGACCTATTCTACTAGGGTAATGTGGACACCAGGTGGCCTACTGATCATGATAATGGAATGATTATCCTCTTTGACCTAGAAATTTTGATACTCATGGGCTTGTTTCCTCTTGTGATTATCTTTGAAATGCATGTTTGTAATGTTTATGGAAATTCTTTGAAAATCTATTTTATTTGATATGGTTTATAAACTATGAAAAGGTTGACTTATCCATTATTTGTGTTATACTGTATCTCATGCCTTATTTTAAATTAACTAGGAATAATTGGTTTATATTGTGAATTAAACTTATGAAACACTTAATGGGATCCTATTGGACACTTTTTATCACATGCATCATACACCCTTAGGTGTATATTGATCTTTTTTATCTAATGAAGGTTAGATAAAGGAATCGCAGGGAGGTAGTGGGTTTGTTCATTAGCAGGGTGTGGGATTCAGAAGGTGAAATCATGTCACATGGAGTTGGGACTTAGTATTTTTTGAGTAATTTTGGTTCTTTTTTGTATCTTGGAACTTGTTTTCCCTATCAATTATACCTTTCTATTATTTACTTGTTTTTTTATACTAACATATTCTATATTCACATTTCCTTTTTTCAAGTACTATGTGAAAAAATCATTCCAAAAAGGTAGTTCTTGATGACCAAGTGCTTGTCTCTAGCCTGTGGGGATCAAGAATGCCCTTCGACCCATATCGGGACTGATTCAGTCTATCGATAGTTAGGTAATCTGATTTATTTCATGTCATCCTTATTCAATGGAATAATGTGTATATCTAGGAGAACATACCTCAATTAACTTAGAAGCAGCGGGGTATCGTCAAAGTAATAGGAATTACCCTTATCAAATAAATATATTAGTGAGGGTAATTTAAATGTTTTAGGTTATACATGGAAGATATTAATTAAGTTCAATAATTTTTATTGGTAGGAGGCCAAGGAAATGGTAGAAAAAATTCTTCATCCGGCTTCATAAAGAGAGTTTGAATATTCCAAAGCATATCCCTCGAGAGTGTCTATCTAGGTGTGCAGTCTTAGTCCCACTCTTCATACATTAAAGTAATGATTGAGATAATGTGAAACAAAACTTTTTTAGGGTGATTACCCCTATTTCACACCCCAACCATGGTTTATCCTTTATTTTATTCTTTTATTGATGTTGAATCTTTTAGTTGAGGTTTGGGTCAAGTTCTCAGTGATAAATTCTGAGTTTTAAATATTTTGGGTGGTTTTTTACCCGGGGTACGATTTGAGAACGGTTTTTCCCAACCCTGTGGGTCCTAGGAGGAACTGTTTTCCCTTATTTGGGTGGATCATATCTTACACATGGTTAGAGGAAATTGTGCAGTAAGTGTTTGAATTGGGTCTATCATTTGACATAGCTAAGTTTCATGATTGGAACATAGTTTTCCAAATAGTATGGACAAACCATGAGGGTTTCCTCCTTCTCTATTAGGTTGTGCATGGTTGGCGCACGGTTTGGTAAACCATGTGGCCAAACTATGTGGCATGCCTAGTTTCTTAAAAACATGAATTTCCAAGTTTTACCTCCCCTATTTTTAACCCATTTAGAGTTTCCTCTCCCCTTTATCAACATAGAAGCACTAGGGGGTCCTGAAAATCCTACTTCCTTGATCCCCTTCCTCCATTGAATATTTTATAAGGTTTTAAGGTGGATTTTTTGAGTTTTTTAAATTTTCTCCTCTTCTTATTCTCTTATCTTGATTTCTTGGTTTTTCCTTTGGTGGATTCTCTCTTGGAAGAACCCTAGAGGCTAGGGTTGATGTGTATATTGTATTTCTTCAATGTTAGGGTGTTTGGATCATCCCTTGGTCTTATTTCTTCCTTCTCTTAGGGTTTCATTACATGCGAACATCATTGAGGTAGGTGTTTCAATCCATTCCCTTTTAGAAACATTCCATTTGATGCTTGATATTTCCAAGTTAATTTATAATGTGATATTCATGATTGTGATGTGTTGTGTGAATTTATATAGTGTTTCATGTGGGAAATTTTGGCCAACGAGCCCGTACCCAAGTGGTAAGGGCTCCTGCTTGGCATCGAAGAGACTCGGGTTCAAAACCAGGTGGAGGTGAATTTCCGAGGTACTGTAGCAGTCACTGTAGCAGTTACTATAGCAGATATTGTTCGGTACTGTAGCAGCCGGAACTATTCACCCGATTTGGGTCTTCGGGCCACCAGTTTGGGTCTAAGGGTATCCAGGGCCTTCGGGTCATCAAAGGCCTTTAGGCCATAGGGAATTCAGGTCACGTAGACCATGGAGTATCCCAGTTCACACAGAACAGGCCCTAGAAGAGGATCTGAGCAATAGGAGTACCAGCCACCAGATGCAGAGCTAACCGGATTTGAAGAATGAGAGGGTATGGCAGCCGCCATCGGGACCAAGCACTGTGTAGCTTTGTACGGGGAAATGCTAGCTGATCATCAATGCAATGTGGGGAGCTAGGTGATCAATGATGCAGAAAGCTGTTGAGGGGCAGTTCAAGTGGGTTGGGCCTACGGGTCATGTATTGGGCATCGTATGTCTCTGGGCCTTCAGGTCATGTATTTCGGATTTGTCAGGCCTTGTGCCTTGGGCCTACAGGTCATGTACGGGTTCCCCTTCAACCCTAAAAATGGGGATTATCTGTAATAAAATAAAAAAGAAGGCCTTCGGGCCATTCAGCCAGGTGGGAAATTTTTTTGAAAATGGGATTTTAAAATATTTCTATAATTATGAATTTGCATATATTCATGTAAAGTGTCTGATAAAATGCCACTTGGACCTTAAATATTTAATTGTGTGCTTTGGTTTGTGTTTAGACTTAGTTGTGATTTAGAAATTTGGTTTTCTTTGTGAATTGAGTTTGGTGTGTGTTTTGGGTGCCACTTTATGGTTTGATAGTTATGTGTAAAATGGTTACAAATCTCTTTTTGATTCTTGAATTTAAACCTTGTGTAATCCAGTAATTCTTTAAGAGTACCATTTGATGTGGGAACATCTATATGTGAATGGGGTGTATATATGGATGGGCACAAAAATGATCTCAAATGTGTTTCTCAATATATTCCTTAGGAATTTTGCTTGATTTTCACCTTAGAATGTGAAATGGTGATTCAATGATATAAAGGCCCGTTTGGAACCTTTAAAGCATGTTGTATGTTTTTATATCAGTTTAAAAAATGGTTTTAGAAATTGATTTAAATTGTATATGTTAAGGACTAATTGGTACTTTGTGGCATTTTGGGAATTTGGTTTTAAAGTAATATGATTTGTAGGCCCATTTGGTATCTTGTGATGTTTTGGAAAATGTTTTGAAATATCTTATGGAATGAAGGTCAGGTTGGAAATTGTGTATGGATTGATGTGTGATGGGAACCTCTATGTTAGTCCCTACGATGAGAGGGTCATTACATAGGTGTTTTCATAGTTTGGTCTAGGAAAGTATGGTGGCATGTGGATTATTATTTTATGCCACACATGTGAGGACCTCCTCATTCTCTACATACTATTATCATGGGATTCCCAGGTGTCGTCTAGAGGGTCAAGTTATGGTTGTTTACCAACCCCTATTAGATGGGTTGGTACCCCCTAGATTCGATGGGAGGCTAGATGGGATGTGTCACTTGTGAGGCTAGTTTGGGTTATCCATTTGATTATTAACTATGGAGTTGCACCATACACTGGTAGGTGAGTCCAAAATGAGTACATCTAGGCATTTATTCTAGAGATGTTTATTAAATTCCTATGATTATCTATCTGTATTTTCTGTTTACTTCTATTGCATTTTTGTTATTATCCCTGATAGATTGTTCCCTACTTATTCTGTTTTCTTTATTTTTAGCATAGCCTTCCACGATCACCTTGTTTGGGTTCTTATTTGTATTTTGGATTTTAAATTGGAAAAACTATTTTAAAAAGGAATTTTGTTTGTGTAGTTTTTTTAAACATTGTTTTCTGGGAAATCTATGTTGGGTTTTTTTAAATGATAGAACCTTATTTTATATATGTATTTAAAACCAGTTTTTATTGAATGTTTTGGTAAAAAAATGCATGGACTCTATGGTGCTTACCTACTGAGTTGTTTATGCTCACACCCTACATATGTCACTCATTGTTGGTAGACCTGAGTTGTTTTGTAGGTTTAGGTTTCTAGTTTGGGTTTCTCTTGTAGTAGTTTGGTCTTATGGCTAGTGGTGACCAAGAGGTCATGTGGAGATCATGCCATTTCTTTTTTGGTGTTAGTTCCATTTTTTATTTTTGTTTTGTTCAATTGTTATTGTATCTAGATTCTGTTAAGTATTTATTATTGTTTAGTTGTTATTATTATTATTGGTTGTTTTTTTTTTACTTTTTTTGGTTTATTTTTATCTTTTTATCTTGGGATAAATTGTTCCCACTTTATTATATTTGATGTTTGGAACTTGTCACTATCCCAGGAGAATCGATAACGCCTCTTGGGGCTTATCGCATATTGGGTCATGTGTCGGGTTGGATGGAATCCCAGATTAGTTCATGAAAAAATGGTATTTTATCAACCCTTTGTTATTTAGGGAATCAATAAATTTAGATATTAGGACTATCGGGACTCAATAGGTAGGTATGGGAAGGATTTAATGAGCCCTTTCTCATCCTGAGCCTCAAGTTTCCAGGGGTAGTTCAGGATTGATGATTTGTTTTGATTTTTGGATGTGTGGATAGGTAATGAGAATGAAAGTTATATGGTATTGTACGGTGGTCTTATGTGGGGTAGTGAACCATGTGGATCCTTTATTCATGGTTCAAGGTATTCCTAGTGGTTGGTGCTCGCTTGGGGAATGGACCCCTAAACCATGTCATTAGATTTTGAATCATCACTAGTTCCCCATTCTAGGTGTTTGGTGTGAGTTGTGTTTTGGTTTGATTTTGTCCAACATGGTGTGATTTTGAAGTATAAAGAAAGGGTATTTTTGGGGAAAAGGTTTTAAAAATGAACATGGTTTTTGGAACTTGTTTTTTTTTTTGAAAGTTGTATTTGGTGTTTGGGTTTTGAAAGTGTAAATGGAGTGAAATAGTTTGGATTTTTGAGCAGAAATGGTGGTTTTTAGAAAGAGGATTTTGGATTTTTTTTGTGGTGTTTATCTTGTGAGAAAGCTATTTTGGTTTGAGGCGTTATTTCTGTTGAGTTTTGGTTGGGTTTTTATTTTGGTTCTGTGTTTTTCTTCTACTTAGAGTATGCTTCCTGGAAAGATCCCCAAGGTTTCCCGTGAGTCCCTTCTAGTTGTTAGACCTTCCCATACTTTGATTGGAGTGTAAGAGTCAAGATTTTATCAAGATTTTCTAGTTTTCCATGGTGATCAGGTTCTGTTAGAATTTGTGGAGTGGTTTGAAAATTTTGAAGGTGTCTTAAATGTAGTGGTAACTCCTGAAGATATGAGGGAATGTGTTATTCTATATTTGTTTAAAGGTATGAGTTAGGATTGGTGGAAGGTGATCTTCCCAGAATCATTACAAGTTGAGATGTCTTGGGAGTTTTTTAATACCACTTTTATCTATTGGTTTGTACTGGAGGAGGTGAAGGTGAGGAAAGTGGTATATCTCATGGGTTTCTAACAAGGTCAGCGAATGGTGAGGGCCTATGTTGATCAATTCAAAGAGTTGGTTTCCTTTTATCCGGAGATAGC
Organism: Viscum album; assembly: GCA_963277665.1. Lineage (NCBI taxonomy): Eukaryota > Viridiplantae > Streptophyta > Magnoliopsida > Santalales > Viscaceae > Viscum > Viscum album. The sequence continues at coordinate 489,003,309 of OY728164.1, forward strand.
GTATGAGGATTATCTGAAAGATAATCTCTTTTTTTGGTGTATTCCTTTGAATATTAAAGATTTATTCCTTTAATTAGGGGAATATCAGTTTGAGAAGTTGATCAAAGAGGCATTTTTAGCCGAGTTGGTTCCTGGAGGGAAATTGGTAGCAGTTGTAATTCTAGTTTCTTTTGGTACTTGTGAAGGTTTATCATCTGGTGAGTGGTGTGTTCCAAAGGAACCTATTTTTGAGAATACTATTTCATCAGTTCTATATTATCATTCATTCTACCTTTCATTTGTGTGCTTTCAGTGTGATCTTTTTAGGAATTCAAATTCATCTTGTCATAATCCTCCAAAGGCTTATCATTAGTGTGGTTTTTTGGGTAATGTGGAAAAGTTATGAAAGTATATTTTCCAAAAAAAATAAAGTATCATTCAGTATTTACTAGAACCTAAATTCAGTTCATTAGATGCTTCACAACATCAGGGCTCTGGTTATAGGCCCTAGAGTGAAGTTCTTCACGTGGTGCGAAATCACCAAGAGAGTAGGAAACCTTGGCCTGATTTTGTTTCCAGTGTTGAAATAGAGATAGTTAAGTTTCCTTGTTATAATATCTTTGTTTTTGGAAGTCTATATTTTTTTAAAAATGGTTACTCTCAATTTCTTATAAGTTTTTTTATTGTTCTTTATTTTCATAACTTGTGTGGTTGGCCTTGTGGATCAGTTTTGGTTTTGGGTTTTGTTCACTTGGAGATGAATGTGTCTTGTGGAAATGATGAATCATGGTTTATCTCAGTGTTTGGGTTGGAGTTTATTTTGTTGGGGGACCTAGGAGTTCCCACATTGGTTGGACCATAGTGGTGTTGTTAGTAGTTTCGATTTCAGGTTGTGCTTGGTTTCTTAGTGTTGGTCGGTTCTAGTTAAGTTCTTATAGTGGGGAGGACCCTCACTTCTCTTTACCATGGATCTACTCATTGTGGTTTTCTTTAGAGCTAGTTAGGTGTGACTTTTGGAGTGAAAGGTCACACCTAGGTTCCTATTCCATTCAGTTTCATTCATTTTGAGCTTAAGTTTTTTTCTTCTTTTAGTGAGGTGACTTTTTTAGGGAGGAAAGTTTTTGTGGTGGGGATAATTTTCACACCCCAACCACGTTTTATCCTTTGTTTTATTATTTTCTTGATGTTGGATCTTTTTGTTGAAGTTCAGGTCGATTTCCCAGTGATAAATTCTAAGTATTATAGATTCTAAGTGGTTTTTAGCCTTGTGCATATTTTGAGCATGGTTTGGACCAAACCATGTGGGTCCCAAGAGGAACTATGGGCCCTTATTTGGGTGGATCATGGCTTGCACATGGTTAGAGGAAACTGTGTAGAAAGCATGTGAATTATATCTGTCATTTGACAGAGCTGAATTGCATGGTTGGTGCAAGGTTTCCCAAATCATGTGGGTGTCCTTCTTCTCTAGTATAGTGCACATGGTTGGAGCATGGTTTGGAAAGCTGTACAGCCTATCCAGTTTCTTAAAAACTTGAATTTCCATGTTTTACCTCCCCTCTTTTTAATTAATTTTGTGTTTCCTCTCCCCTTTCTCAACCTAGGAACACCAAGGGGCTCCCAAAAACCCTCTTCCCTTACTCCCCTTCATCCATTGAATCTCAAATAAGGTTCTAAGTTGGGTTCTTTGAGTTTTTTGGCCAATTTTCTCATCTTCTTCTTCTCCTCTTTTGATTTATTGATTCTTCATTTGGTGGGTTCTCTCTTGTACAAACTATAGAGGCTAGGTTTGATATGTATCTTGTGTTTCTTGAATGTTAGGGTGTGTGGATATTCCCTCAGGCTTAGTTCTTCCTTCTTTGAGGGTTTCATTGTGTGTGCACGTCATTGAGGTAGGTGTTTCTATCTATTCTCTTTCTAGAACATTCCATTTGATACTTGAGATTTCTTAATTAATTTTTAAATGTGATATTCATGATTTTAATGTGTTGTGTGAAATTATATGGTGCCTTAATGTGGGAAATTTGGTGTAAAATGGTATTTCAAAAGATTCCTATAATTATAACTTTGTATATATTCATGTAAAATGTTTGATAAAATGCTACTTTGTCTTTAAAGATTGAATTGGGTGATTTGGGTTGTGTTTGTCTTTGGTTGTGTTTTGGAAATTTGGTTTTCTTTGTGAATTTATTTTGGTGTGTTGTTTGGGTGCCTCTTTGTGTTTTGATACTTATGTGTAAAATGGTTACAAATATCTTTTTGATTATTGAATTTGAACCTTGTGTAATATGGTGATTCTTTAAGATTTGAATTGGATGTGGTCACATCCATATGTACACTAGGTGAACATATGTATGGGTACTCAAATTATAATGGTTTTATATAATTATTTTCACCTTAAAATCCATATGTTCAAACACTCCTCCCCTCTCCCTTCGTTTCTTCCTTATCCATTCACTTTCAAGCGGTACTTATAAAAGCCCTGATGGTTTCTAAATGGTTATTTGGTTTCCAAATGATATAAAATGTGGTTCTCAATGTGCTCATTAGGAATTCAGCCTGATTGGAACCTTAGAATGTGAAATGAGAATTCAATGATATAAAGGTCTATTTGGAACCTTTCAATCATGTTGTATGTTTTTATCTCATTTTCAAAAATTATTTTGGAAATGGATTTTAATTGTACATGTTAAGTCCTGGTTGGTACTCTATGGTATTTTGGGGATTTTGTTTAATGTAATATGATGTGTAGGCCCATTTGGAATATTTTGATGTTTTGGAAAATGTTTTGAAATCTCTTGTGGCGTGAAGGACAGGTTGGAACTTGTGTATGGATTGATGTGTGATGGTCACCTATATGGTAGTCCCTCTAAGGAGAGGTTCATTTCATAATTGGCATTAGAGTTTGGGCTAGTTAAGAATGGTGGCATGTGGGTTATTGGTTTATTCCATGCGTGTGAGGACTTCCTCATTGTCTGCATATTATTATCATGGGATTTATGGGTGTCATCAAGAGAGTTGATTGATAGTTTCTTATCAACCCTGATTAGACAGGTTGGTACCCCCTGGATTTACTGAGAAGCCAAGTGGGATGTTCCACTAGTGTGGATAGTTTAGGTAAACCAGTTGGTTATTGACTATAGAGTTTCACCATATGTCGACAGGTGAGTCCAGACTGAGTATATCCGAAGATTGTTTCTATAGATTCTTAGAAAATTCTGATGATTATCTATCTGTATGTTTTGTTTCCTTTTTTTGAATTTTGGTTAATCACCCTACTAGTTTGTACCATGCTTGTTCTTTTTTCTTCATTTTCAGTATATCCTTCCATGATAACCTTGTTTGGTTTCTTATTTGTAATTTGAATTTTAAATTGGGAAAGTTGTTTTAAAAGAGGAATGTTTTGTGTGTAGTTTTTTTTAAATTGGTTTTCTAGAAAAGTTGTGTTTGGTTTTTTAATGATAAAACCTTATTTTTTATATTTATTTCAAACCAGTGTTTATGTATTATTTAGGGAAAGTAAATGCATGGACTCTATGGTTCTTACCTATTGATTTGTTGATGCTCACACCCTACTTATTCCACTTAGTGTCAGAAGATATGAGATATTTTGTAGGTTGAGGTTTCTATTTTGGGTTACTCTTAGAGCAGTTTGGTCTTATGGCTAGTGGTTACCAAGAGGTCACATGGAGATCATGTCATTTTTTTTGTGTTAGTTTTGTTTTGTAGTTTTTTTTTTGTTTAGTTGTTATTGTATCTGGATTTTGTTATGTATTTATTATTGTTCAGTTGTTGTTGTTATTATTCGTTGGTTCTATATATTTTTTTTAGTTTATTTTTATCTATTTATCTTGGACTAAATCATTCCCACTTGATTATCTTTGATGTATGGCACTTGTCACTAGTCAAGGAGGATCGAGAACGCCTCTTGGGCCTTGTCATGGATCGGGTCAGGTGTCGGGTTGGATAGCATCCAACTTGGTTTGTGGAACCCTAGGTTCATAGGTTCCATATCTGCATCCACTTTTTAGTATCCATAGATGGCTTTATTTTATATGAATCTATACACACTTTTAATTTACTAAAACATGTGATGATTTTTCCATCGTGGAAAATATTGATTTTTACAACGGTTTTAGTAATTCTTGAATCAATAGAATATGAGGTATGGATAAAAATATATAATTTTAAATACATTAAAATTCATGAGGAATATGGTAAAAATTATTCCATGGTAATGTATGGAACGAAAAATAAAATAGGTGTTGAATATAACATGATTCTCAAAGAATGAAAATTGTGATAGATTAACCAACTTATGGATTGGGTGGAAATTATATCAAAACATATATAGGGTTTAAAATTTATCTTTAAATACCATTATTAAAATAAATTTCATGATATAATATCTAAAATAGGTATTATAAATACCATATAAAGGAAATTAGGTGCATAATACAAAACATATCTCAAAGAGAGGAATTTGAAATGGAAATCCCTTAAATCTTGCCCAGACTTCTATGAACATATGTTAAAATCTTGTATCAAAAGCATATATATCTTAATAAATTAATTCATAACCTTACTCATATTCATTTTAATTTATAATCTTTATAAATTTTCACTATCTATATGAATTCTACTTGTTTTCCACATCGAGTGTTTATAGTTTTGATCATTTGTACTAGTTTCATAATAGTAGTGTCCGTATTCATTCTATTAAAAAATTTATCTTTAATAGGATATTAAATTTACTATTAGGGATTATTTATAATAATTTATGATGTTTTAAATTCCTTTCATAAGGGTTTTAGCCTTTATCCTTGAAGATGAAATCGATAACAGACACATTTTGGTGATTCTTGATGATCAAAGTGTGTTTTCTTAATTAATTAATTAATTAATGATATAAAATATTTAAAAAAATAAAAAATTATATCATATTATATCATTATTTATTTTCTCATGGTCATTCATGTTATAAATTTATATTATTTTTCAAGTATGTGGTTAAGATAACCCAAACATGAACATACCCTAATTTAATGAATGGTTATGAGGGGGTTTAGTTGTAATATCAGTTTAAGAGAAGCATGATGATCTTAATTAGTGTTTATTAGTGTGATATATCACAATTGGAAGTAATTATAAAAAAAATATAAACTATACAATTTTATTTCATAATATGAAGAAAAAAAATTCTATTTGAATGCTCTTTTGGACGGTTGAATTTACTATAGTTTCTTATTTCTCATATTGTCAATAGGTTTTCCAATTTATCATTCTAGGAAATTAATAATTTTTTAAAGATCATATTTATCTATTAAACATATTCTCATTACCATCCATGCAATTTAGTGATGAAAAGAAAAACAAAAATCAGTCATTCCATAGAGGTGGTAGTCCACACGTAAGCATGGATAGTGATTTCATTTTCTATATAATGGGAAAAAGAAGTAATATAGTTTATCATTTTAGAATATAAAATTTTCTATAAATATAATAATTATATATTAAATTCATAATTATAATCATCCTTGTAATTAGGTGAAGGAAAAAAACATGTTGCGTTATGGAGGTGGTAGTCCGCACAACACACGAATGACGATTTCTTTTTTCTTAATAGAAAAGGGAATGGTGGTAAATGCTTGTACCATCATTGCAATAACATAAAATTATAATAATTATACTAATTTTATCATTTTAATATGGTGTAATTTAATTTTATGAAGAATATATTTACATTAATGAATTGAAATGAGAAAGGAGTGGTTAGAAATTTATACCACACTTCTTGAATTATCTTCTTTTCAATGGGGGTTAATCCTTTTAGGGATGGTATTTTGAGAATACTGAAACCTAATAAAGGTGTATATTAATTTTTAGGATATTTTTTGGTAGATTTTTTACTGAACTAAGTGTGTTTTTGTGTGAGTGGAAGTGAGGAGAGGAGTTCCCCTTTTATAAGTGAAACGGGATTGCAAATACCCAAAACTTTATAATAATGGGATGTCAAACTCAAGGAAAGTGACTCAAAAATTGATAAATAATAGATTGTGGAAGATTTAATGTTGATAAGTCATCTACCATTCAGTTTCAAACATGCTATAAACATTTTTTCAACTCTTTACCATTAGATTTTCCACTTTAACCATTTTAACTTTTGTCGCGGTAACTGGTTTTTACCTTAGTAATTTTTCATTTATGCCTAAAAATAAAATGTTAATATTTAAATTATTTGTAAATACTAATTATAAATTTGAAATCCATTTAATAGTATTAAATTTATAAAATTTATATAGGTTAATTTTAAAATAGTAAATGTATATTTCATTAAAACAGTTTTAGTGAAAAACCAAACTTTAGTTTTAAAATATAAAATATAGGTTTATAAATTAAAAATAATAGTTTACAATGTATAATGTTACTTATAAAGAATATATTTCTTCAATATAAGTTTTTTTTTGAGTTTTATTTTATTCTTACATCCTAGCAATGTCATAAAATTCATGGTTTTGACAAAAAATTGTATTTTCACTATTCACCAAAAAATCAATCTTTTCGAAAAAAACCCAAAATTTTATCTTAAGCTAATATATTTATGAAAAATTTTAAAAATAAGTTTATTTTTAAAATAAAATTCTAACATTTAGAAATTATTCTTTTAAATATACTCATGAATAAAGGCTCTTCAGAGTGTGCATTGTATGATATTTTAGGTAAACACCATATCCTAAACACACAATTCAAAATAAGTTCAAAAATACATTACTAGGTAGGCCTTGAGATTATAATTTTTTGGGTGAAAGGAGTATTTTCACCCAAAATACACTTCAAAATGGTGAAGTGTGTGTTGAAGTGTCTGTTGAAGTGTGTGTTCAGGATATGGTTAACACCATATCCTCAATACCCTTCAAATTATAACATTTATAAATTAAAATGTTTTTAGTGAACCTACTCCCATTCAATACACACTTCAAAATAAGATAAAAAATCAATTACAAGGTTTTAGTGAAAGGAGTAGGTTCACCCAAAACATTACCACATCTAAATATCCATCGAAGATTGAGAAACATGTTGAACCTTTGATAATTCATACTCATAATTCCCCCACCGCATTACATTGTAAACATATTATCTCACCAAACACAGGACACCCCAAGCCACTCAAACCTAAGGTACTAAGTCATTATCTATCATTAGAAGACCACATCACTCTCTTCCTACATGAACTTTGAGTCTCACAACTCAAAGTGTTCAACTAAACTTCCCTAAATTCATGGGAGGGGTCTCCATTAGGACCGTCCATCATAGAAAAACATCTCTCCACAATCTCTGTATGATCTCTCACCCCTTATTAGGAATTAAACTGAAAAGGAATGATATATCTTTGGATTTCCAGCCTCAAGAAAGAATCAAAATGTTTTTATTATTATCTCTCATCAATAAAAAATATTGAAACTAACTAACCATATCCATGAAATAATTACCAAAGTTGTGCATGTTCGCATCCCCCTACCGAATCTCCTAAATCTCTCTCATAAAATCATGCATCTACACCCAAAAAAAAGAAATCATTCTTGAATAATTCAATAAATACTTCCCAAAACATGTCGACTGGGTATCCACACCTCATCTCCCACCATCTCTGAGCTACCTTCTAAAACAATCCAACTACCAACATAACTCGAAAATTATTCATAGTTTTCACCAACTTAAAGTCAACCTCAACTTCCTCCAACCCAATCTTGTCATCAAGGCTGGAAGCCTCACCAAAAAACTTTGGTACCTCTTGAAACTAAAATTTATGTAAGGCTCTACCCTAAGATACCTCCTCCTTCCCATTCCCAACATCTCGATGACACTTTGATGGAATATATTTAGATTAAATAGAAATAATATCATAATGAACCACACAAATCACATTGATCGTCACATAGGAAAACAACACTTTTCATAAAAACACACCAACCCATCCACCACTTCACCCACATCACCTCACCCGCACAACATTATCATGAACAATCACCATTATCATCAAACAGAGTATCATACCATATTTATCACATCACCTCATGCTAACCTAGGATTCAACCAATAATGGCCAACACCAATCATCACCTAAATCTCCCCCACAACATCCATAAAACCACCTCCCTTTCACATAACCAACCATACCACCATTCCAAATTCTATATAACACATTCCAACAACAACCATAACAATCCCATGGAACTTCCTCACCCAGAAAAACTTTCCTAACCATAATTTCCACATCAAAAATCAAAACTTCCCATGCCTACTAAGGCAACAAACAATGACCATGTTTCCTAAATCACCCCACACCTAAAATCCAATAATAATAATTTACAACTACCCCTACACATATCACAACATAGATACATATCAAATCCAAACAAACTTAATCAATATGACACAACAATCAATCACTTTTCATCATTATTTTCATAAGAATAAAGTGTAGACAACAATTTACCATTTCCAGATTTTAGAGTTTTCAAACAACGTCTTTTGTTACCAACTTTAAATAATTGGCCTTTTATGGGAGATAATTTCATCAATTAAATCATAAAAATAACACATAATCACAATAGTAGGAAACATCATCCTAAATAATCACTTTACACTAGTTTTTAACCGATGGGAGAAAATTTCCAAGCAAATTTATTACTAGGGGAACATTTTATGTTAGTCATCATTTATAAATCCCATTTCAGATTTAAAGAACATATTTTTAGAAAAAAAACATCAACACCATAGGAAAATTAATCTTAAAATAAAACATAATAACACAAAACCTAAATTTTAGGGAAATCATCATACTTTTCACTGTGATAATATCACTTACACATTCTTTTAAAAATCAAAATAAAAATCTACACATGTTTTATTTTAATGCATCATGCTTGAAATGCACAAACTAACATTCTTTAAACATTCGGATGCTAGAGAAACATGATTCATATTACATAAAGAGTGACATAATTTTACTTCCATGTCTAATTACAAAATGCTTGGGAAATTACATAGTAGTGTTTCCATGATAAATTACACAATCATTCTTCAACTTTAGACATTCTTGTATCAATAAACAATCCATATCTTACCCTTGAAAAATATTATCTATATTTTTTTCCCATTAACGACACATGGAACTGAATTAAAGGTATGAAATATAACAAATAAATATTTTATTATTATGTAACATTATCCATGGATGAAAAATAAAATAAAGACTTTATTCAATAAAAAGTATCAAATTTTCAATGGGTTATCACCAAACATGCTTTTCATCTTCCAAAAATTATATAAATAAAGGGATAATTTTTAATCTTACAGAAAATTCCTAACACATGCTTATAGAATATCATGTGGAAAAGGTAACACATGGAATAGCAACTTTCATAGAAATAAAGACGCTTCTAAAAATGGTTTTAAGATAGTCTATTTCTTCCAAAAAATATGAAATTTAAAAAACATTGTCTTGAAAAGGGCTTTTAAAAATAAATAATTGCATAAAGTAGGAACAATTTAAGAATTATTTACTAATAACTATAAACATCATGGAAACATATCATCATGTTACACACTTCAAAAATGAAATAAAGGATCAAATTATAAGAAATCAGGATGTATTAATCATGAAAAAAAACACATTTATGTTTCAACAAGATTTCAATTTAATAGTTTACCCCATTTAATTAACATTTTAATCATTCCTTTAAATTCATATGATCAATTTAATAGATAATATATATCATTAACAATCAAAGACAAATTTTTTATCACAAAGACACTTAAAAATGAAAATTCTAATATAGATAATGACATGATGCATGTACCACCCTATGATTTCTACCATGAAATGGTTAAAATTTCATATAAACTTGTTCAGTAGGTTATCAATGTTCTTTCACCAAATAATAGGGGGGATCAAATATCCATGTCTTAGTCAGACTTCATGGTCAATAATACATGTTAGGATTAAGTTTCATTGTTTCCCTACTAATCACATGCAATCCTAACCCATTCCTAACCCCAATATCAACCTTAATTCTCAACCCTAAGCTTTGATACCACTTTTTCACAACCATCCCCCACTGGAACCCCTCATGGTCCAATAATAAAGGTGAGGGTGACCCATGAATCCCAACTCCAATAGGCCCTGGGTTGGAAACTAGCACTGAGAGTATAAAAACACGCATATATGAGGCATTTCCCTTATAAAACCCATATAATAAACAAATGAACCTCCAATAAACACAAAATATTTTTCATTAAATAAAAAAATAAGTTACCACAACCAAAATATCACTTACATGTCATATAATTATCATTAAGTAAATGCAGGAACAAAAAATCAATTGAATCCATCCAAGATACCCGAAAAACAGTTCTAATATCCCTCAAACCATCTTGAAATACATTTAGCATACCATGGTAGGGTGATCACTTAAGAATACTCAATTATCCCTATAAAAAATTAACATACATGTGTAATAAATATTAATGAGTAAGTAAGAGTGATAATAAAAAAGAAAACATAATAGTGAGTATAAGTAGAACAAGAATGATAAGTATAGTCAAAGATATCCACATCATGTATCACTTACAACCATTCCCTCCATTTCTGAAACATATTTGATCATTACACAACCAAGTCACCCAACCAATCCAACCCATAACAAGGTCTGAGAGATATCATAAACATTATAAACTTCATCAAAATCATTAGATCCTAGGACCCAAAAATTTCCACCGCTCCTACTTTTCTGTAATGGGTCACTCTAATTAAAACTGATAGTGAACTGGAAGGACAGCCCCTCTCTAAATAATCAGGGATGTGATAATGAAACAAAACCAATAATCCATCATCATATCCACCACCATCATCATCACCACCATCACATGCCACAGCCTATTTCCATCACCACGTGTCAGCAACCACCTCACTATAATCACATATCCATATCCATCACATTTCCATTGCTTTGAAACTATACATAGGTAGGGTAATGTAAACATGAAGGACGTTAACCTTGTTCCCTCATCCTTCCATGTACATCCCCCACCCATATCTCATTAACAACACATCTTAATCATCATAGTAAGGTATCACGAACATTAAGGACATCAACCTCATTCCATAGTTTTACCATTCATGATCCGCACCATATATCCTCATATTAGTATCACTGTATCTCTTCTCATCAATACCTCATATATTCCATAAGTGAACCTATATTATCACCTCATCTCAATACCTTATAGGGTATCACATTGTACCTATCATCATTCCAAGACCCCATAGGGTCAGCCAATAAATCTTGAACCTCTCATCATACCAATACCTTATAGGGTTTTCTAGTACACCACATGTTGCACCTTAAGACATTACAGCTTTCATGATCATACCTCTAATGATCTATCATAGACTATAATAGTAACTGATTGAGATCCATCATAACCTGTGAAGGTCTACCACACCATTACCTTTTATCCACATCATCTCCCACAATTTCATTAAAATATCATATCAATTTCATATTAAAAAAACACTTCCCATAATAAGACATCATCAACAATGGTACAATCAAGTCGTAGAGGAGAGAAACCACATAGGTAATAACTTCTCATTTCTATATTCTTTCCCATTAAAACTAATTATTATTAAGACTCATTGAATTTATTATGTCATTTATTCACCCATATCAACTCATTCATCAATACACACCCCATTACAATCCATTCACTCATCTTTCAACACATTTTTTTCATTCATGTCTATACTCTTTATTCATTAATAATTTAATAGAATCCCACTACCCTTTATCAATTCTTCATGAAAATCATGTCCCATCCATAAAAACCATGTTCATTACACATCAACCATCCCTTTCCTTAATTTCATTTAATTTTATTTTCCATTTTCATACTCATCCTTTCATTTTAGTTTTCATAGGACATCAAACACTTTTATTAATAGTAGATGTGTTCAAATCTTGACTTTCCACTTTAACTGATTACTCCCATAAATCATCCTCATTACCATCACCCCTTTAAAACCCATAAATTAGATTAAAATTCATTTTGTAAATTCAAAAAGAATAAGAATAATGGTAGGCACAACATTTATCATAACATCTATAAAACAATTAACTCCAGTTTAAGCATAATAGTCATTCAAAACTAATTCTAGATTTCAATAATATCTTTTTCATTACCTTATTTAAGAAATTATTATATTATGAGGGTGACTAGATTTTTCAATGATAGAAACAATAATAAATCCATGATAGTAACTATAAATCATTAAGATTTTACTCATAGTAAGGCATTAAAACTATAAAAAACATGCAACTCTCATTCCCCTTCCAATTTCCCCTTAACCAGTTTAACATCTTCATTTAATGTCATTATTATTTTTAAGTGAGTTTTTCGTATGTTCTTTTTTATCCATGTAAAACAAGACTAACCCAATAAAATTACATAGTAGAAGAACCCAACAATATACTTGTAAAGAATCACAGCAATCTGATTAGACATTTCAATCTAAAATATAGAAGATGAGTTTAGAAATGCACTACCTCAACCAATGTTTTACAACCACTACACAAGAGTGAAGATAAGAAGATACTCATTCCATTGAGAACACCCAAGGAAACCCTATACAACCTATAATATATAAATCCCCATCAAAATACATGACTAAATACTTCCCAAATCAAACCATCACCACTACCCCAAACCCCTAGGGAGATGAACATAAGAAAATAAAGAAGGGGGAATATCACCATGAATCACGAGGAATTGGACTCTTAAATAAAATGATCAATAACTTGAATAAATTGGGTGAAAGAACTCTAAAAATTCCTTGGATTCTCCTAAGATTTGAGATAAATAAAGGAAATATGAAGGGTTTCAAAGGGGGTATGGATTTATACCCATCCTAGAAAATATAACACTATGGTGTGAAAATTAATGGTCACACCACAATGGGCCTTAGTTGAAAAATACCATGATGTAGTGTTTCCAAAAATGGAAGAACTTCTTATTTTTACCTTTTAATCCCCATGGAGCAATGCTTCACTCCACGCCGCAATCATAACTCCACCAAGACTCTCCTCAATCATCTACATTACAGTTCAAATCTCCAAAACACAATCTAGACCTATTAATAAACCTCCATGGTGCAACCAAAGAACCACACCATGAGCAACCTTAGAATGGAAAGATGAAGGATTTCCATCTCTAGGACTCCAAGTCATAGCTAATCAGGGGTCACTCAATGTGGATAGTAACCCTCCTGAGTGGGATCCCTCCTAGGTGGCTCCTTAGTTTTCATCAAAATATGATAATGTTCTTTCTAGATGTGATCAGGGATATGATCCTACTCCTATGTTATAGTCAAAATATGATGATGAGCTTCTTGAGAGTAGGAAGGTATGTGATCTTTGTCCCCTATTTCTTCCTAAATATGATGATGGTATTCATTGGTGTGAGTAGTAATATTAGTATTCTCCTTGGATACTATGAGGATATGTTGATGAACTACTTAAATAGGAGTGGGGAAATGAGCCTACTCATGTGCTCCTACCAGGATATGTCGATGAGATATATAGATGGGAGTAGGTATATAAACCTACTTATGTGATTTTGTTGGGGAATGTCGATGAGACTTATGTATGTTAGTAAAGATAGGAGCCTTATCTTAGGTTAGCGTTAGAATATTCTAACAAAATTCATGAGAGGGGGTAGGAATATGGGTTTGTTCCATGGTTGCTACTAGAATATGATGATGGGATTTATGAGTTTGATCAGGATATGATCTTACACCTTGGTAGATATCAGCATATGTATATGAACCACTTGGAAGGGGGTAGGGATATGATCCTTCTCCTATGTTTCCACCAAAATATTCTGATGATATTTTTGAATATGGATGGGAACAGGGATATGGTCTTAAACCTAATTCACTCCCAGAATATGTTGTTGGGTCTCATATATGTTGATGGGATTGGGAATATGAGCCTGCTCCAGATCTTCAGTTACCACTAAGATATACTGATAATCTTCTCAAATATGGATGGGAGCAAGGATATGAGTCTTCTCCTAAGTTTACACCAGAATATCTCAATGGGTCTCATATATATTTATGGAAGTGGGAATATAAGCCTACTCTAGAGATTTGGTTTTCATTGGGGTATGCCAAAAATATTTATAGGTAGGAATAGTAATATGATCTTTTTCCTACACTTTATTTTTCATCTACCAACAATGATTCCTCCTTCTAGGAATCATAGTTCAAACAAACATGGTATAGAACTCTAGGTGATCTCCTAAGCATATTCATGTGTGGATAAAGATGTGTGACACTAATAAAGACGATGGGTGGTGGGAGCCCTCCTAGAAAATGCCCAAGTAGTGGTGGGGATGATGTAGACTTCCTCTTACACATCCTTGAGATAATGTAGATAAGTGTTTCTAAACTCTGAGGATAGGATTCATAAGTGTTTAGAGGTAGCAACAGATGCGACCAGAATCTCTACAGCCCTTCACTGATTAAACGAGATGCAAGGTTTTATCTCCTAGAGACTCTCACGAGCCGCCTCCAAAGTTAGGATGGAACTGTTGAGTTGGTACTATCATTCCAAATAGTTTACTAGATGGTGTTGGAAGTGTTGATTCAGTTGTAGCATACTTAGAGGCTTTGAGTACATGGCCTTCATGACAACCAAGTCATATTTTTGACACATTGGCTGGTTGTACATAGTGGTATGAGGTTCCCTATGGATACTACCATCTTTTTCATAGATTCTGATGTGAGGTGGTTTGTTTTTTTATGTAATTTGGGTTAAAGGGAGTTCCTAAGAGGGACTGAAACCACAAAGAAGGAACCCATTAATGCATCATTATAAGAAAAAATACAATTTATCGATCTCTTTTATGGGTAAAGGATTCATGTTGGGTTCAAAATTCAGTTTCTAATGCATGCCCATTCCCACACATTTTGATTTAGTGCATACCTACTTTCCAAAGGAAGGCGGCCATTAAGAAATTCCAGTGACACTTACGGTTTCACATTGGTCAATAGGATGGGATGTTGGATCTTCCCTTAAGGTTTTTAATTCCTATTCAAAGACTCTCTTATAGATCTAATACATGTTTGCAAATCCTTTCCAATCCCGATAACAGGAACAGTAACCTCCATGCAAGTGATTGATCATTGACATGCATCAATATGATCATTTGTGTGTATATTAGGTTCTCTATCTAATTTTTTTGTAACTATGGTTTAAAGCCTCATAGGTGGGAAATCTGGATTTTATCACCATCCAGGGAGGCAGTAGGTGTTTTGAAGTTGGGATTGAGTCCATGAGAGGGGATTTCTACTTATCCCTATGGAGAGAATCAGAACTCATGTAGTACAATGGCACCTAATGGGACATATTGTACCTTTTAATGTCATGTGACAAGGATCATGATGGTATATTTTGAGGTCAGGCATACATGAACAAGTAAAGTTCCTTTTAAGGTCATATGTCAAAGACCAAGTGAAGTGTATTTTAAGATCATGCATTTGGGGCCTGTGATGGGTTGGGATTGAACCTAAGATAGGCATCCAACATATTATTAGTTTACATGAATCAAATCCTATGTAGTTTTAGTTTCCACTACTGTAAAAATACCCTATACCAATGGTTTGGAACTGTTGGTATAGGCCTCTAAACCGTTGGTATAGGCTATACTAACGGTTTGGAGAACCGTTGCCAAGTAAGCCGTGGGGATAGGTCTATACCAAAGGTTTTGGGAAAATCATTGGTATAAGTAATATGAAAATATATACCAACAGTTCCATAAACCGTTGGTATATGTAATTCAAAAAATAATCATTCGGTTGGTTTTGATCCCAGCACCTCCCGTTTGTGATTGAATGACCTAACCACTAACCTAACTTACTTTTGTGGACATAATTTCATAAATATATATATATATATATTATCATAATTATTTTAAATTTTGATTTATTTAATGTACTATGTAAGAATATTCCATTAAAAATACATGTACCTATACCAACGGTTCTCAAAACTGTTGGTATAGACCCATACCAACGGTTTTGAAAACCGTTGGTATCGGTTCTTTGATTTTGGGACCTATACCAACAGTTTTGGACAAACTGTTGGTATAGGGGGGACCTATACTAACGGTTTGGCCAAACCATTGGTATAGGGTCTCTATAATGGACCTATACCAACGGTTTTGGCCAAATTGTTGGTATAGGTACAAATTAGTGAACTATACCAACTGTTTGGCCAAACCGTTGGTATAGGTCCAAATTAGTGAACTATACCAACGGTTTTCCCAAAACTGTTGGTATAGATCATATTTCCAGTAGTGTTCATAGTTTAAGTTCGTATATTAGGATTAGGTCATTCATTTTAATGTTATATGGTAAGGACTTATACTATACAGTTTAGAATCATGCAGTTATGAATTATAGGTGAAAGGTTTCTAGAAAGGCTAGTGTGGGACTTATGCGTGGATAGACCTTTTTGATGTTGGATTTAGTGCCCTAAAACCAACTAATTTTTATTTTAAATTACATTAATATTCAAAGAATTGAATATTAATATAAATATTTTATCATATATTGAATGTTATTTTGCATAAAATTGATGTGATAATGTCCTAGGGTATCAATTGCATTGATAAGGTCATATAAATTCCCCGCTATAATGAAAACCTTGAAGTGCTGTGACGATATTCTTAAATATAGTTATATGGTTGGATAATATATTATGATAGGAGACATAGTATGTAGACTATCAGGTGAGAGTACTCATAAGAGGATGAGTATTCTTATCATGAAGTTTATACTTGGTAATCTTCAAGATAGGTTATTATGAGAACATACCTGCCACTAAGAATTATGTATATTTTGGTGTCATCAAATATTCCTATCTGTAAGCATGTGTAATGATTCTTAGAATTTAATATTATTATTAATGCATGTTATAAATCACACACTTAGATGTATTCCATAAACCATGACAATAAAAGTTCATGGAGAATTTGGATATGTTGGATATGTCACGAGTGATGTGTCATTAATTAATATGTCAAGGAAGGATTTGTCTCTTCCATTTGTATGAAAGCTAATATCTCGTCCCTTTGATTGAAATAGAAACATCGCATTAAATTTCATGGTCGTGGTCGTTCTTATTTAAGGTAGTCAGAGAAATACATATCAAGCACATAGGTTGGTGACACGGATGTGCAACCTGCTTGATGATATATTGTGATGAAGGGATTATATTACACAGTGAGCATTCTTCAATGTTGCGATATTAAGTTATTTCTCTTTGGTATCTTGATCTATTGCTAGATAGTAATATTGGACTTTAGGTATACCTACCTAATGTCAATATGAAAGAATCCTAGAAGGTCACACACTAAGTGTTTCTGTTGATCTCAACTAAATTATATTTGAATTTAATTATTGGAATAAATATTATTCTCATGACTGAGGAATAATTTTATTCAAGTTTTATTAATCGTTAATATTCACACGATAATAAATAATTATTTATTCATTAAATAAGTAATTTATTTAATTTTTTGAATATTTAATAAATATTTATTCACTAGATTGTCGATAAAATATTTATTTTATTTATTAAATATTTATTAAATATTTAATAAATGTTTATTCATTGGTTTGTGAATAAAATATTTATTTAATTGAATAAAATATTTATTCAAGTATTCAATAAATGTTGAGGAGTTCAAGCGGACCAAGATCACGTCCGGTGATAAATATTAATTTACAAGCTAGTAAAATAGTATTTACCATTGCTTGAGTTAGTTCACATCATAAAATATTATTATTATTATTATTATTATTATTATTATATATCATGGGGATTATTAAAGATTATAATATTTTTTAAGGGTTGGTATGCAATTAAATGATATTTTAACCTAAACTATAACTCTATAAATAGATGGTTATATCAATTGTGTAGGGTTGATCAAAAATTGAGAATAGAGAATCACTATGCACAACGGACTTATCTCTCTCTCTCTTGAATTCCTCCTCTCTTCCTCTCAAGAATGAGAAGAATGCCTTCAAGCTTGATGGATCATGGAGAGATCAAGATGAATGATTCTAGATAATTGATTCACTGTACTAGAACGCAAAAATCAATTGGTGTTGTTTGGAGATCAAAGGAGCAAGTGTGGATCACTGTTAGAGAGATTCTATACTTGGATCCTACAAGCACAATGAATATAATCTGAAAAGGATTTCATAATATCAACAATATCATCATCAAAGAATGATCCTAAGACCAAGTATTTATTTCTTAAAATATAAATAAATTATTTATAAATTTAATATGAGAAGATCCTCTATTGGAGTTTTGGGAAACTCTATATTAAAATAAATTTTAATATAACACCCATAAAAGGTGCTTCTACTACACCCAGAACCTTTAATTGGTATCATAGTGGTCATGTTTTAAATTTATAATTATTTATTTGATTATTCATCAATATGTGCAATCATGGTTAGATTTTTCATTTCTTATTATTCATTCTTTAATCCAATTTGAATTAACATGTTTTCAACATTTTAATTTCTTCGTTCAAGATTCAAAATTTATTAAGTCCAAGAACAAATGAAGAACTATCGAAGATTCCATTGGGAAGTATTGAGGAATCTAGATGGATAGTATGGGATTACATGGAATGTAGTTAGAGTACATGTTGTGTACCCAGGTACACTACACCTGGCCATGTCACGGGATACATGACACACTGAGCAGTAATTACACGTGGTGCATTTATTGCACACCATGTATTGACCGGGCCAACCTAGCACACAACATGTCATATTACATTGCTTGTAGCTAACATACATGTTGTGTAGTTAGCATAGTTTAGCTATGAAATTCATGCATCCCGTGCGGTAATAAACACGGTCAAATCGTGTGAGACTGGCAGCCTAGAGTAATAATGAGATACACGGCATGTAGCTGGCTTGTACACATCATGTGGTTAATTATTTCCCATGTCCAACAAACACATCGAGTCCTTCGGTGGGTTGTGCGAACACATGGAAACCGTGATACATGGTGTGTAGATGTCATATACACATCGTTTAGTCTTTCCAAGCAACATGATGAATACCTAGGTGTGTATCTTGGATACACGGCAACCGAGGTGCACAATGTGTAGTTGGACAGAACATGTTGTGTAGTCTCCCAATAAAGGACAAAATTAAATTACATTAAATTGATAATTACAACACTAAAACCATATTTTATTTATTAACACCTGTTGTGTTTGACAATTTAATAAGGGTTTAAATAATCATTAAATACTGATTAATTTATTGTAATAATCTATAATTATTAGTTTTGTCATTTATTTGTCATGAATTTCTTTAATGATGGGTATATCTAAGAAAATTTGGATGGTCATTAATATGAAATGAAATTAATTAGTTAATTAATTAATTAATTAATGTATGAATATTTATCTTAATAATAAAGAATGAATAAGAAATTAATGTTAACTGGTTTTTCTTTTGTGTATTCATTGCATTATGATCATTCATAAGTTTGACCAAGACTTGTGTATGTGTTGGATGTTTTAATTTAATTTATTACATGGGTTTGCAATTATTTAATATTAGATTAAATTTGATTCCTTGTGTGTCATCCCCCCTCCATTATTATGTAAGACATGCATGCCCATGGTTATTTATGTAATCCTCATTAACCAATCCTTTGGTACCCCTTTCTTACGTGTGAGATATAAATACCTATAATTAATGGATTATCCCAAGGCGCGTGGAGGTGGTTCCAGATGGAACCATAATAAATGCCAACCCAAGTGATGCATAGCTGGAAATGGGAATGTTGCAACTCATGTCAAGATCAGTATAAGGAGTTATTACCCTATGTCACACCCCGACCCATGCATTTAATTTATTTAATAATTTTTCTACCTTTAAATATTTTTGATGGGGTCTGGGGTAAGGCCCAGACGATATTTTTGAGTTTTCGATAAAAAAAATGCGCATTTTGGGTTCGACGTCGCTAAATGCATGGGCGGAGCGCGACACCGTGCGACTTCGCCCATGCAACTACATGGCATTTTTGTTATTTTTATTATTATTTTATTATTAAGGTTATTATTATTATTATGACTATTAATATTATTATTATTATTAAGATTATTATTATTATTAAGATAATTATTATTATTATTATTCCTAATATTATTATTATTATAGTATTACCTTTTTATTGTTTACATTTTATTTTATTTTATTTTATTTTTATTATTTCATTTTACTTTTTTTATCTCTTTCTTCCTCTCTTTTTTCCTTTCTTCTTCCCTTTCCTTTCTTTCCACACGTTTGTTCCCCATGCCCTCTTCTTCTCCTGTGCGACCGGCCTCCTGTTCTTCTCCCCCGCACTCTCCAGATCTGCCCTCCTGCTCCCTCGCGCTGCAGCCTGCGTAGCCCAGCACCCCGCAGCCCTCCTGTCCGCTGCACTGCACCCTGCTCGACACCCTCTCCTTGCCGCAGCGAACCAGCATCGGTCTTCCCTCCAGCACCTCCTGTCGCCTTCGGCCAACATGCACCCAGCACCCCGCAGCCCTCCTGTCTGCTGCACTGCACCCTGCTCGACGCCCCCTCCTGCCGCCTTTGGCCAACACGCACCCAGCACCCCGCAGCCCTCCTTTCCACTGCACTTTACCCTGCTCGATGTCCCCTCCTGCCACCTTCGTCCGACATGCACCTAGCACCCCGCAACCCTCCTGTCCGCTGCACTGTACCCTGCTCGACACCCTCTTCTTGCCGCATCGAACCGGCGCTGGTCTACCCTCCATCACCTCCATCACGCACAGCATCACCTCTTGGCCATCATCCCTTCGTTCAGCGCACAGGGTCACGGCACCCAGCAGCCCACGTACCCCCCTGGACAATGCTCCCTCCTCCTGCAGCACGCATCACCCCGGCCTCACATGTGCACATCCCCCTCCTCTCCTGTCTGTTCCACCCTCGGCCTTATGCACCAGCACCAGCGCCATCCCGGACCTCCCTCCCGACGAACTCCCCATCCTGCCCATCTGTCTCCGGCGCGACACCCCCCTGGTGCGGCCTTTGCGGTCTGACGCGACGCCCCCCTAGGCGCGGCCAGCTTCCTGTTCAGCCTGACTCCCTCTCCTACCGGCGTGCCCGGTCCCCACTTGAGACCCCCCTGTTCAGCTTTTGTGCAGCAGCCGGACGCGACCTTCGGCCGAGACCCCCTCGGCCCTGCTCCACCAGGAGGCACGACCCTCCTGCTTCGACAGCTCTCGTACAGCCCTCTCCCTTGTCAGAGTGCACCCCTGACGACATGTACCTCGCCGGCGCACCCTCTCCTCATGAGTACAGCAACCAATCTTCCCGGTACTACCCTGTTTCGACGCCTGCACCCTGCCGGTGCTGCCCGACCAGCCCTCTGGTGGTCTTTTTCCAGAGGCGACCCCCCTTTGGTTTTCCCTTTTATTTTATGCCCCTTTGATGTTTTTATTTTGATATATATATATGTATGTATATATATATGAATATATATTACTTTGGTTTGATTAATGGTTCTATTAATTAAATTTTGTTTTGGGACTGTATGACTTTTTAGGACCCGTGCGGGGCGTTTCCGAGTGAGTGTCATCGTCACGCCAGGTTTCCGAGCTTGCGTCGTCATCACGCCTTTGTCGTGAGGTAGGTACCCCACTGCACTCACCTTTAAATTTATAATTTATTAATTTCTTGATGTTTAATTAATTTTTAATAAATTGGAAATAATATAAGATAATTAATTTTTATATGATTATTTGGTGTAAAAAGATCCGTTTATTTTATACACGACTCTTGAAATATTTTTTTGACGAGCGGACACCCATTAGTGAAAGAATGAAAGTTTGGACTTTAAACATAATTCACAGAATTTCAAATGTGGTTCTGGTTTTAAAGATAAATGATTTCTTCTCAACAAGTGTTTCGGGTTTTCTTGAGAAACCAAGGTTTTTCTTTAAAGTTGGTGAAGGCCTGTTTGTCACTTTAATAAAAATAAATTATTTTGTAAAACTCTCTTTAGGGTGACTCAGGGGTTACCTTTGGTGTTTGTTGACTGCATATATTGTGTGTGATGTTTGTGCTACTTGATTGACTTTGTTGACGCACCCCTTTTTATTGTATGTGTTGTCATGGGAACCTGGCATAGTGAGTGAATCTTCTAAGAATGATTGTTGCACTAGTTTAGATTATGCACTAGCTAGTGGCCCCATAGCAGGGGAATACTGAGTTATTGCTGCTATGGGGATTGGGCCCCTCGGTTAGGCCATGCAGGGCTATGCCGAGCGTTAGGGCGTTATGACGTCATCGAGTTAGAGCATGCTTTCAGGATGAGTCACATGTATAGTACGTTCTAAATTGTTCACGATCTCCTAGGTTTGACCCATGTTCTTTTAGTTTTTATTTGTATGTGGCGGATGATTGAGAGGTCTAGTTCGGTTTTTGGCCCCTGTGTGCTACTTTTTCCATTGCCCTTGGTATGTGTTGTGTATTATGTGTGGTTTCTCCTTTTTGGCTAATAACTGAAGTTTGGATTTCTAAATGGTTCGTAGAAAATGTTTTAAAAAGAAATATACCTATTCCTTTCAAACATTAAACTTGTTTTTAAATTTAAAAGGGCAATGTACTGATACTTGTTTTAG
This sequence comes from Viscum album, assembly GCA_963277665.1. Lineage (NCBI taxonomy): Eukaryota > Viridiplantae > Streptophyta > Magnoliopsida > Santalales > Viscaceae > Viscum > Viscum album. The sequence goes on from OY728164.1 coordinate 489,026,082, forward strand.
AAATAATAGTGTGTGTGAAAACTAATATTTTATATAATTTAGTTCAAACCTGAAATTAGTAAATTCCTTTATTTAAAGGTAGTGCATTTGGAATAGATATCTAGCTAGCCTACTGAGTTTTAATACTCACGCCTATAGTTCTTTTATGTTTTAGTGTTTGTGCAGGCTACAGCTTGGGTGCGCTCGCCTTGGGCGATGCTTGAGTGTTGAGTCGGAGAGTGACCCGCAGGGTCACACGGAGTTAATTCGGACGCCGTGTTTGGTCAGTTTGATTTTCGTTTGTTCTTGTTTAGTCACTTTACTTATTTTATTTATCCTGCGCTGCTTTATATTATTTTCTGATGCTTTATTTATTTATATTGGGTGAAATCGTTCCCACAGCCTTTGTTGATGCCTTGGCGCTTGTCGCCAGCCCGGGAGGATTGGGAACGCCTCTCGGGTCATGTCACGGACCGGCTCGGGTGGCCATTTCAGGGTTGAATTGGGTTGGTTCGTGACACCCTAGGTCATAGGTTGATTTATTTTTCTCTCAATAAATCAATCATTAGATAAGCTCATGATTGGGTTATTTACTTATTTATTTATTTTTGTCTATGCATCATCTAATTTATGGATGTAAGACCACGATCACATAAATAAATGTACTAATATGAAAAGAAGTAATTTAAATAAATGAATTATGTGTAAATTTTTTATCCAAAATAGTTAATTAATTAAGTAAAATTCACTTTATATTAACAAGTCATGTAAAGGATAAAAAAAAGATAAAATTTATGCATAATAAATTAAAATCCCTCAATTAAATATTAAGTTGGATTTGGCATTCCATTATTTGATTGGTAATGAAACCAATAGAATTAAGTGTTTGACTAACCCTTGTTGGGACACTTAATTTTATAAGGGGAGTTTTTATGAAGGTTTTGAGTTGACTTAACCATTTTACATCAACAGGAGTATCATTTTCTTAACTTGGTGTAATTTGGAGGCAAGTGATGAGGAAATCCAAGTCAGGATTTTTGGATTGGGGAATCCACTCAATAGATCAAGGATCTGCAAGCCTGTAGTTGGAAAAGACTTTCCTACCTTAATACCTTCAAGTAGCTTGAACAACCCTTGTTGGGGTTATGCGAATGGGCATATAGATCCTTGCCACTAGAATGTCCAAGAAACTAGACATTCTGGTTTCAATGGTGAAGGCTATTGGGACTTGATAAAATAGTGAGAGATTTAATAAAGTTAATTATTATTATTTCTCAAATAATTTTTTAATCAATCAAAGAACTAATAATATGTTTTAATTGTCGTAGAAAATGGAAAGTAAACCCTTGAAACTTCTTTGATAATTCCTTACCTCAGGGTATGTCCTTACAAATAAAAATTTCCTGATATGGTATAATCATTTATATGATGCATTATTATCAGAATGTTTATATAATGTGTTGGAATCCCCTATTCTTATGCTTCCACCCCCAGCAGGAGAACGAAGGTGAAAAGGATTCCTACCATAGATATATTAAGGGTGCTTCCTATGTATGTTGTATTATATTATTAACTATGTAAGAAGAGTTAATGATACAACATAAATACATGGATTAATACACCATAATATCACATCTCCATTCTCTTGATAAAGATAAGGAAAAGCTAGAAATAAATAAGATTGTTAATGCACTATATCAGTGTAAACTGTAAGAGGGAAATCTAACTACAAACCATTCTTTCAAAATGATGGGGTATATTGATCGGTTAGTGAAATTGGTCTCCCATTTGGATAATAAATTATCCATTAATCTTATTTTATTACCTTTACCACCAATGTTATCCTTATTTGTCCAGAAACAAATAAATGAAATGGATAATTCACTCAAGAAATTTTTTTTTCCATACTTCACCAAGAAGATAAGGATTGGTTGAAACCTATTTCTCCACCCCTTATGGTGAAAAATTTGATAGAAAAGGTTTAAGATACCATGGTTAATATAAATCCAAAAGATTATTTATGGCATCCTTTAAAGAGACAAAAGATTAAAAGGTAAAAGAAGGAATATGAAGCTATTTTTTATGTAGAAATAATGGACACTAGAAAAGAAATTACAATAAATTGAAGAAGAAATGAGTTTCATCCACTTCAGGTATATTCATCAAGTTTATATTCACCACTTGTGTACTAAATACAATATTCTTACAACATACGTTTATTTAAATATAAGAAACAAGCAATAATAGAAAGGTTATAGAGTGAACTCATAAGGAGTTGAGAAAGGGTAATTCCTATGTCATCCAAGGGGAGATCACTATTTATTATTACCATATTGGATTAATTCAAGTTTTTAATAAGTTTAATCAAAAAAATTATATTAGTGTCCATATTGATACAATGAGACATTATTTCATTTTTGGAATAAATGTTGTTATGGTACTTAGATAATAAACTAACAGTTTTGTAACTCTTGAATCAAAAATATCCATTACATTGAATAATGAATATAAAAATATAATACTCTTACCTGATTATGGAAAGATAATTCTTTTTCAAATAAAATAGAAATTATCTGACCTTTTTATACCCATAGAAGTGTTTTAGTCTCAATTGAGCTAAGATACTAGATATACAAACTACCTACTTATCATGTTTTAGTTAAAGAAACCTTTATAAATAAAGTTATGTCACAAAAATTTTAGAGTTAGTTCAACATGTCCATGTGAACTATTCTAAAGATAAAAGTAACTTCATATACATTATGATATTTATTTAAGAAATTTTAAAAACACTCAGTGAAGTAAATGAGTGCACTTGGTAAAGATTAAGGAACCTATGATTTGGCTTGTCAAATAACATCTTATCCAAGTATTCATTGATCGTATATATGAAGTAAAGGTAATCCCAAACTCACATTTCATTATACACATCATTTTCATGATGGTGGTAAAAGTAAGATCAACGGTGGGTCTTATATATATTACAAATCTTCCATTATTTCTTCCAAGAAATGTTTTTCAAATAGAAGTGCACTAAATAAACCAGATGCTAACTAAATTTTCTAATGGATATCATATCAATTGTGATATGATAAGAATATATTAAGATACTACCACAAGTGTTTTTTGAAAACCGTTTGTTAAAAGTTGTCTTTAACTACAAATGGACATCAAAACACTAAGGTGTATCTGATTTAATGATCATATGGGCACTAAAATCTAGCCAAGATTGACTAGATTTCCATAAAGGAATCGTATATATTTGAAGATAGTGGGAGCAAACTTAACTTCTATGAGTTGAGGATCTGGATACACATGAGTTGGAATAGGAATATAGGACTCCACACATCTTTGTGGGAGGAGTATTTCTATAGACATATTCTTCCTAGGAATTTATAAGCAAAGAGGTGGTTTATGTTCACAATGGTGGATGATGCATGTATTATTATTTCAAAATAAAGATTCTTACAATGCAGTAGTAAATAGTAATATGCTAAGTTTGAAAAGTAAGTATAAATTCAAGTAAAGGGATCCATATTTTGAATGTTTCTAAGACTTGATATTGTCGATGATTATTCAAGAGAAACTAGAAATGGATGGTGCAAGATGGTACCAATAAAGCATGATTGATTTTTAAAAGGTCTAGTCTATGATAAAACCTATACACCAATCATCATGAATAAAATCCTTATTGAATTCTATTTTTTCATGTCATATTTTTGTGATCATCATATTGGGTTATTGATTTTCAAGGCCACCTCACTTAAGAGGAACCCTTACGATATATGTCTATATGATGCGGCCAAAAGGAGACCCTATGGTATATATCTATTAGGTGTAACTTAAAAGGTTCAGTGACATCAATAAATTCCAAAAAGATATAAAAATTACATAAATTCATTTATAAATAAATCATGCATAGGATCATAGAATATTCATTTAGAACGATTGAGTGACATGTGTCTCTAACTGGTTAGTGGGAGCTCTATTAGTTTTCAAGATAAATATGTTGATGACATATGGAAAAAAAATGTCATGTCTTATCAGTCTGTTAAGACTAAGGATTGATATTTCTCTAAGTATGACTTAAAGTAGTAGTTGTGTTGTGGGGAAAAATATCTAAAAAATAGATCCATGGGTTTTCTAAATCTAGTCATAGTACATATATTAACAAATTATTGAAAAATACAAGTTGAAAAAACTCATAACTGATTTGTTAGCATATAATCCTTCCAGTAGAACATGCATGGGAATAGGAAGGGATTATAGATATTGAAATAATTTCACAATATTAAGTGCTAGGAATTCATCTCGTATGTCATGATATGTATTGATGTTAGATATTAATGATTCGTAAATTGTATTAGGTGAATATTAAACAGATCCAACATAATTTCATCGACTTGCAGTTAGAACTATCCAAAGGCACTTGGAAAAGTAAAACTGGATGAGTTCCTGGTGTCTAGAGAAGAGGGGATACTATTGATCAAGGGAATTGAACCCTTTTCTTCACTTAGTTCAATTTGATCTAGTATCGTGGAAAAGGCTAAGGTGATATGGAAGAAAAAATTATAATAGCCATTGGTTTCCATATCTACAATATCTAAGTATGTTGCAGCTTCTGATGCTGCATAAGAAGTGGTTTAGCAACATCCTATTTTGATTTAGGTTTATGCTGAAATAAAGAGTTTTATAATTATCATGATAAGCTTTGACTATGGACTTAGTTGGGATGTCAATATTTTGACATAGGAACAAAAGGTGGATACTCAGTTTTATCACTACTTGAGGTAAGGTAGTAATGTTTCAGTAAAGAGATTCACTGCACAGACATGTGGATTTACCAACCCAAGCCACAGAAACGTAGTAGGCCTAGCAGTTGTAGCCATACTCAGCAGAAGTGTGTTTAACATGTGAGGACTAACCAGTCATTAACAGTTGTCTCTAGTGCAAGTGGGAATTTTTTGGAGTTGGTGCCCTAGAACAAACTACTTCGTACTTTAGATTACATGTATATTCAATGAAGTGAATATTAATATAAATATCTTATCACATATTGATTGTTCTTTTACATAATATTGATGTGATAATGTCCTGGGGAATCTGTCACATTTATAAGGTCATATCAATTCTCCTCTATGATGAGAACCTTGAAGTTCAATGAAGATATTCTTAAATATAGTTATACAGTTAGATAACGTACTATGATAGGACACGTAGTATGTATAATGTTAGGTGAGAGTACTCGTAAGAGGATGAGACTTCTTCTCATAAAGTTCTCACTTAGTAATCTCCAAGACGGGAGATTATGAGAACAGACTCATCAGTAGTAATTCCGTATGTTTTGGTGTCATCGGATATTCCTATATGTGAGCTTGTATAATGGTCCTTAGATTTTAATATTATTATTAATGCATGTTATGACTCGCACACTTAAATGTATTTCATAAACCATGATGATAATGGTTCATGGCGAAGTTAGATACGTTGGGTGTGTCACGAGTGATGTGTTATTAATTAATAAGTTTAGAAAAGATTTGTCACTTCCATCTTTATGGAAGCTGATATATCATCCATTTATTAAAATGGAACTGTCATATCAAATTTCATGGTCATAGTGTAACGACATGTTTATTTCATATAGTCAACGAAAGACGTATCAAGCACATCGATTGGTGACACAGATGTACAACCTGCTTGATAAGATATTACGACAAAGAGATTATATTACACAACGAGCATTCGTATGTGGTTGTTGAAGTTGTGACATTAAGTTCTTTCTCTTGGGTGCCTTAACCCGTTGCTAGGCAGTAATCTTGGACTTTAAGTGTATCTTTCTAATGCCAACAAGAAATAATTTTAGAAGGTCACACTTTAATTGTTTTGTTGATCTCAATTAAATTCTATTTGAATTTAATTTTTGGAATAAATAGTATTCTCGTGACGAAGGAATAATTTTATTCATGTTTTATTGATTGCTAATATTCGCAAGATAATAAATAATTATTTATTCAATAAAAAATAATTTATTTAATTGTGTGAATATTTAATAAATATTTATTCACTGGATTGTGGATAAAATATTTGTTTTATTTAATTAATATTTAATAAATATTTATTCATTTTTTGTGAATAAAATGTTTATTTAAGTGAAAAAAATATTTATTTAAGTGAATAAAATATTTATTTAGGTATTCAATAAATGTTGAGGATTTAAAGTGGACAAAGATCACGTCTGGCGATAAATATTAATTTACAAGCTGGTTAAATAATATTTATCATTGTGTGAGTTAGCGCACGCCATAAAATAATAATATTAGAATGATTATTATATGGCATAGGGTTTATTAAAAATTATAATATTATTTAAGGGACGGTGCGCAATTAAATAATATTTTAATCTAAATTGTAACTCTATAAATAGATGGTTATATCTATTGTATAGGGTTGATCGAAAATTGAGAATTGAGAATTGTTGCACACGATGGACTTCTCTCTCTCTCTCTCTTTCAAATTCCTCCTCACTTCCTCTCAAAAACAATAAGAACACCTTCAAGCCCAAAGAATCATAGAGTGTTCAAGATAAATGACACAAGATAATTAATTTTCCACGCTAGCACTCGGAAATCAATTGGCGTTGTTCGGAGATCAAATGAGCACATATGGATCACCGCTAAATGGATTCTACAAACGCAACGAAGGTAATCCGAAAAGGATTTCAGAAGATCAACAACATCATCATCAAAGAAAGATCCTAAGACCAGGTATTTATCTCTTCAGATCTAAATAAATTAATTATAAATTTGATGTGAAAAGATCTTCTATTGGGGTTTCAGACAACTTTATATTAAAATAAATTTTAATATAACGCCCACCAAAGATGCTTCTGATGCGGTCGGAACCTTCATTTGATTCATCCTATCTGTTGGTAGCTAAACAGGAGAAGGTGTGGTTGGAACTTACACTAGATCGGAGGCCCATGTGTTGATGTCCACTTTCTGTCTATTGGTAACTGGGTGAGAAAGGAAAACTAGACCCGCGGGGAATATGACCCAATGAGGAAGGGTTAGGGATTACACCTGATAGGAGTCTCAAACATGTTCAAGTTGGAAAATGACTCGGGTGAAGGTGGTTTTGGGGGCTTACATCAGATTGGAGGCTCGTATATGGATCTTTGGCTCATTGAGTGGACCAAAGAGGCTCATCGGCTATAAGGGTTGATAAGATGTTCAATATGGGACACCCAGGATGAGCATCATGAGCTAAGGGAGGTTTTGTTAATAAGTTAACAATGGGGACCCTCGTTATCAAGGGAATACATGATTGTTGTCACCTTGAGGGTCCTATTGGTTAGAGAGAGAGAGACCCATAAAAGAACTCTTATTAGAGGATTGTTCCCTCTTATCAAAGGAATGCATTATCAAAGTGAAGCACTCTAGCATGCACAACCCAATCATGTGCCTCAAGAAGTCGTGGAGGAGGCCTAGATGTGTAGGCACCCATATAGGCGACTTGGGCGGCCGTAGCACCTAGGTAGGTGACCTGGGTGAATGGGGCACCTGGGTAAATGACCTGGTTGAATGGGTGCTTGAGTAAGTGATCGGGGTGTGGCCCCTTTGGAAGGACCTGGGTGCGGCTCTTTCTAGAGAGACGTGGGCGCCATGCAAAGGAGGGTGGAGATATTGAATGTCATTCCTCCCTATAGGTCGAAGTGAACAGACGCTCAATTGGGTAGCTTTTGGGAGCTGGGTGCGGCCCTTCTGGGACAGATAGGGTGCTTAGATGGTGTGCCATGGGTCCCTTGAAATCACCACTTGGGGAGGGTCCTTCACCCTGGTCTAGATGATGACCTAGGTAAAGTGGATCTTTGGATAGTCATGTTTATTGAAAGATGGAATTGCCCTTGACTTCCTTTTCCCCTTGGTTTAGAGTTGAAACTCACTCGAGTGTTGATGGGGCTTCGCCTTTGCGCTCAATTCACTCTCCCTTGCACTTGGTGTCGAAATTGGGGGTGTAGGAGTTCTTAGATAGGCAAAGGGTGCAAAGCGCCTAAGTAACCGACGGTAATCGCTCGGAGCACCCCAACTCCTTTGAGTAGGGCGTGCGACATGGGTGCCGAGCAAGGTTGAGCGTGCGGACAGCACGACACTTTGGTAAGCAGGGTGCACAAGTACCACAGCTGAGCTGAGTGCCCACATTGCACGTTGTCTGGAGCTGGGCACAAGATGAGCTTGGCGCCCAATTTGCTTCCCCTCCCCTTTGAAAATTTTCCACCTTCTAGAGTGGTGGAATTCTTTGCCTGTATTGGAGAGCCAACAAATTTTTCTCTCAAATTAGTATCATTCATTTTTAGTTGTGTTATAGTCAAGGTTATTCAAAAAACAACATATGCAATAATGAGAGGCATTCAAATTTGTATTTTATATGGCCATAGGATTTTGAAGCCCATATGCGATGCTTAACTTCATAAAAACATGGACTGAAGTCTAATAAGCATATATTTGTCAAATATTCCAAAGAAATAATGGATTGTTATTTTTATAGTTCATTGGGTCAAAGTGTGTGTGATACTACATGGTATCTTATTAGAAAATGATTCTTTTATAAGAAAATTGGTGGAAGGAATCTTGAGGTTATAGAAGTCAAGGCCAACAAGAGGGTTTTATACCCAAGACAGGGGATGAATTGATTTCACAAGAGGTTGCGGAAGAAGAACCAACTCAGTATATAAATGAACGATAAAGGTCCAATACACATGTCATGGGCCTTTCCCTTACAAAAAATTGTCAGAAATAAATTTGGGATGAATTCCATGTACATTGGCCAGATTTGAAACTTTGTTAATTTGTTTTATAGGGTTAAACCCATGAAGTGGGTTTTCAAAAGAAAGATTGACATGGAGGCATAATAAATTACTAAATGTCATAAAAATATTCATGATATTCACCGGTCATCATGGCCAAATATGTTCATATCCTAGTAACCCTTTCCATATCATCTTACTAAGATTATGATACATATCTTTCTATATTATAATACAATCTATGGATGTCAAGATAACATTCCCTAACACGGATCGTCTAAGTACAATTTAATTTGTATTTTAAATCTCCATTTCCATTTTGGACAATGAGATGTAACAGGGATATTATTTAAAGAGTATTATTTAAATATATAATATTTAAAAATATAGTATAATTTGAAAAATATCCATTCGAGGATGAAATGGAAAAATGTTTGAATTAATGTTTTACATAATAGACAGCAAATATGCAGAGTTTCAAAAAAACACGTTGGCCTACGGGTCAGTTCGTTAGCCCACGGATATTTAGGGCTGCAGCCTTTTTAGGCGCGGCTCACAAAAGCCTACAATTTGAGCGGAATTATCCACAGACCATCCCGCGGCCCACATACACATTATTTGATGAGGAGGCTTCACAGCTTACTCGTCACAGTTACCCGCGTCGGCAGTTTCTTCCGCTGTTTCTTCGTCAGCGGCTTCTTCGGCGGCTTCGTCTCCGCCATCGTCTGCAGATACGAGGACCTCATCGCTAATTTTCTTGTCGGAAGCGGACTCTGCTTTTTCTTCGATTTGGCTCTTCTGTTGGAGTTCTTGCTTCAGCCTTTTAATCTCTGAATCTCTTTCCTCCAGTTGGTCGCGCAAGAACAGAGCCTGATCATATAAAAAATCATCTACCAGGCTTACAAAAATCCATTTCTGCAATCTTCCACACCATTATAACTAAACTATAAACAATACTGACCATTTCGTTGGACTTTTCCACAACAATTGTGAGTCCCTCCACATGTCTATAAACTCCTGCAAGCAGAAATAAAATAATTAACTAATTATAACTCATCAAAAAATAATTATAATAAAGTATTTAAGTATTAAAACATTAAATTGATCGATAATTCGATGATAATAAATAGACATAAACAAAAAATCCACACTTCATATGAGAAGTGTAGATGCAATGTTATTGGTATAATGATGCACAGCATATGAGTAGTGTACAAATGCAAAGGTTAACTTGATATACTAGTTGAGGAAACTGAATAGAGATGGATGACTAACCATAAAATTGTCTTCTGAGTTCGGCATTCTGAGATTTTTGTAATGCAAGTTTCATTGCCAATTCATGAATCTGCAGGCCGAACAACATTATAGAAAAATGGGTTCAAATCTTCATCACAAGATAAGCTCCAGAGCAAAACAAAACAGTACAGATATGCAGCATGTGACAATATTTTATGTTTTTATATAAGAATACTGAGTCCAAAGCACTACAAAAATCTTCAAAAAATCTGTAATGCTGGGGAACAATATTCATGAGTTCGGATGATCGTTCTTCAAGAAAATTCTTCGAACTAAACAACATCAATTTCGAACTAAAAACACAAAATCCCACTTTGAAAAACTTAATTACAAGTTGCATGTATGCACAACAGCGGCAAAAAATAAATATATATTATACAACAAGATGAGGTAAGTAATCGAGGATGCAAAACACAATGTAAAATGATAGCAAGCACAGCACCTTGCCCTCCGATGCTTGATTTCCTATTTCCTCGTTTTCCTCCTGCAGGGTCCTACATTTTGCCATCAACATCTTCCCCATTTTACTTTGCGTGGTAAAATTGACAGCAGCAACATTATCCTGCAACTCCTTCACTTTTTTTTCTTTCTCCTCCACCAAATTCTGTCGACAACAAAATCAAAATGATTACCCTTTGTATGGAAAGGTGAATTATTGGGATTATTATTCTACTGTTGTCCAATCCCAAGTACACACTGCCATCAAACAATAAATATATAAGATTTACAAACCCTTATCTACATACAGAGAATTTCAACATATGCATTTTACATATCATGCATGGCGAAATTTAACTAGATAAACACTGGAATAGAAACAATAGCATCCTTCTTTTTATGTAGTATAATTTATGTTTTCAACCCAATCATACAAAAACCATTATGGACCCAGTGGTGAGGGGAAGACAGAAAAAACCTCTGCAGGACTCATAACTTGTAAATTTTTTAAGGGAAACATTCTTTTTTATGAAATAATTATAAAATAAAAAATTTACTTTGAAAATATCCTTATAATATTGTAAGGGAAGCTTCGATGATTTTATAATGGAGGAAAATAGCCGCACCCGCCGTATAAGTTAAAAAAAACATTCTTACCTTAATTCTATCGAAAATGTTAAAAAGGATTATTGGGATTATTATTCTACTGTTCTCCAATCCCAAGTACACACTGCCATCAAACAATAAATATATAAGATTTACAAACCCTTATCTACATACAGAGAATTTCAACATATGCATTTTACATATCATGCATGGCGAAATTTAACTAGATAAACACTGGAATAGAAACAATAGCATCCTTCTTTTTATGTAGTATAATTTATGTTTTCAACCCAATCATACAAAAACCATTATGGACCCAGTGGTGAGGGGAAGACAGAAAAAACCTCTGCAGGACTCATAACTTGTAAATTTTTTAAGGGAAACATTCCTTTTTATGAAGAAATGCAAAGATTTTTTACGCCACCTTTAATCGTGTAAATTCTTCGTGAATTGCAGGATCAAGCAACAATCTTCGGGCCTGCAAAACCATCAAAACAGACACAGAAGCAACAAATTAATACCGCGGAGATTATAATGATGAGGATTTTAAACAAGAGTAAATACGACTCAACAGTAAATGGGAAAAGAGTTCCAAAGAGTGCTAGATTTCAAAGAGGCAATATTTTGTTACATGAGCAGAGTATCATTTTCTTTATTATTTTGGTAATGAATTATTTTTGGACTAAATGAGAATTTGTAGCAAGTGGAACAATTTCATCAAAAACAGTAAAGCAGGCTGACTAGCCTAGTCAATTATTGCAGGGTCCAAACCATCATCCAAGTTGCTAGTTATGCTAGCTAGGATTCACCGCAATGGCTGTCATGGTTTAGGATCTGTTCCGCAGCACTAAATGAAAACTGTTTGTAGCACTTATCACGTATGATAAGAGCTTTTGTACAGGTTTCTAGATTACTTCTTGCAAAAGTGCCTTTCTGACACTTGAGTGGGTTTTCTTCAGGAATTTAAATGTATGCAGTTTTTACGAAACAGAACAAACACAACTTGTTTTTTAAAACTACTAATCATGAGAGATAAGTGCTATAAAAAAAAACAATAAGTACCATAAGCATGTTTCATAAAGTCTTGCAAAATGCAGCCTTAATGTAATCACATGAAAAAATTGCAAATAGAGAACCCACAAACACCACAGTGAAGGGTGAGTGTTTTTCTTTTTTTTTCTTCATACCCCTCTCCTCATTCTGCAAGCATTGTTATGCCCAAATGTATTAGAAAAATAACACAAGGATTTGAATCGTCTGTTTCAATTGGACCTATGTGCAATTTTTCACCAGGGCAATGGAAAAATGGATTAAAAGGGTTAAAATAAAGAGATGAGGCTTCATAATATCACTAATAATAATCAGAATCTATGTTCAAAGGGTATTGAATTCTCGTCAAGATAAGAAGGGGATGCTAATAATAAGGCAATAGGTTGGCTGTAGCTGCAACAATCAGCCCCTAGCATGCTGCTTCTGCTTGTCTATCACTCTCCATGGGATCATAAATTCACATGAATCTTAAGTTTTCAATTTGTACACAATCCCCCAGGTAGTATGATAGAACCCGAAGACCGGCAACTTGTATTACAAAAGATAAGTAACCAAAATACAGCAAAAATGAGGAAGAAGAAAAAGATCGGGAGAGACTCCCGTCCAAGCCCAATGGCCGATCTGCTCAAAGCAGCCCACTAAACCTTAAACTCCAGGATGCCCTCACCTTCACCCTCCACCCTTATTTATAATCTCCCTCCCTAACCAACTAAGAATATTCCCCAGAATATTCCCTTGGGGCCCACAACATATTCTATATAATACTCCTCAGAATATTCCCCCTAACTACCCTCTCTCCAAGTGGGATACATAGTCTCTATCACTGCCTCCGTCCCGAAAAACCACCTTGTCCTCAAGTTGGTGGACCATGTAGGCATGTCAAGCGATCTGCCATTTCATCTGTGCTGCAGGGAACGGAGGACAAGGGGTGCTAGGCAGGCAGTGGTGCCAGGCAATCTTCCATATCTGCCACTGTAGTCCTGTATAAAGTGTTTGCGCCACAAGTATGCGCCACGCAATTTCCCAAACACGTCGGCCGCCGTCATGGATTAGGGATGGAGAGACGAAAGTGAGGGTGTCTCTCGTCGTAACGCCTGACCCTCGTCCAATGGAAAGGTCCTGTCGTGGGCCGCAAGTAAAGCTGGTAGCACCCGACTGCGGGGGTGAAAAAAATGGAAGAACCTCCTTTAGGAACCTGGAGACCCCATTCCGACACCGCGGGCGAGCCCTGTACTACTGGTGGTAAAATAACAACATCCCATGTATGAGCTGGCTCAATCTGCTGCGGCTCGGGCTGCAGCATTACAAACTTCAAAGTGTCCAGCTCTTCAATATGCGGGAAGTCTCTCCCAAACTGACTGGAGATATTGTCGTCGGGATTTTCGGTCAGCCCTTTGCTCCAGTTTTGCGTCTCATGTTTGGTAGACACCTCGAAATGCAACACGGACAGTTGTGTTACCGATGGAAGGACCTTGGATGTAGTTGCAGGGAGTTCGCTGACGGAGCTTCCAAAATCCTCAATGATTGCTTCTTTAAGATGCTCTCAAGTGAAAGTAGTTGCAGTTCCTTTAGCCACTAAAAACCAAAGTGCACACATATCTGACATGCAGAGGCTTGCCATTGGCACCTTCATCTGATCCGGCGTTTGATTTCGTGAGAAATATTCCTCAGCCCTTGAGATCCACGTCTCCAGATGTGGGGCCGAAAATTCCGGTAAAAACTCCGCCTGTAATTTTTTTTCTTGATTGCGGGTCACCCGGGCCAGTGAAGCCCAGAGTTCCTGCATTTGAGTTGTCATGGGGTGCCACGTCAAAATAACGAGGGGCTCCCAGGTAAGCGTGTATCCTCCGGTAGGGAGCGGTAGCGTGCGGCGCCCCAGGTGGGCAGTCCTCTAGATTTTTTTTTTTTTTTGTTCCTCCTTTGTTAACTTTCTCTGCCAGAAAAAAAGTGGCTCAGCTTTGTTGTTTTTTTCGATTTGTGGCAGAAGCACTTTGGAAGTATGGGTCGCACAGTGACGCGCCTCTCCACAAGTGAAAATCCGATCGCGCACCGCCGCAAATCGCGAACGGGGAGCGTGCGGTGTTGCCGCGGAAGTCACCGGCAATGCATGGCGGTGCACCTGGGTGCGATGTTGTGGAATGGATTCCGCAGTGCACGTCGTGTCCGAAGGTAAAGCAAGCGGTTGACGATGTGCGCCGTCGAGGGAGAGGAAATCAACCAGCGAGGTGCGACTTCGGGGAACCAAGAAGAAGAATGGTGGGTCGTGCGTCCGAGGATGGAGATGGAGAAGAGTAGATGGCGCGTCTCCTCTGAAGGCAATCCTACAGGGTGAGTCTCCTCGGGTCGCGAGCTGAGAGCGGGAGCCGCCGCCAAACGAAAATCGTCCAGCAGGAAGTTGGAGTAGAAAAAATTGGGGTGCACAGCTTGGTCGAGCGAAGGCACAATAGGCGCACCTTCGCAACTGTTAACCGGCGGCAAAGGAATCTGACAGCAGTGCGCTTCCTTCTACTATATTCGGCAGTGGAAGCGATGCTGCGAGACCGAACGCAGTAGAGGAAGAAATGGCAGGGTGCTCCGACAGCAGGGAGTAAGGGCAGGTCGGACCAATTGATAGAACCCGAAGACTGGCAACTTGTATTACAGAAGATAAGTAACCGAGATACAGCATAAATGAGGAAGAAGGAGATCGAGAGAGACTCTCGCCCAAGCCCAAAGTCCGATCTGCTCAAAGCAGCCCACTAAACCATAAACTCCGGGATGCCCTCACTTTCACCCTCCACCCTTATTTATAATCTCCCTCCATAACCAACTAAGAATATTCTCCAGAATATTCCCTTGGGACCCACATCATATTCCATATAATATTCCCCCTAACTACCCTCTCTCCGAGTGGCATACATAATCTCTGTCACTGCCACCGTCCCGAAAAACCACCTTGTCCTCAAGGTGGTGGACCGTGTAGGCATGCCAGGCGATCTGCCATATCATCTGTGCTGCAGGGAACGGAGGACAAGGGGTGTTAGGCAGGCAGTGGTGCCAGGCAATCTTCCATATCTGTCGTTGTAGTCCTGTATAAAGTGCATGTGCCGCAGATATTCGCCGCGCAAACTCCCAAACACAGCGGCCGTCGTCATGGATCAGGGATGGAGAGACGAAGGTGAGGGTGTCTCTCGTCGTAACGCCTGACCCCCATCCAGTGGGAAGGTCCTGCCGTGGGCTGGGCCGTAAGTACAGCTGGTACCACCCGGCTGCGGGGGTGAAAAAAATGGAAGAACCTCCTTCAGGAACCTGGAGACCCCATTCCGACATCGCGGGCAAGCCCTGTACTACTGGTGGTAAAATAACAAGAGCCCACGTATGAGCCGGTTCAATCTGCTGCGGCTCAGGCTGCAGCATTACAAACTTCGAAGTGTCCAGCTCTTCAATATGCGGGAAGTCTCTCCCAAACAGACTGAAGATAGTGTCATCAGGATTTTCAGTCATCCCTTTGCTCCAACTGTTCGTCCCATGTTCGGTAGACCCCTCGAAATGCAACGCGGACGGTTGTGTTACTGGTGGCGGGACCTCGGATGTAGTTGCATGGGGTTCGCTGACGAAGCTTCCAAAATCCTAAAGGATTGCTTCTTTAAGATGCTCCCAAGTGAACGTAGTTGCAGTTTCTTTAGCCACTAAAAACCAAAGTGCAGACATATCTGACATGCAGAGGCGTGCCATTGACACCTTCATCTGATTCGGCGTTTGACTGCGTGAGAAATATTCCTTAACACTTGAGATCCACATCTCCGGATGTGTGGCCAAAAATTCCGATAAAAACTCCGCATGTAATTTTTTTTCTTGGTTGTGAGTCACCTGGGCCAGTAAAGCCCAGAGTTCCTGCATTTGAGTTGTCATGGGGTGTCGCATCCGAACAGCAGGGCGCTCCCAGGTAAGCACGTATCCTCCGGTAGGGAACGACAGCGTGCGGCGCCCCTGGTGGTAATCCTTTGTAGATTTATTTTTTTTGTTCCTCCTGTGTTAACTTTCTTCGCCAGAAAAAAGTGGCTCGGCTCTGTTTTTTTTCGACTGTAGTCGAAGCACTTTGGAAGCATGGATCGCACGGTGACACGCCTCTCCACGAGTAAAAATCCGATTGCGCGCCGCCGCAAATCAAGAACGGGGAGCGTGCGGTGCTGCCGCAAAAGTCACCGACAGTGCGCGGTGGTGCATGTGGGTGCGATGTTGTGGAATGGGTGCCACAGTGCGCGTCGCGTCCGAAAGTAAAGCAGGCGGTCGACGGTGTGCGTCGTCGAGGGAGAGGAAATCCACCAGTGAGGCGCGGCTTCAGGGAACCAGGAAGAAGAATGGTGAGCCGCGCATCCGAGGATGGAGATGGAGAAGAGTAGATGGCGCGTCTCCTCTGAAGGCAATCCTACAGGGTGTGACTCCTCGGGTCGCGAGCTGAGAGCGGGTGTCGCCGCCGAACGAAAATCGTCCAGCAGGAAGTTGGAGTAGAAAAAATCGTGTTGCGCGACTCGGTCGAGCGAAGGCACAACAGGCGCACCTTCACAACTGTTAACTGGCGGCAAAGGAATCTGACAACAGTGCGCTTTTATAGAGACACTGTCTTTTCTTATATTACTATTACATTTTAAAGGTAAACAACATAATAGTATTACACATAGAGGATCCAACGATTTAGTGTCTTGGGCAAACTAGGACCATACATAGCAATTACAACATCAAGTATAAACATTTATTTAATTTCTTCTTCTCTAGCTTCTTATTGGCACTTGACTTCTCCTTAGTACATGTAGCCACCTGAGGATATACATCAAAAGGGGTGAGTTAAAAGCCCAGTAAGAGGATAGATAAGAACAATATAACATGGGGTGAGCATAATCATGACATAGGCAAAAGATCATGAACATGAGAGGAGCATAAATAAAAGACTTGAAATGTGGTTAACTACCACACATACTTGTGAATCAAGCTAGCATCTTGTTCACACATCATTTCACATTTACTCATGAGATCCATCACTTTACCCAATGCATTGGAGCGCTGTATAATTTCGGGCACACCCGTCACATTTAAACATTCATATTGCGCTATATAATTTCGGGCGCACCCGTCACATCATAACATTATCATTTATCATGCATGCCACAATGAACATATAACATAAATGAACATAACTAACCCATGAAAAGGAATGGGTTTCATCTCATAAAAACACATTCATAAACATTGGGTTCCCAAAAAAAAGAGGGAATAACATATATGTTACAAGAACCGTCAATCTTGAATGAGAAGTAAAAGGCGTGTTCTTAAAAGAAGAGTTCTTTTGGAAAACATTTTGTTTGACATAAAAACCAGGGACAAACATGTATATCCCAAAAAAGGAAAGACAATGATGAAGAAATGATCTTTAAGGAGTAACCATATCACAACTGGAATGAAAGAGGGAGAACCCGAAGGATGAAAGTTGGGTTCGATAATTTCCCCTTACCTTGTATCTGAATGCTTCCTTCTCTTTAATGTCCTGTATAATGACATTATATTCATTAATTAGAAATCCAGAACCTTGTGTACATTAATATGGTTCATTATGGTTTCATTAAGTGATTTTATGTGCCTTTGGATGAGTTATAGAGTTTTAAAACATTGTTCGAGAATGTTTGTTTTCATGGTTTTCTTGAGTGGTTCACTTGTATTCTTAAATTGAAGTTCGGGTAAAACAAGGGTAAACATCCAGAAATGATATTACATGTTATTAATGATATTACAGGAGTTTTAATGATTTTATAATGAATCATATTATATCCATGTGGATGAATCATTAGATAAGAGTTAAATGATGATTGTTTGGATTAATTTGAATGATTTTTTTGATCATAATGAACTTGTTTTATTTTATCACTAGTAATATGGCCATAAGTTATTTCCAGAACTTTAAATAGAAAATAATACATATAACAAATTCTGGTTCAACCATAAAAATGGTTTCATGACCAGATCTGAAGGTAGAAATGGAAGAAGAAAATTTGTCGTTCTTGAAGGTGATAAATTAACACCACACGAACAACGTTCTCTTTAATAAAATAAAAGGAAGAGGGAAAGGGGGTTGGATGATATAATATCCCATTAGCATCATAACATTCCAGTACATGTATAATACTGGAGTTACAATACCATTTGAATGAAGATAGGTGGTGAGAGATCAAGAAATGAACTTGAACTTGAAAGGAAATTAAAGGAGAAAAGGGAGAGAAATTACCTCTCAAATCCTCCTTTTGAGATTCTCCTTAAGGAAGCTAGGCTTGGTCTTTTGAGAACGTGGGAGAGGGGTTAGGGAAGATGTTTGGACAGAGTTTAGAGAAGGCTTGGAGCTTGAGAGATGTGAGGAAATAAGGGTGTGAAGGGTGGTTTTTATAGTGGACGGGAGAGGGGTTTCCTTAATATAAAATTCATTAGTTTATTAATTTCCCCTAAGACAAGGAATAGTGAGTCTTGAATGATCAAGAATAGTAATTTTATTATGTGATCCCGAACCAAGTGGGCTTACATCAGCAGAACATCACACATGACTCTATAATTAGCTTATTTAGCTTATTTTTGTAAATTACGGTATTTCACTATTCATCAAAAATTCAAGTATTTCAGAAAAATCTCAAAAATTTACCCCAACCATTTTTCGACGTGTAGAATCCAAAAATGAAGTCCATTTTTCAAAAATAATTTTCTAAATATGATTAATTTAATATTTAATTAAAATCATGGTTTATTACTAAAAAATAGTTTTAAAACATTCATTTACTTATTCTAAAATATAGGTACATCATACTTTCACTTGAATATTATTTTTATACTATCATAGGTAAGGTTACTATTAACTAGGGTATATCACTATTCATAAGGGTATGTTACTATTCATAAGGGTAGGTTACTATTCACCAAAAATTATTTTTGTTTTATTAAACTCCAAAAAAACATTTTGAACACAACCGTGTATGTCAAATTTTCAAAATTCCAAACACAGAAGTGACAAACTTATGTTTAAAGGTCACTTATCACTTAGTAGTTAATTATGTTGTGTTTTCATGTTATTTTATGACATAATTTTACGAAGGGAATTTCCATTGAAAAACTTTGGGTCGTTACAGCTTCCTTCTACTATTTTCAGCAGTGGACGCAGTGCTGAGAGAACGGACGCAGTAGAGAAAGAAATGGCAGGGTGTTCTGGCAGCAGGGAGTAAGGGCAGGCCAGACCAATTGATAGAACCCGAAGACCGGCAACTTGTATTACAGAAGATAAGTAACCGAAATACAACAGAAATGAGGAAGAAAAAAGAGATCGGGAGAGACTCAGGCCCAAGCCCAAAGGCCTGATCTACTCAAAGCAGCCCACTAAACCATAAACTCCAAGATGCCCTCACCTTCACCCTCCACCCTTATTTATAATCTCCCTCCCTAACCAACTAAGAATATTCCCCAGAATATTCTCTTGGGGCCCACAGCATATTTCATATAATATTCCTCATAATATTTGACCTAACTACACTCTCTCCAGGTGGCATACATAGTCTCTATCATAGTATTACTTGCCAACTTAATCGTTATCAAAGACAACAAATTGAAAATCATACAATTTTTTATCAACCAAGGACTGAAGCTTGGGGCAGTGATCTACATGAAGACCTTTGTAGAGGTCTGGAAATTTCTGGTCCACTGCTTTGTGAATTTTGGGAGGTTGGAGAAGGGGTGTGGTGTTTGGAGGTGAATTTTTGAAGAGCTTAATTTTGGGTTCTGAGATAAACCACATTGTGGTTTCGTCCTCACTACGCCTTTGTTTCCCTGACTTCATCGTGGTTCATGACATCATCTTGGCAGGGAGGTCGTGGTTCTAGGAAGAAAAGAAGAGTGGAAGAATCATTGGTCACCGCAATAAGCAAGTTATGTCGTGGTTTTGTCTATCATGATTTGATTTGTGAAAAACGGTCGTAATACATGTTGTGGTTTGGAAGCATATTTTGTTGGAGCCACTTAGGGGTGTAATTTTGGCCCGGCGGCCCAAAAGCCCGAGAAGCCCGGCCCGAAAGACCGAGCGGCCCGGCCCGGTAAAGCCTGCGTCGGGCCAGGCCGGGCTCGGGCCATAGGTTCATCAAGTCAGGCCTGGACCTGTCCAAGAAGGCCCATAGGCCGAGCCGGGCCAACCCGAAAAAGCCCGCCCTGCTAGCCCGCACGAAGCCCGACCCGCTATAAAAAAAACGGGAAGCTGCTGGTAGGGAGATTCGATCCCCCTACCTCAGGCTTCCAAGGCTGCGCCAGGACCAACTGGTCCAGGCGCTACGCCTGTTATATTCTCACCAGATTATATATATATATATAGATAGATAGATATATATCAACGATATGTGTGAGTGTGTCATTATATATTAACAAAAAATTATATATATATATATATATAATAATGTATATATATACATATAACTATT
Source organism: Viscum album (assembly GCA_963277665.1). Taxonomy (NCBI): domain Eukaryota; kingdom Viridiplantae; phylum Streptophyta; class Magnoliopsida; order Santalales; family Viscaceae; genus Viscum; species Viscum album. Next base: position 489,046,728 of record OY728164.1, read on the forward strand.
ATTATATATAATTATAATGTGTGTTTATGTGTGTATATACAACAATATATAATTATATATATATATATATATAATATTGTGTATATATAAACAAATCCATTAATAATATATATCAATTAAGTGTGACTTTTAAAAACCCATTAATAATACATATATACAAACAAAGCTATTAATGTGTGTATATATATATATATCAATAATTTAATATTATATATATATATAATAACTTGTTGTATATTAATAAAAAAAATAACACTCACCTAGTAATGTTCGTGCACGTCTCTCAACCTCATTAATTTTTTTAAGTATGTTGTGGCTTGCATATATTATACATACTATACATATATAAATCTATTTAGAAAAAAAAATTAACCCGCCCACTGCGGGGCACCCCTCAACCCCTAATTATTATTTTTACAATTTTCTCATATTATATATATTTATATATATCAATCATTTAACATTATATATATAATAACTTATTATATATTATCAAAAAAAATACCACATTCACCCACTGATGTTCGCATACACCCCCAACCTCATTAATTTTTTTAAATATGATGAAACTAGCATATTATATATATATATATATATATACACACATATAAACAAATCTATTAATATATATATCAATGATATGATACAATATATATATATATATAAACAAAGTCATTAATAATATATATATATAAAGCGATTAATAATATATATCAATTAAGTGTGGGGTCGCATACACCCCCAACCTCATTAATTTTTTTAAATATGATGAAACTAGCATATTATATATATATATACACATAAACAAATCTATTAATATATATATTAATGATATAATACAATATATATATAAACAAAGTCATTAATAATATATATATATAAAAAGCTATTAATAATATATATATATAAATGATTTAATATAATATATATATAAACAAACCTATTAATAATATATATATATCAGTGATTTAATATTTGTATATATAATAACTTACTGTATATTAATAAAAAAATAACACTCACCTAATGATGTTGGTGCACGCTCCCTGTCACATACATAGCTTATTTTAAATGTATTTTTATTTTAATTTTCATTAATGATTTGTTTTGGGGGTTTCCAAAGGTTTTATGTAGAATAGGTGAGTTTTCATGAATTGGGCCAAACTGTGAGCCCAATTCCAGATTTAAAAATAAATTTTGTTTATTTTATAACTTTTTCATTTTTTAATATTTTTCACTCATTCCAACTCCTAAATGTCCTCCCTTGATATATTAACACCACAATTAAAATTTGGAGCCTTTAGAAATCCATAACTAATGTTTATTTTGGTTTTTATTTAAGGGATTGGGTCTGGCCAGAAGCCCATATCCAGTTTTAAAAATTAATTTTATTTATTTAATAACTTATTCAATATTAGGTATTTTTCGGTGATTCCAAGTCTCACACGATCCCATTACACCCAGTCGCGCCCCCAGCCTCTTTCCCCCCTCTTTGGAGCCTTTAGGCATCGCGATTTAGGGACGAACTTCTTAGGGTTCCTCAAATCGTCCAGATTTGAGAAGGTAAGTTGATTCTTTCATAAATCTTTTAATTTTCACTCTTTTGCCCTCATTTCAGTCTCCACATGACCTTCTCATCCCCATTAGAGAATCCATATCAGGTTTGGTTGCTTGGAGATTCAAATTTTGGTGTATTTGGTTCGTTTGATTCAAGATGTTTCAAGTGTTTATTTCCTTGATTTCTTCCCCTTCCTTAGGGTTTCTTTCACCCTTTCTTGAAGTTCCTCATGTCCAGAAGTTGAGGTTCGAAACTAGGGTTTGATTTGGTGTCTTTTTGGTCAAATTTTGTGGTCTAGGTCTGGATTTATATTCCTTTAGGTGCGGCGGTGGTGCGGTTGATGTTTCGCACCATGTTTTGAGGGTTTCGGCATAAAAGGTAGGTGATTCCATGTGTAAACATTTCTAGATGAGTTAGTTTGCATGAATTACTTATTATGCATGTTCTTAATATGATGTGTGTGGTGCGTGAACTGTTTATGTTGGATTTGGTAAAGCATTTGTTTTTATAGTTTCATTTTAGCTTAAAATTCGGTGTTTTTCATGTGCAACCCTTTAGGTGTTGTTTGGGTGTGTTTTATAACATATTAATTTGGTTTAATAAATCTTGTTTGGGATGACAATTCTGATTTGGTAGGGTATTGGTGTGCCATTAGATATTAAAGAGGGTTTTTTTAAGGGTTTAAGGTGTAAAACCTTATTGTACTTCTTGAAAGTGATTTTGAAAACGTGTGTTTTTCATGTGGATATTTTGTGGTATTGTTTGAGGTGTTTGTATAACACTTGGGGGTAGTTTAATAAATGTTTTTGGGGCTGAAAATTCTGTTTTGAATTTGTATTGGTGTGATTTTGACCTTGAAATATGGTTTTGAAATGGGTTTTATGTGAAAAGGTTTGGTACACTATTTAGAATTGTTTTAAGAAAGTTTTGGGTGGTTTAATGATTTATGTAAGAGGTGAAACCATATTGGAAAACTGTTTTGGATTGTTTATACTTTCAAATGAACCATTTTAAATGTGAATAGGTCTGTCATGTGATGTGTATCCTATTGGAAATGTTTTATAAAAATGTTTAATGGATTTACTGAAATGTGAAAGAGGTGTGAACGTGATTGGTCTGTTTGTGTGAGTGCGATGTGAAAAATGGATTTTGTTTATAAAAAGGGTTTTATGAAACATGTTAGTGGGTTGTTATGTGATGTTTATCATATTTGTAGGGACTTCATAAAATTGTTAAAGGATTTGTTGGATTGTGAAAGTTATGCAAAAAGTGTTGTGGGCTATTTTGGTGTGAGTTTGATTTCAAAATGCATTTGAATGAAAAGTGGAATTTGTGACTTGTGTGATGTACATGGGGCTGTTTGGTTAACGTGTGATGTGGAAGTGATATTTTCATGTGAAAAGTATATTTCTTGGCTTGTTGAACTTGTTTGAGCACAAAGGGAAAACTCGGGTACCTAGGTGGGTGGACGTGTACTAGTATGCTAGTGAATCCGTGGGGTTTGGCCTCAGTTTCACTTTACAAGTTTGACGGTTACAACTCTAACTAAACTATGATGATGATGATGATTAGGGACCACTAGGTTATGGGTATGTTCACTACTAGTGGCTTGTGCACGAGAACGGATATTTTTTTGTGTTTACTCTCACCGAGATACGAGGTACCTGGGACCCACAGCTAGCTAGTGCCTAGGGGTTATTTCCTATTGCTTGTGCTCATTAGATCCTTTATACTTACCGTCGGCATACGGTATATTTGGCTGGAAAAATTCAGTAGCTTTTGAATTTATTTTAAAAGTGTTGATTCTTTAAATTAGCCCACTTGAAAACTGTTTTTTTTTAAGTTGCATCTTTTAGAAATTGTAACTAGAAATTACATGTTTTTTAAAACTTGCATGCTTTTCGTCTATGAATGTTTATCACATGGAATCTCCTGACAGCAGCCTCCCTTTCTCGGTGGAACCATTTCTGCGCGCTCCTTCCAGATCAAGAATGTTGTCTCCCATGTCCGCCAGCAAGCCCTCACGCTTCCTCCATCATGGCGCAGCACCTCGACCGCCTTGGATCTGGGCCCTTTGGCGCCGCCAGATCCCGCAACGACTTTGCGGAATCCCTGCCTCCCGCCGCCGGCCCCGCAAGTGCGGCTTTCCCGGTGGTAGTGTGGCTTTCTCGGCGTATCATCGACCGGCCCTGCTAGTGCGGCTTTCCTGGCGCTCTGTCAACCGACCCAGTCTGTGTGGTTCCTCTGCTGCGTCCGCGACATCTTCTTGCATCCATCATCCTGAGGGGGAGATGCGATCTTGAGGGGGAGCTGCAATCTTCAATCATCCATCATTTTCATCTCGAGGGGGAGCTGTGATTTTGAGGGAGAGCTACGATCGTCGATTGTTTCTTTTTATTTCGTCTTGTTTTGTAATCAAACTGGGTATGTTCAGCTTGAGGGGGAGTGTTTGCAGCATTTCTTGTTTGATTTGTATTGTTGTTGTTTTGACCTCTTTTCTTTATGTGTCCAAGCTAGGTACACCTAGCTTGAGGGGGAGTGTTGGAGTCTGCATCCCACATTAGACTTATGGTCCGATGTGATCTTAATTATTCATTATAAAAAAAACCCTCCTTTAGAGAGGACCTTGGGGATTCGAGTCTCCACTTTTATCTTGGAACTTGAAATGTTTACATTCAAATTATTTGAAATATGATAAGTCTGTCACTCACGTGTTATGCAAAGTTTTCAAGAACATTTATATTGTTTTTTATGAGTTCATTTACTACTATATTAAATGTTATAACAAGTTGTGTTGTACAACCTGTTTTAGTTTTACAAATTATCAAAGTAAACCCACGTGGGAATAATTTGCATGCGCATTCAATGAAGAAATCACGAGTTGTGTTGCTACCTCAACACTCATTCATTCTTCTTCATCCGATTTTTGTAGTTCTTTCTATTCTTATTTGTACTTAATTGTGTATGGTTACACTAACCATAAAAGGTAGGAGTGGGGATATATTACCTCATACAAAAGGTAGGGGTTCTGTCATAACCTGTAAAAGGCAAGGGGATCAGTTGTGTCGTGGTCCGGGTAAAAGGCGGGGTTTGGTTCTACCTCCACTTCAAAAGGTAGCTTCTGGGTTGTGCCTCCAAGTATACAAAAGGTAGGGTGATCGGGTTAAGCTACCAGGTGTGCAAAAAAATTGTCTTGGGTTGTGCCTCCAAGGTTTAAAAAGACAGTTGTAAAGGGTTGTGACTCCCTTCAAAAGTCAGAGTCCATTATGCTGGGTTTCATCTCTCTCTCTACGTTTGAGGGGGGTGAAGAGTAAAGTACCATAATTTAAATCTGAACTATTATAAAAATCACTGTGTTCATTTCTCTTTATTTTTCCACTGCATTAAGCTAACTTTGATAGGTGGTTAAAAATATTTAAAATGATCAATTCACCCCACCCCCCTCTGGACCATTCGGTCGTTCTCATCAGGACATTCTCATCGGGACCTAACAGATGCACCGAGGAACCTTTAGAAGGCATGCAAGTTGGTGGAAGCAAAATGCCCAATTTTAACAATAATCCAAACTTCAAGTTGGAAACAAACTGTGAGGCTCTGAAGAGCAGAGTTGTCAGACATACTTCAGTTTGACCAGGAAAAAACTCTGAAGCAAGACAAAAAAGAAACAATTAAATGCTCAGTTTTAATAATAATCCAAAGGATGTTCCTGGCATCTCGTTTCTGCAAAGGATGCATACGTATTTTAACAAGACAAGGCCACAAACTCTAAATGGCCAGTAAAATGAAGTGGAATTTCATGCTAAAAATAAACATGCCTCAGCCTTTAACAAGCTATATTTTAGAGTATCATTACCATCTAACCCATCATATGATCGTTAAGTTCCACTAACACTAAATGTCCAATAATATAATTTATAAAGGAACATGTTTGCATACCTGCATTGATGATGGCTTCAATTGTGCTTTCAAATCCCTAATTGCAGACTGCATATTTTAAAACAGAAAGAAGGGGGGGAAACGTCAGAAAACTGAAACAAGATAGTGACCATTGTCAGTTGAAAAACTCTTCTTTTTTGACATTTTGAAGTTCGGTGTAAAAAATAAAATTGCCAACAGTAGGCCACAAACTCACCCTAAACTGATGAACCACAGATAAATTCAAAAGGCAAAGAAATAGGGAAATGCCCCCTTTAAAATATTTAGAGTTTAGTTTTAAATCCCTATCAGGGTAGCTTCTTTGTTTATCCCAATGCCTTCTTACATTTCCCAAATATTTATATGATGAAGGGGTCTTCAAGAAATTGATGAGGCATTAATCATTTTACCCTTATTATAAACAAATGAAAATTAATTAACTTACATGATGAACAAGGAATTTTAGGGTATAATGCGAAACAAATATTGTTTTAAGTTTAATTAATATATTACAAGAAAAACTAGATTAATATAAGAGCAGTATAAAAAGTGCATATTTCATATATCCTATTGCAAGGCTTTGCAGGGAAAAACAAACAGGTTTTCCAGTTAAATTTCAGGACCGTATTAAATGTAAGAGGAGGAAGTTCAAAGCTGTAAAAATTACTGCTGAATAAAAAAACCAAAGAAATGAAAAAAGAAAAATGAAATCCTACCAAGTTTGCCAGGTTTTGCAAAAAAAATCACTTGCATGAGAAAAAAATCAAATAGGGATGCTCAAAATCAAATAAGCCCATGTTCATTGAAAATTTGTCCCAGTTGATTGAGCTTTACATTATTGGCTTCATTTCATTACATGATACCACGGAAGTTTATCCTTTATCTAAACCAGTAAACCATTCACTAGTCAACTCTAAAATGAGATTAAACTCCAAAGCTATGTTTGGGAGTTTTCATGGGATGAAACTGAATGATCCTTAATGGAGCGTAATAGAACGGAACGGAACGGCATGTCATGATATGAAATTGAATGAATTGACAAAAGATGTTGAGCCATTAAATCCAGGTTTGGAGCAACCAAAGAATTATTGGAGGCAATTAGTGGTTCGCTGTGCAAAGCAGAAGCTCTAATATTCACCATTGTTGGATCAATAGGCTCTGATACCAAAATGATACCAGAGAAGAAATAAAAGGAAACCGGAATTGATAGCTGGGGACTTGGGTAACGGGGTTTCGGGCAGGCCACCAGAGTTTCTTACGTACCATAGAGGACGGGGTCAGAATATTGATGGTGGGAGCATTTCTTAATTGTTTGAGGTATATTTGTAAAATGTTAGTCTAGTCTGTTAAGAGGTATAAATTTGTTGCGCTAGGGGGGCGGGGAGTGAGTTAGTTTTCCTGGTGGATTGGCAGTTCGGTTTCGAGAGAGAGGAGCGTCCTCTACAGGGAGGGATGTTCCCTGGTTTCTTCTCGGAAATTGATTCTTCTTCTGGAATTCCTATCAAGAATAAAATTAAATAAAAGAATTTTCAAAATCAGAACCAATGCTCCTCCAATAAATTAGTCAATCCAAATGAAGAGGACTATAATCGAAGTACAAGAAATGGCTTTCAGTAAAAATCATCCTAAACTGATTTTACTGCTGGCTATTTAAACCGGCAGTGATTGATGGTGAAGCCAGACCACAGACAAGCGGAACAGGCGGAGATGAGTAACCCACACACGCAATCAGTGAGCCGCACGTGAGGGTACACCGCCATCAGATGGGAAGCATCATGACGTGCCATGGATAGGGATGACATGCTGTTCAAATTGGTCTCCATGTTCTTCACTAAGAAAGATCAATGTGGCATGTCAGTTCTCTGACACAGCATGCTCTTTTGGCTGGGGGGTTAAGAGTACAGCACAGCCCGGGGTGCACAACATGCAATTCAACACGATGTGATGATATTGAGCATGGTGTGTTCCTCCAATGGTTTGTGTTTGGACACGACATATTTGTTGTGAGTGGGTGCCTTAAACCCAACTATTTTATGTATTTTGATTACCATTACATGTATGCAGTTTGATATATGCATGTGTTTATTCTTACCATAATAGTGTTGATACTCCTGCCTCCACTGTTTACATGGTAATATTCATAGATTACGTATCGCATCAAAAGGTTATATTAGTTCTCAGGTATAATGAGAACCTCGAGATACTATGACAGTAATCTTAAATATATGTCATGTGGTCTAGATACTTCATACTGATGGGACACAGATGATGTCTGACTATCAGATGTTTGAGGTTCATAAGCATTGAGACTTCTTCTAATTAAGTTCGCACTTAGTGATCTTGAGTAGATGAGATCATGAGGACTGATCCGTCAATAGAAACGTCACATGTTTCAGGTGTCATTGGTTGTTTCTATCTACGAACATGTGTATTGATCTCTTAACTTGAAATCGTTATCGATGTATATTATTTGATCACATACTTTGATGCAAGGCAAAAAACATGACATTGATGTCGTGGCGAGGAAGCTTGTGTTGGACGCGTCTTTGGTGGTATAGCATTAGTTGGATGATCAAGATAGAATTTATCGCTTCCGAGTTGAGGAAAAGATGTCTCGTGGGTCCAGGTTGACCAGGATGGTAGTACCTTCATTAAATGCATGGTCACGGTACAAAAAGGCAAGCTCATCCAGTAAGGTCATGAAATATATAAAGCATCAAAAGAATGATGACACAAATGTACAACCTGCTTTATAAGATATCACAAGACAAAAATATTATATTACACAAAATGTATTCGTAGAAGGTAGTTGTGACTATGACATTCCTTATCTCTTTAGGAGTCATGATGGGTTGTTATACTCCGCTCTTAGTCTATGGGTTGGACTCACTGCTATTGAGATAAGAACCTAGAGTGGCACACACTAAGTGCATCCACAAGTTTCACCTATACAGATGAATAAGAGTTTAGGACGAAGTGAGCCTCACTATCCGGATCATTCTTTCACTTCACCGGATATTCAAAATACTTCAGTGCACCTCTACTCCAGATGACCCACCTCACTAGCATTTCATTAACTTCCATGTCGAATGAAGTCATAATGGTCGTGGGCCCTCTTCGATTCTCCCCTTTGAATCTTTCATGTCTTCAAGATATGGGTTCAAAAGGCTCACATCAAAGACAAAATAAATCTTCAATCCCGGGGGAAGTTGAAGTTGGTATGATACTTTCCTCACTTTCTTGGTAACAGGAAATGGTCCTTCGTACCATCTCACCCTTGTGCATCTTGTGCGAAGTCTTGAACTATTGGGGTTGCAATTTCACCATAACCATTATCCCCTTCATCAAACTCCATGAATCTTCTCTTGGTGTCCATTCATTATTTCATTCTCCGAGAAGCTTTATCCATGTACACCCTTTCCAAGTCCGGCTGCTCTTGTCAAGATTTCACAAATTTATAAGCAATTAGGGTACTTCATCCATAGTTCAGTTTAATGCATGCAGAGCCATTGGTTGTTGTCTCATCTTGAATGGACTCCAGTTAGTCGTATCACTCCTTTGCAAGTTGTAAAAGAATTGAGCCGCATCTAGAAACTTGACTCAGTCCTTTGATTGACACTCACAGTGTCAAAGTAGAGCTCCAATAGAGCATTGGTGCGCTCAATTTTGCCATCATTCTGTAGATGTAAACTTGGAGAGAAGTTTAACTTAGAACCTGGAAGTTTGAAGAGTTCGGTTCAGAACTTACCGGTGAACTTTGGGTCTCGATCACTTCTAATGATGCTTCCATACCCTCAAAATTGTGCGAGCGCATAATAATGTCCATAGAGAAGCTCTCCCATGATCTTTATAGAATGAGTAACAACTCCAACAACCCTTCAGGTTGTATTTGCTCCACCTTGTCCTATTTACAAGTGAACCCCCTCAATTCCTCTAACTCTCATGATGCCATGTGATAAGGTCGCATACCAAGTGGCCCGGATCCCACCTCCAACTCGATCTTGTAATCCACCAAACTCCTTGTTGGAAGTTTCCTAGGTACACAGCATCATATCCTGATTTCCTCGAGAATACCCTCCTTTCTCTGGTAATTCTCCTTGAATTACATTGCCAACAATGCCTTGGACTCCATTTTGGTAGCATGCTCAATCGGAACCATGCATGTCACATTCTCTTCCATGAAACACAGTGTTAGCAAAGGGGAGAGGGAATATCTTCACCTGATCAAAAAACATCATGCCCAATATCCCTTTGACGGCATCCATGGGCACCACTGAGAGATCTGGTTGGTTATTTCATTCCCCAATAATGTCATGCACCCCATGAGCCACTCCATGAATAGTCTTTGTGATTGAATTTACTGCTTTCACGGTGCCACCTCTCTAAGCCTCTTCGCTACCTCTATAAATAATAAGTTACTTGAAACACCCATATCCACCAATGTCTTGGTAGATGCCCCATTGATCTTGATCTCGATGAAGTGGCCTTTCCCAAGTTCCTTGGGTGTAGCCTAAATTGCATTTGGCAGTTGTAGGGAACCCATGTTTGCATTAGGCTCTTGCCAATATTCATATCTGGGTGTCATGGCGTTCAATGTCTTCTTTGGACAATCCCTCACAAAATGTGGCTCATCATATAAGAACCAGAGTTACAGAGGGGAATGGAAAAGAAGAGAGAACTCAAGAAGCTCCTTGCACTCTCACCCAAGCCACTGGTTGAACCTCTAATTAATTCCTCCCTTCCCTCCTCTCAACCCCGCTCCCCACATACAACACTCCACCCACTCCCTTTTATTACAAGTGAATCAAAATAATCCCCCCTCCCCAAACATACTCCCCACAACTATGACACTTTTACCCTTACTATATACCTCTTCCTTATTCCAGATATGTATCTCTCACCACCCCTCGAAAAAAGTCTTGCCCTCAAGACTGAATGAGGGAAACGGGGTCCACCATCTCATATTGCTTCCTTGCTCAACTCAGCTCCCCCATCGTCGGCATCAGCATCACAGGCCAAGCATGTCAAACAATTTCTCAGATTCTCCTTCATGCTCTATAGTCCCGTAAAAACTAATTGTGATGCACCCTTCACAAACTCTCCAAACAATCACCCAAATGCTCCTCGGATTGTTCCTGTTTGCGGGAAAACAATGTGGCTCGGCTAATCCGACTCCTCGAGTCCCTTGCGTCAAACACAGGCAAATGAATAATGTCACCCACATTCGTTGTCGAGGTCGCCTACCACAGTCGTGCTTTCTTGGCACCAAATCCATTGAAACTCGTTGCGGAATCCTTGGTAACCTAGGATGTTCATCTGTCGCCCCGCTGCAGCCTCATCTCCAAGCACCACAGTCCCATAGTCGTTTGTTGACCCGCTCTAAAGGCGGGGCAAGATTCCTCTGTCGTGACAGGGGCTACTCTCTGCTCGAAATCGGTTTGAGTGTCCCGGCCTTGTGGACTAGGTCCATCGAGAACCCACAACGCAACTCGTCGAACGGCAAGTGCGGCATCCGAGGTGTCGTAAGTCGCAGTTGTTGTCCCGAATGTTCCTCCATCTGTTTTGTCACTGATGTCAACGCCATAAGAGCACATACCCAAGTCCTCTGTTAGTTTTGATGGGCGCGCATCGTCCTACAACAGCAGCAGCTCCAGTCGTCGTGTCAGGTTGGTCATGGTTTTCTGGAATTCTCTTGATCCTTTGTAAGGAATGGACCGTCGACGTCAATCCGATCACGGTCACTTCAAGGTGCTCTAGGCGCTAATCCACCCTTATTGTGACGTGTTCCAAGCGTTGCTCTATCCCATCAAGCTAAGCATGGAGTCTCGTCTCCATCATCCTATCCCCCGCAAGAATTATCCGGCAATGAACATGGAGGATCCAGCAATGCGTGTTATTTATGACGCAAGGCGGCGGTGCATTTGATTAACGAAGCAGCAGTGTGTGTCGTTGAGCAAGATGATTCCCAACAGTGCGCAAGTTACCTCCGGCAGAAGTGCCCCCTTCACCCGTGAGGATATTTCGGCCGATGGAGAAGGCTGGTAGTGTGCGTTGTTGTTGACGCAAGTCGACGATGCGCGTCGCGTCTGAAAGCGAGCACCTCCTCGAAGCGTATTCTGGTAGTGCGCGCCACCACTGGTTGTGATGAGGTCGACAAAAGAAAGTGATGAAGAACAAAGAATGGAGGAGAAGAGAGAACTCGAGAGGCTCCTTACACTCTCGCCTAAACCACTGGCCGAACCTCTAACCAATTCCTTCTCTCCCTCCTCTTACCCCCACTCCCCACTTATAACAGACTCCACCCACTCCCTTTTCTTACACATGGATTGAAATGGTCCTCCCCCTAGACTCCCCACAACTATGACACTATTGTCCTTACTGTATACCTCTTCTTTATTCAAGGTCTACAACTTTCGACCACAATGATAGTGGAAGCAAGCTCTTACACACCATGCCATTTAAACTCGGTCTAGGCCTAGAGGTTGCAGGTCATCCATGAAAGAAGAGGGAATCCTTGAAAAATCCAAAACCTCCAAGACCAATCCAATAAACTCATTTATGTAATTTCTAATATTAACATCTTGTTTTAGCCTGTGGAGTCGAACTCTTGTCCCATCCCCAACATTCTCCTGATAAAATTACCTCTTAAGATCATTCTTGAAATCATCAAAGGTTTTGATGATACACGTACCTTTATCCATATCGTTATGCCTCCTCCACCATAACATCATTGTGATGATTGTGGTCGAGCGAATCATCCATAATTTCACTAGCCTAGTAGATCTCTAACCCCCAATAGAATACTAAACTCTCTCTTGTAATGGAATGTTTACTCTGCAATGAGTTATGTACAAATGAGGTGTCTCCCCCTTCAAATAGGAGTCGTTGGCATGTTCTTCCATGGCCTACAACATTCTAGAACTTCATAAATATAAAAGGATCTAAAGAAATCTAGCCTACAAGAATGTACAAAATCGTTCTGGAACCTATTGAGTTCCACAACATTCCAGAGTCTAGAATGTTATGGGACCTTCATGAATAAAGGCGGAGTTCAACAATATTCTAGAAAAATCTAGAATATTCTGGAACCTTCCCAGAAGGCTTCTAGAGAAGCCTAGAATATTATGAAACCTTCAAGGGAGGTCTAAAATATTCTAGAAAAATCTAGAATATTCTGGAACCTTCCCAGAAGGCTTCTAGAGAAGCCTAGAATATTATGAAACCTTCAAGGGAGGTCTAAAATATTCCGTAACTCCCATAATGGGTGGAGTCTCTAGAGAATGTTAATTAATCTCTCGTCAATTAGACTGTGCATGACTAAAGGCTACAAAAGTTATATTTGAAATTCAAAGATGCAATATGATGTTAAACACAGTTGATGGTAATTTATAATAAATTTTAATTTCACTAAATGTAATTAATTTTCACCATTCAATGAATAATTTACAGAATAAATTTGTATGCTTGATAGAATATTATATTGGAAATTCAGAGATGCAATATGATGTTTAACACAGTTGATGGTAGTTGTAATTTTCCTAAATTAACTTTCACCATTTAAAGAATGATTACAAGATAAATTTGTATGCTTGATAGGTGTTTAAACAAGAAAACCAAATACAAGACAAAGTAATATGGCTAGGCCATGTAGAGGTCATTAGGGTAGTGTATTTTTTGTCAGCCTGAAGAAGAGTTCTTGAATAACAGTAATTCAAGGATATGTGATGGCCATATGAATCCTTTCACAGGCCATATAAATGAAGCACGGGTCGTGTAATTGTTAAAAACATGCAAAAAAAGTTGTTAAATGACACAGTAAGGCCGTGCAAAGGACTGCTATTCAAGGATGTGTGATGGCCTTGAAATCCTAACCATCCCCTCGGTTAAAAACAATGAGCGGACACAAGCGAAAGGGAGGCCATACAAACCTAGAAAAAGATTCTAACATCAGAATCTCAAGAGAAACACCAATTCAAAGGGACGATTAAAGATTCAAGCTTCAAAAGGTTTTGATCACTTTTCATTTTCTTTTTCATTGATGTGCTAGGTTAAATTCACTGAGTTTGTTGTTTTGACAATGCGTGACAAAACCTAGATTTAAGGATTTGGGGATGTAATTGGAATATTTACCTGGATTGATGGAGTTCATGAATTTCGTTCAGTTTTCTTCAATGTGATATTTCTTGGGTTACATTGTACGTAGGTATTTGACCATGAAGGTTTCAGGGCGCAACGAAAGCAGTGGGACGATGCCCAACAATGGTTATTCATCGATTTCAACATATAATATCCAAAGAACTTGACGAAGGCAACCCCGGAATGTCCTATAAAGGATCTTTCATATTTAATTTATAATTAATTTAAAACAAGAATTACCTCGAACACGATAATTCTCTCTGATCAATTCTGATATCACTCTTGGCGTGTCGTCATTGAGGTGGAGAATCCAAGCAAGGATCTCTCAAATTGTATCTTCACGAATCTTAGAACAACGCTCTTAGTATTCAGGTGCTGGCGTGGAGGAACCTAATGTTTCACGTTATTCGTCTTTGATCGCAACGAGAGGATTCTTTTGTTTTCTTTTGTTCTTGAGAGGGAGGGGGGATGTTCTCTCTAGGGCTTGAGAGAATATCTAGTCTTCACAACTCTCATCTCTAAAATGGTATAAATCAAAATATATAGGGTTAATATTTAATAATTGTGCAATGGTTTCTTATCAAATATTCTAAGTTATTCCCCATGTCCAATAATAATATTATTATTATTATATCTCTTGACAAGCGTGTATTTAAAAAACATTTGTTAAATAAATAAATCGGTATTTATTTAAAAGATATTAAATAAAATATATCAATTTCGTCAGACCCGTAACTCGGCACGTCAATCCTCCATAATATTTATCGATTCTTAAAGAATAAAATATTATTATTTGTTCAATAAATAAATAAATAAATATTATATTCACTAAATTTGTGAAGAAATATTTATTTTATATTCGTGTAACTAAATAAATATTTATATTAATCTATTCAGTAAAATGGTGAATAAATATTTATTTATTTATTGTCTTGTGAATAATAAAAGAAATAAAAGTCAACTCACGTATTACAAACTCGAATATCTGATGATTGAATTAACGCGATCAGCTTAACGTGAATAATTATTATTCCACGAGCCGAGAATAATATTTATTCTGAATATTGAATGCAATAGAATTTAATAAGATTTTGGATACACTTAAGTGTGCGGTCCTCTAGGTCTCTTTCTCATGATCATTAGGTGAACTTACCTAAAGTGACTCCACGATCAAAATCTAACACCACATCAAAGTGCCCATAAAAAAAGAAGTTAACGTCGCAACGACAACAACCTTTCTACAAACGTTGTTATGTGATAATCTCTTTGTCCTGATATCTCATCGGATACATGCTTGTGTCATCATCTTATATGTTTGATTTATCTTTCTTTGACTCTCCAAAATAAACTCGTCGACGAACTAACATGGTCATGGATTTAATCAAACAGTTCAATTTCAATCAAAGGGTCGAAGATATCTTCTTTCATTAATGACATGTCACTTATGATGCACCCACCGTATGCTAACTCGACGCGAGCATATATCATCACGGTTTTAGTCCATATATCAAAATATGTGATTCATGATATACATTAATAATAATCTCAAGTCTAAAGACCAATACCAGATAGTCAATGTCTTATGAGCCTCCAACACCAGATAGTCAAACAACATTTGTGTCCCATCAAAGAGATGTAATGTAGACCATAGGGCATACATTCAAGAGTATTTGTAATAGCATTTCAAGGTTCTCATTATAGCGATGAATTACTATAATCTTTTGATGCGACAAATACTCAAAGGATATTATCACATTAATATTACGCATGTAATAAGATATTCATACACATAATAGTAATTGAAAGTACAAAGTCAGTTGGTTCTGAGGTACCAACTCCAACACAATAATGCACAACAAGAGATTTTAAAATTATATTGAAAGGTTGTTTGTAAGATCAGACTAGAGTACTGACATACATAGAATCACAACCATAAATTTATGAAAACTCACATGGCAAATTATATTTATGCATGTTGAGGTGCTAAATAAATATAATTTCAGTACTATTGATTTTATGAGTATTTGTGATTGTCCAAAATCATAGTATGTTAGGACTAGGCAAGAACACAAGTGTTAAACTCAATGGAGAACACTATCAATTTAGAAAATTTAGAGTGGTTCATCCAATTCATTTTGCATACTCGTGTAGAATGTCTTTGGCTAGTCCAGGATTCAGATCTAGGCCACGAGCAACAAACCATCATATGTGCATAATGCTCCACAGAAGCTGGACTGATCAAGCTGTGTTCAAAGTGACTGGTAGAAATTCAGGCACAGATTTCAGTGGGTGAATCTAAGCCAACTCAGTGGGCATTTTTCAAAACATAAAAAAATCGTAAACAGCGAAAGGGGTCAATAAATTGGGCACAGCGGATCAATCACATCCATCGATGCCAGGCTTAGTTTCTTTTATGTTATCGCTCCACCCCAGTTTACAGTCATTAGCAGTCAGCCCCAATCCCCAAAAATTTATTATTATTGAATCAATTTTAACAAGAATGATATATTAATTAATCTGTATTTTGTATTCTAATTAGTTTGGTATTGGAAGTAATAGGGGGTGATGTTTGGTATTGGAAGTAATAGGGGGTGATGGTTGGTATCAGAAACTTATTCCCCGGGGGAAGATATCTGGACTTCAAATTTATATTACTAATTAAACCTGTACTTTTTGGGAAGTGTGATTGTAAATAGTGCAACATTAGCCCCATCATTTCCAAGAAGCTTCAACTAGAGAAGTCAAATCTGAAAAATTGATTCCTTTCGAGTATCAGTTCCCTTTCTATTTCTTCTCTCATAACTTTCGCTAAATTATTTATCTTCGCCTTGATGTGATATTGTTTAGCAGTTACAGTTCAAAATTACATAACCATTCTGCATTTTATTTATTTCCTTTATCACTCCCACTGAGTTAAGGTGTAACTACTTGCATGTAAATGGGCTTTCTAAAGAAGGGGTAGAAAGTGGGACATGCAATCTAATTAACCCCAAGCTACGCAATATCAATTGGCCTAAAAAAACAGATTTTCTAAAAGGTCTTAACTTAAAAAAAATGAAGGAAACATATATAATGTCTTTCCTAATATGCATGAAAATTAACATAGCAAGGAAAACTAGTTTCTAGAAAACGATAAAAAAAATAGTTTAATAAGAAAGTATGGAGGAAAAAAAGGTCGATTTCTCAGAAAGTACAAGGCTTGGATTTTCCATCATCTTTTCGGATATTAACTAGCTATCAAATGTCCTTGCTTGACCATTTACTTCATAAGGAAATCAAAAAAAATGGAAAATGGTGCCATGATGTGAAATAATGACTTGCATATCATAAGAGCCTCTTACCTTCAACTCAGCTAACTCTTGTTCTCGTTTCGCAAATGTCACAATGAATGCAGCTTCCTTTTTCTTTGCTTTATCCAGCTGGAAATTAAAACAAAACCCAGATAACATTTGATTTGAAATAATATGAACTCAAGTAGAGAAAAGCATAAGAGGTAGCAGAGGGTAAAAGAACCTGCTCTCTCAATGATGACTCGGATGATCTCAAGTTCTGAAGATAACTGACAACAAATTTAGGTTCTACAAAATAAAGCATCAATTGTTTGAGGAAGAAAGATATCAAATATATAATTCCAACACAACAAGCTGAATTATTTTTCCAAATTAACAGTCGCGTGTGTATATTTGAAGAAGACAAACAAAATGAAGCAGCGGAAATGAAGCGCGGGAAAAAAACCTAACCAGGGGATGTGCCAACAGAAAAGATTGATTCATTCTGAAAAGAAGAATGCCACTTCTGAATCTCTGATTTAGCAGCTTCAAGTTCCGACTGCAAGAACATGAATACAATAGAAGCCCTAGGTCAAAAATTCACAGCATTGATATAGTGGATCAACAAAAAATAAACATCAAGATCATGCATGATGAACATCCATACATACTTGGCATGTTGCAAGGGTGTCCTTACAGTTTTGAAGACTGCAAAAAGAAAACAGAAATTTTTAAATGTGGACAGGCACAAAGTGTGAAAAAATGACAGAAATATAACATGTTGTAATCTACAAAGTAAATCATCTTGCATCTGGGATCACCTCTCCCTCAAGGACAAAATCATTCCAGTTGCGACACCAGGAGCAGTTTCTTCCAGTTTTGAGCTACCCTGCAGGGGAAAAGACAAAATGTAATAATAAAATTTTGAAGATGCAAGAGCACCCTAAGGTTTGCAAACAAAATGTGTGTGGGTGTGCGCGCACGCGCGCAAAGAAAGAAAGATAGGATCACATGTTTCAATCATAAAATTATATTTCAATGATAAAAATCATTGGAGGTAATTCAAACCATCATTCCTTAAAAAACTCAGGTCCCATTTGGTTCCACTTCATTAATAGAACGAAATAGAATAGGATGGAATGAGATTGGAAGGAATGGAATCATGTAAACCATTATTGTGTTTGGTTCGTAAGAAAGGAAAGATGATAAATTAAGATAAAATATCTGGTTAAGCAATATAAATGTGAGAGCAGAATAATGTTGACCAAAAGATGTATTTGCCTGTATTAAAAAGGTGTTGATTTATATGTGTGTGTGTTGTTATATTGGCGAGGGTCATTTAGTCCTTAAAAATTAAACTCATCTGGACTCCTAGGGGCATCCACAATCTAGAAATTTAACATAACAATCATTAAGATTTAAATTATCGTCAGAACCACCATTCCCGGATTCTTTGAACCATACATGGCATTAGAAAGAAAGAATTGCTATTACAAAACCCATCCACTTTTCCAAATAGATTAATAATAACAGTAGTTTTAAGTCCTGCAATGACTAAGGAGGATATTAGGCTCGTAGACAAGGAGACTTTGCTAAATGCAGCCAAAAGGGTTTTGAACTGCATGCAGTTCCTACATGAGTTCGATAAACTTAACATTTTTTTAATAGATTATAAAAGGCTCAAATTCCCGACACGAACTCAGCATTATTTTAAAAATTTACAGAAGGCTCGAGTTTGTAATAATAGGATCCAAATTTTCAATTTAGAATTGCCAGTTGTGGAAAATCAAAATAGTTGATAGATATCATTAAAAAAATCACCACGTGTCCTCAAGTATTAGCAACAAATGGACATCAATAAAAATGACAAAAATAAAATCATCTTGTTCATAAAAAGTTTTAACATGAATGACCATAAAACAAAAGAAAACCTCAGTAAAGATCCACCGAACAATGTCACTTAAAACAATTTTACCGAAAAAAAATTCACTGATCAAAAGGTTTTTGCAATCTCTCAGCACATCACACATACAAATGAAGTGAAGACTGTATTGCATTGAGCTTGTGAAATGAACTAAGATCCCATTTGGTTTTCTGGAACCAGGATTGAGGGAAAGAGGATTCGCATTCCTTCTTAAATGCCAACAGTTCAGTTGGCCCAATGGAATCTGGGTTCCAATCATTTCAAGAAATAATGATATCATCCTAGAAGTTGAGAAAATAGAATTTTGGGAATTCAAACATCACATGATTCCCTTCATACCATTAAAAAGTGAACCAAATGGGGCCTAGGAAATTGGGAGCTCCCCTTCAACCAATTACACCACATGGGAGACAAAACACAGCACCAGACAGACTGTATCATCATCAACTTTCCCATTATAAAGTAAACAAGAAAACATCCAACAACCAGGTCATTGTTTTTGACATGCCCAAACAGTTCAGGAATTGTAAAAAATATATCTCAACCCAAGAACAGAAGATAAGAAGCCACAGAAGCTCCTTCATAGTGCAACTATCAATTCAGTATTAAATGCAAGAACAAACAGAAAAACGCCAAAATCCAAGCATGCACAAAGGTCATTAAAAAACAATTATTGCTAGACTTACCAGGAGAAAAACACATTAAAGATGCATGACATACATACCTTCTTAGAACCAAATATATCATCTTCGTCCTCTTCAAGGTCCCCAAAACCTCGCTTTTTCCCTATCATTGCAACACTCATGACTTAACCAACAACAATAAAATTAATCAAATGTTGAATTAAATTTATTTAAATAAATCCAAACCTGAAAGTCTCGTACCATGGTTCCCAGAAAAGTCACCACCAAAATCATCATCCTGAGTTTGACAAACACATTTGAAAATAATAATCATTAACCCTAGAATCAAATCACAGAACTCCCCTTGAAGGATAGAAGTATATAGAATGAAAGTGAAACAACGCAATAACATAATCAAGATAGAGATGAGGTGTCATTGACTGAAGAAACCCCTAGAAAGAGTAAGATGGCCACCAATGGAAATATGAAGCTGGTAATTCCTCAAACATACCTAGTTCCCTGTTCGCATGTTTGGTGGGTGGGAAATGGATAATGATATGCACAATTGGAAGAAAAAAAATGTTTTTTAATCAAATTCCATTTTAATTTAATTGACTGCAAACCACCATTAAGTGATTGTAGTCTATGGATGAGCATATGGTCCATTGGGGTTTTTTGGCTTTGTTTTTTCAAAACTGACTTAATTTACTTGATTTTCTTCACATATTCCTCCCCCTTTTCACCCTCTCCAGCCCTCCCAATATATAACAGTCCCTTCTAACCACCTTTGGCCCCACAGCATATTCCCACCAGGATCCCCAGAATATTCCCCCCAGGATCCCCACCATATTCCCCCAGGGTACCAGCCCCTTCTAGCCACCTGCCGTCCCCTCAGGATCCCCCAGCATATTCCTCCTAGGTAATAGCCCTTCTAACCACCTGTGCCCCCCCATGAAAATCCAACTCTGCCCTCCTGCAGATTTTCATACAGCCCCACATCCCTATCACTGCCACCCCCTGAAAATCCACCTTGTCCTCAAGGTGGGGAACATGATCAGGAGCTGGATGTCGCCTTAACGTATCGTGAAGGTCAGTGCGCGTGCCTAATCCATTGCCAAGATCCGCCTGGTATGCAGGGCCCATGTTGAAGCCTCCAATCCCGAGCTTGATATTAGGAGATTGTGCAACCAATGCATCTAAGCCCACCAAATCTATTGGACCCTTTGCTGAAATGTACCCAACATCAAACCAAGCAGTGCTTGGGAAGCCACCAAATCTGCTCACAAAAATATGACTTACACCACGCCAAAGCAAAATTCCACTGGCATAAGATAGCAGTTGTGGATTGTCCACTCCCCTTGTATCCTTTAGCCAGTTTACTATTTTTACAGCTTCACTTGAGATCTTTTTCCATTCTGAAGTGCCTTGTTGGATCTTTCCAAGGAGGCAACCTTTGGGTGCAGGAAGGTTTGCTAGTGGTCTGATGCAGTACTTCACAAAATTTCAGTGACTGTTGGCCAGTTCCTTCTAGCTGCCTCTCCCTTTCCATCCAAATGTGCAATAACTCCTCTGATGGTGATGTTTCAACTATTCCTGGGTGAGTTAGACCAGGAAACCGAACACCATCAGCTGCATTACCCGTAATCCAACTGTTATGCACCCCTGCACAGATTGATGTTGCACGAAACAAGGAGGAAGCAATATAGAACTTCCACGGAACGAGAGGCCATGGTGGGCCTATTGCAGGGCAGAATTCAGCCAAATATTCTGCTTGTGAAGGAATCACTGCAGGAAAACCACTAGCAAGAATCACGGCCCTGTAGGAAGAGTCAACACAACCACTGCGTGAATTGAATACCGATCCTGTCGGTAGTCCATGCAATCTCGGTAGCCCGATTGCGTCGGTACCGATACTAGAGCTTGCGTTTGTGGCCATGTTGTGCCCATGCTTTTGGAAAAACACTTTCACTCTAGTGTTCTAGCTCCATGCGCTGGGGGTCATTTTTTCCCTCCCGAGAACACCTCGGTGTTGCTCTGTTGTTCCTAGCGCACCGTTAGACGGATGTGTCGTCCAAATCACCTTCCCCACTTGCGCCTCCTTAGCGCCAGTTCCATCTGATCGTGTGCCTAAATCTTTAGTAACCAAGGACACCCGCTCATCTCTCTGTTGCAGCTTCATCTCCAGGTTGCGCAACCCCCCAGCTGGGTTTTTTTTTGGGCTCCGCTGGGTCGTGTTGCCTGGTACTATCAAATATCTCTAAATGTGTGTCAGGCATTTCTGTTTGATGCATTGAGAAATTAATCTCACCTTGAGTAGTTGGGGCAGCTAGAACTTTCTTTGTCGTGCTACCATATTTCCGGATCATCTCTTCTTTGAGTTGTGACCAAGTGAGCTCAAGTGTAGTTGCTTTCAACGATAAAAACCAATTTCCAAACATACCTGACATGCACAGTCGTGCCCTCGATATCTTCATCCCTTCTGGAGTATGGTGGATCGAAAAATAATTCTCAGGTCAGGTGATCCAAGACTCGGGATCTTTCCCAAAAAATACTGGCATCATCACCTGCCCGGTCATCTGCCACTCCTCGCACCTGACCAGCCTAGCCATAATCGCCTGGAGTAATCCGGCGGTGCACCTCCTACCTGCACGAGGATATCCAGCAGCGTCCCCCTCAGCAATGAGAGATAATTGGCAGTGATGCACAATTTTCCGATAGTGCAACAATAACCCACCGCGACAAATTCCCTGGCAGTGGTCTCTTCCCCCAAAAGGTTATCCAACAGGCCAGACCAATGATAGAAAACAAAGGACTAACACTTGTCAATTGAGAAAACAATAAGAGAAATACAGCGGAGGAAGAAGGTAGATGGAAGGAGAGAAGAACTAGAGAGACCCCTCGGTACTCTCACCCAAGCCACTTGGCCAATCTGCTAAGCAGCCCTAAACAGAATAATCCTCCCCCTTTTCACTCTCTCCAACCCTCCCAATATATAACAGCCCCTTCTAACCACCTGTGCACCCCCCAGCATATTCCCCCAAGGATCCCCAGGATATTCCCCCCCAGGATACCCCAGCATATTCCCCGTAGGTAACAGCCCCTTCTAACCACCTGTGGTCCCACCAGGATCCCCCAGCATATTCCCCCTGGGTAGCAGCCCCTTCTAACCACTTGTAACCCCCCCCCATGAAAATCCAGCTCCACCCTCTGCAGATTCCCATACAGCCCCACATCCCTATCATAATCTCAATCATCCGTTGTATTGGTTTTTTCTATTTTGTGGCACGAATCTCAGGTGCACACTAGGTTATAGTATTATGTTGTTTTAGATTGAATTTAGAGTTTTAAAATCAATTGTAATAAGGTGGCAACTATTTGTACTCGGTTGAAGAAATTCCAAATAAAATTATCTGCGATTTTTATACTCCATTGTGGAACCCTTAGCCAGGGTATTGACCGAGAAGGAAGTGAAAGAAGGAGATTGTGACCCTGACCACAAAAAAATCCTTGCTTTCAAATTAAGTTTATATAAGATAAAAAAACTGATTTTATTGAAAGCTTTGAAGCTGTAGATTCTGATTTAAAGCACAACTCACCCTCCTGAGCATGGTCGGGACAACTACAAGCACGCCTAGTAAAACAAAAAGAGCACCCACAACTAAGATTTTAAAAGAAAAAACTGACCCAATTGAACTTGTGAACCAGCTGGTTTTTACGGTTTTTCCTGGTTTAGGGATGGTTTGATCAGTGAACTCACCCATTGGCATTCTGCTTAAAACGGACCAATATTATCGATTTTTAATACACTGATCATCGCATGTGACCATACACTTACACATTCGCAATGCAACAAGAGACCTTGATTAAAGCTCTGAGACTAGCCTTTGTTTCAACCCTGGGCCTAATATATACCATGCTTAATTAAGGCATAACCTTAAACAATCAACTCATCGTGAGATTTATCATGATTCAAAATTCAATAAAATACACATTGTGTTTTGGAAAAATAATCAAAACGTATGTATGTGTACATGTCATCTTTTATCATGATTCAAACTTCAATAAAATACGCATCATTTTTAGAAAAATTATCATAACAGAAGTATGTGTATGGCACCATTATCGCATGGTATCATTGATACCCATCAAACTCATGAAACAACGTTATAATTAAATCACGTGCCTATGGACTTGATATTTCACACTACTTAAATCATCATGTATTTAAACTTTTCTATTCCAACCTTGGGTGTAATGCGCATGAAGCATTAATTTAATTGATGAGATTCAACATTAAAAGTTCCTTAGTTTGGGAATATTTTAGGCAAAATTTATCTTTCCCATGAAAAAGAAACTTCTACAGAATTTTAAGAAGTTTGTTTAGGATTTTTTATTTAAAAAAAATAGAATTGAAACAAAATAAGTTTTCATTTTTATTTATTTAAAAAAAAGGTTTAGATTGGATGTTCAAAAACAAATTCCGCTACAGAAGGAAAAAAAACAGAAATGTTAATTAAGAATTGTTTTTTATGATTACAACATAAACACAAGATAACTTGTGATTTTCATAAAATAAATATTGAAATTTTTTTTATGCCTAAACGGATAGGACTAGAATTAGGTAAAACGCTTACCCATGGAATCACATAACCAAAACCAAAGCAACTCGGGAATAAAATAAAACATGAAAATTCGTTTTGGTAATTAACCTAAGTTCTATGGATTTCATCACTGCGCCAACAGGAGCTAAGTTGAGGCTTACAGCCAAAATTAATCTTGTTGCCTCCCCACTTTGCTGGAAAATACACTAGTTCCCAACATAGAAATAATCTGTGGCTAAAACAAAGGTAGCGCCCCACCTCTGCTACACTGTTTCCCCCCCTGTGAAAAGGAATCAAAACCCCCGCCAGGAAATCTGCAAATCAGTGGCTCGGACCAAAGTTTCTATCATGGCCTACCCAGATGGGAACCAGAGCTTACCTTCTGATGGGCAGAGCCAAGTTGGTTCTGCTGACACCAGGGAACAAGCCCCAAGGCCGGGCGGATCAACATCCTCTCAAGTACCTTAGCCTCTGGTTCCAAAATCCAAGGGCTCACATTATGCCACGGATACACATTGCCAGTGCCCACACACCAATCTATTTGTGTGGCATAACGTGGTGAGTTGGATTTGGAATTAGAGGGCGGGGTGATTGAAAGGATAAAAGACCAGGTCGGGCAGGTAGCACGTCTATGCACAGCAGGGTTTCAAAGTGTGCTTGTATGTAACCAGAGAGCAACATAAGATCCAATATTGAAGAAACGCCGACAAAAATCTGAAGTTAAAGGGATGAACATACCATGTCTGTAGATCAAAGCCGACCAGAATAGTTAACTCGTAGAGTGGGCAAAAACGGAAGAAAGGTGGGAAAAGACGACGAGGAGCGGTGGACGCTCCGCTACTGGGATGGGTTCGTTCGTGGTACGAGCACCGTCGAGCGATCAGAAGAGTGGTCAGCGGCGGCAGCGGCGGCTCAGGGGCAGAAACGGAGACTGTGATGAATCGAAGAACTGATCGAAGGACACGAATCGCAGTATTTTTTCACTTGGGGATGTTTTTGTCCGCGTATTAGGATTTTCACTTGGCGGCTCCACCCATCCGTGACAGGTTCCCGCGTGTGAGGTGATGAGAAGGAAACTGTTAACCCAGCTAATTTAATTTTAAGCGTAGTTTCGAGTTTCAAGAATCGAAAAATAAAATTTATTATGTCTATATTCACTTAATCATGTGTTAATTTTTCAAAACAAAATAAAAAAACGTATTATAACAAATTCATATTTTCAGGAAAATGTTGTTTTTGTTTTAAGTTGAATTTATTCATATGTTGAGTTTTGGGATTTGAAACCACTCGAAATTTAGAAGTTTGCATTTGTGAAAATCGTAAACCATTAGCCATAATTATTTGACAGTCACCAAAGGTGACGACTATCAAATTACAGTTGCTAATAACGAAAAAGGATCGATGGGATTTTCCCGCCTTCACCTTTGTATTCTCTCACCGGCTCGGTCACTCTCGACGTGCTCTTGGTAGCCCTCCAATCCCCAATCTGACGTCCCTCCACCATCCCCCAACTGCCCTCGACTTGCCCCGTGAATGCCTTTGGGTTTGTCAGATATCAATGTACAATGTGGAGGTCATTGCATGTTTGGTGCTTGGGTGATGAAGTGAGCATCCACCCATTTGATGAAAGGCATGAATGTTGCACATAAGATATGGGTAAAAAATGATGTTGTCGTTGGAAATACAAAGTGAGTATCACGTGTTGGTAAATGAAGTTGGAGGTGCTAGCTACCTTGGAACAATTAGCTGGACAGGTTCTAAGGGTAAACCCTTAAAATGAATGTAGGTGTTGTACTTTATGGAAGAACATGACACTTGCCGAATGAGGAGTTCCAGTACTGTCTACAACAGTTTGAACTATAAGAAGTATTGACTGCAGGGAACAACCTCAAGAGTAGTTGTAATCAGTGCAACATGACTATATGATTGGAGGTCATGAAGACCCATGAGTTGGGAGATGACCATCATTATGTTTATTGAGCCCGGAGGATGATGCTTGTGATGATAAACAACACTTGGATGATGCTTTGTAAAGGCTAACTGGAAACTAGAAACACTATCGAATATTTAAGCTATACCAACGGACTTATTCCAACGGTTTGCAAAAACTATTGGTATAGGTGGCTTAATGAAACCCTATACCCACAGTTTGCCTAAACCATGGGTATAGGCTCTTCTATACCCACAGTTTTAGCAAAATTGTGGGGATAGATACTTCACACAAACCCTATACCCACGGTTTTGCCAAAATTGTGGGTACAAGTACCTCACACAAACCCTATGCCCATATTTTTAGCAAAACTGTGGGCATAAATGCCTCACAACAAACCCTATACCCCACGGTTTTGGAAAAAATGTGGGTATAGGCTCCCTCTATACCAACAGTTATGCAAGAACCATCGGTATAGGTTCCTTGTACAAAACCTATACCAATGGTTTTGGAAAACCATTTGTATAGGTCCCAAAAATCCAAGGAACTATACCAACGGTTCTGAAAACCGTTGGTATAGTTCCCCGAATTATGAATTATTTTGTCAAATATCATTATATACATCAAAATATAAATTATATATATATATATATATATACATATATCAAGTTATATTCACAAAGATAGTTATACCTTAGTGGTTAGGTCATTGATATATAAGCGAGAGGTTCTGGGTTCAAACCCCGACTGTCTCTTTATTTTTACATTACCCATACCAACGGTTTTCCCAAAACCGTTGGTATAGGTCTATACCAATGGCATAGTAGCCAACGAACCTCCAAAACGTTGGTATAGACTGCTTTTTCAGTAGTGAAATGAACTGCAATGATGTTGCATAAGTGTGTGGGAATAGAGCCAAGAAGTTTAGAGAAGTTTGATGAATTTCCCATGGTGATGTAACGCCCCAATATTTAAATATGTGATTCTTATTTAAATAATATTATGTTCGGTAGTGTGCACCACATGCAACATCGAGCTTAAATGAATCATGGTATACTATACAAGTATTATTATTTAAATATGACCACTATAGTTTAGTCGTTGGATTGGTGGACATAGATAATAGTAATCACATTATGAAATATATGTAGAAAGGTCTTCCTAATAAAATTTTATTGATCAATGACTAGAAAATAAATACTCAGTTATGAATGATAAAAATGAAATCATATAAGGTTAAGAACATTTAAAGAGCCATTTGTATATAAAAGCGTTTTTACTGTATATTTTGTATTTTCATTTAAAATATAGATTTCTAAATTTTAGAAATTGAATTTTATAAAAAAATCTCATTTTTTTATTTAATCATATCAAAACTAACTTTGAGTGATTTTTTGTGATTTTTTAGAAATAGATGATGTTTTGAGTGAATAGTGAAAAATACTGATCTTATAAACAATGCAGCTTTTATAGAATTATCATGATATGAGATGACTTGAAAGTTTATGCAAATATTTTAATAGACCAAATATATATTTAATAAATAATACAATACATTTAAAAATATAATTTTGAACTTATAAATCTATGCTCGACATTTTGGAAATCTAAGTAATGTTTTTATCTAAATAAAAACTATTTTTGACACTTCTCTTTTAATCAAGTATTCACAAGGTTCCTTTAAGTTTGGTATGGATTTAAAGACAGATAAACCTCCTTTGATCTGACATAATCTAATTAATTTCATGAGAATCAACATTATACTTGATTTTGGTGTAAAATCATTTTTATGCTAAAACGAGCATTTTTCTAAAAACAGTTTTTGCTTATGTTAAAGATAATTTTTATCACTTCTGGAAATTGAATCTTAGAAAATGGATTTGGTATTTGGAATCAAAATATTTTAATCTTGTTATAAGTTCAATTTCATTTTTTTCATGATGAATAGTAATCGCGGTAAAAGTTTATCACCACGGTAAATGA
Organism: Viscum album; assembly: GCA_963277665.1. Lineage (NCBI taxonomy): Eukaryota > Viridiplantae > Streptophyta > Magnoliopsida > Santalales > Viscaceae > Viscum > Viscum album. The sequence continues at coordinate 489,074,667 of OY728164.1, forward strand.
GAAAATGTGTCAAATGGGGTTAAAACCATAGTACAAGGTTTCAAAATACCTCAAACACTTGACTTAATCTCATTGAATGTGTGTATTTCATATAAAATCATTATAAATTAAAAAATATGACAATTTGTTGATACTTTTCTATGATTATGATCTTTATATTATTTTAAGCAAAGAATAATTACAAAATGCCACTTTCTTTCTTTTAATATATCCAATATGTTTCCATAGGGATAAAAAGAAGCTATAAGTGGTTATAAATTTTTATTTTGAATGTGAATAAATTATATTCATGATAGTATTTTTTTTTAATTTTTAAAAATTTGTATAGTTTCCTAAAACACTTACGCAACGCCGACACAACACTTGTGCAAACAGTAGAAAAATAATGTAAATATTTTTAAAAACATTAAAAGTAATACTTTTTGGATGAATTATGATGTACTGCAAATTTTATGGACAATTATAACAGGTAAATTATGATTAAAGTGTTTATATTCAAATTACATTGCTATCCTGATGTATTTAAAGTCAAATTTTGTGAATAGTCTCAAAAAATGACTTTAAATGGTATTTAATGTTTAAAAAATATTTTTAAATCATTAGAAAATCATAAAAATCCTATAATAACTCAATTGGATGGGAAATTTTCAAGGCTATCATGAATGATCCATTAACATTCCACTTTAAATTTTTAAAATCACTTTCATGACCCTTAGAGATTGAAAAATGTGTTACCATGGTTAAGGTTAAAAGGGTTAACGAAGGGGTTAAACTAAGAGATAAGGTTCAAAATGCCACTTAAACCTATATAAATTTTATTTTTTTAATCTATTTAGACCCTATACTACTTATTTTTTAATCTACATCACTTTATAACCATTTGAAATGAGTTAAATGCATATTATATATATATATTAACATTTCATGTATCTATAAGATTATCACTCTCCTTACTTGTAAAATGGAACTTCCTATCCTCTCTTACTCACACATATTTAGTAATTTATCTCAATGAATATTTGCCAATATCCATTCCCAAACTTCATCTCTATTTACTAAAGGTTCTGGTACCACCAAATTACCAACCTGGAAGTTTTAGGGTATAAGCCAAATGAGGTTTCTCAAAAAAGTGGTATAACTTTTAACTAAGTGTTTTCATGTTTATTTCTTCTTCCACCTCCTTCAAATCTTCTACAACCATTATAATATAACAACATTAGTATCTTACATATACTAAAATGTTATTATTTTTATGTCACAACCTTTTTTCATCTTTGTTTCCATCCAATGAGAAATGAAAGTATCGCTTGTGCATACGTACAAACTACAGTCTCCACGAAGCGATGTATTTCATTTTTCATCACTGCATCTCATATGGATGGTTAAAATGATTAATAAAATGAATATATATTATATTTATAATTTAATTAAAATTATATAAAGATAATATTACTTACCTTCTTACTCTTTCATCCATTGAGAAATGATAATATCGCCCATGCATACGTGTGGACTACCATCTCCACGAAACAATATAATTTGTTTTTCATCACCATCTCACATGGATGGTCATAATTATGAATTTAATGAATAAATGTGATATTTATAATATTATTTTTATTCTTTAAAGGTAAACCATTATCTTATTTATTTCCTTTTCATTATTCAGAAAAATGTAAATATCACACATGCGTACGTACGAACTACCGTCCCCACGAAGTGATGCAATTCATTCTTAATAACCACCTTACATGGATGATTATAAAATTATATTAAATGTATAAAAATGATAATTATAACATTTTAAAGATTTTTTAAATGATGGAACCATGACCCCTTCAATCAAATTCAACACACCAAAGTTATTTTTAAGGTTAAGGACTGAATAACTTCAAAACATTTGACAAAACATAACTGATTTAGGTACTAAATAAAACATGATAATGATTGAATTAAAAGTAATAATAAGAAACTTGAAAAAGGGTTTTCATAAATTAAATTATTAATATAATTATATTATTAAATGGTTAAAGAAAGTATGAAATGAGTCGATACTCGAGTTAAGGGTTTTTTCTTTTAAACCTTATTTTAATGTTTTCCTTTCAAAATATTTTTCCTCTATGTACTTATTCTTAAAATATTTCAAGAATGTTCTAATTTACAATTCAAATATTTTTAAAGTTTATTTTCAACTACCTTTAACTTTTTTTATAAATGTTTTAAAAAATGAATCTTTTTGATTTTTTTCGTATGAATTATTTTGACTTTTTACAAAAGTATAAAAAAATGTTTTTTACTGTACGACCATATTTTACCACCTTCATATCCAATATTCATTATCAATATTTTTCTATAAGTCACCATTTTTATTATCAATGAAAATATTTTTCTCAATATTTTGAGAATTCTATTTAAAATGTTATCAAAATAGATGGATATTTTTCTCATGTTTTAAAAGAATGGTTTGAATGTTATTTATAAAGTTTTTTTTCATATATGCCGACATTATTTAGAGATTATTATGATTTATTGAGGATATACTCTAACGATACCATCCATCTTATTTATTTGAATGGCTTATGATCACATTGTTCTATTTATTGATCGAGGAAGATATTGACATTTCACGTGCTAGTTTTTCAATATGAATGTTTATGTTGATTATGTATTGTATTGTTATTCATTTCTTTCATATGATGAATGTATTAGACTTAGTAAGTGAACATGTGAGGCTCGCTATTAGATAACCCCTTAATGCATCGGTAAGTCTCATGAGACAAATTAACATGGGAATTTGGTGTTTGTCATACCTATTTATGTATGATGTCTTGGCATAAGGTCTTAATAGAAATAATGTGATGTTTAACACTACACATTCCATCATTATGAAACAATTATTTTTATCAATATGATTACTTAAATTTTTATCCTTATATATATTTCATGTTCAAGTTTTTGATGTTTTATTTTATGGAAATATATTTGTAAAGACCCAAAAATTTCAAAGAATTTTTTTTCTTAAATACTTTGGAATTTTACGAGTCTGCGGTTTTTTACGGCACCTGATTCTGAGGCCCGGTGTGCCCGAAATAATTTTCTGAAGTTTTGTTCAGCTACGTTTAGTGAATGTACGAGCGGGTTTTTCTATCTTTTGAACCGGTGCCCGAAATTGAAATCTGAGGGCACCGATGAACTCGCAGTGCCAGTTTTCGCTTAAGGGGACCTTTACCGTAGTTGCGTTTGCTCGGAAGAAGAAGTTAATTTTCGGGGTTTAATAAAAAAAGTTAAATAAAATTGTTGTTAACAATTTTATTTATCTTGGGTAGTTATATCCTACAAGGGGAAGTTATTGGTGGGTCCCACACCCACATAACCTCTCATGAGAGGATATTTGTGAGGTGGGGCCCACACGAGCCCTAACGTATCACCTCCCCTCAACTCCCCATTAACACCCCCTTTAATTAATTTGACAACCCCCCCTTAATGAATGTGATATCTTCACCTCCCTCTCTCCCATTAATTTTTGCCAACACTTTGAATTAATGAATTGAACCCTACAATTAATTAATTAAAGTGTTTGAATTTTAAAAATTCATGTGTGAATAAAATAATAGCCTTAGCTATTATTTTATTTTTGGCACTCATTGTGTTGAGAGAATTTCGGGAGAGCCCTTGAGAAATAGAAGAATAGGGTTCTTCTTTCGACGAAGAACCGCCGAAGAACGACGATCATATCCTTCGATCATCGGCCAAACCAAAGGAGAAGGAGCCACCCGCAAGGAAAGCCGACGACGCGCCATCCTCGACCCCTTCTTCCCCGACGTCAACGAGTTGACGCCGCCTCCCCGCGACTTCGTCTACGAATGAACCTTTTTTCGAGGTAGGGGTTAGATTTTAAGTATGATTATATTCCCAAGTTCTTCTTTTAAGAACGCAGATGTTTTCTTTTGAGGGTTGGGAATAATCTTTGCGGGAGGTTAGGGTTTGATGATCTTATTTAAGTTCTTGTTGAGCCGCCTGTTACTACTCTAATGCGTAGGGTGTGGGCCAAACTAACATGACCCGACCCCTCCGTCGTTCCTCTTGAATGGCGTGTTCATCGCGATGGAAGGTGGCGGCTTAGCGTTGGGGTGAAGAATGGAGAACCCCCTTAGATTCACCAAGAAACCCCTTAGATGTGCCTCCAAAACGTGATAAGGAGCTCCACCAGCCTCTGAAAACCATAAATCCCACATAAGGCATGAGTGGGAGGAAGAACGGGGAAAAGATGGGAAATCCCGAGTGGCCTGGGACTTAAAACCCTAATTTTAAGTGACCGCATGGTTTTCCAAACCGTGCGCCAACCGTGCGGTAGCCACTGTCCTATCTAGGGACTTCGCACAATTTGGACGCATGGTTTGATAAACCGTGCGCTAACTGTGCGGTAGCCACTGTCCCACCCAGAGACTTCGCACGGCCTGACCGCACGGTTTGTTATACCATGCGCAAGCCATGTGCCCCTGTACAAACCTCCATAACTTTGGCACTGGGCATCCGTTTGACGAACCGTCAGCGGTGCTGAAATCCTTGGAGTGAGATGGTGCCTTGAATATATCCCAATGAATATTTTGGTTGAGTTTGAGTATGGTCATGTTGGATCAATCACGAATCTAACTAAACCCTGGAACTAGAAGACGAATAACTCATAGACCGGGCGTCCGATTGACGCGCCGTCTATCGCGTTGGGTTCCTTTTAAAGAGATGAAACTTCTGGATACATCAAATCTAGACTTCATGATAGTTGATGTATCTACCCATTGGCTCGAGGAGCAGACCCTCCTGAAATCGAGCGTGCTGTGTGCGGAAACCCTAGAGATGGCTGCGACTGCAACGACTACCGTACTGGAATCCTCCGTGGGTTCGACGATGACGAAAATCGTACTGGAATCCTCCGTGGGTTTGATGACGACAAATACTGTACTGGAATCCTCTGTGGGTTCGACAGAGATGACTATTGTACTTGTATCCTAAGTGGGTCCGACAGTTTGACTTCTGTACTGGTATCCTACATGGTTCTGATAGAGTAGCTGGTCTAGTATCCTATGTGGGTCCGATAGCTTAGCTGGTCTAGTATCCTACGTGGTTCCGACAAATTAGATGAATCAGTGACTACATATGATCATCTCTATCACTATACGAAAGATATATACCTGTCTAAGTTGAGTCTTGACTTTCAATCATTATCATCGATGTGATTGACTTGCTTTCCTGTGTGGTCTGGTTTATGCTTGGGCTTGAGAGTTGGAGCCGATCTGTGATTGATGACTTAGGTATATGTATGGGCATATACCTAAGCAGAGTTGGTTGATACTTCGTGATTGTATCTTTCCTTTTGTGGTTTATCCTTCGTGGATTCTGGGAGACCTTTCGGGGGTCTCGGGGTCCTTAATGAGTATCATTATACTCACCCTTGCACGGGCAATTCTCACACTTAGTTGTGTTGGTTGCAGACGACGAACAACACTGATCGAGGCAGAGTGTTGTGGAGGTGGATGGTACTCAAAGGTGGACCATTTGGCGAGACGTACATGGAGCGGATGGACGAACCTGAGGTGCTGAAGAGACCATCTGTACCCACCCTTCAGGTGGGATTCTCGGAGGATGACTCAGTGGTTGCTGTTTTACTTTACTGTAGTTGTACTAGATTTTCAGTTGTACTGTACTTACTGTTGGGCTTATATTTACGAACCCTTTCTTTCCAGCACTTACTTTTGTATACAGTTTTACTTTGTACTTACTTCAGTTGCGTACTCTGTTGTGTTTGTTTACTTTTATAAAGACAATGCCTTCCCAGTATAGGGATTTACGCCTTTGGTGCTAGTCACCAGCCCCTGGCCTATGAAAGGCGGGCTTGGGGTAGTCACAGAACGGGCCCCGAGGATGGGTCGTGACAATATTGATTTCATAAGATAAGAAAATAAGCTTACGATTTAAAAGAAAGTTTATGATCTCTTAAGCATGGAAAGTTTGTTTTCAAGGAAAAAATTTCATGTTTTTCAAAAAAACCCTCATGAATTATGATTTTGCCTTTATGATTACTTATCAAATGTTTTATGAAAAACATTGGGAAAAAAAAAATCAAGAAAAATTAAGTGATTATTTTGAGCTCGAAGTTTATTACATGAAAATCCAAACTTCCTTATGGGTCTTCATGAATTTCAAATGGATTGATGAGTTTCATTTCTTTTTTATATCCCTTATTGATATTTGTTTTGATCATCCCATGTTTTTAAATGTTTCTCATAGGGATTAAGGATGTGTGAGGATTATAGAAAGGTTAATAGTGACGTATTAAATGAAGTAAAAGTGTCATGAATGAAACAAGACTACACACATAAGGACCTATTTTTTTGTGTGGAAAAATATACATCGTGTTTTGGTGTTCTCTATGTTATGCAATGATTTTCCTAATTCTCTAAAACTCTCAACCTAAAATATCATAGGAATTTAATAAAGATCAACCCTTATTATAAATCATTTAATTATGGGTTGTTTAAGACACGAGTCATTATAGTTGGTATTAAAGGAAAAGTTTATACAACTTTAGAGGTTAAGATGTTGTTTGATGAGAAAACTTTAGGGGTTAATATGATAGTTCTAGATCATAATTTAGAATTATTTTATAACTATAAAGGTTATTATTTTATGGAGAATTATGGATATTTTTGGTTGAACTAAAGTGTTGAATAGAGGAAAACATGGTTAAGGATATCTTAGTATTTATCCTCCTTATAAGATGGTTTATTATGATTTTATTTGATATACTCACACTAATCATTTTTTGTTTTAGTAAATGGATGGAACCAATATAAACCAAGATAACAATGGACATGAAGGACAATGTGGTGGTTGTTCAAACAAGCAACCAAATGATATACAAGTTAGAGTGAAAACTCTTATGGTTATGTCTAACCAACTATCTTGAGTTATAATCAACAACCCAAACCTAAGTGAGTTTCTTATATTGGATTTGGTGCCCTAGAACCAACTTCTTTTGTACTTTATGATAACTTATATTCATGGTTTTCTTATCACATCATGATTTTTCTTCTGTGTGACATTGAATGTGATAATGTCTTAAGAGTAACTATCACACTAAAAGGTTATAGCGGATCCCTACTATGATGAGAACCCAAAAGTGTTATGACACTATTCTTGAATATATGTTTTATATCCAGATGATATCATTTGAGAGACACAAATGATATAGGATATTAGGGGTGAAGACTCATAGGACTTTGATGTACCTTCTCATGGTGTACGCCCTTGGTAATGTCCATGAGGATATTATGAGAACAAGATCCGCTAGTAGGAAATCTACATTTGTATATGTCATTGGATGTTCCTATCCGCGGACATGTGTATTGGTCCTTAGACTTTAATATTATTATTAATGAGTATTATGAATCACACACTTATATGTATTGATGAAAACCATGATGATAGATGTTCGTGGTGAGGTAGGATATGTTGGGTGCATCATGAGTAATATTGCTTTAATGAATAATGTGAAAAAGGATTTATCCCTTATGTTCTTTAACGAAAGATAATATCTCAGGCCCTTTGATGGAAATGATATCGCCTAAATAAATCCATGGCCATAGTGATCAATATACAAGTTCTAATTCTGAAAAGTCAGAGAAAGATATATCAAGAATATAGGTTGATGACACTAGCATGCAACCTGCTCAATTTGAGATATTGTGATAAAGGGATTGCATTACACACTAAACGTTCGTATGAGGTGAAATGTCATTAAAACATTAACTTCATTCTCTATAGGTGCCTTGGCATGTTATTAGACACCAACTTTAGACTTTAGGCTGCTCTGCCTAATGCCATTGAGAAATAAGACTAGAGGGTCACACACTAAGTGTATCCAATATCTTAGTTAAATAATATATATTGTTTATTATTTAACAAGTTGAATAAAGATTATTCTCGGTTATGGTTTAATAATTATTCATGGATGTGTGATTGCATTTATTCCGACACTAGTTATTCGAGAGAATATATTGTGGGTGGAATATTTAATAAATATTTATTTTCTATTTAGTGAATATAATATTTATATATTTATTAGTGAATAATGTAGTGATATTTATTTAATAAATAAATAGACATTATTCAAGGTCTAATAAATATGGTGGAGGATTGGCATACTGAGTTCAAGGGTTTTATGAGAAATATTAATGTTGAATATTATTTTATTAAATAATATTTAATTATAATTCACAAGTTAGGTGTGTGTCAAGAAATAATAATAATAATAATACTATTATTATTTGACATGGGGTTTCACAAGAACTACTGGAAATCTGGGCTATAACCATAGATTTATAGCCACGCTTTATAAAAACCATGGCTATATCTAATCTAAAGCCACACCCTAAAGATAGTTGTGGCAATACCCCCCACCCCTCGGGCTTACTCTTCCCCATCCCCCTCCCTCCCTCATGATGCCTCACATCTTGCATTTCTTCCTTACCCATGGTCCCTCCCCCACGATTCCTCCTCCATCTCCTCCCCTCACCCAACACAACCTCCCCACATCCCCATTGATGTGGTTCTGGCGCACCCATGCCACCTCCATGCCTACACAACCTCCCTACCTCCCTGTCTACATAGCTCTGACGACCCCCAACCTCACCGCTACCCTCCTCCTCTGCCATGGCTCACTGCTGCTCAATGCTACTTTGACGTGGCTACACCACCTTCCACAGTCCTCCTTTGATGCGTCCACCCCACATCCCAAAGACCCATCTCCTCCGACATGGCCACCCCACCTCCATCCGATTTCTACCTCAGGGTTTCTTTGATTTCAGATCGCCGGCCTCTCCGATTTTCATTGGTAAGATTTATTTGAGGATGTTCCTTTATATCCTACATGAGAAATAGTTTATGGTAATATATCAATGTTAATTTTTTGGGTCTGTGAGGTTTCTATCAGGGGCATGTAATATCTGAACATGTTTTTGGGGGGATTCCATAAAGTGGGTTTTCATCGAGTTTATATATTGATGTATCAAACGTTATCAAGTTAATGTTAATCATCATGTGTCAGCAGGATTGACATAGCCTCTTGAGATCATAGAGTGATAGTGGGATTAAATATCTCTTGATATTGTGATGTAGAATCCATAGATAGTGATAGATTATGATGCTATATTAGTTATTGTTGACCAACTTAATAAGTTGGCATGCTTTCATTAAATTGGGTAGAAATTTTTAGTTGATATCGTTGGGTAGTTTTATATAGGGGTTATCGTTAGACTTCAAGTGGTACCCTCAATGACTATTTATGACTATAATTCTCAGTTACCATCACATTTTTTGAAAGTCTTTTAGGATAATTTTGGGACCCATTTGATGATGAGAATAGAAATTAAACCCCAAATCGATTGGTAGAGTGAGTGCAATATATTGGTATTATAGGATATGCTGAGATCCTTTGTTTATGACTTTAGATGGATGTGGGGGTCAATTTCCATTGTTAATGTTTTCTTATAATAAAATCCATCATTCTAAAATCAGTATGGAACCTTTATAAGATATATATGAGATACCCATCATGTCAAAATTTTGTTGGAATTTGATTGGTGAGACATCACTTAATGGAATGAAGATTGTGAAAGGTATGGAAATGAAAGAACAAATGAATGTTGAGGATATGGGGACATCCCAGAGGAGATAGATATCTCACATAGATTGACATCTCCGACCTTTGAAGTTTGACCATGGGGACCATTTTTTCTTGAATTTCTCCCCATGATGAGTATTATAGAGGCTCGAATGGGGTAAAAAGCTATCCCCAATGGTCATCAGTACATTCAGGATCCTATGGGGGGAATGTGAGTATTCTATCCATGTGGAATTTCCACCAAAGTTAGACCATGTTCATGATCTATTCCACGTGTTACATATAATGAGTTACATGAAATACCCAATTCACATTATTGTTATGGTATATCTAGACATTGATGATGGAAATTTCTTTACAAAATACCTAATGTTGATCAATGATCGATAAGATATTGTCCTCTGGTTGTAGTAGACATTTCCTTACTAGTGAACTCTCTATCTTCCTTATACACACTCATATAGCGTTATCACTTCATCACCATATTTTTTGAGTTCCTCTTACATGATTTATACTAGATATATAATGAATTTTTATAGAAACCCTATCATTGTTCTTCATAATACTAGTTATAGTTTTCAAATGAGTTTCTTAAATTTTTGGCATCCTTCTTATGATATGAAGATTATCTTATAGATTCTTAATCCATATCCCCTTCTCCTCTAGTTGTCCTTATAAATTATGAATTTGAGAATTCCTTTCACTTTATATTATCTTAATTTATTCTTCACACTGTTCCTTAGAGACAATCACGAATATCTCATGTTTTCTCCTCATTCACATGCTTTACTTATTGAACAAGTGAGTCAATAATATCACTTTTCCCTACAATTTATTTCCCATATTTTATATGGTTTACCTAAATTATTCCATGAGATCACAATTCATTTATTCTTAAGCTTTTAAAACTTTCAATTCATTTTCCAAGACTTTAATTTTATCTTGTGGGTTGTACCAACAATTTCTAGATTTACCACATGATGTGGTTGCTTCATATTTAACATATTGAAGTTATGTAGAATTTTTATTTTTAGTTTTTCATGAAGCATCTTATATATGGTTAGAAAAAAATATGCACAATGAATCATTTTTTTAATTAAATAAGAGTATCCAATTTCTTGGTGTCCCTCTTCTTGATCTTCTTCATTTAAATTTTAGACAAATGAAATTATTAATTAATTGAATGATAATCATTATAAATAATTTATATTCCCTTATTTAAGATATATTTTTGACCATACAATTCTTTGAACTTTATTTACATGTCTTTGGAAAGCTTGTAGTGATCTAAAATTTCAAATACATCTTATTCTAAAGAATTTTTAAATGCATTATTAGAATGATCATAAATTTGAATATTTAATTGATTTAACTCATAAAAACCCCCATATTGACTTTAAAATAAATTCCCATCCAATAAAACATGACAAGGAATGCCAACATATTCGTCAAAATATAACAAGAATTCATTTTTCCAAGGGGCAGGGGGAGGGTGCAGGGTGTGTGCAGGGGGCAGGGGTGTGTGTAGGGGAGGGGCAGGGGGTAGGGGCATGATGGGGGTAGGGGAAGGGGGTGTACTAGGTGAATGGGGTGTGTAGGGGGTAAGGGTTGTGATGGGGGCAGGGCAGGGGGTTCCGGTGGGGGGTGGGGAGAGTGGGGGTGCAGGTGTGTGTGTGGGGGGGGGGGGTGCAGTGGGCAGTGGGGGTGCAGGTTGGGGGGGGTGTAGGGGTAGTGGGGGTGCAGGTGGGGGAAGGGGGGTGCTGGGGGAGTGGGGGTATAGGTGGGGGTGCATGTGGGGGGGGGGGGTGCTATGGGCAGTGGGGTTGCAGGTGTGGGGGGGTACAAGTGGGGGGGGCAGGGGTAGTGGGGTTGCAGGTGGGGGTGAGCCTTATATTATTTCCACTTTACAACCTTCAAACAAAAATATATACTCCCAACATTTTGGATGATCCGTTAGGTGTATACTAAAAAATACATAATCACCCATGATCCCATAGGTACCATTTCCATGATGAAATACAACTCACTACCTTAATCGAAGAAAGACAACTCATGTCTCCCTATATCACTAAAATGAACCAAACCAAAGATAGGTTTGTGAATACAACTTAGTTTAGAGCCATGGGTTTAATTAAAATCATGGATGTATTATTGTTTAAACCCATGGTGGGATCACTTATATATGATGGGGATTTCATGTGCGACATATAGAGGAGACTTAGAAATCTTGAAATCTCATTATTACATGTCATTTGAGTTTATGTGTACTACTTAGTGGATTTATTTATGGTTTTTTCATGAATTTTGATGAAATTTTAAGTTGTTTTGGGTTGATAAATTTGATTTTTTGTGTTTCTTAGGTCTAGGTGGGTGTCCAGAGTGGACCCCACACTTGGCTTGTTTCCTGAGTGCAGTATATTACCCGATGAGTTTATAGCATCAATTATACCGATTGTAGTTCTAATTTTAAAATGTTTTGTTGTTTAATTCATATGTATTCATGGATTATACAGAAGATAGAAGGATCATTAGTGGTTGGTACAAGCTTAAGATCGATTTATAGATTATTGTTTGAGGTAGGAGTCCTTTATATTACTAATTCACTTGATCATTTGGATTATATTATGTTTTTGTAATCATTAATATTATCCTTGTGATCATTTTAGTATTAGAGTCATGTATCATTTATCATGTACAATTGAAACACCGGTCGCATATATTTAAGAAGTCTTTATATCTCACTTATTTTTCCATTATTTCCTTATAGGTGGTTTCTTATGATGAGGCCAATTCTATCCACCTCCATCAAAGGTAGTGAGTTTGACATTGGATTCAGGTAAGGTTTCTTCCATTTTTATTCTTTGGCCTAATTTTAAATAGGGCTTTTGTGATTTTTGGATTTCTTATATTTTTGTAGTGTGTTTTGGATATCGTTGAGGTAGATTCGAGCTTCTTATCGAAGGCGATTCACCGCGTATGCATAGGTAAGCATATATATAACAAGTTCTCCCATTATATGCATGTCTACCCATGGCAGCACGATTACATATAAGGGGCTAGGTGTGCTTATATATATATATGGAAAATGCATACGTGTGTGGGTGATAATGGGCTTATGAATGTGAGCATATATATAAGGATCCTCTTGTGCGTGTTCAGGGCCATGTGAACACGTACATAGGGGTTAGGGCATCCTTATGTATATGCAAAGGTGCATATGTCCGGAGGATGGATAAAGCATCTTAGAGTTGTCACTGATAAAAGTGCCAAGCACCGAGTGCGTATTAGCTCCTTTGAGGTAGGGTCCCTCTCCTAGCCTCTTTAATTCAAGAATGTTTTAAATTGCATTTAATTGCCTTCTTAATTCTGCCGGTTTATATTAAATTTCAATTATTGAATAAGTGTTAAGATAATTGTTTCGTTTGATAAACAAGACATGGTTTTGTAATAGAACCCCTCCAACGAAGGTGCTCTGTCTGTGAAAACTCACATTGGTAGTTTATGCTTATATAGCTTACTTGAAATTATTTCATTGATGGGACCTCTTTTATTTCATGAAAAACAAAGGCACATGTATCCTTAGATGATAGATTCCTCTTCATCATTTTTACTATTTTCTTATAATGATTCTAGTCTATGGTACATGTATTATTTGTTGACCAGATGACCTTAATACCTTTTTTATTATTTCACCTAACCTTATATATTTGAAGTTAGGAATTGGTGAAAAAAACATGTTCCTTGAATTTCACCCCGATGTTGAAGACTTATTTAACGTTACATGCGGCTTAAGGTTGGTTTGTGAAAAAATGTGTATGTATTGTCTATGAAAAATACCACCTATTACCTAGAATTTTATTAATATTCCCTAGTTACTACCCATGAAATAGTTGGAGACTTGTTTTTATAGGTATTATAAAACCAAGAAAATGCTCATCCCACATAACATATAAGTGGTTTCACCTATCTTTAATGTATCTAGAAAAGAATGATGTTTTATAAACTATGTTATGTTTGTCTTAATGATTTTTTACCTTTTTAGAAACCACAATGTGATGTACATGTATTACATATGTTTATGTTATAATTGTGTAAAATGTAAATTTCATGTTTAATTTCATTGATGTAAGATGTTAAATTGGATGTTCTACATCCCTATTGCATGAATTGAAATTGTATGATATGTTATCTCGTGATTCATGATACCACTCTGTGGTGCATGTATTGAATGACATTGGATTTGATTTTAACAAAAATCCTTTATTACAGATCATGTTATTCAGTATTGGGATGTACATATTAATGTGAATATTCTTTATTCATTGTTGGTTATAGAGTCATGTATCATTTATCATATACAATTGACACACTGATCACATATATATAAGAAGTTGTTATATCTAACTTCTTTTCACATTATTTACTTACAAGTGGTTTTTTATGATGATTTCGGTTCTATACACTTCTATCGAAGTCAGTGATTTTGACATCATATTCATGTAAGGTCTCTTCCATTTTTATTCTTTGGCCTAATTTTAATTAGGACTTTTGTGATTTTTGGGTTCCTTATATTTTTGCAGTGCGTTTTGGATCTCGTTGAGGTGGATTCGAGCAGCAGTTAGAGAAGGTTAATTACATGTGTATTCATATGTAGGCATATACATATATAAGTTAACCCTTTATATATATATATATTCAATCATGGCTGTATGAATATATATATTGGGGCTAGGTGTGCTTATATATAGATATGAAAAATGTATACATGTGTAAGTGAAAAGGGGTATATACAAGTATAAAAATATATCTAAGGATCCCCTTGTGTATATTTGGACATGAAAATATGTACATAGGGGATAGGTGTCCTTATATATATGTGAAGGTGCATATGCATGCAAGCAGAAAAAATGGAAGATCCGAGTTGTCGTCGTCAAAAGCAACACGCCTTGGGGATGAGGTAGGTTCCCTATGCCTAAACCTTTAATTTGAATTCTAAAATTGCTCGATTATTTTAAAAACTTGTTTTCATTATTAGGGATTAACATTAATCTCCCTTTATGTGGTTAGTAGAAAATTTCAGCCAACTCAATATGAAATTTCTTTCACTTTAGAGATAACAATATCCTCATTTTGAGAAAACATGAACTGAGTATTCTCATAAAAAGCTAAAACTTAAAGAAAATATTTGTTTTATTTTCATCAAACACAAAAAACCATCCTTGAAAACTTGACACTTTCTTTAGCAACATCACTATGAAATTGAACTAGATAAAATCAAATACATTACTAGGAAGAATTCACTGCTTAGTAGCTAAGTAATTAATTTTCTTTGAACTGCTTAAAGCACCTTCATCAGTTATCTTTGATTTCCTTACTCGGTTGAAGGTTAAATGTTCAAGTGATCGATTAATAGGGTTCAAAGGGTTTAAAATTGAGTGATAAATATAATGAACTATGGTGTTTCCTCACCGTTTATCCTATAATTTCATGAAATTGAATCTCCTTCTAGAATAAATAATATCATCTTGAAATAATGAGATTCCTGATAGATTAACTCTCAATTGAGAAGGATACAATGACCGTTAAGGCATGACTAGTGAGGGAAATCCTTTAGTGTAATAGTGGGAATGGTTTAGCAATTATCCTAAGGGTGGGATGAAGGGTTGGTTTATTGATGGGATCACTAACATTCATAGGTGAATGAGCTTTTTTTGGGGAATACACCTTCAAGTTGTAACTACTATAGAAGTAGTACTGAATTGATGATATTAAGAGTGTGACGTTAGTAGTAATTTTGAGATTAAAAGGGGTATGTTTTGTAGTCTATATAATAACCAAGGATGAGAAAGAAATGAGTCTGTTATAATAGGTATGGAATTTAAATAGTGGTGGTGTCTGCTCCTCAATACTGTGCTCCATAACCAAGGGAACACAAACTCCCATAGATGACCTGATCCAAACTAGAGCTCAATGATAGTGGATTAACAATCTATAGATAGAGTATATTTACCCTGAAATTTTATGGTAGAGTATCGAATCATCCTATAAAAATATTGTGGGGGACCCATTCCCTAGTGCAAGAAGGTAGTACAAAACCTATCATCTCTTTGATGGTCAATAAGGGCCAATGAAGGATGATTCACACTTGTAACACATCATGTAATATCTATAAATCCAAAATGTGGTCCACAATTGTGTACTATGAGGATCAACACTTAGGATATTCTAGTTTCTAGCACAAATCCATGTCCAAAGTGGGAAATACACATAGTGTAAGTTCTTGAGGAACGTACATGACATGCATAGGGTGTAGACAACCACCCTTGGATACCCATGTTCTGCTTATGTAATCCAACCCCTTCTCATGTATTATGGATCATGACTATATACTATGTTTTTTCCCATGTACTAGGTTTTTTTGGGTACACTGATCGTGTCCGTGTTAGTGTTCTAGGCCATGCCCGTATACCTCTCTATTACTATGCAAGTGTATCTTATGGGTATATTCCATGTATATAACTCTGAGTAACACATAATGTATAGGGTTACATGACATGGATTATTAAATATTTTCACAAATCTTTCTGCCATAACTAGGGGACTATACTGAGTTTATTCTCTGCAGTACATGTCATGTATATTAGAATTTTCAATAAACTACTAAAATCTTCATGCGTCTCACCCGCACAACCATTACTGTTGATTCTTCTATGAATCTGGATAAAAAACTCATATATATGGTTTCCTTCACCCAAGTCATCATTGTTGGATAGATTTTGGCAACCTGATATGCTCAAGAATCGATCCTATCCTATTTATCCAATAAACTATGAAACCTGTGAACAAAAAACCCCCATCCACCTACATTGTATCTCTGATATCCTATCACACTATATCAAAACTTGTTCATTCTATTGATATTGAATGAGGATCAATAATTGTATATATTCATTGGATCATCCCTAGTAGTTTGATTTATCATCTCATCTCCATTAAGGGTATGGTTTTAGTTAAGGTATACATTCTTGAGCTTCATGTTTTATCCCCACAACTACCATTCGTTCTCCTCTAGAATTTTATAAAATGAGTTATCCTTTCCTTGTTAAATATACTTTGGATAATGACACAACTTATTTGTATGTATGTCCATTGATTCATTCTAAAAATACCCAAAACATTTCATGCAATGGATGTCCATCATCCATATTTTTTGGTTACTCTCCCCTAGGACAAGTGTTGTGACACCCATGTGATCGTTGACATATCCTCCTTATCATCGCAAACATCCTTATCCAGTTGGAGCTCATCATACATATTTCCCTAGATATAGATTCTCATGAAGTGGTAGAGGTCCCACATACCATTGTTGAACTCCAAATGATGTAGGATAAATTTGTTGGTCCCTGGTGTCCAATTTCTCAGAAAGTCTAGAATGAAGTCCTGATTATTGTAAATGTAGAATTTTGATCACTATGTTGGCTCATAGATCCCAACACACTATATATCTAACTAAAATTCATGACAGGACAAACATACCCAGTATACCCTGGCCCCTCTCTTCAAGAAGTTTCTATAATGAAGCAGGTCCTAGTAATATGTCAACAATCCTTGAATTTTAAAGTGGAAATAGATTAGTTTAAAAATGAGGGGGGGGGGGGGGGGTTGTCCAGGAAGGGAGGGGGTGTCCAGGAGGGGGGGGGGTATTCAGGAGGGAGGGGGTGTTCAGGAGGGCGGGGGGTGTCCAGGGGGGATGGGGGCTATTTAGAGGGGTGTCTAGGAGGGATGGGGGGCTGTCTAGGAGGGAAGGGGGCTGTCCAGGGGGTCTGTCAGGGGGGGTCTGTCTAGGAAGGAGGGGGTGTCCAGGAGGGATGGGGGGGTTCTAGGGGGAGGGGTAGGGGGTATTTCTAGGGTGGATGGGTGGGTGAGGGTGGGGGGTTTTCCAAGAAAGAGGGTGTGTGGAGGGGGGGTGTCTTCTTGAATATGTCCTTTGAAACTCAGTAATTTACAATGTCGTTTATGATTATTTAATTTTATCTAATGAGGAATAGAGTTATGGGAATATTATGTTGATTTTATTTATTTTTAGGTACTTCAATGAGAATATCCAGGTTGAGTGAAAAATATAAGAGGATGGTTGGCTCATTAAAAAGAAGAAAACTGCATCATATCATTACGAGGGAGTACTTAATTTGGGTTTTAATTGTTTAGAACAATTCATTCATGCTGCCACTTATTGGAAATCTTTTGAAATTCTTGATTTTAGGATGTTATTCATGTTGAGTGTTTGTGCTTAAACTGTTGAATACTTTTCATGCTGATGTTATTGAACTGAATCTGTTTATGATGGTTATTGAAAATATTATTGCTTATGGTAAAACATGTTGAGTGTTGGGGGGGGGGGGGTGATGTCTAGAAGGTGCAAGGGGGTCTGTAGGGGGGAGGGGGGTTATCCGAGAGGGGGAGGGGTGTCCAAGGGGGAGGGAGGCTATCCAGGAGGGGGGGGGGGTGTTATCCATGGGGGTTTTCAGGGGGAGGGGGATGTCCGGGAGGGAGGGGGGCTATCCAGGAGGGGGGGGGGGGGGGGGGCTGTCCAGGAGGGGGGGGGGTGTACAGGAGGGGGGGGGGGTGCTATCCAGGAGGGGGGTGTCCAGGAGGGAGGGGTGCTGTCCAGGAGGATGGGGGGCTGTCTAGGGGGGTGCAAGGGGGGTCTGCAGGGGGAAGGGTGGCTGTCCAGGGGGGTGTTGTCCAGGGGGGAGGCTATCTAGGAGGGGGGTGTCCATTGGGGTCCGTAGGGGGGAGGGGAGCTATCTAGGAGTGGGGTGTTGTCCATGAGGATGATGTCTAAGAGGGGAGGGGGGCTATCCAGGAGGGATGAGAGGCTGTCTAGGGGGGTGCAAGGGGGGTCTGCAGGGGGGAGGGGGCTGTCCAGGAGGGGGGAGGGGGGTGTTTTCCAGGGGGGTGGGGGTTGTCCAGGGGGGGTCCAGAAGGGGGTGGGGGGTGCTGTCTAGGGGGTGTCCAGGAGGGGATGTGGGCTGTCCAGGGGGGTGAAAGGGGGGGTCTGTATGGGAGAGGGGGGGCTTGGACCAAGGGGAGGGGGGTGTCCAGGAGGGGGGGGGTGCTGTCCAGGGGGTGTCCAGGAGGGATGGGGGTCTGTCCGGGGGGGGGGGGTGGGTGGGTGGGTGGGTGGGTTAAGGGAGTCTATAGGGGGAGGGGGTTGTCCAAGGGGTGTCTGGGGGGGGTGTCTAGGGGGTGTAAGGGGGTCTGTAGGGGGGAGGGGGGGGGTATCTAGGGGGATGTCCAGGAGGGAGGGGGGCTGTCCAGGGGGTATTCAGGAGGGAGGTGGGGATGTCTAGGGGCTTCTTCAGGGGGGGGGGGGTCTAGGGGGGTGCAAGGGGGTCTGTAGGGGGAGGGGTGCTATGCAGGAGGGAGGGGGGCTGTCCAGGAGGGAGGGGGCTATCCAGGAGGGGGAGGGGGGGGGGGGTGCTATCCAAGGGGTGCAGTGTGATATGCAGGGGGCTGTCTAGGAGGGGGTGTTCAAGAGGGGGGGGGGGGTTGTCCAGGGGTGCTGTTTAGGAGGGATGGGGGGGGGGGGGTTGTCCAGGGGGTGTCCAGGAGGGGGGGGGGCTGTCCAGGGGTGCTATCCAGGAGGGGGGTGCTGTCCAGGGGGTGTCCAGGAGGGATGAGGGGCTGTCTGGGGGGGGGGGGTGTCCAGGGGGTGCAAGGGGGTCTGTAGGGGGGAGGGGGGATATCTAGGGGGATGTCCAGGAGGGAGGGGGGGATGTACATGGGGTATTCAGGAGGGAGGTGGGGATGTCTAGGGGGTGTCTAGGGGCTTCTTCAGGGAGGGATGTCTAGGGGGGTTCAAGGGGGTCTGTAGGGGAAGGGGTGCTATGCAGGAGGGAGAGGGGCTGTCTAGGAGGGAGGGGGCTATCCAGGAGGGGGGGGGGTGCTGTCCAAGGGGTGCAGTGTGATCTGTAGGGGGCTGTCTAGGAGGGGGTGTTCAGGAGGGGGGGTGGGGTTGTCCAGGGGTGCTGTTTAGGAGGGATTGGGGGGGGGGGTTGTCCAGGGGTGTCCAGGAGGGGGGGGGGGCTGTCCAGGGGTGCTATCCAGGAGGGGGGGGTGCTGTCGAGGGGGTGTCCAGGAGGGATGAGGGGCTGTCTAGGGGGGTGCAAGGGGGTCTGCAGGGGGGAGGGGCAGGGGGGGTCTATCTAGGGTGTGTTTTTTTTATGAAATGGGAAGGGATATAGTTACAGTTTGAAATTTTGGATATATCCCTATAGCCACAGTTGGAACTGTGGCTATAGGGCTATAACCACTGCTCAAACCATGGCTATAGGGATTTATCCACAGTTGGAACCGTGGCTACAGGTCTTTATCCACAGTTTGAAACTGTGGCTATAGGGCAAACCCTATAGCCACATCAATACCAACCACAACTCATTAAACCATGGTTATAACC
The DNA here is from genome assembly GCA_963277665.1 of Viscum album. Classification (NCBI taxonomy): domain Eukaryota; kingdom Viridiplantae; phylum Streptophyta; class Magnoliopsida; order Santalales; family Viscaceae; genus Viscum; species Viscum album. The sequence continues at coordinate 489,094,805 of OY728164.1, forward strand.
TATATCCACAGTTTTTTGGGCTTATATCCATGGTTTTGAACCATGGATATAGCCTAAATTTCTAGTAGTGAAAGATTAATAAAACAAATAAGGGAACTTGTGCAATTATGTTATTTTAACCCTAGTGATATAAATGCCCAATTATATTTATTTTCTCATAATTCTAGCCATGTAAATGGTTGTGCACAACATATTGGATAAAAAATCTCAAGCCTAGATATTTCATCCTTCTCCAAGAACAAAGAACACTCTCAAGAAAGAGAGAGATCCTCCTCCACTGGATTAAGGAGAACATTTTGGAAGCGGTTCTCAAGGCGATCGAAGGTGGAAATTTCAAGCGCAAGTATCTTCTGTACTAGCACCCAAAGACTCCTTCAATGATCTATAAAGATTTGTAGAGCATGTGTGGATCATTGATAGAGGAATCCTACACTTGGATTCTAAAATGCAATGATCACGCACTGTAGATCTGTGGTCAGACACATCAATGAAGAAAGAATAACCTTAGAGGTAATTATTATTTAATTAAATTAATTATAAACAACATGTGTTGATCTCATCTATCTTGGTTATGGGTTAATAACACTTTATTTCTATTTGAATCAAATCTGTTGAGCATGACATCCATCGTCGCTTGATCTTGGATTAATCATTGATAATGGAAAAAAGAAAAGTTGGGCACCACCCCTCCCGTACTTCTGCTACATCTTGAAATTACAAGTGGTATTAGAGGGGGCACATCATTGTTTATAATTATTTAGTTTTATTGGTGATTTATGCATTCATGATTTATTTTTTCAATCCGAGTTTAATCATTATTCAAATCTGAATTATAAGATCTATTTCTTCCTCTATAATTTCTCATAGATCTAATAGAAACAATTAATTTTATGATTAAAATAAAATCAAGGATCTCATTTTGGGGTGCCAAGGATCCTATCCATACAACATGAGACTACATGCCATGTAATTGGCATTACATGCCATGTAGTCATGTTCAACGCATCAAGATTGATTTTGAAATCAATTCGAGATTTTTCATTGATTAGGGAATAAATTACACCATTAATGCACCATGTGTTGTTCAAGATTAGTTGGAACATGTTCAGCTGGACTACACACCATGTGGCCCATTAGACATGATGTGTAGTCCCTTCAAGTCAGGGTTGGGTCATGTATTCCATACATAGACTACCCGACCGGTGACTGTGTAACACAAAGTCAACATGGCATGTGGCCCACTAGACACACCATATACTCCAAGATTTCTGAAGTACACCTCACATGCTGAGTTCCTAGGCATGTACTTAGGATAGATGGTGAAGGGTGTACATGCCATGTAGATCAGATCTACACACCATGTACTTTTACTTGATTATGCTGATTTAAAATTTATTTATTTTACTATGTAAACCTTGAGACATGTACTCGCATGTGGTCATAAAGATAGGACACAACATATAATAGGTTTTAATATACATAAATATTTAAATATTTAATTAATATCTACGTAATGTTTAATATCTGCATGTCATGTATAAGTTGTCACTACTAAAAAATAAAGCTATAGCCACGGTTTGGAACCGTGGCTATAGGCCCAAAAACCGTGGCTATAGGTTATAGCCACGGTTTCATAAACCGTGGCTGGTATTGGCGTGGCTATAGGGTAAAACCTATAGCCACAGTTTCAAACTGTGGCTATAGCCCTATAACCACGGTTCAAACTGTGGCTATAGCCCTATAGCCATGGTTCAAACCGTGGTAGAATCCTAAGTCTAGAAATATATATATCCACGGTTTTAAACTGTGGATATAGGCCTTTTGCCACGGTTTTAAACTGTGGATATAGGCATGTTTCCATGGTTTTAAACCGTGGCTATATGTCCCCCCATTCCATAAAAAAACACCCCCCTGCCCCCTTCCCCAGCACTGCCCCCTACACCCCCCCTGCCCACTGCACTTCCCCCACAACCCACTGCACACACCCCTGCCCCCTGCCCACTGCACCTCCCCCCAGCCCACTGCACCCCCCCTACACACACACCCTGCCCCCATCACACCCCCTGACCCTGCACTTCCCCCCTGCCCACTGCACTTCCCCCCCAGCCCACTGCAAACCCCACCTGCAAAGTTGACCCCGAAGTCCGCACCGCTACATTGAACGGTGGCTGGCTTTGTTAAAAGCGCTACAGTAAAGTTGACCCTGAAGTCTGAACCGCTACAGTGCATGTCGGTGTTGGTCGGTCAGCTCCGTTATAGTGGTCAGGATTGCTACAGTACCAAAAAATTAGGCCTGGGACCTTCGGCCCCTGGACCCCCGAAGTAGGGGCACGTTGCCCCCTACAACCCCCAACGAGCTCATCGTGGAGCTCAACCCGCGACAGTTGTAGGCCACAAGCATTTGGCCCAACCAGATCGGGCAACACCAAACCAACATCATAGAGACCCCTCCTCATTGGTGGATAATTCAATGAAATTATGTACAACTCATCAAAAAAATGGGGTGCTCACCGACAATCGCTGGTGGTGTTGGATTTCGTTAAAGAAACCCATAATGCAGATCTAAGGGACTTGGGTTACTCATGCCACCCCTTTATCTAATTTAGGGGATTATATGTGGTGACCCACATTAAAGACGCCTTGACAAATTTATGGGATCATATGAGTGGATCAACATCTTTAAATCCGTTCAGGTTTCTCATCTCCCTTTTACTACTTTTGACCATACCCCAATCCTCATTGATTTCTCACACGGGGATGGGGGACCCATATTTGAATGATCCTTCAGATTTGAAGTCTTCTTGGTGAGGGAGGATGACTGTGTAGATGTGGTCTACTTGGGGTGGTCGAGATAAGACAATGATGTTAAAAATAATATTTATCAGGGGGCCGCTAAACATAAACAATATAGTTACACAAAATATCTCCATCCAGATATTCAATGTGATTAGATTGATAAAAGAATAAATTCTCTTATTTCACAAGCCCCCATGGATGCTGGAGTTTCATGTATTTATAAAATGGAAGCATAACTCAATGTTACCCTCAAAAGAATGGAGATTTTCTGGTCTTTAAGAGCGAGGGATGCTCATATGAAGGATGTTGATGCAACCACCCTCTATTTCCACCAAAAGGCCTCTGAACATTACAGAAATAACCACATCTTTTTCCTTACTGATTCTGATGGAAGTTCTGTATCAAATCATAATGATATGTGTAATAATATTTTTCTCTTTTTCCATGACCTTTGTACAGTGGGGTAGTCTCCCATTTCTCCTAATATAAAGAACGACTCAGACTGGTTGTTTTAGATGAGTTTAATAAGTCGATTATGTGTGATATTACAGATGATGAGATCCTAATGAACTTAACCAGAACCATTCAATGGAAGCACTAGTCTATGATGGTTTCCATTCATTTTTTTCAAGAAGTTCAGGCAAATTATTGGAAGGAATGTTTCGGGTCTCATATATTTTCTTTGGGTGGGAAATGACTACTTTCACTCGATCAATGAAACTCTTATAACCCTTATTCAAAAAATAAAAAATAAGAAAAACATCATTGGTCACTAATTTTAGACTCATCGACCTCTATAATTTTACTTATATTCTCCTAAATTCCAGTGAATCAGATACGACCATTGCTTCCCTCTATCATTTCTGAAAATCAAATTTCCATTGTTCCTAAGAGACTCATATATGATAATGCCATATTGGCCCATGAAAATTTTCAATATATGAAAACATAGAATAAATATTAACAATGAATTATTCCATGGAAACATGACTTGAAAAAGGCTAATAATAGAGTTGAATGGTCTTTCCTAATGTTTGTGTTGACTAAGATTGGATTCTTCTATCATGGAAGAAGTAGAAAAACTTAGATTCATGCAAACAAGCCTTGCTTGTATGTGAAAATAGTGGCAAGAAATAGCATAATGGAAGATTTTTCCTAGGAGAATACAAATTTAGGTGGAAGGGGGATGGTGTGGGCTGGATGTGACTGGAGTAGGGCCAAATCACGACATTACCATGGCGTGACAGTGGCTTGAGCGCGGCGTGACTGCGGTGTGACCGCGGCGTGTTGGCCCGGTCCAGCGACATCCGCAGGGCAGCATCTTCCGGCCAGAAGCGAAAGGAGCGAGAGAAGGCTAGAATGCTGGTGGAAGGGGGATGGTTGCAGGTGCTGGGGGGATGGTGCGGGCTGATTTGAAGGTGGAAGGGGGGCTGTTGCGGGCTGGAATATTGGTGGCAGTAGGTTGAAATGAAGGTAGAAGGGGGGTGGTGTGAGATGGATGTGGCTGGAGTAGGGACAAATCACGGCATTACCGCGGTGTGACCGCGGTGTGACTGCGGCGTGACCGCGGCGTGACCGCGACGTGTTGGCTCGGTCCAGCGACATCCGCGGGGCAACATATTCCGGTTAAGAGCGAAGGGAGAAGGAGAAGGCTGGAATGTTAGTGGAAGGGAGCTGGTTGCAGGAGTTGGGGGGATGGTGTGGGATGATTCGAAGGTGGCAGGGGGGGCTGTTGCAGGCTGGAATGTTGGTGGCAGCGGGCTGAAATAAAGGTGGAAGGGGTGGTGTGGGCTGGATGTGGCTGGAGCAGGGCCAAATCACGGCATTATCGCGGCGTAACCGCAGCGTGACCGCGACATGACCGCGGCGTGACCGCGACGTGTTGTCCTAGTCCAATTTCATTATGTTATTTTATGGGCCTTTTGATGAGTTATAGGGTTTAATAACATTGTTCAGGAATGCTCATTTTTATGGTTTTCTTGAGTGGTTCACTTGTATTCTTAAATGAATTTTCATGTAGAACATGGATAAACATCCAGAAATGATATTTCAAGTTATTAATGATATTCTAGAAGTTTAAATGATCTTATAATATATTATATGATATTCCATGTGAATGAATCATTAGATACGAATTAAATGATGATTGTTTGGGTTAATTTGGGTGGTTTTTCGACCACAACGAAATTGTTTTGATTAATCATTTAGTAATATGTACATAAGATAGTTAAAGAACATTAAATAGGTCACCCCCTGCTAGTCCCCACTGCCCTACAGACCCCTGAAGACCTCCCTCCTGAACCCCCGTCACTCCCAATGCATCCCCCTTTCCACCCTACACAAACCCTCGGATAAACCCTTGTAGACCCCCCCAGACAGACCCCATGCAACCCCCCTTCCCCCCTGCACAGAACCCCGGACAGCCCCCCCTGCACCCCCGAACACCCACCCTGCACCCCCGGAAAGCCCCCCCATGCACCCCCAGACAGCACCCCCAGACAACCACCTGAGAGCCCCCCGTGCCCCCCCCGGACAGCCCCCCGTGCACCCCCGGACAACCCCCCATGCACCCCCGAGCAGCCCCCACATGCACCCCCGGACAGACCCCATGCATCCCCCCTTCCCCCCTGCACAGAACCCCAGACAGCCCCCCGTGCCCCCCCGAACAACCCTCCGTGCCCCCCCAGACAGCCCCCCGTGCACCCCCGGACAACCCCCCGTGCACCCCCGGACAACCCCCATGCAGCCCCCCTCCCCCCTGCATAGAACCCCAGACAGCCCCCCCCCCCCCGCACCCCCGAACAACCCCCCCGTGCACCACCGGACAACCCCCCGTGCACCCCCCGGACATCCCCCCGTGCCCCCCGTACAACCCCCCGTGCACCCCCCGGACAGCCCCCCGTGCACCCCCGGACAACCTCCCGTGCACACCCGGACAGCCCCCCGTGCCCCCCCGGATAGCCCCCCGTGCACCCCCGGACAGCCCCCCCTACACCCCCAGACAACCCCCACGTGCACCCCCGGGCAGACCCCATGCAGCCCCCCATTCCCCCCTGCACCGAACCCCGGACAACCCCCCCCCCCCCCCCCCCCCGCCGCCCCCCCGGACAGCCCCCCGTGCAACCCCCGGACAGCCCCCCCAGACAAGCATTGTTAGGGATTGGAGGCCACCTCATCTGAACACATTGGAATTGATGGAAAAAAACTACAATGTGTATATCTCATAGAAAATATCCATGTCAATCTGGGAAACAACGAAGAACTCACTCAATGATAAAAGATGCAATCTTTTGACAAAATTCTCAGATTAATCATTTAAAAAAATAAAGGAAAGGGAAGAGTAAGGATCATAGGTGAGGCAGTCATGACAGTTGAGCAAGCCCATCAATTCCTGCTCATTCTTCTTGTCCCATTCTAATTGAATGACCCTAATTATGTTTCAAAGGTGTGGATAGATGGTAGCACCAGGAATCAGCTAAGGGTTTAGGAATATATATCCATGCATATGAGTTGCAACCTGACCATAGATAATTTGGAAAGAATCAATCAACTAGTGTTGTGGCTTCCCCTCGCTGATTTGTCCCAACAAACGATATATTTTCAGTAATAATGGGATGGACAAGTTGATACATATAAAAATGGCCAGTTGACCATCCATGATAACAGATAGTGTCCTCTGGTGACTAAGGGGTGAAATTAAAAATATACCCAGTGGTATGTATTTTTTGGACAAATATTAACTTTTGTAAGATGATGGACCAAGGGATGTTACTATTGTCAATTATCCAAAATGCCGGTCGGTTGGACCGATGAGGTGACGAAATTTTTCCATCTCATGGTAGACTGACTCCGTAAAAAATCAACTTAAGCTATATTTTTTGGCTATAACTAAGTGGTTTCACTAATAATTGATGAACTGAGATGATGGGGATATTGTTTTCAATATATTATATCATATCCATCCTTCCATTAGTTGCGATGAGGGTCATAGTGACAGAAGCAGCAGAATAAGAATACAATGGAGGATTTATACCGTTTCCTATATCAAAATTCCAAAACAAAGGAGTTAGTGTCTACAAAATTTGAAAAGGAACGAAGTCCCATGAACTAAATACTGGGGAACCTATTCTAAAACTATGGATAAGATTTATAACCCACTGGACAGCCCTGCGAGAGCCACCGGACAGCCCCCTGCGATAGCCACTGGATAACCCCCGGATAGCCCCCTTCCCCCCCGCACAGAACCCCGGATAGCCCTGCAGCCCTGCGAGAGCCACCAAACAGCCCTGCGAGAGCCACCGGACATAACCCCGGTGGGCATGAACATCCACCTGATCTGTGAAGATTCAAAAATAGAGGTCATGAACATCTACATGATCTGTGGAGATTCAAATTTAGATGAACATGATTCATGGGAGATAAAAAACTACCTGCACAGAACCCCGGACAGCCCTGCGAGAGCCACCGGATATCCCCTTGCGGAACCTATTCTAAAACTATGGATAAGATTTATAACCCACTCTTAGTGGGTGATTTTCAAAACAACATCAATAGATTAAGAAATGTTTTTAAAGGGTATTCGACCCTGTGTGTATGATTAGTAAGGTAAAACATGGATATCCCAATGGTTTCTTATTCGTTGAGTGTAATACACCTTCATCTTTAACTCAAATCATGTAATCTGAGTGGGGTTTATATTATGTTAATTAAGGAAAAGTACATGGTGTATAATTTATAGATGCTAAAAAATACACCCTCATAATCAAATTAATTTAGAATGAAAAGAATCTGACCATGAGGTAATATATATCACTTTTCTATATCAGGTAGTTTCCTAGAGTAGGGTAATAAAAATAATGTTCACCATGAGGAGGATAAAAACTCAATCCTTTTTAGAACCAAGAGAAGAATATCAATGTAAGGAATTTAGTTCTCTAAGAAGATAATACTGATTCATGGTTTTTTTCCATGAGGAGTATCAAAACTATAAAATGGGCTTAAAGTCATGGTTTTATATCTATAGTTGGTATAACCATTGTTTTAGGGGAGCCTACTATTATTATTAGAGTTAAACCATGGCCTCAGGGCTCCCTTAGTAATCCTATAATCATGGTTTACACAGACCATGGCTATAGGCCATCCTAAATCCATGGTTATTTGAAACTGTGGTGGTAGGTGGATGTAGAAACCACTATAATTATATGGGAAGCACCAAAAGTATGAAGGAAATAGGATGAAAAGGGCTATGACTATGATTTTCCAAGAATTGTGGCGGTATAATGGGCAAATATGGCTATGACTATGGTTCTCTTGAAACAATTATGGTAGGAAGGGAATATGGCCATGGTTTTGGATAACCATGGACCCCAAGATTAAATAAAACACATATGAGCCTTTTTTTTGAAACCAATGGCAATATTCCTCCATCAAAACCTCTACGACCATGATCCACCCATATCTTGAATGTTTTCTACTAGACCCAATATTATTTTTGAAGTTTTAAAAGATTAAAAATTATAAATATATATAAATATATATACATGTGTATATATGTTTATATAAATTCATATAGTATATTTTATCACAATGGTAAAGTCTTGGAAGGATTATGTAAGTGGTATTAAGAACAAAACTTGGTGGGATTTTTAAAATTTTAAAAGGATACAACCATGGATTTGTAAACTATGAGAACACGTGACATTAACATATGGTGTGTAGCCTATGGACATGGTTCATTTGGACCTTTTCCTTTGATAACCTAAGGCCATATTCTATAATTGTGGTTATATCCTAGAGCCCATTTCAATGGTGATAAGGCCCATGGTCCATGTAAACCATGTTTATAAGTTAAAAACATAGTTTTTTGAACTATTTACATAGTTCTGGACTGTAGAAATATGACCATTTTCTAGTTGTGTATATCGACTTAAGGATTTTTTATTTCCATGAAAAGGATATAGACTCAATGATTCTAACATCCCTAAGAGTAATAATATACTTGATTCATTTTATGTCATATCATGTGGTTAATGGTGGGGAATCCAATATGAATTAGTGGTCCAAATTATATGATGGTAGGGAGATGGAATTAAATTTTAATTTGTAGCTAGTTTGAGATATGAGATGTATATTTAACTACACATCCTATGAGAACATGAATCAATCCAGACTGAGTTCGTAATAGGGGAATTTTATTCTGATATTGGATAATAACCAAAAAATATCCATGGTTTTGTTTAGGATATGAGATTTGGGTTTATTCAAAGTGTCCTAGTGTATGAACAATATTTAAAACCTAGAATGAATTGGTAAAAGTATCAATGCCAAATATAGGGTGAAAATGAGGTACTATGGATGAGACCAAGATAGGTGGTCCATAATTCACTATGTATCCAATATGAATTGAAATAATGACACATATAATTCTAAATAATGAAGTATCTATGCATATTAGTATTGTTCACTGGAGGAAATAAAATGGTTCTTTCCTAGTGAATAGTTAATGGGGAAGACCCAACATGAACTGGTAAACCCATATACTAGGAACTCTTATGAAGATATGAATCATACATAAGGGAACTAGGTCATATATAAAAAACCACTCTAAGTAGTTTAAGTCCCTATAGGATGAACCATTGTGTTATATAGTTTAATTTAATACATGAGGACCAAGTATCCAAGGGGAATTTTCCAAGAGAAGAATCTCAACTCAAGGCTTTTAATTTTCTAGGAGAAATATATCAAATCAAAGGATTTAGGCATCAAAACAGAGCATATCAACTCAAGGCATTTATGATAGCAAGAAGAGTATCTCAACTCATGAATTTTTTTTCTTCACTGATAATTAATTCCTAGATGAGAAATGGTTCAATATTAAGATGAAATAATCTTTCTTCAAAAATGGGTATGATGAACAAATTTGTGACATATAGGGTATTTTAATCCACCTAAATAGTTGGGTTAAAAATGTGTAAATCACAACCTAATAACATCTTAGTCAATTGATACTAGTTTGAATAAGTTAACCATTGGTAATAAGGATACCACTACCACAATGTTAGGAAATGGTGCATGGGATTATAGTATCTTATCCTCAATACAAAAACTTGCCACCAGTTTGTATGATGGATATGTGGCATGGATGTCATTACCAATTAGAGGAGTCATTTTTGGAATTGTATACACTTTCTACTAATTTCTATGAAAGGGGAAAATAAAAGGGTATAATTATGGTTTTTGGAATTCTAAGGGGATAATCTTGATTGAATGATTTAGGTTGCTAATGATTTAGATATCAAAGGTTTTAATTATGTTAATAGAGAAAAGGATATTAAATAAGGTTTTGAGCACCCTAAAGTTGACACCACCATTTCTTGGACACATTATTCTGGTGAAGGGATATAACATGAAATTTATTGAGTGTAAGATCATAATAATGGATTGTAAATCCATAATTCTTCCATCTTCATGTTCGAATTTTTTCTAATTATTATTCTAGAGTAACATTATTTTTATCATTAGTAACTTTGAAATTATTTTTATAAATCTAACTTCAATTAAATAAAACTTATTTACATTTATCATCATACAATTAACCTACCTGCAATTATGTTTACAAATGTTTTAATCCTATAAACTAATGTTTAATCTAGTTTAGGATTTTTATTTTCTCAAAAAAAAAAAAATCAGGTTAACCAAAATCCAAATCAAGACACACTACGACCCCATTGTATGAAACTTCATAGGGGTATCTATCGATTCCCTAATTATTCATTTATTCAATTGCTATTTTATTTTTATGAGATTTATTTTCCCACAACAATCCCCATCACCCCCTTCACACCCCCCTCATACTCTTTGAATCTCTGTCAAATTGTGGCCAATGAGTGGGCTTAGAAAGGCTAAGTGAAATTGAACTAAACATGTAAATCCAAAAGGCATGGGTGGTGAAATTGTAGTATTTCGGCATGAATCATCTGTACGTCGGATGTCCACGCCGAAGGATAAGAAAAAAAAACATTGTATAAAGACAACAAAAAATGAAACACACAAATTAATCTCTCCACTACCCCGATATCCCTCCCCTGAAAAGAAAACCGTGTAGCCGCCTCCAGTGCCCTTATGGCCCCCTTCGCAGAATATAACTACCCTCCATCTGTAGAAAGCAGTAAAATCCTAAGTGGCCAATGCGATAAAGAAAATAAAATAAAAATTAAACAACAACATACCTGTTTCCTATGAATAATTATATCTCTAATTTATTGCATTTTGCTATAGAAACTTAATGCTCTTGTGGTAACCCACTTTGATTGCTGCAAGTCAGGATAAAGATTGACAACAATTAATACCTTTCAAAGTAAAAAAATAAATAGAGGATAATCATACCTTTTTCAATGATTGCTATATTCAGTATGATGTTCTGAAAAGTCTAGCCTCTTGCATTTTGAAAACGATAAGACCGCCTATTGCAAGTGTAATCAATGTGGTCAAAGGAGTGATAAATGGTTTTCTAATTCAATTACATATGCTTAAAATCCAAAACAAGAATAAAACCATGACTTGTTTATCAAACGAAACAATTATCTTAACACTTACTCAAGAATTGAATTTAAATATAAACAAGCAGAATTAAAAAGTCAGATAAATGCAATTTAAAACATTCTTGTATTAAAGAGGCTGGGAGAGAGAATTCATAAATGTTTTAAATTATAAAAATTTATGAATATTTAGAAATAAGTTCCAAGAATTAGGATTGATTATAGTAAAAAGAGTTTATATGAAATATAAGAGATAATAATGATCAATTCCCAAAAGTGTTTGGGTTAATTCATAACGAGTTGTGATGTTTTGTATTAATTCTACAAAGATTTATTGAAATTTAGAGACATTTTGAAAATATAAACCATCTCATATACCAAGCATTAATATTAAAGAATTTTCTAAGAATTACAATGGTAAGAAGATGAGAATAATAACTAGAAGAAATAATATATTTTTACATTATTGTTAGAATATTAAGATTATATAATTCGAAGGAATAATAATTATATGAAGATGAGATACAACAATGGACTATCTTAACTTGTGTGTGTTCCCCTTGGTCATCCCCATGAGGGTAAATTTTGTTATTACATCCTAATAATAGGATTGTGATCTCTTCTGTGGGATTAGTTTCAGATAGTGTTTGGGAATCCCTCTATGTGACCCGGGGTGTGATCCTCTATAATTTTTTCTATTTCCCTAGGTGGGGTTTGTGGAATAATTATTACCAACTAATTTGTGTGTACAATCCCATACTTAGTGGGATATTCTAGGTATGGTATGGTATACCCCAGATGCCCTTAGAGAGATCCCCTATCTATGTATTGAGATCTTCGGAGTTACATTGAGTACATCTTTGGTGAGGTCTGATGAGCACGACCTCTTAAGCATGCACCATCAGTGAAAGTATAGATCATGTTGTGAGTGAAACCAGAAGAGTGTTAAATTGTATCCTTGAGTAGAATCATATGGATAAAATAATGGTTAATATGCCATTGAGGCCTATTTTATGTTAGGGGTGTGTATCTAGTTTATTGTTCCTATTTCTATGTCTCATATTTTTAATGATGTGTCTATGTGATGATGAGATAACTAATCTCCAAATGCCTATTGTTTAGTGATTTTGGGGTGTCCTATTGAGCATTGTTATATTAAACACTGCATGGTATCTTCCCATAATTTTCATTTCTTATGTAGACAATATTCCTTTTGAAGGAATCCTAGGAGGACCAAGAGCAGATAGAAGATAATGATCTAGATAGACCATGATTCATGCTAGGTTGTTGCATCTGTCAGTAGTCCCCTCCCTCATAACAAGTTAGTCTCTTTTATCTGTTTTTGTAGGATTTTATTTTCCCCTTTATTCTTTTCATGTGTACAGGTACCTTAGGCTAAGGATAACCTTGTGTGTGTTATGCCTACTTAGGGATGGTCACTAACCCCTAACCAATTAGAGGTGGGCTTGTGGTGTCATTAGTGTCATTGACCTGAGAGCTAAACCCAATATAATTTAACACAATTTCCCTAAATATAAAACCAATTCTCACAACTATAATATCTCTAAACTCTATCCTAGGAAAAATTAGGCTCTGATACCACTCTGAAATGACATGAAACTCTAGGCCCCACTTGGATGATGGTAAGTTGAGTGTGCCACCTAAAAACCCCATTTAATTGGACAGGGACTGGTGACTATCACTGAGTAGGCATATTAAATATATGAGAGGACTTAAACTAATGAACCTATATATTTGCACACATATTTCCAAGCACAGTAGAGTAATTTGGAAGAGTAAAAAACTGAAATTTTTAAATGCATGCAAAACCTATAACATCCCACAACAAAGTATAAATCACTTAATCAATGTAAAGAGGAAAAAATATAGGCCCAATAACTAGTAGGTAGGTCTAATCTAACCAAAATAGACAATACAGTCTAATCATGAGGCCTCCATTCTAAAAATAGTATAAACACCACATCCACCAAGCACCAATACACACCATCTACACTATGTCTGCCTAAATCTCCATAAAAAACAACCATTTTCATAATACATTATATGTTCAAGATGAACCCACATAAGGGTGAGTATAAATATAACCAGTAGAACACCCCAAAATCAAGAATTAAAGCACCAATAAGTAGTTATATTGAAACAAAATAATAGAGGGTAAAGAATGGTGAATGGGGATGAAGACAGGGGATTACCTCTGGTTGTGGGGGAGAACCGTCAAGAATGGAGGAGGAGGGGAGGCAACTCGGATCAGCTTTGCTGGAGGAGGGTCGGGGTGAGGAAGTTCGCGGCGAGGAGGGGTCGAGGGTTTTCAGGGTTGCTGGGGGTGTCGACCTCAGCGTCAGAAGAGAGGCATCGGGGAGGAGGGTAGCGGTGAGGAGGAGGGTCGCAGCGAGGAGGAGGGTCGCGACGAGTAGGCTTCAAGGAGGAGGGTCACGGCGAGGAGGCGTCGGAAGAGCGGCGTCGACGAGGAGGGTCGCGGCGAGGAGGTGTCAGGGAGGAGGGTTGCGACGATGAGGAGGGCGCGATGAGGAGGCGTCAGGGAGGAGTGTTGCGGCGATGAGGAGGGCACGGTGAGGAGGCGTTGGGGAGGAGAGTCGCGGCGAGGAGGAGGGTGCGGCGAGGAAGAGATCGCGGGGAGGAAGAATCACGAGGAGGAGGAATCGCGAGGCAGGAGGGGGCCGTGGGATAAGAGGGTTTGAGAAGGCAACCTATAGCCACGACCACCCCATTAAATCGTGGATATAAACAAGCTATAGCCACGAATTGATAAAACCGTGGCTATAGATTCATGGCTATAGCCTAAATTTCTAGTAGTGTGTATTACAATTATTATTCTATGTGCATTAAAGCATGACATGTTACTGAAAAATCATGTAATTCATGTAATCATCCGTGAAGTACACATCATGAAATTATGTGATAAGTCATGCATGCTATATGTCACAAAGAATAAAGTGTATACACGTATAATGCATGTTGGGTAGATTTGGATGGGCATTCATCAAGTTACCTCCAAGGTACAAGTTATGTACACAGTTAATTTTAAATGAATTCATTTAATTTGTTTAAAATTATAAAGGATGATAATCTCAAGAAAATTCATATAAGGATTAAGATAAAATTATTGATTAATTAAAGATAATAATTAATCGATTTGAGCGTGATTTATCTTAAATAAGAAAATTAATAATTTAATGCTAGTTTTATTAAATACGCAATTCATCGCATGATAATGAATGATTATGAGCTAGACTAGACCTTTGTATGTGATAGTTTCATTTTAATTTATTATTCAATTAAATTGTTGGCCTACGTGACTTCTATCCTCATTAATATATATGGTCTGTGTGCCCATGGTTTCTTTTATATAAACCCCCCTTTACCCCTCACATGCATGTGAGTAAAATAATATGTAATGGATGGAGCTCCCAAACTAGTGGAGGCGGTTCGAGTTAGGAGTTGAGGTGAAGCCAATCCAAGAAATATACAAAGGTGGAAAGGTGGAAAGTTGTAAACACGAACCTTGGATTGGTTCAAGGTGTTTCTACCCTAGGCCGGCGATTAATTTATCAACTGCTAGATAAACTAACCATTAGAACAAGATCATAATCATACTCTTTATTTTATTTCTACGAGTTTCATGGTTATTAATTATGGATGTTTTGTCATGATCACATAATTAATGAATTAACAAGCATTCAAGACGAAACTAAAATAAACTAGATTATGAACAAATATTATCTAAATACATGGTTAATCACTTAAGTAATTCCACTTAATATTAACAAGCATGTGATAAAGATAATAATTGGAAATTTACGCATAAAGGGTAAAATCCCTCAATAAAAATATTAATTCGGTATAGCCTAACATTACTTCAATTAGAATTGAACCATAGTTCAAAGTGATTGACCATCCAAAGTTGGGGTGCTTTCAATTATCAAGGAATTCTAACATGAGGTTTTAGGTTGACTTGACTTGGTTCACATCAAGGGTTGACTGCCAAAGTAGGACTTGGTGTGACTGAGAGACAAAGGTTAGGGAAATCCAATTAAAGGATTTTAGTATTGGGGAGTACACTCAATAGATCAAGTAACTATGAGTTAATATAGTTAAAATTTGGAATGCCTACCTAAAACCTTTAAAGTTGCTTGACCAGCCAAAGTTGGGGTAATTAGAAGGGTAATATGGATATTTTTCGCTAGAATATCCAAGAAATAGAATATTCTAAAGCCAATAGTGAGGACTATTAGGTTTTTATAAAATATTGGGAGACTAATAAATATAATATTTATTTATTTTTCTAAATTTATCAGATAAAACACTAAATATCTGCTTATCTTATTTGTAGAAACAACATTAAAAATGACATCAAACATATCAATGGGATCCAAACTCGATAAGGAAAAACTTCTCACAAGGACAAATTTATAGGAATAGTAGAGGCGTTTACGCGTCATCCTTCACCATGAAAGGAAATTATATGCGCTGGAACAACCTTTACCAATTGTGCCTAGAAATGAGGCAAGTGATAAAGAAATATCTCTCTATGAGAAACATCTAAATGATGCTACATATGTTCATTGCTTCATGCTATTGTACATATCCAATGAGCTCTTGAAGAAACATGAGGATGTGGATGCATATAGAATGATGTCTCACCTTTAGGATCTATATTAAGATAAGGCAATACAAGAGAGGTATGAGATCTCTAATGCTTTGTTTACCACTAATCTTAGAGAGTCTATGTCAGATAGGCCTCATGTAGTCATGATTATGGGCTACATTGAATGCCTGGACATCTTAGGGATTAAATTCCTAGATGAGTTACGTACAGATCTCATACCACCATCAATTCCAAAGACCTTCTCTAGTTTTATTTTGAATTATAATATGAGCAATAATGAGAAGAGTTTATTGGAACTTTTGACCTTGATTCTCTAAGTGGATAAGGATATGGGGTGTGAAAAATCTACAATCCTTATGGTGAATAAGAAGAGGAAGGACAAGGAAAAGGGGACCAAGACCTATAAATAGTCTAAATTTTCCAAGCATCATCCTTTCAAGAAGGGGAAGATCTATAGGTAGGGTAAGGAAAAGGAGACGGTATGTTTTTCATGTGGAAAGTCAGGCCACTGGAAGAAGAACTACACCCAAAAGCACAGGGAAACTAAAGGTATGTTCATTATCAAGTGAAATATTTACATATCTACACATTGGGTATTAGATATAGATTTTGGTGATCACATCTATATCTAAATATAGGAACCATGTAGATTCTAGAAAATTTACAGAGGAGAGGTGGATCTACGAGCTGCCAATGGTGCAAGGTTGGCTGCTCTTGGCATTGGTGACTACCACCTTTCATTTCCAATGGGAATAATTTTGATTTTATTTGATTGTTATTATGTACCTACTATTACTAAAAATATAATTTCTGTATCAAGTTTAGATACATATGGGTTTATTTTTAAGTTCATAAATAAAATTTGTTTCTTTTATAAGGAAAACATATGTTATGGCATTGTACATTTAAATAATAGTATGTATTTATTAAATTATGAAAACAAAGTGGTGTAAATTGATAATGAATCAAGTTCCCATGACTCATATAACGCCTAGTTGTGGAATCACCGTCTCAGTCATGTAAATGAGAAGTGTTTGACAAAGCTCTGTCAAGATAGTTATTTAGACTCTTCTAAGCTAAAACCACTTGATAGATGTTATACTTGTTTACAAGGAAAAATGACCAAACTTCCATTTGGTGGATAGGGTGAAATGGATATAGAGCTTCTAGGATTGGTACACATTGATGTGTGTGGAATATTTACAATAGAATCTATTGGTGGATATTCTTACTTCATAAATTTTATTGATGATTTTAGGTATAAGTATAAGTACTTTGAGAAATTCAAGGAATTCAAGAATAAAGTAGAGAATTAGCTTGGTAAGAAGATAAAGAAGCTTTGATCAGATCAAGGTGGAGAATATCTTAACCCAGAGTTCATAGAATTTATATAGGAGTTTGGGATTCTATCTCAAATCACTCTACCTTATACACCACAGTGGAATGGTGTTAGTGAGAGAAGGAACTGTACCTTGTCGGACATGGTAAGGTTGATGACGAGTCATGAATATATTCCACTATCTTTTTGGGGATATGAATTACAAACTACATAATAAACATTAAACTAAGTACCAACTAAAGTGTCAAATGGAATTCCCTTTGAGCTATGAAGTGTAAAGAAACCCATTTTATCACATACACGTGTGTGGGGTTGCGAGGCATTTGTTAAGGCCTTATCAGTCAATAAACTATCACCCTAAGGCATGAAGTGTATCTTTATAGGGTATCCTAAGGAAATAAAGGGATACTACCTATAAAAACCCTCAAAAAATAAAATGATTATCACCAGAAAAGCCATCTTTCTTGAGAGGGATCACATCCTCAAAAAGGATAGTGGGAGCAAGGTTGACTTTGATGAAGTTGACGCTTAAGATATATAGAAGTTTGTACAGGAAAAAATTCCATAGGTCCCTATGGAAGAATTAGTTCCTAAAACACAAGTATTGCGTATGAGTGTAAGAGAGGTAAAGGAACCAGAGAGATATAGTTTTTTTGTCACCGAGGATGATGACTCATTGTTATTGGATAATGATGATACTCTCACCTACAAGGAGGCAATAGAGAGTTCAGAAGCTTCAAGATGGCTAGAGGCTTGAATTCTAAGATGGATTCCATATATCAGAACCAAGTCTGGGTTTTGGTCGATGTGTTAGTTGATGTAAATCCCATTGGATGAAAATGGGTATTCAAGAAGAAACTAGACATGGAAGGTGAAGTATATACCTATAAATCAAGGCTAGCGGCTAAAGGTTTTAAATAGCGTTAAGGCATTAACTATGATGGAACCTTTTCACCAGTTTATATGTTTAAATCCATAAGAATCATACTTGTTATAGCAGCTTACCATAACTATGAGATTTGGCAGATAGATGTCAAAACTATATTCCTTAATTAGAAACTTCAGGAAGATGTCTATATGACACAACTAGAAGGGTTTGTGACACCAAGTGATGCCAAGAGGGTTTTAAATTTGTATAGATCCATTTATGGATTGAAGCAAGCATACATGTCATGGAATATTCAATTAGATAAAGCCATAAGAGAATTTGGTTTCACTAAGAACGAATATGATCCATATATTTATAAAAGGTTTAATGGGAATGTGGTTGTTATCCTATTAATGTATGTTGATGACATATTACTTATTAGAAACGACATACCGGTATTACAATCTATTAAGGAATGGTTAAACAAGTGTTTCTCCATGAAAGACTTAGGTGAAACAACCTATATTATAGGGATAAAGATCATTCAAGATAGATCCAAGAGGCTTCTTGGACTAAAACAAAGTACATATATTGACTAGATACTAAATATATTTAGTATAGAACAATCCAATAGGGGATTGGTGTAACACCCCAAGGTTTTAAAAATAAATTGAAATGCATAAAACACTGAATCTATACATAATGAAACTTTGTTTTAAGGATATAGTTATAAACTATCCATTAAACACAATTTTTCCACTTCTATGATTTGAATTTTGAAAAACGGACATCTACAGTTGTGATCAGTAAGTTATTTGGAGTTTAATAGAACCAACTTGATTTTTTGGTAAATAGTAACATACCCTTATGAATAGTAATATGAACTGTAATATGAACCTTATGAATAGTAAATCATATTATTATTTTATTTTCTTAAGGTTATAAGATAATGATATCTTGATTATTTTTTCAAGGAGATATAAAATCAGTTATAATTTTAAAATTGTTATTTTTGGAATAAAATATATTTTTATTTAAAAATTAAATTAATCCTATTTAGAAAATTATTTTCAAAAAATAGAGTTCATTTTTTAATTTTACATGTCAAAAAATGGTTAGGGTTATTTTTTGGTATTTTTATGAAATTCTTGAATTTTTGATGAATAGTAAAATGCGGTAATATACCGTATATATACTTTATCAGTTAAATATACTATTACTAGCATCATGGATGATGTAAAAACACTTGGTTCACACTCACATGATCTATTTACTATTTAGGGTCACATGAATTAGGAATATTCATAGTCTTGAGCAAAAATATTAAACTAATAATTAAAATAATGGGAAACCCCTCCTCTCCTCCACTATAAATACCACCCCCATCCCCCTCTTCCTATCACACCTCTAAAAATTTGAGTATTGTCTAAATTCTAAAAAATTACATTTCCAATTCCCTTCCCCACGTTAAAGTCCTTTTGGTCTCACAAAAAGGCCAAAACCAAAGGCCTTAAGGAGGATCTCAAGGAGAAGAGATCAAGAGGTAAGAATCCTCTTTCATTTTCTTGTGTTTTCTTTTCAATTCATCTTCTTTTCATATAATACCTTCCCCTAACATTATCTAAGAGGCATGTAAGATCTATAATCTTATATATTCTGGATTTTATAATGTTTATGCAAAAAAATTAATCATCATTCTTCCTCCTCTCTTCCTCTTATTCTAAAAATAAAAACACTATCCGTGATGTGCCGATTTACCAAAATTGTGGATGATGTGTTTTAAATTTACATTACTTCCTTAAAAATGTTTATAAAACTATTTTAATGGTTGAAAAGTGTATTATATATCCTCTTTAATGTTCTATAGTTAACATATATACATAATATTATGTTATACAATGAAACTAGTTCGTGATTATCAAAGAACCACCACAAATGATCTAAACAGATATCACTAATGATTTATCTAATGATTAATTCTCATACCATATAAAAAAATGATTTATGAAATCATTTAATATTATATAAACATATTAATACCATTTCATTCCACTTATAAAGTTTTGCTTCTATTATACAAGGAAATCCTTTATGAACCAACCTTGGAAATCATGTAAAGAACGCACCCGAAACAATGGAAAGAACAAAATATTATTAATTAATGGGTGTAATGATGTTATAAAATGATCATATAAGGTGTTATAAACATCAATATGTTTATATAAAATATTAATAACACTCTTTTAACCATTATAAATTAGGTTTAAACAATTTTAAATTAAGACAAACCCGAGGTAAGATAATTCTTAATCCAATTTCCATTCTTTGGGTTATCCTTCCACTTTATTGATTATATCATACTAAGAATATTTGTGTAATGAATTTTTGTTTATATTATGTTTTATTATGTGTATTTACAGTGTATACATATAATCCTTTCATTCTATTAATTCTCACTTCAATTATACGATATTTTTAAGGGACTTTCCTTTAAAAATCCTCTTAAAATTCTATTTTAAAAAAATTCAAAAGCAATGTTTTTATGAAATTATTCATGTATTATGATTATGTTCTAGATACTATGAATTGTTTATGATGAAGGTCAGGAACTATATCTCCCTATAATTCATTGGGTATGTGTAAGTTGGAGGTCTTCTGTATGGTTAATCCAAGTGTAACTGTGATGGTTACACCATATGGTAGTCGTGAGGGTTACATTATAAGGTGACTGTGAGGGTTACAAATCATATGGTAGCTATGAGGATTACAAAATTAAGTAATTAATTCTCCAATATACCCTTATTACCTATTTTTTTTATGATTTATGTAAATCTCATGTTTCACAAAGCAAGTATATGATTCTTTATGGCTGAGAAGTATGTATTTGTGGAAATAATTTCATATGTTTATAAGTATTTATGGACTAATGGTTTCTTTACTTCTTTTTATATCCATTACTGATATTTTTATGATCATACCATGTTTTTAAATGCTTTACATAGGTTACAATGATGTGTAATAGGAATAATGAAGTCAAGTTAAATGCTATGAATATTTTTCAAAGAAATCATGTTGTTGTTTTATGTTTAAAATTTTATGTTTTGAAAGAAATGGATATTATTTTAATGGTAACCACTTTGTATGATTGTGGTTTGATATGTATGATTTATGAAATAAATTTCTAAAACTCTAAACCAAAAGATCTTTGGGAATGTAAAGAAGTGAAATCTAGTTGAAATAACTAGAATATGTAATGTTTAAGGTCGGGGCCTTATAGTTGGTATCATAGCACAATTTAGACAACTTTATGGGTTTGGGTAATGTTAATAGAATACCATAAATTATTATTACCTTATTTTTATACTAAAATGATATATCATTTAAAGATTACCATGTTGCTTCATCTAAGATATGTCTATTCAGAATGGTTTTTTATAGAAGAAATAGGGAAGCTAAAGTTGGAAGGAACTGAGAGGATGATATCTTTCTGAATCTGCAACTGGGAATGGTGGGAATTGGAACTGAGAAGTTTTTGACAGTAATGTATCAGTTGAAATAGGTAATAAATGGAAATGGAATCCATGAAATAGAACAACTAGAGCCACTAAGAAGGAACATGACGATAGTGGAATATTTTATGAGGCAACACCCTCCTGCTTTTAGTGGATCTTCTGAACCAATAGTAGGTAAAGTATGGATTAAATCCCTTGAAAAGATATTTGATGTTATGGTATGTTCAGATAATCCAATGGTAATTATTTCCATTTATCCTTTTGAAGGTAAATCTGATCAGTGGTGGTCAATGGTCAATAATATCAGGGATAGAGAGGAGATTTATGCCTTAGAGTGGGATGAATTTAAAATTATTTTCCTTGAAAAATATTTTCCAAATGTGGTTTAACTTAGTATAGATAAGAAATTCCTTGAATTGAAGTAGAAGGAGAAATATTTAGTGGCCGTGTATGAAGTGAACTTCACCCGAATGGTGAGGTATGATCCAAATCTTATTCTAGATCTTGATAGAAAAATTAACCATTTTTACTCAGGATTAAAGCCAATATATCAAAGGGAATTGGATTCCCATGAGTTTAAAAGTTATGAGAAACTTATCTGATGTGCAGAGAGGGTAGAAATGGAGTTTTCTAATGACCACATGTACCTTAAAAATAAATATAAGAAGAGGTCTAGATGACAAGCAATTGATAAGAATCAATCAAAGAAATCCGATGGTAAGAAATTTTAGTTTCCTGTTTGTAAAAAGTGTGGTAAAAAGCACCCTGGGGAATGCATTACCAAAATCAAAAAGTGTTTTAGATGTGGTAAGTTTGGAAATATGGCCTGAGATTTCAATGAAAATGATCCTAAGACTAATCCTGATAAGAAAACTGTAAAGTGTTTTAAATGCGGTGAGATAGTTCATTATGCAAATTTCTGCCCAATAAGAGATATGAATGATGCAAAGAAGAATGACTATAAGCAGAAAGGTGTAGTGAGATCCTTTGTAACTGCATCCACAGACGTCAGACCATCCAATGAAGTTGTATCAGGTACCTTGTTTGTTTAATCAAATTTTGTTAAAGTCTTGTTTGATACGGGGTCTACACATTCCTTTATTTCTGATAAATTTTCTAGTAAATTGGAAATATCACCTCAACAAATGAGACCATAACTTATTGTTAAAACACCAAGGGGAAATATTACAGCAAAGAGGAATTATAAGAATCTTTTTATTATGGTCTGTGGAAATAATTTACCTAAAAACCTTGTTGTTTTTCCCTTAGCAGAGTTTGATGCCATTTTGGGTATGGATTGGATTTCTGTTTATCATGCTAATATTGATTATAGAGCTAAAGAAGTTTTTTTTCAAAAAGAGTTTCAATTTGTATACAATAATGAACCCATACAATTGATAATATATCAAGAATATGAGAAACTATTAAAATAGGTAAATTAAATTTATTTTTCTCATATTATTGAAAATAAGGGAACTATTTCGATTAATGATGTGCCCATGGTAAATGAATACCTTGATGTTTTTCCTGATGAGTTACCCAGTGTTATACCTGATTGGAAATTTGAATTCACAATTGACTTATTTCCTAATGATAAGCTAATTTCAAAACCCCCTTATCAAATGTATCAAATGGAACTTCCTGAATTGAAAAATTAGTTACATGAGTTTCTTGATAAAGGATTCATTCATCCTAGCACTTCATTAAAGGGAGCTCCGGTTTTGTTCATTAAAAATAAAGATGGTTTAATGTGACTTTTCCTTGATTATAGATCCTTGAATAACATCACTATTAAAAAAGTATCCTTTTCCCCATATCAATGTTTTGTTTGATCATCTATAGGGAGCACAATATTTTTCGAAGGTTGACCCGAGGTTAGGGTACCATCAGTTTAAAGTAAAATAAGCAAACATCCTAAATACTACATCCCATACTAGATATGAGAATTATGAATTTTTTGTCTTACTGTTTGGGTTAACTAATTCACCTGTTGTATTCATGGATCATATGAATAGAATATTTCATGAGTTCTTGGATAAGTTTCTGGTTGTTTTTATTGATGACATTCTTGTATATTCTAAAAGCAAAGAAGAGCATGAAAAACATCTAAGGGTTGTTTTTAAAACCTTAAAAGAAAATAAACTCTATGAAAAATTCAGGAAGTGTGAATTTTAGTTGCAACATATTTTTTTTCTTAGGCATATTGTAAATAAGGATGGAATAATAGTCGATCCTACCAAAACAAAAGTGGTTTATGAATGAAAAATTCCTACAAATGTTACAAATATTTGTATTTTTCTTAGATTAGTAGGTTATTACTGACGAGTTTTTAAAAACATTACACGGTTATATATCCAGCTAACTAAGTTAACACAAAAAGGGTTTAAATTTGTTTGGATAAAAGAGTGTGATGTTTGTTTTTATGAACTAAAGAAGAGATTGGTGGATGCTCCAATTTTGGCCCTGCTATCCAGAAATGGTGAGTTTTTCATCTACAAATATGCTTCATTGAAGGGACTTGGTTGTGTTCCGATACAGAATGATTAGGTAATTTCTTATGCTTCAAGACAACTAAAAAATCACGAGTTAAATTATCCAAAACATGATTTGGAATTATAAGCTGTGTTTTTTGCTTTGAAAATTTGGAGGAATCATTTATACGGATCCAAATGTGAAATATACACCGATCATAAAATTATGAAGTATATATTCACTCAGAAGGAACTAAACATAAGGCAGAGAAGATGGCTTGAATTGATAAAGGATTATGAATGCATGATCAATTACCATCTGGGAAAAGAAAACAAAGTGGAAGATGCCTTGAGTCAAAAACATCATG
Organism: Viscum album; assembly: GCA_963277665.1. NCBI lineage: Eukaryota > Viridiplantae > Streptophyta > Magnoliopsida > Santalales > Viscaceae > Viscum > Viscum album. The sequence goes on from OY728164.1 coordinate 489,119,344, forward strand.
CATCATTAACCATGTTATGATTAGAACATGATCGCTTTATTAATGATTTGATGAATTTTGGCTTGGAAGCTGTTGGTGCAGGAAATTCCTCTGTTTTGTTTTAGGTTTCAATGTAGTCATCTTTGTCAGAAAAAATTAAGAAAGTGTAGAAGGAAAATGGGGAGCTACAGAAAAAGGTAGAATTGGTTAAAATGGGTAAGTTTCCAAAATTTAACATTGATAAAGATTGTGTTTTGAGATTTGGAAAAAGATCGTGCGTGTCTTGTGATTCTCATATTGTTGTGAGAAGATCATAGTTCTCCATTTTCAATTCATCCCGGTAGCACAAATATGTACAAATACCTTTAGGAGTATTACTGATGTGATGGAATGAAAAGAGATATTGCAGATTTCACCGTAATTTTTTTAACATGTCAATAGGTTAAAGTAGAGCGACAGTTACCGAAGGGTATGCTTCATCCTTTACCAATGCTAGAGTGGAAATGGGAAAATATATCCATGGATTTAATTATGGGGATACCAAATAATTCTCAAGGTAATAATGAAATCTAGGTTATTGTTGATTGATTGACTAAATCTGCTCATTTCCTTCCTATTCGAGATAGTATGTCTTTGGACCAGCTTTCTCTATTGTACCTCAAATATATTTTAAGGTTACATGGAGTTACTCGTTCCATTGTATCTAACCATGATCGCAGGTTTACTTTTAACTTTTGTAAAGTCCTTTAGAATTCGTTGGGAACAAAATTAAATTTTAGTACAACTTTTCATCCTCAATCAGATGGGAAGTCATAACAGAAAATTCAGACTTTGGAGGATATGATTCGAGCTTATTAAATGGATTACCAAGGAAGTTGGGATTAACATATTTCTTTAGTTGAATTTTCTTATAATAATAGTTTTCATTCTAGTATATAGATATCACCTTTTGAGGCATTATATGGGAAGTGACGTCAAACTATAACATTTTGGGATGAAGTCGAGTAAAGGAAGTTGATGGGACCAGAATTAGTAGAGGAAGTGGGTGAGAAAGTGAAGATGATCCAGTGACACATGAGGATAGCTTAGAGTAGGCAAAAAAGTTATGCAGATAATATGAGGAAAGACTTTTCTTTCAAGGTAGGTGATCATGTTTTTCTTAGAATATTACTATGGAAAAGTGTTACGGGTTTTGGTAAGAAAGGAAATCTAAGTCCACAGTTCATTGGACCTTATGAAATCTTAGAGAAAGTTGGACCAGTCACCTATCGAGTAGATTTTCCTCCAAGTTTATCTCAGGTAAAAAATGTTTTTCATGTTTAAATATTGAGAAAGTATATTCCTGATTCATCTCATGTTTTGTGACCAAAAGCATTTTAGTTGTAAGAGAGCCTTTCTTATGAAGAGAAACTTGTTCAGATTCTTGATTGTAGAGAAAAAGTATTACGGAATAAGGTAATCCACCAGGTAAAGGTTTTATGGAGAAACCACATGGTTGAAGAAGCAATATGGGAATCTGAAAATGCTATGAGGTAAAGGTACCCTCACTTGTTTAATAAGTAAATAAAAAAAACTATGACACAATTTCTAGAAGGTGGGGAGAATTTAACACCCCAAGGTTTTAAAAATAAATTGAAATTTATGAAACACTGAATCTATACATAATGAAACTTTGTTTTAAGGATATATTTATAAACTAGACATTAAATAGAATCTTATCATTTCTATGATTTTAATTTCAAAAAATGGACCTCTATGGTTGTGATCAGTAAGTTATTTGGAGTCTGATAGAACCAACTTGATTTTTTTATGAATAGTAATATACCCTTATAAATAGTAATATGAATATTAATATGACCCTTATGAATATTAAATCATATTATTATATTATTTTATTAAGTTTATAATATAATGATATCTTGATTAATTTTTTAAGGTGATATAAAATCAATTATAGTTTTAAAATTTTTATTTTTGGAATAAAATATAATTTTATTTAAAAATTAAATTAAACATATTTAAAAATTATTTTCAAAAAATAGAGCTCATTTTTTAATTCTACATGTTAAAAAATGGTTAGGGTGAATTTTTAGGATTTTTTTGAAAATCTTGAATTTTTGATGAATAGTAAAATATGATAATATACCGTATATATAAATTATTAGTTAAATATACTATTCCTAGAATCATGGATGATGTAAGAACCCTTGGTTTGAACTCACATGCTCTCTTTACTATTTATAGTCACATGAATCAGAACTATTCATAGTCTTGAGAAAAAATATTAAACTAATGATTAAAATAATGGAAAACCCCTCCTCTCCTCCACTATAAATACCACCCTCACCCCCTCTTCCTATCACACCTATCAAGCTTTTAGAATTGTATAAATTCTAACAAATCCACTTCCCAATTCCCTTCCCCACATCCAAGACCTACTGGTCTCACCAAAATTCCAAAACCAAAGGCCTTAAGGAGGATCTCAAGGAGAAGAGATCAAGTGGTAAGAATCCTCTTTCATTTTCTTGTGTTTTCTTTTCAATTACTTTTATTTTAATATAATCCCTTCCCCTTTCCTTATACAAGAGGCATGGAAGCTCCAGAATCTTATATATTATGTATTTTATCATGTTTATGGAAAAAAATTAATCATCATTCTTCCTCTTATTCTAAAAATGAAAACACCATCCATGATGTGCCGATTTACCAAAATCATAGACGATGTGTTTTCAATTTCCATTACTTACTTTAAAACTGGTTATAAAAAATTTTAATGGTTGAAAAAGATTTTAAATTATATTATATATCCTATTTCATGTTCTATAGTTAACATATATACATAATATTATTTTATATAATGAAACTAGTTCATGATTATCAAAGAACCACCAAAATGATCTAAACGAACATCACTAATGATTCATCCTTATACCATATAAACAAAATGATTTATGGAATAATTTAATATTATAGAAACATATTAATACCATTTAATTCCACTTATGGAGTTTCACTTCCATTTGACAAGGAAATCCTTTACGAATCGACCTTGGAAATCTTATAAAGAATGCACCCGAAATAATGGAAAGAACAAAATATTATTAATTAATGGGTGGAATGATGTTATAAAATGATCATATAATGTGTTATAAATGTCAATATGTTTTTATAAAATATTAATAACACTATTTTAACCATTATAAAGTAGTTTTAAACAAGTTTCAAGTAAGAAAAACTCGAGGTAAGATAATTTTTAACCCAATTTCCATTATTTGGGTTATCCTTCCACTTCATTGATTATATGGTAATGAGAATATATGTGTAATTAATTTTTGTTTATATTATGTTTTATTATGTGGATTTAAATTTTATACACATAATAATTTCATTCTATTAATTCTAACTTTAATTATATGATATTTGTAAGAGACTTTCCTTTTAAAATCATATTTTAAAATTCTATTTTAAAAAATTCAAAAGCAATATTTTTATGAAATTATTCATGTATTATGATTATGTTTTAGATATTGAGAATTTTTTATAATGAAGGGTTATACCTATATCTCCCTCTAATGCATTGGGTATGTGTAAGTTGGAGGTTGTTCGTATGGTTACTCCAAGTGTAACTATGCTGGTTACACCACAAGGTAGCTGTCAGGGTTACACTGTAAGGTAGACATGAGGGTTACAAATCATAAGATAGTCATGAGGGTTAAAAAATTAAGTAATTAATTCCACAAGATACCCTTATTCCCTATTTATGTTTTATATGATTTATGGAAATCTCATGTTTCACAAAGTATGTATATGATTCTTTATGGGTGAGAAGTATGTCTTTATGGAAATGTTTTCATATGTTTATAAGTATTGACGGACTAATGGTCTCTTTACTTATTTTTATATCCCTTAATGATATTTTTATGATCATCCCATATTTATAAATCCTTTCCATAGGTTATAAGTATGTGTAATAGGAAGAAGGAAGTCAAGTTAAATGTTATAAAGATTTTTTAAAGAAATCATGTTGTTGTTTTGTGTTTAAAATTTTTTGTTTTAAAAGAAATGGATACTATTTTAATGGTACCCACTTTGTATTATTGTGGGTTGATATGTATGAGTTATGAACTAAATTTCTAAAACTCTAAACCAAAAAATATTTGGGAATGTAAATAAGTGAAATATAGTTTAAATAATCTGAATATGTAATGTTTAAGAATGGAGCCTTATAATTGGTTCCAGTGTCGCATGGTTTACATATTTCTAAGAAAATGTGTCCCCATACACAATAGGGTAAAGATATAATGAGTAATATCCCATACACTTGAACTATAAGATCAATTATGTATGCCATATTATGTACTATACTTGATGGTTCCTATGCATTGAGCATGGTAGGTATATATCAAGAAGATCCAAGAGAAAAACATTGGACTAATATTAATACTATACTTAAGTATCTGAGAAGAACTAAGGATATGTTCCTGGTGTATAGAGGATATGAGAAGATTGTCATCAGAGGGTATGTTGATGATGGTTTTTTCCGACAAATCAGAATGATTTTAAGTTGCAATTAGGATATGTTTTATGTATCAACGGAGGAGCTGTGAGCTGGAAGAGTTCAAAGCAGCTAGTTTTAACTGATTCTACAATGAAGTCTGAGTACATAACATCTTATGATTCATCCAAGGAATCCATTTGGATTCAGAAATTTGTCCAGGAGATTGATGTGGTACCTAGCAGTAAATACCCCATCACATTATATTGTGATAATACTACAATAGTGGATCTTTCAAAAGAGCTAAGATCACATCAACATACAAATCACATACTCTGAAAGTATCACCTATTGAGGGTTTTTTATCAGAGGGGTTAAGTTGAAGTGAGAAGAGTACCCATGGAAGAAAATGTGGTGGACCCCTTGATTAAATTCCTATCTCAGTAGAAGCATGAATGTCATGTGAGAGCTAGAAGACTGAAGGTTGTTAGAAGCTGGCTCTAGTGTAAGTGGGAGTCTGTTGGAGTTAGTTCCCTAGAACCAACTTCTTTTGTACTTTATAATAAATTATATTCATGGTTTCCTTATCACGTCATGATTGTTCTTTTGTATGACATTTAATGTGATAATGTTCTAAGATTAACCATCACACTAAAAGGTCATAGCAGATCCCTACTATGATGAGAACCCAAAAGTGATATGACACCATTCTTGAATATATGTTCTATATCTATATGATATCATTTAAGGGACAAAAATGATACATGCTATCAGGGGTAGAGACTCATAGGACTTTGAGCCACCTTCTCATGGTGTACGCCCCTGGTAATGTCTAGGAGGATATTATGAGAACAATACCCTTCAGTAGGAAATCCACATTTGTATATGTCATTGGATGTTCCTATATGTGGACATGTGTATTGGTCCTTATACTTTAATATTATTATCAATGAGTATTATGAGTTGTGTAATTAGATGTATTGATGAAAACCATGACGACATATGTTCGCAGTGAGGTAGGATATTTTGGGTGCATTATGAGTAATATGGAATTAATGAATATTTCAAGAAAGGATTTATCCCTTATGTTCTTTAATGGAAGATAATATCTCAGGCCCTTTGATGAAAATGGTATATCCTAAATAAATCCATGGTCATGGCGATCAATAGGCAAGTTCTAATTCTGGAAAATCAAAGAAATAGATATCAAGCATATAGGTTGATGGAACTGACATACAACCTGCTCAATTTGAGATATTATAATAAAGGAATCACATTACATGGTAAACATTCATATGAGGTGACATGTCATTGTGACATTACATTATTTCTCTATGGGTACCTTGGCGTGTTGTTAGATGTGAACCTTGAACTTTAGGATACTATTCCTAATGCCACTAAGAAAGAGGCCTAGAGGGTCACACACTAAGTGTATCTAGTATCTCAGTTAAATAGTATATATTGTTTATTATTTAACAAGTTGAATAAATATTATTCCCAGTTGTGGTTTAATAATTATTCATGGATTCCTAATCACATTTATTCTGACACTAGTTATTCGAGATAATATATCATGGGTGGAATATTTAATAAATATTTATTTTCTATTTAGTAAATATGATATTTATATATTTATTGGTGAATAATTCAGTGATATTTATTTAATAAATAAATAGACATTATTCAAGGTCTAATAAATATGGTGGAGGATTTTTGGACCGAGTTTAAGGGTCCGGTGAGAAATAATAACGTTGAATATTATTTTATTAAATAATATTTAATTATAATTTGCAAGTTAGGTGCGTGTCACAAAATAATAATAATAATACTATTATTATTTGACATGGGGTTTCTCTAGGATTAATAAAATAAATAAGGGCACTTGTGCAATTATGTTATTTTAACCCTATAGATATAAATACCCAATTATATTTATTTTATCATAATGCTAGCCAAGTAAATGGTTGTGCACAATGGATTGGAGAAAATATCTCAAGCCTAGAGAGTTGATCTTTCTCCAAGAATGATCTCAAGAACGAGAGAGATCCCCCTCCACCAGATCAAGAAGAACACTTTGGAAGCAGTTCTCAAGGTGATCGAAGACAAACATCGCAAGTTCAAGGATCTTCCGTGCTAGTACCCAAAGAATTATTTAGCGATATCCAGAGATTCATGGAGCACATGTAGATCACCATTAGAGGAATCCTACACTTGGATTCTACAATGAAACAATGGCGTACTACAGATCTATGGCCAGACATTTCAACAAAGAAAGGATAACCTTAGAGGTAATTCTTATTTAATTAAATTAATTATAAACAATATGTGCTGATCTCCTCTCTCTTGGTTTCAGGTTAATAACTCTTGCTTGTTCTTTGAATCAAATATATTTATCACAACATTCATATTCACTTGATCTTAGATTAATCATTGATAATGGAAAAAAGAAAAGTTGGACACCGCCCCTCTCATGCTTCTATTGCACCCTAAACCTACGTCTTAACACACTAAATAAAAGAAAAATGGAGTTTCATGGAAGTTCAGGTCATAAAAATAATAAAGGTAAAAATATTCAACTTCCTATATATCAGGAATGTGGGAATAATCACATAAATAAATGTCTCAAAGGAATATGAAGATGTTTCAAATTTGGGGAGTATAAGAATTATGAAAATAAATTTCCTATTAAGAAATCTCGTGAAGGAGATCAACAAGATAATAAAAATAAAGTTTTAGCATGGTCATATACTAAAGATGAAGAAACTTCAAATAATATATAAAAGGTATATATTATCTTAATAGTTTTACTTATGTTTAGTGTAGGAAACACAATTAGATTGATATTTATGAATATTAGGACATGATTTATATTTTTTTTTTATAGAAATGAAGTATTAAGGAATAATACAAAAAAACTTGGTTAAAGTTTTATGAAGGATGTTGAATGATTGAATTGTCAACATATAGTGTTTTAAGAGTTATGATGAAGTAGTATTTTATTTAAGGGTTGATAAATTTAAGGAGGATCATAAGTTCAAATGTATAGACACCTTTTTTAAGGCCTTATGTGATTATATTCTAAGGTGATTAATGATAATTTTGGGAGATGTTTATTGGGTTTTAATATATGATTGAGGTATATATAATACTTAGGTTTATCATGTGATTTACTATGAAGGTTATTTGGGAAGAATGTTATTATTGGGACATATGTTTTAAGGTAAAAATAACCTCTAGGGTTAATGTGATCTTTGATGTTGAGGTAATTGTGTTTAATCAGGATAAAAGGGTTATTATATTTTTGGGAACATATGTTTTATCAAATGTATAACCATGATATTGAAAAGAGATTTAGTGACTAAGTGATTAAAGTTATTTTTAAAGTTCAATATATTGGGAACATTATATGATTAAGGTAAAAATAATATTATTTTCTAAGATGGGATTTCATTTTAGGAATAAAGATCAAGTTAACATGTGTAAGAATATATGTTTTTATAGTGGTTTTATAGTGATTCAGTTTATTTTAGAAAATGGTTAATATATATTATAGAATACATGATTAGGGTATATACATGTTTTATAGGCAAATTTATGAGTGATTAATGTTATTTGGAGATAAATGTTAAGTTAATATTGGAAGAATATGTGATAAAATCATTCTAATATTTGCGTTTCAATTTTGGTCTAGCATATTTTTAAAGAGTTTTAAGGTTGGTTATTTATGGAATGATTTAAGTTCAACTTTGGGTTTTATTATTGAGGTTCTTCAGATTTATGTATGAAGTTTTATTCATTTTAGATATTATCTTAACTCATGCTAACTATTTTGGTTTTGGTTAATGGATAAAAATAGGAGAAATAATTTTTCATCCTTTTTTGGATCTTATGATCTGTTAAAAGTTAATTTTAGCACTTCAGGCATGAAAAATTCACCGTGATTATTTATATTTTAGAATATGAGATAAAGAAGAGGTGGAAAGTTTCTCAAAACACAACTGAATGATGAAATTGTGCTCATATAAATAAATCAAGTAAGTTTTTCCATTCTCTATCTTGATGGTAAAATAATTCCTCAACTCAAACAAGAGGAAGATAAATATATTGAGTCTTATGTGGAAAGTAGCACCCAAATATTAAGGTATGATTTTAGAAACCTATTAAAAAGTATGAATATTGTAATGGTGAATAAATGGTTTTTGAAATATTTAATATATATTAATTTTCCTAACAGTGACTTAGAAATTCCTTATCATGATAAAATCTACATCCAAGATTATACTTATGTTAAAATATATTCATTTTGGTGAGAATAAATTCAAATTGAAAGGATTTTTTTTTGTAATAGGGGTAGAATGAAACACCTAAGTATTTAAACATGCAATTATCATTTAAATAATACTATGTTTGATAGTCTATACTACATAAAACACTAAACTTAAATGAGCTGCGATATACTATAGAAATATTATTATTTAAATATGACTGTTATAACTTAATAGTTGGATTAATGAGTATGGATAATAGTAATATTATTATAAAATATATGTATAGATTTATTCCTAATAAAAATTTATTTATTAATTCCTAGGAAATAATTACTCAATTACAAATTATAATAATGGAATCATATAATGTTAAGAATAGTTAAAAGGGTTATTTTTATATAAAAGTGGTTTTACTATATATTTTATATTTTCATTTAAAATCTAAAATTATAAATTTTAGAAATTGAATTTGATAAAAAATATTTCATATTTGTTTTTATCATATCAAAATTATATTAGGGGGAATTTTTTGTATTTTTTTCAAAAAAGTTGATTTTTTGATGAATAGTGAAAATATCGATTTTGCAAATAATGTGACTTTTATGACATTATCATGATATAAGAATGAATTTAAAGTTTATGAAACCTTTTTATATACCAAATATATATTCAATAAGTAATAAAATTCATTTAAAAATATAAATTTGAACTTATAAATCTATGTTTTACATTTTGGAAATCTAAGTAATGTTTTTATTCAAATAAAAACTATTTTTTGATACTTATTTTTTAATTAAGTTTTCACAAGGATAATTTCAATTTTAGTTTGGTTTTAAATTAAAATAATTCCACTTTTATTTAAAATAATATAATTAATTCCATGAAAATCTACATTATACTTGATTTTGGTGTAAAATCTTTTCTACACTTAAAACAAGCATTTTTCTAAAAACGATTTTCGTTGTGTTTTGAAAACTAATGTTAAAATTAATTTCCACAAATTATTGAAATTGAATATCAGAAAATGTATTAAATATTTTTAATCAAAATATTATAATGTGTTTATAATTTCAATTTCATTTTTGGTCATAATAAATAGTAACTGCGGTAAAAGTTTATCACCACAATAATAGGGAAAATGGGTCAAATGAGGTTAAAACCATGAGATAAGGTTTAAAAATATCCCAAAGTCTCACCTTAATATAATTGTATGTGTTTATTTCTTCCATAATCATCATAACTTTTAAAACATGTAAAATTTCCCACTTTTCTATGATTATGACATTTATATTATTTTAAGTAAAGAATAATTATAAAATGCCACATTATTTATTTTAATATCTCTAATATGTTTCCGTAGGTATAAAAATAATTTATGAATAGTTATAAATAGTTTTGTTTAAGATTAATAAATTATATTTATTATAATAATTTTTTTTATTTTTTTAAAATCATATATTTTTCTAAAATGCTTACGTAATGCTTGTGCGAGCAGTAGAAAAATCATGTAAATATTTTTAAAAACACTAAAAGTAATAAATTTTGGATGAATTATAATGTTAAATTAATTTTATGGACAATTATAATATATAATTTTTGGTTAAAGTGTTTATATTTTAATTATATTGTTATCTTGACATCTTTAAAGTCAATTTTTTGAATAGTTTAGAAAATGACTTTAAATGACATTTAATGTTTAAAAATTATTTTTAAATCATTATAAAATTATAAAAAACATAATATAACAAAATTGGATATGAAATTGTAAATTATATAATTAGTTTTTCATGTATTTACCATATTAAATTTTTAAAATTACTTTCATGACCCTTAAAGATTGAAAATTTTGTTACCACAATTAAAGTTAAAGGGGTTAACGAGGGGGTTAAACTAAGAGATAAGGTTCAAAATTCCACTTAAAATTGTATAAATTTTATTATTTTAATTTATTTTTACCTTATACTACTTATATTATAATTTATATCACTTTTTTTTCATTTCACACGAGTTATACATGTATTATATATATATATATATATTAATATTTCATGTATCAATAAGATTGTCACTCACCTCACTTATAAATGAGAACCTCCTCTCTTATCTTACCCACACATCTTGAGACATTTAACATGATAATTATTTAAAAAAATATATTCTAAAATTTAATCCCCATGTCTTAAAGGTTTTAGTATCACCAAATTACCAACCTAGAAGTCTTTGTGTGTAATCCAAAATAGATTTCTCAAAAAAAGAGGTATAACTCTTAACCAAGTGTTTTCATGTTTATTTTTCCCACCTCCATAAAATATTCTACAACCATGATAATATAATAAAATAACTATCTTAAATATACTAAAATTTTATTATATTTATGGAACAACCATTTTCACCTCCTTTTCTATCTAATGAGAAATGGAAACATCGCTCGTTTGTACGTACAAACTATCGTCTCCATGAAGTGATGTATTTCACTTTTCATCACATAATCTCATATATATGGTTAAAATTATGGATAAAATAAATATATATGATATTTATAATTTAATTATGAGTTTTTAATGATAATATTACTTACCTTATTACTCTTTCATCCATTGAAAAATAATAACGTCGCTCGTGCATATGTGTGGACCACCACCTCCATAAAGCAATGTGATTCATTTTTCATTATTATCTCACATGGATGGTCATAAGTATAGATTTAATGAATAAATATGATGTTTATAATATTATTATTAATATATAAATTTAAAATTTTATCCTTTTTATTTCCTTTTCATTTATTATAAAAATGGAAACATCACCTGTGTGTATGTACATACTACTATCTCCACAAAGTGATGTGATTTTTTTTCATAACCACCTTACATGGATAGTTATTAAATTATATTAAATGTATAAACATGATAATTATAATATTTTTAAGGTTATAAAAATGATGGAACCATGACACCTTCAACCAAATTCAATGCACCAAAGTTATTTTAATGGTTAAATACTGAACGACCTCAAAATGTCCGACATAAACATAACCAATTTAGAAACTAAATGAAACATGATAATGTTTTAATTAAAATAAATAATAATAAACTTGAAAATTTTTCTTAATAAAGTGAATTATTAATATAATTTTATTATTTAGAGGTTATAGAATGTACAAAATTAGTTGGGACTCAAGGTAAGATATTTTTATTTAAAACCATGTTTTAAAGTCTTCCTTTAAAAATTTTCCTCCTATATGTCTATGTTCTTTAAAAGTTTTAAAAATATTATTATTTATGATTAAAATATTTTTAAAGGTAATTTGAAACCAATTTTTAATTTCTTTACAAAGGTTTAAAAAGGAGTCTTTTCAATGTTTTCCTTATGAATTATTTTGACTTTTTATAAAAATACAAAAAGAATTTTTTTAACATTTACCACACGACCAATTTTCCCACCATTATAGTCATTATTAATTATCAAGATTTATCTACAAGTTTCCATAGTTATTTTTAAATAAAATATTTTTCTCAATATTCTAGTAATTTTTATTTAAAATGTTATAAAAAGAGAAGGATATTTTTCTCATGTTTTCAACGAAAGGTTTTGATGTTCTTTATAAAGGTATTTTTCATTTATGTAAACATTATTGAGAGATTATTATGATTCATTGGGGATATAAAATGATAGCATATATATTATTTATTTGGGTGGCTTATAATCATTTTGTTTTATTTATTAATCGGGGAAAATATTGACATCTAGTATGCTAGTTTTTCAATATAAATGTTTATGTTGATTATGTATTGTATTAATATTAATTTATTATATATGTTGAATGAATTAGCCATTATAAGTGAATGGGTGGGGTCACTTTTAGATATTCTCTTGATGTATTGGTAGGTCTCATGAAATAAACTAGCTTGTGTATTCAACGTATATCTTACCTATATATGTAAGATGTCATGAAATAAGGTTATGATGAAAAAATTATGATGTCCGAAATTATGAATTCCATTATTATGAAATCAATTATTTTTATCCATGTGATCATTTATATTATTATCCTTGGATATATTTCATGTTCAAGTTATTAATTTTTTCTTTTAAGGAAATCTTTTGATTTCATAAATAAGAAAATGTTCTTATGATTTAGAAGAAAATTTATGATCTCTTAAGAGTGAAAGGTTTTTTTTTCAAAGAAACCCTCATGAATTATGATTTTTATTTATACTTATGAATTTTTTATGAAAAAAATTTGGAAAAAATTACTTTCCAGAGAAATTGATTATCCTGAGTTCAAAGTTTATTACGTGGAAAAGAAAACTTCCTTATGGGTTTTTATGAATTTCAAATGGAATGATTAGTTTAATTTATTTTTATATCCATTAATGAGATTTATTTTTATTATCCCATATTTTCAAATGTTTTTTAATAAGGTTTAAGTACATGAAATGATTATAATAAGTTTAATAGTGACATATCTTGAAAAAATTAAAAGTTTCATGAATGAAATAGGACTATAAATATAAGAACCCATTTTCTGTGGAAAAAATAGACAATATGTCTACATGTTATCTATGTTATGTAATGGTTTTCCTAATTATATAAAACTCTAAAGTAAAAATATTATGGAAATTTAAGAAAGTTTGAAACTTGTTATAAATCATGTAGTTATGGATGTTTTAAGATATGGTGCATTATAGATTATTTGAGGTGTTTATGAATTATTGAGAATTACTGGAGGTAGTTTGAAGAAGGATTGAGCTTAATTGAAGAAATTGTAGGTTTTCTATTTAAAGTAATGATTTTGGATAAGTCTTGAAGTTTGTGGCCGATCCACTTCATATGATCAATTTTTTATCGCATGGTTAGTTAGTTATTCATATGGACAATTGTCTATCTCTACCTCATGGTCAGTAAATTGGTCATATAGTCAATCCATTAAGTCTTTTGGTTGATCCACGATCTTATAGTTGGTTTACATGATAAGTTTATAGGTCATTCGATTGATCTACTATTTCACGTTTGATCCACATGTTAAGTGATTTTTTCATGTAGTTGATCCATGGCTACATGGTTGATTCAATTCATGGTTTCTTGTCCACCTAAGCATGTTTTCAATCCAATACTTATAGAAATTTAAATAAAGCTACAGACAGAAAATCAAAGAATTATGGATTGTAAATTTGAAGATTATATTTAAATATAATGATTCAAGGATCATTAATAATGGATTTAAACATAATAAACACTAATATTGGTGTGTTATTAAATCATTATAAATATAAAATAAAGGATCAAAGTGATGGAGTAAATTTCGAATGTTTTAAAGTCTATTTACATTAAGAGATTCCAAAATTAATTAATAATGATTTATATTGATGCTGGAGCTATTCTAACTTGATCCAAAAATCATGATGATAATAAGATCCATGATTCAAGCCTTTATTTGATTAAGATTTAAGAAGAGAGACATGATGATATCACTACTCAAGTTGGTTTAGGTTTTTTAAATAAGAATATTTGAAAATCCATTCTGGTGGTCATAAATGTAGAAGTTAAATATGATGATGATTGTGTTGATTTAAAATATCTAAAAATAATAAGGAGTTATGATTCAAGATTAAGTAAAGGTAAAGACGAGTAAAGATAATTTTCCATCTAGATGTGTAGATTATTTTAATGTTTGCACTGTTATTCACTTAAGATCTTAAGAAGAAATGGATACTGAGTTAATTCATGAGCTAGAATGTTGTGTGATTTTTCATACAACTGTGGAAAATATTGGATACTAATTTAAGTGTAATTTTTCATGAATATTGATTTTTCTAGTAAAATAATATGATATATCTATAAAGATAATGAGTTATTTTTGAGAGTTACCATGTTTTGAGAGTAGTTTGAAGAAAGAAGAGCTTGATCTAGTTCAATGAGAATGCAGAAGATAAGAAGAAAGGAGGAAATAAAGGATGGTGGAATAATATAGAATACCTATTGTTGGATGGGAAATAAATTAAAAATAAATTATAAAGGAATGAGAAAGAGAAAGGATAGGGTACTCCTGCAATTTCTTAAGATACAACCATTGATGAAAAAAAATGAGATCATGGGGTAATCCCATGTACAAAAAAGTTGAGAAATTATGTAACGCCCCGACCCCAGTTACCTAGAATCGGTGCATTATTACATAACATTGGAATAATCACAAAGTATCAAGTCTCAAAATACCGATTAGTTTAGCAGCCTTGGAAACACTAGATACATTCATAAAATTTACATTACATCATAAAATGAAAACTACAACAACATTGTCTCCATAGTCCACACTCATATCCCCTCATACTATCCCTGCAATTCATTCATAAAATACTTCTTCACATCCTGGAAAAAATAAAACATAGAAAGGGGTGAACTCAGATGCCCAATAAGGATAACAATATATCAAAAACATTCATAAATAAGCATAAACATTTAAGGCAATGTATAACTAAAACAAAAGCCTTTTAAACTCAAACTTCAGCATAATATGGAAGAAATAAAATGAAATAATTCCATTTACTTATTCACATGGATATTCTACTAATTGAATAATCACATGAAATATCAATAACCACTTTCATAATGATGGAATGCATAATGCCAGACTATCATAACCACATAGTCAAGGCCTTGTGCCAAGACTAAAAATAAGATTTTGTCAAGGCCTTGTGCCAAGACACTAGTTTGACTCATGAGACCTACCAATGCATCGAGGAGCTATAGGGGGCTCCACCCGTCACTTACTAAGTCCAATGAATTCCTCATATGAAAAGTTTGAAACATAACATAAACATTCGTATTAAAAATAGCATACGAAATGTCAATACTTTAACCACAAACCATGAATGGTATAAAAATAGCACATCCACAGTCAAACATAACTCATTCGATACAATATGGAATATTGTATTATATCAGATTAACCTCAATCAATAATAATGAAGGATATTGACATAGATTAAAATAATCATCAAACTATTGAGAGAAATATCCCCCATTTTTCTTGAAAACATTTAAAAGTCACACTATTTGTCAAGAATCCATTTAAAATAGATTTTTGAATCAAAGTGTCCCATGCCACTTTGAAGATTTTAAAAGGAATTTTGATTTGAAAACTTTAATGTCCATATAAATAAATCCTTAAAACCATTTTTAAAACATGGAAATTAATGAGAAAGATTTAGAATAATAAATCATTAAAACATTTTAAAATGATATTTTAGTTAGAGTTCCTTATCAAAAGAGAGACACTTGAATACAAATAATTGAGGTAATAAAAACTTTTTAATATCACGAGAATAAAGGGATTCGTGATATACTATGTCAAAGTACATTATATACACCATATAAAAGTGATTTGGTGTATAACAACAAAGGAGTCTCAATGTAATGTAAATTGAGATGAAATCTCTCATAAAGGCTGTATCCTTAGGTTAAGGATAAATCAACGACATAATTATGTGTGAAAAATATAAGTACACTCAATATGATTGTATATTCAGTTTAAAACAATCAAATTACATTCACACATATTCTTGTAAAAACAACACCAATGAATTGGATGTTTAACTCAATAAATAAAGATTGAGTAAAAATTAATCTTATCAAGTTCGTACCGATGACTTGAGAATTTATAAATGGAGTGATTATGTATATAAAAAGTATATACATAGAAAGGGGATTGGAAATTATGACATAATCAAATGAATAGTGATTCCACACATAATCTTGGAGTAAAATAATCAATGAACTATGCGTAAAGCCGAATGAGTGGAAATTGAAATTTCAAATTCCCTTATTGATTTGGTAACTTATGAAACATACAACCATGAAAGAAGGATCATACAATGATGATGTAAATATACATGAATTAAAGTATATTACATAATGAATACAAACATGGGCAGTACACACACCACATGCAATAAATAAGTGGTGAATAATGGAAATCTCACGGAATTAAAAGTGAGATAAGAAACCCCTTACTTTATAATTTTTCCTTGGTCGAGGGTAGGTTAGCCTCCTGTATAATGGTGAAATAATTTTTATTAAATTATACAAGAATAACATACATTAATATGATATCGTATATGATCTTTTAACATTGCATCGTTAATAATATCTTAGTATTATCGTTGTTTCGGGTGTTAACTTACTCATTTTATTTTATATGTTTTGTTACATAAGTCATGTTTGTTATGGATAAGTTGTATATTATTCATATAAATAATGATATCAAGTCCTTAAACATTATTTTTAATCATAAAATGAGAATTAGACCTGTATGGATACGATGGGGAATGAATCTGATAGCGTTCGTGGAGACGGTAGTCCGTACGTACGCACGAGTGACAATATCATTCTTTTGATATTAAAATAATATATAATTGGATGGTATATCATATATACGGAATCATTATCATGTTATATTTATTATTTACATGAATTTCACATCATTATTATACCCATCCAAATAATAATGTATTGAATAACAATTACACCACGACGTGGAGACGGTAGGCCGTACGTACGCACGTATGATGACATGTCATTCAAAGGATGGATAGAATACTGAATATGGTTGTACCATATTTATAATAACATCGCAGTATATAGAATATACTGGATTTATTATTTTATAATGGAAACAACAAAGAAAGAAGAAGTTGAAGAAGAAAGGAACTTGAAAAAGGGTGGTGAAAACATTACCTCTTCTTCGGGTTCTTCCTTTTGATTTGATCAAAAAGGATTATTAGGCTGGCTTTATGACTAAAGGAAGGACTCTAGGATTAAGGTAGGATATTTGAGAGGGTATTTGGGCAGAGTTTGGCTGAATCAAAAGGCTTTGAAGGTATGCATAATTGGTTAGAAGTGGTGTCCTTTTATAAGGGGTAGGAGGGGCTCTTTAGAAAAAACTTAAAGTATTAATTTATAATAAATTAATATTCTGTTTTTAATGCCTCAAAAGTACATTATTAAAATTCTAAGGTGAGGATGTGTATAAAACCTTTCAACCAATAGATTTTAGACAGGTTTGGGTCACTATATTAACCTTATCTTTTAGTTTTAACTCTTAGTTAATTAGTTTGTCATTTACCATGTCTCTTTGTATTTTTATATTATATGGTTAATAAACTTACTATAAACTACCAAGATAACCCCAAGTGGTTCATTAATGAAATACCTATAATCATATAATTCCTTTGGCCGAAACTTAGATTTTTAAGAATATTATATCAATTAATAATATAATATTTGTTTTAAAAACTCCTTTATGTCAATTTTGACACTATTTAATAATTGATTTTTGTTAAAGTTTTATAACTTTATTAATTCGAACCAAATTTATTTAATCAATCATAACATGTCATATTAACCAATAAAATTATTTTAATTCATTAAAAGTATTAAATTATATTTATTTGGGTATTTATAATATCAATTATTTTAATATTTCATTAATAAGGTAATTACTTCATCATCATTATGTCACAAATAAATTAATTTATTTTATGTCTAAAAATTATAAAAAAAATTCCATGATGTAGGAAATATTTTTATCTTTCCAATGAATCTTTATAGTATAAAATATAACTTATATAATTCCATGTAAAAATTAATTTACTAAAAGATATTTGTTTGTGTCATTTTTGTCTTTACTTTAAATTAATTAATCTAAAGAGTAATTATCACTCTCAAGTGGCTCCATGGGGTCCCAAAATCGACCCAAGGATGGCCATGGTCGGCCATGACTCATAAAATAAGGTTAGGAAAAGTGTTAAGGCAATTTTGTATTATTATAATATACTTTTTATCTTGAATTACCCTATTTACCTTTAACCGCGGTAAATAAAAGTCAAAAGTTACTATTCATCAAAAATTATTTTTATCTTATTGAACCACATTTTAATCCTTGATATTAACCGTGTCTCTCAGATTTTCAAAATTCCACTCACAGATGCGGTAAAATTAAGTTTTATGTGAATTTGCAAATTCTCCTAGGAGGTGGGTAAAAGACGGTGAAAAGTTCAATAAAATTTTTATATATCTAAAATTATTTTAAACTGAATCCAATGAATTAAATTGAACTTATATAGTTAGTATGTATCTATTTTTACATAAAATAAATTCAGATAAAATAAATAATTATTTAAATAAAAATTCGGTTTTAAACTATAACTCAGTGTTTTTCACTATTCATAAAAAATAGAAGTTTTCAGAAAAATACCAAAAATTTGCCCTAAGATAATTTTGATATTATTAATTCAATAATAAAGTCTATTTTACCAAATTAAAAACATAGAAGTTGCATTTATTAATTTAAAATTAATTCCCGCTGTCAAAACCAAAAGGCCTATTTTTAAGAAATAATAACTACCAAAGTTTGACACTTGTTTATGTGCAATTTCAAAGTGAAATTACTTACAATGACCATCATTGGATTAAATGGTAAAAATATAATCTATTTATACTTCCAAAACATTAAAATGTATAATTTAACAATATACATTATTTTGATTTTAAAAGTTGTTTTTAGTTAAAATATAGTATTTTTCACTATTCACCCAAATATGAAAGTTATCAGAAAAACACCAAAACTTTATTGAAACTAAATTCTTATATTATGATTATAAATAAGAAGTTTATTTTGTCAAATTGAATATATAAAAGTTTCAAATATTGGATTTAAAAAGGCTTCACCATTAAAAGGCGTTAAAATTGCATTTTTTGAAAAATACTTCTTTTATCTGAAAAAATGTATTTGTTCTTACATTATGTCTAAGAAACTCAAAATATGGATTCTAAAATTATAAGGATTATATAATGTTCAAAATTCAGTTAATACTATTCATAACCACTTTTGAACGACTGGTTTGGTAAGTCATGGTGCGCTAGAACTCGGTGTTGCGTGTAGTGCAAGTTATTGAATTACTTTGAAGGAATAACGTACTATGAAATCTTGTGGTGTTACAAATTAATTGAGGATCATGAACACTAAATTATATAGGGATATTCAATATTTCAATATATAAAATGATAATTCCTGGTGACCTATGTATAAAAGGAAAAATAAGTAGTGAGTATTTGTGTTCATGAGTTCATTTGAGTTTAAGGAGAATAGAGAAAAATACCACAACTCTTGAAAAAGAAAAAAAGAGAATCTAAGCCTATGCTGAGGTGTTAGATTAGATGAGTATTGAAGTTAAAGGAATAATAAGAGATTCCAATGAAAAAAATAGTTTTAAAAACCTGTGAATAAGAAATCAGAGTGATATGTCAACATGTTGTTCATGTCTTTAGTTATTGGTGTTGAGATTTCAAGATTGAGTGAGATAGCTAGGTAAGTAGATTATTTATAAGAATGTGAAGTTGAGTTGTAGCAGTAAATGAGTTGCAAGTTTTATTAATGGAGATCTACTGGCATTTGATGAAATTGCTGCTAAATTAAAGGCAATCTAATCTATTTATGTTGAAAAATCTTGTGCAGAGCCAGTGATATACTTCCAAGAATGACTTTAAAGAAACACTTTTATATATATGGTGGTAATCAATAGATACTATGGGAATCAGGGTATGTAGGGATATCATAGTGTGAATCTGTGAATACAGTGAGAATCTATTGGAGGAAGTCCTATGTGAATCAATAAAAATAATTCTCGTGAGAAGCATATATTTGTAATTATAGTGAGACTCTGCCAGTAAATGTATGAGAAGTATCATTAATTGTAATCAATATAAAATTATAGTAGAGAAACCTTGATTGGGATGAATAACAAATAAAAGAAAGTTATAGTTCATTGTACTAAACCTTGTAAAAATACCACGTTCCTTTTATCTACTTTACTTGCATACATGTGACATATGATTACTTGGAAGAATACTAAAATAAATCTATATGCATTAACCAACAACACAAGTTAAATTACAAAGGGTATTAATGTTTCTATGAGAGTTTAGAATTTTAAAAAAATATAAAACACCTGATTTACCCCTAGGTGTCTACATCGATCCTATTGGTAATTTTAACTAGTATTAAAGCAAATTTTATCCTCAAATTAGATTCATTTTTAAGAACCACTTAATTTCACTTAGCTTATGAGGTGTAGATTCGATATAATTGAAGAGATTCATATGGAAGGATCTAAATAAATTCATATTTTTATAAATTTGGAAGTATTTCTAAAGACTATATAAAATAAAATAAAGAAATAGGAAAAGAATCTAAGAAGAACCTCAATAAGGAAGGAAGAACATCCACTAGCTAAAGGTAGTCAGAGTGGAGTTAATAGTTCAGGTTATGATTAAACTGAGGGAATTAAAGATATTGATTATTTATATTGTGTGGTCAAAAAATATTTGAATAAAGTTCCTAAAAAAGGTGTTACTCATATTTTTTAGTTTATTTAGGATCTAGATAATAAGAATTTACAGTTGATAGATGATGTTGATTCAATGAAAAATCCATCGGCATGACAATTGTAAAAATGAAACTCTCTCATCAAGGAGAAGAAAAGTAAGAATAAATCCCTACAAATTTATAGATTAAAGTTTTAAATGGAGGAATAAAATTTTCAATTCCGTATTGATGATAAAGTCAATATTAGTAAAATTTATAAAGATAAAATCCATGATATGGAAAAATATCACAAGGATGCATTTGATGTCAATGAATCTCAATTAGAAGTAAAGGCTAGAAGAATCAAATACCATGTAAAATATATTAGTGAAAGTAATAAGATACATGGGGAAGAAATTTAGAACTTAATAGTTAAATGTGGGGATAGGTTCAGCCTAATTATTACTAATAAGAATTCTTCCCGTTTAAAGTGTTTTGATTTGAAGTTTAAACTACAGAAATGAAAATTGTTAATCCTAAAATATCCTAAGTTTCTGAGAAGAGAAGTGTTTCCACTCATATTTTAGTGATGTAATTTCCATTAAAATGGACTCATAATAATGGTAAAGAGTGCTTAAGTAAATTTAAAGAAGCTTATATTTTACACCTCACACTCTTAGGTTGTTTTGGATGATCAGAAACACATACTTGTTCTTCTACCAATTTCTTTTGATGGATCTCATTGTTTACATTTTAGACATTATTCCACACAAGTTACATAACAATTAGAGGGCTCAAGAGGAGTGAGGAGGAATTTTTTAGATCCTTCCACTAGTAGGTACTAGTGGATACCTAGTGGGATACCACCAGCTATCCAGTGGCACCCAAACACACATAAAAACCAGCCATTGAATAAGGGTCCCACATGCTTTAATTTGACCCTCAATAGCTCTATTCGACCCCCAACACCTCTAAAATGTTACCAAAGACCATATAGGCTATAAATACACCCTAATAGTTCTTAGAAATTATAAATTACCTTGAATATTCATTATAGAGCTATATCATGTCATTTTGCTCCCAATCTTATGCTCTTTTACATTTGTCTCCCTTTCTCCCAATATTTTCTTTTTATAATCTTGATGTGGGGTATAGAATGTGCTTCAAATAGCTTATGATAAGAAATTATCTTTTTTTTCTTTTTTTGGGTGCTCACTACCATTGAGTGTGAGGGAGATAAGTGTTCACTACCTTTAAAGTGAGGGGATTTGGGTTTTTAGCCACAAACACTAAAAGGATATTTTTGCTTTGTGTTTCTTGGTACCAACCACTAAAAACCAAGGGTGTTACTTATTGTAATAGGTTTCTTTCTATAACTACTAAAAATTAATGGTGTTAGGTTTCTTTCCACAACCATTAAAAAGTAAGTTTTAAATCAAAACCACTTAAGGAATCTTGAGAGGAGGAGATGTAGGGACCCATTTGTGGAATATTTCCGAACTCCTTTATCATTTTTTTGTTCCTTATCTTTTAATTTTATATTTTCAATGAACTTTAACTCCTTTAATTTTAGTTATCATTTTAATTGTTTTAATTAAATCAAAATTATTTTTAATTTATAAAAAGTTTTTAAAAGGAAATTCACCCCTATATTGTCATCTTTACTTAGACCAACAATTGGTATCATATCTAGCCTTGATTTAAAAACCTTAACCAGTTACATGGAGCAATCAATTAAGGATGAACTCTACCTTTAATTCCCAAGGAACTCTAAAAGGAAACTCTATGGGGAGAGACCCATATTTTGATATAACTGATTATGGTTATTAGAAAACAAGAATATGAACTTTTTTTAGAAGTATAGGATATCCAATTTAGAGAATTGTTATGCATGGATATACCCCCATCCAATAAAAATAAGAAAAATAGACCCCTAATGATATAGAGACATTTGAGATTGATGATAAATAAATGAATGATCTACATTATAGGTTAGATAGAAATGATTTTAATAGAGTTTCCATGTGTAAAACTACCCATGAAATTTGGAAATTATTAGAGTCCACCCACGAGGGTGCTGATAAAGTAAAGTATACTAGGCTTTATATGTATCATCAAGATTTTTAAAGATTTAGTATACATCATAATGGGTCTATAACTAAAATTTTTACTCATTTTATCGATATTTGAAATGGATGAAAGTATTTAGGTGATGTTCTTAGAAAAAGGATGCATGTGAAGAAGATCCTTTGGGTCTTGAATAGTTCTTAGGCACCTAAACTGATGAAAATATGAGAATATAAGGACAAAAAAATATGCCAGTTAAATAGCTCATTGGGCTATTCATGACCTATGAGATTATGATGAAGATATAAGCATAGAAGGAATCCATATAGGTTAAGGATAAGAATAAAATTTCCTTAAAATACAAGAATGATGAATATTTCTAAATTTAAGAAGAGATTTTTCATCTTTCTAAAAAGATGAACAAGTTATTCAAGAAGAAGAAGGCTTAAAACCGTGATAAGAAGGAGATTAAACAAAGTAAACTAGAGGTAAGGTGATATGAGTGAAACAAAAAGGGTCACATAAAACCTAAGTTCCCTACTCTAAAAAGTAAGTCTAAGGTGAATAAGTAAAACAAAAAGGCCTCCAAGGTATCGACATGTAGTGGAAGTGATGACTCCCACTCTTCATCCAAATCAAGTGATGAAAGACTCAAGTGCCTCTTGGATGACATTGAGGCAAGTCAAGAGGTAAATTATTTCACTTTTTCTTGCTCCTCTATCCATTTAAATTATGAAAATCTTAAATATGCTAGAGATCACCTACAAAAAGGATTTTGTGAGATTACCTCAAAATCCAAATAGCTTAAAAAGAAATACAATCTTGTTATTAATGAGATGGATAAAATTTTTAAAGAAACTAAACATTTAAAGGAATAAAATGAGAAAACCAAAGATTTTATTTCAAAAAATAATAAATATTAAGAAAGAACATTTTAATTATTATTGAAATAAAATTAAGGTTTGAAAATTTATTTAGATAAAATTAACGGTAAAAGGGTTAGTCTAAAGGATCAACCCAATATTAAAAAATTAGAAAATATAATCAGAGAGCTCAAAAATTATCTTGTAAAGTTCACCCAAGGTGAGAAAGGTTTGAATTTGATTTTGGGTTCCCAATATAATGGGAAATTTTATTTTGGGATTGGTTATTATAAACAAGTAAACACTTATAAGAATTCCCAAAATACCACTTTTGTTAAAGGTAAATATCAATATAAGTTTTTTAATTATTATAGAAAAACTGGGAATTTGATTTATGAATGCAATTGAAAAAATGAATGTTATAGAAGTCCAAAATATATTCATATTTCTTTAAATGTTTATTCTAGAAAAACTTTTTCAAAGAAATTATGGGTTCTAAAATCTCTCTCGGATAACATTTATGAACCCAACCTTTGGGTGAAAAAATATTTACTCTCTTAAATTTTTTTGTAAGAAGAATGTATCAATAGAAACTCCCATGGAGCTACATGGTACATGGAAAGTAGGTGATCAAGGAATATGTGTGGTGACTACACTGAGTTAAACCACCCTAAGGATCTTAATGGTGGGCATGTCACCTTTGGTGACAACTCAAGGAGTAAGATCACTAATATAAGTACCATTGGATTTTAAAACTTTTATTTTATTAAAGATGTTTTATATGTAAAATGTAGTAATCATGGTTTTCTTATCATTAGTAAATTATGTGATAGTGGTTTTAAAGGCTCTTTTGAAAATGAGGTTTTCAAAGTTTTTGATTCTCATGGAAATATTTTATTTTCCACTTCTAGATTTTAAGATGTTTATATTATTGATTTGAAATACCTTTTAGGTAAAAATGTTAAATGATTGAGTGAACAAGATATAGAGTCATGGCTATAATATGTATTCCTTAGTCATTATAGTACACACTCACTAGTGAAACTTAATCAGAAACATCTAGTACAAGATTTACCGAAATCACATTTCCAAAATGACATTTTGCGTGAACTATTCCAACTTGGTAAATAACAAAAGTCATCCTTTAAATATAAAAAGGAAGTGTCAACCTATAAATTCCTTAACCTTATATACCAAGATATTTTTTGGACCAACCCAAGTGACTAGTATAGGAGCTAAGTCTTACTCATTTATAATTGATTATGATTATACAAGATTTACTTGGGTTTATTTCTTAGCACATAAAAGTGAGGCTTAGGAAGTATTCATTAAATATGATAAGATGGTTGAAAATGAAAAAAGGGTATAAAATAATTTCCCTTATGAGTGATCATGAGGGGAAGTTTGAAAATAAGAATTTTTATGTTTTTTGTGTTTCAAAAGGTTATCATCTTTTTTTCCACTCCTAAAACACCTCAAAAAAATGGGGTAATTGAAAGATAAAATAAAACTTTGAAAGAAATTGATCGAAATCCCCTTAATGAATTCAAGATACCTTGATTTTTTGGGTTGAGGTGATCAGTACTGCATTCCATACCATTATCCATATAATCATAAGAACCATTCTTAAAAATTACCCTTATGAGCTTTGGAAAGGTAAATTACCTAAAGTTGGTAATTTTATGCAGTTTGGTTATAAATGTTTTACTATTAATGCCAAAGAATATCTAGGTAAATTTTAACCTAAATCATATGAAGGTATATTTCTTGGGTATTCCGGCTCAAGTAAATCTTTCTAGGTTTTCAATAGAAGGACTAATATCACTGAAGATACAATTCACATCAAATTCAGTGAGAATTTCCCCAAACCTCATCCTAAAATTGATAATGATAAGGTAGACCTCAATAATTAGACCTTAAATAAACCTCAACCTCTAAAGTAGATTGAATTTGAAAATAACCCAACCATTTACCTAAATCATGGGTTAAATATAACACTATCCTCTTAAAAATGTTATCAGTGATTTTCAAGACAACACTCAAGTAGAACATCAATCTTTTCTGTCACACCTAGAGCCCCAAAATCTTAATGATTCCATTAATGAGGAAAATTAGGTTCTTTACATGAAAGATGAATTAAATAAATTTATCCAGAACAATGTGTGGACTTGTGGAAAGGCCCAATGATAATTTCGTTATTAGAACAAAATGGGTTTTTAGAAATAAATTGGACAAGCAAGGTAATATCACTTGAAACAAGGCCTGACTTATAAACAAAGGTTATAATAAAGAGGAATAAAGTGATTATAGTGAGACCTTTTCCATGATTATTATGATATAATCTATTAGGATATTTTTGGAATCTTCCTCTCATTCAAATTTTAAGTTTTTCAAATGAATGTTAAAAGTGGATTTTTAAATGGTTTTATTTTTGATTTTTTTGTAGAAAAACCACTCATTTTTTAGAATTATAAATTTTGAATTATGTTTTCAATTTAACCAAAGAAATTTATGAATTGAAATAATACCCTCGGTATTGGTATGAACAAATAACTAGATTTATTTTAGGAAATGATTTTGTAATGGGAAAGGTCGATTCAAATTTATTTTTAAAATTCATTTCAAAGCATATTTTGATTATTCATATTTATGTTGATGATGTTATTTTTGTTTTAATTAGAGAATATATTTGCAATGAATTTTATTATTTAATGAGTATATAATTTGAAATGAATTTTATAGAACTTAATTTTTTCCCTTGGTTTTCAAATTTCTCAAAATTTGGTTAACACATTTCTTAGCCAAGGAAAATACACTATTGATCTTTTAAAGTTTTTTGTCTTGGGTCAAGTTAAGAAGATTAGTAATCCAGTGATTACTTCTTATAAACTTACTTTAGATGAAGTTGGTAAGCTGGTGGATGGATAATAAGATTTATAGAGGTATGATTGAGAGTCTTTTCTATCTTACCTTGACCTAGATGAACATCATGTTTAGTGTATACCTTTGTGACCATTTTCAAGTTAATCTAAAGGAATCACATTCAAAATATCTCAAAATAATTTTAAGTATTTTAAAGTAACCAAAAATATTATTTTGTTTTATCCAAAATATACCTATTTTGAACTTATTATTTTTTTCCAATATGGATTTTGGTGGGTGCCAACTAGATTGGAAAAGCACAAGTGTGAATTTCCACCTACTTGAAAAATTCGTTGTCCCATGGAGTAGTAAGAAGAAAAATATGATTGCTATTTCTATGACTAAAGTAGAATACATTGTCATGATAAGTTGTTTCTCCCAAATAATTAAGGTGAAACACACTCTCCTAGATTAAAACTTAAATTATGATCATGTTCTAATTAAATGTGACAACATAAATATGATTTCTATTTCTAAAAATCCAACTCAACACTCTATCAAAAAGCACATTGACCTTAGGCACCATTTTCCTAGAGACCATTTATAAAAATGTGATATCATGCTAGATTTTGTTTACACTAATCTTAAATTAGATTAAATCTTCACTAAAACCTTTATGGTTGATCATTTTTATTTTATTAAGGGGGGGGGGGGTTAGGAATGAAATTCTTGTGATTTGTTTATTTGAATTTGATAAACATAAGGGTTTTTCTTTATTTTTAACCTTGATATTTATTGAGTTATATCCTTTTCTTTAATTCTTAAATTTTATTTCTTTTATTTAAATATTGAAGTGGTTGATCTATCTATTTCACCCTATTAAGTGTGTTTTTGTTATTTTTTTATTTAATTCTTGATTCACATGATTTTTATGACCCCTTATACCTTTAAAAGTATGAATTATTTGAGGGGAAGTTAATGTTCTAAGAGAGAGAATAAATTTAAATTAATATTTGAGCTTTTTGAAATTCAAAGATCCATATTTAAGCAAAGGCACATGTGGTGTATAGTTTTTTTATTTTAAAAAACCTATATTTAAATGTTAAAATCCTTTATGTTTTGAATTTTGTTTTCAAAATATGATTTTATGGAAATCTTGGTTTTATATTTCTAATAAAAATATGATTTTGTCTCTCTCAAAAGAACATTAATGATGGTCTTACTAAAACTCAAAAACTATTTTGTTTCTCAAGTATCTTTTTATGAATACAATCAAACCTATTTCTCTTACCCATGTCCTTGAACTTGTTGAAAATCTCGAAAAGGGAAAAAGACTTTGATGATATTAAAGGCATGATTTATTTTTTATTAATCTCTTTTAAATTGAAAAATAATTTTCAAATATGTTGTTAAATTCCTTTTTTACTTTTTGATAATCACAATGGGGAGAAGATATTGGAAATGACATTAAAAAGTATATATTTTTGGTTTGAAAGGAAAATGGGAAAAAATATTTCAAATAGGGAAATAATTTTAATGTTGTTTTTAAACCTCAATAATTTTGTTTCAAACATCAATAATGTTATTCTTGGATGAATTTCATTATGAAATATTGTAATTCTTATTATTTATATTTATATCAAATGCATCATAACTATCTCTGTATTATCAATTAATTGTGTGTTTGTGATCATCAAAAGGGGTATAATATTGTACATTTAACTCTCTTAGGTTGTTTTTAATGATCACAAGCACACATTTTTGTTTCTAATAGTTTATTTTAATGGATTTTAGTGTTTAAATTTTAGAAATTTTTCCATGGAGGTGACAGACCAATAGAAGGGATCAAGAGGAGTGATAATGAACTTTTTAGAGCCTTATACCAATAGGTGACAATGACTATCTGATAGTACCTGGACAAAACAAATATTCTATATAGGTGCCATTGGTTGTCCAATAAAACCCACTAGCTACTCGATGGAACCTAGATAGACATAAAAAAATTCATTTGAGGAGGGATCCACATGCTTTAATTCAACCTCTAATGACTCTATTCGATCCCCAACACCTCCAGAACATTCCCAAATCCCCCTAAGGATATAAATACACCCCAAGGGTGATTTGAAGGCATTGGTTACCTTGAAGATTCATTTTATAAACATATTATTTCCTTTTACTCCCATTCTTGTGCTCTCTTACATATGTATCTCTTTATCCCAATCCTTTATTGTTATACTCTTATTTTGGGGTAGAGAGTGTGCTTCAAAGGGATTGTGCTAAAAAATTATCTTTATTTTTTTTCTTGGGTGATCAATACCATTTAGTGTGAGGGGGATAAGTGATCATTTCCTTTAAAGTGAGCAGATTTGGGTTTCTATCCACAACCGCTAAAAGGCTAGCCGTGCTTTGGGTTTTTTGGTACAAACCACTAAAAACCAAGGGTTTTATTTATTGTAATGGGTTTCTTTCTACAAATGATAAAAATAAATGGTGTTGGTTTTATTTCTACAACCATTAAAAATTAAGGTTTAAAATAAACCCTCTCAAGGATTCTTGAGGGGAGGAGACATAGGGATCCCTTTGTGGATTATTACCAAACTCCTTTATAAATTTCTTATTCTCTATCTTTTAATTTTATATTTTCACCATGCTTTATATCCTTTAATTTTATTTATCATTTTAATTATTTTAATCTTATAAAATTTAGTTTTAATTTATAAAAAGTGTTTAAAAGGAAATTAACTCCTCCCACTATCTTTACTCTGATCAACAATTGATATCAGAGACAACCTTGATTTCAAAACCTTAACCAACTAAAAGGAATGATCAATTAAGTATGACCTATACCTATAATTTCCAAGGTGATATGAAAGGACACTCTATAGAAAGAAACCATTATTTTGACAGAACTAATTATGATTATTGGAAAATAAGAATATCTAATTTTTTTTAGAAATATAGGTTACCTAGTTTGAAGAATTTTTATGCATGGATATACCCCCACCCAAGATTATAACACCTCGGTTTCAGGTACTTGACCCTTTATTTATGTATTTTAAGTATATATAATTATTGGATTAAGTTTTGAGAGGTTCTAAGGGGTTTTTCCCTTGTTGTAGAATTTTATGGAGGTTCATGGTTTGAGAATAGTTAGTAGAAACCGTGAAACACCTCCAAGAAACTATGTAAGGGAAAACAATGGTCATTGGTAAAATGCATGGTTGGTGTATGGTTTGGAAAAATTACATAGATTACCAAGAGAAACTATTCAATACTAGATAGAGGGGTATAACATGATTGGAACATGGTTTGTCTAACCATGTGATCCAAACATGCAATGGATAGATTGAGATAGTAGAAACCACACAATTGGAACTTGATTTTCCAAACCGTGTGGTCTAATCATGAGGCATACATTCATCCATCCAAAATTTGTGGATCTAATTTGAAATACCTCCCCAATCACTTAGTTTTCCCCTAATTCTCCCATAACACAAAGTCCTTTTTCTTCCAAGGTGTGATAGATGTTTCCCTTTGGTCCGAAAGCAATTCATAGGTTAATCAAATGCTATTGGAGAACCAGATTCATTATTAAGTGCTTGTTCTTGGTTATTCTTCATCAACATCTTCTCTTTCTATTTACCAAAACCTTATATCTAATCATTCTTGGATAGATCCATGTTTCATTATGGTAATTGTGATGTTTTATTATTGGATCCAATGAAGGGAACACAATTAGTGATTGGATCTAGAAGTTTTAAGTGTAGTTCTTAATTTTCACCAAAATTGTGAGGTAGGTGTATTCTCTCTTGACTCCTATTAATTAGAACTTTAAGTCTTGGTTTAAAATTTATTGAATTGTTTGAAATTATTTTGAAACCCTTGTGTGATTTGATGGAAACATCTTTTGGGATGTTTTCTTGGAAATTGTGGAAATTGGTTGGTTTTTTAGAAAGTTCTTTTGTTTCATGATTTTAAAATGACAATTTTAAAATTATGGTTTAGTTTTGATTCATGGAAAATTTTATTGAAATATTTTAAATAAATAATGGTTTTGTGGAAAATGATTTGGCATGATGTTGGCATAACCAGTTGGGAGTGAGTTGAATAGGATGGATAATGGTTGTGAAATATCACCATCAATGGGATGGAGTATAGGCATGGAGTTACACCATCAATGGTAACACCAATCTTGAGTGTGCATGTGTGATTATGTGTGTGGACATGGAAAAGAATATTCCAAATGGAATGAGAAATTTTCAAAGGATTACTTTATTGCTTTCCTTAGAAAAACTGTTTTGGCTTAAAAACTATGTTAGATTTTTTATAAACTATTTTAAATTATTTTAGACTATTTTATATAAATGTTCTAATAAGTTTTTCCTAGTGGAATGAGTTGTGAAGTCATTGGGGAAATCCTACTGATTTTATACTCACCTTTTTCTTGGGAACTATTGTGCGTTTATAGATGTCATCTATCAAGACACAGGTAAAGGTAAGGTATATTAGTTCTTTAGTGATGCATCATGATACCTTGGGCATGAATTGTTGAGTTAGATCTTTAGGTAGTTTGAGAGTTACTGATTTGATGATTTTCATGTATTTTAGTTTTGTTATTATTGGATTCTACTTTGTACTCTAATATGGCTGTTGGTTTGGTTATACCTTGAGTTGTATTTCCTTGTACTCATGCATTATTTAGTGGTTTGTTTAGTTATTTTCTTGTGGTTTGGTTGTTTTATCTTCAAAGTTAAAATATTCCCCCAAATGTTTATGAGTCCCTTGGAATTTATTGCCTGCCTTTGGTGTCTTGTGGATGTCACATAAGGCCAGTAACACCCACCACCTCTTCCCAAGCCAATGGGTGAGGGGTGGGATGTTACACAAGAAAAAGAAGAAAAATGGATGCCTAATGATATAATGACATTTGAGTTTGATGAAAAATATTTGAATTATATACATTATGGTTTATATATAAATGATTTTAATAGAGTTTCCATGTGTAAAACCATCCATGAAATTTGGAAATTATTAGAGGTTACCCATGATGGTACCAATAAAGTAAAGGATATTAGGATTGATATGTACCATAAAGATTTTGAAAGCTTTAGTATGAATCATAAAAAGTCCACAACTGAATTTTTTACTTATTTCACTGATATTTTTAATGGAAATAAGTATTTAAGTTATGTGATTAACATAAATATGCTTGTGAAGAATATCCTTTGGGGTTTGCTTAGTTATTGGGAACCTGAAGTGATGCCAATACAAGAAGCTAAGTAAATAAAAAATATGTCGGTTGAAGAGATCATCAGGTCACTCATGAAATATGAGATTATGATGAAAAGACAAGCAGAGAAAGAATCCAAAGAGGTCAAATATAAGAAGACCACTTCCTTAATAATGAATCTTCTTGAAGTGAAGAAGAGATTGATCATCTTACCAAGAATATGGACAAGTTCTTCAATAAGAATAAGGCTTACAACCATAAAAATAAGTAGAGGAAATAAAGTAAACCAAAGGTAAGTTGTTATGAGTGAAACAAAAAGGGTCACATAAAACCAGAGTTCCCCACTCTAAAAAAGAAGTCAAAGGGAAAAAGGAAAACAAAAAGGCCTTCAAGGTATCGACATGGAGTGAAAGTGATGACTCCCTATCTTCATCTGAATCAAGAGATAGAATCCCCAAGTGAATCATGGAAAAAATTGTGGTAAGTCAGGAGGTAAATTATTACACTTATCCTTTCTCCTATATCTATTTAAATTATGAATATCTTATATATGCTATAGGTCATTTACAAGAAGGATTTTTTGAACTTACCACAAAGTTCAAAGAGATTAAAAATAAAAATAATAGAAAATATTATTAAATAAAATTAAAAATTAAAATAATAAAATGAAAAATCCAAATATTTTCTTTCAAAAATTAATGAAGATAAAGAAATAAGATTTATTTGTAGTTGAAAGAAAATGAAATTTTGAAAAATTATTTAGATAAAATTAAAGGTAAAAGGGTTAGTCTAAAGGATAAAACCAACATTGAAAAATTAGAAAATAAAATCAAGTGCCCAAAAATTCTCTTACAAAGTTCACCATAGGTGAGAAAAATTTGAATTTGATTTTTGGTTCCAAGAATAATGGGAAAGGTACTTTCGATATTGGTTATTCTAAACAAGCAAGCACCTCTAGGAATTACAAAAACACCACTTTTGTTAAATTTATCTCTCAATATAAGTTTTTTAATTATTGTATAAAAATTAGGCATTTGATTTATGAATGTAATTACAAAAATTATCATTCATAAAGGCCCAAATCCATTTATATTTCTTTAAATATCTATTATAGAAAAACTTTTTCAAAGAAATTATTGGTTCCAAAATCTCTTTTGGCTAACATTTGTGGACCAAAATTTTGGGCACTAAAATCTTTAGTCTCTTAATTTTTTTAGGAAAAATGTCTTAAGATGAATTCCCAAGAAGCTATATAGTACACATATAGTGGGTTCTTGATGCATATGTGTGGTGGATACACTGAGTTTAACCACCTTGAGGAGCTTGATGGTGGGAATGTAACCTTTGGTGACAACTTAAGAAGTAAGATAATCGGTATATGTTCCATTAGATTTTCAAACCCCTATTTTATTAAATAAATTTTATATTTAAAAGGTTTGAAGAATAACTTAATTAGAATTAGTTAATTATATGATAGTGGTTTTAAATTCTCTTTTGAAAATGATCTTTGTAAAGTTTTTTATTATCATGGAAGGATTTTATTTTCCCCTTATAGATTTAAAAAAGTTTATATTATTGATTTGAAACCCCTTTAAAGATAAATTGTTAAATTATTGAGTGAAAAAGATATAGAGTCATGGTTATAACATAGATGCCTTTTTCATTGTAACAAACACTCACTAGTGAAACTTAATTAGAATAACCTGCTATGAGATTTATCAAAATTTCATTTCAAAAATGACATTTCATGTGAACCATGACAACTTGGTAAAAAAATAAAGTCATACTTTGATGGTGTAAGTGAATTAATTAAGAGGGGGGGGGGGGGTGAATTGAGTATTCAAAAGTTTTCGTTAAATGATATTTTATAAATTAAAATTTAAAACACCCTAAAACAAATACAGCCCAATTAACTGGTAATGCTGGTATAAAAAATTTGATGCTTTGAAATCATATCTATAAAGTCCAATAAAAAATTAGTTAAAAATTTATATATATATTTTTCTTCTAAAATTATTTTACTCACACCAAAGAACAATTATATCATAATTAAAATCTAACTATCAAAGTATTTTTAAAAGTAGAATTTTATAATTTAAAATAGATAAATAAAAATAAATTAAACACACATCAGATTTTAAAATAAGAGGTTTCACCTTAATCTATGACTTATTCTTCTCTAGTGGACATAGGTCCACTATTAAGTAGGTTTATTAAAATAAACACAATTATACACAACCTAAATCAGGTATAAAAAATAAAATTGCACACTAAATGATCTAAGCTACAACCAACCTCCTCCATTGTTATCCATGGGATGAAATATGTAAAATAAATGAGAATAGAGTATCAGAGTACTCTCCAATGTAGTATAAGATATTTTGAATAAATAATAAACAAGTAAAACCATCAAAAAATGAAATTAAATAAAAATATAGAAGAAGAGAAAAATAATATGGAAGTGTTGTATAGTTCTCTTTCTCTGATCAAGCTTAATATGGTTCTAAATGATATTCTTCTTCCATTTTATTGTCCTTAAATATTTCCTTGAAGTCAATTCGAACAATATTCACCAGACTTTCACATTGTTTATATTTTTTTCATAAAAAATAGAGTTTCATAGACATCATAGAACAATCCTATTTCTTTTTAGTAGGCACACTTAAGCATGCACATCCACTTATCACATAAAATAACTAAAAACCAGATAGTTATATCACATTTGTGCATGAAGGGTTCATCAAATTTATAATCTTTTATAATATTCAATTATCTATTGGAGGATAATAATAAAATAAATATTCATATCAAGCATTAAATCTAGGAATGGTTGACTTTGTATTCAATGTTCCAGAGTATCTATTTAAGAATAATCATTCTTAAATCATCATACTAAATAAATATATAACTTACATTAAATTATATAAACTAGCCATTGAAATTTTATTTTGAATTTTAGTCTCAAATAGGCATGAAATACGAAATATCAATGGAGGAAGAAGTCTCAAAATAAGCATATATTTCATATAACGACACCATATATTCATGGTAGAAAATCTAACTTTATGGTAGTCGATCTTCAGCACGGTCTTAGAAATCTTCTATTGATATTAGAAGTCAATTGATGATAGAAAAATCCAATTTACGGTATTATATCTGGCTTGATGGTAGTGGAATTTTTCTGATGGTAGAAAAAATATTCTAGTGATAACAAATTTATTCTGATGGTAACAATACTTCTTCTAGAAGTAGTAGAACTTCTTATAACAGCTACAAGATATCTTCTTATGGTAGCAAGTGTAAACTCACTATAGAAGTTTATACTTAGAGAAATTTATGTAAGAGATAGAATTATGAAGAGAGATCATACAACACATAAATAGTTAGTAATAAAGTAAGCATGATTTGTGATCATTAAAATAAAGAATTGTTTGACTAATCTAACAATATCCACCTTTTTGGTGATCACAAATCATGGTTGAAAAGATATTAAAAATAGTAGTTTCGAAGAATCATCACATCAAAACCAGAGAATAAAAAAATAATAATAAATTAATATTTAGTATCCCTTTTTGTAAAAGAATTTAGATATCACTTATAATTCCAAAATGTTTCCATAAAACATAAAATTAACATGCATACCACATATTCTCCCCATTTTAAGATTATCAAAAAGGCATAAAATTAAAGAGGAATATATAATTAAAAGTATAATGATAGAGCAAATAAATAATAAAAGAACACTGAATTTTCATTTATATAAAAGTAAAACATATTACATCATCATAATACCAAATTAATTATCCCTATAATATCCTAATCAGAGTCTGAGTCTGAATCCCTAAAAAGTGTAGATTTTTCCTTAAAGGCGGAAGTAGGAGGAGTTGTGGTAGATGGAGGTGAAAGAGTCTTGAAGAAAATACCATATGCAATTGGTTTTAGGTGTCTCACTACCTCAATTAGAGTAATCCCAAAGGTGATGACTACAATTGAAGTAATGGAAAATAGAGCTGGAATGGGAGATAAAATCAATGAAATCATAGACTTCAACAATTGGTGCAATTAAAATAGTCCTAGTAGTGTAGGGATATGGTTTTATCAACTCAAAAAACTAGGATATCAATCTATTACCATGCTCTATCACTTGGAATAATTGATTCTTTCCTTCCATAAATAGCTTAAAAAAGGGAGAGAAAACCTTCAAATGATTCACTTATTCCTTGAAGTCCATGGTAATAGGTGGGATTTTAAAATTATCAACCAAAACTTAAAATTGGACTTGAGATCATGTTTGGTGAAAATATTAGACAAATAATACTTGATAGTTTTAGTATCCATATCCCTATCATCTCTAGCCTCATTAAGACATTCTTGAACAAGATTATAAATATGATCACCTTGATACTTTATCCATAAAATATCTTCCTAATGGGAAGTGGAGGAATCCCCCAAAATAATTTACAAATCTTCTCAAAAAATGATTCTAAGAAAGTAAACATCAAAATAATAAAAAACAGAAGTGCATGGATCTCTAGAAGATGAGGCACCTTCTTTAGGAGAAAGAGACTCAAGTTTCTTAATAATTGTGATATCTCTTTAGGTTAAGTCTACTCTCATGTCTTCTATAGTTGTGTTAATAACACCAATGTGCTCAAAAATATTCTTATTCACTACCTCCAAATTCCTAATACTTAAAAATAATTTTGGCTAGAGGTGTTCCATAACTAGAGACACAATCAATGAGATGTTATCCTCTTTAAGCCCCTTATCCTAGGAGGATGATGTATTAGGAAGATTAGAAAGAACATACATAATATCAACCTTAAAGGATTTCAGATCATCTCAGGTCAAGTAACTAGAATGAGGAGTAGGATGTGGTGAAGACCTATCATGTTCAGGTGAAGGTGAAACATGGATAAGAGGATATCCTTGACCAGAATCTTCATGATTTTCTTCTTTATTATGCATTGAGACTGCAGTTACTGCTTCCTCATCTCTATCTGACACAACTAAAGGAAAAGGCTGGAGAATCTTAGCCTGATCAATTATTTCAACCAAATATACCTTAGGATTCCTTTTAAGAGTAGATATTATAGGTGCACCATGATTAGGTAGGATACCCACCATCACCACCACCACTATCTAAATCTGAATCTGAAAATGCTAAACCAACAACTATTAATCCTAAGGTATTATACCCCCTTATTTACTACATCCTTTTTATATGATCGAACTAGGTTATCAACAACTAGTCTCATAGAGTGACCTTAGGAGTTAATTTACCAGTCACCACTCATAGTATTGGAAGAATCATGGATAAATATAAAGGGATTGGTCTCTTTATCTTAATATTCTCCATCAACATCATATAAATAATCAGTTAAAAGAACAATCACATCATCTGGACTTTCAAAAATAGATCCCTCAAAATGAACAATAGTAGAAACCTCTATGTCTGAAAGCTCATCATCATCCAATAATCTTTATTTATAAGGTAAGTAAATAGGGTAAGTATGAGGTTTGTAATACACATCTTAAGTCATTATTATGTTATGGTCACTCCCATATTACACTAAAATAGCTATTTATTCTTCTTCCTCAACACAAGAAATGGATTTAGCCACTTCTTCAACTAAATAATATGTTAGGACCTCATATGTTTCTAAACTAAGATAAAAAAAAATCTCTAGGTCTAATTGGGTTCTTGACTGGATCAAAAATTTTATAAATATTTTCATTTTACATAGGGGTTACAATTCACTTCCATTCTTCTATAGGTGTCTTGGATTAAACAAAATCCACCACACTAAATGAAATTTTATTCTCCTTTAAGATCAAGTACTCTAGATTATAGAATGGATGATATGATATTGGGATATAATAGGGATTTTTATCTAGAGGAAGGTTTACACAAATCCATCATATGAACCATAAGATATCTGAATAGATTTACCTTAGTCCCACTCTTCATGAGGTTTAAAAAGAAAACATCTTGGAATATCATAACACTAAATCCTCCATCGCTGGGTCATAACATGTATTGGATGAACTTGAATGGAAGTGTGAATTATCCATTAAGTTCTATAGTAATCGGTCTTCTTGGGTTAACATCCCTAGTTAGATATTGAAGAGCTTCCTCAAAAATAAACTCTATATGGTCGACATGATAAAAACCTTGGTAATTCATAAAATCCTTCGTGAGGCACCCTCAAGTATTTAAGCCATTACTTTGAAGAGAAAATAAGTTATTTCCCATAAAACAAAGTATTTATGAAATCCTTATTTTCTCCAAACACTAACTCAAAATTTAATTTGAAATCATGAATCAGTATGGGGTGGAATGGTCGATCATTCTTATAGAACCAAACTATTTATCTATGATCTTTAACTACTCTCCATACCAGTGAATTACTAGATTCCAAACAAGATGCATCCATTTATTTCTCAGTAACAACTATATGAGATGATAAAAGGGAATTTCATAGCTTAATAGGTTTATTAGATTCACCTTTGGATCTCTTTCACAATCATGGATCATCTAGAGAATCAGAAGTGGGATCACGATTCATCCTCATCATTATGTCAAAGACTCATATGTTAAAGGATAAAGTTTGGGTTTGAGAGAAAAAGGGAGACGATGTTTGAAAAGGCATGTGAGAGAATGGATTTGATTTAGAATCTAAATATGGTTTTTAATCATTTAGGGAACAAATCTATTTTCTAATATAAAAATAATTTTAATTTGATTAAAATATTGAATTTAAGAGTTAAATAAAGAAATTATTCATGGTAGAAAAAGTCTTGGAGGCGTGTCCATTATTTAATATTTTATGGTACCATCCAACTGTAGCATCCAATGGTAGTACCAGAATGGTAAAATATAAATGGAAGTACCTAATGGTGGTACTTGAATGGTAGTACCTGATGGTAGCACATACACTAGTATAAAATCTACACGGTAGTAAGAAAATAGTAGAACACGACTCATGACTTAACTCTACCAGATTCAAAAAATTAAGGAAATAGATGATTAAGATTAATTTATCATACCAAGATCATTTATGATATAGCTTAATATCTAAATATTCAAAGTATTTATAAAAATTATAGCAAGATGATGTTCAATGCTAATTAATTCAAGAGTTATACCACCCTTTTGAAAATGATCTCTCAAAAAGTGACGTATTATATCAATGTGTTTTGTCCTTGAATGAGATACATTATTATTAGAAATGTTAATAACAATTTTATTTTCATAGTTTATAGGGACATTTCTAAATTGATATCCATAGTCTAGAAATGTGTGTTTCATCCACATAATCTATGCACAACAACTACTTATAGCTATGTAATCAGCTTCAATAGGGGTTAATGTAACAAAATTATGCTTTTTACTACACCATGATACTAGAAACTTTCCCAAAAAGTGACATGTTCCAGAGATGTTTTTTCTATCTAACTTACAACCACCAAAATATGTATCCAAATAACTAAATAATCCAAAGGCTTATCCTGTAGAGTAAAATCATCCAAAATTAATTGTATTTTTGAGGTAGTTAATTTTTTTTAGAAATATTCAAATGAGATTACCTAGGTTTTGATTAAAAATAACCACACACATGCATAATACATAATACTAGGCTGACTATAAGTCAAGTAAAGTAAAATTACAATTATACCTCTGTAAGTGGTCTAATCAATTGGTTTCCTAGTTTCATCCAAATTCATCTTATAGGTTGTACTCATGGGAGTATCACTTAAATTTATACTATTCATACCAAAACATTTCAAAAAATCCTTTGTGTAGTTACTTTGATTTAAAACGATTCATTCCTGATATTACCCAGCCAGGATCAATATATCACTAAGAGGGGGAGGGGGTGAATCAGTGATATCTTTTTATTTTAAGTTTCCTTTCTTTTGAAGTAAACTTTTCCTCCTGTTAAATATTTATCATTTTTATGAAAGTAAAAAAATAATAAATCCACAGGAACACAAGTATTTACAAGGTTCAATACCCAACAAGAGTAGCTACATCCTTGGTATGGTATGAAAACAATCCAATACCACACAATCTACTAGAAAACAATCCTTTTGTGTGGATATAAATAAGTAGGATATACCCTTACACTTTTGTATCACTATGATCAATAAAATAGTGTAGGTTCATCTTATAGTACAAATGATGTAATAAAAATTTGTGTAACAAGTTAAGAAACTTTCACCAATTACTACCAAACATGTTACTATGATACCTTATCAAATTTCACTTTTTATAACCTTCAAAACAATTCTTCACTTTCCTACCCAACGGTAGGTAAGAACTTATATGGACTGCGTAATGATACTCAGTCCGATTTCCCAGTATGATTCCTTAGTCTGATTTCTCAATCCAAAAATATCAGTCTGCCATAATACTATTGAAACAATTCTGAACCAATTCTACCTCAGTATATAAAATCTTAGTTAGATTTCTCAATCTGATGACCAAGCCTGATATAATAACCACTAAATATGATCTTTCTTCTTAGTCTTCTATCTAGAAAAATTCCTTAGGATTGCTTTATCTGGAAACCTCTTATCTCTAAAATTTCAGAACTTCTCTCTATTCATCTATACGTGAATGGTGTTCTAATCCTTTAGAAAGTGAAATGTACTCTCTTACTTTTATAGGTGCACCGAAAGTGGTTTAAGTGGGAATCTAAAAAGTTTCCCACTTAAAATTATTTATCAAAAATTGAATTTACCCTTCTTTTTAGCTCCATCTTTAACTTCTGTAGTGATTATTTACTCTTCTCAATTATTTTCAAAACCTCACAAATATTCTCAAAGCTTCAACCTGATTTAGAATTTCTAACCATTCTTCAGTCTGATAATAATTTTCATTTTGGTTTCTTCATTATGATGAAGAAATCTATTCACTCTGATTTTGTTGACCTAGTTTCTAATACATCAAAACTGAAGACTTCTCATTAATATGACCACTTGTAAACATAAAACATTGAAACCATTATTCCATAAACATAGTCATAACATCTAAAGATATCATCACTTCTTGGTAGCACTTCAACAATAGCTTCAAAACCCCCTTTGATGAAGACTCCCATGAAACTCTTTAATAAATTTTTCATTTCTTCTTTTCCTTATACCGATGATCATGTGTCTGATGAAGTTATCAGTGTCATACTTTGTATGATGAATCAATCTTTGTTTCACTCTGATGGATCATTGTCACCTCCAATTCGATGAGTTAGAACCACATATTATCTGATGACTCTTGACCCACTTGAAAAATAAACAATGGTTCTCCTTTATTTCTTGACCCCCTTATTAAGGATATATAACTTTTTTTCCTCTTGAACCAATTGAAAACAACCAACATATGTTTTATGAAAATGGTTGAATACATTGTTGATATTCATCTAGTTGATCGATCAATGAATTTCTTATACACATCGGTCCTAACAAACTCCACTTATTTTCTTTTTAATTGGTTCCAAAAGCTCCCTATAATTTTTTTCCTATAATTGATTGGTGACACACCAGGTAAGATCGACCTATACTGACAATAAATTCTTTCTTTGAAGATTTATATCATGTGGATTATTGTTATGATTGAAAACTAGTATCTTCATCTTCTCATGTTTTGAACAAAAATTCTTAGCCTTCAAACAATTATGCATCCAATGATCTCACACTAATAAATTGAGACTGAAAAACTTTGAATTTATTATTTTAAAAATTCTTTCTTATAATCATGAATTTCTCATGAATTTAAGAATGATTAAGATTGGCATAGCATCATCTGACTTATAATGGAAATTATTATGACTTCCCATCCTTCTAACATCTTCTTTCCTTCCAATCAAACCTCAAATTGATTGGCATCACTTGTTCTCCCCATTTCTTTCATAAGGATTGCATCACAAGTTTCCCAGACAATTTATGATTTATGAGAATTTTAATATCATCAAAACATCCTCACATTTACATTATAACCATTCAGACTCTGATAGTTTTCCTCATTTTGATTCAAACTTTCATTTCAGACCCAAGGTGATTCTAATGAACAACTTCACTTGAGAAACATATTCAACACATAAAAATGAAACAAAAAAACTTTATTATGAAAAGTGGATCCAATTTCCTAATTAAGATCTATCCTTATTTACCTATCATCTAATCACAAAATCTTTAAAAAGTGAATTTATTTCTTTTCTTTGAAAACAAAAGAGAATACTTTCAGCACAAACTTCTTCAAGCTTCAAAAAAACCTCTTACCAACTTAGTCCCAACACTTACTTGTTTGAAAAAATCAGAAACTAAGGAAGGAGTTTAAATCACCCATTAAACTAATTTCAAATTCATTTTGCATCATTTTTGAAAACTCTATACACAAAGAGTTTTTGAGTGATCCAAAAATAATATCATTAATATATATTTGAACCCCTAAAATATCTTTGGAAATATTATTTATAAATAAAGTAGGATTAAATATCCCTTTTGAAAAATATTTATAAATAAAAAAAGAACCGATACTATCATACCAAGCTCTAGGAGACTATTTTAAACCATGAATAACTTTATACATTTATTTTTTTTGGAAAATGAGGGTTTTGAAATCTAGGGGGTTATTCAACAAAAACATCCTCAATAATATAACCATTAAGAAATGAACTATTTGCATCCATTTTATATAGTTTGAAATTCAGATGATATACATAAGAAAATATTATTCTAATGGACTCAATTATAGGTACAGGCAAAAAGGTTTCTTCATAATTAATCCCTTCTTCTTAAATATAACCATGTGTAACTAGTTTAGATTTATTTTTAATTATATTTCTGGATTCATTAACTATGTTTCTAAACACCCATTTAGTCCCAAAGGTTAGGTAGTATTTAGGTATTTCACTAGTTCCCAAACATAGTTTCTTTTAAACTGATTCAAATCTTCTTGCATAGTCATAACCCAAAATTCATCATTTATAGCTTCAGTGATGTTTTTAGGTTTACATTGTGACAAGAAGTCTTACTGTTCAACCTGGTTTCTAAGATAAGATCTGGTCTAAGTACCTATTTTTATATCTCTAACAACAATATCTAAATTATAGTCTCTATAAGTTCTAATGTCTTCAGAGATAAAAGTACTTGGTACTTAAATTTCTTTTTTAGGGTCTATTTTAGTCACTTCCTTAACACTGGATGATTTTTTTGGTAAACATACATTGTGATCACTAGACTTGAATGAGGTATTGATATTAAAGTTAGAAAAACCATACTTAAGGTTTTCTAAAAGAGTTTTAGGCTCATGTGGATCTGATTCATAAAATTTTACATACACAAATTCTTCTACAACTTTGTTTATTTTATTAAATACCCTATATGATTTACTAGAGGTTGAATAACCAAGAAAAATTCCTTCTTCACTTTTGGATTAAAATTTATCTAAACTCTATTTTGTGTTAGGAATAAATATATTTCAACAAAAACTCTAAAGTAGTAAACTTTTTGTTTTCTTATGTTCTATAACTCATATAGGGTTTTATTTAAAAGAGATATGATAAAAACCCTATTTATGATATAACAAGTTGTATTAATGGATTCTACTTAAAAATAAATAGGAAATTCATACTCATTGACAATGGTATAGGAAATCTTGTGAAGGGTCTTATTCCTTTTCTCAAACACTCCATTTTGTTGAGGAGTTCTATGAGTAGAGAAATTTTGATTTCTACCATGTTGTGAGAATAAAGTTTTCAAACTCACCATCATGATCACTCCTTAAGGTATTAATGTTAAATATGCTAAGGTTTTATAGATATTTAACATATTTTAAAAAAAATCTATAGGCTTCACTTTTTTGAGCTAGAAAACATATCTTGTGAATCTTGAATAATAATTAATGATCACATATGCATAATACTTTCCTATTATTCTAGAAACTCAATAAGGTTAAAAAAATACATGTAAACCAATTCTATAGGTTGATAAGTTGAAACTTATTTATTTGAATTAAAATAAATATTATGTTGTTTCCATTTTTGACATGGATTGAATACTTTGTATTTTGGGAATTATAGTTTAGGAAGATCCTTAACTAAACCATTCCTTACTATCTTTTTAAGTGAGTGAATGTTGCAGTGGCCTTGTATCCTATTCCACAACCAATATTATTTTTGAACGATACTAAAGCGAGAAACATTTTGAGAAGATAATGAATCAAAATATACTATATTAATATTATCATTGCA
Organism: Viscum album; assembly: GCA_963277665.1. Classification (NCBI taxonomy): domain Eukaryota; kingdom Viridiplantae; phylum Streptophyta; class Magnoliopsida; order Santalales; family Viscaceae; genus Viscum; species Viscum album. The sequence continues at coordinate 489,163,726 of OY728164.1, forward strand.
TAAAGACATAAAAACTAGAGCATGCTTAAATAATAGATATTGAAAGAATTATTTTCAAACATAACATGTTAACCATCATTACATAATTGTGATATGCTAATCATTTTATATTTTAAGCCATCAAAAAATAAAAATTTAGAAATAAAAATAGAATTAGAATTACCAATTTGACTGAGTTCAATTATTTTTCCTTTGACATTGTTACCAAATATGAAATGTCCACCATACACCTTTATAAGGTTCATTAAGCTTGAGTAGTATCTAGTCATATGTCTAGAAAATCCACTATCTAGATACCATAAATTCTTACTGATACTCTTCAATCATGTTTCCTACAACAAATTTAAACCAGCAAGGATTTTGGTAATCACACTTTATTAAGCCTAGAGAATTAAGAAAAAATATATTTTGGAATCCAAAGTTGTTTAAAAGTTATACCAACAATAGATTTAAGAAATTTTGAAATAAATTAATTCTTATTTCTATAAGAATATGAACTATTTACTGAACTAGAATAACTCAAACTAGGAATAAACTTATTTTTATGAATTTTCCTTTGACTAGGCTGGTACTCAATCCCAATTGTATACTTTGGGGTGGTCTAATTACTAATAATCATAGTAAAGGTTTATATTATATTTGTAAAATTTTCAAAGTCCTTTTTAAGTTGATCATTTAATATTTTAAGCCCATTATTTTCATTTGACAAAGGAGAATTCTTTTCCTTTTCTATAGACAAGGCACTTTTATCATTAACACATAAAACATGTGTCTTTTTTAGATTTTCATATTTATCTTTCAATTTATTAATAGTCTCTTCAAGCATATAAAAATATTTCTCTAATTCATAATTTGTTATTTTTGCTTCCTAGGGAGTATTTCTAATTACCATAGATGTGTTTCCCATAAAACGCATATTATCCCTTTTATTATTGTATTCCCCACTTAAATCAGATTCAATATAATTGTTCTTAGATACACTATAGGTTTCCTTCATAGCTTTATTAGGTCTTTTCACTCTATCATCATTTCTCTTTTTTTACTTTAGTTTAGTAAATTTAGCTTTGATATGACCTTTTCTATTACACTCATAACTAGTCACATCTCCTGATTGGTTTTACTTCTTCCAACTACAACCTTTTTATACCTTCCTCTATAGTTTGATTTCTTGAATAATTTATCCTTCTTGTAGAATTTCTTAAATATCATTGATAGATGATCCATCACTTCATTACTATCAAAAGTTGACTCATCCTCACTAGAGCTATTTTCTTTGATTTTATACTTCATATTTGACTTAGAAGTTTTTAAAGAGTTTTAATTTATTTTTGGTTCATCATCTTCATTATTAACTTTCAAATTTTCTTCATACATCATTAATTCTCTAATAAACTCCTTTACTTATAGTTTACTTATTACATATGAGTCTCAAATAGAGAAAACAATTCCTCTTCATCGATCAGTTAAGCATCATAAGATTGTAAATACTTGATCTTTATATTTTATTTTCTTTACAAGTGTATGCACCATATTTGTAACACCCCAAGCATCCACAGTACGCTTCCCTTTGAATAATGCAATAGCTTACATTGTACGCAACTTTAAGATTCTAACACACCACGACCAATCAAAGTAGCCGTTATGAATAGTAATACCCACTTTTTGAAATTTTACAAATTTTATCTTTCAAAATGGACTTAATTTTTGGATTTGTAATATCGAAATTAGCTTAGGGTGAATTTTTGGTATTTTTATGAAAACTTTTAATTTTTGACGAATAGTGAAAAAACACTGAGTCGTTGTTTAAAACCAACTTTTTATTTAAATAATTATTTATTTTATTTAAATTTATTTTAGGTCAAAATAGATACATAATACCTATATAAGTTCAATTTAATTCATTTGAGTCAGTTTATAATAAATTTAGATATATAAAAATTTTATTGAACTTTTCACCGTATTTTACCCAACTCCTAGGAGAAGTTGCAAATTCACATAAAACTTAATTTTACCACTTCTGTGAATGAAATTTAAAAAATCTGAGAGACATGGTTGATATCAGTAAGTAAAATTTGGTTCAATGAGATGAAAATAATTTTTGGTGAATAGTAACTTTTTACTTTTATTTACCACGGTTAAAAGTAAATACGGTAATTAAGGGTAAAAATGATATTATTATTACCCTAAAAAATGTACTAATTCTATTGGATAAGTATAATTCAACCAAAAAAAACCTTAGGAATAAAATATGAACCTCTTTGGTTCACTTGGATTAGATTAGGACACTTATTATTATTTTATTTAAAGAAGAGTTAAAAGAGTTAAAATCAAAGTTTAATAACTAAAACATTTTTAATATAGTGTTATACATAAGATAAATTCGACTATAAATATTCATTAGAAATATAAAAATATTTCATACATAATGGTATTTTATTTATATTTTTTATACATTAAATAATTTAATTTATTTATGACACAATGATGATGCAGTAATTACCTAATTAATGAAATATTAAAATAATTGATATTATAAATATCCAAATAAATGTAATTTTAGACTTTTTATGAATTAAAATAATTTTCTAGGTTAATATGACATATTAGAGTTTGTTAGATGAATTTTTCTTGCAGTAATAATGCTGTTATGAATTTAGAAAAAAAAAATACCAAATAGTGTTAAAATTGACATAAAAGAGTTTTTAAAATAAATATTATATTATTAATTGATATTATATTACTAAAAATATAATGATCGGAAAAATGACTTATATAATGATATTTTTATCATTAATGAACCACTTGGGGTTCTCTTGGAAGTATATAGTAAGTTTATTAACCATATAATATAAAAATACAAAGAGACATGGTAAATGTCAAACTATTTAACTAAGAGTTAAATCTAATAGATAAAGCTAATATAGTGACACAAACCTGTCTAAAACCTATTGGTTGAGTGGTATTAGACCCATAACCACCTTATAATTTAAATAATATACTTTTGAGTCATTATAAACCGAAAATGATTTCATTATAAATTAATATTTCTAGCTTTTCCTAAGGTGCCCCTCACCCCTCTTATAAAAGGGCACTCCCCCTTCTCTCTAATTCACACCTTCAAATCCATTTTTATCGGCCAAAACCTGACCAAATACCCTCTCAACTATCCTGAATTCATCCTAGAGGCCTTCATTTAGTCATAAATCCAACCTAAGGATCCCTTTTGATCAAATCAAAAGAAAGAACCCGAAGAAGAGGTAATAATTTCACCACCCTCTTTCAAGTTCTTTTCTTCTTACACTTCTTCTTTATTTGTTGTTTACATTATAAAGTAATAAATCTAGTATCTTCTATATAATGTGATGTTATTATAAATATGGTACAACCAAATTCATTATTCTATCCATCCTTTGTATGACATGTCACCATACGTGCGTACGTACGGTGTACCGTCTCCATGTCGTGGTGTAATTGTTATTCAATACATTATTATTTGGATGGGTAAAATAATGATGTGTAATTGATGTAAATAATAAATATAACATGATAATTATTCTGTATATATGATATAACATCCAATTATATAATATTTTAATAGCAAAAGAATGATATTTTCGCTCATGCATACATATGGATTACCGTCTCCACAAACGCGATGAGATTCATTCCCCATCGTATCCATTCAAGAATAATTTTCATTTGACGATTAAAAATAATGTTTAAAGACTTGATATAATTATGGATATGAATATTATACATCCCATCCATAACAAATATGACTCACATAACAAAGAAAATAAAGGAAAATGAATCCGTTAACACCCGAAACGACGATAATACTAAGATATTATTAACAAAGAAATATTAAAAGATCATATATAATATCATATTAATGTATATTATTTTTGTATAATTTAATAACAATTATTTCACCACTATACAGGAGGTTAACCTACCATCTACCAAGGAAAAGTACAAGGTAAGGGTTAATTTCACAATCTCTTCATTATCCGAGGCTGTTTATATGTAATTATATATTGGGATCTCTTTATCATCCACATACATATTTCTTAAAAATGTATTTCAAAAAATTATTATTATTTTATAGACTACGGGTTAAAGTAATTTATACCCTTGTTTAAATTTTTATAAGATATTTATAAAGTAATCTTTCCGTCATTTTCCAAACAAGGTCCTTTTTAACCTTTTCGACAAAATTAAGGTAAGAATGTCTTTTTTAACTTATACGGTGGGTGCGGCTATTTTACACCGTTATAAAATCATAGAAGCTTCCCTTACAATCTTATAAGAATATTTTAAAAGTAAATGTTTTATTTTATAATTATGTGACTTTTAAATGATTTCAAAAAAGAGATATTTCTCTCAAATATTTTTGATTTCATCTATTTCAACATCCTTTGATGGATTTTAAGCTTATTTGAAGTTTTTTTTTATGATACAAAACTTCCATATTGTATTGAAGGTTTTGTGATATGTTTGACTATGGATGTGTTATTTTTATACCATTCATGGTTTATGGATAAAGTATTTACATTTCGTATGATAGTTTTAATACGAATGTTTATGTTATGTTTAAACCTATTCATATGAGGAATGCATTGGAATTAGTAAGTGACGGGTGGAGCCTACTATAGATCCTCGATGAATCGGTAGGTCTCATGAGACAAACTAGTGTCTTGGAACAAGGCCTTTACAAAATCTTATTTGTAGTCTTGGCACAAGGCCTTGACTATGTGGTTATGATAGTCTGGCATTATGCATTCCGTCATTATGAAAGTGGTTATTGATATTGCATGTGATTATTAGACTAGTAGAATATCCATGAGAATAAGTAAATGGAATTATTTCATTTATTTTTTCCATATTATTCTGAATTTCAAGTTTAAAAGACTTTTGTTTTAGTTATACATTTCCTTAAATGTTTATGCTTATTTATGAAAATTTTCGCTATATTGTTATCCTTACTAAGCATCTGAGCTCACCCCTTTCTATGTTTTATTTTTCCTAGAATGTGAAGAAGTATTTCATGACTGACCTATAGGGATAGTCTGAGGGGATATGAGTATGGACTATGGAGACTATATTGTTTTAGTTTTTCACTTTATGATGTAATTTAAGACTCATGAATGTATCTAGTGTTTCCAAGGCTACTAAACTAATCGGTCTTTCGAGACTTGATCTTTTGTGATCATGCCAATGTTATGTAATAATGCACCGACTCTGGGTAACTCGGGTTAGGGCGTTACAATATTGATGATTTCATTGAACTTGAGATAAATTTAAAAAATTGATTTATCAAGTTTAATTTTAAATGTATCATATTTAATATTATAAGTATTTAGACACATTTATTTAACATTTTATGTGATTTTATGAGACATAACAAGTGTATCCCATATTTGATAAGCGGTATCACATGAAAAAATTATATTGAATTCATATCCACCCAAATCATAGTATAAGGCATTCATAACTTTGTACTTATAGTCATAAGTAGTTTTTATAGTATCACTCCAATTAGATCTGGGAGATTTTGGTTTCTTATATTTATCTTCTATTACTATCCAGATGTAAAAACCCATGCTCTCAAGGTGTATTTTCATTTTAATTTTCCACTAAGCATAGTTTTTACCATTAAATTAAGTTGATATATTTGTGTCATAACCTTATTGTTCAAAAGATTCCATGATGATAAATAAATAAAATTAACATAAATAATTATATTGTTTATAGACTTGATCAAAGTCAAAAAATAAAACAAATAAATCTTAAAAAAAACAAAATTCTCAGATACCAAATGATGATCCAAGTGAATTACTCAAGAGTGGGTTTAATTAAATATTAAAAAGTTTTTGTTAAAAAAATATTTTAAAAATTAAAATTTTAAATACCATAAAACAAATGCAACCTGGTTAACTAGTAATGTATTTATAAAAACTTTGATGCTTTGAAATAATTTATATAAAGTATGATATAAACTTATTTAAACAAATTGAAAACAATTTAACTTTTAAAATTACTTTACTAACACAAAAAAATAATTATATCAAAATTAAAAAATAATTATCAAGGTATTTTTAAAAGTATAATTTTATAATTTAAAATAGATGAAGCAAAATAAATCAAACACACAATGGATTTTATGATAAGAGGTTTAGTCTCAATCCAATACTTAGTCCTATTTACTTGGAATAGGTCCACTATCAATAAGGTTTATTAAAATAAACATAGTGATCCACAAACTGTACTAGGTATACAAAATAAAATTGCACACCAAACAATCCAGGATACAAACAACCTCTTCCACTATTATCCATGAGATGACAGATGTAAAATAAATGAGAAGATAATATCAGAGTAGTCTCCAATGAAGTACATGAGATTTCATTGAAATAGTGAATAAGTAAAACCAACACAACTGAAAAGTAAATAAAAAAAGAGAAGAAGAGAGAAAGAATATGGAAGTTTTGTGTAGTTATCCTTCTCCAATAAAGATTAAGATGACCAAAAATGATATTTTACTTCTATTGGATTGTCTTTAAATCTATCTTTGAATTCACTTCAAATTATATTTATAAGGATTTAAAAAGTTTTATATTTTTTCATGAAAAACAGAGTGTCATAGACAACATAGGACAATACTCTTTCTTTTTAGTAGGCACACTTAAGCACAGACATCCACTTATCGCACAAAAAACTAACAACTGAATAACCTACCTGCATTTGTGCATGATGGGTTCCTCAAATTTATAATTTTTTAGAAACTACAATTATCTATTGCAGGATAATAATAAAATAAATCCTCATACTGAGTAGTAAATCCGAGAAAGGCTGACTTTGTCTTTAATGCTCTAGTGTATCCATTTAAGAATAGTTATTTGTTAAATAATTATATTTACCAACTCTCCAACTTTCATTAAATTATATAAAGTATCCATTGAAATTTTAATTTAAATTTTAATCTTAAATAGGCACAAAATCAAAAATCTAAATGGAGGCAGAAGCCCCAACTGAAGAAAATATCTCAACAGAAGTATAACTTTCATCTAACAGTAACATCTCTTTATGGTAACAAATATAAATTCATAGTAGTATATCTTAAACAAAATTTCAGAAATTTTTTGATTGTAGAAGAATTTTAACTAATAGTAGAAGAACCCAATTGATGTTAGATGATATGGATTGATGGCAGTGGAAGTTTTCTGATGATAAAAAGAATATTTTGGTAGTATCAAGTTTCTTTTGATGGCATAAAGACCTCTTATAGTGGTAACAAAACTTCTTCTAATAGTAACAATATATCTTCTGATGGTAGCAAGTGTAAACTCATGGTAGTGGTTTTTAGTTAGAGAAATTTATGTAAGATCTATAATTATGAAGTGTTATCATATAACACATAAATAGTTAGTAATAAAGTAAGCATGACTTGTGAGTATTAAAACAAGGAAGCCAACATCCATTAAATTTAAAAAGGAAGTGTCGAAATTTAAATCACATGAACTTGTAAACCTAGATCCTTTTTGGGCCAACCCAAGTGACTAGTATAGGAGGTAAATATTACTCATTTGTAATTGTTGATGATCATATAAGATTTACTTGGGTTTATTTCTTGTCACAGAAAAGTGAGGATTGTAAAGTCTTTATTAAAAAAGTCAAGAAGGCTGAAAATTAAAAATGGTATAAGATCATTTCCATTCAAAGTTATCAAAGGGGAAAGTTTGAAAATATGGATTTTGATGATTTTTTTGTTTCACATGGTTATCATCATTATTTTTCCACCCCTAGAACACCTAAAAAAAGGGCAGTTGAAAAATGAAATCAAACTATGAAAGATATTTCTCAAACTCTCCTTAATGAATTCAAGCACCCTCAATATTTTTGGGCTAAGTAGGTCAATACTGTATGCTATACCATTAATCATGTACTTGTAATACCCATTCTTAAAAAGACCCCATATGAGTTTTGGAAAGGTAAATTACCTAAAGTTGGTTATTTTAAGGTGTTTGGTTGTAAATTTTTTATTCTTAACACCAAAGATAATATAGGTAAATTTGAACCTAAATTAGATAAAGGTGTCTTTCTTGGGTATTCCAACTAAAGTAAAGATTATCGAGTTTTCAATAAAAATACTAAGACTATTAAAGAGTTAATTCAAATCAAATTTGATGTAAATTTTACAAAAACTCGTCCTCAAACTGATGATTTTGAGGTAGAAATTGATAATCTGACCTTAAATAAACCTAAACCTCCAAAGGAGATTGATGTTGAAAAATAACCTAGACCTTCACCTAAGGCATGGGTTAAATCTAAATACCATCATCTTGAAAATGTTATCTATGATTTCTAGGCTGGTACTCGTACTAGGAGGTATGTTTAAATTAAAGTATAACATCAAGATTTTGTGCCACAAACAAAACCCCAAAATCTTAATGATTCCATCAATGATGAAAATTGGGTTCTTTCTATTCAAGAAAAATTAAATAAATTTACCCAAAACAATTTATGAACTTTTGGAAATGCCCAATGATCATTTTGTTATTGAAAAAAATGGGTCTTTAGAAATAAATTTGATGAGCAAGGTGATATGACATGAAACAAGGCCTGACTTGTAGCCGAAGGATATAACTAAGAGGAAGGAATTGATTATAGTGAGACCTTTTACCTAATCTCTAGACTAGAATCTATTAGGATCTTATTGACCTTCGCCTCTCATTTAAATTTTAATATTTTTTAAATAGATGTTAAAAGTGAGTTTTTAAATGGTTTTATTTAAAAAAAAGTATTTACAGAACAACCACATGATTTTGAGGGTTATAAATTTTTGGATTATGTTTTTAAGTTAAAAAAATCACTTTATGTATTGAAAAAATATCCTTAGGTTTGGTATAAATAGTTGAAAAAATTTATTTTAGCAAATGGGTTTGAAATGCGAAAGGTCAATTCAAATTTATTTTTAAAACAAATTTTAAAGGATATTTTGATTATTCAAATTTATTTTGACGATGTAATTTTTGGTTTGACAAGAGAATCTCTCTACAATGAATTTTCTGATTTAATGAGTTAGAAATTTTAAATGAGTTTTATGGGAGAAATCAAAATTTTCCTTGATTTTCAAATTTCTCAAAATTTAGATGGCACTTTTCTTAGCCAAATCAAATAAATTAATGAAATTTTAAAGGGTTTTGTATTGAATAAATTTGTGGATATTAGTACTCTAATGATTACTTCTTGTAAACTTACTTTAGATGAAGCTGATAATCTGGTATACAATTATCTTTATAGAGGTATGATTAGTAGTTTTCTCTATCTTATTATAAACTAGATGAACATCATGTTTTGTGTATGGCTTTGTGATCATTTTCAATATAGTATAAAGGAATACCATTTAAAATATCTTAGAATAATTTTTAGGTATTTGAAAGGAAACAAAAATCTTGGTTTGTTTTATCCAAAAGATACCTCTTTTGAACTTACTCATTTTTCTGATGTGAATTTTGGTGGGTTCCAACTAGATATGAAAAGTATAAGTGAGACTTATCACCAACTTGTAAAATATGTTGTCTCATGGGTTAATAAGAAGAATATCTAGTTTCTCTTTCTACAACCAAATAAGAAAATATTTTTTTATGGTAAGTTTTTGCTCCCAAAATAATTTGGAGGAATCATATTCTCCTAGATTAAGGCTTAAAATATGATCATGTGTCAATTAAGTGTGACAACATAAGTGATATTTCTATTTCTAAACATTCAATTCAACAATCGTGTAGAAATAACATTGACCTTAGGAACTGTTTTCTTAGAGACCATTTTCAAAAAGTTGATATCATGCTAGATTTGGTTTGCAAGAATCTTCAATTGGACTATATATTCACTAAACCCATTTTTGTTGATCATTTTAATTATATTAAGTGGGATTTAGGAATGAGATGCCTGTGATTAATTCATTTTACTTTAGAAAGCATGAGGTTTTTTCTTTATTTTTTACCTTTATATTTATTGAGTTATATACATTTCTTTAAGTCTTGAATTTTATTTCTTTTATTTAAATTTTAAAATGATTAATCTATCTATTTCATTCTCTTAGGTGTGTTTTTTCTTTGTTTATTTAACTATTTATTCACATGCTTTTGGTGACCCTAATATATTTTAAAAGTATGAATAATTTTAGGGGGAACCAAAAATTTTTAAATATAAAATGTTCCAAGAGAGAGGCTCATTTTAAAGTTAGATTTGAGCATTTTGAAATTAAAAGATCCATATTTAAGAAAAGGCACATGTGGTGTGCAGTTAATAATTTTTAAATATTAAAACCTTTATTTTTTGATTTTTTTATAAAATATTTTTTTATGGAAATTTTAGTTTTATGTTTCCAAATAAATGATGGTATTACATCTCTCAAAATAACATTAAAATGGTCTTAATAAAACTCAAAAACTATTTTGTTTCTTAAGTATATTTTTATAAATATATTGAACCCTATTTCTATAATCCTTGTCTATAATATTATTGATAGTATAAAATGGGGAAATGGATTTTATGATATTAGAGGCATGATTTACATAGTTTATTAGTCTATTTTACCTTGAAAAATAAATTTCAAAGATGTTTTTAAAGTTCTTTTTTAATTTTTGATACCATAAAGGGGTATGAGATCATGTAAATAGTATTAAAAAGAGAATTTATTTGGTTTTAAAGGAAAATGGAAAGAATTTTTTCAAATTGGGAAATCATTTGATTTTTTTTAAACTCCAATCCTTTTTCTTTAAACATTGATAATTTTTTTGGATGAATTTAATTATGAAATATTTAAATAATTCTTAATTATATTTATATCAAATTAATCATACCTATCTATGTATTATCAATTAATAAGTGTTTATGATCATGAAAAAGGGGAATAATTTTGTACATATCACTCTCTTTGGTTGTTTTAAATGATAAAAAACACACATTTGTGTTTCTAACAGTTTATTTTTACGAGTTTTAGTATTTACATTTTAGAAATTTTTCCATTGAGGTACCAGAACTATCACACCCTAACCTGATACTTATATTTTATTTTATTAATTTTTGGTCTTGATTTTATTTTATGGTTTTATCATGTGTTTTTACCATGAAAATGGAAATTTTGGAAGGTCTAAGGTTAGTGCTTGATTGACATACAATTAGAAATAATCTTTCACTAGCCTAGGGAAAACCATGTGGACTAGATAGTGGCTATGTACAGGATGCACAATCAGACATACCATTATGCACTAGGCTCGAAAAAACATGCAGCCTCTCCTCCATCTTGGATAGAGGCACTGCACGGTTGGAGCATGGTTTGGTAGACCGTGCAACCTGTCAGGTCTTTAAAAAAATGTTTTACTACTACTACTACTACTATTATTATCAGTTTATTGTTTATTATTATTATTATTATTATTGTTGTTATATTATTATTATTATTATTATTGTATTTATTATTATTATTAACCCCCCTAAAAGGGGCATTCCTCCCTCACCCTCCCATTTCACTCGACCCACCCCCTTAGGGGCTCCCTTACATGCCCAACCTCTCCCCTCTTTCTCCCTCAAACCGCAATTTATTCCACAGATTCAGGGTGTGATATTCTTGGGGTAATATTTTATCCTTCTCCATAATCTTATTCATCCTCCTTCTATCTTTCCTTATTGTGGTGCAAGGTCAGTCAAACCCTAGGGTGTTCTAATGGTTTTATTTTTGCATATTTTTTATGTGTCCAGGGTTTTCTTCCAACTCGTGGGATTCCTTGGACTCATTTGAGATGCGATTGAGTCTCATGCATCAAATTTAGTGGGTTTTGCATCAGTTTTAGTATTGCTTAGACCTATTTGGTATATCTTTGGACTATTGTTTGTGAAGGAGGCTTGAAAACATATACATGGGTAAGACACACACACACACATACCCTCTTTGTACATATTCTCTCATGACAATAGAAATATCTACATTAAAACTAGGGGTATATATATATATTTGTATGTATGTATGTATAGGTTTATATGTGTGCAAATGTAAAAGGAGTGTCTCTTTTTCTTCCATGAACCACTTTGGGGTGGATTCAGATTTTTCATCATCAAAGTAGTGTGTTTTGAGGTAGGTTCCCTATGTATAAGCCTTTAATTTTAATTCCTTAATTGCTTGAGTGTTTAAAAAATATGTTTTATTATTAGGTAGTATGTATATGATATGAAAATTGGTTGTGGCTATTATAAATGTTTTTCATTTATTTTACATAATTTACCAAAGCTTCCAACGTGGGGCTTTCATGTTAAAATATAATTTCAACCTTTTTTTAGAAAATGTAAAGTATTTTCAATGTTTTATTGGTTTCCTAAATGAAGTTTCTTTAAAATTGGTAAGGATTTTTTGGAACCTTTATTTTTTTTATGGAAATGGAATACCCCTTTTAATACATTCCCCTTGAAATGAAAATGTGAAATTTTTGTGTTAAATGTGTGGTACAAAAAGTGTTCCTGATGATGGGATAGTGTCTTATTCATGTGTGACTTGGAAAGGGGATGAACTTAAGGAGGGATATTAGAGGTGATAAGGTGGATGTGTTTTTGTGTAAAAAATGTGATATCTATTTATATACTAGTTTGGTAAAAAAACTCACCTCTATTTGGGCATGAAAATGGGAATCTTAGGTATCTAGGTGAAAAACTAGGATAAGAAAGTTAGGCATGAACCATCCTACCTTATACAATTACATTATAACACTAACTAAACTATGATTTTGTGGATTTTTTGGATCAATAAGAAGAACGAACCTTCACATCCATGGCTGATCACTGAGAGTAAGAGGATCCTAGGTCCCCACCAACCCTAACTACATAGTAATTCCCATGACTCTTTCTCTATTTTAATTTTATTTTTCATAATAATACTTTAAAAATATCCTTCTCCTAGTTCCTTTTTTTGTATAAAATAATAAAAATAATTTTTACTATCTCTACCATCATGCATCCACATTGAGACACCTGTTTTAGCACTGGTTATAATTTATAAGGAATTTCTTGTAAGATCTTTCATGCTTTGAAAACCGTTTTTAAAAATATAATTGAAACAAGTTTTTCTTAAAATGGAATCTTATTACTTATTTTACTTAAAATATTAGAAAACCTATTTTTATATGGCTTTTTTTCAAACTATCATGATGTGGATCTCTCTTCAAAGTAAAGACATAGGGAGTAGTTTATTCAGGCACACCTACTAAGTTTTAATACTCATGCCTATACCTATATCTTTATTTTTAGCTTCTAGTGTATCTTCCAGCTCAGTCTTGGTTGTGATGGAATGAAGTTGGTTCATTAGATGATGGTGACTTGTGAGGCCATGTGGAGGCATGTCTAGCATTTACTTTTATCTATTAAATTTCCCATTTATTTTCTTCCACTAGTATTAGCTTTGCTTATTCTATTTTATATATCTATTATTTATGGGATAAATTACCCCCAATTAAGGTATGATTGATTCCTAACACTAGTTTATATTCTAGGAGGATTAGAAATGCCGCTTAGGCCTTGTTTTAGGCCAAATTGGTTATCCAGATCAGGGTTGACCTGACTTGGATTGTAACAAAATGGTATTAAAGGCATTATCCATTATTATTTGGGGTTATCTGGTAGTTTGGAGCTAGGATTGTCTAAATTCAAGTGGTCAGTCATGGGTAGGTTCTTGATCACTATCTATTCTTAAGTATGATTAAATTTCTATGGTGGTTTGAGATAGTTTTACCTAAAAAATACAAGCTTAGATCTTGTATTTTTTTTTTGAGTTTTTGAGTTTTTTTTGATTGTTTATGTTTGGAATTAAGGATTTTTGAATTGTTTCGAGATATTATGAAGGTTGGAGTGGATTTTTTTTGGAGATGTTTAAAGGGGTTTTAGTTACTGTGCATGGTCTAGAAAACCATGCATAGACCATGCAGTGACCTTTGTTGGTCACCAATGTGGTCACACGATTGGTGCATAGTTTTCCAAATCGTGCAACCAATCTATGTGTAGTGGATGTGTTTCTATGTTTTTGTAATTTTGATCTGTTGAGTGTTGAGTTGTATTTTATTATTCTTGAGAATGATTTGATTTGGTTTTGGGGTGTTTCTAAATTTTAAAATGGTAATTGGTTTATTGAAATTTGTTTTCCAAAATGAATACCTTGGATTCTTTGAAGACGAAATGGGATATTTTGAAAATGGAAAGTGTTTTAGTAACTGTTTTGTGATATTTGAAAGGTTTTATAAAAATTGAATCAGAAATGGATTTGGAAAATGTTTTGGTATTTTGGGAAAGTTTTGTGAAATGTGAAATGGAAGTTACTTGGGAATTTGGAAACGAGTTTCTTTAATGATAATAAGAGACTTTGAAAATTGGTTGAGAATTTGAAATATGGGTTGGATGTTTTGTTTTGGAAATGGTAATGTCTTGTTTTAACCCTTCACATTTCCATGAATTATCACATATATATATGGATGTATGTATATGGTAAATGGATGGTCATTTCTATGTGTGGATGACTATTTGAGATAACACATAGATGTATATATATGAAGATTCATGGAATACCATTGTTTGGTACTTAAACTCTTAAGGTTGTTTTATTTTTTGAAATTTATTTTCCAAAAGTGTGATTTAAATGATTTGAAAAGTGGGAGTGGGGTGATTTTTCCTTTTTGTGTTTAGATTTTTCCTTTTTGGGTGTTTGGATTTGATATGTTGGATGTGTGATTGAAATTATATTTTGAGTTGGTTTTGTTTATTTATGATTAATATGTGGATATTTAATTTGTGATGAACTTTGCTTTGGTTCCATGTTTCTTGTTTTTAGAGTATTCCCCAAAAGAGTCTCAGTAAAAAGAGTAGATGGTTGGTCTCTCAGGTGAATTCCTTGGTTGTCTAAGTGAAGTTAATTTTTGGGAATCAATGTTGGTCATTATTTATTGGTTTTATATTTTCCAAATTGAGGTGGTTAGAGTCTTTGAATAAATTCTAAATAAGTGTTTCTTTGTGTATTCCCATTGACAAATCTACCCACACCTAGAATCAAGTGGTGGAGACAAAGTCTTTCTAGACACTAGACCACACATGAGTTTTCTTGGGCTGTATTCCACCTTAATCTGTTGGAAAGAGGATAATAACTCATCTTTAGTGTCTTATGAAAATATTCTCCATTCAATGTAACCACTTGGTTCACCTAAAGGGGGTTCCGTAAGTTGTGCTATCGAAAGATAAAGTTTCATATAGGGATTAACAAATCCTAACTATAGTGTAACAGAGTTTCAAGACATCAGGGCTCCAACCATAGACCTTGGGGAGAATATTTTCACTTAGTGGAGGAGTTGTCGGGTGTGGTGAATGTTGAGAAACTTATTGTCTCTAATGTTAGAGTGGAAACTATTTAAGTTTCCCCTTTCCAAGAATTTTATTTTAAACTTCTTATTGGGAAATCTTGGTGGCCCTTTTTTCTTGGGATTTCTATAGTTGTTCCTTGTGGGTGTAAATTCTTGAATGGTTAAACTTCTTTTAGAGTAGTTTTGTTTTTGGGTGGTGCCTATTTGGGGATGCTTTATCTGGGGAAATAATGATTCGTGATCAGGTTTAGTGCTTGGTTTGAGTTTCCCTGGGTGGGTATTTTTGTGTTAGATGGTATTCTATTGATATTTCATCTTAGTAAAACTACCCTTCCTGTAAATTAATTAATGGTGGCTAGACCCACTACGGGTCTTATTTATGTCTTCTTTTAATCCGATTAGGTGTGACTCAAGAATTTAAGAGGCCACACTAGTGTTATAGGGGTTTTCTAGATTTATGAGCTATTTTGACTTAGGAAATCCATGTTTGACCAAAGTCCTGATATGTTGGGGAGACCACTATAAGATTATCTTATGGTAAACTTGATATTCAAGGCATTCTTTATGGGGAAATTCCTTTTTACCACCTTACCTGACCTTGATCATAGTGTCAGATGACTTGGATAATGATCCATGTGACAAATTCTTATGGAGATACCAAATAGAACACATTGATTTTTTGTGTGTTGGTTTCTATGTTAGGGGTTGGGGTGTTCCATATTGAGTGGTGTTTAGAAAGGAAAGTCTCATCCTGATTTTTTGGTTTGTTGGTTTAAGTCATTGGTCTCGTTAAATATTTTCCATGATTTTGAGCTGGTTATTGAAGACCATCCTTTTGATTTCTTATGGATCTCAAAGTCTTGAGTTTTGGGAGGTAATTGAGTTTCATTTCTCAGTTTTTGGACGGTAGAGGTTTCGTTTCAAGTAGTAA
The DNA here is from genome assembly GCA_963277665.1 of Viscum album. Taxonomy (NCBI): domain Eukaryota; kingdom Viridiplantae; phylum Streptophyta; class Magnoliopsida; order Santalales; family Viscaceae; genus Viscum; species Viscum album. The sequence goes on from OY728164.1 coordinate 489,180,052, forward strand.
TTCTTCCTCGTTCATGTTTCTGATCAACTAAATATTTAGAATTTATAGGGGAAGAAATTTACAATGATGGGGAGAAATGTCACACCCTGACCCAACACTTTTTTTTTTATTAATTTTTTGTCTTGATTTTTTTATGTTTTTACTAGGTGTTTTCCTATGAAAATGTAAATTTTGGTTCAGTGGATGATGGTGTCCCGTGGGGTCATGTGGAGGTATGCCAAGTGTTTTCTTTTATCTGTTCAGTTTCCTATTTATTTTCCACTACCAATATTAGTTTTGCTTATTATATTTTATTTATCTGTTATTTAGGGGATAAATCATTAAAAATTGAGTAATGTTTGATTCTTGACACTAGTTTCTAGTTTGGTAGGATCTAGAATGCCTCTTGGGCCTTTTTGTGGGCCAACTCAGGTGATCGGTTTGGGTTTGACCTAAGTTGGTTCATGATAGGACCAATCAGAGGGATCAAGAGGAGCAAGGATGAATTTTTAGAGACTTCTACCAGTAGGTTCTAGTGGATACCTGATGGGACCTAGAAAAAACACCTATTCTATTTAGGTTTCACTAGATGGTTGGTGAAAACCACCAGTTATCTGATGGCACTCGGACAAACATAAAAACAAGTCATTGGAGGAGGGTCTCATATGCTTTTATTCAACCCATAACGCCTCGATCAGACCCCCAAAACCTATAGAACATTATTAAATCACGAATATGATATAAATACACCCAAGGGTGCTTGTAAGGCACCATTTACCTTGAATATTCATTCGAGAGACATATTGTGTCATTTTGATCCTATTTTTGTGCTCTCTTACATTTATCTATCTTTCAAACACTATTTTTTTATTATAATCTTACTGTGGGGTATATAATAGATTTTTTTAATAAAGTATCTTTTTTTTTCTTTTATTGGGTGCTCACTACCATTGAGTGCAAGGAGGATAGGTTATCACTACCATTAAAGTGAGGGGATTTGGTCAGATTAATCCTAAAAGAAGAAGGAGATTTATGGTCTACTATTGGTGTTGATGAAGGTTTGGTAATATTTTCATAGATTGTTGACATAATGGGTTGGTCTATTCAAATCAAATAAAATATACATGCAGTGGGAGAAAAGCTAGAATAGTGAATAAACCTATTGTAAAAAAGAATCATATTTTATAGAAACAGAATAATTTGTCATTGAAGAACATATTTTAAAAGTCAGAGAGGTTCAATGATTCTTTTAGTATATATGGACTCATATATAATGAATGTTGGTTTATTCCATAAAGTTATAACTTTTTTTCTAGTGTAAAGAAGTGGCCAAAAAAATGGATGAAAACTAAAAATAGATATAGAAATAAGTCTTCCTTGAGTATTAAACAAAGAAAGAAAGTTGTTATGAAAGATACTCTCAATAAGTTATTGAAGAGAGTTGATGATCAAGGTGTCACACTAGATAGAAAAATATGTTTCTACTATGGTAATAGAGGACACACCATGGAATTTTGTAATAAATCCATGGAAATTAAAGCTAATAAGAGAAATATAGAAACAAATAAGGAATCAATCAAGGAGATTCATAAGATTATTGTAATAGTGTAATACATATGTGATGAAGAGCATGGGAATATTCCCAATAAGGGTATGTCAAAGGCTGGTAAAATACTATGTGGAATGTGTAATATAGTTGTATACACTCCAAAAAAGTGCATGGAATGGATCCCTAGTCAAAAGGAGTTGAAGACGATAATGTAAAAACACCAGTAGTTTATAATTCGAAATTTTATTCTATAAAGAATAAGTCCACACCAAAGATGATTACTGAGTAACTATAGAAGTAATTTTTGGTTGTATGGAAAACCTATATAGAATAGGAAAAGAGATTCAAGAAAACTAAAAATAATATATATTCTCTAGTTTAAAAGGTAAAGAATCAATTTCTAACTAAGGAAGAAGTTGAAAATAATAATAATTACATGATTCTTAAAAGGGAACAAATTTGGAAACATAAAGAGGATGCAAGAATGGATAAGATAATAGGATTTAGTTCTTCAAGGATAAGTATAATGGGGTTTAGAAACAAGTCTCATTCTTAGTGCTATAATTGAGAAGGTGATGGTGTCTACCTTATTCCCAAATCAATAGTGCTTGTGTTCTAATGTTGGACATTAAAGGTAAAGTCTAAAGTAGGGTTGTGATACCAATACCACTAGGAAAGATAACCATCATGGTGATTTTTTCAAGCGGTATTAATTTTAAATTGTTATGAAGTTTTTATCTAGTATCATAATTTCTCAAAGATTTTTTCTAGAAGAAAACTCACATTTTGTGGACTAGGGGATGAAAAATATACAATGGATATGGGTGTCAAGATAGTGAATGTCTTGATTGAGTGTGTTCATTTCCTCTTCACTATGAAGGACGTGGAACTGGATATGCATTGGTATTTCTTTCTATGTGTGTTCAAAACAAAAAATTAGATATAATAAAGTAATAAATGGATGATATTTATTCGCTTTTCATACGAGAACCAATATTGATAATGAATAATATGTGTAATTAAACCTAGATCCAACCCCCTTCTCCCTGAATTGTTGTATTTGGGGATCCTTTTTTTATATTCATAAATTAAAAGTGTCTCTTACCTCAAGTAAAACTCATCACATACATTCTTTATCTTCATAAATAATAAAATTATGTTAATTATATACTTTATTAATAACCCTTTTCAAGTTTATTATTCCTTTTATTTTATTTATCACAATTACTTAATCAATTATGTTCACATTAGTTGATTTGATGATATTTAGTTCATATGTGGAAAAAACTTTGTTATGTTGACCGTGGTCAAAGGGGTCATTGTTACATCATATCTAGAATAATCATCATGAAATAATTGTAACACCCCAAAATTATAAAGTAAGAACCTTATATACGATAACATATATAACATGCACCACCAAGCGTGTAAGGGAATATAATACCCTGATACTTTAAAAATATATTTAATATTTTAAACATATTCAATATATTCTATATTTTTCAATGAAATCAGCACTGAGTTTACTTTCATTACATGTAAGCGCAACTTTCTTCAAAATCTTACATTACACGCAAGACTGAGTTTAACCAAACAAAAATATATTATTAAAATATTATTTAACCTAGATGTTAAATTATAGATTATTAATAGTATTAACTAACTTATGAAAATCTATGGTTTACACAAATATAAAATGAATTCATTAGTTACGAATCGATTATAAATGAATATAAGAACCAACTGAATATAAAGGAAAAGTTTTTCATAAAAACCTATTTTTATACACCCAAAGGTTTTTTACCTTAATAAATTAATTTAATTACTATTAGTGAATTATTTTAATTAAATATTTATATTATATATCCAACCAAATATTTTGACACTCATATAATATATTTGATAGACATAAGATAAGAACAAGCCTAATATTACACATAAAAATATTATATTTTTATAAAGGTAGTTTTGCCGTCTTTTAATAGAAACTCATTTTAAATACATATTTTATATCTTTTATAAATTTAATAAGTAAAAATAAACTTAATATTTGAAACAAAAACATAAAAATTAGTTTAGGGTGATTTTTTTAATTTTTTCGTGAAGTTTCATTTTTTAATAAATAGTAAAAAATACTGAAATTTAATTCAAAACTACTTTTTAATATAATTTATTTATAAGATTAAATTATATTTTAAATGGGTTTTAAAGTTTAATTAGATCATATTTTTATCAATTAATCCTATTTAGGTCATTTAAATCAATTTCACTTTGAAATTGACTATAAAAACATAGTAAACTTTTGGACGTTTTTACCTTAAAAACCTGCATTATCATCCACTCTACAGAATTAAATTTAAATTATTTTCTTCTAATTATATGATTGGAATTTTTAAAAATGGATTCCATATTTGGAATCAGAATAATTTATAATTTATAATAATTTAAAATTATTTTTTGACAAAAATATTAGTGAAAGTAATTAAAATTAATTACAATGATTAATGTAAAATTAATCTTAATAAGGGATTAAACCTTAATATTTAGGGAAAAAATGACCTAGAAACTTATCAAAAATAAATTATCTGACCATATTTATACCCTATAATCCCTTTTATATAATTGGGTCCATTATTAGAGCCACTTTCAATGTGAATAACATGTATGGAATTCCTTTGTCAAAATATTACAAGAGTGCCACTCCCCCTCCACTATAAAAGGCCTCCTATCCTTCTACTTACTCACACCTATCAATACACTTTGTATCAAAAAATATCTAAAAAAATATCTCCTAAAAATACCTAACCTCATCCTATAATCCTACCATTTTTAATAAATCCATCCAAGGAATCCTTTTGGTACAAACTAAAAGAAGTTACCCGATTAAGAGGTATCATATTTCCTCAAGCTATTTAGTTTCATTTCCATTATCCACCCCCTCAAATATCATTATTATATGATTATATCACAAAAATAGTATCCTAAATATACTAATATGTTTTTATTCTAAGGATTTAACCTACACTTACACTCATTTCCATCTAATGTGTAATTAACAAATTGTTTATGTGTATAACTAACTACCGCCTCACGAAATAATGACTATTTATTTTTACATTACCGCCTCTCATAGTGGGAATTATGATGGAAACTATATTTTTTATGATATATATGATATTTATTATATATTTATTATTATTTAATTATTTTATAAAACATACCTCTATACTTTCCATTTTTTTTAAATACGATAACACTGTTTGTGGAAGTGTGGACTACCGCCTCCCAAAGCGATGTGACTCATTCACGCCATACATGAAATGTATAAAGGATGGTTTTAATAAAACTATGTAACATATATAATATATATATTATACTAGAATTATAATATAAATATGTATCATTTACTTTTCATTCTTTTAATACAACAAAAAAATGAAAGTAGTGTTCATGCGTACGCACGACCTACCATCTCCATGAATGGTGCACTTCATTTCTTATCTCTAAATATTATGAAAAATTATAAATACATATATAATCAATATATATAATAATTACATCATGGTTTAAATGATTTATATTATTAAATCATTATTTATGTAATAGTAACAACAAATGACAATGCAAAACATACTTGAGAAAACTAGGCAATTAACACCCGAGATAGTTAAAATAATTAAAGAGTGTTAACAAATGGGTAATAAAACATTATAAGAAGTTAATATATGATATTATAAACACGATTATGGGTTTTTATAATTTATTAACATATTTTAAACCACTATATAGTAGGATAAATACCACACAACAAAAAGGAAGATTAAGGTGAGGACATTTCGTCTCAATTTACATTCCATTGAGACTTATTTGTTATTATGCTTAAATTTAATTTTATTTGGTGTATATAATAAATTTTGACATGTTATATCATAAATAATTACTATCATGATATTCCAAGTTTCATTTAATATCATTCCTTCATGGGTATTATGATTTAAATGTTTCAATGTGGTATGAGACACTTTGGAATGTTTAAATATTATTCTCCTAAAGAATGTTCTTAATGATTATCTTTGAAATCTCATTTTATTTTGTGATTATTAAATTTCTCTTGAAAAAATAACTTTATTAAATACAGATATTTGATGATAAGACACATTTCTTATTAATTAAATTAATTATTTGACAGATGAGGAATTCTTTAGACTGGAAAACACGGGTGGGGATCTGTTATAGATAGCCCCTCAATGCATCAGCAGTCTCATGAGATGAATCTGTTGGAAAAATCAGAATAAATTAAATTGTCTTGAGAATAAATCTTAATGGTATAGTGGTTCATGTTCTAGATACATGATGTACAATATTAAAGCATTTAATTCAATTTATTTATCATTTTTATCTATTAAATTTTGCGTTGACATATCTATGGATGCATTTAATTTTTAGTTCATTGATTAAATGGAATGTATTTTCAATTTCTTACCTTTCCATATTGATTTTAACTTATCTAGTTATTTGTATAGAATGTACTATAAGTTATTTAACTTTCCATTTATTCTCATTTATTCATTATTTCTTCCATTTTACTTACCCTTACCGAGCATTTGACCTCACCCTTATTATGTTTCCTTTCCCCAGGTTATGAAGAAGAAATATTTGAATAAGCTTTCAAGGATACTGTTTATTTATTTTTATTATGTATCATGTTTGAATTTTCTATTTCCTAATGTATTATGGGTATAATGTATGTAATATGAATTTCCAAGACTGCTAAACTGATCGGTCCTTCGGGATTTGATTCCTTGTAATCATGCTAACATAATAAAATAATGCATCGAATCCGGGCTTCCAGGGTCGGGGCATTACAGTTGGAATCAAAGGAAGTTTTCCAGCAACCTTAGAAACTAGATTTAGAAAATGCAGATTAAGGAACATAACCCTAATAAACACATTAAAGAGAAGTATAGAATAAAATCCTAGAATTTTATTAAGGTAGAGGTTATGTGGGTATTCCTAGAAATACATACCTTTTTGGATACTATAAGTAGACATGGTTCTGGCATATATGTACCTAGGAGTAACAATTTTGACAAGATGTGTCAACCCTAACTCAGTGTAAACTGGTACACGACAATGGGCCTTACTGCGCACCTAGTTTGACACTCCTAGGGGATACAATTAGGATATTTCACATTTTCTTTACCTAACATTATGAATAATTTATAAATAAAGATATCTCTAAAGAATCCATGTTTATGATTACGAGATTAGCTTTGCATAAATTTCTTAATTTATGTTATGACATATTTATAGTTATACAAAGTTTATAATTTTATAAGCTAATATAATATATTCCATTGTTTATAAATGGTTCTTGGAAGGAAGAATGGTATCAATACTCATAGAAAATGTAGAGATTACCCTACTAAGGAAACCATTACAACTGGTATTGGAACTGCGAATGTTATGGAAATATTAGGGAAGCTTAATAAGATTATAATGCGTAACCTTTCCCAGATGGAGAAATTTGTTCCACAATGAGATTCTCCAATATTGGATCACTTTATGCGATAGAGGCCCCCATCATTTAGTGAGACTACTGATTCAATGGAAGTTGAGAAATGGATTAAGTATTTGGAGAAGATATTCATGGCTTTTGGATGTAGTGTAAAGGAAAATGTTACACTTGTAGTATATTGTTTGAATGGAGATGTAGATCAGTGGTGGTCTCTGATACATAATACAAGGGAGGAATAATAAATAGAACTTATGTAATAAATAACATTTAAGGATACATTATTCAATAAATACTTATCCTGTGATCAGTAAATTGAGATAAAGATAAAGTTTCTTAGCTTAAATAAAAATGAAGAATAGAGTGTTGTGGATTATGAATATAAATTTAAAAGGTTATAAATGTATGATATGTATTATATACACAACATGGAGTGCAATATTGAACACTTATTTGAAGTCCTTAAGCCAAATTTCTGAAGGGTGATGGTTTCTCAAACTTTCTCATCATATGAAGAGATAGTTTTATGTTTCATAAAAACAGAGAATGAATTATCAAGATCATATATATTCAAGAGAAACTAAGACAAGAAGAGGTTATATGAGAACCATTAAAAAGGGAACAACTTAAAGAATATGAAGGGAAAGAAGTATTTTTTCATATGTGATAACTATAGAAAGAATCACCCTATAAAAATACTCGGTAGGATTTAGAGTATGTTATAAGTGAGAAGAGAAAGGTAACCTAGAAAAATAATGAAAAAAAAGAATTAAAACACTGATATTTAGTGTTACAATTTCAAAGAGATGGGGCACTGTGCAAATGAATTCCCCAAGCGTCAAGGGAATATAACTCTAAAGAAGATAAGTGATCAAAGTCAAGCATATGCTACTAACACAACCAAAGTAGAATGATTAATATGATTCTGTATTTGGATCTAATAAATATATAGTAAAAGTATTTTATTTATTATGTTCTCATCATATTATTTATGAAATATATAAGGATTGTACTACAATACTTTTTCATTAAGTATTGGATATTATATGCTAAATAGTAGCAAGAAAATTTATTCAATAGAAAGATTTTTTTGTGTGGAAATTACATGGATGATTAAGAGATAAGTCTTAATATATTCATAATGTTGAGAAAATGTTGTTTGGATAAAGAAATGATTGATTTGGATATGTACCTACTACCTTGGAGCTGATTAATGATTTTTCAACAAAGTGGTTATGCTATTATTGAGGGAGTTTACAATAATTTTGGATTTATGGAATATATCCAATGACATGAGTTTTACTCAAGGAATAAGGAATAATTCATGTTCCCAATAAATTATTCTATTAATTCAAGTTATTACCATATTTCAATAGAAAACATGTTGAAGGTGTTCAAATATTTAGTATGTGATGATTAAAGATCTAATTCATGTTGATTGAAGGATAATGATAAGTTCATTCTGAAAATTCAGTGACCTTCCTTCCAAAGTTTTGGATCATAATCTTTTGTAAAAGTTAACCATTTATAAAATGGTTTAATTTGATCATTGGATGAGATTTTAGAGGTTAATTTATTGGTTCACTATATGATTCATCATGTGCTAAGAGATAAAGTAGAAATAGTTCAAGGTGTCATCAAAGGAAAATATTATGTTTATAGAAACATATATTTACTTATATTCTTAGATACTGAATGAATTTCTAAACTATAAGAAAATGGTTTTCAAACAAAAAATGTTGTCCTATTATCATCATTTTTGATGATATCAATGACTATTATTTACACAGTTGGTTTATATTTTTGTGGTCAACAAATTTCATATGAACATGTTATATTGAACTCTCTATAAGAACTTGATTGTTGGATTTTTTTCTTCCATACCCATGTTTCCATTTCCCACCTATGTTCTCTTACTAGGGAACTTAGTTACGTGATCATTGTACTTTCCTTTCTCTCTAATTAAGAATATGTGATATTAACCCTTTTTACAATGTGGGTCTTTCAAAAATAGTTTATTTTCAATCCCTATATTACCTAAATCAAGTTTAAACTTTGAGGACACAATTTATTTAAGGTGAGGAGAATGTAACACCCCAAAATTCTAAAGTAAGAACCTTATATTTGATAGTGTGTATGACACAAGACATGAAGCACGTAAGGGAATATAATACCCTGATAATTTATAAAAATATATTTAATATTTTAAATAAATTTAATATAGTCTACATTTTTCATTAAACGCAACACCGAGTTAGCTTGTGTTATACACAAGAGCGACTTTCTTCAAAAGCTTACATTACAGTCAAGACCGAGTTTAACCAAACAACAATATATTAATAAAATATTACTTAACCAAGCCGTTAAATTAGTGATTATGAATAGTATTAACTAAAATTTGAAAATATATGGTTTATTTAAATATAAAATAAATTCATTAGTTACAAATTTATTAGAAATAAATATAAGAACCAATTGAATATAATTTTTTTTTCATAAAAACCTATTTTTATACACCCAAAGCTGTTTTGCCTTAATAAATTAAATTAATTACTATAAGTGGATGATTTTAATAATATATATATATATATATTATATATCCAAAAAAACATTTTTACATTCATCTAATATATTTGATATGCATAATATAAGAACGAACCCAATATTACACATAAAAATACTATATTTTTATAAAGATAGTTTTACTGCCTTTTAATGGAGAACCCATTTTTAAATCCAAAATTTGACACATTTATAAATTTAATATGTAAAAATATAAATAATATTTTAAATTTAAACATAAAAATTAGTTGAGGGTTAATTTTTTCAATTTTTCTGTGAATTTTTATTTTTTAATGAATAGTGAAAAATATTTAAATTTAATTCAAAACAGCTTTTTCATATATTTATTTATAATGTCAAATTATATTTTAAATGGGTTTTAAAGTTTAATTATATCATATTTTTATCAATTAATCCAATTTAGGTAATTGGAATCAATTTCACATTGAAATTAAGTATAAAAACATAGCAAACTTTTGGATGTTTTTACCTTAAAAACCCGCATTGTCGTCCTGTCTACGAGATTAAATTTAAATTATTTTATTCCAATTATGTGATTGGAATTTTTAAAAATGGATTAAATATTTACAATAATAATAATTTATAATTTATAATAAGTTCAACTTAGTTTTTGACCAAAAATATTAGGGAAATTAATTAAAATTAATTACAATGATTAAGGTAAAATTGATCTTACTAAGGGAATAAACCTTAATATTAAGGGCCCAAATGACCTATAAACTTGTCCAAAATCCATTTTATGGCCATATTTAGACCCTATAACCACTTTTATCGAATTTGGTCCATTATTGGATCCACTTGAAATGTGAAAAATGTGTATGGAATTCCTTTGTCAAAATATTACAAGAGTGCTGCTCCACTATAAAAGGCCTCCTCTCCTCCCACTTCCTCACACATCTCAAGACAATTTTTCTTGACCAAAATTTTACCAAATATCTCATCAATATCAATAAAATAATCCTAGAAGCCTCACCTTGGTAATAAATCCATCCATGTAAGCCTTTTGGTGCAAACCAAAAGAAGTTACTCTATTAATAGGTAACATATTTCCTCAAGATCTTTAGTTTCATTTCCATTATCCACCTCCTCAAATATCATTATTCTATGATTATATAACAAAAATAGTATCCTAAATATACTAATATTTTTTTATTCTAAGGGTTCTAACTATACTTACACACACTTCCATCTAATGTGTAAAGAACATACTATTTATGTGTGTGGTGAACTACTGCCTCACGAAATGATGATTGTTAATTTTTCCTTTAATGCATCTCATGGTGGGAATTATGATGGAAAATATATTTATATATGATATATATTATATTTATTATTTCTGTATTCTTATGTAATTATTTTATAAAACATACCTCTATCCTTTACAATTTATGTAAATACGATAACATCATTTGTGGAAATGTGGACTACCACCTCCCAAAGTGATGTGACTTATTCACGCCATACATGAAATATATAAAGGATGGTTTTAATGAACCTATTTAACATATATAACATTTATATTATACTGAAATTATAATATAAATATGTATCATTTAATTTTCATTCTTTTAATATAACAAATAAATGGAAGTAGCGTTCATGCATACGTACGACCTACCATCTCCAAGAATGATGCACTTAATTTCTTATCTCCAAATATTATGGAAAATTATAAATACATATGTGATGAATATATATAAAAATTACATCATGGTTTACATTATAGATATTATGGAATCATGATCTATGCAATATTAACAACAAATTACAAGTCAAAACATACTTGAGAAAACTTGGCAATTAACACCCGAAATAGTTAAAATAATTAAAGGGTGTTAACAAATGGGTAATAAAATATTATAAGAAGTTAATATATGATATTTTAAACATGATTATATTTATGATATAAGTTAATAAAATATTTTAAACCACTTTATATGAGGATAAATACCACACAACAAAAAGGAAGATTAGATAAGTGAATTTTGTCTCAATTTACATTCCATTGAGACTTATTTGTTATTATGCACTAATTCCCTTTTATTTGGTGTATATACTGCCTTTTAACATGTTATATCATGAATCTCCTTACTCTAATGATATTATAAGTTTCATTTAATACTATTCCTTATGGGGATTATGATTTAAATGTTTCAAAGTGATATGAGACACTTTGGAATGTTTAAAGATTATTCTCCTAAAGAATGTTCTCAATGATTATATTTTCAATATCACTTAATTTTGTGATTTTTAACTTTATATTGAAACAATAAATTTGTTTTAATAAATTTCATTGGAAATTTACTTTAATATCCATATTTTCATATGATTGATATTATTATTGCCTAAACTATATATCATTTTACATATAGTGTTTACTTTAACAGTTATTTGATTAACTGAGGAATTATTGATAAATTTATATCCTTTATTCAATATGGATATTTGATGATAAGGAAAAGTTTTTATTAATTAAATTGGTTATTTGATAGATGAGGAATGCTTTGGACTGGCAGACAAGGGTGAGACCCAGTTATAGATAGCCCCTCGATGCATCGGTAGTCTCATGAGACGAATCAGTTATCCAAATTAGAATAGTTTAAACTGTCTTGAGAATATATATTGAGGGTATAATTGTTCATGTTCCAGATACATGATGTCTAATATTAAAACATTGACTTCATTTTAGTTATCATTTTTATCCATGAGATTTTGCATCGACAAATCTATGAATACATTTCATTTTTAGTTCATTGATTAAATGGAATGTGTTTTCAGTTTATTACCTTGCCATATTGATTTTTCTTTATCTAGTTATTTTAATATAACGTGCTATCAGTTATTTAACTTTCCATTTATTTTCATTGATTCATTATTGATTCTATTTTACTTACCCTTACTGAGTATTTGAGATCACCCTTATTACGATTCCTTTACCCAGGTTATGAAGAAGAAATATTTGAATAAGAATTAAAGGATTCTATTTATTTCTTTTCATTATGTATCATGTTTTTATTTTCTATTTACAAATATATTATGGGTATCATATATGTAATATGGATTTCTAAGATTTCTAAACTGATTGGTTCTTTGGGGTTTGATTCCTTATAATTATGCTAATATAATAAAATAATGAATCAACTCTAGGATTTTGGGGTCGGGGCATTACCATAATTTTTTTATAGATTAATTATACTTTTAAAATCAATAATTAAATATGTTCATTGAAAATTAACTACGTTACAATCATGGATATGGTAAGCTGTATGTATGCATGAGTAACATTTTCTATTTTTCAACAATCATGATGGAAATAAGTTAAGTATTATTTTATAATTATAGAATTATTATTATATCATAAATACAATATTATATCTTTAAATATTTTATATATATCATCCATGTGATTTGGAGATGAAAAATGAATCACATCGCTTCATGGAGGTGGTTAACCACATGTACGCACGAACGACATTATCATTTTTCAATGGATGGAAAGGTAAGAAAATAAATGATATATTATACTCAAAGAGTGATAATTATATCATTAATATCATATATATGCATTAAATTCATCATTATAAACAACCATTAGAGGTGATGATGGAAAACAAAACGCATCATTTTGTGGAGGCGGTAGTCCATACGTACGCACAAATGATATTTTTGTTCCCTATAGGATGGAAAAAGAGATGAAAAGGGGTCAAAAAATAGTCATAATAAAATTTTATTATATATTATATATTTATGTTATTATATCATCATGGTTTAAGAATATTTGAAGGATTTATAAGAATAAATAAAACTAAAACATTTGGTTAAAATCTATACCTATTCGTCGGACAATCTCCTTTTATTTACACATTAAGACCTATAAGATTGGTATTATGCAAAAAATAAGGCCCATAAAATGTGAGTATGGATGTTAAGAAGGTACTTAGATAGGAATTTTCTAAACCAAATGGCTCTTTAAGTGTGTATAGGAGAGGAGAGGGGGTGCCTTTTTATAAGTGAGGTGAGGGGCATTCTTGGAATTATATAAATTATTAGATTAATATAAATTAATTTTCATGTTAAAGTGGATCAATATTGATATAATTAAAATATAGTATGATTATTATTTTAAATACTCTCATATAATAAAATTTGGACAATTTTAGGTGATGTTTTCACCCTTGTCTCTTTGTTTTAACCCCCTCACTAACCCTTTCGAAAATTACCATGATATCAATGTTTTTTTACTTTCTCGGGGTGAAGAGAGTTACTATAAAAATAAGTGACCCATAAATGGACTATTATTGATATTTTAAACCATATCTCATTAAATTTACTGAATATATTTTTTATGAATTTTAAATCATTTAATACATCATTTTTTATTATAAAATGTCATTAATGTCATTTTTGGAAATACATGAAATATTATAATATAATATGCATATGAATAATAAAAAAATGGTTCAAAAATAAAATTAATTCAAATAAAAGGAGTATACGGTCTTAATATAATCATCCAATAAAATTTTTGTATGTTTAGATATAATTTTAATCCTTATTTGTTGGATTAACCCCATGGTCAACTAATTTTAACCTTAACTACGGTAATAACTTTTTCAATATTAAAAGGTTATAATTTTACTTATAAGGTAAAAATTGGTTCATAAATGGATAAGGGATGAAATTTTAGACCATTTATAATCATTTTTTTCCTATTTTAATATTTTTATGATGTTTAAATAATTTAGTATAATATTATTTAACATAAAACATAATTAATTTCATTTTTACACTATTTATTTAGTTTGACTTTAAAGAAAAAAAGATAGAAATGGATTTATAATATAAAAATTTAAAAATACCTAATATGTTATATTTATCTAAAAAATTAATGGCACACCTTAACTTACCCAAAAAAAATTAATTTTAGAGTTTTTAAAATCATTTAATTGATTTTTTACTGCTTGCACAAGCACCGTGTCAGCGTTGCGTAAGAATTTAAGGTAATTATTTCATCAATAAAAATTAAAAATAAATTAACATGATAAAAAAATAATTTATATTTCAAATAAATATTTATAACCAAATATAATTTATTTTTATCTATTTCAAAATATATTAAAAATATTAAAAGCAAGAGAGTGACATTATTGACTTTATCATTTACTTAAAATATTATAAAGATCTATATCAAAGATAAATGAGAAAAAAGTAATATTTTCAAAGATTACATGAATATGGGAAAAATAAACCTATCCAATGAAATAAAGTCAAGTGTTTGAATGAATTTTAAGCCCTGTCACATTAATTTTATCCCTAATTAACACATTGTACTTTTACTGTGGTAACAAAAATTTACTATGGTTACTATTCATATTAACCAAAAATTAAGTTGACCTATTTAAAATTTTTTGATATTATTATTCCAAATATGGTATCTAATTTTCATGACTAAATTTATAGAAGTGTAAAAGGTTAATTTAAAATTAAACTCATAAAACATAAGGAAAAATGCTTTTTCCAAAAAATGCATTTTTTATCTATAAAAATGTTTTTATACCAAATTCAAGTATAATGTTGATGAAAATAAAATTTATTGGATTATTTTTAATCAAAATGAATTAAATAAATTTTAAAACTAATACATAAAAGATGCATGTACTTGAAAATAAAATACAACTTTCAATAAAAATCGGTATTTTCACTATTAATTAAAAATCAAAATTTTTAGAAAATTATCAAAAAATTAATCTTAAGATAATTTTGAAATGACGAATTAAAAAATTATATAATTTTTATTAAATAAAATTTCTAAAATTTCAAGAAATTAATGATAATATTTTCTCATAAAAGATAATAAAAACCATTTTTGAAGAAAACATATTTTTTAAGCATAAAATGACTTTACTAAGAAATTGGGATCTTATTTACTAATAATTAATAAATAAATTTTTATTGATTAGGAACTTTATATATATTTCATAATTTTGTTAATCCTATCCATACCCTCGAAATTAATGGCTAGGTTATAACTATAATATTTAAATAATAATATTTCATGGTTCGTTTAAGCTCGATGATGCGTGTTGTATACACCATAAAACATAGTGTTATTTTAAAATATAGGGATATTGAATTCTAACCCTTTAATAAATTGAATCCACATAATTTGAAATTGATCTCAATAATAATGGGTTTAAAATTTGAAAATACCTCTTTGCAAACACACATCATAAAAAGGGTTAATAAAACTTCCTTTTAAAAACAGGGAAAGGAAAATACAAAGGTCATATTGAATAACACATAATAGGTTTCCAAATAGGATAAAATTAATGGAAAATGAAAATATGAACATGGAGGAAAAAATAATTTCCAAATAATTATGGATATTGATGAAGAATATTGATCATAATAAAGTGAATGATCAAGAGAAAGTTAAAGACCACAAAACCATAAATCAATGAGGTATGAAAAAGGCCATTGATTCATTGGTAATGAAGGTAATATGATAATTTTTTGTTTAAATACCCTTTTCATAGAGTTAAGGAATTCCTTTACCATCTAGACTAAGAACATAATAAAATATACTTACTTGACAAGTATAATTTTCACCCTTTAATCAATTTCTACCATAATATCATCGTTTTCTCCAAATAATGAGTATGCCAGATGAAATTTTCATCCATAAAGCCCTAAAATCAACTTCAAATGGATCAAATAATTCTAAAAAAGGATAAAAATATATTCCTCCTATATTTAGACATTAACCAAAACCAAAATGGTTTTCATGAGGTAATATAATACCCAAAATGAATAAATCTTTATAAGAAGAACTAATAAATTAATCTAAAAAATTCAATATTAACAACCAAAGTTTAAACTAAATAATTACATAAATAACCATCCTTA
Organism: Viscum album; assembly: GCA_963277665.1. Lineage (NCBI taxonomy): Eukaryota > Viridiplantae > Streptophyta > Magnoliopsida > Santalales > Viscaceae > Viscum > Viscum album. The sequence goes on from OY728164.1 coordinate 489,196,584, forward strand.
AAATTCTTCAAAATATTTCCAACCACATTCAAAACCCAAAAGTCATAATTATTTGATCATATATTCTTCGATATTAATTTAACATTTATCTCAAATCAACATCATTCACTCAAAAAGTCATATACCCAAAAATATATACTCTCTAATCATATAATCTCAAAAATATGCTAATCATTTCCATAAATACATCAAATAACCATAAAGCTACATTAAAATCATATATGATTTCAAAAGATAATTAAACCTTTATTTCTCAAATAAAATCCCATAATATATAATAATATTCTATTTACCTTAATCATATAATGTTCCTAAAAAATATATCAATATTATTCTAAAATAATATTAATCAAATAATCACCAAATCACTTTTCAATAACATGCTTATCTATATGATAAAACATATATTCCCAAATTGTAATAACCCATAAATACCTCAACATCAAGTTCATATAAAACCTAAAGGTTATAAATACCTTCAAACTTATGTCTATAAAATAAAAATCATTATTACTCAAATAAACCTTTCACTAAAACACATACTAAACGCAATGGTTGTATTACCATAAATTTCTCTTAAAATAGTCTTAAAAATATTAAAATACCATCAATTAAAACCTAAAAATGGGTGTCTATTCCTTTAAACTTATGATCAACCTTAAACTTATAAACCCATGATGGTACCCATAACTATTATTTTAACCTCAAATTAAAACATCTTAATATCCAAAGTTATCTAAATCTTTCGTATAATACCAACCATAAAGACCCGACATTAAACAATCCATAAATTAAATCTTTATAAAAAAATCACTTTATTTCTTTTTGAGGATATTTTTGGTTTCGTGTTTTAGATAATTCGGTCATAACTATTATATAAAAAACTCATAAATTATAATGTGGTCAGTTCCACTCAGTATCCATTTTGTCCACAAAATAAAACTTTTATAATGAAACTTATTTTATTTTCATGAAAAATATTCATGACTTTAAAATTTACTTCTTATTTGTTCTTAATCATCCTTAAACTATGTAAAAAACTTTTAGAAACATGGTACGAGAACAAAAATATCATCAAGGTATAAATAAAAAGGCAAAAAGAAACCCGTTATTCTATTTTAAGACCATGAGATCTTAAAAGAGAGTTTTCATTTAATATAATAAAATTTGAGCTCAATTTATCATTTAATTACACATGAAATCATCTTTACTTATTTAAATTTTTTATAAAACACTTTATAAGGAAACATAAAGGAAAAATCATATTCATGATAGTTTCTTATAAAACATGAGATCTTATGAAAAACATTATCTTAAAAACATAATTTTTACCCTAAAAATTCATAATCATTCCTTTAAAAGAAAATAACATTAAATTAACTTTTGAAATAAAATGATTTCCATTAAATCTCATTACAATTCATTGATAATTCATGTATGTTTCTTGTGATATCATCTTCATAGAACCCTTATAAGAACCCTTACAAGTTGAATAACCAATAAAGTCCACTTCCAACATAATTCTTCAAAGAACATAATCATTACCAAATGCATTGGAAAAATATACCAGGATAACCTGATCATAAACAATGTATAAGGAATATAACATGTATTTAACACATATAATCTTGAATTTACATCATCAAACTCATAAAAACATACTTTTAAACCCACAAGTAAAACTTTTTCAGATATTGAATATACTTTTCCTTTAAAACCCAATTTTCAAAATTAAATACCCGAAAAAATGAAGGAGGGTTTTTATTTGAATAAAAAATAAAATATTATAAATAAATACAAACATAAAATAATGTTTTTTTAGCGGGAAAATCCACTAACTCCATATATGTTAAAATATAACATTCCTTTTTTCCTTTTGTAAAGAAAGTCAAAAAAGTCTGTATAAAATACGTAAAAATATTCCTTTTAAATTCCTTTAAAAGAAAGTAAAAATAGAAATAAAATATAATCCATTTATTTCCATATAAATATTTACATAAAATAATTTTAATAATATGTACATGGAAGAAAATGATTTAGAATAAATCTTTAAAACATATAAAAAATGAGGTTTTTAATGTAAAATGCTTCTTACCTCGAGTATGAATCATCATGTATCTTATTTATATTCCTTAATAATAAATTTATGTTAATTATTTAATTTATTAATAACATTTCTCAAGTTTATTATTACTTTTATTTTTTTTATTACAATTACTTAATCAAATATGTTCACATCAGATTTTTTGTTGATATTCGAATAATAATTGCAAAATAAATTTAGTATGTTGACCATGGTAAAAGGGGTAATTGTTCCATCATCTTTGGAATAATAGTCATGAAATTATTAGAAATTTTATACATTAATTATACTTTTAAATACAACCATTAAATATGGTTATGAAAAATGAACTATGTTATAATCATAGAGATGGTAGGCCGTACAGACGTATGAGTTACATTTTCCATTTTTCAATGACTATGATGGAAATAATGTAAGTATTATTTTATATTTAAAGAATTATGATTAGATATAAAATATCATATTATAACTTTAAATACTTTCTATATATCATCCATGTAATGCATTGATGAAAAACAAATCAAATTGCTTCGTAGAAGTGGTAATCTACATGTACGCACAAACAACATTATCATTTTTTAGTGGATTTAAAGGTATGAAAATATATGATATATTATATTTATAGAGTGATAATTAAGTCATTAATATAATATATATACATTAAATTTATCATTATAAATATCTATGAGAGGTAGTGATGGAAAACAAAACACATCGCTTCATGGAGGTGGCAATCCACATGTACGCATGAACAACATTTTTGTTCCCCATAGGATTGAAAAGGAGATGAAAAAGATTTTACCATATTAATAATACAATTTTATTATATATGAGATAATTATGTTATTATATAATCATGTTTTAGTAATATTTTAATGGGGTATAATAATAAATAAAACTAAAACATTCAGTAAAAAGCTATGCCTTTTTTCGAACAACCTCTTTGATTTACACCATAAACCCTATAAGGTTGGTATTATGAAAAAAATAAGACCTATAGAATATGGGTATAGATTTTAGGAGATTATTTTTTATAGGCATTGGCTGAAAAAATTACTATTTAAGTTTGGAGAGGAGAAGATATGGGATTCCCTTTTAAAAGTATGGGGAGGGGCATTCTTGGAATTACTTAAAGTATCAAATTAATATAAGCTAATTTTCGTGTTCAAGTGGATCAAAATTGATATAATTAAAATATAGGATTATTATGAGTTTAAATACTCTCATAAAATAAAATTCTGATAAGTTTAGGTGATTTTTTCACTCTTATCTCTTTCTTTTAACCCCTGTTAACCCTTTTGACAATTACTATGATATTAATTTTTTTTACACTTTAAGGGTTAAGAAAGTTATTATAAAAAGAAAAATGACTCATATATATAACATGGTTGATATTTTCAACTATATACAATAAAATTTTCCAAATATATTATTTTTAGGAATTTTAAATCATTTAATAAAATATTCTTTATTATGAATTATTATTTTTCATTTTTAGAAATACATGAAATATTATAATATAACATGTGTCTAACTCATTTAAAATGGTTAAAAAATGACATGAATTAAAATTTAAGGAGAATATGGTATTAATATAACCATCCTATCAATTTTTTATTAGTTTATATATAATTTTAAACCTCATATTTTAGATTAACCCATTGGTTACCCAATTTTAACCATAACCGTGGTAATGAGTTTTTCAATATTAAAGGGTTATAATTTTACTTATAAGGTAAAAATTGATTCATAAATGAAAAATTGATGAAATTTTAGAGCATATATCATTATAATTTTCCTATTTAAATATTTTTTTTATTTTTAAATAATTTAATAAAATTTTATTTAACATAAAATATCATTAATGTCATTTTTGACACTATTCATTTAGTTTGAGTTTAAAGACAATAATATAGAAATGTATTTAGAATATAAAACTTTAAAACATCCCTAATATGTTATATTTATATTAAATATTCATGGTACACCTTAAATTTCCCAAAAAATATTACTTTTATAGTTTTTAAAATCATTTACTTGATTTTTCTATTTCTTAGACAAACACTTTATCAGTATTGCATAAGCATTTAAGGTAATTATTTCATCACTAAAAATTAAAAATAAATTACCATTATAAAAATAAGAAATTATATTTAAAATAACCACTTATAACCAAACATAATTTGTTTTAATCCATTTTAAAAAATATCAAAAATATTAAAAGCAAGAGAGTGACATTTTTGACTATATCTTTTACTTAAAATATTATACCGATAAAAATCAAAGATAAATGGAAAAAGGAAATATTTTTAAAGTTTGGATAATTATGTACAAAATATACTCATATAATGAAATAAATAAAAGTATTTGAATTAATTTTAACCCTAATCACAATAGTTTTAACCCTAATTAACTCATTTTACTTTACCTTGATAACACAAATTTACTACGGTTATTATTCATATTGACAAAAAAGTAACTTTAAAATTTTTGAAAATTTATATATCCTGATTCCAAATATGGAATAAATTTTTAGGATTAAATTTATAGAAGTTTCAGAAATTTTTTTAAAATTAAACTCATAAAACGCGATGGAAAACAATTTTTAAGAAAAATTTCTTTTTAAGTATAAAAAGTTTTTATGCCAAATTCAAGTGTAATGTTGATTCCAATAAAATTTACTAGATTATTTTTAATAAAAAATAACTAAATAAATTAAAAACTAATCCAAAATAGAATGTTATTTTGTAAGTACTTGAAAAGAAAAACCCTTTTCAATAAAAATTAGCATTTTCACTATTCATTGAAAAACCAAAATTTTAAGAAAATTATTAAAAATCATCCTAATATAATTTTAGGATGATGAATTGAAAAATTATATCCTTTTTATTAAATAAAATTTATAAAATTTATAAAAATTAATTACAATATTTTCTCATAAAAAGATATAAAAACCTTTTTGAAGAACACTTATTTTTTGAAGCATAAAAAAATTTACTAAAAAATTGAGTGATTATTTACTAAGAATTAATAAATATATTTTTATTGAGTAGGAACTTTATATATATTTCATAATATGATTAATCCTATTAATACCATACAATTTAACAACAATTCTATAACTATAACATTTAAATAATAATATTTCATCGTTCGTTTAAGCTTGATGTTGTGTGTTGTATATATTATAGAACATAGTGTTTTTTTAAATCTTAGGATATTACATCATGATAGTAGGATTTATCATGTTGTTTTAATCCTTTAATATCATCATGAAAACATAACATAATATAATTTCTTTTATCTAGAATATGATATATTCAGAATTATCAATTTTATCAAAGTGAGATATCTTATGTGTTGGCTCAAATACCATACACACACATACACTCAAATATATTAAAAGAATAAAAAAATATCATATGCGCATAACCAAAAGTTGAAATCCTAGAAAAATATTTTACATAGGTTTCTAAATATCATACATGAGTCGTAAATATCATATGCAGGTGACAAATAACATACAAGATCACCTCCAAAATCCATACCTGTAAAATATCATACACATTTCAAGAAGTTCTATAGGGCCTAATAAAATTTTTATGCATAGAAAAAAAATTTGTGTGCCACACTATAAAATTATTACACAGCCTCTAAATATTATATATGTGCGATATTTTAATTAGGTACTTTTCTGGATTAAGATCAATAATTTTAGACTTTCATCAAATAAATTTATACTCTCTTCAAACTATATTAGGTCCTTGTCAACCACTCCAAATAATCCTCAAGATAACATCCAAATATTATAATTTTATAGATTCCTTAGGGTCTAATAAAAATTATTAGAACATATAGAAATAATTTAATCCTATGTACAAGATCACTCATGTAAGAAATATGAAACCACTATATAACATGAAATATAAAAAATACTATAAAACAAATACTATTCACTGAAGAATCTATCGAAATATCTAGATATATATCATATGGATTCGAGAGAGATCAATGAAGTGGTAGACAAAATACATCCCACCTTCATAGGTATCCATGGGTCGAGATGAATCATCCCATGTTTATATGGGATCCGATCTTCCTCCATGACATGCTAGTGCCTCCGGAACAAAGGTGAAATATGGAGAGCGTTTCAAGTTCCTGGAAATATCAACCAGGTGTTATGTAAACACCCATGACTTTCACACCTCTTTTCATTTCATGGCAGTAAGGTTTATATAAACCTGAGGATGAAACATGCATTTAACTCACATACTAATGCCCCAGTTAATTCATAAATATAATTCATGAATCCATCTTAAATGAATTTGATGATATATATCATATATATTAGTCTCTCATGTGTTTTATCATATAAAACACACCTTTAAATAATAGTTAACATGGAGAAGATTTACCCAAATGATAACCATTTATCATTTATCAAAAATAGTTGCAATCATAAGCTACATGAAATTATATACCCCATTATGCGTGAAAATCATAATTTTCATGCAATATGATATAGATTATATATTTTATATACATATAATGATTTAGGGTATATATCCTTTAATCCCCCACTTTTATCAAATATTAAAAGGATTTATGTAATTTCACTTTATATTCTATCATATATAATAACTTGTGAAATAATACCCAAAACTCTTTTGGATATCTTCCAAAACACTTTTGGAGAGCTATCATTAACTTCACCTTCTACACATTATATTTAATACCTTATGAATACCCATCTAAAACCCCTTTTGGATTAATTCTAAGCAATTTTAAAGCCTCTCTCTGAGTCAAACTCAATCCCCATTTAATCAAACACAAAGCATAACCCCATGATACTTTGTATCATTGACAAAAAAAATGAATATTTGGATTTATAAATGTAATAAAAGAGTATAATATAACAAAGAATCAATTCTATTCAATTTAAAAAGGGATCTGGTGTGATCTCCATCAAACACGCGTACCACTATACCTGTGTCTACTAGTTACATCACATGAATGTACATTCTCATATTTTCACTTTTTCCATGATATCGAGTGACCATGAGGCATAAAGTATGTCAATACTGATGGTTTTGAGTGTAATGGAAGCATGCAGAGGTGGGTGATATATTAAAATTTATTTTAATAATCATTTCCCAAAACCAAGAGTGAGGATATTGCATGTAAAATTTATAATTAATTTATTTAACATTTTAATAAATAAATACCCAAGCTTAGGAAATTAATTCATTGGTGAATGTTGATCATCCAAAAAGACCCTTTCAGATTACCTTCATTGCGTTGTGAGGATCCAAGGATAGAATCCCTCTAGTGGTGATCCACATGTGCTCCTATGAGCTCTAAGAAACACCACTTGATCTCTAGGTGATATCTCGGTGATTCGAATGTCTTACTTCATTCTTTCTTGATCACCCATTCTTTGGTATTGAAGAAACATCTCTTTCACTTCTCATTCTTTATAGGGATATAGGAGGATAAGTTGAGAGATAATTCGTTGTGCGCAACAATTATCTATTCTCAATTTTTGGATGATCTACACAATAGACATAGTTGTCTATATATATAGTTAGGATTTAAGTTAAAACATTATTTAATTGCATACTGGCCATTAAATAACATTTATTACCTTTAATAAATCCTATGACACATAATAATAATTACATTATTATTATTTTGGGGCATGTTCTAACTTGTATAATAACAAATATTATGTAACATTATTGTTAATTAATATTTATCAAGAGACTCAAACTTGGTCTATTCAAACTCCTCTATCATTTATTGAACAATAAATTAAATATTTTATTCATAAATAAATATTTTATTCACAATCTAGAAAATAAATATTTATTAAAATATTCAATGAATATAATAAATATCTTATTTACATGCTGGTGAATAAATACTTATTTAATTTATGTGATCAATATATCTTGAATAAAATTATTCCTCAAACTTGATAATAATATTTATTCCATTTATTTAACTCCAATAGAATTTAATTGACACTACCACAAAAACAGTTTTTCACAGTGCCCCCTTTATCAGCGCTCAAAAAAGCGTCAATAAAGGGTGCCTTTATCAGCACTAAAAAAAGCGCTGATAAAGGCACCCCTTTATCAGTGCTTTTTTTAGCGCTGATAAAGGGACCCCCCTTTATCAGCGCTTGCTTAGGAGCGCTGATAAATGGGGGCCTTTATCAGCGCTTTTTTTAGCACTGATAAAGGGTCAGATTCAAAAAAAAAAATTAAAAATATTTTAATATATTAATATATAAATATAGTTATATAAATATAATATATAATTTTTAAATATATTTTAGATAAGTATAAATGTACATTTACACTTATTATACTTAATATTTAAGATATTTAGTGAAAATGACTTCTTAAAAAATTAAAAAAATATTTTTAATTAATATTTTGATAATAATTATGGAGTAATAGTCATTTAATAACAATTTTAGGACTAAAAAAATTAAAAAAATTAAAAAAAGATCCAAAATACGTTGAAAACGCAACTCAAACTTCAAACGACCATAAATTTTGATCCGGGTGTCTGTTTGAGCTCTACCACATATCAAATCGAAGCCTGCGACGAGCTCTACGTAGCTGTGACTTGGGAGGACCCTAGTCAAGCGTTTTTCGAGGCCAAAAGAGGCCCAGAAGGCCTCCAAAACTGAGTTTTTTGTCGGGGTACCCAGATTTTTTAACATTTTGTGGATTTTCAAACTCGTTTAAGGGGGTATTATTGGCTTTTCTTGGTGGGGACTAAATTTATTCCAAGGTATTAAATTCATATTGATATTATGTCTTTGAAATTTCATCCTTTTTTATAATGAACTGCTATTTATAATCAAATATATAACTATATGTACATATTTTTTATAAATTCGCACCTAAAAATTAAATTTTTTAAATAAATAATTAAACATATTTACATATAAAATATATTAGCTTTATCTAAATATTAACTAATATCCATTTTATTTAAAATACCAATATATGAATATTTATATACCTATATATTAATCTAACTATATATATATATTAATCTAACTATATGTATATTAATCTAATAACTATATATATATATTAATATAACTACATATATATATATATTAGTATTACTATAAATATATATATTAATATCACCATAAATATATATATTAATATCACTATATATATATTAATATAACTATATAAATATATATTCATATAACTATATATATGTTAATATAACTATATATATGTTAATATAACTATATATATGTTAATATAACTATATATATGTTAATATAACTATATATATGTTAATATAACTATATATTAATATAAATATATATTACTATACGAATAAATATAACTAAATATATATATATAGATATAGATATATATTAATACCACTATATATATATATTAATATTACTATATATATTATAATATAACTATATATATATATATTATAATATAAATATATAAATATATATATATATATTAATATAAATATATATTACTATACGAGTAAATATAACTAAATATATAAATATATATATATAGAGATATCATGAAATGGAAAGCAAATCAAAATAGAGTAGTGGTAAGGGCTTAGGCGCGCAGGGGGGAGGTCTCGAGTTCAAATCCTGGTGGGAATATTGGAGAAAGCGCTGTTAAAGGGTGGAGGGGGGTGTGTGGGGTGCGTGGGGTGTTGTATAGGGTCCGAAAAGCGCTGTAAAAGGGGGGGGGGGGGTTCAAGCGCTATAAAATCCCCCCCGATTGGCAGTATTTTTTAAATTTTTTTTTAAATTTTTTTAAATTTTTTTAAATTTTTTTAACTTTTATCAGCGCTAAAACGAGAGTGCTGATAAAGGAATCGCTGATACAGGACCCCTTTATCAGCGCTAAAAAAAGCGCTGATAAAGGGGTACTTTTATCAGCGCTTTTTTTAGCGCTGATAAAGGGGTCCTATATCAGCGCTTTTCGGAGCGCTGATAAAGGGGACCCCCCTTTATCTACACTGGCTTTATCAGCGCTTTTCTAGCGCTGATAAAGGCCATTTTTAGCGCTGATAAAGGCCGTGTTTGTAGTAGTGCGAGATCAATGAAAACACTTAGTGTGTGACCCTCTAGGATTCTTTCTCATTAGCATTTAGAAGGTTTGCCTAAAGTCCAATATTACTATCTAGAAATGGGTCAAGGAACCCAAGTGAAAGAATTTAATGTCAAAATGTTGGCAACCACATATGAACACTCACTGTGTAATATTACCCCTTTGTCACAATATCTCAAGCAGGTTTCACATCCGTGTCACCAACCTATATGATCGATATGTCTTTCTTTGACTATCTGAAATAAACACATCGTTACACCATAACCATGGAATTTAATGTGATGGTTTTATTCCAATCAAAGGGCCGAGATATCAACTTCTATAAATATGGAAGAGACAAATCCTCCCTTGACTTATTCATTAATGACATGCCACTCTTGACGCACCCAATGTATCCAACTTTTCCATGAAATTTTATCATCATGGTTTACAAAATACATCTAAGTATGTGAGTTGTAACATGCATTAATAATAATAATCTAAAAGTCTAAGGGCCATCACACATGATCATAGATAGGAATATCCGATGACACTAAAATATATAGAATTCCTACTTGCAGGTTTATTCTCATAATCCCCCATCTTGGAGATTACCAAGTCCAAAATTCATGAGAATAAGCCTCATATACTTATTAGTACCCACACCTATCATTCTATGAACTATGCACCCCATCATAGTACGTTATCCAACCATAAAACATTATTTGAGAATATCATTATAGCACATCATGGTTCTCATCATAGCGGGGAACTACTATGACTTTATCAATGTGATGCATACTCTAGGAAATTATTAATTTTTTTGAGTCACACATAACAATAAGAAATATATAATAATAAGTTTTATTAATATTCAATACATCAAATATTCATGTAATAAAAGTACAAACACACCAACTCCAACAAATCCCCACTTAGACTAGAGGCAACTACCTATGAACTTCAGTCCGCTATCCCTCACATGGTAGTTATGTTTTTTTTAAGTCAAGGCTTCAGTCAAGGGGTCTTCCACATTATCTTCCATGAAAATAATGATCACTACAACTCCACCTCTCTGAGAAAAGTCCCTCAAGAGATGATACTTCCGAATTATGTGCTTTATCTGCTGATGTGACCTTGAATCTTTTGTAAGATCCACCACTGCAGTATTCTCACAATAGAGTGTGATAGAATCTTTACTACTATGTTCCACATAAAGCTCTTGGATGAAGTTATGCATCCATACTACTTCTTTATCTACCTCATAATTCTCAATATACTCATACTCAACTATAGAATATACAACCACAACCCTCTTTGAACTCTTCTAGCTCACAACACTTCCATTCAAAGTAAAGATATGTCCTGTTTGTGACTTCATGTAATCTTGATCAGTTTGAAAACTAGAATCTATATATCCTTTGATTAATAGTTCATAACCTCCTCCATAAACCATGAACATATCCTTAATAAGCCTCAGATACTTAAGGATAGTCTTGACTACCATCCAATAGTGGTCACTTGGATCAACTTGATATCTTTATACCGCACTTAATCCGTAGGTGACATCTAGCCTATTACATAGCATAACATACATGACTAACCCAATCACCAATTCATATGGAATACTTGTCATTCTGTTTCTGTTCTCATGTGTCTAAGGACAAATTATCCTAGAAAAAATAATAAAATATGACACTAGAAATAATCCCCTCTTGGATTGTTTCATACTGAATCTCTTAAGTATCTTGTCAATGTATATACTTTAACTTTCACTGAGCAACCTATTGGATCTATCATTATGGATCTTGATCCCAAGAATATATGCTACCTTTCCCAAGTCCTTCATAGAGTAGAATTTCTTCAACCACACCTTAACAGACTGTAAGATTTATATTTTGTTTATAGTGAGTAATATTTAATCAACATATACTATTAAGAAAATTATTTCATTCCCACTAAAACATTTATAGACACATAACTCACATTCGTTCTTTATGAAACCAAATTTCATTATGGCCTCATCAAAATGAATGTTCCATGACCTGGATGCTTTCTTTAATCCATAAATGGATCTTTGTAACTTTCATAACTTTTTGGAGTCCTTTGGAGTCAAAAAACCTTTGTCTATGTCATATAGACATCTTTCTGAAGGTTCCCATTAAGGAAGACTATTTTGAAATCCATTTTCAAAATATCATAATCATGGAAATCCATAATGGCAAGTAGAATTCTGATGGATTTTAGCATTGAAACTAGTGAAAAGGTTTCTTCATAGTCAATTCCTTGGTGCTGTTTAATCCCTTTTGTAACCAATCACGTCTTATAGGTACTAAATTTTCCTTCTATGTACAGTTTATACTTGAATACCCATTTGAAAGCAATGAGATTTAAATCTACTAGAGAGTATACCAAAATCCAAACTTGGTTTTGGTACATGAAATCCATTTCAGAATTCATGGATTCTTACCACTTGGAAACTTTTGTGCCACTTACTGCTTTCTTATAGGTTAAAAGATCATTATAATGAAATAATAACGAGTCACCATCCTTGGTGACTAAAAAGACATACCGTTCTAGTTATCTAACCTCTATAGACTCCTATGCAGTAATTGTGTATCTGGAACAATTTATTCTTCCACAAGAATTTGTGGAATTTGTTTATATGCCAACTCTTGTGTATCTTGATCCCAGACTTCATCAAATCCTATCTGGCTACCACTATCTATTTTAAAGATGATATCTTCATCGAGAAATGTGGGAAATATGTCAATAATAACCTTTTTTCTAAAGGATTGTATATATAGTATCCCTTTGTTTCTTTGGGATATCCTATAAATATACACTTTATGACTCGGGGTTTAGGCTTGTTACTTGAAGAGGCCTTAAAAAATGCTTCATAACCCCACACATGTAAGTAAGATAACATGAGTTTCTTTACATTCCATAATTGGTATGGTATAACATCTATTACTTTAGTTATCACTTGGTTTAGTATGTATACTACTATTTGTAACATGTATCCCCAAAAGGATAATGGAAGACTCAGATGAATCATTATTGATCTCACCTTTTCTAACAAGGTGTGGTTACTCCTTTCACTTACACCATTCCACTGAGGTGTATACGGAGGAGTGAGTTGTGATAAAATCCCAAACTCTCATATATAATCAATAAATTCTTGATTAAGATATTCTCCACCATGGTCTGAGCGAAGTTTCTTAATATTTTTACCAAGATATTTATCAACTTCATTCTTATATTCCTTTAATTTTTCAAAAGAATCCAACTTATACCTCATTAAGTAGATATATCCATATCTACTAAAATCATTAGTAAAATTTATGAAGTGTGTGTGCCCACCCATTTCTTCAACAAAAAATGGTCCACACACATTAGTATAAACTAATTCAAGAATATCTTTATCCCTTTTACCTTTACCACTAAATGGGTCTTTGATCATTTTTATTTATAAACATACATGACATACACCAAGTAGTTTTAGTTCAAAAGAATCTAAATATCCATCTTAATGTAATTTAGTTAAGTTATTTTCATTTACATGACCTAGCCGGTAATGCCAAAGTTGGTTGTGGTATTAGTCATGTGAAGTAAATTCATTATCGATTTCCATTATTTGGTTCATGTAATTCAACACATAAATATTGTTATTTAAAAGTTAATTGCTATAAAATTATATCTTTATGAAAGAATAAAAATTTATTCCCAATTTTTAAAATAAATCCATCCATATCAAGTTTGGATATATAAATAATATTTTTGGTAACTGAAGGCAAATAATAACAACCATTTAAAACCAAGATAATTTTGGTTAACAATGTGAGGTGGTAGTCACCAATAGCTACAAAAAAAAGTTTAGCTCTATTGGATGCTTGAAAATCTACCTCTCCTCGGCCAATCTTTCTAAATCTACTTGGTTCCAATATTTGAATACATATGTGATCACCAAAAGTTATATCTAATACCCACTTTGTAGAAACAAATAAATTGAACTCGATAACAAAAACACCTAAATATTCCCCTTGATTCTTTGTATGTGTGCAATTTTTCTTCCAGTGGACCTTCGTTCCACATACGAAATAGACAAAATCTTATTTCCTCACTTCCCCTTTGATATTACTCTTCTTGGAATGGTGTGAAGAATATTTGGGCTTAAAGTTCTTCACTTTCCATTTCCATTTTTCACCATAATTATAAAAGGATTTTCATGCTTCATATACTTATTTACTTAGAGAAGAAGAGCAAGAAGATCTGATATAGACTTCTCAATGTTTTTCATATTAAAATTCAGAACAAAACTAGAGAATATCTGAGAGAGTGATGCCAGAATGAGTTCAGTTCCCAGTTCTTTGGGGATTTTAAACCATAGAACCTCTAAGTGCTCAATGTATACAATGATCTTGACTACATGAGCCCCAGCTGGGGAACCCTATCCAAGCTTTTTTTGAAAGAGCACCTTGTAAATATCAAACCTTTTTCATATATCTCTCTCCTAGTAAAGACCAAGGAGGCGCTCAAGCATTCTATATGAATCCATGTTTTTGTGATACTTCATTAATTCACTAGAAATCAATGAAAACATCAAACATTGAACAATGACTACATCACTCAAATATTTTTCATAGATAAGGAACTCTTCACCACTAAACTCTTTAGAAGGTAGATCAAGAATTGAGGATTATAGTACATAAGATTTCTATTCATGGTATAACACAACCCAAAAATGTCTAAACCACTCCTAGAAGTTACTATATATTAGGAGGTTATCTTTATCGAATATTGATCATAGGGATAGTGTTGATGAAAAACTTATCATTTTATTCTAAAATTAAAAATATAATATTATTAGAAATTTTCTTGATTAAAAAATAAGTGATATATAATACATTAAATGTTTTATTTATTTATTTATTAAATCTCCCACTATATTATCAAGTCTCAATAGCCCTCACTATTGAACTCAAAATTTCTAGTTGCTTTAACATTATAGTGGCAAGGATCCCCATTTCTTTTATTAATGATCCAAACATTGGCCATGAAAACCGTAAAAGTAATTAATTAGGTGGTCTTTCTAACTATGAACTTGTAGCTCCTTGATCTGTTGAGTGTATTCTCCTATCCTAAAATCCTAACAAAGGATTTTCTTAACACTTACTTGAAAATTTGTATTGAACAAAATTTATCCATTAAACTCAAAACAATTTCAGTTAAGTCAACCCAAAATTCTCATGAGAACTCCCCAATAAAAGTAGGTGTCTAGAATTTAGTTATGTACTACACTTAGTTCTATGGTTTCATTCCCAATCAAGTAATAGAAGTCTTAGTCTGACTTAATATTTAATCGAGGGATTTAAATTTATTATGCATAAATTTTATCTTATTTTATCCTTTACACATATTATTAATATTAAGTGGATGTTACTTAATTAATTAACCATGTTATATAAAACATTTACACACAATTCATTTATTTAATTTCTGTCGTTTCACATTAATTCATTTATTTATGTGATCACAACCTTACATCCATAAAATAAATAATTTCATAAACAGAAATAAAAAATTAATTAAATAACCCATTCATGAGATTTATCTCACAGTGGATTTAATGAGTAGACATTAAATCAACTTTTTACCTAGGGGAAATAACTCTTATTATCAGTCTTGGTACGATTTACAACATTTCACCTGTCCACCTATGTATCACCGGGGTTGGCATCATTATGGTTCCATCTTGAACCTCCTCCACACATCTTGGGATGCTCCATTAATTACAAATATTTATTACTCACACATAGGTGAGGGGAACCAAATGATTTGTTAAAGGGTGTTATATAAATATCCTTAGACATGTAGGTCTTACATAATAATGGAGGGAGAGATGACTCGCAAGACATAATTTAATTTAATATTAAATAACTGAAAACTTATGAAATAAATTAAATTAAAACATCCAATACTTACACAAGTCTTGGTCAAGCTCATGAATGATAATACATCTAACAAATACACATAATTCAATGGCTATAATTCATTTCTTTATTTATTATTTTATTATTTAAGATAAACACACTTGAATAAATAAATAAATAAATAAATAAATAAATTACCTTTTATCTTAATGTTAATTCGATCTTATTTGGAGATACCTATCATTAATGGTATTCATGGAAAATAAATAGTATAACCAATAATGAAATATTAATTACAATAAATTAATTGATCATTTAAAATTATTTAAAACCATTATTAAATTATCAAACATACAATGGCTTTCCAATCAATAAAATAAAGTTTTAATGCTACAATTTCAAATTTAATGTAATTTTAATATTTTCTATTAATGGGATAATACATGGCATGTACATGAAACTACACTCCATGTACCTAGGTTGCCGTATATCCAAGTCACGTGCTTGGGGATTGGGCATGATAACTCGACCGAACTACATAGTGTGTACAAGCTAGCTACACACCCTGTATCTGCTTGGCATGTTCTAGGATTGACCCAATCAACATACGGTGTGTAATAAAATATCCACATGTAATTAATTTATTAGCATATCTATATACAATGCGTATGGGTATATGGCATGTGCTCCGACCGCATACCATGTAACCCAGTTTTACCAACCAAAGATTTGGCACTTCCTAATGGAATCTCTAATCATTATTCATTTATTATTAAACCTTTAAGAAAATGAAACACTAAATGAACATGATTAATATGTCGATAACATGTTAATTAAAATTAGATTAAATAATGAATAAAATGAAATGAAAATCTAACCAAAATTATGCATAGATCCATAATCAAATAAATAATTATAAATTTAAACATGACCTTTATGATACCACTTGATCGTTCTAGGTGAAGCAAAGGTATGTGGAGGTGGGCGATATATTAAAATTTCTTTTAATAATTGTTTCCTGAAACTAAACGTGGGCATCTTGCACGTCAAATTTATAACTAATTTATTAAATATTTGAATAAATAAATACACAGGCTTATAACTTTGTTCATTGGTGAAGGTTTATCATCTAAAAAGTCCCTTTTGGATTACCTTTGTTGTGCTGTGAGGATCCAAAGATAGAATCCATCTAGTGGTGAACCACACATGCTCCTATGATCTCTAGGAAACACCAATCGATATCCAAATGCTAGCGCGGTGAGTCGAATGTATTACATTGTTCATTCTTGATAGCTCATTCTTCGGTCTTGAAGAAATCTATCTTTTAATTCTCATTATTGAGAGGGATAGAGGAGGAGGAGTTGAGAGAGAATTCATCATGCACAAAAATTCTTTATTCTCAATTTTTGGATGATCTACATAATAAACATAGCCATCTATTTATAGAGTTAGGATTTAAGTTAAAATATTATTTAGTTTCATACCAGCCATTAAATAACATTTATTACATTTAATAAATCCCATTCCACATAATAATAATTATATTATTATTATTTTGTGGCACACAACAACATGCGCAATAACAAATATTATGTAACGGTCTTGTTAATTAATATTTGTCATCGAACTTAGTCTTGGTCCATTCAAACTTATCTATCATTTATTGAACAACCAAATAAAAATTTTATTCATAAATAAATATTTTATTCAGAATTTAGCAAATAAATATTTATTAAAATATTCAATAAATAGAATAACTATTTTATTCACATGCTGATGAATAAATATTTATTTAATTTACGTGATAAATATATATTGAATAAAATTATTCCTCAAATTTGAGAATAATGTTTATTCCATTTATTGAACTCAAATAGAATTTAATCAAGATCAATAGAAACACTTAGTGTGTGACCCTTTAGGATTCTTTCTCATTGGAACTATGCGGGTTTGACTAAAGTCCAATATAATTGTTTAACAATGGGTCAAGGCACCTAAGAGAAAGAAATTAATGTCACAACATCAATAACAACATATGAATATTTATTGTATAATTAAATACCTTTGTCACAATATCTCATTAACAAGGTTGCACATTTGTGTCACCAATCTATATGCTCAATATGTATTTTTTTGACTATATAAAATAAACACATCATTACACCATGGCCATGGAATTTAATGCAATGGTTATATTCCAATAAAATATCCTGGATATCAGCTTTCATAAATATGGAAGGGAAAAATACTTCCTCGACTTATTCATTAATGACATGTCACTTGTGATGCACCCAATGTATCCAAATTCTCCATGAATTGTTATCATCATGGTTTATGAAATAAATCTAATCACATGAGTTGTAACATGCATTAATAATAATATTAAAGTCTAAGGACCATCACACATGCTTGTAGATAGGAATATCCGATGACACAAAAACATGCGGAATTCCTACTGGTAGGTCTGTTCTTATAATCTCCCATCTTGGATATTACTAAGTGATAATTTCATGAGAAGAAGCCTCATATTATTTTGAGTAATCGCACCTGACAATATTTATACTATGTGTCCCATCATAGTATGTTATCCAACCATATAAAATTATTTGAGAATATCATCATGGAACATCATGGTTCTCATCATTGTGGGGAACTGCTATGACCTTATCAATGTGACGTATACTTGAGGACATTATTACATTAGAGTCAATTGAAACAATAAACAATATGTAATAAGAAGTTTTATTAATATTCAATACATCGAATATTCATGTAATCAAATTATAAACAGTTGATCATAAGACACCAAATATAACAAATCCCATATAGAATACTCATCTATTCTCAATTCTTAGAGTATAGAATGATTAGGTTGATGAATACATCACATGTCATCCACCTTTCATGGATGGGCACATCAATTTACACTCATCTAAATAGATAAGCATATCATATTTGATTTATAGGTGTGACCACACACTCCACAATCTATCTCAATTGAGGGGCCAAATTTTATACTCATCATATGAGTGGACAAATACCATCTTGGTTAATCTCCAATCTATAACATGATCAACAACATACCCAACCACCCCTAATTAGATAAGTTTATATTTTGACTTTTGTAAGCATGGTATCAAAGTATGGAGGTTCTCATTCTAGGTATCTAACCCACATTAGGTAGTGGAGACACAAATATGGTCCATACACCCCTAGTATACCACTACCATTTTTCATGGCACTCTATACGGTATACTTAGCGGGTCATCCAATGCACAAAAACACTTTTTTGTGCCTCATGAGTATATTATATATTTATATACAAGAATCCTACTCACAATAACATTAACATTTCATTATAACCTATAATACTCCATAATGAACATTGGTTAGGGATAACTTAAAGTCATACTTTGAGTGGTTAATTTTCATTACACATAAAAAAATATCTATATATACAATTATGGATCTAATGTGAAAGAATGATGAAATGAATATTTCCTTATATACATGATACATTTTATATTCTTAAAATATTTTAAGAATATTTAAAAAACCATACATAATTTCCTATATAATATATCACATATGATAGATTACTAGACCAACCCTGTGTTTGCTGCACTTTATGGATTTTTTAACTCACTACATATATATGTAATTATTTTGAAATCTTTATATAGTCATATGAATAAACAATTCTGTGAAAATATTTTTTCAAGTAACATTATTGAATAAGTAAATTTTGAATAATTAAATGATTTAGGGATCATATTTCTCACATTCAACTTCTTGAAAATATTCAAAATCCTAAAATTCATAACATAAAATGTTATGATGTCAACTTTTATTTTCTATTTAGAAATCTTTCTAAGTTCATCATAATAATCCTTGGAACCAATTCCATTAAACATTTTATTGATATTTTTTCATAGATAATGTAACTATTTAAAATATGACTTTACCAGTACATCCTAAACTCTTTTAGGATAAAGTGATATCCAATTTTTTACAATAATTAAATGGAACTATTTACATTTCTCTTTACCTTCATACCCTAAAAATCTTTTAGGATATCAAGTGTAATCCACTTTGAACATTGGATGGAATAACCCTTTTTTGAAATAGTAATATTCAATTCCTCATGGAAACTTAATGTAACTCTTTACATATTTATTTTCTATCACATATCCTAAACCCTTTAGGATATTAAGTGAAATAAATTTAACTTTAGACTAGTATAATATTTTATTTTTTAATCTTTTAACCTATAAAATTTCAAACATACTCCCACTGCTTCTTAGGCATTATATTATTTTCAAAATATCAATTTAATATTCAACACAAACTACTTTTTGTTTTAAGAAATAAATATTATTTACTTTTAGTAGGAATATTTTAAAAATAAACTATTATTTACACATCATATATAATATTCTATATGTTTAGATAATTTTAATTTTTTAAAAGAATATTTTATTAAAATATACCACTGATGGGTGGTGAGACCAAATTCACTCATATTTTAACAAACATATGGATAAACTTTTTATCATGGATACAACTTTTTTTTATCCTTTTGTCATTTTCAAAATATGTTATATAATCTGATGAATCATAATCCGTGTGTGTACAATTAATCATATAATTTTTTTATAAAAAATATTTGTTAATAAAAAATTTCCTTTATCATACATGATAAATTAGATAAAGATACAAATTATTTTAAGATCCATCCGAGCTTCATTTACATTCAAAACTTTAATATAAAAACTATTTACTTCATCAATTTAATTAAAATTGTAAACTCTATCAATTATTCCCATGATTTTGAACAATTATATATTTAAAAAACTTGTAAAATATAAACCTGATAATACATTCCCTTCAAAACTAAAGGATAAATTTATATAATATTAATGTTTGGCATGGACATTCAATGGAGTTTCCAAAAATCCTTCATTCATTTTGGAAAATCCTATCATATGGAATTACTCCTCCTCCTTTCTAAAAACATTAGGTTTTAATGAACTTAATAAACCAATTGAAGAAATATTATTGAACCTTTCCAACTAAAATTTCATCTTTCTTTTCCCACTTATACTATCTACATAGTACCAAAAATTAAAAACCACATGCCTAGTTCATCTATTCTAAACAATTTGAGAATATCGGGTAAAATTTTCTTGAAATCATTCATATTGTTAGAAAATTTACATAGATAACGGGAGAATAAATTATTTAACTAGAATAATCCTTAAGGAAGCTTATAGTCTCACCAAGTCATAGGTATACTCGATCTTATTAAGTATATTAGTGAGGACTAAATTTCCTTGGTTTATTTTTCAGTTAATGTCCTTATAACCTCAAATGAATCATTCTATAATTCTATAAGCATCTATATTCACTTGTTAAAAAATTTAAAATCTTGGTTACTCATGAAGGAACTATTTTAACACATAAAATATTTCTTTAATTATGAAATTTTATTAAGGTACCGGTCTTAGGAGTTTCTTTCATTAAGATTCTATTTTCAAGGATTTATCTCAAAGTTTATGTTTGATGATGATGATGTAATTAATCTTCAATAGAATTTTTATTAGATGAGTATCATATTTTATAACCATTTAATAAGTAATTTTATTAAATATACTCACACTAAAATGATGACCCATTTTAAATTTCATCTTACCCATTAGTGGGATAAGATCCATATTTCACTAAAAAATTATCCCAATTGAGATTTTCTCTCACCACTTAGCTATTTAGGTAGAGAATACTCCCAATAATATCAATTAAGAATCTTGGATAGTTGACTGGAAAGCTCTTTGTCTAATCCATCATATGGATAAACTTAGATTTATTCTTTTGGTAACCTTATCCCATTTGGGTCTCCTAGCTAGTGTAACCCAACAAAAACTCCAAGAATAGGCTAAAAAAAGATAATCTAGGGGCACCCATATTTATCTTGACTTACCCAATGATGTTTCAACGTCTATTATCATTTTATTACCTTAAAAAAGATAATTTAGGGGTACCCATATTTATCCTAAATAACCTGGTAGAATGATTGAGACCTTGACAAGTGACACTTTGGAAGGAATCTAACACTTATTATTTAGAGTGGATTTAATCCTAATATCTTATTTCATGTTATTGCATTTATGTATGCATTCTTCTAGTGATTTAGTTTAGTATCCTATTTCATATAAAAAATAAATATGTTCAAATAATATCGATGTAAAAATCTTTATAAAACTCATAGGTTTTTTACTCACCCAAAATTAAAAGTAAAATATATTTACACATATCCAAATGAATCTCATGAATAAGGTACATGGACTCTTCATGCAAAGGATTATAATTATATGGAATTGATAATATTTACATGATTAATCTCAAGGTGATAGATAACTAACCAATCACATTTATAGATAATTCATAATCCTCTAGGCCGGTGGGTAGTCTAACCCCAAGCCTCTCTACATAGAGAGACTTTACTCAAGGGAGAATTAAATTCATAATAATTATAACACCTAATATGAATGAAATATATTCAGAAACTAAATTCAATTTAATAACTAAAATTATAAACCAAGGTTAAGGTAGATGAAAACTAAATTTTATGTTGATGCTCTTAGAATGTAATGGAAGGCTTAACAATTTCATAAGAAGCAGTTTAAAATTTTAAACTAAAGTATACACATTCATAATATAAAAAATTTATAAATATGAATAAAGTAGGGAATAAACTTTAAATAAATAAACTAAAATATGTAAACATGATATTAACATTTATAAAAAATTCATAAATAAAAGATAATTATAAACCCTTTTATAAATTAGCTAACATTATGGACATTCCTTAATTTTGAACATAAACACTTTTATACTCAATCCAATATAATCTATTTAATATTCTTTATTATATGACATTTTTTAATTTAAATATATGATATTATTATAAATTATAAATAATTTTATAATACCATATAATCATTTTTACACAATTAAACTATCATATATTTAAATATTATTTAAACCAAGAGTAAATTATTCATCAAAACCATTTTTATGTGGTTTAAATTATTTCTCAAAACAATGCCACTATTTAATTTAAAATATCTCAAATTAATTAATTTTGAAAAATTCATAATTTTAAATATAAACCTATAAATATATTGGCCTTATTTTATAATTTATAAACTTTTTATAAATTACACTTGTAATTTCTAAATAAACATTTTATTTATAGATCACATGACATGCCATATAATTTGGTAAAAAAGAATTTTAAAAATTAACATTTAATATATTTTTTGGATTATTTAATAAATAAATATTTCAAAAAAATTTATATAATTAATTATAAACTATTCATATTTAATTAATTTATCAACTCTTTATAAATTTAAATATTCCCAAAATACCATTTTTTTTGTGATTCATAAACATTTTATAAAACATAAGATAACTTATCAAAATATTATTTATTAAAGATTTTTCACTTTATCCTCATGTAGAAGAGGTAACCTATGTGAAGGTAAAATCCTTTACCTTTACATAGGGAACCTATATAAAGGTAATACAACATTTTTTTCTCCTGTATAAATGTAATACATAGATTAAATTTATGAAACCTCCTCCATATAAGGGTAGTACATAAGTTACTTATACCTAAACTACCTTTATACAACTTCCTTAATGTAAGGGTAGTGCAAGAGTTACATCTTATGTAAAGGTAATACATAAACTACCTTTACATAGGTCTATTGTGTAAAGGTATTAACTATTACCTTGATATACACCCCCTTCATGTAAATAACATCATACTGTACCTTTATATAGAACCTTATGCATGAAGTTAAATAATTATTACCTTTATGTAAAACTATCTAAATAAAGGTAAACTATGATAACCCTTACACAAGTTAAGAGTTTTGTGTAAAGGTAAAAAAAATAGAAACATATGTGAAGCATGAATCAAAACTATGATTTGTTTTTCAAAATTTCTTCATTTCATTTATGATTTCATAAATCTAAGATTATGAGATAATTTGATACCATTGATGGGATTCATTAGGGACTAATAAAAATTATTAGAATGTGTGGAATAGATCTAATACCATACCTATGATCACTCATACAGGAAATATGAAACCATGTTATAATAGGAAATGAAGAAACACTATAAAACATGCACCATTCACCAAAGAATCCACTACAACATCTTGATATCCATTGCATGGTTTTGATAGAGATCATTGAATTAGAAAAAAATACATTCCACCTCCAAATGTATCCATGGGTTGATCCAAATCACCTGACATTCAAATGAGATCAGATCATCCTCTATGACATGCTATTACCTCAGGAATAAAGGAGAAATATAGAGAGAGCTTCAGGTTCTAGGGAATATCAACTAGGCATCATGAAAACACCCACACCTTTCACACCTCCTGTCATCATATGGTAGTAAGGTTTATATAGATTTGAGGATGTAGCTTACATTTAACTCACGTGTTAATGACTTGGTTAATTCATGCATAAAATTCATGAATTTATCTTAAATACCTTTTCCAATTTATACATCATATTTATTACTCCTCTATACATTTTATTATACAAAACACACCTTTAAATGAAAGATAACATGGAGATGATTTACCCTAATGATAATAATTTATCACTTGTCTACAATAGCTGTAATCATATGCTTTATGGAATAATATACCCCATTATGCATGAAAATCATAATTTTCATGCAATATGATATATATTATATATATCATATACATATATAAGTGTTTAAGAAATATATACTTTAGTACTTCACCTAATACACCAACTTGCAAGTAAATCACTCATTGGATAATCTTCTTTAAGCCATTTAATCTCACTTATAAAGTCTTCTTGTAGTATGTATAATCAATTTTGAGTATTTTTGTGAACCTACACTGCCACAAACAAATTACTAAAACATTAAAATAAAGTTAAATCAAAATATAGAAATCAATTAAATTCTATAATCTGAATAAATCAAGTCAATTTGTTATTTATCCATTTTAAACAATATTTACCACATCTAATGGATAAAAACTATAATTATAAAAATCCCTAAAAATCAATGAATTAAAAAACACGGGGGGATGAAATGAATTAAATATAAAAAAATATAATGAATTTATGGACTATTTCACATCCCTTTTCTCTATTATATCATATTAAAGAGTTGGATGAGTTCAATATGGGAGAGATATGGGAGATACACAAAATTATTTGTAAATATTTGTTTGATTTAACCCCATTAAGGTGTAACCCATACCCCTTTCATTATAGAATTGTGATTTTATATCCTATGTATAAATTAAAAAGCCCCTCCAACTTAATTTTTTATTTAATTTAATTCTCTAAGCCTTAGGTGACCTTAAGTGCATTTTTAGGGAGACCTTTTAGTTCCTTTTTCTCAACCTCGATCCTCAGATTCAAGTGATCCTGTATTTGAGATATGAGGCTATATTTAATATTATTCTTCTTATTTCATATCATTTAATCATCTTGAGATTTTGGGAAAATGATGATGGATTGGCTTGGGAGATATCGGGCCATGGATTTTTATGGGGTTTACCACTATAAAAAAATAGCAGATTATCAACAGTTTTTTAGAAGGGGTTCTGCACAACCCCATATACATTCATTTTAGAGGAGGTTATGCACAAACCCTTCTAATCATCAAATTTAGAGGGGGTTCATAAGCCCCTCTAAATTTTTTAGCGTTATTTTTTTTAATATTTGGTTTGATTTTAGAGGTGGTTATGTTAAAACTAATACTAATTTAATAATTAGTGGTGCTATATATTCTGTTGGATTTGAGAGGAAATATATATATATATAACATTTGTTTTCATATATATATATAATTGATTTTTTTAGAAAGGAAATAGTGGGGGTTCACAACCCCCTCTAATTTAAGATATTATGGGGGGGTTATGAACCACTGCTAATCTGTTAGATTAAAGGGGGGAGGGGATTTAAAACCTTCTAATTTAAGAAATTAGATGGGGTTTTGAACCCCGTTTAATTCATGATATTATAGGGGGTTTTAACCCCCTCTAATTGATGATATTAGAGGGGGTTTTGAACCCCCTCTAATTGATGACATTAGAGTGAATTTTGAACCCCCTATAATTGATGACATTAGAGAGAATTTTTAACCCCCTTTAATTCATGTCATTAGAGGGGGTTTTGAACCCCCTCTAAATTTTCTTCATTTTTTAAAATAAATCTCATAAAAATTCAAATTTTATAATATATATGTGTACGTGAGAATGTGTGTGTGTATATATATATATATATTACATAAACACATTATATAAATGTATTTAAATACATTATAAACACACATATATAAGGACATTATATAAATACTTTAAATAAATACTTATACATATAAAAAATGTATACATATATAAGTATCAGTATACATAATAAAAATTCAATTATAAATATATTTATTCAAATTTATAAAATTTTTATATGGTTTTATAAATACTATACATTTATATCATGATTTATATTATACATATATTATATTAAATATATTTTTTATTGTAAATTTTTGTATAAATACATTTATATTATATTATGCATACAAATATATATAATATAGAAAAAATTAAATATAAGTACACATATATATTTTATATAATTATATTATATATATAATATTATAAATATTTAATTATATATAAATTTATATAAATTATATAATTATTTTATATATATTTTAGTATACCATATTAATTATAAATTAATTTAATATATATATATATATATATCATTTAATTATATTATATATTTCTAATAATATGAAAGTATTTAGTTTTCTGTGTGTGTATATATATGATATAATATAAATTTATATAATCACATACATAAATATATAATATAAATGTATTTCATATAATATATGTATAATATAAATCATAAAATGTATAAATGTATAGTATTTATAAAACCAAAATATAATTTTTATAGTTTAAAAAATATTTGTAATAATAATAATAATTAATAATATTATTATTACACACACATACATATATACAAATATATAAAAATGATTATATATATATTATAATTATATCATATCTATAAATATCATATAAATACATAAATACACACACACAAATATAAATGTATTTACAAATATATGTATAAATATATATTTGTATATGTAAATATAATTATTTATGCATATATTATATATACACAGATAATATATATATACATTATACAAAAATATATATTTATTATATAATATACACAATATAAAAAATCATATTATATTATTTATATTTCGATAACCATATATATATATAATATCTAATATTTTGGAATGTAAATATCTAAAACTAATTGTATATATCATACAAAAGGCATCAAAACCTAGTGGTAAGTGCTTGGTGACATTTCCTACCCAGTCCTAGATTTGACTCCTAACGTCCATGTTTTTACCACCCTCTCATGGTCGGGTTGTCCTCCTTCGGTGCTGGGCCGCGCCCAGGTGGGGATGTTTGAGCCTTAGGCCGACCGCATGGTGTTTTTATGGGTCTTTCATGTGTGTGTCAGGTGCATGGGGTGTTGTCCTGGGGTGTCGGTTGGGTTGTCAAGGTTCTTAGTTGGTTGTTCAGGGGGTTTGGGTGGGGTGTCCGGGGGGGGGGGTCGGTTTCGGTGGGGTTGTCTGGGGGTCATGGAGGGGTGTGTCTCGGGTGGTGCGAGGGGTTATTAAGGAGGGGTGTCTAGGGTGTGTGTCTAGGGGGTCTCGGTTGGTGTGAGGGGTTTTCAAGGAGGGGTGTGAGGGGTTATAAGGAGTGGTATCGGGCGTCTGGGGTTGTCAAGGGGGTTATCGGTTGGTTGTCATGGGGTGTCGATGGGTGTACAGGGTGGTTGTCAAGGGGTTCTCTGGGGGGTGTCCGGGTTGTCATGGGGGTCTCTCTAGGCGAGGTGCAAAAAATATATAAAAAAACTAGTGGTAGTTTAGGGGTAGTTAGAGTATATCCTCCCCTAAACTTATTCCCAAAACAGTCAAATATGGGTGGTTCTAATCACCTCTAATGTGATGTTTGAATTAGAGGCGGTTAAAAATGCCTCTAATATATCTATTTATTATGCATTTAGGGAGAAATTATATGGGGTTAAAACACCTTATTATCTAACTAGTGCTAAATGTAGACACAGTTTACTAGTGCTTACCCCTAACTTCCCTAATCAGAGTAGGCGACCACTTTAGCGGCGGTTACTCGTAACCGCCGCTAAAGTATTTAGAAGGGGTTAAAACCCTTTATAAATGAAAAAATAACCCATTTTAATCACCCCATTTTGTAGTTTACTATGATTTAGTTTGATTGAATCTTCCCTTGTACAGTCATTATCTTTTAATCATTACTTCATTACCTTGTTCTTCCACAACGATTATGGAAGCATCGATTGATATAGGGTATTAAAGAACTTTATTTTTTTATGGCTGAATTATGAAATTTTCATGATTTTAATTTCCTTGGTTAGATTATAAGGATTGATTTAAAGAATAAAATTAATTTAAATAAAAATTATATTTATGGGAAGGTTTATTTCACATGTTTTTACTTGTTTCTATGATATTGATCATGTGATTGATGCATGTTTCTTTCTACCACTAAAAAATGTTTTTATTTCTAGGATTTATGTGATATTTATATGATTTTACTACTATAATGACCTTTAAAAAAAGTTTAATAACTTAAATATGGTAAATAAACTGATTGTGTGGGATCTTACATTAAAGTAATGTTTCTTATAAAAAATGGGATCATGGAAGTGATTGTTATTGAAATTTATTGTTGTGTGGATTGATAATAATGCTGATTTATTATTACTATTATTGTGTGGTTGTGTTGGTGGATGGTTTCTAGATGATGGTATGTGTTGGGTAGTGGGGCCACTACTGGGTTTCCATGACTAACATGTGAGGAAATAGTTATTTATATGGAAAGAAATAGATGAGTTGTTTTGGGGAAAGTGAAGGTTTGTGTGGGTTAATGCGGTGGTTGGTTGTGTTGTGTGGCTTGTTTTATAGTCACTCATTATTAATGAAATATGACGTATAATTATGAACTTGGTCATGGGTGTGGGTTGAAATTGAATGAACTATGGTCTATGAATGTAATTTTAATAAATTAAATGGAAGGTGTAATATCTGGATTAAATTCAAATAATAGTTAAGAATGATTTTACATTAAAATCGAAATTTAATGACATGATGAATGTAATATGTATAGTAAATGGTAAATATTAAAGGGTCAAATGATTTAGTTTAAAATGGGAAATTATGGGCATTGATTTGTTTTTTCATGTGTAAAAGTGAGTCTCTTTCATGCGGTAGTGGTGACAATAGTTATGGTGAATGGTGGCATTGATGGGAAAGTTGTTATGAGTACTAGTAACAATGTTTTGATGGGAAACTATAAGATGGTCTTTTGTGTGATTTTATTATATGATGTATTTTCTTGTGATTTCATACACACCCCACCCAAGTTTGATAACCTTACTAATGCCCAATTTTTTTTGGGTTCTGGGTGTCTTCCCCAAATATCTGAGTTGGTGAGGGAAAAAATGTTTGACTACCCCCTCTTCCCTAATCTCTTTTTTGAACATGGTATGGATTTAATTCCTAGATTTTTCTAGTGTAAATGATGTTATGATGGTGGAATGATGATATTATAAATATAACGAGGTTCATTAATGGTAGGAGGTGGTCATGAGGTTGATGTCCTTTATGTTCATGATTCCCTACTATAGTGGATATACGATGTGTGGTTGAGATGTGAATATGTGGTATATAGATGTAGTTATGGTTATGATTTTTTTCCATAGGTTCCAATAACAATGTTGGAACCTATGCAGGTTGGGTTAGGTAGGACTGTGGCCTGAACCACATCAGGTGTGACATGATTGGTATGATTTCATGGTTATAGAAGGGAACAGAGTGCAAGGATGTTTGTTGTTGGGGGAATGAGAGTGAAAACCAGTGTATAAGTTGTTTAGGTTACCCTATTTCTATATTCCTAAATATTATTTTATTATACTTGGATGTGATATTAGGTGAGTGAGCCTTAGTGAGGCTGGGTGATAGTTGACCTAACATGTGCTTGTTGGTCCTGCTGTTTATTCATTGAAGTATTAGTGTGTTTTCTTAGATATTTGCACAAGTAGTCTTGAGGAATATCCTATTGAGTATACATGTATTATCATTGATATATATATATATATAAAATATTTTATAGGTTTCTAGGAGGGATTCAATGATTGAGTTGGGGCAGTATCAGATTGGATCTTAGAGTTTCTCCTAGGAGTTTACTTTGGCGCTTTATTTCAGAGACTTGTATTTACATGATGTTTCATGCATTGTGGTTACTATAAGATCTTATTTTACTTTATATCATGTCATTGATTAATGAATTTATTATTTTGTTCCTAGAATTTATGAGGACCATGCCTCCCATACATGTGACTCATACCCTCAGTGCTAGTCTCCAACCTATGGCTTATAGGAGGTAGGCTTCAGGGGAAACTCTCATATTCACTTTAGGCCTAGGAGGGGTTCCTAGTGGGGGTGAGACATAAACCAATAAATTTTAGAGATTGTTGAGGGGGATAAAAATATAGCAACCCAGAATTTTCATATAAATATATTACATATTTTTATATGAATATTCATTACATAACATAGCGATCTATGCTATAATCACATAGGTCTAGTACCATTATAAACTTGGACATATTAACAACTAGTTAATAAAATATCTACTTCATCTCCCACTAAGTTCTTAAAAAATAAAACCCTACTTAGACATATCATACTCAGTACTTTTATTCATAACTTGGGGAAAGGAAATATAATAAAGGGTGTGCTAAGATGCTTAGTAAGGGTAAATAATGGATATAAAAATGATAACTTGAGAATAACATGAAATTAAGGGTATGATAACATGAGCATAAATATTTAAAATCATACCCTGTATATCATAGATCATAATCTTGAGTCATGGGATAAATCTTGGTAGTTCATAAGACATTGATCATAAAGCAATCAAAGGAAATAAGCCACGAGATCATAAAATTGTTATAAGACATAAGTTTTTGGAATACACATAAGCACATAAAATCATTTCCTTAGTATTCAAGGATAATTTCCAAGACTATCATAGTGGAATGTGTTCACTCCATAAACCATCATAGTATTCAAGGTTCACTCCTAATAATATCATAGTGGTCAAAGTTCCTTATTGAACTGAGTTCACTCCACATTACATTCCTGTTTATCTCATGAGATATAAATATTAACCCATTGAATTATAAGGAGATATAGTTCCCACCAGTCCTTGGTTATAACATGACCACCAACCTTGGTTATAATATAACCACCATCCTTGGTTAAAACATAACCACCAGCCTTGGTTATAATGTAACCACCATCCTTAGTTATAACCTAACCACCATCACATAATGAAATCCATACATATGTGTGCCAAAAGATCATAAAACATTCATCATATAAGAACCCATGAAAATAAATGGTTTTAATAAATATTTTATTATAGTATAACCCATGGAAAAGAAATGGGTTTCATAAATATTTCATTATAGCATAACCCATGGAAAAGGAACAAGTTTTATAAATAGCTTGTAATCATATAAATAAACCATACAGAGAATTAATAGGGATTATATACTTGGATTATAACCCCAATAAATCTTAATTAACATCAAAGGATGCTATCTTAGATGTAAAATAATTTTGAAATATTTAAAACATTTCTTAAAGAAAATATCCTTTTCACTTTGAAATAACCTTTTTAAAATATAAAATTTTCCCAATTATTAAGGGAAAAAATTATTTTAATATAAAATTATAAATATGAAATGGAATATTCAAATCATTTACCAGTCATGATGACATGAAATCTCATTCATTCCATATACCTAAAAAAAACATTCCTTTTAGTCTTTTGTATAAAAATCCAAAAAAATACATCGTTGGAAAAATGACAAGAAGATTCTATTTAAACCATTTTTTAAAAATTAAAACATGGATAAAAAAAACTTTAAAAAATCATTTTATAATAGTAAAAACCATATTTAAAACATTTTTTGAAAACATGTATATGGAAGAAAAAACCTTTTTGACCGAAGAGAGAAATAAATATGAATTTCATTAAAAATATATTTTCAGTCTCTTGAGTACTTAAGGTGAGGAAAATGAAAGGAAAACATGTATTTTAATGAGATAAACATATTATAATAAAATTCATGTGTTTCTTGAGAGATATATTATAATATTTCATCATCATAACTTAACCATAAACAATCCTGATAAATAACAAGATTGTAATATAAAACCCTTACAAATTTGGTAACATTTGAATCATAATTACCACGAAATAAAGAACCATATATGGATATTTATATACCATAATTTTCATTGTAAGAATAATAAAATACCTTCATGTTAATTATATACACCATACAAAATAAAAAAGTTGTGAATATGGCATGTGTCCCACAAAAATAAAAGTGGGATGAAAATCCCTTACCTTAGGTCCAATTTCCTTCGTACGCATTAGAACATTATATATAATAAATATAGATTTATTAAAAATACATTATAGAACCATAATAATATATATCATAGTATATATTATTTACTGATAACATTTTATTACTTTTTTGTTAGTACTTCATTATTAAAATCATTATTTTGGTGATATCTACACCGTTTTTCTTGTTTGTCCTGGTTAGGTAGTTTTGGTCCTTGTATTTTGATCATGGTTCAATAATATCATGAATTTTAATAATGATATAAATATCATATATATTAATTATATACATGTTTAGATTCATTCCTAAAATATAGAGAAATAAAAATGAATTACACCGTTCACATAGACGGTAAGTTGTATGTACACATGAACGCTGTTTTCATTTTTTTGATGGATGAAACGAAATAAAGGAAAATAATAATTCACCTTTAAATAATAACCATTTTATAATATATATAATTAATATTTATTAAATCCACCCTTATAACCATCCAAGTTAAATATAAATATAAAACGAATCATATCGCTTCGTGGAGGTGGGCAGTCCACACGTACGCACAATCACCGTTATTGTTTTCCAATGGTTTGAAAGATACAAGATAGGTATGATATTATAATTATGGGAGTACAATTATGTTATTATTATCATATATAAACATTAAACCCATCATAATAATCATCCATAAAATATAGTGATGAGAAATTAATTGTATCGCTATGTGAAGACGGTAATCCGTACGTACGCACAAGCGATATTTTCACTTCCCATTTAATGGAAATAGGGTTAATAAAGGTGGTTTAATAATCATAATAAAATTTTATTATATTTAGGATACTTATTTTATTATTTTATGAATAATATAATAGATTCATATTTGGTAAAAGAATAATTAAAAAGAAAGTGATATATTAAGGTGATTACCTCTTCTTTGAAATAACTCCTTTAGATTTCCTCTTAAGGACTCTAGGGTTTGTATTTTGGGAAGAATAACACATCTATAATATTTATAGGGAAATATATAATATAAATTGTAAGATTTTGGTTAATATATAAGGCTAAAAGTGGTGTGAATAAGATAAAGTAGGGGTTCCCTTTTATAATTGAGGGGAGGGGTACTCTTGGAATTTCTTAAAAGATTAAAATATATTAAAGTAATTATCAAGAAAAATGGTTATAAATGGAATATAAATGAGAAAGAGATTAAATTTTTGACCATATATTATACCCATTGTCATATTTTAATATTTTTATTATTTTTAAGTAATTTAATAAAATATTATTTTCATAAAATATAATTATTGCCAATTTAGACACTATTCATTTAATTTGACTTAAAATACATAAATTCAATGTTGTAATTAAAATATAATTATTTAAAATAACAATAATATGTAATATTTATCTAAAAAAATCATGTAAAACATTAAATAACTAAAATTATATTTCTTTTAGTATAATTAAAATCATTTTATATTTTTTATTAATTAGAGAAATGATGGATCGATGTTGCATATGCATTTAAGGTAATTATTTAATCAATAAAAATTATAAATAAATTACCATAATTAATATAATTTATTTTTTCACAAAATTAATATTAATATTTGTTCATTACTAGTTTTTTTACTTATTTGAACACATAATATATATTTAAAACTAAGAGAGTGACATTTTGTAAGTTTCTTTGCTTTAAATATCATATAGGTTATTTTCATGGAAAAGTGTCCATTAAACAACTAAATTTAGAGACTAATGTTATAAATATCGAATTATATTTATCCAATAAGAATTAGTATGAATAATTATGGCCTTATCACTTATTTTTAACCTATATTAACATGATTTACCCTTTACTGAGGTGATAAATGTTATCACAGTTACTATTCATATTGACAAAAAATAAAAGGGAAATATTTACCAAAATTTAACCTTATATTTCCAAATATTGAATCCATTTTATAAAATTAAATTTATATAAGTTTCAAAAATTTATTTTAAAATAAGTATGCAACACACGACGAAAACTAATTCTTAGAAAATTGCATTTTTAAGCATAAAACTTGGTTTATTCTTATCACATACCTAGAAAAAATATTAAATAAATGTTAAATTTTTTTATTTAATATATAATATATAATTTTAATTAAAATCATTCAATAATATTGATTAATTTAATTTATTAAGATAAAAATATATTGTGCCCATAAAAACATTTTTTCATAAAAACATCTCTTTTAGTTTCAAAAGATCTTAATTTTTATTTATAATTAATTGATACCTAAAGAATTAATTTATGAATATGTAACTATAAATTTTTCATAATTTAGTTAGTATTATTCACACCTTTCAATCCAATTTCTAGGTGATAACTATAATTTAATAGTATATCATGGTTCGTTTAAACTCGATGTTGCGTGTAACACAAGCTATCCAAAAAATTAAATTTATTTGAAAAAAATATTTCATAAAAACTCAGGGTGTTACATAATACCCCGATTAAAATGAATTTATCACTTAAAATTAATCACTATTATATAAAAAAATTATGATATATTTGTTACATTATATCCTTAGGTTCCCATGTAACTTCTTCGAATTTGTGATTTCTCTAGAGAACTTTCCCCAGGTGAGTAGTGTTATTATATAGAAATTTATCAATACTATACAAGATTTATACTAGTTTTTATTCATAATAAAGATCATGTTCTAGTGTTACAACCTCTAAGTTTATTACAAGTGATGGATTATGTATGTACTTCCTTAAAGGAGATACATGAAACACATCATGAACTTGAGAGAGGTTTGGTGGAAGCTCCAAGTAATAAGCTATCATCCCTACTCAATCAAGAATATAGAAAGGAAAAATATACCTAGGTATTAGATTTAAATTCTTTCCAAATATCATTGCCTTATTCTATATATGAATTCATAGAAAAATATTCTCACCAACTTCAAATTATAGTTTACACCAAAGATTGTCATCATAACTTTTACATCGACTCTAAACTACCTTGATATGCTGTTGAATGGATTTAGATTTATATATTATTTACTTAGCTATCTCAAGTACTAATTTATTTATTTCTCTAGTCTCATCCCAGAATTTTGGAGTTGTACACTTATTTCCATAGAGGGATTCATAAGGATCTATCTGAATGTTCGAGTGAAAGCTATTATTGTAATAAAACTAAACCAGAGGAAGGTGTTGACCACAACCACCTTTGAAATCTATAGAAAAAGATATTAGAATATCCTATAGGGTTTGAATTTTTCTCTTAGAATGACCATCTATTTGAGGATGATAATAATCTCTAAAACTCAACTCTATATTTAGATCATTTTGAAGACTTTGCTAAAACTTTGAGGTAAACCTCAAATCCCAATAAGATACAATAGAATGTGGTACTCCGTATAACCATACCACTTATTTAATGTATATCCTAGCAAGATGTTCTAGGGAGAAATCTTCTTTAATGAAAATTAAGTGTGTTGACTTCATAAGGTGACTGACTACAACCCATATAACATTGTTCCCTTTCAATGTTTTGGGAAGTCCAATGATAAAATCCATGGTGTTGTTTTACTATTTCAATTATGGTATAGGTAATTATTATAGAAACCCATTATAATTTTGTCTCTCAGGATTAACTTGATGAAATACCATGCACCAATATACAGACTCAACAATATCTCTCTTCATGTTGTCCCACCAAAAATTCTATTTTATATCTCTATAAATATTTATACTTCTAAGATGAATAGAGAATGGTGAACTGTGGGCTTCATACAACAAGTCCTTCAAATTTGGTATGGAAAGAACACATAAATAGTTATTAAACCTTATCATTCCCTCATAATCAATGTTAAAACTAAGAATATTTCTCACCTTCTTTTTTTGTAATATATCTTTCCAAAAATATTGTATCTTTTGTGATCCTCGTAATAGATAATCTAACATGATTCTTTTGGATTATAGAATCTGTCATCTTATTTTCTTTTCCAGGGTAGTAATGTATTAAGAAGTCATAATATGGAATCAAATCTAACCATATTCTCTAGAATATATTCAATTATTTTTATGTGAAAATATAATTTAAAATTTTTATGATCAGTATATATATCACTGAGATTACCTAGCCAGGATTCAAGTATCACTGAGAGGGGGATGGGGTGAATCAGTGATATATTTTTCTTTTAAGTTTCCTTACTTTATAAAAAACATTATCCTCCTATTAAAGATTTATTTCTATACTGAAATAAAATAAAACACAAAACCATAGGAGCAAAATAATTTACAAGTTTCATTACTCAAAAAGAGTATCTAGTCCTTGGTATGGTTCAGAAATAATTCAATACCACATAATCTACTAGAAAACAATCATTTTTTGTGAAATACAA
This sequence comes from Viscum album, assembly GCA_963277665.1. NCBI lineage: Eukaryota > Viridiplantae > Streptophyta > Magnoliopsida > Santalales > Viscaceae > Viscum > Viscum album. The sequence continues at coordinate 489,233,741 of OY728164.1, forward strand.
TGAGTAGGATATACCCTTACACTCATATAAAACTATTTTAAATACAATAGTACATGTTATTCAACTAGAATGAAATGATTTAATATAATTTTTTTTGCTTCTTGATCAACTTTCACAAAAACACAAACTTTCAAAAAAATTCTTCACTTTCTTACCCAAGATCAGGTAAGAACTTCTTGGAATTTGTAATGATACTCAGTTTGATTTCCCAATATGACTCCCAAGTATGATCGCTAAATACAGAAATATAAATTTTTTAGAATAATATAGAGACAATTCTAAACCAATTCTATCCGAGTTTGAAAATACCAATCTGATTGATCGGTCTGATTTTGGAAACTGAATACATTCTTCTCTGTTATCCTTTATTTATTTTGTCTAAAAAAAATCTTCAAGAAAAAGAAAATTAGAAACTTATTTCTTAAATTTTAGATATTTTATCTTCTATTTCATGAATAATTAAAGTCAAAGAATATGCAAAGCACTCTCCTCATATTTATAGGCTCACAAGAATGGTTCAAGTAGGATCCTGAAAAGGTTTTCCCACTTTACCAAAACTCCAAAATATTCAAAATTCCTTCAATATCAGATCGTTCTTTAACTCATTCAATTTATTTTGAAATCTAGATATTTCTTTGACTCATTAAATTCCCCTTGAAATATGAATCTTTCTTTTATTTCTTCAACCTTTCTTGAATTTTTGATATTATCTTGACTTTATCTCCCTTCAGTATTTCTAACGAACCTTCAATCCAATTCCAATTTGTTATTCCAATTTTCCCATTATGATTCTATATTACGATGGTCATCATGATTTCTTAATCCACCTGTAAATATATAAATGATGGATTCTTAAAAAATTTCATTCTGATTCTAATTTTGATCATCGAATATGATTTCTTCATTATGATAAAGGCATTTAGTCACTCCAACTTTCTTGATACACTTGCAAACAAATAAAAACTGAAGATATTCTATTAAGTTTCTCTGCATCAACTGAAATTATATCTTCCCACTCCGATTTCCTTATTATGATTGAAGAATATGTTCAATAACAGTTTCTTCATTATGTTTCTCTTCACTAAATGTAAGAAGGAAAATATCTTATTATTATGATTCTCAGAACCAAATCTCATTCTGATTTCTTCATTATGATAGAGACAATAGATTCTTTAAAACTTCTTCAACTGCTTCTACATCTTATTTTATAAATACGACACCAGAGATATTTCATAACTCAAATTCTTTATCTTTTATGATTATGATACTTATCAAAATTATTCTATGAAATATTAAATATTTTGGATTTTGATCTGACTAAAAACTATCAACTTCGGTTTCTCTCATTATGATAGCCTTTAAAAAAAATCCGAATCTGATGATCTAAGACTAAAAACATTTTACTTCAGCAACTTCCTTCTTCAATTTTTTTTTCTTGTAAATATGAATTCCTTTATGACTTTGATTACATTGAATATTATCTTTAAAATCATCTAACTTACCAAGGAATGTATTATAAATTCCCTTTCTTCAAGAAACGTATTTCTTTATAATAAAACATGAATATTATTGTCAAAACCTTTTTCTCCCATTAAATTTATAAGGATTACATAAAAATTTCTCCAAATAACTTATGATATTTTTGAAATACAAATTAGAATGTATCATCATATTTTCATCGTAGTATTTAATACTTCAATTATTCTCCTCAATATGATCAGATCCTCATTCCAAACCTAGGGTGAGTCTGATGATAATTTTAATCCAGAAGTCTTATTCTCAATATTATTGACTTTCTTAAGTATTGTGAGTCCAATTTCCCAAATATGGTGGCCTGTCTAATTGTCCAAAACATTTACAAAGTGGATTGATTTATCTTCTTTGACAAAAAATGATAACACACTTTCAAAAAAAAACTTATTCTAACTTCCAAAAACATTATTTAGCTAACTTGGTCCCAAAACCTCCCCTTTATATTTTTTTGTCAACCAAGATTCATAAGTCACTAAACTTTGTAACCTCAAGCAATGGATTACATATCAAAAATTATAATCCTACCTAAGATAACTCATTACAGGCAATAAGAATCATTGATAGAAAAACCATTTTTCTAAAATTAGTGACTCATGAAAACATCCTCATATTTTCTTCACCAATTTTTTCTTCTAGCAATTTTTTGGTAACAAAACTTTTATTATTCTATACAAAATTAGTGACTCATGAAAAATTCTTCAGCTTTTCTTCACTAATTTCTTCTTCTACCACTTTTTTGTTTACAAAAAATTTTCTTTTCCACCTCTTCAGCATTCCTGTTGACAAAAGTTTTCTTTTCCTACAACCACTCCAAAAAACATAGTTCACACACTTACATGATGAAATCATAGCTTACAAAAAACTCCACATTTATGAATTCTTTCATAAGGATAGATTTTAAAAAAAATTACCCACTTGAAAACTCCATCCAAAGGTAAGATGAGACAGGGGAAAAAAACACATACCTCAACATTGATGAGAAAGTGGTTAGATTCCCTTGTTCAACCTCAATTTATAATAAGGTTCCTTAGGTAAAGGTTTTGTGAATATGTCAGCAAATTGTTCCGATACAGGAACATACTACAGCTTAAATTCATTCTTCTCCACATGCTCCTTGATGAAGTGGTACTTTATGTAAATATGTTTTAAATAATAATGTTGTACTAGATTCCTTGTAAGGTTTATTTCACTTTGATTATCACATCCCAAGAGAAATGGTGACTTTAATTCAACAAGTAAGTCTTCCAAATGATTTTTCATCCACACATGTTGGGTAGAATCTTGAGTGGTATAAATATACTCAACTTCATCTGTGCTAAGAGTTACTGAATTTTGTTTATTTTTATGTCAATGAACAAAAATTTTCCCTAGAAAGAAAACTCCACTAGATGTGGATCTTCTATCATGAACACTTCCTACCTAATTAGAATCTGAATACCCAAACAAGTCAATAATTTTTGAGCTATCATACCTGATTCCTAAATTTTTTGTGCATTTGATATATCTGATAATTATTTTTCCAAAAAGTAAATGTGATTCTTTAGGATCACTAAAAAATATTTTACGTAAGGTAATAACATGAACAATGTCATGTATCAAGGAAGTCAAATACAAAAAATTTCCTATCATCATTCAAAACTATTTTTGATCAACTTCATTGCCTTATCCTTCTTTAGACAACTTGGTTCCCATTGAAATTAGTATAGAAACTGGTTTCTAATTTTCCATGCCAAACTTCTTAAGAAGTTCCTTAATATACTTTTCTTGAGAAAGAAAGATGTGTTTCTTCTTTTGTAAGATTTGTAACCCAAGAAATTATTTAATTTACCCCAACATGGAAATCTAAAACAAAATTTTCATCTCTTCATAAAATCTTTCATAAGTTCATTCATTATTCCCAGAAAAGACAATGTCATGAACATAGACAATTATAATAAGGAAAAACTACTTACTTTCTTTAATGTAAAAATTTATATCAACTCTTCCTTTCTAGAAACTAATCTTTATCAAGAAATTATCCAATTTAGAATACCATTATCTCAGATATTTTTTTAGACCATACAAGTCTTTCTTCATCTTACACACATAACTTATATCTTTTCGAATAATAAATCCATATGGTTGTTCAATGTAAACTTCCTCATTAAGATCCCCATTAAAAAATTCTGACTTCAAATTCATTTTAATAACATTGTAACTTCATTATATAACTATAGAAATAAATATTATAATTATTTATAACCTTTTTAAAAGGGAAAAAATCTCATCAAAATCAATACCTTCAATTTGTGAGTAACCTTTCCACACTAACATTTCTTTGTTTTTATCACTTCACCTTCTTTATTCAGCTTGTTCCAGAAAACCCACTTAGTACCAATATTTTTTTTATTAGGATTGAGTATAAATTCAAAAGTATCATTATTTTCTATATGATAATTCTCTTAATTCATTGTATAAATCTATTTTGGATTCTCAAAAGCTTCATTCACATCTTTTAGATCAACTTTTGAATACAAATAAGTATGTGTAACATTTTTTGAAGTTCTTATTGTTTGAACCTTATGATGTTGATCACAAATAATGTTCTTAGTCTCCACTATCTTCCTCTTCATAGGATGAGTTATTTGAGTTTCATCCTCATCACCTAAAATAGTTGAGTCTGATTCTTCTTCTTGAGTAGGATGACCACTGTCGAAATCCTTATCAGAATTGTTAACAAAACTTTCCTTATCCTGCTCAAATTCCTTATCAGCATAAGTTTATTTATCTCCTCATCATTTTTAATAAATTTCACATCAATAGAATAAACTATTCTTCCTATTTATTTTTTAGAGTAACTTTATTATCTTCCTTCTAAATCATATCTAATAAAAATTCTATCTTCACCTCTCTACTCAAACTTTACAAGGTTTCCACCTTTATTCTTTGTAATGCATGGACTACCAGAAACTATTAAGTGTTTTAAACTTGTATTTTTTCCATAAATTTTTTTTATGGAGTCATACATGAACTTTTACTATAGAAACATAGATTTTGAATATACACAATAGTAATCTTGGCTTTCCTTCAATAGTAACGAAAGAGACCATGTTCAAGTAATATAGTTCGCCCCATTTCAACCGAACTTCTATTCTTCCTTTCAACAACTCCATTTTGTTGAGGAGTGTATGGTGAACTGAACTCATTCCAAATTCCATGATTCTCAAGATAAATTTTAAAATTTTCATTTTCATACTCACCACCATTGTCATTTCTCAACTTATTCACCAAATACTCACATTCCTTCTCAGCTTTCCTACTGAAAGTTTTAAACATTTTCAGAGCATCTGAATTATGTTTCATATACATAAAACAAGTAATGAAATTAAATTAATCAATAAAATTAATGAATTACTTATATACATTAGTTTATTGTCTACTCATTGGACCACATATATCAGAATGGACAAGTTCCAGGGATTATTTTGAACAAATATCAACTTTCACACCAACCTTGTCAGGTTTCTTATGAACTTCCTTCTCTAACTTCTTATTTTGAGTCTCCCTCAAAACTTGCCTTACATAAAATGTGGAATAATAGTAATATTGTTGGTTGAACCAAAAAATATTTTCTATATATCCAAATCCACCATAATACCAGCAGTATCTATAAAAAGAGTATTTTCCTTTAAATCTTTTGGATTGATTGGCGTTGTGATTATGTTTCTTAGAAACATTCTTAATAAAACTTTGTTGATCACCAAACTTTCTATTTTTAAAAAGAATATTATTTTTTAAATCGGTTTTCTTTTTATCCATATTAGAACCAGAAGTAATATAAACTTTTATGAACTCTAAATGTTTAGAAATTTCATACTCAGAGTTTTTAGAATCTTCTAAATTCTCCATTTTGTTAATCTTGTCCATGCATATAACTTTACTAACTTTCTTATTCTCAGGAAAAATTATAGATTTATTCTCAACTATTTAGGGTAAATTTTGTTAATTCTTCTCAGTTTCCTCTTTACAAGGACTTCCACTAACTTCAAAGATAGAGTTTTTGAAACTTATATCTCTATGTTTAGATTTAGATAGTTTTTGTTGGAAAAGTTCCAATTATTCTTCTTTTTTCCTTTATATTTTCTTCTATATGTTCATTAAGATTATTTTATTTCTCAATATATTTATTCAAATCATCAATATCTTCCAAAAAACTCAATTTATCATTACGAAAACCTTCTTGATTGTTTTATGAGGAATTTTCATTTTTCAACTTCCTGATTTATTTTTCAATCCTTCCAATATTCCTAAGACATTATTTAAATTATTCTTTAAGAAGAAACTCTAATTAGGGTTTTTCTTCTTTAGAACCATTACTTCTAAATTATTAATTATACACTGTTTCAATAAATGTATTCTCTCTAGATTTTTTTGAAAGATTTTTTGGATTCAACTTCACTATATTATTCATCTTTATATTTAAAAAAAAAGATTCTTCTTTTAGATTTGAAGAACATTTTATATTTACCTCTGATAAAATATTTATTCTTATCACCCTATTCTTTACAAAACCTTCTTTTCCTTCATTATTCTTAATCAATATTCTCTTAATTCTTTCTCTAAGGACAATTAGCCACAAAGTGCCCAATGACTCCACATTCAAAACACTTCAAGGGAAGTTTCCATTTAAATTCACCCATTCCTCTTCTTAAATTTTTAGAAAACAAGGATAAAAATTCATCAAGGTTTTTATATTCCTCATTTTCAGAGTCAGAGTTAGAAAAATCATCTTCCTCAAGAACCTTCTTAGACTTTTCTTTCTTAGCATCTTTGAAATACATTTCTCTATCAGTTTTTTTTGACCTTCATAACTTTTTGCCTTCTCATTTAATAAGTAATGAGAGAACTATGAATATAATCCAGATATAGAGTTTCAATATCTCTATATTCTAATGAGTAAACATTGAAATCAAACTTGTTGGGAATGATTCTTAAGATATTTTCAACAACTATAGAATCTTAAAAATTTGCCCCATGAAATCTGATAGTGCTGAATATATCATTTAACCTAGTAAAGAAGTCATGAACAAATTCATATTCACCTATATTGAGATCTTCATACTTCAATATCCATATTTGAAAATTTTCCTTATTTACTCTTTTATTGCATTCATAAATGTTTTTAAACTCATCCTAGATACCTTTGGAAATGAAAACACCTTTCACTCTTAAAAAATCACTTTGAGAAAGTGATGAGAGTAAAGAATTTTATCACTTCCATAATTCTCAAGATTCTTCTTATCGATTAGTGTAAGAGGAACCTTATCACCAATAGGAGGAAATCCATCTGTTGTAGCTTCAATAATAACATACCCAAGAGAAATAAGATAAGAAATCATTATAACTTTATAGATATGATAGTTCTTTCCATCGAAGATTAGAATCCACTTACTGTTCACACAATTCATATTCTCCATCATAACTTATCTTCAAAACTTCAGCAAAGAATAAATTAATGGAACCTTTTTCTCTGATACCAATTGAGATTACCCCTCCAGGATTCAAGTATCACAAAGTGAGGGATGGGGTGAATCAGTGATATATTTTTCTTATAAGTTTCCTTACTTTAGAAATAACCTTCACATCTTGTTAAATAATTCTTTCTCTACTGAAAACAAATAAAAAAAACAACCACAAGAACATAATAATTTATAAGGTTTAATACTCAACAAGAGTATATATTCCTTGGTATGGTTTGAAAATAATCCAATAACACTCAATCCACTAGAAAGAAATCCTTTTTTTGTGTAATACAATGAGTAGGATATACCCTTACACTCATGTATCACTATGTTCAATACAATAGTTCATGTTCTTCAAGTAGCATGAAATTATGTAATACAATTTTTATGCTTCTTGATAAAATTTCACAAAAACATAAACTTTTAAAAAAATTCTTCACTTTCTTACCCATGAGTAGGTAAGAACTTCTTAGACTTTGTAATGATACTCTGTTTGATTTCCTAGTCCAATTCCTAAGTATGATTTCTCAATATAAAAATATAACCTTGTCATAATACTGTTGAGACAATTTTGAACCACTTCTATCTGAGTTTGAAAATACCAATATGATTGATCAGTCTCATTTTGGAAATTGAATAAAATATTCTATCTTATCCCTTATTTTTTTGTTCGGAAAACATCTTTAAGAAAAAACAAACTAGAAACTTCTTCTTACTTAAATTATAGAGATTATCTATCCTATTTCATGAATAATTAAAGTCAAAGAATACACAAACTACTCTCCTCATATTTATAGGCTCAAAATAATGGTTTAAGTGGGATCCTGAAAAGGTTTTCCCACTTTACCAAAACTCTCGAATCATTAAACTTACTTCGATCTTGGATATTTATTTGACTCATTAAATTCCCCTTTAAATTATCTACTAATATACCCTCACTTGAGATTATATGACCCAAGAATGAAATTTTCCAAAGATAAAATTCATACTTGGTAAATTTTTCATAAATATTCTCCTTCCTTAGGGTCTTCAGTATAATTCTCAAGTGATCTTAATGATATTAATTGATATTTTAATATATAATAATATTATCTATAAATACTACCAAAAACTGATCAAGGTAGTCTCTAAAGAATCTATTCAATAAATCCACAAAGATACTGGGGGAATTAGTAAGTCCAAAAGGAATCACTATAAATTCATAGTGTCCACACCTTGTATGGAATGTTGTATTGGTTTTATCATCTATCTTGACCCTCAATTGATGATATCCAAAATGAATATCAATATTATATTAGTATTAATCTCTTCACAATTGATTAAATAATTCATAAATAGGAGGTAGATTCTACTTTTACTTGATAGTGATCATTTTAAGTTCTCGATAATAAATGCAGAGTTGTATTGATCCATCTTTCTTATTAATAAAATAAACTGGTGAAGCCCATGGTGACAAACTTGGATGAATGAATCCCTTGTTAAGATTCTCTTAGAGTCGCTTATTCAATTCCTATAACTCAATTGGGGCTATTATATATAAATCCTTTTAAATAGGTGTAGAACCAGGTATGAGTTATATCAAGAAATCAACTTCACAATTCAATGGAAGATAAAAAAATTATCCCAAAAGACGTAAAAAACTCCCACACAATAGGAATATCTTTTATGTTAATTTTATCCTCAACCATTTGAGATAAACACCCATTTTTAATAGGAATCAAAATCCATACAATAGATGTAATTTCAAAGTTCATATTTATTATCACAGTGATTTATGATCATAAGGTGATTCAGAATATCAAATGTAAATTCCCTTCCTTAGAAATTGATGTGGCATTTATGTAATGAAATCCAATACATTCCCAATATAACATCAAACTCAACCAAAGGGAGAATAAAAAGATTTATAGGAAGAACATTCCTTCAAAATTAAACCAGAGAAGAATCATAGACTTGGGATATGATAATCACACCCTTAGAGGTTTTCAATGATAATTAAACATCTAATATTTGAGGTGGTACTCTGATACCCTTAGAAAATTATTCTGATATAAAAGAGTGGGTAGATCCAAAATAAAATAAGACATTAGTAATTCTAGAGTGGATGGTAAGTGTAACTTTCACTATGTTGTCATCATATCCCTCACCAAAAATAGAGATCATATGAGATTTCCATTTCTCCCTAGGATTAAGTGGTTGTTGATGTCAATCATCATCATTAATCTTCATATTTAGGGTATGGTTACCATAATGCCTATTGTGATGGACCATCCTGGATACCCTAGTACCCTGATACTTGAACCAACTCTGACATGGACCGAAGGGAATTCCTGATCCCCATGGGTTGGCGACTAGCACCTAGAATCATACAAGATCAAAGATAGAACAAGTTTTCCACAAAAAAAGGGAAGAAAAAACATACAAGTCAGTATGATCAATACTCCAAAAGGATTACTAGAAAAAAATAGTTAAAACAATTCATAGATAGAAATATAAACATCCCAAAGGAAACAACAACATCAACCAAAAAAAAGTCTCAAAATATCCTTTGTAATAAGTGGAAAACAACTCCATCGATCACCATCATCACTTCACAGTACCAGGGATCAAGAATATCCACCACCTTCAAGTTTCACTTTTCCTTTTCTTGGACCTAGCATGATAAAATCTAAAAAACCCAAAATAAAAGGTAGGTCATGAACTATAAATCCTAATAGGGTCTCACCAAGTGTTCTATAATAAATTCCATAATAATTAAAATAATTATGATTCATTTTAATTAAACAAGGCATGGTATAACATTCACATATTTTAAACCAAAACACGATTTCATAAGAAAAGAGATAATAGATATATCAAAACTATCTTAAATAAATTTTTTATATAAAATACTTAAATAAAATAGTTGGAATGAATAAAACAATTCAATAATCATTGGAACATATAATAAAGTAAGAAAATCATAACACCATGTGAAAAATCCCCACAGTATGTTAATTCAGGTACTAGGATCTACACACATCTCAATAGTGATCTCAACTCAAGATAGGTGTGTACACACAATAAATATTCACCCCAATAGGGAAACCCAATACAGGTAGTCTACACCTCAATAGGGAAACCCTTTTAGGTGTTCATGCCACAATTGTTTAGTAGTAGTTTCCATCATCAATCAATTTCCAGGGAGTCAAGGTCCTAGTGTGCTTGTCTCAGTTACCACAACTACCCAGGATAACATGTAATTCAAAAAATCAATCAATAAAATATTAGAAAATCAAACATTTCAAATCAATTCAAATTACAATTTCCTAGTTTTCAGTTTTCAACATGCCTCTCTCATTTAAAAACCAAAATAACGGTCTTCATCAATTCAGGCCATTTCAAATCATTTTTCACTTTAATCAAGGGTCAACATCAAATCAATTGATAAATAAAATTTAAAAATCAAGCCATAATTTTCCCAAAATCTATCCCATATTTCAATTCCATTAAAATTGGGGGTTTTCAAAATATTTATGCTATTTAAAATAACACATAAAATATTTTCAAATTCAGGGTTTTAAATCAATTAAAAAATCATTTCAATTCTATAAAAAAAATTAGGTTTCAATCATAAGGAAAAGAAACATGGAACCACTTACCTTTTATCAAATATTCAAAGACAACACCCATAATGGTATTTTCAATGAAGAAAGAGGAGAAAGATATTAAGAAATGTAAACTAGAATTAAGATCCACCAAAATGGATTTTAGATCCATGAATAAAATTATGATATATAAAACTCTAAGGAGGAGATAAAGTGACATTAAAAGAAACCACATGATAGTATATCCAATTAACTAGAGGAAATCAAATGAGATCAATGATGATTTGATATGATAAGAAAAGGGGTTTGAGAACTTGATATCCTTCACAACCAAGGAATTCATATTAGTGTAGAATGAGGTGATTAAGAATCTTAAACAAGGGGTTTCATATTTTTTAATAAAATTTTTAGGGGAATGAAAACCTGTGCGTATGTTTTTCTAGGTAGGGATGCATGGTTAGACAAACCACAATCCCTAACCATGCACCCCTGCTGGTAAGGTGCACAATTTCTCCTAGGGGGTGCACGATTTGTCAAACCATGTGCCAACCATGCAAAAAATCAATGTATGATGTTGTAAAATTTGGAGGATTTGGATGCATGGTTTGGAAAAACCATGAACCCCCTTTTAGTATCTCATAGTAGGCTCATGGTTTGTTGGTATAAACCACATAGTTTTCCCTAACCATGCCCCAACTATGTACAACCCCCTATTTTTCTAAATTTTTCTAAATTTTCCTAGAATGACCCCAAAAAAATACCCAAATTAAAGGAGATCAAAATAAGGGTCATGGAACACTTGAAAGTAGGTAACATGATATTACAACCTCCCCACCATAAAAAAATTTTTTCCCCAAAAAACCAGTCAAGAAGATTCCATGTCAAAGAGATGAGGCCACTACTCTCTCATCAATGCCTCACACTCCTAAGTCTCTTGTAAATCCGAACCATGATTCCATAGAATATAGACCAAAGGTATTATCTTTCCATGAAGTATCTTTTTCTCAGAATCAATAATCCTGATTAGATGCTCAGTCATGGATAAATCAGGCTCAACATTAAGATCCTCCTAGATCAAGACACAAGATGGGTCATAAAGATACTTCTGAAGCTATGATACATGGAAAAAGATGTGTATATATATCAACCCTATCTTTTCATACATATAAATTATATCATTTTTTATGAAAATATATTACATTACACAAACACATTCTTGAGTATCATAAAGGTATAGTTCCTTTGGAAACCTGGGAAAACAAACTGCCATTTCATAGGTAAAAAACATCATCTTCCACTACATTATTCATAACTATCAACCTTCTTAGTCATATCACACATAATACATTTCCTCATAACCTAGAGAAATAAAACATAATAAAGGGTGAACTCAGATTCTTAGTAAAGGTAAATAAGGGAGATACGTAAGCATAACATGAACATAAGGGTATGATAAGATGAGAATAATATTTAAAAACCACAACCTATATATCAAATATCATAATATGGAGTTATAGAATAAATATTAGAATTTAGTAAGACCTAAATCATAATAAAATCAAATAAAATGATCCATGAGAGCATAGAATTGGCATAATACATAGATTTTTGGCATATATATAAGTATAGAGAATCATTTTCAAAGTATTCAAGGTTCACCTCCCATGTTATTATAGTGGAAAAAGTTTACTCCAAAAACCATCATAGTAGTCAAGGTTCACTCTCAAGACCATCATTACAGACAAAGTCCCTTATTGAACTAGGTTCACTCCCTATTCTAGTCTTATCTATCCCATGAGATATAAATCTTTACCAAATGCATTGAAGGGAGATATAGGTCCAACCTGTCATATAATGAAAATCACACATTTTTGTGCCACAAGATCATACAACATTTATCATATCATAACCCATGAAATGAAATGGGTTATATAAACATTTAATCATATCGTAATCTATGAAAAATTTGTAGGTTTCATAATCATTTCATCATTTCATCATATCTTAACCCATGGAAAAAGAATCAAGTTTTATAAGAATTCTATCATGGTATAACCTGTGGAAGACAAACTAGTTTCATAGAACTATTTTCATTATAAATCATTCATATAAATAATAATAATGGTATACTTGGTTCATATTCCAATAAAATCATAATTTACATCAAATTATTTAATCTTAGATGGAGAATTATTTTGAAATATCACTTGGAATATTTCTTGAGGAAAATAACCTTTATTTAAAAACCACTTTTTAAAACTGAAAATTGATAATAAAGTTTTAAAATACCTTTCTTTAAAAATAAAATTTAAAAGTTAAAAATTAACCTTAAAAGAAAATAATGGTCAAAATGGTGGAAAATTTTATTCATGTCATAGACATTAAAATAAATTTTCCTTTCACATTTTTGAAAAAATCCAAACGGGCATTGTTAGGAAAAAGACATGAAGATCACATTCAATTTTTTTTATAAAAATTCAAACATGGGTAAAAATTTATTTAATAAACCATTTGTATAATGTTAAAAACATTTTTTAATTTTTTTATAAAACATGGTTTTGGGAGAAAAAGGGTTTTCGATTGAAAATAGAAATAAAGATGATTTTTCTTAAAAAAATTTTCTCAATTATTTTAAGTACCAAAGAGTGGAAAATAGAAATATTACTTAAAAATATCACCAATAACTAGATGAAAAGAAAAATATTGATAATTATTTAGTGGTATATCATAATAATTTAAAATTTGAGACCTAATAATAAAAAATCCCAATAAATGATGATATTGTTTCTTAAATACATTACCACTTTGGTAACATTTGAAACATAATACCCATGAGAGAGAGATCCTAAAATAGGTATGTAATCACAAAATTTTTAGGAGAATCATTATAAAATATATTAATAGGAATCATATACACCACATAAAAGAAATATTTGGTGAATATGGCATGTGTCTCATATAATTAAAAAGTGAGACAAAAATCTTTTACCTTTAAGTCTTGAATTCCTTTGTACATATTCAAAACTTATGTATAATAAATATAAATTTATTATAAATTTATTATAGAACCAAAAAAACACAAAAAAAAAAACACACACACACACATAAACACACATATATATCATACCATATATTAATTGACTATGACATCTTATTAGCCATTTATTAACAATTTTATGTTAAAGTCATGTTTCGAGCAATAAATGCTTTGTTTTTTGTGTATGTTTTGATTTATTATTTTAGGTTCTATTAATTTTATCATGGTTTTATAATATAAAAATTTTTAAACATGATATAAATATAATATATATTCAGTATATATATTTTCAAAGTAATACATAAAAATTAGAGATAGAAAATTAAATACACCGTTCATGGAGATGGTAGGCTATACGTACGCATGGACACTATTTCCATTTTCTTGTTGAATTGAAAGAAAGAAAGTTAAATAATATATTACCATTAAATAAAAATTTTCATGTCATAAATATCACATATTTCATTAAATCCATCCTTATTAAGTTCAATTTAAATCATGAACGAATCACATCTCTTTGCAAAGCAGTAGTCTACCGTACACATGATCAGCATTATCATATTCCCATAGAATGGAATGTATGAAGGTATGTGTGATATAATAATTCCATAAGTATAATAATATCATAAATATAATATATAAACATTTAATACATCATTATAACCATCCAATATTGGTGGTAATAGAAAAAAAAATAACATCGATTCGTGAGGCGGTAGTCCATCGTACACACAAATGATGATTTCGTAACCCATTTGATGAAAGTAAATATGGTTGTAGGTAATGTACTTAACATAAAAAATATTATCATATGGAATGTAATGTGGTTATTATATCATCATGGTCTAATAATAATTTAATTAGGTGGAGGAATAAATAAAATAAAAACGATCAATGAAGAACGTTACCTCTTCCTCGAGTAACCTCCTTAAATTTGCACAAAAAGCTTTCCAAGGTTGGATTTATGACCAAAATAAGGCTTATATAAAGAAATGATAGAAATTTGTAAGTGATTTGGTTAGGTATTTTCCAAACCAAAAGGGTTTTAATATGTTAAGAAGAGAGGAGAGGGGGTGACCTTTTATAAGTGAGGTGAGTGACACACTTGTAATTTTTTGAAATGAAAATGGCACAACTACATTTTTCTCATAACACATGGATAAAAAATGGAGTATTACAGAACCTTAAACATGATAGGGTAAAAATAGTTCCTTAAAATTATTTTTATAAAATATTTATTTCATTTTAACCCTTATTTTTTTATTTTAACCCCTGATAAACCCATTTCTACCTTAACCACAACAATTAATTTTTACTGTTTTCACTATTCATTTTGGTAAAAAATTAAGTTAAACTTATTATATAATAAAAATTACACTGATTAAAAATATAGAATAAAATTTTATAAATTTAATTCATATATTTAGAAAAATTTAATTTAAAATTAATCTCATAGTCGTGACTAGAAAGCTGGTTTTCAAAGAGAAAAATTTCAAAAGTTCAAAATTTTACAAGTTTTTTATATCAAAATTCAATATGAAAATGATTCTAATGACCTAAATTAAATTAATTGATATATAATTGAACTATTTTTAATTTAAAATAAATTTTAATCTTAATTTTAACTATATAAATAATTTAAACTAAAAGGTCATTTTCAATTAAAATTTAGTATTTTTCACTATTCATAAAAAAATTAATATTTTCAGAAAATTCTCAAAAATTCCACCTAAGATAATTTTGATATTATAATTTCAAAAATGAAGTTTATTTTATAAAATATATTTTATAAAAGTTTCAAAAATTAATTTTATTATTTTTTAAAAAATAAACAATAAAAAAACATTTTTTTGAGAAAATAGTATTTTCAAAACATATGAAGATTTTATTGGAAAATTAAGTGATTTTTTATCAATATGTTTTCTTTATATAAAATCATTATACTTTATATTTAAAAATTAGTTATTATTATTCATATCACTAAGTTTAATGGCTAGGTTATAACAGTTATTTTTGAATAACATGAATAATATATCATGGTTTTGTTTAAACTTAGTGTCATGTGTAACACAAGATAAACTTAGTGTTGCATGTAATGAAAGATTAAATCGATGTTTCATGTAATTAAAGATATCAAATAAATTTAATTTATAAAAAAAAATTCATAAAAACTCATGGTTTTACATTCTACCCCCCTTAAAATGAATTTCACCCTTGAAATTCATCACTATGATACAAACAAATGAGGATAATTTTGCATCATCATTTCTTCAGGTTCCTATGTAGATTTCTCAAATTGGTGGTTTCACCAAAAAAAATTTACCAGGTGAGTGGTCTTGTTTCATAGAACTTTCTCTGTATGATCCATAATCTCCATCGATTTTTCCTCATAAGAAAGATCTTTCTCCAGCAATATGAAATACGAGTTCAGTACATGTAAATGGTTAGGTATATCCTTCCTTAGGAGAGATACATGGAGCACATAATGAAATTGATATAGGTTTGGTGTAAGAATCAACTGATAGGATACTGTCCTGATACAATCAATAATTTCAAAGGGATCTATATACCTATAGATTAGCTTCACTTTCTTCCTAAATCTCACAACCTTCTTAAATAGATAAATTATTAGAAACACCTTGTCACTAACTTCAAATTCTAGATCATGTTAGGGATTTTCATCATTACTTTTCTTCCGAATCTGATTTTCCTTGATGTGTTACTGAATGGATTTAACTTTATCTACCATTTATTTATCTATCTAAAGTCCCAATAGCTTTATTTCTATAACTTCATTATACCATGTTGGATCTCTATATTTCTTTCCATAAAGGGTTTCATAAGGATCCATATGAATGATTGAGTGAAATATATTATTTTAAGAAAACTCAAATAGAGGAAGGTATTGATACCAACCACCTTTGAAGTCCAAATAATAAGATCTCAACATATCCTTTAGGGTTTGAATTGTTATCGTAGAATAAAAATATATCTAAGGATGATATGTAGTCCTAAAACTCAACTCTGTATTAAGATATTATTGAATACTTTTCCATAACTTTGAGGTAAACCATGGATCCCAATTAGATATAATGTAATGGAGTATTCCAAGAAACCTTACCATTTCCTTAATGTATATCATGGTAATCTAATATAGAGAGAAATATTATCTGATATAAATGAAGTGTGTTGACTTTGAAAGGTGATCAACTAAAAAACATATATCATTATTCCCTTTAGATGTTTTTGGGAGTCCAAAGACAAAATCCATGGTGATGTTTTCCCATTTCCATTCTAGTATGGGTAATGGATGTAACACACCCTTTGAATTTTGTCTCTCATCCTTAACTTTCTGACATACCAAGCATTGAGATACAAAATCTATGATATCTCTCTTCATGATATCCCACGAGAAGTATTCTTTCAAATATCTAGATATCTTCATACTTCCAAGATAAATAGAGAATGAAAAACTATGAGGTTCCTCTAACAAATATTTCTTCAAATCTAGTATGGATGGAATGTATACATAGTTCCTGATCCTTATCATTCCATCATGATCAAGTTTAAAATCATAAATGTTTTTAACCATCTTTTTTAGCTCAAAATATTCCTTCCATGCCTCTTTAATATTCACTTGGATAGATGGTTGAACATTCAATTGAGAAATATAATATTTCTACCCTCTATTCAGGATTTAAAAATTTATTTTTTGAAAATACAGAAATATTTAATATTTTTTGATCCTCATCATGGATACGCTAGAATGATCCTTTATAATCAAAGCATCAACCACTTTGTTTTCTTTCCTAGAGTGGTAATGTGTTGAGAATTAATAATATTTAATCAAATCTAACCATCTTCTCTGGCATATATTCAAATCCTTATATGTGAATATATGCTTTAAACTTTTTTGATCGATATATATATATATATGTCACACTTTTCTCTATAAATGCAATTCACCCATATCTTTAAAGAAAAAGTTACCACAACTAACTCCAAATAATAAGTTGGGTAATTTTTATCATGAACCATCAATCTACATAAGGCATAAGATATAATCATGTCATTCTATATGAGAAAAAATCCCAATCCCTTCTTGTATGTATCAATATAGATTAAAAAACCTTATCCACTATACAATAATGTATGCACAAGTACACTGACTAATATTCTCTTTAATTCCTTGAAATTTCCCTCACATTCATCTATCTAGAGGAACTTGGATCCCTTCCAAGTTAACTTGGTGAGTGGATTAGATAACCATGATAAATTCTCCATAAAATATCAATAATATCAAGAAAAACCAAGAATACTATGGATCCTAGTCACTATGGTTGGTTTGGTCCAACATTCAATAGCCTCTATCTTTGATGGATCTATCGATATACTCTCTCTTGAGATTATATGACCCAAAAATGAAACCTTTTGCAACCAAAATTCACATTTTATAAAATTTACATATAGTTTATCCTTTGTTAGGGGATTTAGTATAACTCTCAAGTTATATTCATGCTATCCCTTACTCTTTTAATATATAATAAAAACATCTATAAACACTACCACAAACTGATCAAGGTAATCTATGAAGACTCTATTCATTAAATCCTTGAATATAGTGGGGGAATTAGTAAGACCGAATGTGATCACTATATATTTATAGTGTATATAACTTTTATAGAATGTTTTCTTGGGTATATCTTCCTTCTTGATCCTCAATTGATGATATTCAGAATGAAGTTCAATCTTAAAAAAGTATTGAACTCAATACAGTTGATCAAATAGGTCATTAATATAGGGTAGAGGATATTTTTTATTGATCATGATCCTATTCAGCTCTCAATAATCAATGCAGATTTGCATTAATCCATATTTCTTAATAAAATAATATTTTCACCCCAAGGTGACACACTTGGTTGAATAAATTCTTTATCAAGGTTCTCTTGGAGTTTCATTTTTAATTCCTACAACTTAATTAGGGAAATTATGTTGGGATTCATTGAAATTTTTATGGTACCAGGTATGAGTTCTATTAAGAACTCAACTTCAAGTTTTGGTGGAAGGCTAAGAAACTCTTCTAGAAAGACATAAAAAAACTCTCACACAATAGGTGTATCATTTCTGTTGAGTTTCTCCCCAACCATCTGAGATAAACTCCCCTATTGAATATCAAAACCCATACAATGGATGTGATTTCCATTAGAAGTTTATATTAATCATTGCACTAATATATGATCATAGGTTGGTTTGGAATATAAAAAATTACTTCCCTTATTCAGTAATTTATATGTTATTTATGTAGATAAATCAAATCCATGCCTAAGATAACATCAAATTCAACTAGAGGAAGAATGATAAGATTTTTAGGAATCACATTCCCACCAATGTCAACTAAAGAGGAATCATATACTTGAGATATGATCATTGTAACATTATGGGTTTTGATTTCTAAATCCAAATCTAATTTTTTGGGTGTCATCTCGATACCCTTATAAAATTCTTCATATATGAAAGAATGGGTAGATCAAGATTCAAATAAGACATTATTAGTTCTAGAGTGGATGATAAGTGTACCTTTAGCTACATCGTTATCGCACCCCTCATCATAAAAAGTGATCATATGAGATTTCTCTTTCTCTCTCGGCTTAATAGGATGCTGACATCGATCATCATCATCAACCTTAATATTTAGGAACTAGTTATCATAGTGCCCATACTCTTAACATTTGAAACACTAGAGTGTGGGTGGCGCATTCTGTGTATATTTCTCTCTATTTGCATCATTAGGTAAATTATTCCCATCACTTCACCAATCAATTTCTCAATGACCTTCCTTTATACACTTAAAAATTTATCATTCCACTTAATATAATTTCCTCCATGTTTCTTCCCACACATTAATCATAAATGAAATATCATTTTTTCTCTCTATGGTTTTTAGATTTTCCTTTGAATTTAATTTTTCTCTTTTTTATCAAAACCATGGGATTGATATGTATATCCAACCTCTATTTCCATCTTGACAACACATTGAAAAATCTCTTCATAGATACTTAATTCTATTATGACTAACTACCTTCAAATACTTGGTTTTAAGACACTAAAGAATTGATCAAACTTACTTTTATGTTAGATTATAATACCAAAAGTGTACCTTAATAGTCTTCTAAAATTTTCTTCATAGGTACCGACATATTCATCATCCTTTTTATTTAGATCAAGGAACTCATTCTCCATATTTGTATAAAGAATATGAAGAAAGTAATTATTGAAAAATAAGTTCTTGAACTCATCATAATCCATGAAGTCAATTTCATTTCATTGACTAATATTATTGATAAGAGTACACCATTGATATACTTCACCTTCAAAATGGTATTCATCTAAAATGAATTTTCCTGTTCCAAACATTGGATAATGAAAAATATATTTTTAGTGGTGTTGGTCCATTTTTCAGCAACTAGTGGATCATAAGACCCACTAAAAAAGGTGTATGTTTCCTCATTAAGGACTCAACAAAATGTTGTTCCCTCTTTTGTTCTTTTGGACATCCAGCATAATTCATAGCTTGAGAATGTTTCATGAGAATAAAAATGAGATTTTTCATTCCATATCCCATAAAATTTGGATGATTAGGAGGAAAATCATTACATTTTCCACCATACTCTGCATTAACACAACTCCTTTGACTTCTCTCCATTTACTAAAACCAAAAAACATAGTTTAAGAAACAATAATCATATATGAGAACCACATAATCCTGAAAAATTACTTTTTGGATGTCTAAATCATGACACCTCTATGACACCTTAGGCTTAACCTAAGTCATTCATGGTCATTATTCAAATACATCATTATGGTCTGTAAGGAGTTTTTAAATTTCCAAAGCATATCCCCTGGCAGTGTCAAACCAGGTGTGCAACAAGTTCCATTTTCATACACCAAGTAATGACCGAGTCCAACTCAATGCCCCATTTTAGGAGTAATTACCTCTAGGTACCTATGTTTCAGAGCTACATTCGCTTTTAGTATCTAGATAGGGATTTAATTTCTTAGAAACCACTCATTTTAACCTTTAAAAAAATTACAAGAAATTTTTCTATACATTGACTCTTCCTTAGACTTATACTTAGATATAACCTTAGGGATCTTATTAAAGTTTTATCATCATAGTTTCCAAATGTTAACTAAACATATACTCTAATACCATCTATAACAACCCTGGATTTTCATGCATAAATATTACATCATTTTTGATAAAAATTTATTACATTACATGAACACATGCCTAAGGATCATAAAGGTATAGTGCCTCTAAAACCTTGGGAACACAAATAACTGGTTCATATATAAACTATATCATCACCCACTATATTATTCATAACTGGAAACCTTCTTAGATATATCATATGTAATACATTTTTTTTATAACCCAGGGAAAGGAAACATGAGAATGGGTGAGCTCAAATGCTCAGTAAGGGTAAATAAGGGAGATACGTAAGAATAACATGAAAATAAGAGTATGAGAACATGAGCATCACATTTGAAAACCATATCATACATATCAAAGATTATAATATGGATTCATGGAATAAATATTGTAAGTTCAAAAGACATGAATCATAATAAAATCAAATAAAATGATCCATGGGATCATAACATTGGAATAATACATATATTTTTGGCATACAAATAAGTATAAGAAATCATTTCCATATCAGTCAAGGTTCATTGAAAAGGATATAATAGTGGAATGGGTTCACTACCCAAATCATAATAGTAGTCAAGGTTTACTTCCAAGACCACCATAGTAGACAAAGTCCCTTATTGAACCAAGTTCACTCCCTGTTATAGTCCTGTCTATCTCATGAGATATAAATCATTACCTAATGAATTAAAGAGGTTATAGGTTCCACTCATCACATAATGAAAACCATACATATGTGTTACAAAACATCATAAAACATTAACCATATCATAACCCATAAAATGAAATGGGTTTCATAAATATTTCATCATAATATAACCTATGGAAAATATATAGGTTTCATAATCATTTCATCATGTCATCATAGCATAACCAGTTGAAAAATAAGAGGTTTTCAGAAGACTTTTATCATGGTATAACCCATGCAATTGAAATGGGTTTCATAAATATCCTTTAATCATAAACTATTAATATAAATAATAATAATTATACCCATGGTTAATAACCCAAGAAAACAATAAGTTACATTAAAGGATGTCATCTTATATGGATAATGATTTTGAAAGATCACTTGGAACATTTATTGAGGAAAATAATTTTTATTTTAAAATAACTTTTTGAAACTAAAAAATTGAAAAAAAAATTATTTGAAAATAAACATGAAAAATTATAATGTAATCTTCAAAGAAAATAATGGTTATGATTATGTAAAATTCCATTCATGCCATACATGTTAAAACAAATATTGCTTTCACATTTTCGATAAAATCCAAACAATCATTATTTAGAAAAAGAGATGAATATTATTTTAAAAATATTTTGTAAAAAGTAAAACATGGGTAAAAATTTATTTAATAAAACATTTTAATAATGTTAATTTTTTTATAAAACATGGTTTTGTAAGAAAAATGATTTTCGATCGAAGTGAGAAATAAAGATAATTTTTCTTAAAAACATTCTCTCAATTATTTTAAGAAACAAAGAGTGAAAAATGTCACTATTAATTGAAAAAGATGAATAACAATATTAGAAGAAAATTAATTAGAATTATCGATAGGGAGATCATAATATTTCAACATTGGAGAGTTAAGCATAAACAATCCTGATAAATGATGAGATTATAACATAAAACAATTACCACTTTGATAACATTTGAAACATAATCCCCATAAAAGAGAGATCCTAAAATGGATATATAATCCAAATAATTTTCAGGATAAACATAATAAAATACATTCATTGGTATTATATACACCACATAAAAGAAATATGTGTTGAATATGGCATGTGTCTCACAAAAGTAAAAGGAGAGACATAAATCCCTTACCATAAGTTTTGTTTTCCATTGTACACTTTCAAAACTACAGTATAATAAATATAAAATTATTATAAATATATTAAATATATATATATATACACATATCATACAATTTATGACTTTATTATGATCTTTTATTACGTGTTTATTAAGAAATTCCATATGATAGTAATGTTTCAGGTAATAACTGCTCTATTTTTCATGTACGTTTTGATTTATAATTTTTGGTCTTATTAATTTTATCATGGTTAAATAATATATATAATGTTAACCATGATATAAATATCATATATATTCAGTATATATGTTTTATAGTAATTCATAAAATTTATATATAGAAAATGAAATACACTGTTCATAGAGATGGTAGGCTGTACATACGCATGAACGATGTTTCCATTTTCTCAACAGATTGAAATAAATAAAGGTAAATAATATATTACCATTAAATAATAATTTTTATGTCATATATATTATATATATTCATTAAAACCATTCTTATTAACTTCTATATAAAGCATTAATGAATCACATCACTTCGCGAGGCGGTAGTCCGCCGCACACAGAAGCGATGTTATAGTACTCCCATAGAATGGATGGTATGAAGGTATTTGTGATATAATAATTCAATAAGTATAAATATATTAAAAATATAATATATAAACTTCTAATCCATCATTATAACTAGTCATGATAGGTGGTAATGTAAAAACAGATGACATCAGTTTGCGAGGCGGTAATTCTCCATACACCCAAATGATGATTTTATAACCCATTTGATTGAAGTGAAGATGTTTAAAGGTAACAAAATTAACATAAAACATATTAGTATATGTAATATAATTATTTTATTATATAATCATGATTTAATAATAATTTAAGTATGTGTAGTAAGAAATAAAATAAAAACGCTTGATGAAGAATGTTACCTCTTCATCGGGTAACCTCCTTAGGTTTGCACAAAAATCATTCCATGGTTGGATTTATGAACAAAATAATGATGATGGTATGATGGGATATAATTTTTTAATTTATTTGGTAAGGAATTGGAAAAAAGGGTTTTACTATGTGAAGAAGAGAGAAGAGTGGATGACCTTTTTTAAGCGGGGAGAGTGTCACACTTGTAATTTGTTGAAAATAAAAAGGTGTACCCACGTTTTTATCAGGAAAAAATACCCCAAAATGGAGTATTATCATGAATTAAACATTATAGGGTTTCAATATGGCTATTAAGTTGGTTTTATATAACTTTTTAGGTCATTTTAATCCTTATATTTATAGTTTAACCCCTAGTAAACCCATTTTACCTTAACTGTGGTAATTAATTTCTAATATTTCCACTATTAATTTTGGTAAAAAATTAAGATGAACTTATTAAATAATATAAATTATTATTATTTAAAATATGGAATCCATTTTACTAATTTAATTCATAGAAGTTTCAAAATTTAATTTAATATTAATCCTGTAAATGCGATGAGAAAATGAGTTTTCAAAGAAAAAAAGTTCAAAAGTTTTCAAGGTTTTTATATAAAAATTCAATATGAAAATGATTACAATGAAAAAAATTGTATTAATAGATATATAATTTAACTAATTTTACTTTAAAACCAAATTAAAATATAATTTTAACTTGATAAATAATTTAAATGAAAAATCGTTTTTCAAAAAAATTCAGTTTTTTTCACTATTCATCAAAAAATTAATCTTTTTAGAAAATTATCAAAAATTAACACTAAGATAATTTTGATATAATTATTTTAAAAAATTAATTTCACTTTACATATTTTTTTTTAAAATTTTTGAAAATTAATTTTATAATTCTTACAAAAAGAAATAATATTTTTTTTGTGAAAATGGTATTTTCAAAACATATCAAGACTTTATTAAAAAATTAAGTACTCTTTTATAAATATGTTTTATTTATATAAAACCATTGTATTTAATATTTAAAAATTAGTTATTACTATTTATATTTCTAAGTTTAATGGCTAGGTTATAACAGACATGTTTTTATAATATTAATAATATATCAATGTTTTGTTAAAACTCAATGTCATGTGTAACATATGATAAACTCAGCGTTTCTTATAATTAAAGCTTAAATTAATGTTGTGTATAAAAAAAGAAATCAAATAAATCTAATTTATTCAAAAAAAATTCATAAAAACTTGGGGTGTTACAATATCTACATCAACTACGATGTAAGTGCTAAATTGTAATCCACTTTCCCCACCTGCTCAACAACCTCAAAAGGTCCCAAAATTTGAGTTGAAAGATTCCCCTACTTCACAATACATTGATGAAATAAACAAGGTGAATCTATCAAAAATACTTAGCCTCTAACTAAAAACCCCAATGGTCACCTATGACGGTCAACATAAGATTCGTACCGACTCTGTGCAATCAACATTCTTTGATGAATCAATTGAATCTTTACCATCATCTCTTCAATAAAACTTGGTTAAAATAAGAAATATTCACCAATATATGACAAAGAAATAGATATTTACAAGGAATACCATACATGTCCTCAAAAGTAGCCATCCCAATTGAAGACTGGTAACTGTTATTATAAGAATACTCAACCAGTTCCAAACGGACATCCCGGGCTCCACCAAAATCAAGAACATAGGAACAAATCATGTCCTCAAGAATTTGTATAGCTTTTTATATCTATACATAATTTTATGGATGATATACTATGATAAAATACATTTTATATCCAAGTTCCTCCTAGATTCCTTTCCAGAAGCCATAAGTAAAATGGGGATCCCTGTTCGAGACTACAACACAAAGGAATCTTTACAATATGAAAATCTTCTGCATAAAGAGACATCCAAAAGCATAAAATTTATTTGTATCATGAATGGGTAATAAGTGATCCAATTTCATTAACCTATTAATCATAAACCACATCACATTATTTTTTTGAGGGGTATGCAACAACCCAACCACAAAGTCTATAGAGATCTCATCCCACTTCCAAGTCGACTCTAGAAGTGGATAAAGAGAACTTAAAGGACTCTAGTGCTCGATTTTGACCTGATGATAGGTATAATAACAATAAACAAGGTCAGTGATGTCTCATATCATACCCAGTCACTAGAATCATTGCTACATATCATAAAATATCTTCGTGGTTCCAGGGAGTACTACCTACTGGGAATTATGAAAACCCCCAATTATAGCCTTTCTTATGGTAAAAGGTAAAAAAACCAATTATGAAAACATATGATGTATTTAGAAGAGAATATCCATTTTATGACAGTCTATACACCATAAAGAGAGTCCCTAATGCCACATAATTCATCATTAAGCTATTGTTCTTTAACAATAATCTCAAGAAGAGTGGAGGTCAACTGAACACTTGTCAATAAAACCTTTGTCCCTTCTTCATGGACTCCCAAATGATTTTTTTCAAAAAGATCCATAAAGTTTCCCCATTATAAATATTTTTTCACGGCCTAGGTCAAAATTTTTGCTGCTCAAAACATCAGTAATGACATTCCCCTTCTTTAGGGTGTAAGAGATGTCGAAATCAAAAGACTTCAATTACTCCATATAATAACCCTTCTCTTTATTACACACCTAAACATGATTTAATACATAAATTTGAACTTAATACAACCCAAAAGATAGAGATATATAGTGTATTTGGGGATTAGAAACATGACATGAAAACTTAAGACATAAAAATACAACATATTTATTGAAAACTTCTTTTACATGACCACAACATTCCTTCACACTTTGCATTGAATGGGATAACTTGAGGAAATAAATAAGAAAAGGGTGCTATATAAATCCTAGTAAGGGAGTAAACAAGGAATAAAATGAAGAATAAAATACATGTTAGGCAATAGGCATATCAATGGAGCATAATAGAAACATGAACATAAAGGCATGATATAGCATGATTATCATAACATGGAGATGTGGAAACAACATTTAACATGATATTAACATGGGACAAGGATCATTTCACATGAAGCATGAGTAAACACTCATTGAACTTGAATTAAAATGAGTAAAACCTAATTTCACATGGTGTATCATGATACTATTCTTTACCCAATTCATTGGAGTGCCATCAAGGCACACCCTTCTTAATCATTTAATTTCATGTATAAGTGTGCCACATAGATCATGCAACACAAATTCATTAAACATCATAATTTATTCCACAAATAAGAGATTTGGAATACATAAATGTAAATACTAAATCAACAAGTACATGTGCATAAATGTGAATACCCTTCCTAGATAAATGGGTATGGTATTCACTTACACGATGATTTTGGCATGAAAATTTTGGTGGAGCTTTGACAGCATAATGCCGTCAAATAGAAATCGTAAAATGGTTTGATTAGAGATAAAGGGGAATATCATCATTTATAAATTAAATGGATATTAAAGGGGTCATGGAACATAATATCCCAACATATGTAATGGAATTTATATTCATAATATAAAATAATTTCTTGAATGTAAATGAGGAGAGAAAAATCCATTACGGAATTTCGGCATGGTAAAGAGTGTACATGGGAGGAATTAATGAGAGATAAATGGGTCTATAATCATTAAAAAATAAGGAGGTAAGTACAAGGGAGGTTTTAAATCATACCCCAACATTTTTAATTGAAAATAAAAGTGAATAACAATATAAGGAAACTTGGACATAAATAAGGAATGAAGGAAAGCGAGGATCCCTTACTTGGAAGTGTGATACCAAAAGCTTAGGAGAGGCTTGAGATAGGATTATTATAAGCTTTGGGAGACTTGGGAGGATTATAGAGATATGAGGGAATATTTTTTTCTAGCTCAAAATATTTTGAGTGAAGAGGAATGGGATATTGAGTGGGTTTATATAGGAAAGGAGAGATAATTCTTTGTTATTTAGGTTTTGTACACTACACATTAAACTAATCCAAAACACAAACCATAACATGGTTTTTACCCATGTATTTTACCAAAGGGGGTTGTAAAATATTATTTTATATGGCTAATGGCCAAAATTATTAAAATATTAGGATTTTTTATGTAGAGG
The DNA here is from genome assembly GCA_963277665.1 of Viscum album. Classification (NCBI taxonomy): domain Eukaryota; kingdom Viridiplantae; phylum Streptophyta; class Magnoliopsida; order Santalales; family Viscaceae; genus Viscum; species Viscum album. The sequence goes on from OY728164.1 coordinate 489,261,478, forward strand.
TGAGTCACACTCTCAAGGAAATCATTTTAAAAAGTTAAAATATTTTATAAGTCTTGGAGGGTCCTCTAAGGCACCATAAAATTAATTAAACAAATATAAAATCACATTATTTTAAAGGTAAAACATATATTGGTTGAATATATCTTTTATATTATTTTATTACATCACTATTGGGTCATTTTTATCTCATAAAACACATTATATATTTATTCAGTATTTTATTTTTACCCAAAAATTTGAGTGTCTAAAAAAATTATGAAAAATTAACCATTGGATAATTTCAACATCATAAATACAAAAATAATATTCATTTTTTCTAAATAATTTTCTAAATATGTGATTTTTTACTTTTAAAATAAAAACCAACATTTATAAAAAATTCACGGGTTTTGACAAAAAAAACTTTCAAACCTTAATAAAAATTACAATTGTATAAAAATTATATGATAATTTATATTTAATAAAAAGTGATTTAGTGATAACATTTTATTAAAATATTATTTAATTCAAAAATCCATTAATTCATTAAAATAGATTTCTTAATTTAATATCAACTAAAAAAATATAATTTATGCTTTAAAAACTATTTAAAAAGTAACAATAATAAAATGAATGTATATTATTTATTATATACAAAACTAATGCACATAATAATAGTACTAGGGTCTTATTACATAACCCCTTATAACACCCATATAAGACCTAAGGGTAAGGCGTGTGATGGTGATAGACTATTGGGGTGGCTCGGATAACATCGCTCTGGTGGTAATCTCTATTAACTTCCACTTCTCCCATAAGTGATTCCATTTATGATTAAAATGTTGAATCTCGGCTCAGGCTTGGTCCAGAGTAAATCCCAATGAAACTACCTCATTTCTGAGCTCCAAAAAATGGGCTTCGTATAAAGTAATTCTACTGGATGAGGTCATCACCTCCTTTGTCTGAGTAAATTGGATTTGTTAAAGATCTATATTTATACTAATCATATGATCACTGTTTAATGACTATATCAGCAACGAAAATAATTCTTAATGACATATTAAAATCTAAAAACATAAAACCAATAAAGTTCATATGTCTTATATAACCATTTCACATAATAAGACATTTAATTAGATTAAAAGAAATTTTCATTAATAAAAGTTTGGGTCGTTATAATCTCCCCCCTTAAAAAATTTCACCCTTAAATTTTCCTTTTTCCCACACTAAAACAAATGAGGGTAACTCTGCTTCATCACTTCCTCCGATTCCCACATTTCTTCTTCAAACTTGTGGTTTCTCCACAACACTTTGACAAGGGTCATTATCTTATTTTGTAGAAATTTTTCCCTGTGATCTAAGATCTTCACCAGATTCTCTTTATAGGAGAGGTCATTCTCCAATGGTACCACCTCTAGATTGAGTACATGCGATTGGTCAGGTATGTACTTCCTAAAGAGTGATAGATGGAATACATCATGTACTTGAGACCTGTTTGGTGGGAGTGCTAGTTGATAGGCTACATGCTCCAATGCAATCAAGGATCTCAAAAGGGCTGATGTACTTGGACTAAGATTTATATTCTTTCCAAATATAATAACTCTCTTCTATGGTGATATATAGAGGAATACCATGTATCCAACATCAAACTCTAGGTCTCATCGACAATTATCAACATAGCTCTTTTTTTGACTCTGAGTATCTTTAATTTGCTACTGGATGGTCTTAGCCTTCTCTTCCATTTCCTCAAAAATTTCTGGACCTAGGAGTTTTCTCTCCCCAACTTCATCCCAATATGCTCATGTTCTCCACCTCTTACCATAAAGGGCTTAATAAGGAGCCATTTGGATTCTTGAGTGGAAACTGTTATTTTAAGAGAACTCAACCAAAGGAAGATGTTGATCCCATCCTCCTTTGAAGTCTATTGAGCATGCTCTCAACATATCCTCAAGTGTTTGGACAGTCTTCTCATATTGACCATCAGTTTGAGGATGATAAGCCATACTAAAGATCAGCTCAGTATTCAGATCATGTTGGAGACTCTTCCAGAAATTAGAGGTGAATCTTGGATCTCAATCAGATATAATCAATAGTGGTACTCCATGCAGCCTTACCACTTCTCTAATGTATATATGTGCCAGTTTATCTAATAATAAATCCTCTCAAATTATAATTAAGTGTTCAGTATTTGTAAGATGATCCACAAAATCCCAGATAACATTGTTTTCTTTGGATGTATTTAGAAGTCCAGTGATAAAGGCCATGTGGATGTTTTCTCATTTCTATATTGGTATGGGTAATGGTTGCATCATCCCCTTAGACTTCCGCCTCTCGGCCATCACTTGCTGACATACTATACACTTTGATGTGTATTCAACAATCTTCTTATTTATGTTATCCTACCAATAATGTTCTCAGAGATCTCGATACATCTTTGTGTTTCCTGGGTGAATGGAGAAATTTTAACTATGTGCATCATCTAAAAGTTCATTCTTTAATTCCAGATTTTATGGAACACATAATCTTGACCCAAATCTCACAATTACTTCTTTATTAACATCGAACTATCGGGATTTCCCTTTTCTGATAGTTTACACTTTCTTTTGAATTCCCACAATAACCTTTTGAGAATCCTTTAACCTTTCCCAAAGAGACAGTTGAGCAATCATTTGTGAAAGGATTGATGATGTTCCCTTCTATATGATTCCCATGTCCATATTCATCAAATCTAATAATATTGGATCCTTTTCAATTATCATCAATGAAATAATCACTGGGTCCTTTCTTCTTAGAGCATCCACCACCTTTTTCGCTTTCCTAGGGTGGTAATGGATTGAGCAGTCATAGTCTTTGATCATCTCTAAGCATCTTCTTTGGTGCATGTTTAACTCTTTCTATGTGAATATATACTTGAGGCTTTTGTGATCTATATATATTTCACACTTCTCCCCAAAAAGGTAATGCCGCCAAATTTTAAAAGTGAAGATTACTGTAGCCAACCCCAGATCATGTGTTGGATAGTTTTTCTCTTGAAATTTCAATTACCTTGAATAATAGGCAATGACTTCGTAATTTTTCATCAACACACAGCCCATGACCTTCTTTGAAGTATCACTAAATACCACAAAAAGTTCTCCACTTGTGGGTAATGTGAGGACAAGCATAGTGATAATCCTCCTTTTCAACTCCTTGAATCTATCTTTTCATTCATCACTCCAAACAAACTTTACTACCTTCCGAGTTATCTTGGTAAGAGGGTTTGACAATCATGAGAAATTTCTCAAAAATCAGCGATAATATCCAGCTAACCCAAGGAAGCTATGGATATCCATCACAGATATTGTATTTGACCATCCCTCAATTGCATTTGTCTTGGAGGGATCCACATATATCCCATTGATTATGACGATATGACCTAATAATGAGACTTCCTTTAACTAGAACTCACACTTGATGTACTTTACATAGATATTCTCCTTCCGCAAGGTCTCTAGTACAATGCTTATATTCTCTTCATGTTACTCCTTGGTTTTGGAGTATAATAGAATATCATCTATAAAGACTACCAAAAATTTGTCGAGGTAATATCTAAAGACCCTATTCATAAATTCCATGACGATTTATGGAGAATTAGTGAGTCTGAAAGGAATTACTATGAATTCATAGTGCCTTTACCTTGTACAAAAAGCAGTTTTGGAGATATCTTTATTCTTCACCCTTACTTGGTAATATCCTGATGACAGATCCACCTTGGAGAAGTATTGTGATCCACATATATAATCGAACAAGTCATCAATTTGTAGGAGAGGATACTTTTTCTCTTTATTTTGATTTTTTTTAGCTCATGATAATCAATGAAAATGTGCATCGACCCATCCTTCTTCTTGACGAAGAGGACTAGTGCACCCCATGGTGAAGCACTTGGGCATATAAACCCTTTATCCAGATTCTCCTGTAGTTGTTTCTTTAGCTCCTTAAGATCCACAACATCCATTCTTTAGAGAGTCTCAGATATTAAAAAATCCCCAAGTATAAGATCAATTGAGAATTCAACATCTCTTCTAGGAGGAAGACTAGGAAATTCCTCGGGAAACACTTCATCGAATTCCCTCACAATAGACATGTCTTCAAGGATGGTTACTTCCTTAGACTCAATCATCAGAGAAAGATGCACATACTTATAGGGAATTAATATCCATGCTTGAGATGATGATTCTAAAGAAGATTCATCCTCTTCCTTTCTCTTGTACAAAATCTGGGGCTGATTCGCCATATAAAGAGTAATTTCCCTCTCACGACAATTTATGTTGGCTCTATATAGGGAAAGTCAATCCATGCCAAGAATTACATCAAATTCCACTAGAGGGAGTATGATGAGGTTCTTCGGGAAGTTCAATACACATATTGTGATAGGGGAAGAGTTATATTCATGGATGCAATGATTTCCCCATTTTCTGTTCTCACCGACATCTCTACTTCTATGATTTGTGGTGGTGTTGATATTGTTCTACTAAACTTTTGGGATATAAAAGAATGTGTAGGAATCGAATAAAAAAGTATGTTCACTATTATTTAATGAATAACTAGTGTACCTGTCACCAATTTGTTTTCAGGGTTCACTTCGGTAGTAGTGATGGAAAAATTTCCCCTAGTTGCCTTGGAGGTTGATGGTTTCCTCAAAAAACCCTTAACTCAGGGCACTAGTTTGAAAAGTGCCCTGGTTCTTTGCAGTTGAAGCAATGAACAATGAGTTGAGTTTCAAATAGAGAGTTCCTTTCCTCTGTCGCAGTAATAGATTTTTCTTGTCGGTAATTAATGGCCAGGTACCCTTCTCATCCACACCTAAAGTATTTCCTCATCCTCTTCAGGAAATTTATGGGGTGCTTATTTCCGAACCTTTGGAGAGTGAGGTGCTGGAATCTCTTTGCACCATTGGATTTATCCATTGGACTGCCAGAATTAAAGTCCACTTTCCTATTCTTATCCCAATGATACCCTTGAGATTATCCAATCTCCATTTTGAATTTGAGGGCACATCAGACAATTTCCTCATAGCTATCAAAGTCATGGATAGCTAGGGCTTTCCATAGGCTAGGTTTTAGCCGACCAAAGAAGTGGTCAACCCTGCATTCAGGGGTAAGGACAAAGACAAAGGTATATCATGCAAGACTTGTGATGTTTGCCTCATATGATCTGATGGATTCATCATTTTTTTTGCTTGAGGTCAAGGAAGTCCCTTTCTATTTCAAGTCGGAGGGTGCGGGGAAAATATTTATCAGAAAACATTTTCTGAAAATCCTTCCATTCCAACGCCTTAATATCTTCCTTTGGCTTAATATTTTTGATCAATTTGCACCATTGATTAGCTTCACCCTCCATATTATAAGCATACAGAAGAAACTTCTCTTGTTCGGAACATTAAAGGATGGAGAAGATCTTCTCAATGGAGTTGATCCATTCTTCAGCGATTGAGGGATCAGATGACCCATTAAAATTAAGAGTCCTTTGTCTCATGAAGTTCTCTATTGTATCTTGTTATTTCTTACGGGGGGGGGGGGGGTTGAAAGTTCCTATTGAGCCATGTTTCTATTTAAAACTTGATTTAACTGAAAGAGTATCAGAATAAATTTTGCAATTCCCACTCCCATCAGATTCGGCATCTCATTAGAAAAATTATCACATTGATCTTCGAATTGATTGTTAGCCTGAGTCCCCATATTACCTGCCATTGATTGGAATAAAAATAAATTTAGGGGTAACACATAAAGGGGAATCCAAATACAAAAAAGTATAACTTATAAATTACATATATTTCCTTAACTTATGAATTTATAGGCTTCAATCTATGTTATCCATGATCTAATTCCCAACATATATTCTTAGGGGAATTTTTTTATTCCCTTAATAATGGTTCATACTAAGATTATGTATTCACCAAATCATATCCCTTGAGAGTGTCATAACCAAGATTTCAACAATGCTCATTGTCGTGCACCATTTTCCGTTCGAGTCTAGATCAAAGTAGTGTTTTCATGTTTTACCCCTAGATACATCTGTGCCAGAGCCACCTCTACTTGTTCGTATCTATATAGAGATGTTTTTTCTTAAAAAACAATTACTATATAATCACCAAAATTTAGGGATGTTTTTATTATACTTAGTCTTATCCCTAAGGTATTCACTAGTGTTTTCTAATCCTAATCCCAAAAATAATTTAACCTATCCTATGATACCAACTATAACAAACCTGCTCTTTATTACACACTTAAACTTGATTTATTACATAAAATTTTACTTAATACAACCCAGAAGATCAATAGGTATAGTTTATTTTGGGATTAGTAACATTAAATTACAACTTAAGACATAAAAATACAATATTTTTATTGAAAACTTATTTTACATGACCACAACATTCCTTCGTACTTATCATTGCATGGGATAACCTAAGTGCATACATAAGAAAAGGGTGAGATATAAAGACCAGAAAGGGGAAGGCATAAAATGAAGAATACAATATTCAATAGTCATATCAATGTATCATAATAGAAACATGAACATAAATGCATGATATAGAATGATTATCATAATGTGGAGATGTAGCAACAACATTTAACATGATATTAGCATGGGCCAAGGAACATTGAAAATGGATCATGAGTAAACCCTAATTTTACTTGAATTATCATGAGTAAACCCCCATTACACATGGAGTATAATGATACTATTCTTTACCCAATGCATTGGATCAATATTAGGGCGCACCCTTCTTAATCATTTCATTTCATGCATAAGTGTACCACATAGATTATACAACATGAATTCATTAAACATAATAATTTATTCCATGAATAAGAGATTTAGAATAAATAAATTTAATTCCTAAATAAACAAGTAAATGTGCATAAAGGTGAATACCCTTGATAGAGAAATGGTCATGGTATTCACTTACACGATGATTTTGGCATGAAAATTTTGGTGTAACTTTGACAGTATAACAACGTCAAATAGAAATCATAAAATGGGTTGATGAGAGGGAAAGGGGTTTCTCATAATTTATACATGAAATTAAAATTAAGTGGTTCATGTAACATAATATCCCAACATATTTAATGGAATTTAGATGCATAATATAAAATAATTTCTTGAATGTAAATGAGGAGAGAGAAATCCATTACGGAATTTCGGTATGGTAATGGGTGTACATGGGAAGCATTAATGAGAGAGAAAGGGGTATATCATCATTAAAACATAAGGATAGAAGTATAGTGGAGGTGATAAATCATACCCCAATATTTTTAATTGAAAATAAAAGGGGATAACAATATAAGGAAACTTGAACACAAATAAGGAAGGAAGGAAAGTGAGAATCCCTCACTTGGAAGTGTGATCCCAAAGGATTGGGAGAAGCTTGAGAGAGGATTATTGGGAGCTTGGGGAACCTTGTGAGGATTATAGAGATATTAGGTCAGATTTTGGTCAAGCTCCAAATGGTTTGAGTGAAGAGAAATGGGAGATTGAGTGGGTTTATATAGGAAAGGAGAGGGAATTCTTTATTATTTAGGTTTTGGACACTATACATTAAAATAATAAAAAAAACCATACCATGGTTTTTACCCATGGTTTTTGAAAAAGGTGAGTGGAAAAAATTATTTTATAAGGCCAATGGATGAAATTATTAAAATATTAGGCTTGATTATGTGGATGTGAGTCACACTCTCAAGGAATCATTTTAAAAAGTTAAAATATTTTATAAGTCTTGGAGGGTCCATTGAGGCACCATAAAATTAATCATACAGATCTAAAATCATATTATTTTAAATTTAAAACATATATTGGACGAGTATACCTTTTATATTATTTTATTACATCACTATTGGGTTAGTTTGATGTCATAAAATACATTATATATTTATTCGGTATTTCATTTTTACCCAAAAATTTGACTATCTCAGAAAATTGTGACAAATTCACCATTGGATAATTTAGATGTCCTGAATCAAAAAATAATATTAATTTTTTATAAATAATTTTCTAAATATTTGAATTTTTTACTTTTGAAATAAAAACTGACATTTATAAAAAATTCATGAGTTTTGACAAAAATAGCTTTCAAACCTTAATAAAAATTACAATTGTATAAAAATTATACGATCATTTATATTTAATAAAAATTGATTTAGTAATAATATTTTATTAACATATTATTTAATTAAAAAATACATTAATTCATAAAAATATATTTCTTAATTGAATATTAACTAAAAATACTATTTGTGCTTTAAGAACTATTTACAAAGTAACAATACTAAAATTAATGTATATTCTTTATTCGATACAAAAATAATGCACATAATCATAGTGTTAGGGTATTGTTACATAAATCCTTATAACACCCACATAAGACCTAAGGGAAAGGTGTGCGATGACGACAAAATCTTGGGGCGGCTCGAATAACATCACTCGGGTGGTAATCTCTATTAACTTGCACTTCTCTCATAGGAAATTCTGTTCAAGATTAACATATTGAAGCTTAGCTTGTGATTAGTCCAGAGAAAAGCCCAATGACTCTACCTCCTTTTTGAGCTCCGATAAATGGGATTCATTTGGAAAAATTCTACTGGATGAGGCCATTGCTTCCTTTGTTTGAGTAAATTGGATCTGTTAAAGCCCTATATTTATACTAATCATGTAATCACTTTTCAATGAATATATTAGCAATGGTAAAAATTCTTAATAATATTTTAAAATCAAAAAACATAAAACCAAGGAAGTGAATATGTATTATATAACCATTTTACATAATAAGACATTTAATTATATCAAAATAAATTTTCATTTATAAAATTTTGGGTCGTTACACTCCACCCAAAACCTCTGAAGTAGGTTCAAATATTTTTTAGAGTAGATATAACTCAATATTTTATGGTTAGAATAAATGGAAAACCTTTATATAAAAAGGTAATGGTGCTAAATTTTAAGAGCATGCATCACAAATGTGGGTTTTTGATCATGGGTTAGATAATTCTTCTCATGTGGCTTAAGATTTCTAGATCCATAGGATAAAATGTGATCACCCTAAATAAGAAAACAACCCAAAACTAAATATGATGCATAATAGAAGACCATGTAGGCCTTCCCAGCCTCTGGGAGAGACAACATCAGTAAAGAAGTCAATTTTTTTTTTGCTTAACAAAAGAACTTTGAAAATTTTCATCCCAAATAAACTTCACTCCCTTCCAAGTGAGGGTGGTCATTGGAGAATCTGAAATCAAGAAATATTTAATAAACCTATGGTAATACCCCACCAATCCCAAGAATATATATATCTCAAAAACATTACACGGTTTTTACCACATCATAACAACCTTCACCTTCTCAGGATTGAATGAGATTCAAAAAATTTAATTTTGAATGTTTTGTATAAATTATTTGATCTTTCAATATTTCTATAACTTTTCACAAGCGATGCACATGATCCTATGAGGTCCCAGAGTAAACTAAGATGTCATCTATAAAGACTATTATGAATAAGTTGAGGTACTCTTAGAAAATCCTGTTCATTAAAGACATAAAAACTATAGGAGAATTGGTTAGAAAAATGGAATGAAATATACTCATAATATCCATAACTACTCTTGAAGTCAGTATTTTGAATGTAAGATTATTTTATTATCAACTAGTGATAACCAGATCAATGATCAATCTTCAAGAACTAATTTTCCACTTTCAACTTGTCAAACAAATAATAAATCTATAATAACATATACTTTTTATTTACTGTAACTTGATTGAGTTTTCGATAATAAACACAAAGGTGAATTGTTATGTAATCTTTCTATACAAATAGAACAAGTGTCTCCCAAGGTGACACACTCGATAATATGAATCCTTTCTATTAAAAATCATCCAATTTAGACTTTAACTCTTTCAACTCTACCAATGCTATATGGTAAGAAGGAATAGATACTGGCTGAGTTCTAGATATTAAATCAATACAGAAATCTAACTATTTTACTGGTGAAAGATCAAATAAATTAGAAGGTAACACATTGGTAAACTTGAAAATGACTAGAGGGAAATCATCACTCAAAGATTATTTCTCAAATTCAAAAGAAAACACTGATATTACCTTTCCAAAATCTAAAAAATACAGTCCAAATATACTCGAACCTAGGTCCCATTATCTTTGAAGACATGGAACACCCCATAAAGTGTGGTAAAGGAGACCCATAAAAGATAATAGTCAATTCAGAACTTATTTTAAATCAACTAATCTATCCTGAGGATGAATCTAAGAGGTTTAAAGTCGATAACTAGAAAATTCCAAGTAATTTCAATATCTATAAAAGAGAAAAAACAAGTAGGACAACAAATACCCTTCTCTCTATTCATTGTGAGGGGAGTAATAATATCAATCACACAAGAAAAAAGATTCATAGGAATATTTAGTAGGTTCATAATATGAGTTGATATAAATGAGTCATATGCACCAGTATCAGATAATGTTTTCACTAAAGATGAAGCTATAGTGATGGTACCTCACATAGTTGTTGTACCTATATCATCTTTATTTAGAGAATCTTCTACTATGTGAAGAAGCTTTATTTTAGATTCTTGTGGCTAGAAATCCTTATATCTCAAATCATTTAATTTTACCACATCCATTTTTGGAGTTGATGAGCTCGTTCCACTATGTGGAGTAGAAAAGAAGTGTAGAACTTCTGTAGGTTTCTTGAGTGACCACATGAACTAAAGATCTTTGGCTCCTCAGTGCACACACATCTCAAATCCCCAACCTTTTCTCACTAAAATAAGTCAATGGGACTCTACCATGAACTATAAGAGGTTTTAAAGATTCCTGTTATCTAGAACCACCATGAGACTCATCACACCCCCTCTTTCCTTTAGAGGAACTCATAAAACCATCACTGGGAGAAAAAGGAACTCCTATCAACCCTGAATTACCATCCAGGTCAAGATCAACCATCAATGCCCTATCCATAACATTAACATAAGAAGATATCTTCAATAGGAAAACCTGATATTTGATGTTATATCGAAGACTCATCTCAAATATTCATGCCACCGACTTCTCATTAATCACCACCTTAGGAGAAAACTGAACAGGCTTAGCAAATTAGTTTTCATACTAAGTCACAGTCATGTAGCTCTGATGGAGTTTGAGAAACTCCATGTAATTAACCAAAACCATATATTCTAGATAGAAATTATTAGTGAAAATAACTCTAAATTCTTTTGATTCCAATACCTCATTCTTCTTCATAATTACCATCAAATATAACCATATCATTCTAGGCCATTCTATCTTAAATGTAGAAAATTTTACCTTAATATCTTTGGGTATTTCTAAGAACTCAAATATCTATATTTATCAACCAGTCCTTAGCCACTTGAGTTTTTTATAGCCATGAAAAGAAGATGGATTCTGGTGAATAAACTCTTGAACATGATCACAAGATTCACCACTTTAAGATTCTGATGTTGAAACCCGAATGAGAATAAGTTTAGGTACTTGTCCTAGAAATTAGAAAACCCACTCCACTATCTCGACAAGGTTATGGTCTAATAGAAGATTTTCTAATTTTTTTAACCAACAAATTCCTCCATGGACTTATTCACATGACTTATCAGAGGCATGATGCTACACAACTTCAATAGACAACACTAAAGACATCTAAAAGGATAAAACAAACAAAGCTACAAGAATATCAATTATATCAAGTAGAAATTTAAGACCATGATTTAAAAAATATCATATAAAATGTAGTAAAAATATTATAATAAAATCAAAACATTACTCAAAGACATTTTTCCCAAACACCCATGGTGACTTAAGACTGATTACCATAATATATGGCCATAAAATTGATCATAACTACCTTCTAAGTCCCATAAAGACATCCCAAACTACATACTGACATCAAGGAAATATGTTAACCTCTATATGATAACACTTGGTCATGAACCAACCTGAATAATTTGGTACCCTAATACTTGATCTGACTCTGACATGGCCTGAAGGGAATTCCCAATCCCCAGAGATAGGTGACTAGCACCTGGAATCATAAAAGATGAAATAGGGATTCAATTTGACATAAAATATTAGAATAAAAAATATAAAATTCAGAATAAGTACAAAAAAAAAATATGTAAAATGATACCAAGATAGAAATATAAACCTCCCAAAGTAAACAACTAATCCAACCAGAAAAAAGTCTCAAAATCTCCCGTGTAACAAGTGGACAATAGATCCACCAGTAACCATTACCATTCCATGGTCCCAGGGATCAAGAAAATCCACCACATTCAAGTGACACTTTCCCTTTTCTTGGAATTAGAATAATATAGTATATAAACTCCCAAAGGTAATGTTATGGTGTGATCTATAAAGCCCAATAGGGTATCACCAAGTGTTCCATAATCAATTCCATAATAATTATACCAATTATGATTTATTTTAATTAAAAATGGCATGGTATAACATTCAAATATTTTAAACCAAAATATGATTTCATAAGAAAAGAGATGGAAGATATATCTAAACTATCTTAAATAAAATTTTTATATAAAACACTAATATAAAATGGTTTGCATGCATAAAACAATTCAATAATCATTGAAACATATAATCAATTCATTAAATCATATCACCTTGTACAAAAGACCCACAACATGTTAATATGAGTAATAAGATCCTCACAAATCTCAATAATGATATCGTCTTAAGATAGTTGTGTACACACAATCAATATCCACCCCAATAGGGGACCCATTATGATAATTCTACACCCCAATAGGGTAACCCTCTTAAGAATTCATGCTATAATTTTTTAGTAACATTTGTCATCATAAATCCATTGATACAGAGTCAAGTTCCTAGAGTGTTTGTCCCTGTTACCACAAATACCAAGGATAACATGTGCTTTAAAAAATCAATTGATAAAACATGGGAAAATCAATCATTTCAAATCCTTTCAAATTACAATTTCCTATTTTTTAGTTTTCAACATGCATTTCTCATTTCAAAACCAAAACACAGGTATTCATAAATTCATGCCATTTCAAATATTTTTTCACTTCAATCAAAATTTTATCAAGGTTCAACATCAAATAAATTGATAAAATCAATTTCAAAATAAATCCATCATTTCCCCATAATCCACCCTAGATTTCAATTCTATTAAAATTGAGGTTTTTCAAAAATTCCATGCCATTTCAAATCACACATAAAATCCTTCTAAATACGGGTTTTAAAATCAATAAAAAAACCAATTCAATTCAATCAATAAAATTTAGGTTTCAATCACATGGAAAAGTAATAATGAACCACTTAAATTTTATCACATGGTCAAAGATAACACCCAGAATGGGATTACCAATGAAGAATGATAAAAAATGGATCAATAAATGTAACCTATAATCAGGATCCACTAAAATAGAGTTTAGATAAATCAATAACATGATGATCTATTAAAATATATGGATAATAGAAATAGAGATAAGAAGAAACAATATGAGAGGAGATCCCCTTACCGAGAGGAAATTGAACAAGATCAATGACACTTTTATCTTCCAAAAAAGGGGTTTGAGGATCCAAAAGTCCTATTATAAGCCTTCACAACCAATGAATTTGTATTAGGGTTTAATGGGGAGATTAGAAATATTAAATAGGGGGTCTATGATTTTTAATAAAATTTTTAGTGGAATTAAAACCTGTGATGACAGTTTTCTAGGTATGGCTACACGATTAGATAAACTGTGCACCCTAACTGTGTTCCCCTGCTAGTAGGATTCACTATTTATTCTAGGAGGGTGCACAATTTTTCAATCCATGTGATAACTATGCAAACCCTCACTATTTTAGGTTGCGTGGTTTTGAGGGGTTGGCCACATAGTTTGGACAAACCATGTTTCCCTTTCAATTGGCTCACAACAAGGCACACAGTTTTCTGGGCCAAACTGCATAGTTCTCCCAAACCATGCGCCAACCATGAACATCCCCTTGGGCTTCCATTTTTTTCAAATTCACCCAGAATGACCCCGAAACTAGACCTAACTTAAAGGAGATAAAAATATGGGTCAAGGAATACATAAAATAAGGTAATGGGATGTTACACCTATACTCCTTACATTTGAAACACTAAAGTGTAGGTGATTCATTCTATGGAGTTTTCTCTCAATTTTTATCATTCGTTGACTTATTTCCATCATTTCAAAATTCAATTTCCCAATAAACTTCCTTTACACACTTAAAACATTTACTAGTTACCTTAAGATGATTTTATCTACATTTTTAGCATAATGGAAGGATTATCTTCTTTTCTTTATGATTTTTAGAATTTCCTTTGAACTATATCTTTATTTTATTATCAAAAACATGAGATTGATGGATAAATAAAATATATATCTCCACCTTGATGGAACATCAAATTATCTATTCATAGATACTGAAGTCCCTTATGGATAATACCCTTTATATACTTGGTTTTAAGCCACTAAACAATCAATCAACCTTAACTTCAGGTTGGATGATAATGTTAGAAGCATACCTCAAAAGTCTTATAAAATTTTCCTCATAGGTACCAAAAGATTCATCATCCTTATACTTTATCTCAATGAATTCCTTATACATTTTTGTATGAAGAATATGAGGGAAAATACTTATTGAAAACAAGGTCTTAAACTCATCCCACTCTATAGAGTCAATTTCTTCCCGTTGCCTTATGTTCTTGATAAGTGCCTACCATTGATATGCTTCACCTTCCAAACGATAAATAACTATAATATATTTCTCATGTTCTATGGACTAAATAATAAAAAATATATTTTCAATGGTACCGATCTATTTCTCAGCAACTAATTGTTTAACTAAACCACTAAAACAATATAGACATTACGTCATAAAGGACTCAACAGAATGTTATTCCCTCCTTTTATCATTTGGAAGTTTAGAATGATTCATATCTTGATAAAGTTGTGTGACCATAGAAATGATATTTTTCATTCCATCTCCTATAAAATCTATTTAAATAATAGGACCAACACTACATTGTCCTTCATATTTAGCATTAACATGATTCCTTTAGGTTCTATCCATTGAATTAAAACTAAAAAACACAGTGTGTGAAAAAATAATCATAGTATAAAACCATATAATCCTAAAAAATAATTTATATGATGTATAAATCATGAACATTTATTCTATGAAATGTTAGGATTAACCTATTCCATTTATGATCACTTCCAAAACTTTATGATTCTATCCCATACTTATACTTATCCCCAAGGTTCTCACTAAAGTTATCTCATCATAGTTTTCAAAGGTTAAATAAACATTTTTTTGATACCAACTATAGCGACCCATAATTTTCATACATAGATATCACATATTTTTAGATGAATATTCATTACATAATATAAGGATCCATGATAGATTCATATAGGTATAATGCCTTTGGAAGCTTGGACTTACAAAAAATTGGTTCATAAAATATCTACATCATCTCCCATTAAGTTCTGTATAAATATCAACCTTCTTTGAAATATCATACTCATTACTTTTATTTATAACTTGGGGAAAATAAACATAAGAAATGGTGAGATCATATGAACAATAAGGGTAAATAGAGAAGATATAAATGATCACTTAAGAATAACATGAACATAAGGGTATGAGAATATGATCATAAAATTTGAAAATCATACCCTTAGATCATAATCTTGAGTCATGACATAAATCATAGTAGTTCATAAGAGATGAATCATAAAGGAATCAAAGAAAATGATCCATAGGAGAATAATATTGGTATAATACATAAGTTTTTTGCATACACATATGAATATAAAATCATTTCCTTATTAGGAAAGACTTAATTCTAAGACTATCAGAGTGTAATGAGTTCACTCCCCAAACCATTATAGTAGTTAATGTTCACTCCAAAGACCATCACAGGGGACAAATTCCATTACTAAACTCGATTCAATTCCTATTATAGTCCTATTTATCTCATGAGATATCAATATTTACCTAATTAATTGTATAGAGATATATTTTAACCCTTATTTGGTTATAACGTGACCACCATCCTTGGTTATAATGTAACCACCATCCTTGGTTATAACGTAACCACCATCCTTATTTATAACATAACCACTATAACATAATTAAAACCATAAATATGTGTTCCAAAAGATCATGAAACATTCATCATATAATAACTTATGAAAATAAATGGGTTTCTAAACATTTCATCATATTATAACCTATGAAAAATAAATGGGTTTCATAAATATTTCATTATTTCATCACAGTATAACCCATGGAAAAGGAATTGGTTTTATAAACATCTTGTCATAATAAAAATTAACCATACATAGAATGAATAAGGATGATATCATTATATAATAACCCCAATAAAGATTAAGTAACATCAAAGGATGTCATCTTATATAGAAAATGATTTTGAAATATCACTTGAAATATTTCTTGAGAAAAATATCCTTTTCATTTTGAAATAAAAATTTTAAAACCTAAAAATATACCAGTTATTAAGGGAAAAAATTTATTTGAAAATAAACTTGGAAAAATTTAATTGAATATTCAAATAATTGATCTGTCATGATGGTTGGAAATTCTATTCATTCCGTATATGTTAAAAATAAAACATTTCTTTCACACTTTTGTAGAAAAATTCAAAAAATAAATTATTGAGAAAATAACAAAAGATTAATTTTAAACCATTTTTTAAAAATTCAACCATGGGTAAAAATTAATTTAAAAAATAATTTTAGTATATTAAAAACTTTCTTTAAAACATTTTTATAAAACATGTATATGGAATAAAAATGATTTTCGACCAAAGAGAGAAATAAATACGATTTTACTTAAAAATATATTTTCAATAACTTGAGTACTTAAGGTGTGTAAAATGAAATTAAAACATGTATATTCATGAAATAAACATATTATAATAAAATTCATGAGTTTATTGTGAGATATATCATATTATTTCATCATTATAAATTAACTATAAACAATCCCGATGAATAATGAGATTGTAACATAAAACCATTACTGCTTTAGTAAAATTTCAATCATAATTACTATGAAATAAATAACCATAGATAGATATTTATATACCATAATTTTCATGATAATAATCATAAAATACATTAATGGGTAGTATATACACCATATAAAATAAACAAGTGGTGAATATGGAATGTGTCCCACATAAATAAAAGTGAGAAGAAAATCTATTACCTTAGTCCAACTTCCTTCATACACATTGAAATATCCTGTATAATAAATATATATTTATTATAAATCTATTAAAAAACCATAATAATATATATCATACCATATATTATTTAATTATAACCTTTTATCACCTGTTTTTAACACTTCTTTATTAAAATCACTGTTTCGGGTGATATCTGATGCGTTTTTCATGTATGTTCTAGTTCAGTAGTTTTGGACCATATATTTTGGTCACAATTTAATCATATATATAATTTTAATAATGATATAAATATAATATATATTCATTAAATACATGTTTAGAGTCGTCCATAAAATAAATAGATAGAAAAATGAATTATACCATTCATGGAGATGGTAGGTTGTATGTATACATGAACGCTGTTTTTATTTTTTTCAACAGATGGAATGAAAGACAGTTAAATAATAAATAAACATTAAAAAATCATGTTTATATCATATATATCATATATATTCATTAAATCCATCCTTATTACCATCCATGTAAAATAGAAATGAAAAATGAATCACATCACTTCGTAGAGGTGGTAGTCCACATGCACGCACAATCGACATTATTGTTTTCTAATAGTTTGGAATGTATGAATATATGTATGATATTGTAATTAAAGATATATAATTATGACATAATTATCATATATAAACATTAAAACCATTATAATACCCATCCATAAAATATGGTGATGAAGAATGAATTGTATTGCTACATGGAGACAGTAAGCCGTACTTATGCACGAGTGATATTTTTACTTAGCATTTGATGGAAAGAGGGTGAATAAAGGTGGTTAAATAATCACAATAACATTTTAGTATATTTATTATATTGAATTTATTATTTTTTTAATAATATAAAATATTAATATGAGGTAAAATAATAATTAAAAAGAAAGTGATCGATTAAGGCGATTACCTCTTCTTTGAAATAGCTCCTTTAGATATCCTCTTAAGAGATCCAGGGTTGGTATTTTTGGAAGATAAAGACCTCTATAACTTGTCTAGTTTATAGGAGAAGATAAATTGGTACATTTATTTTATATATAAGGATCAAAGTGGTGTGAATAAGAGAAAGAAGGGGCGCCCTTTTATAATTGGGGGGAGGGGTATTGTTGGAATTTCATAAAGGATTAAAATATATTGAAGTCATTCTCCAGAAAAATGGTTTCAAATGGACTATAAATGGGTAATTGATGAAATTTTAGACCACATAATATCATCATTATCCTATTTTAATATTTTTATGATTTTTAAGTAATTTAATAAAATATTATTGTCATAAAATATAATTATTTTTAATTTAGACACTATTCAATTAATTTGAATTAAAAGAATTAAAAAAAAGATTATAATTCAAATAAAATTATTTAAAATAACACTAATAGGTCATATGTATCTAAAATATTCATGTAAAACGTCAACTCACTCAAATTATATTACTTTTAATATTTTTAAAATCATTTTATATATTTTTATTAATTATGGAAATAATGAATGAGTGTTGCGTAAGAATTTAAGGTAATTATTTAACCAATAAAAATTATAAAAAATTTACCATCATTAATATAATATCATTTTTCAAAAAAAATTATATTAATAGTCATTCATAACTATTTTTGTTCTTATATGAACAAATAACATATATTTAAAACTAAGAGAGTGGCATTTTGTAACTTTATTTGGTTTAAATATTATATAGGTCATTTTCATGGGCAAGTGTTCATTAAAAAACTAAATTTATATCCTAAGGTGATAAGGGTAAAATTACCTCTATAAAATAAGAATTTATGATGAAAATTTATGGCCTTATTACTTATTTTTATCCTAGATTAACCTGATTTACCCTTTACCGAGGTGATAAATTTTACCATAGTTACTATTCATATTGAAAAAAAAATAAAAGTGAAATATTTAACAAAATTTAATATCATGATTCCAAATATGGAATCAATTTTATAAAATTAATTTATATTATTGGAAAAAATAATTTTAAAATAAGCGCACAACATGTGATGAAAACCACTTTTTAGAAAAATACATTTTTAAGTATAAAACGTGGTTTATTCTTATCCTATGCCTAGAAAAAATATTAAATGAATGTTAAATTTTTTTATTTAATTTATAATATATTAATTTAATTAAAATTATCCAATAATAGTGATTAATTTATTTTATTAAGATAAAAATACATTGTGCATATAATTTTTTTCATAAAAATATCTCTTTAACTTTCAAATGTTTTTTTATTTTTATTTATAATTAATTGATACAGAAAAATTAAATTATATGTAACCATAAATTTTTCATAATTTAGTCATTCTTATTCAGACCCTCCAATCCAATGGCTAAACGATAACTTTAATTTAATCATATAGCATTGTTCATTTAAACTTGGTGTTTCATGTAACACAAACTATCAGAGAAATTAAATATATTAGAAAAAAATATTTCATAAAATCTTAGGGTGTTAAAAACATAGTGTATGTCACTATGATCTTATATCATGTGTGGGGGAACTCTTCACATTGATAAAATTCGATTGCACTTATTCTCATATGGTAAATATCAGAGGGAGGGAGGGAGAATATTTACTATGAGGTAGAAAATTTTATTTCATGTGACTAATTCAGTTTTCCATCACACCTTACATCACTCATTATAAAAATTTGGTCCATATTACCCTTCCCACTTAATCCCATCTCTCATTGATTGATATTTTTTTAAAAAATTATCATAACAATTTAATAATCAAAATAGGAATTTGGGTTTCAGATACCTGATCAACAGAACCCAAATCCTACCAAAATATGAAGTGGGTAGTAAATTCATTAATTGAACCCAGTAAAAACCTATTTTTAAAATACTCCAACTTTATTTAATTGGTCTGGTATTGTCAGTGTAAAGTCCCATATCTTTCCAAGTTCGGAATTTTTAGGGGAATTTGAATCTTTGGTCTTGGTGAGGGGGTCATTTCAAGAACCAAGTTTTAGATAGAGAACCATAGAGTCAGGGATACCAAAAATAATGTTTTGTATATGGTTTGAGGCTCATGTGATTACTTTAGTGCTCAAGAGTGTTATTTTAAGCTGAGCTATGGGCTGGCCTTGGGTAAGGGGAAAACCCTTATGTGGCTGGGACTTAGCTAAAATTTTGGAAACTTTTATCACTAGAGAAGGGGGCCTAGAAGGCCCCTATGTGGTGACCCTGATGTGGGTCACCTATACATGGATGACCCTTATAGGATCATACTTATAGAGGATTATCCTTATGGGTTATCCTTACATGGATGACCCTTACAGTTCATCCTTATGGTGTATAAACCTTATGGGATAATCCTTATGTATAAGGTACATCCTTACATAGAAAACCTGAGGCGACCCTAGCATTTAATACATAAATATTGAATATTATTAGATGAATAGTAATTACATATCATTATGATCCACACCAAAAATGTAAAGGTTTATTGTATTTGTAAATCTAGATACAAAAAAACTAGTTTATAAAATTTCACATCATTTCCCACTAAGTTCTCCACATATATCACCCTTTTTAAACATATTAGTCTTAAAAATTTTCTTCTTATCTTGAGAAAAATAAAGCATAATAAAGGGTGAGTTCATATGCTCAGTGTGGGTAAACAAGGGATATATTAATAAATGATTATTTTTAAGCATAACATGAGAATAAGGGTATAAGAAAATGAGATTAACATTTGAAAATCATACCCTATAATTCATATATTATAATCATGAGTCATGGTATAAATCTTGACAGTTAATAAGACATGAATTGTAAATGAATCAAAGAACATTATCTATGAGAGAATAAGCTTGATATAAGTTCACATTATAAAATATGGGTATAAAATATGGAATAATTATAATATTATAAATCTTATGTCAAGGATTCCTGCTAAGACATTCATCACATGTTAAGATTGGGTTAACCACTCGTGTACTAGCTTTAGGATTGGGATAACCTCCCATGTACCCTTTTTGGGCTTGATATAACCTCCTATGTAACGTTTTATCTCATAAAACATTAATATTTACCTGATATATTATAGGTATATAACATAACCACTCTTTATATAATCATAATCCATTCATATGCATGCCATAATATTATAAAATCATTTCATCATAGCTTAACCCATGTAAAAGAAAATGGGTTTCATCAATATTTCATCATAATAATCATAAACCATATAGATAAATAATAATTATGGCATGATAGGATAATATCCCCAGTAACATTAAAGGATGTTATCATAGATGAAAAATTTCTTTAAAAGATCACTGGAATATTTCATATGCAAAATACCCTTTTCATTTTGAAATCATTTATTTAAAATCTATTTTTTAAAAAAATATTTAGGAAAAAATTTTATTTGAAAAGAAACATGGAAACTTATAAAGTAATATTTAAATTAAATATTAGTCATGATTATGAGAAAAACTATTCATGTGGTATACAATAAAACAAATATTTTGTTCATACATTTAGTAAAAAGTACCTCATTCGAAAAATCATAAGAAAATTCCTTTTACTTTTTTTATAATAAGTAAAACCTAGGTAAAAATTATTTTAATAAATCTTTTTATAATAGTAAAAACATTATTAAAAACAAAACACTATATTTTAAACCTATACCAATAGTTTTTAATGGTCGGTATAGCTACTGGAACTGTTGGTATATACTATACCAATGGTTACTTAAACCATCAGGTTATTTAGTGTCAATATATACCTATACTAATAGTTTATTGTAAATTATTGGTATTAGCCTACTTGAATTTCATTTTTCCAATGGTTATGATAAAACCATTAGTATAGTTCATTACCAATAGTTTGAGAAACTGAGGGAAAATCCATATACCAATGGTTTTTAAATAGTTGTAACAACCTTTCCTAGTTATAAGCTATACCAATGGTTTGAAAACCATTGGTATAGAACAACTGTACCTTTCCAGATAGAAGAACCCCCACTTTGCCCAATTACTTGTAGAAATCACCAAATAGTTGTAGAAAAAATCACCAACTTACCTTTATAAATCCCCAAAAAGTTGCAACAACCACCACCAACCAATATAAAAACAATGATAACACAAAATACTAATTAATGCATTTAACTAGTGGAAAAACACATTTAAAACATCACATATATTCATCCATATACAATCATCAAACATCATGTTTCATAAATTTGAGTAAAAAATATAAAGGATCCATGTATCTCTCATCACAACCAATATCATCACCATCATTATCATCATCATCATCATCACCATCGTCATCACCATCATCATCCTCACCATCATCCTCACCATCATCCTCATCCTTATCATCACCATCGCTAGTAACATCATCATCCCAACCACCACTAAGACCATCTATAGAAATGTCATCATCCTAAACACCACTATAACCATCACCTGATGCACCATATAACATACACATCATCTATATATATGTATCACAAGTTTTTTGTGGTCTCTGGTGGAAGTGAAGGACATAAAGCTATCATAAATTTCATAAATTCATTATTAGCCTTTTTATTCCATTCACTCTCCTATATGTCCATTTTTGTGGCCTTTTCTGCCTTAGTATGAGCCTATTCTTCCTCTGAAGAAGTTGTTTCCAACTTGGTGCTACAAAAACTAGCACCTAAAGTGGGCTAATATCTAGTAGGGATAATAATCTTCTCTGGTTGACAACGTACTCTCCCATTTTTCTCATCTCCTAATACCTACTGCAAATAATCATTTGTCCCAAATCTATCAACTTCCTATTTATCAAGGGCCTCCAAAGAACACTATTCCAAATATAAATTAACTATTTAGTTAAAAAATAGATATTAAAATTTTATATTAATAAATTAAAACTTAAAATATGTTATTGTGTATATTCTTTTACCATGCTTCCATATTTCTTCTTTATTCTCGAGCAAAAATTTTTTTCCAGAGGCACCCGTCCTTCAATATTTAATATCTTCCTTTGTAATGACATTAAATATAGAAAACCATTATTCATAAAGTATCAAGGTATGAGTATCATAGTGAAAATGAATATAACCAATGGAAATTCAAATTGTTTTTCAGAAAATAGATCATGAAAAATTCTTATAACAACAACCCAAAATTTCAATGAACTCAGTAGTAAAGATGTATTTAAAACAAACAAGAATATTTTAAATTTCTAGAATGTATAAACATAGTGAAATGTTTATCAATATGTAAATTACATCACAGTCTAATCACAAACACTATCCAATAAATGAACAATAAGTGACATGATTTCCCTAAATCATTAGATTGAAGATATGATATTTTACAATAATAAATCCCCCACTAAACCACTGGCACCAATCATAAACCATTTTAGCATAGGAAAACTGAAAATTATCACATATAAATGTTAATTATAAGAACATATAGTTATTTTTCATTCCATGGAAGATCTAAAGATTCCAAATATGAGGTATGGACACTCATTACTTCTTTCTCTAACAATATCCTTTTTTATTGGAAAACATTTTCTATTTTTATTTTCAAAAAATGAACTAAAACAAGTATTATACACCTAGTATGATCTTCATTTTAGGATGTTTTTGAAAAAACTTGAAAAAAACTAACCACTTATAGTTAAATTATAGAATAAAATCACATATGTAAAAGTGAAAAAATACACTTTCCATGAGAAATCCAAATCACTTCTACAAAAACAGTTTTTTCAAGTGTTTTCAAATGAGACCTTAATATCCTTGAATAATTGAGTAAAGTTCTATTTAGGTATGAAATAAGTAGATGGTAGGTGGGTTTTTGAAATTATAAATAAAATATATATCCATTTCTATTAATAAAATAAGCATTTTAATGTTTTCTGGCATGGGTAACCAATTACTAAGTATAGAAATCAACATTTTAAGTCTTTTGGAGGACAAAATTAGTTGAAAACCCACTAAAAAGTTCACCTTTAAGCTATAAATTGGTAGTATTTAGCTATTTTATTTAACATTATATATACCATAAAATAATAACATATTTCTAATCAAAGGTTATGTTTTGGAAATTTTATTAGGATGAAATGAAATTAAATATACTATTTAAATGTTTCATACCATTATTTAAAAAAAGAGAACAAAATGAGGTAGTGGTTAACTAATGATGGTTTATTTACTAGATATTTTTTTCTTAATTAATAAATAATATTTTCTAATTTCATGATATTACTAGAATTAATAATAGTGTTTGTCTATGTTTATCCCCTGCTTGTTTTAACATTTCATGCACCAGTTGAAGTTTTATTGTTCATTTATTGATATTTCTTTTTTTTTCTATTGTTATAATTTTTCTACCATATATTCATGAATAAGGTTACCTTGCTGAGATTTTAAAATAAAAATTAATTTTGTGTTTCATGAATGTTGGGGTTGAGCTGTAATTGATGTCTTTGTGGTGGTGATTATTGGGTTTTGTTTTAAAGATATTTACAATTAAATAATGTATTCCTCTGGATTATGTAACGTTTATAATGTTTTTTATATAATTCACAAGATGTGTGATAACTTTATTGGCTACATTGGAAGTGGTATGGAGATGATGGATGATGAAACTCTACCACATGGATAATGCGCCTTGGTTGATTTCTTTATATATTTGAGAAGGATTATATTTTTCCTATATAAATAGTTGATAGTATGAAGAAACTTAAAGAAGAGATCCTATTATTTAAATGGATGAATTGGGTTGTGAATATAACTTCCCATAAAAGAAAGGTATCTATACATCACTTAGAGTTAGTGTGTAGATTTGAAACCTAGATTTGAGACATTTGAGGTGTCTTAAGGCATGTTAATTGTATATTTTTCCTTGTTTTACAATATTATATCATTAGTATGAATTTTATGAGGTTTTTTGTGTCTCTAAATTTTTTATTGGTGGTTATCTATGGTTTGGGAAGTGATTTGTTTCATAGGATGGTAACCCTAAACCTTTCTTTAAAATACATTTATGTGTTTTTAAATCCAATTATAAAACCCTATTTAAAAATGGGTGTCTATGTTGACTTTTGTTAAAATTAATGATTTCTTCCCTTAGATAAATTATTAAGTAGCATTACAATGTTTTTCAACATTTATTTTCATGAAACATAATGGATTTAAAATGTTTTAAGGATTATTTCAAAGGGGTAATTATTTTGAAATGATGTTGCTTGAGGATAAAAAATTAGTTACCAAGAGGTTGGTTTTGGATTGTTTTGGTTGGTGTTTTATTTACTATATTTGGATTCCCTCAGTGGTGAGGTTCATGTTTTTGACATATTCCTATAGTTGTGATATTTCTATAGGTTTTATTTTTTTAAAGTGACCTGTAATCATAGTCTAGTAGTTATGATATTTCTATGATATTATGTCATTAGGTTGATCTATATCTAGGATGGTAATAAATTCAACCTACTCTATAATTGAATGAGCTGTGATGAGGTATGAAATGATTTTAATTTTGATGTGTTTGAATTTATTTTGAATCTATTTTGAGTTGGTTTTGGGGGTTTAGAGTAGAGGAATGACTTGGGAGGTAGGGTTGGTGGTGGTTGATTCTGGAAAATAGTAGAAAAAATTATCAGGTACCCAGTGTGGGGTACTAGGTTCAT
Source organism: Viscum album (assembly GCA_963277665.1). Taxonomy (NCBI): domain Eukaryota; kingdom Viridiplantae; phylum Streptophyta; class Magnoliopsida; order Santalales; family Viscaceae; genus Viscum; species Viscum album. The sequence continues at coordinate 489,287,414 of OY728164.1, forward strand.
AATGGAGGAGACATGAAAGGGGACTTCTTAGGATGAATTCCAAGTACTCGATGGTTATGGACTGGGTAACTAGTGGAGTGCTTGAGATTTTATTCTTTCAGAATCATTTCCATATTTTTTTCAAGGGATTTGAGTCTTAATCTAAATCTTCATCATTCCAAAGGTCGTTTGGGAAAAATTTCATCCCTCTAATCCCTCTCAAACTATCCCCAATTTATGTCAATTATTTCTCCTTCATGTCTGGGAAGACTAATAGAGACCTTAAGTAGAATAAAATGTTTTATTATGTTTTATTTTATTGAATTTATTCTGTGAAAATTTGATTATCTGGTATTTAATAATCATTCCATGTGATTTAAAGGGGTAAATTAATGGAACAACGTTTAAAGGTGATAAAGGCATCATTTGTTGAATTAATAACACTAAATCATATTGATGTTTTGGAATTTTTTGTTTTAATAGTGTCTCTTGTGTGTTTAGTGATCATTAATGATTTATAATGATTTTTTTAAATCATCATGTGGCATGTTAACATGTAAAAGGTATTTTACATGATTCAATTTATTGTTTATGTTGAATAACTTGTTCATGCTTCTGGAATTTAATAAAAAATTTATATTAATAGTGATATAGGTGAATGGATCATGCACTAGTTTTAAGGGAGATAATGAGTTATTAAATGGGTATAAGAAGTGTTTAAATTAAGGTTTTAATATGGAAATTTCTACAATCTTCAATGCTTGAAAGTAAGGAATTACATCCTATAATATTCTGCAAATTCCTTAGGTCTGCCTTTGAGTTATAAATATGTTTTGTTAATTATTGTGGGATTTTATAAACATAATCAAAAGGGGGTTGATTGAAATTAATAATTTCTAAGTACTAGTTATATGGTTTAAGTTGATGATTAAATTATTAATTAATAAACTGATGGATATGAGTCCTAGAGTGATGTGTTCGTGTATTGGGGTATAAAGTATGATTAATTTAAAATTATTCATGTTCAATAATAATATATAAATTCAATTCCTCATAATTATATCCACCTCCATAAAGTAATGGTTTTCATTTCACATCACTGCTTGACATTGATGGTTATAATGACATAATTATGTAATATATAATATATTTATGATAACATTATAGGTCAATAAATGATAATTACAAAATGGGGTTGATTGAAATTAATAATTTATAAGGACTAGTTATATGGTTTAAAGTTTATGATTAAATTATTAATTAATAAACTCATGGATATGAGTCCTAGAGTAATGTGTTTGGGTATTGGGGTATAAAGTATGATTAATTTGTTGGAATTAAATATGTGTTTGGCATAAGGTTAAGTAAACATTACATAATTAATTGAAGTGAATACCTTGTTTCTAAATAAAGTGAACGTGTTCCTATTAATCATTTTTTGTTTTAAAAATTATGGTTTGTATTTGATAACTTCAAACTATGAAATTATCTAGATAAGATATTTTGTAGAAGTTTTAAATGGATGTTTAAATTATTTAATACTTCATAAAAACCTAAAAATAGTTGTATAAGGAATTCTTGTTTAGTATGATGAAGGTTGGTGGTAGGTATTGGTAATTAGTATAATCAATATTGGATAGGTGAGCTTCTATATTGGGTTTGGATGGACATTTTGTACTCACTTAGGAATTTATTTGAGAACATGATTAGTATCTAGATTGGTGATGATGGATTCTATGATCTAATTATGCCAGAGTTAGTGGGAAGATCTGTTGGTGTAAGGATAAAGGTATTTATAGATGGCAGGGAATTGGAAAGTTCCATGTAGTTATTTTTAGGTTACTGAGATTAGAACCTAACTAATTTTCTATATGATTATAGAGCTTATAAGATTAAAGGTAGATATAATGATTATAAAGTGAGAAAGTTAGTTTAGGCATGCATGGATCACACTAGAGAAAGTTTTTAGTTATCCCATGATGAAAATAATGGGATCATAGGTAGTGGTTGTGGGTATAAGAATTGATGTGGGGGCAGTGGGGGTGTACTGGAGGGTGAGACGGGGAGCATCTGACATGGGTGTGTGGGTGTACTAGAGGGCATAGGAACCGTACAATAGGGGGCCATGGACGACATTGGAGGGAAGAGGAATCAAATGAGAGGGGCGTGGGATGTGATTTAGTGATATATCTTTTTTTAAACACCAATCTAAAAATCCAAATATTATTTCAAAAAAAAATCACCAATATTTTAAAGAAATGTCGGTAAATAAGGTGTCATTTAAAGATGTTTCTAAAACATGTCTACAAATAAGGTGTCACTAAATAGTAACATTTACAAACATATATAACTTAGTGACATTTATTTAATGATTTTTTTTTAGAAATGTAGGTCAATGAGGTGTTACTAAATTTTGATGTTTATAAAGATTGCTAATTTAGCGATGTTTCATTACTGATGATTTTTTAGAAATGTCAGTAAATGAGGTGTATCCAAATAGAGATGTTTATAAATTTTGATAAATTAGAAACTTTTATAAAAGTATCTATTTATATATTCTTATAAATGTCACTAAATTTGAGACATTTATAAAAATTTATAAATTAGAAACACCTCATTTAGCGACATTTTAAAACATCGCTAATGAAAAAAAAACATCTCTAATTAGCATTTTTTATAGAATTCACCCTGGTATGACAGAAGAGTACCAACTCTTCTGGAACATAACGTATTGAGGACCCACAACCTAGAACGATAGGGAATTTCTAACTCCAAGGATAGAGGACCTGTACCCTAACACAATATGGGATAACCCACACTATCTATACGTCACATATGGAGGACCTGCACCCTGACTGGACATGGGAGTATCGAATTCATGGATAGAGGACTACCATATGGGTAGAGAACCCACACCCACAACATCAGGATTCCCATATCTACCAAATCATAGAGGCAAGGGAAACCCATTCTCTAATGCTGCAGGGGACTACCAGTCCCAACGTATCTTAGTAAGAACCCCACCAATCTATATCATCGGTCAAACACCGTTGAAAGGAGAATCACACTTATCATACCTTGCATCACAATACTACCATGGGTAGAGTATCCACACCCTGATACAGTAGGGTAGCACTACTCTACTGGACTAAAGAATCTAGGGACCCACATCCTAAGGTGATAGGGAAGGATACCAACCCTAGCATCAACCCAGTGATGCACCCTAATCACTACCCAAGGTTAAACACTACTACTACAATTTCATGCTCAAATCATGCCACATAGTATCTCTTAGGGCACAAAAGAGGCCATAATTTCATTATATGTGAAAAAATTCTCAGGATATGCTACTCAAAATCTTGAATCTGAGTTCTGAGGAAGGAGATATGCAAGGAGGAAGATCTCAAGAAGAACTCAAAGAAGTACGTGGCGTGCAATGGGTCCACAAGACATGTGAACCTACCCAAGAACCTGTATATGTCCCCCGTTTACATGACTTGGCTTTCCATGTAGGCATACATGGTGTGTACAACCCATACACTACTTGTCTTGCCTCACCTGACCATCGATTGTATTCTTCCTCCACACGGATCGAACATCTGTGCCTCACACATGGCGTGTACCACCAGGTACGTGACATGTACATGCTAAATGGCCACTTGGACATGTAATTTTGCTATGCTTATGCCTAGAACCTCATGTCCATGTACTCTAGTTGTGTAGTTCTACACGACCATGTACTTTCACACAGCTACCTTGGACACATCCTCTGGCCACATGACATGAGGTAACTACATGGCGTGTAACCTCAGTACACAGCATGTAGTCCCCAAAAGTCATATTCTATGAATGATAAGAACACACAATGTGTCTGAACAGACCACATGTCATGTAAATATTAATTCTGATGGGAATTACCCTATTAGTCTCCCAATTCACACCATTTTCCCCCAAAACCTGCAGATCAACCTAGAAGGGTTCTCTAACAATCAAAATAACACTCTACAATTTTAAAATAATTCATAATAAATGGGATAGAGACTAAAACTCAATTACCTCTACCCTGATGGTGAAATGATAAAGCTTAGAGTGTAGAAAGATGCCCATATTGTGATACTCCTTGATCTGATGATGATCGATGCCAAGAATGGAGATCAGTAAAACCTCATTGCTTCGATTTGGACTCGTTTCACCGTCAATCAAAAGTGGGAAGAGATTGGGTTCATTCCAATCCTATTTTGGGTGAACCAAAGGTGGAATGGGGAGGTAGGTTTAATTGATTTTATTAAATTAAATCAATTAATTCCTTTTAACACCCCACCACCAAATCGACTCCGACTGAACACCAGAAATTGAAAAAATTTATGCCGAACCTAGGTTAAAAATAATGTTTTGAACTCAAAAACAACCTTAGATTTCAGATTCGAGACTCTTCTCAAGAGTTATTCCATTTTTTAAGAAAAACTGTGTATGCATGACAAAATATATTTAATATCGTCGCTTCGAGGCTCTTCGGGCCTAAGAATCCCACACCGACTTAGCATCTGGCTTCATAAATATTCTTAGAAATATTTCAAAGTCTTATAGGTCAAAACTCAAGTCATTACACTCACATTGTATGGATGAGGACTGTTTACACTAGGTTAATTAGAGAATAATTATTTTCTTCATGGTGGATCCTGATTAAAAGTTAAAAACAAAATTAATCACATGAAATTATATATTATTAATATATATATATTTGAAATAAAATACTCACAACATGCACTAAAAGAGGAACAACCATCTCTCTCATGTTGAGATTATTGTCTGTCATCCTCTTCCTTCATATCTCTTCAATGTTTTTTATTTCCTGCATTTTAAAAAAAATATGAAATTAATTATAAATTCATAACTAATGTGTAATATAATCAAGAAAGAATATGTGACATTACTTAATTAAGGAATACCAATTTTAAAACCAAATGAAGGATACACAATGATATAAAAAATCATATTATATTTAGTGGGAAGAATATCAAAAAATAAAATATGTATCATTGAAAAATCAATACGTTCAAATTAGAATGTTTAGCATGGGAATGATATATTTTTATTCTATTTTAAATTTAATCCAATTCAGTTTTGGTTAGGTCATTTGGTTCATTTTGGTCAATTTATTTGGTCATTTGTCTATTTTTTAGGTTAGGTCATTTGGTTCATATTTTGGGTTAGTTCATTTTTCAATTTCTTGGTCAGGTTATTCTTTTTATTGGTTTTGATTTTCATTCTAATTAGTTTAATATGTTTCAATTCAATTCATATTGTTTTTTTTAAAATTTAATTGTTTTAGTTTTTTTGTTTGGTAGGTTATAATATAGTTCAATTCAATATTAGAAAACAAAACTCAAAGAAAAATACAACTAGTATATATTTAAAATTCTCATGAAGGTTAAGTTGGATACAAAATATTTGTAATCAATAGTAAATCAATTTGAATAGTACCAACCTGAACAACCCAATTCAAGCTAAACCAAAATAACTAAGAACATAGATAGATGATTATATATATTTCCCACTACAACTCCAGGTTCACAATCAACTCTAACAATTGAAATATTGGATTCATCATAAGTAATAAATTGTTTGGGGATAATGGGAGAAATGATGGTGTCAATTTCATCATCACCATCATAAAAAATATGTCTTGGGATTACTTCAATAATGACACAAAATTCAGATTATATATGATGGTTCACCTAAAAAACATGTTTCACTATTGATGCCAATATACATGTATCATCAGTATCAAGTGTGTGATTCATGCTAATAACTTGAAATCTACAATCATTAATAAATGTTCCATGAATCATCATCGAATCAAACCACTTTCATTTCATCATATTGATTCGACCATGAGAGTAATTATCCAATATTAATATTTTCTCAACAACCCCATAATAAGATACATTTTCAAATCAAGGTCTAATATTATATGTCCTGGATGAACAGTCTATTGTAGTAGTTACCATAATGCTGTCATGTTTTTTTCTCATATTTATTGCTTTCTCATTCATAATAAATTTATACCTATTGATCACAACTGATTTTCATTCATGAACAATTAAATTAGGACAAAAAATCCAAAGCTATTATTTCCTCAGTGACAAAGTTAGTAGGAAAACTCAATACCTAAAAGATAAATAAATATTAAAATTAAAAAATATATTAATTTTATTAATTTATTATATTGATACTTATTCTTTCAATTTAAATTAAGTAGAAAACTCTTTGCTATGTAATGTATCTATCCTTCTCAAAGATAAAAAAATGATTTCTATTTATAAAGTTTTATGTTCCCTATAGAAAAATATAGAAGTAGTGTAATTCCTTGACCCTAGATGCCCAGAGCTGGTGCATTATTTTATTATATTAGAATGATTATAAGGAATCAAATCTCAAAGGATTGATCTGTTTAGCACTCTTGGAAATCCATATTACATACATGATACCCATAATATATTAGGAAATAAAAAATATAAATATGATACATAATAAAAAGAAATAAACATCATCCTTGAATTCTTATTCAAATATTTATTCTTCATAACATGGGGAAAGAAAATATAATAAGGGTGAACTCACATGCTTAGTAAGGGTAAGCAAAATAGAAAAAATAATGATTAAATGGGAATAAATCAACATGGAAAGGTAAATAACTGATAACACATGACATAAAAATACTAGATAATAAAATATAAATATGGAAAGGTTAGTAACTAAAAAAACATTCCATTTAATCAATGATCTGAAAATTAAATGCATCCATAGATATGTCGATGCAAAATCTCATGGATAAATAGTAACTGGATTTTCAATGAAGGAAATGCTTAATTATTGGATGTCAAGTTTCCCAGGAACATGATAACTTTAACATCTAGAGATAGTTTAAAAATTCTTATTTGGACAATTAATTTGTCTCATGAGACTATTGATGCATCGAGGGGCTTTCATTAGCTAGTCCCCAACTCGTAGGGCTTGCCTTAAACGGTCCCCAACCATATATCACATATCCAAAAAATTACTCATATATAAAATAAATAATGTGAATTATCAAATATCCATATAGAATAAATAATATATATTTATCAATAATACCTCATAGGAGGACAAGTATCAACAAGGGTTATTTACATTAAAACATTATTGAGAAAAAACAATCTTTAAACATTCCAAAGTGTCCCATAACACTTTGAAACATTTAAATCATAATTCCAAAATAATTAAATGAAACTTATATTATCATGAGAATAATTATATTCATGATATAACATGTAAAAATGTATTATATACACAAAATAAAAGTGAATTTCTTCATGAAAAAAATAAGTCTCAGTGGAATGTAAATTGAGACGAAATCCATTACCTTGAGCTCGACTTCTCACATGTGTATTTATCTACCTGAATAATAAACTTATGTTAATTATATACTTGATTAAGAACCTTTTTCAATTTTATAAATACTTTCACTTTACTTATTACAATTTTTTATACAACTACTTAAACAATTAAGTTTACATTGGGTGTTTTGACCAAATTCAATTCATGTGTTAAAACGACTTTGGTAGGTCAACTATGGTCAAAAGGGTCATTATATAAACATATAAAGAATAATAATCATGAAATTATTATCATATTTTTACATCAAGTATAATTTTAAAACCAATCATGAAATATGGTTATGAAAAATGAACCATAGTTACAATCATGGAGACGGTAGGCCGTACGTATTTATAAGTAACATTCCCTTTTCCAATGATCATTTTGGAAAGAAAGTAAGTAAAAATACATATTTCCAGAATTATAATTATATCATAAATAATTTTTTTTAATCATATATACTTATATATTGTATTCTTGTGATGTAAAATGAATCACATCATGTTGAGGAGGCGGTAGTCCACACGCCCACGAACGACGTTATCACTTTTTAAGTGTGTGAAGGGGTAATAAATAAAATGCTATATATATATACATTATATTTAAATAAAGTTAATTATTTAATTAATATAATATATAGGTTATTTATGTTACATATTTTTAATTAAAATAATCCTTTATACATTCTATTTATAGTGTGAACAAATCACATCACTTTGAGGGAGCGGTAGTCCACACTTCCACAAACGATGTTATCATATTTATATAAAATGAAAATTATTAGGGTATGCGTTATAAAATAATTAAATAAGAATAAATAAATAATAAATATCATATATAACATATATAAATAAAGTTTCTATCATAATTCCCACCATGATATGTGGTAAAGGAAAAAGAAGCAATTTTGCTTCGTGAGGTGGTAGTTTGCCGTACACAAGAATTGTAAGTTTGTTACCCATTAGATGGAAGAATGTGTAAGTGTAGGTCAAACCCTTAATATTAAAAAAAGATAATTATATTGAGTATATTTTTTTTTAATATAATTGTGGAATAATGAGAATTGACATATTGGAAAAAGAAATAAACTAGAGAGCTTAAGGAAAGATGTTACCTCTCAATCAGGTAACTCCTTTTGGTTTGTACTAAAAGGATTCCTTGGATATATTCCTACCCAAGAGGAGGATTATAGTATGAGGGTATGTATTTTTAGGAGATATTTAGGAATATCTTGGATGAACCTAAGTGGTTTTATAGGTGTGAGGAAGTGTGAGGTGTGGTGGCTTTTTATAGGGAAGGAAAATGAATCACCTAACAATTTTGAAAAAAAGTTAGGTGTACCCATGTTTTTACCTAAAAAAGTCATTAAAAACCAAAAAAACTAAATAATTTAAGGTTTATGGACGAATTATGGACAAAAAATGGGTTTTGGACAAGTGTTTAGGTTATTTGGGCCCTTAAGTTAAAGGTTTAGTCCTTTGTTAAGCTTAATTTTGCCTTAATAATTATAATTAATTTTAATTACCATCAATAATATTTTTGGTCAAAAACTAAGTTGAAATTATTATATATTATAAATTATTCTAATTTAAAATATGGAATCAATTTTTTAAAATTCAAAAAATAGAAGATACAGAAATTAATTTAAATTTAATCTCGCAGACGCGATGACAATACATGGTTTTAAAGTAAAAACATCCAAAATTTTGCTAAGTTTTTATACCTAATTTCAATGTGAAATTGATTCTAATGAACTAAATTGGATTAATTTATAAAAATATGTTCTAATTAAACTTTAAAAACAAATTTAAATATAATTTAACCTTATAAATAAATTATATGAAAAAGATGTTTTGAATTAAATTTCAATATTTTTCACTATTCATTAAAAATGAAACTTCATAGAAAAATACCAAAAATTCACCCTAAGATAATTTTTATGTTTATATTCCAAATATAAAGTTTATTTTGAGATATTAAATTTATAAAATGGCCATAAATTGTATTTAAAATCAGTTCTCTATTAAAAGGCGGAAAAAACTACCTTTATAAAAATATAGTATTTTATGTGTAATATTGAGTTTGTTATTATATAATGCTTATAAAATCTATGGATGAACATAAAAAAATTATATTGAATAGATAATATATATATTACATTAATATAATTCAATAATTTTAATTAATTTAATTTATTATTGTAAAATAGATTTGTGAGCAAAAAAATAGTTTTCTATAAAAATATTCCCATTATATTCAATTGGTTCTTAAATCCATTTCCAATTAATTTGTAACCAATGAATTAATTTAATATTTTTTGTAAACCTAATATTTTTATAAGTTAGTTAATACTATTCATAACTGCTAATTTAATATCTAGGTTATGTATTATTATATTAAATAATAATATTTTAATAGTATATTATTGTTTGGTAAAACTCGGCATTGTGTGTAATTTAAGCTTTTAAATAAATTCACTCTTGCATGTAATTCAAGATAACTCAGTGTTGCGTTCATTGAAAAATATAGAATATATCGAATTTATTTAAAATATTAAATATATTTTTAAATTATCAGGGTATTATATTACCTTATGTGCTTAGTGGCATATGACATCGAATATAAGGTTCTTACTTTAGAATTTTGAGGTGTTACATTCTCCCTACCTTAAATAAATTGTGTGCTTTCATTTTGAAATTGATATCGGTAATATAGGGATAGAAAATAAACTATTTTTGAAATACCCACATGATAAAATGGGTTAATATCCCATATTATTAATAATAGAGAAAGGAAATTAAAATCTTTACGCAACTGGGTTCCCTAGTAGGAGAACATAGGTGGGAAATGGAAACATAGATACAGAAGAGAAAATACAATAATCAAGTTCTGATGGAGAGTTCTAGAGAACATGTTAGATGAATGTTGTTGACCAAAAAACCATAAACCAGTGGTGTGAATAAAGGTCATTTATATCATCAAAAATTATGATAATAGGATAACATTTTTGTTTCAAAACCGTTTTCCTAGAGTTGAGGAATTCATTCCCTCTATAAGAATATAATTAAATATTAGTTTTTATAAACATAATATTTTACCTTGATTACACCTTGAACTATTTCTACATTATCTATTATCACATGATGAATCATATGGTTAAGTAATAAATTATCCTCTAAAATATCATCCAATGATCAACTTAAACCATTTTATAAATGCTTAACATTTATAAAAGATTATGATCCAACACTTGGGAAGGAAGGTCACTGAATTTCTAAAATGAACTTATCATCATCACATACTGAATATGTGAATACCTTCATCATGAATTCTCTTTAAATATGGTAATAACATGAATTACCATAATATTTTTTTTGGGAACATGCATTCTTCCTTATTCCTTAAGTAAAACACATGTTATTGGATTTATTCTATAAATCCAAAATTATTGTAAACTCTATCAATAATAACATAAATTGTTCTGTTGAAAAATCATTATTCAGTTCGAAGTTTGTCAACACATATCTAAATAAACCATTTCTTTATCCAAACATAATTTTCTCATTATTAGGAATATATTATGGTTTCTATTTTCCTTAACCATGTATTTTCCGAAAAGTGAAACTTGCTACTGAATCACTTTTCTTGGTATCATTCAATGTATGGTCTCAAATCCTTATTGAAAAAGTACTATAGTACAATCCTTATATATTTCATAATTCATAATTCTTAAATCCAAATACATAAACACATTGATTATTCCACTTCATCCTTAATCCAATAACAAGGATACCTTATCCTATTACTTAATACCTTTTTTTCTTTCACATTTCACAGTATTCTCATCATCATCAGCAATATAACCATTAACCCACCTTATTAATTCTCTTTACGAGGTTTCCACTTGGGACATAAATAGTCATAATGACTATTCATTCCACACTTAAATCATTTAACTGTTGATTATGTCTTAGAGCGGCTAATATTCCCATCTATTACATTAACCGGAATCTATATTTTTTGTAGTTACCTACTTTGTGTCCTTGATTTACATAGTCAAAACATCTTCTTGTTCCTCTAAGAAATTAAGATGGGTGATTAATTCAATATTCTTAACATAGAGGAAACTGAATCTTATTTCCTCCATAGTCTCCATTACCCGAACTCTCAACGAACTCCTTCCTTCACTTTCTTGGGGATTCTGATAGTTGGTTAAGGCACACATTGTTAATCATGTTCCGTGAAAATTGATTATGTATGATCACAAAATCCTTCACTCCAGTGATCATTCTATTTAACTATTCATTAGAAAATTTTCCATCTCATTCAATGTTAACCCAGTTCATTCTAGTTCTCACCATTGACTAAGGCCAAAAAGCAAAGTGTGAGAAACATATATCAAAACAAAAAACCACATAATCATAAAAAATTAATTATAGGATGCCTAAATCATGGATCCTAATTCTTTAATATAGGAAACCTTAGGTTTATCATAGGTTATTCATTATCATATTCTACTTAAATCCTTCATAATGGTTCATAAAGAAAAATGTGAATTATCTTAAGTGTCTCCCCCAGGAGTGTCAAACCAGGTGCGCGGTAAGACTTGCTGTCATGTACCAGGTTACATCGAGTCAGGTTCGACACACCTTTTTAGAGTTTTTAATCCTAGGTAAATCTATTCTAGAATCACATTCACTTGTACTATCCATATTGGGATATATTTCTAGTAATATCCACAAAATCTGTACCTTACCAAAATTTTAGGATGTTATTTTATACTTATCTTCAATGTCTATCTTAGGGATATGTTCCTTAATCTAAGTTTTCTAAATATAGTTTCTAAGTTTAATTATAAGATTACTTTTATACCAACTATAACTCCCTGACCCTAGAAGCTCAGAGCTGGTGCATTATTTTATTATATTGGCATGATTATAAGGAATAAAATCCCGAAGGACTGATCAATTTAATAGTCTTGGAAAGACAGATTACATACGTGATTCCCATAATACATTAGGAAATATAAAATATAAACATGATACATAATAAAAATAAATAAACAATATCTTTTAATTCTTATTCAAAGATTCATTCTTCACAACCTAGGGAAACAAAACATAATAAGTGTGAACTTAAATGCTAAGGGTAAGTAAAATATAAGTAATAATGATTTAATGAGAATAATTCAAAATGGAAAGGTAAATAACTAATAACGCATTCCATTCAAATAAAAGATAAGGAAATATCAATATGGAAATTTAAGAAACTAAAAAAAATCCATTTAATCAATGAAATGTAAGTGAATGCATCCATAGATATGTCGATGAAAAATCTCATGGATAAATAGTAACTAAATTTTCAATAAAGTCAATTATTAATTATTGGATGTCATATTTCCTAGAACATAATAAATTTTCCATCTATAGATAGTTTAAAAATTCTGATTTGGCCAACTAATTTCTCTCATTAGACTACCGATGCATCAAGGAGACTGCATTAACTGATCCCCAACATGTAAGGATTTCCTTAAATAGTCCCCAACCCATGTATTTCATGTACAAAACATTCCTTATATATCAAATAAATAATGTTACTTATAAAATATCCATATTTAATAAATAATATTAATTTATCAATAATACCCCATAGGAGGATAAGTAACAATAAGGGTTGTTGACATTAAAACATTCTTGAGGAAAAATAATATTTAAACACTCCAAAGTTCCCCATACCAATTTGAAAAATTTAAATAATAATTCCCCATGAATTAAATTAAACTTATAATATAATGATAATAAGTATATTCATGACATAACATGTCAAATGAAAGTATATAAACCAAATAAAAGTGAATTGGTTCATAAAAAAATAAATCTCAGTGAAATGTAAATTGAGATGAAATACTTTACCTTGAGTTCTACTTGTCATGTGTGTCTTTATCTACCTAAATAATAAACTTATGTTAATTATATAATTTATTAATAACCTTTTTAAAGTTTATCATTACATTTACTTCACTTATTATAATGTTGTATACAACTACTTAAATAATTAAGTTTACATCAGGTGTTTTGACCAAATTAGGTTCATGTGTTAAAATGACTTTGGTAGGTCTACTATGGTCAAATGGTTCATTATATAAACATATAAATTATAATAATAATTTCATAATTATCATATTTTTTGCATCAATTATACTTTTAAAACCAATAATGAAATATGGTTATGAAAAATGAACCAATGTTACAATCATGGAGATGATAGGTCGTACGTATTCATGAGAAACTTTCCCATTTTCAATGATCATTTTGGAAAGAAGGTAAGAAACACTACATATTTACAGAATTATTATTATATAATAAATAAAATTTTATTTAATCATATATAATTATATATTTGAATCTTATAATGTAAATGGAATCACATCATATCGAGGAGATGATAATCCACACATCCACGAACAACGTTATCACTTTTTAACTGTGTGAAAGGATAATAAAGAAAATGATATATATATATATATATTATATTTAAAGAAAGGTAATTATGTCATTAATATAATATATAGTTTTTTATGTCACATATTTTTAATTAAAACCATCCTTTATAAGTTCTATTTATAGTGTGAATGAATCACATCGCTTTGAGGGGGCAATAGTCCACACTTACATAAATGATGTTATCATATTTACATAAAATATTAATTATAAGGTTGTGTGTTATAAAATAATTAAATAATTATAAATACATAATGAATATAATATATAACATATATAAATAGATTTTCTATCATAATTCCCACCATGAGAGGTGGTAATGGAAAAACGAACAGCCTCGCTTCGTGAGGTGGTAGTTCGTCGTACACAAGAATGGTAAGTTTGTTACCCATTAGATAGAAGTGTGTGTAAGTGTAGGTTGAATACTTAATATAAAACCATATAATTATATTTAGGATACTTATTTTTTTATATAATCATGGAATAAGTGGAATTTAAATATTGTAAAAATAAATAAACTAGAGAGTTTAAGGAAAGATGTTACGTCTCAATTAGGTAACTCCTTTTGGTTTGTACCATAAGGATTCCTTGAATTGATTCATGAAAAAGGTAAGTATTATAAGATGAGTTTAGGGATTTAGAGAATCTATTTGGTCAGATTATATCCAAAACTAAGTGGTTTGATAGGTGTGAGGAAGTGGGAGGTGTGGTGACCTTTTATAGGGAAGGAAAATGACTCACTTGGAATTTTTGAAAACAAGTTAGGTGTAATATTTTTTACCTAAAAAAGTCATAAAAAAACAAAAAAAAAACTCATTAATTTAACTTTTATGGAAAACCAATGGGTTTTAGACAAGTGTATAGGTCATTTGGGCCCTTAAGTTAAAGGTTTAGTCTTTTGTTAAGCTTAATTTTTCCTTAATAATTACAATTAATTTTAATTACAATCACTAATATTTTTGGTCAAAAAACTAAGTTGAGATTATTATAAATTATAAATTATTATAATTCCAAATATGGAATCCAATTTCCCAAATTCCAAAATCAGAAGTGATAGAAATTAATTTAAATTTAATCCCACAGATAGGACAACAATACGAGGTTTTAAAGTAAAAACATCCAAAAATTTGCTAAGTTTTTATACCCAATTTAAACTTGAAATTGATTATAATGACCTAAATTGTATTAATTGATAAAAAATATTATCTAATTAAACTTTAAAACCAAATTAAAATATAATTCAACCTTATAAATAAATTAGATGAAAATCATTTTTGAATTAAATTTCAGTATTTTCACTATTCATTAACAATGAAACTTCAAAGAAAAATAAAAACAATTCCCCATAATCTAACTTTTATATTTTTATTCCAAATATGAAGTTTATTTTGACATATTAAATTTATAAAAGGGTCAAAAAATTTATTTAAATTGGGTTCTCCATTAAAAGGCGACAAAACTCCTTTATAAAAATATATTATTTTATATATAATATTAGGTTTGTCTTATCTAATGCTTATCAAATCTATTAGATAAATATAAAAAATATTATATTTAATATAATATATATATTACATTAATATCATTAACTAATTTTAATTAATTTAATTTATTAGGGTAAAACAACTTTGTGAGCATAAAAATAGTTTTTTATAAAAATATTGCCTTTATATTCAATTGGTTCTTATATCCATTTCTAATTAATTTTTAATGAATTAATTAATTTTAATTTTTTTGTAAACCACATAATTTAATAAGTTATTTAATACTATTCATAACTTCTAATTTAATAGTTAGGTTAAGTATTATTATATTAAAAAATAATATTTTAATAATATATTATTATTCAGTAAAACTCTCTCTTGCGTGTAATGTAAGATTTCAAAGAAAGTCGATCTTGCGTGTAACACAAGATAACTCAGTGTTATGCTCATTGAAAAATATATAATATATCAAATCTATTTAAAATAGTAAATATATTATTAAAGTATCAGGGTATTATATTCCCTTACGCACTTAGTGGCACGTGCTATTGAATATAAGGTTCTTTAGAATTTGGGGTGTTACAAATAGTTTAATAGATATGTATGATTACATGAGATGAGATAATATATATATATTCAATTTACTTACTTGATGTAGTCATCTAACAAATCACAGTTAAACAAAACTATGCGATGTGCCATATCCTGCTCTTCAAGGATTAATGTAGTCAATTTATATGATCCAGGAATCCCCCCTATTTGGGGAAGTGATGGAAAATTGGGCTTTGTTTTCTTATACTAGTCTTATTTATTTTTCATTGGTCTATTGTGTCTCATAGTCACATCATAAAAATAAATTGAACAGAAATCAATAAATTCTTGAGAAAAGTAACCTTTCATTATATAACATTCTGGATGATTCCTATTCCAGTCATAAGACTTCAATGTGTACATATTTATTTTAGTTAGATACATCCAAAAAAATGAAAAATGTCATCTAATAAGTATTTTGATTGGAATATTGAAAGTTAGATGCAACATGCATGTGAAAAATGATAGATAAAACATTTTCTCTAACTGAAACAAAATTAATGGTGTCTATTCCAACATTTTTTGCGAGAAATACTTGGAAAAACTCTTATTAAAAAGATCTATATAAAAATGGAACAACCTAATAACTACCACCCTTACATTATTGGTTAGTAGATGATGGATTTATATTAGAACAAACTCATTCATAAGGATGTGATAATCATGCGTCATTAAATATTTTATTTTTAACTCTGTTCTTTTGAACTATTTTTATATGTTTCTTGAATAGCCATAAAGAAATTTAATAGTCACTAGAACTTCTAGAAATTTATTTTTTTCAAGTGTCATCACATAAAAAACATATGTAACTTTCCATTTATTTTCACTAATACACACAAAATTCAATTTTGGTCTAATAACCTAATCCATGAAGTTATTATGAGATCGTAAATCATCTTTTGTATTTCCCTTTACATTTATAAGATTTGAAAAAAATCACATATTTTTTTCAATGTGTATTATATTTAAGAAATGATGTAAAAAATTGGTTGACCAATAAGTAAACTCAAATAAGATAACTTTCTTGTTCCAATTATAATTAGTTTCAATGGAAACATTATTCCTCTTTATATATTTTATTTATCCCTACCTGAATAAAAAACTAACATCTTTCAATTCATTAAGAACTTCAGTTATAGACATATGATGAGGTGGATTGTGAGTCTCCAAGGTATCATCAAACCTTCAATGATTATTCTTATATGGATGATCCATTGGTAAGAATATTGATGTCCCATAAAATTTAAACTACAGTGATATTTAATTCTTATGGATTGTGTATTCTTCATAAAAATAGGACATGAAAGTTTTCCCTTCATGTTCCATCCATACATAATTTCATAAGTAGGAAAATCATTTATCATCCACATAAGCGTAACACACATTTGAAATATTTCTTTCGAATAATCATCGTAAGTGCACACACCCACATTAAAAATATGATTGAAATATTTTATTAAAGGTTGTATGTATACATCTATATCATTGTTAGGATCAGAAGGTCCAAATATGATTATACTCATGAAAGTGAAAGGTTTTTTCATATAAATCTATGGAGGAAGGTTATAAATGTGTATGAAAATCGACCATGTGTTGTGCAATGTAAGAATCTACCTAAATGAATTAAAACCATCAAATGATAAACCCAACCTCAAATTTCACAAGTCAACTAAAAAATTAGGACATGGAGCATCTAATGCCTTCCATGATAATCCATCTACAGGATGAATGAACTCATCATTATCCTTATTTCTCTTAGTATCATTACATTGCATATTTATTGATATTTAATTAGAAATGAAAATATTATAGAGTCTAGGAAACAATGGAAAATTCCAAATTACTTTCTATGAAACACAAGAAGGTGTGCCATCAGTATTTAGATTCCATCTTGATGTGTCACATTTTATACAATCATTTCGTTCATCAGTTTCCTTCTCAAATAAGCCGCAAGTTTTTGGGAAAACATGAATTTTGTCTTTATAAAATCCATGTTCATCAACTAACTTTCATGCCATATAATGATTTGAGGGAATATATACATTATCTTGAAATAAGTCCTTCAAAAAGGTAAGAATATAATCAAAGATAGTATTATAAATCCCATATATGGTTTTCCCATGAAACAGTCTAATTAAAAACTCCATCTTTTTCATTTTACCACATTGCTGATATTCAAGAGTCATGACATCATCATTCAGTTTTTTCACCCTATCAACATCATCATTTTCATTACCTTAATCATGTGTGCTCATATTGAATTTTTCTTGGGTCTACATACTTTATTTCTCATGATGATGAATAAATAGGAACTGGTCATTTAATAAATTTTCTAATCCAATCCTCTCATTCAGATCATGAACATTTTGAGATTTCATTTTATCCCCATTATGTTAACAGACATAGTAGTTTGTTTGAAAACCATATTTGGTTATATGGTAGTTAACTTCTTCATGACTTAACCAAGGTCTTCCAACACAATTATAACATGGGTAGTGTATATGAACACTATCGAAATCATTATTAAATTCAAAATCTAAAAATATCTACAACCTTTTTTTATTTTTTTGAGATCCGATCAGTTCCATACATGCATATTCTATCCATTCTATAAAAAATGTTATATGTCATGTCGTAAAATCAATTAAAAAATATTGAAGTTAAATAAAAAATATATTTATGGAAATGATAATTTTCACTTTATATAAAACCATAAATAACAAACTAGTATATATGAGAATCATAATATAAAATACAATAGTATACTATATATATAACAAAATACTATACATATAAAACCATAATATTAAATTCCATTATATCAATGAGTAATAACTATTCATAACACTAAACAAAATTATGTTTATAATTAATATATTTATTTTTTCTATTATTATATTCACTTTTTAACTTATGTTATTCTTATTCTATAAATTCATGTATAAAATATTACAATTTATAGGTAAAAATATTCCACAGCACACATAAATTATGAATTTAGGTTGGATAAATCTATAATTAGTGGTTTAACATATCATGGGATGTTAAATTTAATCCTTCTAATATTTACTAATCACCCCCATGACTGTAGTTTTGGCTATCTAGAATTTGGTATAGACCCCCTTCATATAGAATTTAGTAGCCTTTTTCATGCTTTCCAATGGCTCTATGGTATTTTTAACAACCAATTTATGTACAAAATGAATTTTCAGACATACTATTATGTTATAGTTCAATAACACTAATATATAGTTTGAATATGCAATTTTAGAATGTTTGATTCATTATAGTATGAAATCAGTAGGATTTTTAATGTTTTGTTTGGATATGATTACATTCAACTATGAAGTTTTACCATTAAGTATCACATGATTTTGTATAACATATATTGAAAAATTGAATTTGAAAGTGGGATTTAGGATAAGTATGGTAATACAAAACATTTGGGGAAGTGTGTGTGATGATGTGTGAATTTGCGGAAAAGGTGATAAAATAGATGAAAAGTACAAAAGAGTTTAAAAGCTAAAAATAATTATGTTTTATGTAAAGTGTGGTAAGAAATGGTAAAGTTTAAACAATGGGTTTATGAGATAAAATAGTGATCAAGTGAAATTAGCAATGACAACATGATTGAAATCAATAAAATTATCCTAAGGGGGATATATTTGATTTGGGTTGCTTAAAATGTTTTTTTGAACATTATTTTTTATTATAGGATAACCAAGCCTCTTCTAAAGTGTTAGGGATCTCTATCAAGAGTCTTCAACCAATCAAAAACTTGCTAAAAAAAATTCCAAGAAAACAAGACCAACAAGTAATAAGAATTCAATTGATTTGAAAAGGCCAACACAATTCTATATTTTCATATGAAATTACTATAGTTCAACTCACAAGTGCACTGTTGGTCAACTTTTCAATTTATTACTCAAGAAGAAAACATTTATATTGTTTAAAAGATTTATTTTCTTGTAGTTTCCAGGCATAGCAGAAGCATGTGATGGGCGATGCCCAACTATTCTTTTTCCCATAATTGATGATCAATCCAAGATCTATATGATGGTTAATCATAGTGATCAATGGAATTAAATCAAAGATAAAAAAAATTAATCATGCTAGAAATAGAGAGATAATATATCAACACATATTGTTTATAAGTAATTTAATTGGATAAAGAATTGCCTCTAAGGAATTCTTTCTTCATTAATGAATCTGACGACAGATCTGTGGTGCACTATCATTGTGTTATAGAAACCAAGTGTATGTTTCCTTCTAGAGGTGATCCACACATGTTCCAAGAATCTACAGACTTCTCTGAAGGAGTATTCAGGCGCTAGCATGGAATATCCTTGTGCTTTCATCATCCACCTTGATCGGCTCGAGAATTGCTTCCAAAGCATTCTCCTTGATCAGATGGAGGAGGACTTCTTACCATTTTTGGAAGCGTTCTTGGAGAAGGGAGCTCTTTAGGATTAAGAGGATCCTCCAAGATTTGTTCTGTCCAACTGAATTAGGTCTTGAGAAAATAACATAATTGGATATTTATATTACTAGGGTTAAAATAAAATATTACACAAGTTCCCTTAATTATTTATTTAATCCTAGAAAATACCCATGTCAAATAATAATACTAATATTTTTATTTCTCAACATGAACTTAACTTGAAAATTGTAATTAAATATTATTTAATCAAATAATATTCAATATTATTATTTCTTACTAGACCATTAAACTTGGTCTTTCATTCCTCCACAATATTTATCTGATCTTAAATTATGTCAATTTATTTATTAAATAAATATCATTGTATTATTCTCTAATAAATAAGTAAATATTATATTTACTAAACATAAAATAAATATTTATATGTGATTAAGAATACATGAATAATTATTAAGCCATGTATGGGAATAATATTTATCCAACCTGTTAAATAATAAATAATAATATATTATTTAACTGAAATTATGGATGCACTTAGTGTGTGATCCACTAGGCCTCTTTCTCAGTGGCATTAGGTGAAGCAACCTAAAGTCCAGGGTTATCATCTAGTAACACACGAAGGAACCCATAGAGAAAGAAGTTAATGCTGCAATTACATGTAACCTCATACTAACTCTTACTATGTAACATAATTCCTTTATCATAATATCTCAAATCGATCAAGTTTCATTCCTGTTCTATCAACTTATATGCTCGATATCTCTTTCTTTGAATTTCTGGAAATTGAACTTGCCTATAGAACACCATGGTCATGGATTTATTTAGGCTATATCATTTCCATCAATGGGTATAAGATATTAATTTCTGTTAAATAATATAAGGGATAAATCTTTTCTCACATTATCCATTAATGTAATATTACTTGTGACGCACCCAACAAATCCTACCTCACCACGAACATCAGTGATCATGGTTTTTATCAATCCATATAAGTGCACAACTCCTAATACTCATTAATAACAATCTTAAAGTCTGAGGACAAATATACAGATCTGTAGAGAAGAACATCTAATGACACATAGAATTGTGTATTTCCTACCGGTGGGTCTCATTCTCATAATATACCCAAATGGCCAAAAGGCCTTATTTTAATTTTTATTATGGATAATCCCCCTTTTAAGGGTTGATGGGGAACCCGTACAAGACCCGTAGGCCCAAGGAACAAGGCCCGACTGACCCGTAATACATGACCCTAAGTCCCAGAGGCATACCATTCCCATTACATGACCCATAGGCCCAACCCACTAGAACTACCCCTCCCCAGCTTCTGCATCCTTGATAACCTAGCTCCCCACCTTGAATTGCTGATCAGATAGCTGTAAGAACCTGATTTTTTCTATAAAAGACTTTGGAATTTTCTTGATGTTATTCCAGAGCAGCACCTTTAGAAGACGTACAATTCCGAGCCCTGGTGTGCCGGGAATTAAATTTTCAATGTGTTCACACTGGGAACTCCAAATAAATGGGATAAATCATAAATGGTAATTCATATCCTAAATCTGAGAGTACAGATGGGTCCGAAATGGGGTGTTTACCCTAGGCACGACATAAAATGAGTCGGTGCGGGACGTTCGGACCCCTCGCTCATTAGCGGTGTGTTAAATGGATAAATTAAATTAAATTATTCATTTAATAGCTCAAAACCAAGTAACTCCTAAACAGTTTCTCAGATGGGAAAACCGAGGGCACCGTTGAGTCCGGAGTATGCCGTTTACCCTAGGAGGGGGTGTAAAAGTTGCGGGCGCGGGCCTGCTGTGAGAGATGTCACCCAGGGGAAAAGTGGTCATTTAGAAATGCCCACTTAGTGATTTTTATCAATAGAATTCTTTTTGAATAACTTTTAAACGAAGTCTCAAAATTGAAATCCGATACTTCCGTTGAGTTTGAAATGGGGTGTTTTGCCTAGGTGTGAGATAAAATAGGTGGGCGCGGAGGTTTCAGATTCCGCGCCCATTGGGAGAGTTTTAGTGAATTTTTATAAATTCACTGAGTGTTGAGGGAAGACCCATTTCTTTTTCTCTCTCTCTCTCCCTCTCTCTCTATCTCTCTAGCCATTCTTCTCCGTTCTTCACCGGATCGAGGAGCGATCTTTGTCAAAACTTCGGCGGTTCGAAGGTGGAGCCTCACGGACGTATCACCTACGACGCGCATCGGAATCGAGGTAGGATCTATTTTGTTTTTGAGATTAGATTCAATTTCCACTTCAGTTATCAGTTTCGCTATTTGTTTTCTGTATTTAATTTACAAAATCATTGATGGCTGCACGAACACGGCCATCGATCTATGTTTGGAACCCTATTCTTGGTTTCGTTCTTCACGAACACCAGCTATAATTTTTGGATGCGTCAACCGACTGTCGAATCACCGATCAAAGGTAGGCACTGTGAAGGTCTCATTGCAGGGATCACAAAAACGTCCTCAGATCTGGAATCAGGTGTCCGATTGAGTCGTGGTGTTCCGCCGAAGGGATCACCTGAACACCACCGGCAGGAGCGGCCAGCAGCTATGCACGGCGGCCGTGGTGTGTTGTGCGGTGGAGCGTCGTCGGAGGTGCGGCTTCAGACAAGACGGCGGCAGTAAGTCAGGAGGAGCCGTAGTTGCGGGCTCCGGTGGGTGCGACCGAGCTGGGAAGAGACGTTCGGCGAAGCGAGCCGCGGGGTGTCCAGGCGGAGCCGATAGTGGAGTGGGTAGCTAGGGCAGCACGGCGGCGCTGGCCGCAACGAGGTTTGCCTGTGCACTGAGGGGGGGGGCATCATGGTCGAAGGAAGCCCGAGGCCTGGCCTTGGGCGTGTAGAGCAAGCCAGGACCCGCGCAACGCGGGTCCTGGTGGTGGGTCAATGAAGACCGACCGAAGTCGGTCTGTTGGGGGAGCGAGGAACCGCAAACCACGGGTCCTGTTGGGCGACGATGCGAAGACCTGTTCGGTTTGTAAAACTGAACCCGAAGATCAGGTCCGGTGCTGCTGGGTGGGCCGTGGCCAGCAGGCCGCGGACCGGCGGTTCGGACTGGGCCGACCGGGGTGAACCGACCTGGTTAGGCCCCCTTGCATTCGGGGGGCCGTATCTCCTAAACGGCGCATCCGTTTGACGCACCGTCTATAGCTATGGGACCGTATCGATGAGTTGGACCTTTTAAAGTGAGTTTTGGGGTTTTTTGGTTATGCGCTCAGAGGCAGGTAACCCGGGAGCTTTAATTTGATAATATTAAATTATCATTAAAGCTCGCAACGAACGCACCTCGCGAGCCAGACATCTGTTTGATGTTCCATCAGAGGAGTGGTGGCCGCGGAGCTGAGAAGGTCCTTCCAAGGCTGGTTTGGAGCCTTTGTGGGTTGGTTTCATTGCTTAGTAGCACGAAAATCTAAATGTGAATAACTAATTAATTAATTAATTAATTAATTAATTGTTGCATCGGACCTAACTCCTGCTTGGGATGTCTGATTGATGCGCCATCAGCGGCAACATGACCCCAGTCCTCATGCGGACTTTTTGGGATGCTCTCCTAACCGTTTGGGTTAGAGACAAGGTACGGGCCCCACAGGGCCTAGTTCACACGTTTTACGGTGAAACTCCACTTTCACCCATCATCAATTTGGGGTGTTTGAATACTCGTTTCTGAGTGTTTTTCCAAGGAGATTGCAATAGTGCAATCCACCCGCTTAAATTCGAGCCTGAGGTGTGGGCCCCAAGGGGCCCTGTTTGCGTATAACGTGGGAAATGGCAGATTGTGCATCTGGAGTCTGTTTTAGGCGTCGTCAGCGGCGTTGTGACCCTGACATCGAGGCGAAATTGACCGGGGTGGTTCCAGGCGTTGAATCCGGAGTTGAGGCGTGGGACCTACGAGCCGTCTCTTAAGCTGTGTGCAGCTTACTGTGACTTTTTCATTAGGCGTCTGTTTGGGGCGTATGAATAGTCGGTCTCACATGTTTTTCCATGAGGATTACAACAGTGCAAACTGTTTGGATGTGCAGAGTATCTTTCAAGATCTCATTAAATGTGGAAGCATGAAAGGTGCTCCGGTGGAGGTTCTTCTTACTGTGTTCGAAAGTGAACCCTTGGCGTGATATCGCGTTCACTCCCGTGTGAGTGAAGTTGATGCGGTTGGCCGTGCTAGTGCCGTGGAGGAAGCAGGTTGGTGAAATTACATTTTCTCCCTTCGCGTTGACATTGGGTGTTGTGTGCATGATAGCCTTTGGGCTAGAGATGTGGTTTACTCTAGGAGTATACGAGAATTCTTGGAGGTACATGTTGTAGTTTTTACCTGAGAACGTTCTTGCTTGGTTGGGAGATGATCTGGGGAAACACGTCATGTGGGCCCCATGTACGAGATGTGTTCTACTTTACGTACCTTTCACCTATCGCAACTTAGAGGGTCCTTCTGTTCTTGATGGTTTGGCCGGAAGAGTTGTTTGGGTTCCCCTGTTTCTTCAGCTATGATGAGTTTCAGTATCACGTCCCTTTCACCGGACTGCGGCATCGTTTACGACTATGTGCATTTGTATAGTGTGGGTGTTTTCCCACTTTATGGAGTGAGTTTTCTCAGTCCACATCAACAATAGACTCAGTAGATTGGAGCATGTATCACCTCGAGAGGCCCGGAGAGATCCTTACGTCCCTTCGTGTTCCCTGGTAGGGTTCTTTGGGTATCGGTGTGACCAACACATTACGCGGGCACCGATCCTCTACCCAGGAGGTTGTTTCCAATAGGGTATGGATCCCCAGGGAGCCCTAGGCACAGACTCCCTAGCTATGTATCGAGATCATATCTTCCTTCCATGATCTATCATTACGTGTTTCCCCCTACGTGTTCCGGTTACCAGTGGTGTACCATCCAGTAGGGATGGACAGTGAGGTACCGTCCAGCAGGGATAACCAGTGGTGTACCATCCAGTGGGGATGGCCAGTGGTGTACCATAAAACATGGATGGCCAATGCGGTACCATCCAATAGGGATGGCTAGAGCAGATTCGGGTCTCGCTCCAGCGGATTACCCTTTCACGGGGCTGGGCAGTGGGAACCCATCGACTTTGAGAAGACATCTCAACTATGTGATAGTGATGAGGTGTGGATTGAATCTTCCCTATAACTCTCAAGTACGAGGTGAAATTTACCCACCGAGACGCGACCTAAAACCGTGTGGGCGAGTCAGTGCCGCCCAAAGTAGATAGTGTCAAGGTGCGGTGATTTGAGCCCCTTGACTTGCAGTTCAGGGCAGACGTACAGATACTGGACATCAATGGTGTTTACTTCTGGGACTGTTGTCTACTCACTTTCTTGGGCTGAGCTACGGGACAGAGATCCCCTTACGATCTTGTTCGGGTTTCTTGACAGAGCATATATATATGTATACCTTGTTCTAGTACCCACTTCTTGGGTTTTGGTTACTATCCTTCTAGGAGAGGCGAAGACGCACGAGGTATGCCACGTTCTTTACGTATCTAGATTCTCATGGTTGGACGAGTCTACTCTCCTTCTATAGGTAGCGAAGACTCGAAGAGAATTTCACCTTCTCATCATTTATAGCTCCTTGCGTTTGGACGAGTCTACTTATTTCCTCTTGTTGGGTTGAGATGTACTCTTTACTGCACTCTCGGTTTTACTCCTTTACTTTTCCCTGTTCGATCTACTGATCACCTCTTCAGTACCTCCTTTGTTGCTCCCTCTAGCCTTCAGGGCATCCTACTGAGTATTCTTATACTCACCCCTGCTTGGGCTTTGCCCGCACTTGGTGTGCCTTTGTAGACGACAGACAGGTTGGTCGTGACGTCAGAGGAGCTTAAGAGTTTGGGAGCTTGGACCGCGTGTGGTGTTTGTAGTTGGGTTCCAGGTGTGGGACTCTCCTAGATATTTTACTTTTTTTTACCTGTTTCCGGATTGTGGCACTTTTCTGGTTGGGCGTGTGTTTTTCCCCTTTTCTTTTCAGTTTACCTTCAGCACTTGCTTTGTACTGTTTAGAGGTCGATGCACTTTTTGGTTTATTTATAGAAGTTGGTACTTTACTTTTCTTTTTTACTTTGCACTTCTGTATTGAGTGGACTGCATGTGTGTTTACAGGTACTCAGGAAAAGGCATCCCCGAGTTGTTTAGCCTTTGGCGCTTGTCGCTAGCCCCTGGCCTATGGAGGCGGGTTTGAGGTAGTTGCGGCTCGAGCCCGCGTAGGGTCGGGTTGTGACAAAGTGGTATCAGAGGCTGGTTCATTCCTTGGGACATTGTGCAGATGTCCCTAAAAAGGAATTGGTTGGGATTTAGGGAAACAATGTTGACGTGTCTCGAGAGTGGATCTCAGGCCAGGGAGTCCAGTGATGGTGCGACAGCTGACGTATCCATTCACTAGGACCTTGATAACCTGCTTGTCGACTCAACATTCTAAGAAACTTGTTGTAGGGAAAATTGGTTTGTGAATCACATAGGACTGAGTCTTTGACTTCCCTTCTTGAGTCATCTCCCCATTGTCATTATTGTTATATACACATATGCTTATCTTACCACGACACTCCTTGATAATATTCAGGATGTTTCTGCGAAGACAGCCAGCCAGGATACCAACTTTGGTTCATGATGACGAACCTGTGAGTGACAAGGCCTTAGTCCAGGACCCATCATGCGAGTCTCTTTCTCAGGGTGGGCCAGTAGCAGCACCCCCACCTGGTGAGCAACATACAACTTCAGAAGAGCAGACGGAGCTTGAGCGTAGGTTGAGCGCGCTCCGTGAGTTCCAGCGACATAGACTGCTAAGGTTCAGTGGTGAGCCAGAACCTCAGGCAACGGAATTTTGGCTCAAGACAGTGGTTCACCTCTTCAGGATTGCACAAACACTAACATATCTGATGGTGGCTTTGGACACTAACCTTTTTCACGGAGCAGTTGGGCGTTGTTGGAGTCTGGTGACTCTGTTTTGATGAGTTGTCGCTTTCGTGGGACGACTTTCAGCTGCTGTTCCATGAGGAGTTTTACCCCTCATACTTATACACCATTCAGATCCAGGGAGATACTATAGTTTCAGCAGGGAGGGATGACGGTGACTGAGTATACGACTAGTTTCGCAGACCGTGCCCGCTTTTACCCGGACTTGGTCTACAATGGTAACTTCCGAGCGCGGAAGTCCGAACAGGGTCTCCGCAGAGATATTCGTGTTATCATAGTACCCTTGGGAATTTCCACTTATAACGGGGTTCTATAGAAGGTGATGGTGATAGAGAGCTTCTAGTCACACTTTACGGTTGGTGGTGGCAGTAGGCGCGACAGAGCCGAGACGTCTGACGCAGCCAGCGGGCATCGGCTGACAGAACCTCGACATAGGTGGCTTTCCGATAACCGAACTCAGGGGAGTGTTCATAAACCACAGTGGCACCGGAGGGCACCAGTGAAACCTGGAGAGAGTTGGTGTTATGCTTGCGATGGGTGAGGTCACCTAGCATGGGACTGCCCGACCAGGCACGCTGAGAATATCAGGCAGGTAGTAGGTGCACCATCGCGACAGAGGCAGCATCATGATCAGAGTAGCACCCAAAGAGTTGGTGATTTTAGGGGAGTGGGTGGAGTTGGAAGTGGAGGACAACCTTATGAGGTCTTCCCATCACAACCAGGTGGTCTACGTCAGGCTCCGGGAGCTGACAGTTGGGACCACGGACAACCGCGAGCTTTGGATGTCTATGATCCTGCAGAGCATGAGGTGATAAGAGGTATGATTTACGGTTTTTCTACCTTTTTGCAGTAGAATTGTTGGACTCTGTGTGTGAAATGATTTTTCTCCCTGCTCCTTGCTCGAGTTGATACCACGGTGACGCAGGGCGTCGGTGTAACCATGTGTTAGTAGAGTGGAAGGTGTAGAACCTTTTCTATTAGTCGATGGTAGCGACTCCTTCGCTTTCCGAGCGTGTATGAGGGTATTGGTTGTGGGACATCAACTATGAAACCTTGCGTGACCAGATATCCTTAGGTGTTTCACCATATGGATATTCTGAAGGAGGGAATCACCGGGCTTTGTCCCTGGTCCAAACGGTGATTCCAGTTGCGGCGTGCTATGTGGGGGTTCAACCGTGGAGGTAAGCTACCCCCAAGGGCCTTCGGGCCATTTGAGACCGTGCGAAGGGATGGAGAGGTTCCCTACCACCTTTCCCTAACCCCAAGGTCAGGAGTGGGTGCATGATGTTTCCCACGTGACTCACCCGAGAAGAAGTGTGCGTTCTCCTATGAATGTCATCGGCAAGGGAAAAACTCGCGTGAATAGATCAAATCCTTTGGTCCATGAATGGTGACGCAAAATTGTGCAAGAGTTCTTCTAGGTATGGGAGAGCCAGGTGCGGGCTTAGTACCCTGAGTTATTCCATGGTTTGCTTTTAGGGGATGAAAAGCTTGAAGTAGGGAATGATGTAAGAACCCAGTTTTTTCTATAAAAGACTTTGGAATTTTCTTGATGTTATTCCAGAGCAGCGCCTTCAGACGGTATACGATTCTGAGCCCCGGTGTGGCCAGAATTAAATTTTCAGTGCGTTCACACTGGGAATGCCAAATAAATGGGATAAATCCTAAATGGTAATTTCGATCCTAAATCTGAGAGTATGGATGGGTCCAAAATGGGGTCTTTACCCTAGGCATGACATAAAATGAGTCGGCGCGGGACGTTCGGTCCCCTCACTCGTTAACGGTGTGTTAAGTGGATAAATTAAATTAAGTTATTCATTTAATAGCTCAAACTAGAGTAACTCCTAAACAGTTTCTCAGATGGGAAAACCGAGGTCACTATTGAGTTCGGAGCATGCCGTTTACCCTAGGTGGGGTGTAAAAGTTGCGGGCGTGGGCCTACTGTGAGAGATGTTACCCAGGGGAAAAGTGGTCATTTCGAAATGTCCACTTAGTGATTTTTATCACTGGCATTATTTTTGAATAACTTTCGAATGAAGTCTCAGAATTGATATCTGAGACTTCCGTTGAGTTCAAAATGGGGCGTTTTCCCTAGGCGTGAGATAAAATAGGCGGGCGTGGAGGTTTCAGAATCCGCGCCCATTGGGAGAGTTTTAGTGATTTTTTATAAATTCACTAAGTGTTGAGGGAAGACCCATTTCCTCCTCTCTCTCTATCTCCCTCTTTCTCTATCTCTCTAGCCACTATTCATCGGATCGAGGAGCGATCTTCATCGAAACTTCGGCGGTTCGAAGGTGGATCCTCGCGGACGCATCACCTACAATGCGCATCAGAATCGAGGTAGGATCTCTTTTGTTTTTGAGCTCTGATTCAACTTCTACTTTGGTTATCGGTTTTTCTATTTGTTTTTTGTCTTTAATTTACAAAATCATTGATGGATACACGAACATGTCCATCGATCTATGTTTGGAACCCCGTTGTTGGTTCCGTTCTTCACGAACACTAGCTATAATTTTTGGATGCGTCAACCAACTGTCGAATCACTGATAAAAGGTAGGAACTGCGAAGGTCTCATAACAGGGATCACAAAAATGTCCTCGGATCTAGAATCAAGTGTCTGATTGAGTTGCGGTGTTCCACCGAAGGGATCACCGGAACACCACCGGCAGGAGCGGCCGACGGCGGCCGTAGTGTGTCGCGCGGCGGAGCGTCGTCGGAGGTGCGGCTTCGGACGAGAAGACGACAACAAGTCAGAAGGAGCTAGAGTTGTGGGTTCCGGTGGGTGCAGCTGAGCTGGGCAGTGGCATTCAGCAGACCGAGCCGCATGGTGTCCAGCCGGAGCCGACAGCAGAGTGGGTAGCCGGGGCACCACGGCGGCGCTGGCCGCAACGAGGTGTGCCGGTGCGCTGTAGGGGGGGAGGGGGGCGCCGAACGTCGTGGTCGAAGGAAGCCTGAGGCCTGGCCTCTGGTGTTCGGAGCAAGCTAGGACCCGCACAACGCGGGTCCTGCTGGTGCGTCAACGAAGACCGGCCGAAGTCGGTCTGTTGGGGGAGCGAGGACTCGCAAACCGCGGGTCCTGTTGGGTGATGACGTGAAGAACAGCCAAAAGGCCAGTCATTTTGTAAAACCATACTTGAGGAGCGGGTGCAGTGCTGCTGGTCAGGTCGGGGCTATCGGGCCGCGGACCGGCAGTTAGGATCGGGCCGACGGGGGTGAACCGGCCCGGTTAGTCCCCCCATGCATTCGGGGGGCCGTATCTCCTAAATGGTGCGTCCGTTTGACGTGCCGTCTGCGGATGTGGGACCGTATCGACGAGGAGGACCTTTTAAAGTGAGTTTAGTGGTTTTTTTGGTTTTGCGCCCAGAGGCGGGTAACCCGAGAGATTTAATTCGATAATATTAAATTATCATTAAAGCTCGCAACAAAAGCACCTCGCGAGCCGAACGTCCGTTTGACGTGCCGTCAGAGGTGCGGCGGCCCCGGAGCTGAGACGGTCCTTCCAAGGTTGGTTTGAAGCCTTTGTTTTTTGGTTTCGTTGCTCGGTAGCATGAAATTCTAAATGTGAATAATTAATTAGTTATTTAATTAATTAATTGATTGTTGCGTCAGACCTAACTCCTGCTTGAAATGTATGATTGACACGCCGTTAGCGGAAGCGTGACCCCAGTCCTCATGCGGACTTTTTGAGATGCTCTCTAAAGCGTTCAGGATGGAGATAATGTGCGGGACCCATAGGGCCTAGTTCGCACGTTTTACAGTGAAACACCACTTTTTCACCCGATATCCATTTGGGGTGTTTGAATACTCGTTTCTGAGTGTTTTTACTAGGGGATTGCAACGGTGCAATCCAACCGCTTAAATTCGGGCCTGAGGTGTGGGCCCCACGAGGCCCCGTTTGCGTATAACATGGGAAATGGCATCTTCTGCATTCGGATTCAGCTTTAGGTGTCGTCAGCGGTGTTGTGACCCTAGCATCGAGGCGAAATTTACCGGGTTTGTTTCAGGTGTTGAAGCTGGAGTTTAGGTGTGGACCCACGAGCCGTCTCTTAAGCTGTGTGCAGCTTACTATGAATTTTTCATTAGGCGTCCATTTGGGGCGTATAAATAGTCGATCTCGCATGTTTTTCCACGAGGATTACAACGGTGCAATCCGTTTGGATGTGCATAGTCTCTTTCGAGATCTTATTAAATGTGGAAGCATGAAAGGTGCTCCGGTGGTGGTTCTTCTTGTTGTGTTCAGAAGCGAACCCTTTCTGTGAGACCGCGTTCACTCCCTTGTGATTGAAGTTGATGCGGTTGGTCGTGCTGGGGCTGTGGAGGAAGCAGGTTGGCGAAATTACGTTTTCTCCCTTCGCGTTGACGTTGGGTATCATCTGCATGATAGCCTTTGGGCTAGAGATATGGTTTACTCTGAGAGTATACGAGAATTCTTGGAGTTACATGTTGTAGTTTTTACTAGAGAACGTTTGTTCTTGGTTGGGAGATGAGCTGAGGCCACACGTCATGTGGGCCCCATGTGCGCGACATGTTCTACTTTACGTACCGTTGACCTCTCATGACGTAGAGGGTCATTTTGTTCTCGATGGTTTGTCCAGAAGAGTTGTTTGGGTTCCCCTATTTCTTCAGCTATGAGGGGTTTCAGTATCACGTTCCTTTCACCGGACTGCGACATCGTTTATGACTACGTGCATTCGCATAGTGTGGCTATTTTCCCACTTTCTGGAGTGAGTTGCCTCGGTCCGCTTCGACAATAGACTTAGCGAATTGGAGCATGTATCACCCTGAGAGGCCCGGGGAGATCCTCACGTCCCTTCGTGTTCCCTGGTAGGGTTCTTTGGGTATCGGTGTGACCAACACATTACGCAAGCACCGATCCTCTACCCAGGAGGTTGTTTCCAGTAGGGTACGGATCCCCAGTGAGCCCTGGGCATAGAATCCCTAGATGTGTATCGAGATCATATATTCCTTCCGTGATCTATTGTGACGTGTTTCCCCCTACGTGTTCTGGTTACCATTGGTGTACCATCCTACAGGGATGGCCAGTGAGGTACCATCCACCAAGGATGGCCAGTGGTGTACCATCCCATAGGGATGGCCAGTGGTGTACCATCCAGTAGGGATGGCCAGTACGGTACCATCCAGTAGGGATGGCCAGAGCAGATCCGGGTCTCTCTTCAGCAGATTACCCTTTGGCGGGGCTGGGCAGTGGGAACCCGTCAACTTTGAGAAGACCTCTCGACTGTGTGATAGTGACGAGGTGTGTCTTGACGCTCCCTCAGAACTCTCAAGTACGAGGGGCGCTTTCCCCACCGAGACATGTCCTTGAGACACGACCTAAAACTGTGTGGGCGAGTCAGTGCCACCCAAAGCAGATAGTGTCAAGGTGCGGTGATTTGAGCCCCTTGACTTGCAGTTCCGGGCAGACGTACGGATACTGGGCATCGATGGTGTTTACTTCTGGGACTGTTGGCTACTCACTTTCTTGGGCTGAGCTACGGGATGAAGATCCCCTTACGATCTTGTTCGGGTTTCTTGATAGAGCATATATATATGTATACCTTGTTCCTGTACCCACTTCTTGGGTTTTGGTTACTCTCCTTCCAAGAGAAGCGAAGACGCGCAGGGTATGCCACGTGCTTTCCGTGTCTAGTTTCTCGTGGTTGGACGGGTCTACTCTCTTGCTATAGGTAGCAAAGACTTGATGAGAAGTTCATATTCTCACCGTTTTTAGCTCCTTGAATTTGGATGAGTCTACTTCCTTCCACTTGTTGGGTTGAGCTGTACTCTTTACTACACTCTCAGTTGTACTCCTTTACTTTTCCCTGTTCGATCTACTTCTCACCTCTTCAGTACCTCCTTTTTTGCTCCCTCAAGGCTTCAGGGCATCCTACTGAGTATTGTTATACTCACCCCTACTTGGGCTTTGCCCGCACTTGGTGTTCCCTTGAAGATGAAAGATAGGTTGGTCGTGACATCAGAGGAGCTTAGGAGTTCGGGAGCTTAGAACGTGTGCGGTAGTCGTAGTTGGGTTCCAGGTGTGGGACTCTCCCAACTGTTTTACTTTTGTTTACCTATTGTCGGGTTGTGACACTTTTCTAGTTGGCTGCGTGTTTTTTCCCTTTTCTTTTCAGTTTACCTTCAACACTTGCTTTGTACTGTTTAGAGGTTGATGCACTTTGTGGTTTATTTATAGCAGTTGGTACTTTACTTTTCTTTTTTACTCTGCACTTCTGCATTGAGTGGGCTGTGTGTGTGTGTACATGTACTCAGGAAAAGGCCTCCCCGAGTTGTTTAGCCTTCGACGCTTGTTTCCAGACCTAGGCCTATGGAGGCGGGATTGGGGTAGTTGCAGCTCGATCCGAGGTAGGGTCAGTTCGTGACAATAGAATTTCCCCATACAAAGTTGCACGGTGCCTGGTCCCGATGGCGGCTACCATACCCTCTCATTCTTCTAATCCAGTTAGCTCTGCTTCTGGTGGCTACTACTCTTGTTGCTCTGATCTTCTTCTAGTTCCTGTTCGGTGTGAGTTGGGCTATTCTATGGTCTTTTTGGCCCGAAGGCCCTATGGCTCGAAGTCCTTTGGTGACCCGTAGTCCCTTGAGACCTGTAGGCCCAAACCGGGGGCCCAAAGGCCCAAATCGGGTGAATAGTTCTGGCTGCTACAGTATTGAACAACAACTGCTATAGTAATTCTACAATTACTGCTACAGTACTGCTACAACAACCCGTAAATTCACCTCCACTCGGTTTTGAACTTGGGTCTCTTGGATTCCAAGCATGAGCCCTTACCACTCAGGTACGTGCTTGTTGTCTTCTCATAATATCCTACTGGATATTACCAAGGGAGTACACCATGAGAAGGTTCCTCAAATTCTTATGAGTCTCTACCCCTAATAACCTATATCATTTGTGTCCCTCAAATAATATCATCTGGATATAGAACATATATTAAAGAATAGTGTTGTAGCACTTTCGGGTTTTCATCATAGCGGGGAACTGCTGTGACCTTTTAGCGAGACAACTACTCTTAGAACATTATCACATACTATGTCATGTAGATGAACAGTCATGATGTGACAATTATTTTATTAATATTAAAAAAAAATGAATATATGTTTATCATAAAGTACAAAGAAGTTGGTTCTTGGGAAAAAACTCTATAAGACTCCAACTTTCACTAGATACAACTGCTAACAACCTTCAGTACGCTAGCTCTCATATGATATTCATGCTTCTGCTGAGATAAGAATTTAGTCAAGGGGTCCACCACATTCTCTTAAATGGATACTTTTCTCACTACAATATCACCCCTATGATATAAATCCCTTAAGAGGTGATACTTCTGAAGTATATTCTTGGTCCATTGGTGTGACCTTAGATATTTTGTAAGAGCCATTACTGTAGTACTATGAAAATACAATGTGATAGGGTATTTATTTCTAGGTACCACATCAAGATCCTAGACTAAGTTCCGAATCCAAATGGATTCCTTGGCTACATCAGAAGCTTCTATATACTCGGGATTCACTGTAGAATCAGCGTAAATTGTCTTCTTTGAACTCTTCTAGCTCACAGCTCCTCCGTTGAGATAAAAACATATATTTATTGTGAATTCAGATCATTTTTATTTTTCTAAAAACTAGTATTAGTATAACCTTTGATAACCAGCTCTGAGTCTCCTCCATATACCAGGAACATATCCTTAGTTCTTCTTAGATACTTAAGGATAGACTTAATAATAGTCCAATTATATTCTCCTAGATCTTCTTGATATCATCCTACCATTATCAATGCATAGGAAACATCAAGTCTAGTACTTAACATGGCATACATGATTGATCCTATCACTGAAGTGTATGGGATATTACTCATTCTCTCTTTCTCATGTTGTGTTTGAGGACACATTTTCTTAAAAAGTTGTAAACCATTTGACATTGGAACCAATTCCCACTTGTATTGTTCCATACTAAATATATTTTTTATCTAGTCAATATATGTACTTTGACTTAGTCTAATAAGCCTCTTGAATCTATCACAAATGATCTTGATCCCTAGAATATAGGCTGCTTCACCTAAGTCTTTCATGGAGAAACACTTTTTTAACCATTCCTTAATAGATCTTAAGACTATTATGTCATTTTCAATAAGTAATGTGTCATCAACATATACTACTAGGATAATGACCATATTTCCACTAAACCTCTTGTAAACACATGACTCACATTCAT
The DNA here is from genome assembly GCA_963277665.1 of Viscum album. Classification (NCBI taxonomy): domain Eukaryota; kingdom Viridiplantae; phylum Streptophyta; class Magnoliopsida; order Santalales; family Viscaceae; genus Viscum; species Viscum album. Next base: position 489,322,980 of record OY728164.1, read on the forward strand.
TCTTAATGAAACCAAATTATTTTATGGATTCATCAAATCTAATGTTTCATGACATAGATTCTTTCTTTAATCCATAAATAGATATCTATAACTTTTAAATCCTTTGGCATCACTTGGAGTCACATACCCTTCTGGTTGTGTCATATAGACATATTCCTGAAGGTTTTCATTAAGGAATGCAGTTTCAAAATCCATCTACCAAATCTCATAGTCATGGTAAGCTGCTATAGAAAGTATGATTCTGATAGATTTAAACATGGAAACCTATGAAAACATTTCATCGTAGTCAATTAATTTATGCTATTTAAATCATTTATCAACTAGACTTACTTTATAGGTACTTAATTTACCTTCCATGTCCAATTTTATCTTGAATACCCATTTGAAACCAACAATGTTTACATCAATTGGCATATTGAATAGAACCTAGACTTGGTCCTGATACATGAAATCCATCTCAAAATTCATAGCTTCTAGCCATCTTTCAGCTTCTAAGATCTCTAATTCCTCATTATTAGAGATAGGTTCATCATTTTCAACCAATAATGATTCAACATCATAGGTGACTAGAAAACCATATCTCTCTAGTTATCTTACCTCTCTTATTCTCGTAAAAAGTACTTGGGTTTCAAGAACTACTTCTTCCATGGAGACCTTTGGAGTTTTTTCCTCTACAAACTCTTGTGTATCTTGAGTATCAACTTTATCAAAGTCAATATTTATCACACTATCCTTTTTGAGGATGTGCTCCCTCTCAAGAAAGACTTCTTGTCAAGTGAAAATCACTTTTTTGTCCGAGGGATTGTATAGGTAGTATCCCTTTGTTTCATTTTAATACCCTATAAAGATACACTTCATGCCTCAAGGTGCTAGTTTGTTTCCTGATAAATACTTACCAAATGCCTCACAACCCCATACACATGTCTGCAACAAAATGGATTTCTTTCTAGTCCATAACCTGAAGGGAATTCCATTTTCTGCTTTAGTTGGTACTCAGTTTAATGTGTATACTTTAATTTGTAATGCATATCCCCAAAAGGATAAAGGAAGATATGCATGAATCATCATCGAACTTACCATGTATAGCACGATACAGTTCCTCCTTTCACTAACACCATTCCACTGTGATGTATAAGGTGGAGTGAGTTAAGATAGAATCCAAAACTCTTATATAAATTTGATGAACTCTTGGTTAAGATATTCACCACCTCGATCCGATCAAATATTCTTTATATTCTTATTAAGATGATTCTCTACCCCATTCTTGAATTCCTTGAATTTCTCAAAGGACTCACACTTATACCTCATCAAGTAGATATATCCATATCTACTCAAGTAAACATTAAAAGTTATGAATTAAGAATATCCACCTTTATATTCAACTAAAATTTTTCCACACATATCAGTGTGTACCAATCCTATAATCTTTATGAACCTTTCACCCTGTCCACACTACTATAAAACGAGGCTATAGACACATACCTATAGCCATGGTTTTATGGGTCCGTGGATATATCCTAGTTTATAGCCACAGTTCTATTAAAAATATGGCTATATCATGATTTATATCCACAATTAAAAATATTCTTGGATATGTTTTATTTTTTTGACCAACTATCAGGATCATCCTATCCACTATCTATGAAGATCTCCTCCTATCCTTCCATGATCCAAGACTCCTTGAACCCTCGATCTGGACTTGCTCTCCACGCACTCCTCCCCAATGTCACTAATACACTTCCCAGCCAACGATGTTTCATGACAGCCTCCCCACCCTCGCGATCAACTTTCCCCTCCCAACCTCAACCCTCTCACCTAGATAATAATACTCCTCCCTCACCATTCCCCTCACCCACTTCATCCACTCATGATTCCTCCTCCCCCTTCAGCTCCAACACAACCAATATACCTCCCTGCCGACTCAGCTTCGATGTGGCTCTAACGCCTCCCTGTAGACGCTGCTCCGGTGCTACCAGAACACCTCCCAACCAAATTAGCTCTGAAGCCTCCCTACAGATGCTGCTCTGGTGCTACCATCCCACCTCCATGCAGACACGACCTCCCCATCTCCCCAATGACATAGCTTCGACACCCCCCACACCTCACCACAACCCTCCTCTAATGTCGCTCGCTGCCATTGAATGCCTCTCTGACATGGCCACACCACCTTCTGTGGTCTTCCTCTGATGCGGATACCACACCACCACGATACCCTTCTCCTTTGACATGGCCACCCTACCTCCATGATTTCTCACCCGAACCCAGCCCTACCCTCACAATCTACTCATGTGATTTCTCACTAACCCCATTCATGGACACTAGGTAAATCCTCCCTTCAGTTTTTGGTTGGTATGTTATGCTTCATGATTATATAGTAATGTTGTTGACTTGATTTAGATGATCAATTATTCATTAGATTGAAAAAATTCCACTTTGGTGTGGGGATCTTGTTAGTAATGATACCTCGATACATTAAAAATATCTAACTTTAGTGTGGGTAGTTTTTTGGTAATTTGAAGTTAAGTCGTGGGGGGTATTCAGTACACTATTGATTTGGTTATAACCATTATTAGTTGTTTCTCAATGCATGATGGATCCCTTGGTTTTTTTATTGAGTAAACTCATGTGGGTTTTTGAAACATTTAAATTGCGATTGAAATATTTATAATAGTCATATTTTATGTAATGTTTGTTTATTATTAACAATGTTGTAAAATTACCATTTTTATATAAAATGTTCAATTAATTAATTTTATCATTTGTTTTTGTTTTTCTGGTTAAATTATAATAGGGAAGTGGGATGGATCTTGGGATTCACATTATAATTTCCAGCCCAAGATCCATCCCACTTCCCTATCACTTGCAAGGCTATTATTTACCAATAAGGGAACATTTAAAAATGAAAAGACACAGTTTAATCTATAAAGTGATCTGAAAAAACAAAAAAATTAAATTTTACATAATACATAACATTCATTGATGATGTAACACTTATAGTGTGGGTGTTATTTATCAATATCAAGTTTGAGGTATTCTTAATCTTCTTCAAATGGAGATCCATGATGGGAAATGAGATTGGTTTAAAGATTAAGAGCATGAGGTTTGATATTTGTGGGGAGTATATAATCTTATAATTTCAAAGGATCTATTTGTGGAAATAAATATAGTTTAAAAATACTGTACTATTAACTATATAACATAATGGAGTATCATAGAGAATTAACTATCCATTGGTTGAAAAAAAATGTATTTTGAGAATTTACATGGGATTCCCCATGGTACTTTGGGATAAAGTGGTAATTACACAATATACACACTAAACTAGAGTCCTTATTCCCTATTAGGTTAAGAATTACCAAAATCCTATTATTCCAAAAGGATGGTTCAATTCACCCATCTCAAAGTATTCTGTTCACTCACCTATATCCATTTTGATGCCAAGGAATGGGAAAATCATGATTCTAAGTCATGAGTATGTTACTTTGTGGAATATGAAGATGAAGATATTGGTTTTCAACTATGAGAAAAAATCCTTTATAAGGTGGTAAGAAGTAAAAATATGATCATAAATAAAGAGATAATATTAAAGGATCAAACATTATATGGGGTTTTATATGATATAAAAGTACAATCAAATAATTTAGTTGAAATGAATGGATGTCCAGACATTTTAGATGTTATAGAGAGTCATGGAAGAATGATAGTATTGAAAACACTAAACTTTATAGAGGATTTTTCTAAATGTTTCCATGTTTTGATAAAGTTTCTAAGGCCTTAAGTACCAGAAATCTCAATGACTATTGAATCTTGAGAAAAAGATCCATAAGATAAAACATTGTAAGTTGAAATACCAACAGGAGGATGAAAATAGGGACAACTGCTGAGATCCACCAAAGAGAGTTTCCAAGTGTATAGGTATGATTGTGATATGAAATAATTTATTTTAATGGATGATAGGAAGTTTGAGTTACCAAAAATTATAGAAGTTTAAAATAGTTGAATTTGTGGAATCTGACCATGAGGGATGAGATTGATTCCCTCCATGTTTCCTAAAAAATAGAGATGACATAGTGGTCAACTTGAGAAAAATTCATTAAAAATGAATGTATTAGTTGAAGTAATAAGTGTATGATAGTTTTAGGTACAAGTCAATTATAGTTGTAAAGGGGTTTCAAAAATAAAAAGGTGTGGATTACTCAGAGATATTTTCACCAGTAGTTAAATATATGACTATTAATAAGGTATTGAGGATCATTTCCCAAAAGAATTTACATTTGGAGTAGTTATATGTGAAGAAAATATTCCTCTATAGGGACTTATATGAGGATATATATAGAGAGAATGTGGTTGGAATCAAGGATAATAAAAACTAAGATATTACGTGCATGATTTAGTAAAGACTTTATGGGTTAAAGTAGGTTCCACAGAATTGTAATCATAAGTTTAGATACTACATGATTATGTGGAAGTTCATCAAAACAAGTGATAAACATTTCTATTATCAGAAGGTGTTTGATGAAGGGAGTTTCATCATCCTACTTCAATATATTGATGAAATGTTGATTATAAGTTTATTAAATGAATAAATTAATTAAATAATGGATAAATTGTCTAGGATATTCGAGATAAAGGATCTCGGTAAAATGAAAAGTATTTTGGGTATGAGGATTGTGAGAGAATTATGTGCAGGTACTTTATCCTAGAGCTAGTTGTATTATGTCCAGTAAGAGGTGGATCACTTCAACATAGGAGAGTATAAAATCGATAACTAGACCCCTGGTTAGAAACTTCATTATATTAAAGGAGACGTAATAGAAAATGAGAGATGAGGTAGAGTAAATGAAAATTATTCCATTGAATCATCAATCATAAGAATGATGTACACCATGGTTTGTACTCATCCTGAAATTATGCAAGAAATGAGAGTTGTTATTAAGTACTTGTTTAATATTGGAAGAGAACATTGAGAGGATGTGAAGTGGATTATACAATAATTAAAAGGTTCTGAAATAATGATAGTTTACTTCATAATAGACGAGTCGTTACAAGGGTTTTCAAACTTTGAAAATTATGGGGATGGATACAATTAGAAAATAATGATCATCTATGTGTTTAATTTTATAGGAATGATAATTATATGGGTATCAAAACATTAATCAGTATCTTCACTCTCAACAATAGAATTATATTATTCCACATTGATGGATGTTGGGAAGGAGCTAGCTACAGGGGGTGGGGGTGGTGTAGGGGGTGGATGTTCTCAAAATAAGTAATGATGGTTAAATTCTATTCCTTGATTCAAAAAAAAAAGGATTCATTTAGAAAAAAAATAAAATGTTTCATCATAGTAAAAATCATATTCATCTAAATTATCATATCATTTAGAAGTTTTTAGAGGAAAAACTATTGGATCTATGGAATATAGAAGAGATTCAATGTTCAGTTGACATGTTAACAAAGGTCATAATCCAAGATGTGTTGAGGTGATTTTATGCCTTGATTGGGTGAGGATAATCTGAAGGAATATTGGAGGAACCATACTAGCTATAATGGAATATTCAAGAGTGTTAGGAAGTCCATGTAATATTACAGATGACTTGGTGGGGAAGCTTAGAGAATGATTCTCAATTGGGAGATTTTAAGGCTTGGCTATGAAAACCATTTTCTAAAAAAATAAATTAGTCAATAAGATAGAGGAACTTTGGGCATCTAATTTCCAATGGTTTGAATGGTGATGGTGGATTGGAAGTGACCAGGGTCTAAAATAGCCAAAAATTTAGAAACTGAAATTTATTCCTACTTATAAGAAGAATGATTCCATCAAATGATACAACCTTATAATAGTGGTTTAATAGTATAGTTAGACAATATGATTGGATGGTATACCAAAAAGTTTATAATGTTTTTTACCCTTAATCACTTCTCATGAAGTTAATTCCATTTTTTTGAAAATAAAAAATGATTAATTATCTTATTGTGAAATACTATTTTTTGAAAATTAAGTTATCTATTCACCCTAATGTTCCTCCAATGCATCCTTTTTTATTAGTGAAGTTATTGGGGAAATATTTAAATGTAAAGGACCTCAGAAAACATGATTCATATAAGATTAAATATTTCCCTTTTAACTAAAACCAATTTTCATAAAAATGATCCTTTTCTTCCATTATTTTCTTAAGATTTTCCTTTCTAATCCCATTAAAACTTCCATCTTTATTTTACAAATGTTTTCCTTTTCATCCCATATGATTCTTACACCTTCTTTTCACAAATGAATTTCTATTCTGGCTTCCATATAAGGTTCAACCTTTCATAAAAATATTTTACTTCATGAAAATATTTTCCTCCAAGAAATATTTTTCTTTTTGAAAATATTTTTCTTCATGGAATGTTTTCTTTTTTAAAAAAAATTTAATTTGAAAAATTTATTCCTTTGATATGAAATATTATTTTACTCTATTTTTTTATTTTTCAGAAAATCTCTCAATCAACTCCAAACTTTCACATTCATTACAAAACCAAGTCCAAACACTTCTAGAAAATATCTCTCCATAAATGTATCATGATTTACCCTTTCTGAAATCTTTTCAAATTTAATTGTTAACAAACATGATCCAAATACTCTGAAGAAAAACATGTTGGGTTTCAGATAAAATTGTTATCAGAATTTTTTGAATTGAAGGTTATGATGTAACGTGATTAGTTATATTTGACTTATTATGTTACGATTATTTTATGGGAGTGAGTCCTGATCTTTTCTTCTATTTTTTGAAAATTTTAATATTTAATGATATCTTATGTGTTTTTTTTGAAATTATGCAACCTATAAAACTAGTTGATTATCCTCATGAGAAGGATATTAAGACTAAGTATTCTGGTCATGGAAATATGGAATTGAAATTTGATCATGTTCCTCTAATGGGTGAGTATGAGATTGAAGTAGAGAAAAAGATCACTAAGAGTCTTCTTAAACTGATTCAAAATATAGAAGGGAGACCACATTAGGAATTAGTAATTATTCTAGATATATTTTTATATTTTCAAGTTAGTATTATGTTGTTTTTAGAAGATATGTTAGGTATCAAAGAGCTTAAGAATGGATGGAGGGGATGAATAAAATATTTTATCTAATTCATTCTCAATAAGAGAATAGAGATAAGATTTATATATGTATACTTTATAGACCATCTCAATACTAGAGTGATATCTTATTCCAAGTAAAGAGAACCGAGGGGTGTGTTATGGGGTGGGGTTTAGAGGGGGGGGGTGTCCAGGGGGTGTGGAGGGGGGGCTTTACAGAGGGGAAGGGGGGATGCAGTGGGGGGGGGGGGTGGAGGGGGGCTGTGCAAGGTGGGGGGTGGGGTTTTGAGGGTATCTATCTGTATGGGGGGGGGGGTGTATAGGGGTGGGAGTATGGAGTGAGGCTTTGCTAAGGTAAGGGGGTATAGAGTGAAACATATATAGTTAAACAAAAAAACTAAACCAAAAGACATTGAGTGGAACCAAATATAATAATTTTGAGTGAAACCAAACCATACCAAATTGACAACTAAATCAACTTGAAGATAATAAACACAATAAAAAATTGTTATTGTTCATGTACTATGAGTTTTTACTGAAATAAAAATAGCTACATCCAAATTTAACTTCAACTATTAATACTATGATTATAATTGATTTTTTATTTTTTAATTTCATAATATATTATCTGTTTACATTATCGGATATCATAACTACATTTATATTGTCTTTGTTAATTTAAAATATTTTTAATGCAATCCCGAGCATGGAGATTAGACACTAAGGACACCAAGTTGGTGATTGAATAGACTGGAGTCTATAGGCCAAGGCTATGAAGGCTATGAAGGCTCTGAAAGCTACTGATGGGGATAAAGTCACTGCTATCACAAAGCTTAAAAACTAAGGTCTATGGAACTTTTTCTTTCAATTTCATGTGATGTTTTTTTCCTACTTTGAGTTGGATGTTTCTCTCATTGATTTTAATTTTCTAATTTATTGTCTCCATCTGTTGTTTCAGTTACATTTCAAGAGTTTTTATTTAAGAGAAGTTGTATTGGGTGTGTATTTTCTATGATAAATACTATGCATGGTATATTACCTAGAATTTTATTAATATGCCCTAGTTACCACCCATGAAATAGTTAGGGACTTGTTTGGATAAGTATTATAAAAACAATAAAATTCTCAACCCACATAACATATAAGTGGTTTCACCTATATATAATGTATCTAGAAAAGAATGATGTTTTATAAAATATGTTATGTTTGTCTTAATGTTTTTTTACCATTTTAGAATCCATAATGTGATGTACATATATTACACAGTCTTAAAGTGTGTGTGTGGGACGGGGGGGGGGGGGGTTGTGCAGGGGGGAGGTTGGAGGAATTGAGTTTTTATGGAATCTGGCTGGGGGATATATATGGGGGGGGGGGATGTGCAGGGAGAGTTGGGGTTTGTAGGGGGGATATCTAGGGGGAGGTGGGGGGGCTGTCTAGGGAGAGGGGGGTGTAGAGTGGGAGGTCTATCCAGGAAGGAGTGGGTTTAGAGTGGGGTGTGTGTAGGGTGGGGAGGGGGTCTGTTCAATTATTGTGTTTGTGTTTTTCCTCTTCCATGTAGATTCCCTTGATGAACAATCATTGAAATACAACCTTATATTACTAATATATATGTATTATATTTATTCAAATCTAATCATGTATTGGTCGTAGTTGTATGTATTTATACTAGATAACATATATGTATTTTATACATGAATCTATACTACAAAACTGATCCTCATCTACATGACATGTTGCCCATACCCCATGACCGAAGTAGTCATTTCAGTGTCATTGTTTTATTTTTTGTTTTTATTTATTTTATGTTTTAAATGAAGAGAAGTCATGGTATTGTGGTGTGTTGGACAAATTATCAAAATTAATTTGTGTCAATGATGGCTCTAGATGAGTTCTATGGGATATCCTCTTAGAAATCCTCCTCTTCATTGAATCCATCAGTAGTGAAGCATCACATGACTAGACAGTGCAGTCACGAGTCCTCAGTATGTCTACATAAGGACAATGAATATGTAACAGTGATGACAGTGAAGCACCGCATGACTGGTATATCCTCTTAACCTGTGGGCATGAGGTCTTATAAAATTTCATCACAAGGCCTGACTCCTTGGTTCAGTTTGGGTCAGGTTGGGTTTTCTTTGTTATTTTTTATTTGGTTCATTTTTTTGGTTTATGTCAATTTTAACAGGTTTATTTTTTTTCAATTTGGGGATATTCAGTTTAATTAAATTAATTTTAGATTAAATTAGGTATGTTTCATTAGTTTCATTTTTGGCTTGCTAAATTATGCTTTATTGAAGCTAGTTTTGATTGATTTAAGTCAGTTTGGTTACATTATTTTCAATTTGGTTTAGTTTCATCTTTTTCAAAACCATTTGGTTTGGTTCCACTCTACTAAATTTGGTTTGATGATGTTTGATTTAGTTCTAACCACACTAGTATGCTTTTGGTTGGTGTAGTTAATTTTACTGGAAATTGAGGAGGGTCTGTCCAGGATGGAGGGTGGGGGTGTGGGGGGATCTATCCAGGAAGGAGGGGGGTCTGTCCCGGGAGTGGGGTATTTCCAGGTAATGGGTGGGGGGTTGTCCAGGGGGGGTAGGGGGGGGGGGAGGGGGATTTTTTAGGGTGAAGTGGGTTGTAGGGGGAGTGGTGGTGGTGGTGGTGGGGGGGGGGCTTTCTAGGAAAAGGGAGGGGGGCTGCAAGGGGAGTGGTGTGTGTGTGTGTGTGGGGGGGGGGTTTCAGGGGAGGGAGGGGGTTGTAGGTGGAGTGGTGGTGGTGGGGGTGTCTAGGGGGTGGTAGTGGGGCTATAAGGGGGAGTGGTGTTGGGGGGGGGGGTGTCTAGGGAAAGGGAGGGGGTTTTCTAAGTAAAGGGAGTGAGGGGGTTGTACAGGGAAAGAGAGGGGGGTGCAGGGGGAGTGGTGGTGGTGGGGGGGGGGGGTTGTAGGGGGAGTGGTGGTGGTGGTGGGGGGGGGGGGGGGGTTCTAGGGGGAGGGAGGGGGGATGTAGGTGGAGTGGGGGGGATATCCAAGGGGAGGGAGGGGGCTATCTAGCGGGTGGGAGGGGGTCTTTCCAGGGGGTGTAGGGTAGTGGTGGTGGTGGTAGTGGTGGTGTTGTCCAGGGGGAGGGAGGGGGTGATGTAGGTTGGGGGGGTGTTTAGGGGGGGGGGTGCTTTCTAGGGGGTGGGAGGGGGATGCAGGGAGTGGGGGGGGGGGGTCATGGAACGGGATGGGGGTGTTGCAGGGGGAGTGGTGGTGGGGGGGGGGGTGGGGTGTCTAGGGAAAGGGAGGGGAGGGGGGATATAGGGGGAGTGGTGTGGGGATGTCTAGGGAGAGGGAGGGGCTATAGGGGGAGGGAGGGGGGGGGTTGCAGGTGGAGTGGTGGGGGGGGGATGTCCAGGGGGGCTGTGTAGGGTGGGGGTCTATCTGGGGGGGGATACCCCAAGAGGAGTGGGGGGTGTGGAGGGGAGGATTTTCAGGGGAGAGGGGGGGGGGGGTGTGTGGGGGGAGGGGGTTTTTCAGTGGGGAGGGGGATATTTAGGGTTAGGGGGTGTCCAAGGGGACTACCCTTGGGGGAGTGGGGGGGGGGGGTGTCCAATGGTGGGTGGGGGGTGGGGTGGGGGATACTACAAGGGGAGTGGGGGGATATTTTTTATGGATTTCCAAACCCTATAGCCACCGTTCCTAACCATGGATATAAGTCTATTTCCATAGTTTGAAACCATGGTAATAGAGTGTGTCTGTCATGTGGTATAGACACATTTCTAAACCGTGGCTATAATAATATTACCACGGTTCGAACCATGGATATATACATATAGCCACGGTTCCAAACCATGTCTATAGGTCTAGGCCTATATCCATGCCTAACTTAGCCATAATTCCTCAAACTGTTGCTATTACCTATAGCCACAGTTTGAGGACCTATAGAAACAATTTTAAACTATGGCTATAGCCTGAATTTCCAGTAGTGACACCAAATAGTGGTTTGGTAATTTTACCTTGTAAAAAATTGTGACATATTTCAAGTGGATTTAGATCTAAAGAGTTTAAATAACCATCTTGACAGAGTGTTTTCAAATGCTTCTCATTTACATGAACAATATGGTGATGCCATAGATAAGTGTTATATGAGTCATGTGAATATGATTCATTATCGATTTTCAACACTTGGTTTTCATAATTTAATACATAGAGACCATTATTTAAATGTGTCATACCATATCATATATTTTCCTTATAAAATAAACAAATTTTATTTTCAAATTTTAAAATAAACCCATTTTTATCTAAACATGACACATAAATTATGTTCTTGGTAACTGTAGGTACATAATAAAAATCTCTTAAAACCCAAATTATTCCCATTGGTAATAAAAGGTGGTAGTCACCAATGAATAGGTCATCTTGCCTTTCTCCATTGATAGTTCTCAAATACACCTCTCCTATGAAAGTATTTTGAAATATACTTGGTTCTTACATTTGGATACAGATGTGAGCACCACAAGATGTATCTAATACCCAATTTTTAGAAATGGAAAGATTTCACTTGATAATGAACACACCTTTAGCTTCCCCTTACTTTTGGGTTTATTTACTCTTCTAGTGGCCTCACTTGAAACATGAAAAATATAACACCTCCTTTTCCTTTTTCTACCTCTGGATCTTCTTCTTATTGGTAGGATAGTGCTCAAGTGCTTTAGACTGTTTATAAGTCTTGGGCCCATTTTCCCTGTCCTTACTTTTTTTCTTCACCATAAGGACTGTGGGATTATCATGCCCCATGTCCTTATCCACTTGGATAATCAAGTTCAAAAGTCATGAAAGACTCTTTTCATTATTACTCATATTATAATTCATAATAAAGATGGAGAAGGTCTTGGGTAGTGATGAAAGTATAAGATCTGTATGCAACTCATTTGGGAATTTAATCCCTAATATGTCCAGGAATTCAATGTAGCTGATAATCTTGACTACATGAGGCCCAACTAGCACAGACTCTCTAAGATTAGTTAAGAACAAATCATTGGATATATCATACCTCTCTTGTCTCGCCTTCTCTTGATTATGATCCCGAAAGCGAGACATCATTATATAGACATCCATATCCTCATGTTTCTTAAAAAGATCATTAGACATGGATGATATCATGAAGCACTAGACATCTGTAAGATCATTTAGATGTTTCTCATTGAGATATAGTTCTACATTACTTGCCTCATTTCCAGGCGCAGCTGGTAAAGGTTCTTCCAGCACATACAATTTCATTTCATAACAAAGGTTGACACACATACGCCTTTGCCACTCTTGGAAATTTGTGTCGATGAGAAGGTTTTTCTTCTCAAGTATGGATCACAATGATACGTTTGATGCCATTTTAATTCTATTTATACAAAATAACATGATCATAATTTTAGTACTTTATCTGATAAATTTAGACAAATAAATAAATATTATATTTATTAGTATCCCACTATTTTATTGAAACCCAATAGCCCTCACCATTGGATTTGGAATATACTATTTCTTGGATATTCTAGTGGAAAGGATCTATATTACCCTTCTCATTACCCAAACTTTGGTCGGTCAATCATCCTGAATGGTTTTAGGTAGGAATTCTATATTCCATTTACATTAACTCGTAGTTCCTTGATATGATGAGTAGAATCCCCAATCCTCAAATCATTAATTTAGATTTCCTGAACCTTTGCCTCAAAGTTACACCAAATACTACTTTGGCAATCAACACTTGATGCAAACCAAGTTAAGTCAACACAAAACCTCATATTAGAATTCCCTGATAACTGAAAGCACACCAAATTTGGCTGGTCAAGCACTTTGAACTATGGTTCGATTCTAATAGATGTAATGGAAGGCTATACTGACTTAATATTTTATTGAGGGATTTTATCCTTTTATACATAAATTTCCAATTATTATATTTATCATATGATTGTTAATATTAAGTGAGATTACTTAAGTGATTAACCATGACTTAGATAATATTTATGCATAATCCAATTTATTTTAGTTTTATCTTGCATTCTTATTAGTTCATTAATTATTTGATCATGACAATACATCCATAATGAAATAACCATGAAACCGATAGAAATAAAATAAAGGGTATGATCATGAGCTTATAATAATGGTTAGTTTATCTAGCAATTGATAAACTAATTGTTGACCTAGGGGATAAACACCATGAACCAATTGAATTTTGTTTTACAGCTTTACACCTCTCCACCTTTGTATCTCCTTGGGTTGGTTTTGTCTTGGCTCCAAAATTGAACAACCTCCACTAGCTTGGGATCTCCATCCATTACATATGCCTTTTACTCACATACAGGTGAGGGGAGAAAGAGGTTTATATAAAAGAAACCATGGGTGCATAGGCCCTACATAATAATGAGGAGAGAAGGCATGAAGAACACTAATTTAATTTAATAATAAATTAAATTAAAGCAATCACATACATAAGCTCTGTTTTAGCTCATGATCACCCGCATGCATACAAAAAATTACACATTTAAAAAAACTATAATTTGATTCTTAATTATTCTTGTTTAAGATAAATTGTGATCAAATCAATTAATTATTATCTTTAATTAATCAATCCTTTTATCTTAATCCTTATATAAATTTCCTTGATATTCTCATCCATTATAGTTTTAAACAAATTAAATAAATTCATTTAAAATTAACCTTGTACATAAATATACCTTGGAGGCAACATGGAGAATACCCATCTGATTCTACCCAAAATTTATTATACTCATATATTGTTTTACTCTTTTGACATATGGAATACATGGATTATCACATACTTTCACAACATATACTTTACAGATGATTATGAAAATTATATTATTTTTTGGTCATGTGTTATGCTCAAATGCATATAGAGTAATAAATTGTAATACAACTCATACATGATATGCAGATCTAAACATTATACACATATTGATTATAAATTTAAATATTTATGTATATTAAAACCTATCACATGGAGTGTCCTATCTTTACGACCACACGCAAGTACATGTATCAAGGTTTATATAGTAAAATAAATAAATTTTAAATCTGCATAACTTGGTATAAGTATAAAACATGTAGATCTGATCTACATAGAATGCGAACCTTTCACCGTCTATCTGAGGTACATGCCTATGGACTTGGCGTGTAAAAAATACCTTGAAATTTGGAGTACATAGTGTGTCCAATGGGCCATACTCCATGTTGACTTTGTGTTACATGGTTACCAGGCAGGTAGGCCCTATATGGAATACATGGCTCATCTCTAATCCAAAGGGACTACATGCCATGTACATGGGATATATGGTGTGCACTCCGACTAACCATGAACCTGTATATCCTGTTCAACACATGGTGTAAGAATTAATTACACCGCATGTCATCAATGTGCACAGTTTGAGTAACTTATGAATTATCTCCTCAAGCATTGGCCACAATTACATGATGTGTAATTTTGATTACACGACATGTACTCATGTGTTATCTGACCAAAATTCTTGGCACCTCTGGATTAGTTCCTTGATTTAATTTTAATTATAAAATTAATCATCTTGATTAGATCTATGAGAAACCAAAGAGGAAAAAACACATTTCACAATTCAGATTAAAAGAATGATTAAACATGAATTGATAAACTAAATTATAAATGCTTAAATAACCAATGTTTTTTAAATAATTATAAACAATTATGTGCCCCGATCTTATACCACTTGTAGGTTCTAGGCGCAGCGGAAGCGTATGATGGGCAGTGGCCAACATTACTTCTTCCATAATCGATGATCAATCCAAGATCTATATGATCTTTAATTTCCATGATCATTGGAATTGAATCAAATATAGACAAAATTAATCACATAAGAACTAGAGATATATAGAAGATCAACACATATTTATTATAATTAATTTAATTAGAAAAAGAATTACCTCTATGAAATTCTTTCTTCGTTGATGAATCCAACGCCGAATCTGCGGTGCACCATCGTTGCGTTGTAGAAACCAAGTGTAGATTTCCTCTATAAGTGATCTACTCATGTTCCAATAATATCCAAAAATTGCTGAAGTAGTCTCTGGATGCTATCACAGATGATCATTCTGCTTGCATTGTCCACCTAGATCTCCTCGAGAATCGCTTCCAAAGCATTCTCCTTGATCCAGTGGAGGAGGATTTCTCACCGTTCTTGGGAGAATTCTTAGAGAAGGGAGCTCACTAGGAGTGAGTAGATCCTACAAGATTCGTTGTGAATAATTGAAATAGGTCTCAAGAAAATAACATAATTGGGTATTTATATTTCTAGGGTTAAAATAAAATAATTACAGAAGTGACCTCAATTATTTATTTAATCCTAGAAATTCCCCTTGTCAAATAATAATACTAATATTATTATTTCATGAAATGCTCTTAGCATTCAGATTATTGTTAAATATTATTTAATCAAATAATATTAAATATTATTATTTCTCACCGGACTATTAAACTCAGTTCATCATTCCTCCACAATATTTATTAGACCTTGAATAATGTCTATTTATTTATTAAATAAATATCACTACATTATTATATAATAAATAAATAAATATTATATTTACTAAAAAAATATATATTTATATGCGATCAAGAATACATGAATAATTATTAAACCACATATGGGAATCATATTTATTCAACTTGTTAAATAATAAATAATAATATATTATTTAACTGGGATTCTGGATACACTTAGTGTGTGACCCTCTAGGTCTCTTTCTCCGTGGAATTAGGTGAAATAGCCTAAATTCCAAGGTTATAATCTAGAAACACGCCAAGGTACCCATAGATAAAGAAGTTAATTCCACAATGACATGTCACCTCATACAAATTATTAATGTGTTATATAATCTCTTTATCACAATATCTCAAATTGACAAGGTTGCATACTAGTGCCATTAACATATATGCTCGATATCTCTTTATTTGACTTTTCAGAAATGGAAATTTTCTATAGAACACCATGGAAATGGATTTATTTTGGATATATCATTTCCATAAAATGGCTTGAGATATTAACTTTTGTTAAAGAACAAAAGGGATAAATCCTTTCTCGCATTATTCATTAATGCAATATTACTTGTGACGTACCCAACATATCCTAACTCACTAAAAAAATCTATCATCACAGTTTTATTCAATACATCTAAGTGAGCGACTCATAATACCCATTAATAATAATCTTAAAGTCTAAGGACCGATACACATTTCCACAAATAAGAGCATCCAATGACACATAGAAATGTGTATTTCCTATGCATGGGTTTCATTATCATAATATCCTTCTAGATATTACCAAGGGCGTACACCATGAGAAGGTTCCTCAAAGTCCTACGAATCTCCACCCATTATAGCCTGTAACATTTATGTCTCTCAAATGATATCATACAACTATAGAACATATATTCAAGAATAGTGTCGTAGCACTTTTGAGTTCTCATCATAGCAGGGAACTACTATAACCTTTTAGTGCGACAACTACTCTTAGGACATTATCACATACTATGTCACAAAATAGAACAATAATGATGTGATAAGTAGTTTATTAATATGAAAAACAATGAATATATGTTTATCATAAGGTACAAATAAGTTAGTTATAGAGCAAAAACTCCAACATTTCTCACACTACACATGTCTGTGAAAAACTAGAAATAAAAAATGAAAAGTGAAAAAACTTCCCAAGAGAGTTAAATTAGGTTCCACATATAAAAAACACTTGGATTCTAATTATATAGAGAGAACCATCACTAAATAATTCCATTAGATGGATTTATCGAAGAAAATAACCCATTTAAAAACTAAAATTATATAGATCATGATAGTCCATATAAAAAACAAGAGAAATAAAGAATTAACAACCTGAAAGCAAAAAATTATCCTTCAATATAAGTATGAAAACCCCTTATTTCAACATCCACAAGTATATTTAGACATATAAAAAGAAAATAAATGTAGAAAAAAATAATCAACAATGGTATTTTAGACCTATAATAAAAATTAAATTGATGGTTGATAGAATACCTAAATGATTTGGAAGTCACCAATCTGATATTGAATAATAATGGAATTAAAATAGGAACAAAGTAGAGATCGCATGGGTGGGGAAGAAAATGGAAAGTTGAATGTGATGATAGGGTATTTTTTTATGATAATTAGATGTGAGGAGGGGATCCCATGCAGGCTAGGTAGATTTAGGAAGGTTATACCAATTTGTTTTTAAATCATTGGTATAGACATATCTATCCCAATGATTTTTTCAAATAGTTGGGATATCCTTGATATAAACTACCTATCCCAATGGTTATGATAAACCATTGGGATAGAACACCTATATCAATGGTTTTTGAAAAACATTGGTATATTTTTTTTGGTTTTCCCCATCTTTCCACTAGTGTAATTTTAACAAAAATATGGATATGAAAGAAAAATATACTCGATTAAAAAGAGAAATAAGGTCAGTTTTATTAAAAAACAATATTTTTCCATCTTGAGTAAATAAAGAGAGAAAAATTAAAGGAAAAATATAATATATTTAAATAAAAATATGATAAGAAAATAAATAATATTTTTTAGATATAGATCATATAATTTCATCACCATAAATTTAGGCATAAATAGTCCTGGAAAACAATGCAATTGTAACATAAAACCCTTACCTCAAGTTTGACTTGCTTCATTGGTTATATAAACTCATGTATAATAAATTTAAATTTATTATAATTATATAAAATAACCATATAAATACTTATAATTTCATATATGGTCCACTTATAACATTTCAACATCCATTTATTAATAATTCATTATTAAAATCACCACTTCAAGGTGTTAACTGTTTCGTTTTTTATGTAAGTTTCGATTTTACTATTATGGTCCTTGTATCTTGATCATAGTTACATAATCTAAATAATTTTAATCATATTATAAATATAATATATATTTATTATTTACATATTTATAACCATCCATAAAATTTAGATATATAGATATGAATTACATCATTCTTGGAGAAGGTAGTCCATATAACGCATGAACACTGTTTTCATTTTCTAAAGAAAATAAAGAAAGAATGATAAATAATATTTTATCATTAAATAATCATAATTATATCATTAATATTATATATGTTTTATTAAATCATTAATTATATCCATTTATGTGAGGTGGTGATGGAAAATGAATTATATCGCTACGTGGAGGTGGTAATCCAAGCATACGCACGAATGGTACTTAAAATTCTCATTTGATGTAAAAGAGGTGGGAAAAGGTTGTTATATCATCATAATAAAATATAAGAATATTTATGATACTTTATTAATCATTTTATTATTGATACAAGAGTTTTAGATAAGGTGGAAGAAGAAATAAAATTAAAAGAGCTCAGTTATGATTTATACATCTTCTTTGAGAGATCTCCTTTGGCTTACACTTTAATCTTTGAATGATTGGTATTAGGAGAAGAAAAAGGGATATATGATGAAGATAATTAATATAGAAATATATTAGCAAATATATTTATCAATCTATAAGGCTCAATAATCATGAATAAGGGTAGATATGAGGTTCCCTTTTATAAGTGAGGGAGATGATACACATGAAACTTTTTATAAAATTTAAATAATATAATGTTAATTTCTTGTGAAAGTGAATAAAAATGGAGAATAATTATAATTTAAGATAATATAGTGTCTAAATATATTTATAAAATAATAATTAGATAGGTTTATGTGGAAATATTACCCTTATCTCTTGGTTTACCCCTTCGGTATACCTGTTTTTACCTTAACCATGGTAACCGATTTTTATTGTTTTTACTTTTCATTATATAAAAAAATGAAATCAGAATCATTAAAAAATTTGTAAAGTATGATTCAAAGTATGAAATAAATTTTATCAAATTCAATTTCTATAATTTTTAGAAATTAATTTTAAAATATCACACAAAATTTAATGAAAACCCATTTTTGAAAAAATGCATTTTTAAGCATAAATTTGAATTTACTTTCATTAATTACCTAGTAAAAACTATAAAATGAATGTAAAAATATTTTATTGAATATATAATCTATAAATTTATTTAAAAACATTAATCAATAATGAATTATTTAATTTATTTTTATAAAAATACTTTTTGCATATAAAAACAATTTTATAAAAAATAATTCTTTTTACCTTTAAATGATTTTACCTTCATTACTAACCATTAGATAACCAATGTATGAATAATTATTAATTTATTTATAAAATTATCAAAATATTTACTTTATATCATTTTTAAATAGTGATCGTTATACTCTATTCAAATAAAATTACATAACATGTAGAAAAATACATTTCATCGAAAAGTATGTCTTTTAATAATTAAAATATTTGATTAAAATTGAGTGATTATCAAATTTTTTTTACCATCCTTAACCACGAAACATATATTTCATCATAAATTTAATCATATTCATACCCTCTAATCTAATGACTAAGTTATAAAAGATTACTATATCACAATTCATCTGAACTCGAGGTTGAGTGTAAAACAAGCTATCAAATACTTCAAATTTATTTCAAAGGAATACATATAAAATATCAAGGTGTTACATTATACCTAACTTAAAATTAAAATTTACCATGAAATTAAATTACTATAATATAAAAAAATGAGTATATCTTTGATTCATTCCATCCTCAGGTTTCCATGTAGCTTCCTAAAATTTTTGATTCCACCATAGAACTTTATCCAAGTGAGTAGTCTTGGTCCATAAAACTTTATCTCTATGATATAATATTTATACTAGTTTCTCTTCATTGTAAAGATTATGATCTAGTGGTGCAACCATTGAGTTTATTATATGTGAAGAATCATGTATATACTTCCTCAAAATAGATATATGGAACACATCATGAACTTGAGAGAGGTTCAGTGGAAGCACCAAGCAATAATAAACCACCCCAATATGATTATTAATCTTCAAAGGGATGATATATATTGGGATCAAATTTAAATTATTTCCAAATATCAAAATCTTATTCCTTGAAAAAATTCACGTGAATACATTCTCACAAACTTTGAATTCTAGATCTATCTGAAAATTGTCAATATAACTCTTTTTTCGACTCTGAGCCGCTATGACATGCCATTGAATGGCTCTGACCTTCTCTACCATTTCCTTTGCTACCTTAGGTACCGATACCTTTATTTCTACAAATTCATCCCAAAACATTGTAGTTTTATACTTTCTCGCATAGAGGGATTTATAAGGATCCATCTAAATGTTTTAGTGAAAGCTAATATTATAAGATAATTCAAAAAGAGGAACGTTTTGATCCCAAAAACCTTTAAAATATGGAGGAAATGATATTATAATATCATCCAAGGTTTAAATGGATTATAATAACCATCTGTATGAGGATAATAATTAGTACTGAAACACAAATCAATATCCAGATCTTGTAGAATACTTCTCTATCACTTTGAGATACAATAGAATGAGATACTCCATGAAACTTTACCACTTCCTTAATTTATATCTTTAAAAGTTGATTAATAGAGAAATATTATCTGATTTAAATTAAATGTGATCACTTTATAACATGATCAACTACAACCCAAATAACATTATGACCTTAAGATATTTTGGGGATTCTAAATAATAAATACATGGTTATGTTTTCCCATTTCTATTCTTGTATGGGAACTGGTTATAAAATCTCCTTAAACTTCTATATATCATCCTTAACTTACTAACATACCAAACAATAAGATACATACTCTGAAATATCCCTCTTCATGTTTTCAAACTAGAAATACTCTTTCAGTTATCTATACATCTTTGTACACCCTTGATGAATAGAGAATTATAATCTACGAGATTATTCAAATAGATCCTCATTAATGTTTGGTAATGATAGGAAACATACTCAGTTCTTGAACCTTATAATTCCATCACAATCAAGGTTAAACCTAGGAAATTTTTTCACTTTCTTTTATAGTTCTATATCTTTCTTCTGCGCTTATTTAATCTTCATATGGATAGATGGTGGAGCACTCAATTGAGTAAGATAATATTTATCCCCTTCCTTCAATATTTCAAGATATATCTTTTGAAAATATGGAAAAATTAGATCTTTTTTTTGACCCTCATCATCGATAAGATTACATGATCCTTTCAACTCAAAGCATAAACCACCACCTTGTTAACTTTTCTTGGGTGGTAATTTATTGAGAAATAATAATATTTAATCAACTCCAACTATATTCTCTAGAATATATTTGACTCTTTCAGGGTGAATATACAATTTAAAATTTTATGATCAGTATATATATAATGCCTTTATCTAGAAACATAATGTCTTCATATCTTTAATACAAAAATCACTATAGCTGACTCCAAATCACGAGTTGGGAAATTTTCTCATAAACCTTCAATTAGCACAGGGTATTAGATATCACCATATCATTATACATAAGAACACATACCATTATATTATTTGATTCATCAATATAAATAAAAAACCCTTCTCCACTATAAGGAAGTCTAATCATAGGTGCATTGACCAACTATCTCTTCAGTTCTTTGAAATCTTATTCACATTCATCAGTCTAAATAAACTTGACTCCATTTTGAGTTATCTTGGTGATTGGATTAGATATCCATGAGAAATTATTCACAAATATTTGATAACATCTATCCAATCCAAGAAAACTATGGATCTCAGTCATAGTGGTTGTTCTAGTCCAATGTTCAATAACTTTTATCCTTGATGGATCCACTGATATACCCTCAATTGAGAATATATGACCCTAAAATAAAACTTTCTAGATCCAAAATTCACACTTAGTAAATTTTTAATCCAACTTATCCTTTATTTAAGTGTTTAGTTAAATCTTTATGCGATCCTCATGCTCTCCCTTACTCTTAGAATATATAATAATATCACCTAAAAAGACTACCAAAAACTAATCATGATAATCTCTAAAGACTCTATTCATTAAATACATGATGATATTGGAGACATTAGTAATATAAAATAGAATCAATATAAATTCATAGTGTCCATACCTCATATGGAAGGCTATATTGGGTATGTATTCACTTTTTAACTTCAATTGATAATATCCATATCAAAGATTAATCTTGGAAAAATATCAATCTCCTCATAATTGATTAAGAAAATTATCAATATGGGGAAAATGATACTTATTATTGATTTTGATATTATTAAGTTCCTAATAATCAATGAAGAGTCACATTGATCCATATTTATTCTTACTAAAAAGAATAGGCACACCCCATGGTGATTTAATTAGATGAATGAATATCTAATCATGATTCTCTTAGATTTGGTTCTTAAATTCATACTACTAAATTGAGACAATTATATATGGAGTCTTCTAAATAAGTTTAGAACCAATTGTGAGTTCTATTGAAAACTTAACTTCACGATTAAGAGGAATACTAGAAAACTATTTTCGAAATAAATAAATAAAGACCCATACAATAGGAATATATTCTATATTGAATTTATCCCAAATGATCTGAGATAAATACCCCCTTTAAAAAGGAATCAATACCCAAAAAAGTGATGTAATTTCCATCAAAATTTCATATTTATATTCACACCGATAAATGATCATAGGTTGGTTTGGAATATAAAATTAAATTTACCTTCCTTGGAAATTGATATGGGCTTTATATAAAGAAATATAATCCATTCCCAAAATAACATAAAATTCAACTAGAGGGAGAATAAAGATATTTATAGGAAGAAAATTACCACAAAATTCAATTAGGGAATAACCAAATTGTAAAGACCCGTAAATTTCAAGGAAATTTTTTTCTTAATTTTCTTTAGAATTTTACAAGAAAGCAGTTTCTGACGGCACCTGATTCCGAGGCCTGGTGTTCCCAGAATCTTTTTCCGAAGTTTCGCTCAGGTACGTTCAGTGAACGGACGAGCGGGTTTTTCTAACTTTTGAACCGGTGCCCGGAATCAAATTCTGAGGGCATCGATGAAATCGCAACGCCGGTTTTCGCTTAGAAACGCCTCTTTCGGAGTTGCGTTTGCTCGGGTGTGGTTTTTAATTTTCAGGCTTAAAGTTAAGAAATAAAATAATTTTACGACAACTTTATTTTATTTCACTTAAGCCACTTGGAAGCCACTTGAAGCCACTTAAAAGCGGCTTAAACTGAGTTGAACCGGATAGGGTGCTATCCAGAAATATCCTACCCCCTTGGTAGGATATTTGTGAGGTGGGGCCCGCACGAGCCCCGTCGTTTCTTTCCGCTAAGTAACGCACCCGTGAAAACCCGTCATTATGAAAGTCAACTGACGCGTTTTCTTAAATTCTTAACAGACCATTTAATTGGGCGGTTTATTTTGTGAATTAAATGAGTTGTTACTTTTGTTGAATTAATACAATGAATTGATGGGTCGTTACTTACCCCTTTTTCGTTTGTTGGCGTAATAATGAAATAAGACCAACAAGTATTTTTGAAGGATTACTCGTTGAGAGGTTTTGTCAGAGTTCTTGAACCTTCAACCTCCTTCGCAAAAAACGTGAAGAACGCGAAGAATGCGAAGAACGCCGGCCTCCGACGAAAAACACTGAACCCGTGGAAGTCGACGACGCGACGCCGTGTTCCGTGACGCCGACGTTCCCTTCCTGCAACGTTCTTCGGCGACGTCTCTTCCTCCGCAACGAATCTTCGATCAGCTGCTTGAGGTAAGAGTCTTGGAATTTCTTTTTAATCTCCTTTGTGGTTTTTACCAAAACACAGATTTAATTATTTCTAATTAAATCTGCTGTTTCTTGGTCCGTTGAGTTCGCCGACTCAAAGCCGGTTTCCGCGATGACGCGACGCCTTTCCGCGACGACGCGACGATCCCCTCCTTCCGCGACGAGAAATTCCGCGAAGAACGTGCGTACGACGACGACTACGAGGTAGGGATTTTATTTTTGGAATTGTCCTTTTTTTTCCCGTGTTATTTCCGTTCAAGAATGAAGAACCCGATTCATAAACAATTTTTATTCCATTAAAAATTGTTGTTTCATATGTTGAATATTGGTCCTCCTGTTGTTTACCACTAACGCGGAGGGTGCGGGCCAAACGAACACGGCCCGACAACCCTCCGCCGTTCTTCGTTATTGTGCGGATTTGACGGGCGATGACGGAATGTGCCGCAACGGAAGTTTGATGATTCCGCAGTGAAGGGCGAGTCCCGGGAGGAGTAGCGGCGCAGACGGGAACAGAATCGGACCACCGAAGCGACTCCGGGGGCCCGCGGAAGCCGCCGGCGGCGCGGGTCGCCAGCGCGGCGGCGCCGGAAGCCGGGAGCGGCGGCGCTTCGGCGCGCCGCCGGACAAGGCCGCCGCGGTAGAAGCCGCGGCGGCGGCACTCGCGGACCTGCGGCCGCGCGGGTCCGGCGTGCGTGGGACGCGGCTGAAGCCACGTCCGGTTGTCCGAGCGACACCCCGCGGGGGCGGAGGCTCCCCCCCGCGTCGCTCGGCTATCTAGGGCGACACCTCGCAGGTGCTGTGGGGGTGTCACGAGGGGGCGACGGCTCCCCCCCCGCGTCGCTCGGCCGCTCGGCCGAGCCGAGCCGGGCTGGCCGAGCCAGGACGGTCCGACCGGCCAAGCCGCGCCCTGTCCGGGTCCGACCGGGTCGGACCGGGTCAACCCGGTTCGGCCAACCCGGGGGGGGGGGGGGGGGGGGGGGGTCGGGCCGGGTCGGCCCGGGCCCGAACCCCCCGTCTTCGGACTGTTTTCAGTCAAATGGCCGTATCTTGAGGTACGTGCCTCCAAACGACTTGCCGTCAGCGGCAACGCGATCCTTGGATCGAGACGGTCATTTCTGTATATTTCACTCAAGGTTTCGGAATAATTTGAGTTTGGCCAGGTTGGTTCGTACACGAAACAAACCGGGCCCTCAGAGCGGAAACACTCATATCTTGAGCTACGGACGTCCGATTGACGTGCCGTCAGCTTTGTTGAGTTCCTCTAAGTGAGACAGATCTTTTGGCTCACTCAGCCCGAGGTTTGGACGCAGGTGGAGTATGATCGGGTTGGTTTTGCCTTAAAAACCAACCGGGCCCCTGGGACGAAAAAGCCAATAACTCTCAGACCGGGCGTCCGATTGACGCGCCGTCTGCGACGTTGAGTTCCTATTTACGATACGGAACTTTTGGATACATCAACTTCAGGCTTTGTGACAGTTGATGTATCGGCCTCTCGGCTCGTGGAGCGGACCCCCCCGAACGAGCTTGCTGTGTGCGGGAACCCTAGAGCTGGCTGCGACTGCTACTTCGACGACGACGACTGTGCAGAAATCCTCGGTGGACTGCGACGATGAAGAGTGCTGGTCTTGTATCCTATGTGGGTCCTAGCCGTGCTGGTCTTGTATCCTATGTGGGTCCTAGCTTAGATGATTCAATACTGGTCTTGTATCCTATGTGGGTCCCAGTATAGATGAATCAACGAAGACAGCTGGTCTTGTATCCTATGTGGGTCCTAGCTGTGCTGGTCTTGTATCCAATGTGGGTCCTAGCCGTGATGGTCTTGTATCCTATGTGGGTCCCAGCTTAGATGATTCAATACTGGTCTTGTATCCTCTGTGGGTCCCAGTATAGATGAATCAATGAAGACAGCTGGTCTTGTATCCTATGTGGGTCCTAGCCGTGCTGGTCTTGTATCCTATGTGGGTCCCAGCTTAGATGATTCAATACTGGTCTTGTATCCTCTGTGGGTCCCAGTATAGATGAATCAATGAAGACAGCTGGTCTTGTATCCTATGTGGGTCCTAGCTATGCTAGTCTTGTATCCAATGTGGGTCCCAGCTTAGATGATTCAATACTGGTCTTGTATCCTATGTGGGTCCCAGTATAGATGAATCAACGAAGACAGCTGGTCTTGTATCCTATGTGGGTCCTAGCTGTGCTGGTCTTGTATCCTATGTGGATCCCAGCATAGATGATTCAGTATCTATACCTAATCATCCCTTTGACCTTTTCGACGAAGTATACCTGTGTGAGCTGAATCCTGTTTACTCTCCTTTGTGGATTGTGTTGAGCTATCCTGTGTGGATTTACTATTTACTCTCCTTTGTGGATTGTGTTGAGCTATCCTATGTAGATTACTGTTTACTCTCCTTTGTGGATTGTGTTGTGCTATCCTGTGTGGGTATACGTTTTTGCTTTCCTGTGTGGACTGGGTTGTGCTTGGGCTCGGACGTTGGAGCCGAACGGGAATTGATGACTTAGGTATATGTATGGGCATATACCTAAGCAATGTTGGTTGTTACTTCGTGATTGTATCTTCCCTTTGTGGTTTATCCTTTTTGGATTTTGGGAGACCTTTGGGGGTCTCGGGGTCCCTACTGAGTAGCTTATACTCACCCCTGCACGGGCTATGCCCGCACTTCGTTGTGTTGGTTGCAGACGACGGATAACGCTGATCGTGGTGGAGGCGTGCAGAGAAGGACGGTACCTGGAGGTGGACCACTGGGCGGGACGTACTTAGAGCGGTCAGGTGGACCCGAGGAGCAGTGGAGGCAATCTGTACCCACCCTTCAGGTGAGACTTCCAGAGGACGGCTCGACGCTGCGGCTTTTCCTTTCAGTAGCTATTTTCCCTTTCAGTTGTACTTTACAGTTGGGCTTGTATTTCTGGCCCCTTTTTCTTTCAGCACAGCTTGTACAGTTTTTACTTAGTGTTTACTTTTCCGCTTGCTTACTCTGTGGTGATTGTTTACTTTCAAAGGCAATGCCTTCCCTTTTTGTTGGGATTTTCGCCTTGGTGCTAGTCGCCAGCCCCTGGCCTTTGGAAGGCAGGCTTGGGGTAGTCACGGCACGGGCCCCGAGGACGGGTCGTGACAAATTGGTATCAGAGGTGGTCGGTTCTACCGCAGACTCTGATATTTCTTCTATGTGAAGCAATAGTGTTTAGAGTATTGGGTGTGGTTATCAGTCCAAAGAGTCCAGTGTTGGTGCGGCGGCCGACGTATCCGTACACCAGGACCCTGACTTCTGATTTCCGACTTAATGCACGAAAACATTGATTGCATGTGTGTTTCAAGTTTTCTTTGTGATTACTTGTGTCAACTCACCAGGTATACTGTTCTGACCGTGGCGCACTTGTTTCCTTTTAAGGATGGCCCCATGACGGCAGCCAGCTAGGGTTCCGAGAGTGGAGCGTGATGACAGCCCACTGAGCGACGAGGCCTCGGTGCAGGGCTCCTTGTCAGCAGAGGCACCGACAGTACCTTTACCCGCCGAGCCACTGATGCTACCAGCCCCAGCCGTTGACGATGCACGTATACTTGGAGCTCTGCATGAGTTCCAGTGCCAGCGACCACCCTGTTTTCGTGGGGAGACGGATTCCCAGGCAGTCGAGGACTGGCTGGAGGCGGTCGTGCGAGTTTTCAGGTTAGTGAGGACACCAACAGACCTCATGGTGATCCTCGCAGCGAGCCTCCTGCACGCGGCAGCAGGCGGATGGTGGAGCTTGATGCTCCAGGTGAATGACAAGACATCTCTTCTCTGGACGGTCTTTGAGAGCATCTTCCGCTCCGAGTTCATCCCAGCCACCCCCCGTGCGGTGCGCATCCAAGAGCTGCTACAACTACGGCAGGGCAGTATGACAATGGCCCAGTACTCGGCGAGATTTACTGATCTCTCGTGCTACTCCACAGATATGGTACAGGACCCGTTCTTCCGGGCCCAGACCTTCGAGCAGGGACTGAGGCACGAGATCAGGGCTTCGATGATCTCCCTCAACATTCCGACACAGGCAGAGGTGTTGGAGAGAGCCCTTCTAGTGGAGTGTTTTCTCGCTGAGCAGGCTCCAGTGACAGGGCCCTCCGCAGGACAGCCCGTAACAGGGTCTTCTGCAGCTGGCAGTAGACAGGTGACATAGAGGTCCAAGCGGGCCAGACCATCATATGGGCAGTATCAGGATGAAGATTCGGTCGTGCGGGGCACCCGAAGGAGAGCCAGATACACGAGGGGCAAGCATTTCTACGCATGCAGCGGGCGAGGTCACATGGCTTGAGACTGCCCGACTCGTCTTGCAGATGAGCAGCAGGTGGTAGAGGGACCTCCCAGATAGAGGTTCGGCCACGGTGGTCCGCAGGGTGTAGGCGGACGAGGCAAAGGAGCTGGCCGAGTAGCCGATGGTGGGAGACACTTTGAGGTGTTTCCACTACCACCACCAGGAGGTCCACCCCGACCGTAGGGAGTTGGTGGACATTGGAGAGCTCAGCTTCAGGCAGCTGAGGCCTTCGATCATAGAGCTTTGGGAGCAAATGGACAGGAGCGAAACTAGTGGATACGTCCTTTGTACTTCTAGTTCCTTGTTGCTATTGTGTAGCGTCTTTCTATTATGAGCTGCAATAATAAAAGACGCATAACTTTGTGATGTTTTCATTCCTGTCCTCTTTTGTGTTGTTACTAAGAGGTTCCAGTTTTGACTGTTGACTTGAACCTCACTTGTGAGACATCTACTGGAGGATACCCAGTTACCACACACTAATGCCGACAGTGTGACTCAACCCTTGGAGGCGAGATTAATGGTTGGATCTCTTGGTAGTAGCGTCGAGGCCTTACGAAGTCATCCTTGGTAAGGATTAGTATCATCCATGTCGGGATTGACTGTATTAGGAAAATAATGTGGTTCATCCAGGGGATGGGACCAGATTTCTCTTATCGGAAAAGAAGAAATCTTGCAGCTCTTGTGGGACCTAAGATGGTCCAGGTCATCCAGGGGCAGATGAGTACAGCTCAGAGCCGGCAGAAGTCATATGCTGATAGGAGGCGGAGGCCACTAGAGTTCGAGGATGGCGACCACATCTTCTTGCGTGTCTCACCTCGACGTGGTTTGCAGAGATTTGGCCGAGGTGGCAAGTTGTCCCCATGCTTCATCGGGCCTTTCCAGGTCCTCAGCAGGACTGGCGAGGTGGCTTATCACCTGGCTCTACCACCTCATTTGCACCGGGTGCACGATGTCTTCCACGTATCTCAGCTGAGGATATACGTGCACGACCCGACGCACATCATTGACTATGGGGAGCTAGACGTGGATGATTGGGCGACTTTTACAGAGGTCCCGGTGGAGATAGAGGATCGACAGAAGCGGGTCCTGTGTGGGCGATCGATTCCTCTTGTGCGCATCAGATGGCAGCACGGGAACCTCCAGGAGAGCACTTGGGAGCGGGAGGCTCAGATGCGTGCTCAGTACCCACATTTGTTTCCCTAGTTTATGATGTATCTTTACGGGGACGTAAAGCCCTGAGGTGGGAGTAATGTAAAGACCCGTAAATTTCAAGGAAATTTTTTTCTTAATTTTCTTTGGAATTTTACAAGAACGCAGTTTCTGACCGCACCTGATTCCGAGGCCCGGTGTGCCCGGAATATTTTTCCAAAGTTTGGCTCGGGTACGTTCAGTGAACGGATGAGTGGGTTTTTCTAACTTTTGAACCGGTGCCCAGAATCAAATTCTGAGGGCACCGATGAAATCGCAGCGCCAGTTTTCTCTTAGAAACGCCTCTTCCGGAGTTGCGCTTGCTCGGGTGTGGTTTTTAATTTTCGGGCTTAAAGTTAAGAAATAAAATAATTTTATGACAACTTTATTTTATTTCACTTAAGCCACTTGGAAGCCACTTAAAGCCACTTAAAAGTGGCTTAAACTGAGTTGAACCGGATAGGGTGCTATCCAGAAATATCCTACCCCCTTGGTAGGAGATTTGTGAGGTGGGGCCTGCATGAGCCCCACCGTTTCTTTCCGCTAAGTAACGCACTCGCAAAAACTCGTCATTATGAAAGTCAACTGATGCGTTTTCTTAAATTCTTAACAGACCATTTAATTGGGTGGTTTATTTCGTGAATTAAATGAGATGTTACTTTCGTTGAATTAATACAACGAATTGATGGGTCGTTACTTACCCCTTTTTCTTTTGTTGGCGTAATAATGAAATAAGACCAACAAGTCTTTTTGAAGGATTACTCGTTGAGAGGTTTTGTCAGAGTTCTTGAACCTTCAACCTCCTTCGCGAAGAAAGCGAAGAACGCGAAGAACGCCGGCCTCTGACGAAGAACACCGAACCCATGGAAGTCGACGACGCGACGCCGTGTTCCGCGACGCCAACGTTCCCTTCCTGCAACGTTCTTCTGCGACGTCTCTTCCTCCGCAATGAATCTTCGATCAGCTGCTTGAGGTAAGAGTCTTGGACTTTCTTTTTAATATCCTTTGAGGTTTTTACCAAAACACGGATTTAATTATTTATAATTAAATCTGCTATTTCTTGGTCCGTTGAGTTCGCCGACTCAACGCCGGTTTCCGCGATGACGCGACGCCTTTCCGCGACGACGCGACGATCCCCTCCTTCCGTGACGAGCAATTCCGCGAAGAACATGCGTACGACGACGACTACAAGGTAGGGATTTTATTTTTGGAATTGCCATTTTTTTTCCCGTGTTATTTCCGTTCAAGAATGAAGAACCCGATTCATAAACAATTTTTATTCCATAAAAAATTGTTGTTTTATATGTTGAATATTGTTCCTCCCGTTGTTTACCACTAACGCGGAGGGTGCGGGCCAAACGAACACGGCCCGACAACCCTCCGCCGTTCTTCGTTATTGTGCGGATTTGACGGGCGATGACGGAACGTGCCGCAATAGAAGTTTGATGATTCCGCAGTGAAGGGCGAGTCCCGGGAGGAACAGCGGCGCAGATGGGAACAGAATCAGACCACCGGAGCGACTCCGGTGGCCCGCGGAAGCCGCCAGTGGCGTGCTGCCGGACAAGGCCGCCGCGGCAGAAGCCGCGGCGGCGGCACTCGCGGACCCGCGGCCGCGCAGGTCCGGCGCGCGTGGGACGCGGCTGAAGCCGCGTCCGGTTGTCCGAGCGACACCCCGTGGGTGCCGCAGGGTTGTCACGCGGGGGCGGCGGCTCCCCCCTACGTCGCTCGGCTGTCCAGGGCGACACCCCGCGGGTGCCGCGGGGGTGTCACGCGGGGGCGGCGGCTCCCCCCCGCGTCGCTCGGCCGCTCGGCCAAGCCGAGCCGGGCTGGCCGAGCCAGGCCGGTCCTACCGGGTCGGACCGGGTCAACCCGGTTCGGCCAACCTGGGGGGGGGGGGGGGGTCGGGCCGGGTCGGCCCGGGCCCGGACCCCCCGTCTTCGGACTATTTTCAGTCAAATGGCCGTATCTTGAGCTACGGGCCTCCAAACGACTCGTCGTCAGCGGCAACGCGATCCTTGGATCGAGACAGTCGTTTTGGTATATTGCACTCAAGGTTTCAGAATATTTTGAGTTTGGCCGGGTTGGTTCGTACACGAAACCAACCGGGCCCTCGGAGCGGAAACACTTATATCTTGAGCTACGGACGTCCAATTGACGTACCGTCAGCTTTGTTGAGTTCCTCTAAGTGAGACAGATCTTTTGGCTCACTCCGCCCGAGGTTTGGACGTAGGTGGAGTACGGTCGGGATGGTTTTGCCTTAAAAACCAACCGGGCCCCTGGGACGAAAAAACCAATAACTCTCATACCGGGCGTCCGATTGACGCGCCGTCTGCGACGTTGAGTTCCGGTTGACGATACAGAACTTTTGGATACATCAACTTCGGACTTTGTGACAGTTGATGTATCGGCCTCTCGGCTCGTGGAGCGGACCCTCCCGAACGAGCTTGCTTTGTGCGGGAACCCTAGAGCTGGCTGCAACTACTACTTCGACGACGGTGACTGTGCAGAAATCCTCAGTGGACTGCGACGATGAAGAGTGCTGGTCTTGTATCCTATGTGGGTCCTAGCCATGCTGGTCTTGTATCCTATGTGGGTCCCAGCTTAGATGATTCAATACTGGTCTTGTATCCTATGTGGGTCCCAGTATAGATGAATCAACGAAGACAGCTGGTCTTGTATCCTATGTGGGTCCTAGCTGTGCTGGTCTTGTATCCTATGTGGGTCCGAGCCGTGCTGGTCTTGTATCCTATGTGGGTCCCAGCTTAGATGATTCAATACTGGTCTTGTATCCTCTGTGGGTCCCAGTATAGATGAATCAATGAAGACAGCTGGTCTTGTATCCTATCTGGGTCCTAGCCGTGCTGGTCTTGTATCCTATGTGGGTCCCAGCTTAGATGATTCAATACTGGTCTTGTATCCTCTGTGGGTCCCAGTATAGATTAATCAATGAAGACAGCTGGTCTTGTATCCTATGTGAGTCCTAGCTGTGCTGGTCTTGTATCCTATGTGGGTCCCAGCTTAGATGATTCAATACTGGTCTTGTATCCTATGTGGGTCCCAGTATAGATGAATCAACGAAGACCGCTGGTCTTGTATCCTATGTGGGTCCTAGCTGTGCTGGTCATGTATCCTATGTGGGTCCCATCTTAGATGATTCAGTATCTATACCTGATCATCCCTTTCACCTTTTCGATGAAGTATACCTGTGTGAGCTGAATCATGTTTACTCTCCTTTGTGGATTGTGTTGAGCTATCCTGTGTGGATTTACTATTTACTCTCCTTTGTGGATTGTGTTGAGCTATCCTATGTGGATTACTGTTTACTCTCCTTTGTGGATTGTGTTGTGCTATCCTGTGTGGGTATACGTTTTTGCTTTCCTGTGTGGACTGGGTTGTGCTTGGGCTCGGACGTTGGAGCCGAACGGGAATTGATGACTTAGGTATATGTATGGGCATATACCTAAGCAGTGTCAGTTGTTACTTCATGATTGTATCTTCCCTTTGTGGTTTATCCTTTGTGGATTTCGGGAGACCTTCGGGGGTCTCGGGGTCCCTACTGAGTAGCTTATACTCACCCCTGCACGGGCTATGCCCGCACTTCGTTGTGTTGGTTGCAGACGACGGACATCGCTGATCGTGGTGGAGGCGTGCGGAGCAGGACGGTACCTGGAGGTGGACCACTGGGCGGGACATACTCGGAGCGGTCAGGTGGACCCGAGGAGCAGTGGAGGCTATCTATACCCACCCTTCAGGTGGGACTTCTAGAGGACGGCTCGACGCTGCGACTTTTCCTTTCAGTAGCTGTTTTTCCTTTCAGTTGTACTTTACAGTTGGGCTTGTATTTCAGGCCCCTTTTTCTTTAAGCACAGCTTGTATAGTTTTTACTTAGTGTTTACTTTTCCTCTTGCTTACTCTGTGGTGCTTGTTTACTTTCAAAGGAAATGCCTTCCCTTTTTGTTGGGATTTTCACCTTGGTGCTAGTCGCCAGCCCCTGGCCTATGGAAGGTGGGCTTGGGGTAGTCACAGCACGGGCCCCGAGGACGGGTCGTGACACAAATACTTTGGACATGATCATCATACCACAAGAAGTTTTCACCACTAATTCAACATCTAATCATTGAGTTGGTAATGTGATACCCTTAGAAAATCCTCAAATAATACATTAGTAGTTATAGAGTGAGTGGTAAGTACACCCTTCACCACTTCATTCTTGTGACCCACACTGAGAATAGTCTTCACATGTAATTCCAATTTGTTTCTGGGATTAAGAGGTTACAGACATAGATCATCATCATTAATCATCATATTTGAGAAATGGTTAACATAATTACTATACTCATTTTATTTGAAACACTAGAGTGTGATTAGTTCATTCTATATATATTTCTCTCTATTCACGTCATTAAATAACTTCTTCCTATCACTTCAAAATTAGATTTCACAATGACCATCCTTTCCACACTTAAATAATTTACTAGCCCCCTTAAGATATTTTTTTTCTATATTTCTTTCCATACTTCTAGAATAAATGAAAACTTATCTTCTTCCCACCATGGTTTTTATTATTATAATTACTTTTAAATTCCATCTTTATTTTCTTATAAAAACCATGAGATTTATGAGTGACTCAATTTTTGATGAAAACCGTGTTTGGATTCCCTGACGATTGGTTGTGGGGGTTCGAATATTGCACAATAATCCATGTCAGTCCATGTAAACTATTTTCAAATGGCCTCCAATGAGTTTTGTTCATGGAGATAGAAACACCCAATGGTTCCTTTATTCAAGATATTTTTTAAACCTACTCTCCAGAGGTAGTTGGTCATTAGAAAATGGATCTAATAATGCTTAGGGACTCACATTAGTCGATAGGATGAGAGGTCAGTCTCATCACACCCATTTGGGGGGAATTATCACATACTTTGGGACTCTCTTAAGTATTTAATACATATTCATGAATCCTTCATTAATTTCCAAGAATGACATGGGTATCCCTCAAGTTAACAATAAATTATTAGCATGCATGGAGTTTAGAATCATTTATATATATCTGAGGTTCTTCATGAATAGAGATATCTGTATATATCCAAGGTTCTCCATAAATGGTAAACTTTATGAGTGTATTAGAGATTATTTTTTCATTTATTACTATGGTGCTAGTTTCAATCCATGCAGTGGGGCACTCTGGAATTTATCATCATCTAGGGAGACGTGATTTGTTTTGATGTTGGTACCAAACCCATAAGATGGAATTTCTATGCATCCTTATGAAAGGAATCAGAACCCACGTAGTTCAGTTCCACTTGAAAGGATACATCATACCTTTTAAGGTCATGTGAAAAGGAACAAACCATGCAGTTTAACAGCATGATACAAGGAAGTCTAGGTGAAAGGTTCCTAGTTAAAGTTTGGTGTGAGACTTATGCTAAAATAGCCTAAGGAACCTAGAAGGTATTTAAGCTCCCAAGTTAGACTAGACCCTACAAATAATGTGTCCTAGAGAGAATTAGGGTTGATTTTGGGGTATTGGATTTGGACTTCATGGAGGCTACCTATGTATCCCATTTAGACAGGAATCAAATCCCACATAGTTCAGTTGTGAGAACCCATGCCTATAGAGGCTCTCTGAAGGTTTGTCTCACAAGGAATGTGTCCCTTTGAGAGGATTGAGTTGGGTATTATACTTAATGGGAGGAAATTTGAGTAGGATACATGGATTTGAGGACCCACGCCTATGAAGCCCCTCTGAAGGAAGGCGAGAGGAAGATCCGTAAAAAGATTCTCTACCAAGACATGCATCTGACCATGTATATTTCATGATCATATAGAACCTATAAAACCATGTGAGTCATGATAAGATGTGAGAAACAATATTAAGTGAAATATCTATCAAAACCATTTATCTACTTCATCTTCCGGTGGATGAGTATGGAGATATGGATGAAGAAGAAGGGGCTTTTATGTGCACATCTTCTCTCCAATTTTGGTAACCAGGATAGTCACATATGCATACCTGCCTAGATACAACCCTGAATGAATGGATAAGGGATTACTATATAAGGTATTCCCTAATTTTGGTTCCTAATAATATATAAAGATGAACCACTAAACCTCAAAGGTAAAATCAAGCATTATCCTCTCCCACCCTTCCTGGAACCAGAGGTCCCTAGTCTTAGAGAAGATGATTTAAGGACATGGTCTTAAACCTCACATTTGAGACTAGGAGGTCCCTAAAACTGATCCTAGTGTTGGGGTCCTCCTGACTGATGGGATTCATAACTTCATGCACCCCGAGGACCCTACCCATCAAGTAGGATAGGTGCATGACACCTCTGACCAATGGAATGCATAACTAAATGGGATACACGCTAGTGTGTCTCTATCCATGGTTGTTAACATCTAGAGGATTTTGTGTAGGATTAAATCCCTCCCATCAGAAGAGGTATCCAAAGGAAAGGGATCCCTACCATTTGTTTCATGAAATAAGGCTCAAATTAGGGTTGTACAGGTGAAGGCTGGGTAAGACAAAGGTGTCTCATGTAGAGTAAGGCCTACATAGATCAGAAGCACTTCACATAGGGTAGCCCTTCATGATATGGAGGTGAATTATAGATGAAAAATAACCTAGGAAACAAAAATTATGTTAGGCATTGCCTTAGGCTCCAAGGGTCTCCTTAGGTATCCCTTGAGGGGTATCAAGTTGGTCCCTAATTTGGGAAGGGACCTTCACACTAGTTTCTCTTAATTAGTGAGGGTGTGAATCCTCATGAAGGTGTTTTGTGTTTCAAAACCTAGAGGTACTTTGATTTCACTACCCCTTTTTATTACCTCTTCTCTTAGGTTTTAGAGAGATACCAGGGTAGTTTTGAGGGCCTAGGTTAAGGACTAGCAAAAGAAGATATTCGAGGCTTCTTTGGTTTTTTTTCATTTTGTAAAATAAGGAGCCACGAGGTCCTATTTATAAGAAAGCATGGGACCATAGTCAAAGGTGGTCACCCAAGAAAGTACCCAACATAGGTATGCTACGTAGGTACCTCATGCAGGGGTGGATGATCCTTTAGATCTGCATAGTTACTCCTCATAGGTACCTCACACAGGGGTAGAAAAAACATCTGGTCCATGCAAGCAATGCTTTTGTGAGCCTCTTGGTGTGTAGGCTATGTGGGTACATGACCACCTGGGTAAAACACTTGGACAAAATCACTACTCCATACTGTGGGGTATGTTCCCCCACACCCATTCTTATGATCAATGTTGGGCTACTATCCTGGCCCTTTGGGATGATCCCTTCAATACTGTCACAGACCCCCATGAAAATTGAGAGCCACACCATGAAATTTTTCAGGACGGGTCGAGGAGGTTTTGGGTTGTGATGCATACAACCCCGCCACTCATTCTAAATCCATGGACTAGTCTCATAGGGAGGTTCTCACCATTATTCCATTGAATCAAGAAACATTTCTGAGGAATCTCTATCCATCAGTGTGTGAGAATTTTGTGGCACATGGAAATCCTATATGCTTCTTCTTTCATAAATACATATTTATACTTAAACTCAACAGTTGGGGTTTAAGTGAAGATAATATCAAGAATTATGCCAAAAAGTTTATGAATTATATTTTTCGGTGTCAAAAAAATCCCCCTAAGAATTAGATTTGTTTGGAACAAAAAGAATCTGGTTCTAAGGTAATTGTAGGGAACTTTGATGCATTACAACATATATTTATGGGATTTAGAGCTATATAAACTATGAGAGGATGCTCTAATTATTCCCTAAGCCATGGTTCCTAGAGAGAATAATTAAATTTTTTCTAGTTACATATGAAAACCCCTAAAAAATTTGTGTCTTTTGTGTCACCGTCCTAATATTTCATAAGTTTGATATGAAGAAGACATAGAGGGTGAGACTTGGATTTTTCTTAGGACACCCTTTGTGAGTTTTCATCATAATAATTTTTGTGACTCTTATCTTTTCATTGATTTATTATTTCATAAACCATTCATAGAATAGGTCTATAAATCTTAGAATCTACTTTTTCCCAGGGTTCCATTTTTGGGTTTTCAACTTTGTGAGTATTATGTCTCTTTTTGTGGGAAGTTTAAAGTCTTTCAATCTAGACTAATACGACTACTTTTTTAGGTTGAAAAAATTTGACAATTAGTTTTGGAATGATGAACCAAACAATTATTTATGGACACAAATATTATGACATGATTCAGAGACCCAAAGGGGAATTTTGAGTCAATATTTTGTGATTTCCATATCTAAGACATGATACAAGGAAAAAAAATACAAGTAAAGACTAAAAACCATATTTGAAAAGTGGTTTCCAATGGGATGTTGTTATTTAGGGTTTACGGAGATAGAAGTGTTTTCTCCCATGGATAAATATACCTCTAGTTGGTAGGCCCTTTTATATAGGAGACTTATGAAAATCCAACTGGGGCCTATTATTGTATATTCAAATAGTGTAATCCTTTGGCTGAATTTTCCTTTTGGTGGGATACTTATGCAAATATGATCGGGGAATATTATTGTATAGTCAGACAAATTCATCATCAAGAATCCAACATACCATTACTAATATCTAGATAGTTTGTAAAGATTTGAATTTTTCAAGACCAAAAGGGTGGTTTACCAAGGGAATATTTTTGAGAATTACTAGATCATATTTATTCTCATTGGCCATGAACGAGATACTTCTCCTATACAAATTTGGCTTGTGTAAAGGAGGGTACATTTTATTAGATGTCTGACATCATGGGAGAAGGCCCCCCATTGACAAGGGTCGAAGCATTGTGCAGTTTAATGTCATGTGACTAGGACATGTACCATTCATTTTATGGTGATATTTCCAGGAATGTTCTATCATTTTCAGGAATGAAGGGGGGAGTATTTTTAGCTGTAGTCTGAGGGTTTTTGAGACCAAAGGGTGGTATGGTACAAAATTTTTTTTGGGATTACAAATATATAAGAGGTCTCTCCTAAGTATGAATATATATATGGTTAACAGACCATTTTTTTGTGGGTCAATTATGCAAAGAATACTGGGATGTATTAATACATAGTCAAACAATGGAATCCTCTAGCTATCATTAACTTATATGTGGGTGAATTTTGAAAAGACAACCAAGGAATATTACTATATAGTCATACAAAGGTGTCCCTAGGAATATGAAATTCCACTATCGATGGAAGGGGAAAGCTTATAGAGATTCATATTGTCCTTGACACAGAGTTTGGTTTTTAGAAGGAAAGTGCCTGAATATGGAAGAAGAATTTCAAGTCAAAATCACCCAAGAATGGGGGAAAAGTTTTCTTAAACAATATTTACCCAATAATACAAAAATTGGGGTTTTTTATTGAGTTTGGGCTTGAATCATAGGGTCCAATCATCACTATGTATGTCATTAGAATGAAAATCAAGGCATACATAGTTCTGGAAAACCATGCAGTTTAAAGTATTACTAATAGGACTTATCATGCATTTTAATGTCATGGTATGAGGAAGATATGGTGCCTATAGTTTTAGGACACATGATTAGGAGCACTATATTATGGAAATGATATGTAACATGAGGCCTACCAGACTAATTTTGTTCTGACACACTTCAAACATGAGGGAAGAAATTGTAAACTAAGATTTTAGGGGTTCTATAATAGGGATAAGTTACATGGTAAAAGAATTAAAGGGATGACCGTAGGCCATGGTCGAATAGTGGGTCCTATCATGATGTCATCAGGGCTTATGGAGATAGAATAGGTCTCTCTTGGGGATGAATATACCTATAGTAGACATGACCTTTTAGTTGGAGACTTATGTAAATCCAACTGAGGCATATTACTGGATATCTAAATAGTGTAATCATCTGGATGATAGTACCTTTTGGTGGGATACTTATGAAAATACAACTAGGGAAAATTAATACATAATTAGATAAAGTCATCCTCAGGATGCTGACACCATATTGTCAATTGTTGGAGAAAGATTACGATGATCTGAATTTTTTCAATATTAGAAGTATGCTGTGTGGAAGGATTGTTCCCAAGAACAAAGGAATCATTTGGACTTAAATTATCCATCAATTTTATAGTTCATTGTATAGATATAACTCGCATATAGAAGGTGACATTTATATTTCCTTGATGTACCCCTAAATGAGGGAACCCAATTTAAGATCTCTTACATAGATCTTTGTTTTTACAAAAGTGTGGGAGAATTTTTCTTTACCCCATGGATAGACTTAGGAATTAGGTCTATGAATCACTAAATTTATCATTGTAATGAGAATCAATCCACACATAGTTCTTAAAGAACCATTCCATTTAAATTCATGCGGAAAGGACATATAGTGTGCCTTTTAAGGTATTGTGATTAGAACCATAGTAACCTTGACGTGAATTTATATGACCTGATTATATGGGGAATTTATTATCCAATAAAAAAATATATTTTAATTACATTTTAATGATATTAAATGTTCATTTTTGATCTTATGGTCCTGAGTTAGTGCATTTTCATTATGAACATCCATTCTCATCATTTGTGCACTTCATGCCTAATATACACCAATTTAGGCCCAATGAGTCATATGATTATAAGGAATGTAATTATCAATATTTTAATTTTATATTTTTGTAACTATATCTACACTTAAATTTGAACATTTTTCATTCAGGGATCAATGGATGATTCATAAATAATGATGGAGATATTTGGAGATGAATGGAAGCAATTCTAAGAGAAGGCAGATTGGAAACCAGCCCACTTATGAGACTGTGAGGCCCAACATATAATCCCAATGAATCCCAACTTTTGTGGTATGATATACGACATGTATAGGAACAAATAACTCTTCATGATCCAATGATAATTAGGCCTCTATGGTGGTCATTAAGGCGGGCCAAGTTAGAGATACAATTTTGGGCTAGATTCTAAGGCCCAGAAAAACAACACACTAATTTGATTATATCTCGAAATAAAAAACTAAAAATGGGCCAAAATTTTACAGGAGGTTATAATACATAAGTAGCTACATTTTATTCTTCTATGTCCCACTCTGATTCGGCCATATAGAAGTTCTTCCAGACGCGTCTGTTCGGTGAAGGAAAGCTGGCTGCCACCTCGGGTCAAGGGTGGAAAAATCAACTCTCCCTTACTTTCCACCCACCTATGGCCTACCACAATTAATTGAGGAGACTTGAACTGTTGGAGGATATACCCAAGGGATCAAAAATTCCTATTTAAGGCAGTGGTGTTAGAGGATTCAAGAATCTTTGGTGCTTGGTTTCATTGTAGTGTTATGCTGCCGCTTTGTGTTTGTAATCACATTTCTTTCTCATGTAAGTTGTTTAATTCACCTTAGTTTCTTAATAAAAGTTATTCATTTACTCTTATTCTGTTATTCTACTTATCACTTTGATATATTTGGTTCAAGGTGTGAATTTATTCAAACCATACTTTGTGATATTTATCACACAACGGAGGAGTGATCTTTTTTTGTTGTTGTTTTTACTTCTTCAATTCCACCCTTGTAAGTCTACTTCCCGGTTCCGTTGAAGACATGTCATCAATGGAGGGATAACTATTTTATGGGTTGATCCAAGGGAGTAGCAAGGGGCTGGATTGGATGTTATTTATCACTATATTAATGGAAAATCACTTCTTTTAAATGATATTTTTATTTGATGATTTTAAAACATCTTCATCCTTATTGAATTTAAGGTCACACATTCAAGTGATAATATGAACCTCTACCTTGGAGTTCTCAAAACTTTGATCCTTCAAGTGTATAGGTGATTAGTATTAGGGTGTGTAGGCATTAAACTAGTAAGTGATGATTTCGTTTGATCTTCTTAAATGAATCCATCTCAATTATAAGAAATTGAAATCATTAAAAAAGTAATTCATCCAATCCACCCCGAGCGATAACATAGGATCAACTCATTATTTTAAATTGAATTCACTTAAATCTGTTATATATCCTCTAAACTCATCTAAAATCAATCCAAGTTTTCCACTTCATAGCCGAAAACAGTCCATATAATGTGCGTGTGTATAGGTTACTTCTTACGTCTCTGTGGATTCGATAACCCAAGATAAACTACAAGGACCATTCTACCTTCATCTCTTTGGTAAATTTGAGCGAGAATAAAATTTTGGCATTGTTGACGGGGACCCAAGTAAGTAATATAAACACCCATTCTATTCTCCCCCATTTCTTCTTTTCTCATCCAAATTCTCTTATCTTGTCCCTTTCTCATTTTTTTTCTTTTGGCGCATGTCCGCCTATACCCGCGATCAATCAAACCGTCTAGTTAGGGTGGATAGTCTTGGGGTTGGGGAGTCAAGTACACCAAGGGAACTCATTCCATTAGATCATAATCTTCCTAATACTCTAGAGTCCAAAGTTGAGCCAATTTCAATGGAAGGTCTTCAAGGAAACCAACTCATAAACCCGGGTGGAAACCAAAATGGAAACCCAAATGAGGCAGCCCCAAACTTGGGGAATGCGATGGATCAAACCATGAATGACTACCTTGTTAGGCGGAGAAAAAGGGAGTGATGGCAAGAGGGGGGGTGAATTGCCTTTTAAAAAATGATTAACAATTTAAAATCAAAGAGAAAGTGCAGCGGAAATAAAAGAGGCAAGACACAAAATTGATAACGGAGTTCGGCCTAAAACCCGACCTACGTCTCCGCTCCCAACTCAACCGTTGAGAGATTCTACCGCTTGCTTTTCAATGGTTGTAGCAAGAAACCCACTAGCCTTTTTACAGGTGAAGGCTATCTCACCTATTACAGATTTCTTTTATATGGTCATGCAAGAACCCACTTGCTTTCAATGGTTGAGCAAGAACCCACTAGCCTTTTTACGGGTGAAGGCTAGCTCACCTTTGATTCAAGCCTTTTAAAAGGAAAGGCTTGACTAACCTCTTCACACCTTAAAGGTGATGTGAAAACCCGAAAGAGAGGATGAGAGAAAGAGATGGGGTTTGTAGGCACAAACCCAATTTGATGCTCAAAAATGAATAAAACAATAAAAACCGTATTTGGAGAGAAGCCTTGGGCGCCAATGGATGATTGGAGTTGAAGACGTGCACTCCCAAGATTCTTTGGTGGTGCTCCTTGGATGTGGAATTGAGTTGGAGCTATTGGGGTTCCCTTGGAGGAATGCGCCGGAGGTACGCCAAATGATCAACAAGGTGTCCGTGGGCTTCCGTATAGTTCTAGTATTGATCCTTGGCTTCCTAGTCCTTTATTTATAGAGGGGGAACCCTCATATGGTCGTTGGAGGCCTTCGGAGCCGTTGGAGAGGCTTTCGGAGCCGTTGGAGGCCAAGTGGACAGGCTGGTCAAAAGCCCAACGGCTAGTTTGACTGGCTCCACCGGCTGACCGGTACAGAGCCACCGGTTGGCCGGTGTGTGCAAAATGGAGGAGGGCTCGGGCTCAGGCTCCACCGGCTGGCCGGTGCTGAGGTCACCGGTTGGCCGGTGCTTAGGCAGTAGCAACCACTGTTCTGCTGGGTGCCACCGGCTGGCCGGTGCTGAGGCCACCTGTTGGCCGGTGATGAGGCAGTAGCTACCCCTTCTGTCTGGGTGCCACCGGCTGGCCGGTGCTGAGGCCACCGGTTGGCCGGTGCTGAGGCAGTGGCTCAGCCTTCTGTCCAGGGTCCATCGGCTGGCCGGTGGTGAAGCCACCGGTTGGCCGGTGGACTGAATTTCAGTCCATTTTGGCTTTTTGCCTTCTTGGCCTTCTTGGCCCAATTCCTTGGCACCCTGAATTTAAGCCTATCATCCAAAAACACTTAAAACAATATTAGATAAATAAGTGAGTGATTGTGATCATGAAAATCAAACCACGAGGGGTACGAGAGGTACAACAATCTCCCCCTATTTTGATGATCACAATCACCAATACAATCAATGTAGAAAATGAAATGAACAGCATGCTTTAAAGGATTTCTCCCCCAATCAACCAAGAATTTCTTCCCCTTTGTGATTATCAAAATAGCACGGGGCATAAAACTTGATTGAGGGAAAAGTTTGAAAAACAAGATAGAGATTTTAAACCAATTGAAATTTTTTAAATTTGAATTGAAAGTTTTGAATCAAGAATTTAATAACAGTTTGAATTGAAAGTTTTGAATCAAAAATGAATAACAGTTTGAATTGAAAGTTTTGAATCGAAAAAATGAATAACAATTTAAAAAATTTGAAACCAAGTGTTGAAATTGAAAGTTTGAATTGAAAATTTTGAAA
Source organism: Viscum album (assembly GCA_963277665.1). Taxonomy (NCBI): domain Eukaryota; kingdom Viridiplantae; phylum Streptophyta; class Magnoliopsida; order Santalales; family Viscaceae; genus Viscum; species Viscum album. The sequence goes on from OY728164.1 coordinate 489,366,608, forward strand.
TTGGAAATCAAAAGGGCTTAAACGATCCTAACTCCCCCTAAATAAAAACAACAAATCACCAGGGAGTGGTTTTTGAAACCGAGACAAATTTTGGTCCGGTGAGACTCGCTAAGAGGGATTTTTCAATCCACACTTGTCTAGTGGCGGGTCTTCTCCTATAAAATTCATCATTTAAAAAAAAAGTTTTGGGCCTACCATACCGGGCATTTTTGCAATTGCACTCATAGATTAAGTGCCCGGGTTTTTTACAATAATTACAAAATTTAAATTGGGAGCTCCCCCTTACAAAAATAGTAGGTGCATGGGAAGAGGAAGCTTGCTTGGAATAGACAAGCCCTTGGGTGGTTCTAGATACACGTTGGGAACCAAGCAAATTGTTCAAATTTTGTTCCCCTTGGGTGAACTTGGCTAGAGTCTCCCTTAGATCTTTGATGGTTGATTCCATGGAATCAACATCGGGAAGATTTTGGATTTTGAGGGTCAACTCTTCCTTTTCTTTGAGAAGTTATTCTTTTTCGGAAGAGAGTTTTTTCAAATTCTTTTTTAATGAAACAAATTTGGAAGAAAGTTCGTGAAAACCTTCCTCCAATTGATCTCTCGCATGTTGGAGATCCTCGTATGACATGTGATTAAAAGAATTTGAATTTGAAGAACAAGAGGATGAGGAGTCGGAAGATGTTACCTCATGGAATGCCATTAGGCATTTGTTACCGTTGTCGCTCGAGGAGGAGGAGGAGGATGATGTGGAGCTATCACTCCATGTGGCCTTGAAAGCCTTCTTCTTCTCCTTTTGTTTGGCCTTTTTCTTGTTGAGTGGGAAATCGGGCTTGTAATGTCCTTTCTCGCCACACCCGTAACATTTTACCTTGGGCTCGGATTTTTCGTTGGGTTGAGCCTTGCGGGATTTCTTCTTCTTGTGCTTCTTCATGAACTTGTGAATCTTGCGGGCAAGATTCTCCATTTCGGAATCGCCGCTTGAAGAGGAAGAAGATGAGGAGGAGGAGCTTTCTTCTTTTTGTACCTTGAAGGCGATGTTCTTTGGAACTTTGATCGGTTTGCGTTCCTTTTCAGCTTGCCTCCTCATGGTGATCTCATAGGTCATGAGAGATCCGATGAGTTCTTCGACCGACATGTTCTTGATGTCCTTGGCTTCTTGGATTGCCGTTACCTTTGGAGCCCATGAGCTTGGTAGGATCCATAGGATCTTCTTGACCATGGTTTCTACAGAAATATTATCTCCAAGAGATTTTCTACCATTGCACACGTCAGTAAAACGAGTAAACATTTCAGAAATAGATTCATTTGGATGCATGGAGAATGACTCAAAATCTTGACGATACATGTCCAATCGAGTATCCTTGACTTTGTTGGTCCCCTCATGAGTAACCTCCAAAAGTTTCCAGATTTCGTGTGAGGAGGTGCATGTGGAAACTCGATTGAACTCATTACGATCAAGGCCTCAATGTAGAGCGTTCATGGCTTTGCCATCAAGCTCGAAATTTTTTATATCGGCTTGAGTCCATTTGGATTCATCGGGGGAAGAGAGAGTGTAACCTTGCATGACAATTTTAAAAATGGGATATCCTATGCTTCTAAGAAAAGTAGTCATGCGGGTTTTCCAATAATTATAGTCGGTTCCATCAAAAAATGGGGCACGACTCAAAGAAAAGCCTTCGGGGGAGAAAGAGGTTGATGCCATCACAATGGATCTTAAATTTGAAACCGGTGAAGGTATTACTCAAATTTTCCCTCTGATACCAATTGTTAGGTGGAGAAAAAGGGAGTGATGGCAAGAGGGGGGGTGAATTGCCTTTTAAAAAATGATTAACAATTTAAAATCAAAGAGAAAGTGCAGCGGAAATAAAAGAGGCAAGACACAAAATTGATAACGGAGTTCGGCCTAAAACCCGGCCTACGTCTCCGCTCCCAACTCAACCGTTGAGAGATTCTACCGCTTGCTTTTCAATGGTTGTAGCAAGAAACCCACTAGCCTTTTTACAGGTGAAGGCTAGCTCACCTATTACAGCTTGCTTTTATATGGTTATGCAAGAACCCACTTGCTTTCAATGGTTGAGCAAGAACCCACTAGCCTTTTTACGGGTGAAGGCTAGCTCACCTTTGATTCAAGCCTTTTAAAAGGAAAGGCTTGACTAACCTCTTCACACCTTAAAGGTGATGTGAAAACCCGAAAGAGAGGATGAGAGAAAGAGATGGGGTTTGTAGGCACAAACCCAATTTGATGCTCAAAAATGAATAAAACAATAAAAACCGTATTTGGAGAGAAGCCTTGGGCGCCAATGGATGATTGGAGTTGAAGACGTGCACTCCCAAGCTTCTTTGGTGGTGCTCCTTGGATGTGGAATTGAGTTGGAGCTATTGGGGTTCCCTTGGAGGAATGCGCCGGAGGTACGCCAAATGATCAACAAGGTGTCCGTGGGCTTCCGTATAGTTCCGGTATTGATCCTTGGCTTCCTAGTCCTTTATTTATAGAGGGGGAACCCTCATATGGTCGTTGGAGGCCTTCGGAGCCGTTGGAGAGGCTTTCAGAGCCGTTGGAGGCCAAGTGGACAGGCTGGTCAAAAGCCCAACGGCTAGTTTGACTGGCTCCACCGGCTGACCGGTACAGAGCCACCGGTTGGCCGGTGTGTGCAAAATGGAGGAGGGCTCGGGCTCAGGCTCCACCGGCTGGCCGGTGCTGAGGCCACCGGTTGGCCGGTGCTTAGGCAGTAGCAACCACTGTTCTGCTGGGTGCCACCGGCTGGCCGGTGCTGAGGCCACCGGTTGGCCGGTGATGAGGCAGTAGCTACCCCTTCTGTCTGGGTGCCACCGGCTGGCCGGTGCTGAGGCCACCGGTTGGCCGGTGCTGAGGCAGTGGCTCAGCCTTCTGTCCAGGGTCCATCGGCTGGCCGGTGGTGAAGCCACCGGTTGGCCGGTGGACTGAATTTCAGTCCATTTTGTCTTTTTGCCTTCTTGGCCTTCTTGGCCCAATTCCTTGGCACCCTGAATTTAATCCTATCATCCAAAAACACTTAAAACAATATTAGATAAATAAGTGAGTGATTGTGATCATGAAAATCAAACCACGAGGGATACGAGAGGTACAACATACCTCACACATTACTGGACCAATGAACCCTCATGCATTAGACACAATTCCCTAGGAGATGCCAAATACATTTTTAAACCCCATGTCCTAAACCACCTTCCCACATTCCATGGAATGGAGTCCGAGATTCCATACCTGCACATTAAGGAGTTCAATGACATTGTAGAAACCATGTGTCCCCCACATCAACTAGAATCAGCTAAGATGAGGCTATTTTCTTTTTCTTTAAATGATTGAGCTAAAAATTGGCTAAAAAATTTGAGACCATCATCCATCAACTCTTGGGACCGACTACAAATAGAATTCTACAAAAAATACTTTCCCCACCACAAAACAATTGCACTTAAAAAGAGCATCCAAAACTTTTTTGAAAAAGACGGAGAGTCATTCTATGAAACATGGGAGAGGTTCAAAGACACTCTAAACATGGTTCCACACCATGGTTTTTCTATTCCTGAACAAGTGAGAATTTTATATGAAGGGTTGGGTTCGGGGAACAAACAATTCATTGACATGATGTGTAATGGAACCTTTAAAAACAAAGCCCCAAATGATGCTTACGAGTATCTAGAAAGCCTTTCTGAACAAAACCAAACATGGGGAACTTCACTTTATTCTGAAAAGCCACAAAGAACTACTGTAATTAATACACTTAGAGAAGAGGAAATCCTTATGGCTAAACTCGCAGCACTCTGTAGGAAGGTTGAAGAGATAGACCTTAGGAAAGTCCATGAAATCCAAACTGTAGACCTTGTTTGCACAATTTGTGACAAACATGACCATAAGACAGAAAACTGTCCAACTATTCCATCCATCAAGGATGTTCTCTTAGGAGGACCCCCAGCGGAAGTAAATGATTTGAACTTTCAAAAGTCTCAATACCAAAACACCTTCAACCCAAGGTATAACGACCACCCAGGCATCCGCTGGAAAGATAACCAACAACCTAGAAAACCACAGGGACAAAATCCTTACCCCCATCAGAACTACCAAAACCATAACCAGTTCCAAACCCAACCTATCCAATACCAAAATCCACCGGTCCATTTTCAAGAAACCATCCCACCTCCAAAATATCGCCCTGGGATAAACCAACCTACTCAAGCACCCACCCAAACTGTTCCACAAATCCTACTAGAACAAATGTGCAAATAAATGGAGAGGATGAACTCAAAAGTCTCTTCCCTAAAACAAGAACTTCAAACCATCAAAACTGGAAAGGAAACCATGCCTACTCAGGTGGTGCCATCCTCAACTTCAAGGGGAGATTCAAGTTATGCTCAAACAACTCATGAACAACTAAACGCTGTGACTATTTTAAGAAGTGGGAAATCAATTGAGAAACCTGAACAACTAATTCAAAACCCACCTGAAGATTCAAACATGGATGAAAATTCAAATGAACCACAAGATCAAACTTAGGAAACTGATAACAATGTGAAAGAAACAAATCTTCAACAAACAACCCCACAACCTGCACCATTTCCTCAACTTATGAGGGGGAAACCCAAGCCTGAACTGAGTGAAACATTGAGGGAAATCTTCTCACAAGTCAAGTTGAACATTCCTCTTCTCGATGCAATCCAAACCATAACTTCCTACTCAAAGTACCTTAAGGACTTGTGCACTTTTAAAAGAAAATTTTCACATAAAAACCAAGTCCTTTTGGATGCTAATGTGAGTACCACCATTCAAGGGACCATTCCTCCTAAGTTGAAAGACCCGGGTTTCCCTTACATCAATGTTGAACTAGGAGAGAGAAAAGTTGTCAAGGCCTTGTGTGATCTAGGTGCTAGTGTCAATATCATCACCTATGCCGTGTACTGCCAGTTAGGCCTAGAAGAACTCCAACCCACATCTGTCACACTTCAACTTGCTGATCGTAGCATTAGGGTTCCAAAGGAGATTTTAAAGGACGTTCTGGTAAAGGTTGAAAACTTCATCTACCCTGCTGACTTCATTGTCCTTGACAACCATCCAAACTTAGTAAATAAGGAACAAACCCCAATCATCCTTGGCCGTCCTTTTCTTGCAACAATCAACTCTGTTATCCGAGTCCAAAATGGGAACATGACCATCACCTTTGGGAACATGAGTCTAGACTTGAACATCTATAATGCAAGCTCACAAATAGGTGATGATGAGAACATTCATGAAGTAAACATGATAGGAAGCATTGATAATGAATCCATGGAACATCAAGGAATATTTAATGAATGTTTAAGTCAGGATGAGATTGATTTCCATTGTTCATATGAAGGAAGTTTATCTCCTTGGCTTGAATCATTTTCAAATTTCTCTTATGATGAATTCTTAGGTCCAACAATCAGTGAAACCTTTCAAGAAACCAATTTCATGGAGACCAATCAAAATTCCTTCCCTAAATCTGGTCAATCCAATCTATTAGCTGAAAATTATACATGTGGGGAATCAATCCTATCTAAAACTTTAGGAAATAAAATTGATCTTGATCCAATGTCCCAATCTTCTGCTGAAATTCTGAACCAACCTGATCTTGAATTGAAGGAACTTCCTGCTGCACTAAAGTATTCCTTTCTAGGGGAAAATCAAACACATCCTATTGTCATTTCTTCTTCTCTTGAAGCCAATCATGAAAGGATGCTTCTAGATGTCCTTAGAATGCATAAGAAAGCTATTGGTTGGACCCTTTCTGATATTCCTGGGATTATCCCACTTATCGGGACTCATAGGATTGTTCTGGAATCTGATTCAAAGCCATGTCGTCAACCTCAACGGAGACTCAATCCTAATCTCATGGAGGTGGTAAGGAAAGAACTTCTGAAATTGTTAAAATCTGGTATCATATATCCCATAGCTGAGAGTGAGTGGGTGAGCCCAATCCAAGTGGTTCCAAAAAAGGCTGGAATCACAGTGATAACCAATGAGGATGGAGAGATTCTTCCAACAAGGGTGAGTAGTGGATGGAGGGTCTGCATTGACTATAGGAAGCTAAAATCATTCACCAAGAAGGACCATTTTCCCTTACCATTCATGGACCAAGTGCTTGAGAGAGTGGCAGGTCATGACTTCTACTGTTTCTTAGATGGGTACTCGGGGTACAATCAAATTGAGGTCTCCCTAGAGGATCAATGTAAGACTACATTCACATGTCCATTTGTAACCTTTGCTTTCAAACGCATTCCCTTCGGGTTATGCAATGCCCATGGAACCTTCCAACGGTGCATGATGGGAATCTTCTCAGACATGGTAGGGGATTTTCTAGAGGTCTTCATGGATGAATTCTATGTGTTTGGGGATACATTTGAGGGATGTCTGCAGAATGTGGAGAAAGTCTTGTCAAGATGTGAAGAAAAGAATCTAGTCCTAAACTGGGAAAAATTCCATTTCATGGTTAAATAGGGACTAGTTCTAGGCCATCTGGTCTCAGGTAGGGGGATTGAAGTTGATAAAGCCAAGGTTGACATCATTCGTCACCTTCCATCACCCAAAACTGTCAAGGAAGTGAGGTCTTTCTTAGAACATGCTGGTTTCTATAGAAGATTCATCAAGGACTTTAGTTCAATATCCCGTCCCCTTTGTGCTCTGCTATTAAAGGATGCTCCATTTGTTTGGACCGAAAGCTGTGAGGGTTCATTCTCAACCCTCAAATCCTCTCTCACCTCTCCTCCCATTATGAAATCTCCAAATTGGAACCTTCCTTTCGAACTTATGTGTGATGCCAATGACTTTTCTGTAGGAGCTGTGTTAGGAAAACATTGTAATAAAACTCCTTATGTCATTGCTTATGCAAGAAAATCCTTAAATGATGCCCAAATAAACTACACCACCACTGAAAAGGAGTTACTTGCTATTGTGTTTGCCTTAGAGAAGTTTAGGTCCTACCTATTAGGATCCCCCATCACTGTGTTCACTGACCATTCTGCACTAAAATACCTCTTCCAAAAACAAGATTCCAAGGCTAGACTGATTAGGTGGGTCCTTCTCTTACAAGAATTTGACCTCACAATCAAGGATAAAAAGGGTGTTGAAAATGTTGTAGCTGATCACCTCTCTAGAATGGAATTCAAAGATAACTCCAATCACCTTTCTGTGTCTGATTCATTTCCTGATGAACACCTATACTCTATGAGTGACTGCCCTTGGTATGCCGACATATCCAATTTCTTAGTTACAGGAGTCATTCCAAAATTATTAGGGAATCAAGCTCAAATGAAATTCCTTTCTGATGTTAGACACTATGTGTTTGATGATCCATACCTCTATAAGTTCTGCCCTGACCAAGTCTTTTGGAGGTGTGTTCCAGAATCTGAACAAGATTCCATCCTTAAATTCTGTCATAGTGAGGCATGTGGAGGTCACTTTTCCTCTAAGAAACCATCTGCTAAGATTCTTCAATGTGGTCTCTTCTGGCCCACCCTTTCAAGGGACTCCTACACATTTTGTCAAAGTTGTCTTAGGTGTCAACAAGTAGGGTCCATCACAAAAAGGAATCAAATGCCACTCACTCCCATCTTAGTGGTTGAAATCTTTGACTGTTGGGGAATTTATTTCATGGGTCCTTTCCCAAACTCTAGGGGATACCTCTACATTCTCTTAGCTGTTGATTATCTCTCAAAATGGGTTGAGGCCATTCCCACAAAATCCAATGATCATCAAACTCTGATTATATTCCTAAAAGAAAACATCTTATCTAGATTTGGAATTCCTAGGGATATCATAAGTGATCGTGGAACTCATTTTTTCAATCGTCCATTCTCATCACTCATGGAAAAATATGGAATTTCTCACAAAGTGTCCACTTCTTACCATCCACAGACCAATGGTCAAGCTGAGTTAGCCAATCGTGAAATCAAAAAAATTCTTGAGAAAACTGTCAATCCTTCTAGGAAAGATTGGTCCGAGAAACTCTTGTATGCTCTTTGGACATATCGTACAACATTCAAAACCATCCTAGGAATGTCACCATATAGGTTGGTTTATGGAAAAGCATGCCATTTACCTATTGAAAATGAGCATAAGGCCTTTTGGGAAATTAAGAAAATGGATTATGACCTCTCATTGGCCGAAACAAAAAGGAAATTAGATCTCAATGAACTGGAGGAACTAAGGATGGAGGCTTATGAAAATTCAAGGATCAATAAAGCTAGAGTTCAAGCCTACCAATCTAGGAATATCAAGGTCAAACATTTTGAACCGGGAAAACTTGTGCTCTTGTATAGTTCAAAACTTCATTTACACCCGGGAATGTTAAGGTCTAGATGGTCATGACCTTTCATAGTTCATTATGTGTACCCCCATGGGGCAGTAGAGATTCAAGATCCCACATGTGGTAACATTTTCAAGGTCAATGGTCAAAGGTTAAAACCATTCATTGAATCATTCAATAAACATGAAATAGAGGTTGAGTTAACTGAGCCAACCTACGAACCAGGAAAAAATTAATAGATTTAGGGTCCATTTTGGGCTAACGACGTTAAACAAAGCGCTGAATGGGAGGCAACCCATGGTTTTCAAGTTTCCAATAATTAAGTTGTTTTAATCAACTTTATATTTTAAATAGGGTTAATGAGAAATTTTGATATTTAGAAAGAAAATAAAAATAAACTGTTGACCTATTCTTCTATAATGAGTATGGATGGGTATGAAAGGGGAGCACCATATTCATCCGTGTCACGTGGTGTGATCCTTGAGTAATACCTTACCCAGAAATTTAAAAAGAAGACAATGTATCATTAGTTTGTTTTTTTAATGTGTTTGTAGGTTAAAAAATTAAAAAACAAAAATAAATAAATAAAAATATAATAATAAAAAAAGTCCACATAGTAGGTCGTGGGGCAAACCCCGTCACAACCGGTGAAGCCGTGGGGATTCGAACCCGGGACCGAAGGGAGACAGGGGCGCACACTTACCACTGACCTACGGCTTCTTGTGCTTCCTTATTTTATAATTTTTATATATATTCTTATATTTTACTTCCTTTATTATATATATATATATTGTTTTTTTGCTTGTTTTGTTTGTTTGTTTTGTTTTTCTTTTTTCCACTAGGGAACTTTGCAAGCGACATGGATATCAAAGGACTAAATTTGAGTGGCAAGAACTTCAAACTTCAACCACCAGGTGACTTCATTCCATGATCCTCATATTTCAATTTCCTTATTGAACTCCCCTTTTATTCCTCTACCCCATTCTAAATTTTATTTTTACGAAACTATGGACAGTTTCATTCTAAGTTGGGGGGTGTGGAAACAAAATGTTTGTTTAAAAAAAACAATGATAAAAAAGAAGAAGTAAAATTCCTTTATGATTCATATAATAACATCTTTTCTCACATTAAAACTATATAGCAAATAACTTTTATTTCCTTTAATCTTAATTTAATTCATAATTAAGTTTAAAAGCATTGATTTTGGAAGTTTGGTTGTCCAATGAAAATTTTCATCATTTTTATTTTCATCCATTAAATCAAAATTCCACAATGCACGTCCTCTAGACTATGGGGTACTAATTTTAATTTTTGGGGTCCCATAATAAATAGCATAGGATAGTTTGATTTTTATGAATAATATGAGTATTCAAAAAATAAAAAATAAAAAAAATAAAAACAAATAATTTTTTTTGTGTGTAGAGCAATGGATTGATAAAATGAGAGGCTTTCGGCACTTGGGGATCGTGACTCCAGAGGTTTCTAGACCTGAGTTTTTCAATCTATCTCTATTTATGGTAATATGACTTTTTTTTATTAAGTTAACTCGAGACGATGCCCGAGTATGTGGGTTTCACTTGGTGCCCTAAGACCTTTGAGTCTGGGAGTCATCAGCAAAGTCTTGCTACATGGGTTAATTTGATTAACTGCAATCTCAATTACTATAGAAATATTGAAAAAAAAAATCCAAAAAAAGAGGAATGAAGAATACTCATATTAGGATTAAATTTGATTCCACCTAGCGCTTCCATGATTTCCCCCTTGAATGAAAATGAACCCCCATATCTATTGTGATTCACAACACATCATTACACCTAATTGAGTTGGATGAAGTATGATGATGGATTTGATCAAAGGAATGGGCTTGGGATTGGGATATGCTTTTAAATTCATCTTGTTTTAAATTATCTTGATAGTTTATAAAAATATATTTGTGTGCAGTTTACATTGTGAGCACTGTTTGTTATAATGTGTTTGAAGAAAGGAATTCAAATAAAATCATTGAATTATTTGCTCGGGACTAGCAAATATCAAGTTGGGGGGTGTGATTATCCAATAAAAACATATATTTTAATTACATTTTAATGGTATTAAATGTTCATTTTTGATCTTATGGGCCTGAGTTAGTGCATTTTCATTATGAACATCCATTCTCATCATTTGTGCACTTCATGCCTAATATACACCAATTTAGGCCCAATGAGTCATCTGATTCTAAGGAATGTAATTTTAAATATTTTAATTTGATATTTTGGGAACTATATCTACACTTAAATGTGAACATTTTTCATTCAGGGATCAATGTATGATTCATAAACAATGATGGAGATATTTGGAGATGAATGGAAGAAATTCTAAGAGAAGGCAGATTGGAAACCATCCCACTTATGAGACTGTGGGGCCCAACATATAGGCCCAATGAATCCCAACTTTTGTGGGATGATAGAAGACATGTATAGGAATAAATAACTATTCATGATCCAATGATAATTAGGCCTCTATGGTAGTCATTAAGGCGGGACAAGTTAGAGATACAATTTTGGGATAGATTCTGAGGCCCAGAAAAACATCCCACTAAATTGATTATATATAGAAATAAAAAACTACCAATGGGACAACATTTTACAGGCAGTTAGAAGACATCAGGATCTCCATTTTCTTCTTCTATGTCCCACTCTGATTCGGCCATCTAGAAGGTCTTACATACGCTTCTGTTTGGTGAAGGAAAGCTGGCTGCCACCTCGGGTCAGGGGTGAAAAAATCAACTCTCCCTTGCTTTCCACCCACCTATGGCCTACCACAATTAATTGAGGAGACTTGAACTGTTGGAGTCTCGACCCAAGGGCTCAAAAATTCCTATTTAAGGCAGTGGTGTTGGAGGATTGAAGAATCTTTTGTGCTTGGTTTCATTGTAGTGTTATGCTGCCGCTTTGTGTTTGTAATCACATTTATTTCTCATGTAAGTTGTTTAATTCACCTTAGTTTCTTAATAAAAGTTCTTCATTTACTCTTATTTTGTTCTTCTACTTATCATGTTGATACCGTTGGTTCAAGGTGTGAATTTATTCACACCATACTTTGTGATATTTATCACACAACAGAGAAGTGATCTTTTTTTTGTTTTTACTTCTTCAATTTCACCCTTGTAAGTCTACTTCCCGCTTCCGTTGAAGACATGTCATCAATGGAGGGATAACTCTTTTATGGGTTGATCCAAGGGAGTAGAAAGGGGCTGTATTGGATGTTATTTATCACTCTATTAATGGAAAATAACTTCTTTTAAATGAGATTTTTATTTGATGATTTTAAAACATCTTCATCCTTATTGAATTTAAGGTCACACATTCAAGTGCTAATAAAAACCTCTACCTTGGAGTGATCAAAACTTTGATCCTTCAAGTGTATAGGTGATTAGTATTAGGGTGTGTATGCATTAAAACATTAAGTGATGATTTTGTTTGATCTTCTTAAATGAATCCATCTCAATTATAAGAAATTGAAATCATTAAAAAAGTAATTCATCCAATCCACCCTGAGCGATAACCTAGGATCAACTCATTCTTTTAAATTGAATTCACTTAAATCTGTTATATATCCTCTAAACTCATCTAAAATCAATCCAAGTTAGCCACTTCATAGCCGAAAACAGTCCATAGAATGTGCGTGTCTATAGGTTACTTCTTAGGTCTCTGTGGATTCGATAACCCAAGCTAAACTATAAGGACCGTTCTACCTTCATCTCTTGGGTAAATTTGAGCGAGAATCAGGAATACTTTACAAAAAATCCTAATATCATGTGATATATTCTCAGTGAAATAATCAAGGAGTGGAAAAGGTTTATTCCATTACACAAAGGTGATAAAAATGAAATAAAGGGGCATTTTGATTGTGTGGTTATTGGACTAGGATGTAAATTCTAGGTGTTGCTATGTATCTCATTAGAGTGATAAAAAAGGTGTGTATAGTTCTAGGAAAGGATCCCTATGCAGGTCTAACTTGTAAACAAGGATGGGGGAATTTTCTTTTTTTTATCCATGGTTGGACCTAGGATTGGAGATCTTGAGTCACTACGTATCCTGTGATAGGAGGAATCAATCCACACATAGTTCTTCAAGAAAGGTGTGGTGGGATACCAGTACTGAAGGTTATAATCCACTAAATCATGAATTGAAATGTCATGCAGTTTTAAGTATTTCTATAATGATGTTGTTGTATATTTTAAAGTCTTATGACTAGGACACTAGGCTATGTATTTTAAAGTCTTACAACTTGGACTGTTATTTTTTGTAGTTTTAGTTCATATGACTAGGACCATATGGTGTCCCTTTTAAGGTCGTGCATACAAGACCATGATGATATGTAGTTTAACATTATACATAAAGGATTGTGGTGTCATACAGTTTATCATCTTGTAATTTTTATGACATGTCACACTTTTTAAGGTCATGCGACAAATACCAAATATGAATTTTAACATCGTGTAGTTGAGATGAAGGAATAATTCATTGGTAGGGGACATAATGAGTTATATATCCATCAAGATCTAGGAATAATCTTAGTTATAGTGGACCTTGTGTATGGAATAATGTCCCTCCCACTTTAGCTCAATCTTTGGAGGCTTTTTCCCTAAAATCATCAGAGTCCTGAGGACCAGTACCAATTCTCTTTGGTGGAATGAACATAGGCATATTTTCTTATTAAAATCTCATGATATACAATTTTTATGGACCTCCATGTGATACAATGCATTCAATATTTTCACATCGAGTCATTCCAATTCATCTATCCATTTATAGGATTTATCATCCATGGATAACTGATTATAGATGGAAATGCAGAGCGAGGGAAATTAGACCTCAATGGACAAGACTATTTATTTTTGTAAACAAATGAATATGGGGTGGCCCATGAGTTAGCACGAGTTATTGTCTAGTAGGCCCACAAGGTATGTAAGATCTTGTTAGGACAAGACTTATTATCATTATCCACTATCTTCTGGAGTATATTTGAAAGGGTCTTATTGGAGGCCTCTATTATCCAATAGCTACTGCATGATAGTGGTATGAGTGGTTGGATTTGATATTATACTCCGGATATAGATTTTCTAACTCAACAGAATAGATCGATGTCGTTTTCCATCATTATTGAATGAGAAACACAAAATATGGTAATGATGTCGGAATTCATGAAGTTGAGAATTCTTTTGGTCTAGAATTCTTTGAGGGGTATTGCCTCATCCCATTTACAGAAAAAATTGGCAATAGTTAGGATGTATTTGAACTATTTGGACATAGATAGAGGATGGAAACCTACAATATCCATTCCCTACACAAAAAATGTCTAGGAGTATTTGGATGTATAAAGAAACTCTGGGGGTTGATGTGTGAAGCTGGAATGAACTTGGTAGGAATGATACTTCTTGGTGAATTTTGTGCAATCCTAGATCATTGATGACTATAAGTGTCCAAGATTTCAGATTTGATGAGAAATCCTAAAACCTAACTGGTTGTAATTTTAGGCTATTGTATGCACTTCTCTCATAATAATAAAGTTCTCTTCTCTATCAATGCATTTGAAAAGGACTCCATCAAAGCCTCATTTATAGAGTACTTTTTGGTGATTTGGGGTGTCATAAAGAGTGAAGCTGGTCTTTCATCATTGGATTTTTTCTTTTCTAGATCTATCAAATGATAACAGTCCATTTTGGAGGTAGGAAACAATGGGTATCATCCAACCAATGATGGGACCATATGGTTTGGGAATGTGACTAACCTCATTGACCTCTTCTATGCTCACATGATAAAAAAGTGAGACCATTTGGCGATTCACAATGCTGATGACTGTTTCATCCCAATCTGGATCTACTAAGACCATGGATACATTCTCTAATGAATTGAACTAGGAATTTTGTGATTGTGGGATGTGAGTCAATGTTAGATCTGAGGGTAACTCTTATATTAATCCTCAAAAATAGTCAAGAAATGGGATTATTTATTCTTTTCTGATAGAATAATCTCCAATGATCTGTTTGATTACCACATTTGAATTTACTTTAACCTCTAGGTATCCCACTAGTATTTGAAGTTCCATCTCTAGGTCTGCAATGAGGGCCTGATATTTTGACTCATTGTTTGTACATACTGCTGACAATAGGAAGTAATAAGTCATGCATGCCTTTTCAAGAGAGACAAGAATGAATCCCAACCCAACTTTATTGAGCTTAGGGTCTTTTATTCATTTCTCTATTTATCTTTTGAATGTTCCATGAAAATACATTTTCCATATATGGGGGACATCTTGAATATAAAATATCACTTCATCTATAAATTCAGTATTTAATGATGTTATTTCTATAGATGGGTGTTCTATAAGAAAATATTTCCAATCCTGTCCTTTCACCACTTTTTGAGGCACAAAATATATGTAAAAATAATGTAGGATAAATACCCACCTTGCCAAACATCCCTTCAACATAGGATAGTTAAGGGTATATTTGAGCGAGTAATTGTGGGAGACTAAATAGACCTCGTGATATTGTAGGTAGTGCCTCAGTTTATGAAATGAAAAGATTAATGCCAAGAAGGACTTCTTGATATATGAATAATGAGTCTCAATGCCGAGCATGGTTCATCTGAGATAATAAAGGTTTTTTCATTCTCAATGTCATTATTTTGTACAAGGGAATCACCTAGTGATTTCTCCAGGGATGTTACATAAAAAGTGAGTGGCTTTCCCTCAATATGAGACATCATCACTAGTGGGATCAAGAGATATTTCTCAAGTCTATAAAATGATTCCTGACAGTCATTGGTCCAATGATATTTAACCCCTTTTTTGATCAACCCGGTGAAGGGAGAAAACTTTCCGATGAAGTTGGTTATAAATTTACAAATGTAAGTAAGGTGTCCCTATAAAACCCTCAAATCTCTAAGGTTATGAGGAAGTGATATACGGAGTATATATTTTTTCTTCTCAGGGATGACTTTGATTCCATGATGGAATATGAATAAGCTAAGAAATTTACCTAAGGTAAACCCAAAATAAAATTTTAAGGGGTTCATATTCAAATTATTCTATCATAGTTTGTTGAACAAAATCTCAAGATCAACTAGGTAATTAGAGAACTATCACGACTTAACCAAAAATTCATTGATGTAACATTCAACACACTTCCATAATAAAGGTTTTAAAATATGATGCATGGAACATTGGTATGTTGTGACACAATTCTTCAAGACAGAGGGCATTACTCGATAGAAAAATACTCCCTAAGGGCCCCTAAAAGTGGTATATTCTTCATCTTATGGTTCCATACAATTTTTTTGTACCCTAAATAGGAATCTCAAAAGGATAGGGATTTATATTTAGACATTTAATTAATCATTAGCTTTGTGATTGGGATTGGGAAATCATCTTCCAGAAAGTGCTAGTTGAGGTCTCTAAAGTCAATGTAAACCCTAATTTTCACATTATTTTTCTTTAACCAGACTATGTTAGTAAGACATGATAGATACTAGACTTCCCAAATGAAATTGTATTTGATAATATTATCAAATTCAGCCTCAATTTCGGTGGCATGTGTCGGGTGTGTCCTAATGGATGCTTGTTTATAACCCCGATGGTTATCTAGAAAGCCCAGATTGTGAGTGGTCAACTTGATATTGAGGCCTAAAATATCTATTTAATTCTAGGAGAACACATATTTATGTTTATTTAGGAATGTTGTGTAAACCTATTTTTCTTAAAAAGACATGTATTCATTGATCAAAGTGGTCAGTGGGTCCTCCTCTATACCCAAATTTTTTTCTCTATGTTCATCAATGATAGTAGAGACACCTCCATCAAATGCTGGTGTTGAATCCATGAGGTCCTCCTCCTCTTCTTATTCCTCTTCCCATTTCTCTTTATCATATGCATTACTCTAAGGGGAAGTGGTTAATAGAGTAATATATCTATAGTTTGTAGGGGAGTTTACATTCAGACATTCAGAAGATGAAGAGACTCCCTTTGACCCTACTATAAATGCAAGGTCTTTTTGAATCTCTGAAGGGGGTTGTGGTGAAGGATAGATAAGGAGTATATTTATCCTCTCTTGGATCAGCTAATTAGGTAGGGATATTTTGAGGCTTCTTGTATGGAAATAGGGATTTTTCATCCACATTTCTACCACATTCTAGAGGGTCCATAATTTTTTTAGTACTTCCAAGCTTAGTTTTCATGATTAATATCATGAAGGTTATTAAAAATGCTCCTGATTCTGGGTCCATACCTTTAATTTGATGGATAAGAATCACGTATTCTTCACTAAGTTGATTTAAGGGATTGGAATAGGTCATTTGTAAATAAATTGGGGTTTTGATCTGAGCAACATCGTTGTTCATGGGTTTCTTCCCTCCCCTCTAGCAGAACCCTGCATCAATGTATCGAGTTTCATAGGATTCAAATGGGGATTTATCACCATGAAATTTACTAATTTTTTCATAAATGTAATATTTGATGCATTGGTGATATAACTAGGGAATTTATACATGTTATTTAAACCACATCTTCCAAAAAGGATGTTGAAATCCGTGTCTTTTTGAACAACCAAAAATTTTTAGTTGGATATAAAGCCTCAATTAGGCCTTGAGGTTGATTACTCTAAGAGGATTTTGATCACTCTTATTATAACCCTATAGCACAAGAGTAGAAGGGGAAAAGTGGGCCTCAATATTACCTAGTCGGTGAAGTGTTTAGACCAGAATGAGGTTGACTTCTGAGCCATTGTCATTGAAAGATCATTGGATATCAACTTCATTTATCCTACCCAATATATACAATGGTATTATATGTCCTTGTATAATGGAATATTTTTCCTACTCTATGAAAGATATGATAATGTGGAATTATACAGGATCTATCTCCACATGATATACTTAAGAAGAATCAAATTTTTCTTCAAATTCTTGAGGGCTTAGAAAAGCCTCTATGAGTGCTTCCCAAAGGTCTTTTGATAGATTTAGATCATCCAAGATCGATAAATTGGATAAAACTAGAGACAATTGAATCAAAACATCATACTTTTGGTATAAAGGTATATACTTACTAGAATAAGGATTCTCTTTTATAGGAACTTAAAGAACTAAAATACTTGATGTAGGAAGATCGACCCTCAAAATAGGAGTTGGAGGTGCTTCTGTCCTTGGTGGGTTAGGTCGACCAGGTCTGCCTACGCATTGAGGCCAGTTTTTTGAAAAATTTTGATCTAACCAATATTCTAGAACTATCAGGTCTAGGTTACCCTTGGAAGGTGTGGGGGAGATTTATTTCTTCTATTGAGCTCATTGGAGGGCTCTCCCATGAGTTCCAACTGTGTATATGGTCCGAGTGGGGATATGGACGAAGTATTGATTTCTGCTTTGACCACATCTTCCCATGTATCCTTGATCTCAGTGGACTCTTCCCCTTATCCCCCAATCTGATTTAGAGAACTTGGGTTTATATCTATACTCATAATTGGAGAAAGTATCCATTAAGTGAATGAAATTAATGGAACCAAAGATCAAATCCTTGTCTAACGAGGACTCTGTCTGGTGGGTCGACTCTTATTGTACCGTTTCAAGGGGAGGTTCTCATTCTTTCGGGACCAAAGGCATGAAGTATAATAGAGTCAAATACAACTTCATCCTTAGTACATTTTTATCTTCTTATGTTTCTTCTATCTTTTCCAGCCATGTTTTTTCTTAGAAGACTGTATTTTAGAGGACCGTGGTGCCGATGTAATTGGTTGTGTCATAGTGGAAGTGGCCGAAGGCATAATTCGATATTTCAACTATTCTTGTAGGATAATATGAGTTAGTTTTATCATATTTCTAATCCTACAATCACTTAAATTCTGTATACCTTTGTTAATAACTTCCTACCATTCACCATCTTCCTCTAGATTGGCGGTATAAAGATATTCTACCTATGACGGTGGATTTCCCAACTTCACTTATCCATAGTCCACCATTTTTTATAGAATTTATTTGAAAATAAAGAATAAATAAATATTATTCCCCAATGTTTGGTGGAAGGTGAAATTTTTTGGGAGATCTTTGAGACCATCTTGATCAGGCCTCTTGGGATTTCAAAACTTGATCAAGTTGTTTTACAAAGATGCGATGAAGTAGACAAGAACCTGGTCATCTCAGAATGGATAAAGCTTTTTATTTAGTTCTTAAAAATAGTTTCATCTCTAATCCATTCACTCATCATGATGAAAAAGGTGTTTTTGCTGACGCTCAGGAGGAGGCACTGCATGATATGGTGTGGGTTTCTGAGATGGAGTTGGGGTAGGGGTTGGATTAAGCGTAATAGAGACGACCTCTACTTTCCATATTCTCTTCATCTAAGCTACTAGAATTACTCAGGACTTGGACTTTGTGTGAAATATGAAATATTCCATTTTTTATCCACTATAGTGAGATCTCAAAAACCCCCTATGTATTTCTTAGGTATGAGTGGTGTATGCAACTCATCGTAGAGGTTTTCTATACATATAGACAAAAAACATTCCTTGGGAAGCTATAAGTTCAAGGAGTAGGTCAACCATTTCCATCAAGAAATGAAATCCAGTACACTCTCATTCTCTATATTTTTGTATTTCGAGAGGTCGAGGACAGTTTCCTTCTACAGTGTTGAGATGAATTGAAAGATAAACTGTCAAAAAAGATATTCCCACCTCGCGATTGACTAAGATAGAAAAATGGTATACCATACAAAGGCTGACCCTTGTAGTATTTGTATAAAGTATTTATGTTTCAATACTTCTTGTTATGTAGGGATTCCTATCATGGGATCATAGTGAGAAAAAAAATGCATCAAATGCTACTCAGAATCCCCTAAACTATTAAAAATTGGAAATGTGGGGTTCTTGAAATTTGGTGGGGGAGGGTTCGAATCCACCCATTTAGGGAAAGGAATATTTTCTAGCCACACTGGTGCACACTTTTATTTTATATCTTTCAATTAGTCTACCAGTGACTCAATATTATTGAGGAGCACTTAAGGTATTCCTAGCTGAAAAAGAGCTTGAGTAGGTGTAGTAATAGGTATAACCATCTGAGGTGGCTCTACTTATACCCATGGTGGGTAACCTATAGAGGCTATCCTATAAGGGTGTTTCTAACACAACCCTAGTTTCATTCCTAAAGGAGGGAACTCCTAATAAATTTTTGTCATGAGGTATAAATATATTGGTCATCCGTCCTATACATTGAGCATATGTTCTAGTTCCATGTCAATTACCAGGGTGATCCCCCTTTGTTGAGGTACAACCGTTGTGAATATGAATTAAGACTCTTTTTGTAGAACATATCCAGTAGGAATGTCACCTTAGAGTAGTTTTGTTTTGACTTTACTTAACTCTTTTATTTCCTCCTCTTGATAATCAAATATTTCCTTGACTGTATGGGGTTCAACCTCTTTAGGTGGTGGGTGAGGCACAACCTTACTTTTTACCCTTTTCTTTAGTAGATGATCTCTGAGGATCTAATAATGGAGTGGTTGAGGGAATGCTCAAATTTAGAGAAAGCCTCTGGTTCTGGGTACACAAATCTCCTTCAATAATTTTGGTGTGGACTATATTATGAACTGAGACTTCGTCATCCTGATCCTCTATATTGGGCTCATGTTCTGTAGGGTATACAAGGGTGGTGTTGATGACATTCACCAATGTGTATCACATTGTAGGCATTTAATTAGTCTTTTTTAGAGACTAAATTTGTTTTCACACTATACGAGGCCTTTTCCTATCCTTCATTGGTTCTCTTAGAACCATTTGATGAATGATTATCCTAAGGGAATCTATGGAAATTTTTTTGTTTGTGTTCTGGGGGATGACACTGGGTCATGGGATGAGATAAATTGAGAGGATTCATTCTATGACTTTCCCCTTAATTTGGAGAAGAATAAATTATATTGAGTAGGAGTTTATTGAGGTAAAAACTCACTTATCCTTATGGGATGGGGCTATTGCTGCTCTATCCCCACAACATTTTGAGTTTAGTTTTCTAACCTCGAAGGTTGTGTTAAAAAAACCCCAGCCTTACAGGCTAGGATTTCTTCTTGATTTCTGTGGATGCTACTACTGTGACTACCTTATTGATTTTATAAATTTATGGCCAAGCATGGGTTGGGTTCATTATTTTTTTCACATGAACAACCTTATTTAAAAGACATTTGTGACATTTTTGACATTTATTCTATTTGATGATTAACTTACCTTAAGCATAAGGCTTACTAGATATTTTCATATGCATGATGAAAATTTCTTTTAATGACTTAATATCTTATAGATAAAAATCAGTGAGAGTTGTTTGGGACCTATTTTTTTTGAATATATAATCTATTGTGAACATATTCCATATGTTGAAGCTAGACCAAGGCTATGAAATTGCATGGTGTCACTTCTGGAAGGATTTTCTAATTGGGGGTGTAGTGAAATGAAACAACCCAAGTTCACCCCATCCTCTAATGTGGAAATGTATGGGGGATCTATGATTATATGACATAACTCTTTTAACACACCAAGACATGCACATTGAAGGGTTACTTTCTATTTTCCCAATTTTGGATGTCGTTCATCCAAGAGAGACACCAAGTCAATTTGGAGGTGTATCCCTTATATTACCTTATTGTGGATTATATATTTTTTGTAAGGTAATAATTTTTCTATTAATTGATAAAGATCATTCCATATATTTAACCGGATGTTGTGCACACAATATTATAATAAGGCATTTGGAATGCTGTATTGGGGAGTGGCTAATGGATAGAATATGACTAGAATGTTGCCTTTATCTAGTTTTCTCCTCATGTTTAACATGTCATATTTTTCTTTTTCCAATGTTTTCTCAACATGTTCTGAAAAAACGGATGCTTCCCTACTACTTTATTATAAATAGAAATATTGGTTGGGACTTTCTCTATCATATTGGTAGGCATGTGA
This sequence comes from Viscum album, assembly GCA_963277665.1. Taxonomy (NCBI): domain Eukaryota; kingdom Viridiplantae; phylum Streptophyta; class Magnoliopsida; order Santalales; family Viscaceae; genus Viscum; species Viscum album. The sequence goes on from OY728164.1 coordinate 489,387,872, forward strand.
TACAAGGGTGGTTTGGAGAATGACCATCACTTTGGGTTGTCTTTTAGATGATAAAATATTTCAATTGTCAATAAAAATGGATCATACATGATTGACCTCATTTTTCCAAGTTCCTCATAGTAGGTGAGATTTCTCATCATTAAATCACCAAGGGAAGGACCTTCTTGATGAAGTGAAACACCGTTATGGGGAGGAATACCATCATAGATTAATATTAGACTATGATGAGAGTTACTACAATGTATAACCTAGGGAGGACCTTTAGAAAAGATGATAGTAAGGGGATGACCATATTACTATTTGATTTTATGGCCACACTGAGGGTTTTCATGGTTTTCATTAGGAGATGGAATCTCAAGATAAATCAGATTCTAGACATAAATCAATCCTTCATGGTGAGATTTCCAAGGAGGACTTCCAAAACAGCTACTACTATTCCTATAATTTTTTAATGGGAGAGTAGGATCCTAAGCTACCATAGATAAACATCTGAGGGATTCACGAACTCCAGCATTAATAAGAGCGGGATTGTAGATCAACTCTTCATTTTCCAATTGTCTCTGGTGAGGCTTATTTTTGGATTCATTCTTGAGAGTGACTGAGGATTCTTTTTTGGTAAATAAGTTTTTATATATGGAATCTTGTTTGGTTAGCTCCCATGTCATTGTCATAATTTTTGAATAGGTATTTGGAATTTTGTTAGGGATTTGTGCCTGCCTCAGAGTGGCCATTAAAATAGGCTGATTACTTCCAACCGCAAAGGGGGTATGAAACTGAGCCAATTTTCTATATATTGTGTTGGAATTGGGATCAAAACCCTCTTGGATGGGGTCATAGGTATGTGTATACTCTATAGTGACATGTTGACAAGTCACCAAAATTTTGGGGATAAAGTTGTGTGTCTGACTCTATATCACTACCGCTTCTACTATTATGTCCTGTAAATTTTGTAGTATATGGGAAGGAATTTTCTACTCCCCTTTTACCATTGTTAGAATGTGTTTCATAACTTCAGTGGTTAGAGAAAGGATATATTCCCATTTCATGGTTGGATAAGGGGTGTACACCTGCTTATATCCTCCATTTTCTACTGATGGATACTGACATTACTCAGGCGAGGGAGAAAATATTTGGGTTTTCCCACTGTTTATTGTTAGGACTTGTCGACTGATTTCTCCAGATGCTACCAAATGAGGCTGCTAATAGGATTTATGGATGCAGTCAAGTGTGTGCACCTGCTCGTGGCATGCTACCAAATTTTACTAGTAGTCTTGATTGATGTGGGTAGGTGTTTGTGCCTCCTCATTATTTTCCACCAAATTTTACCAGTGGGATTTGAATACTACAAGACGAGGCTACTAGTAGAATTAGTTGGTGTGGGAAGGTGTTTGTGCCTACTCATGGTTTTTCATTTAATTTTATTGGTGGGATTTCTGGGTGTGGGAATATGTTTGTTCCTACTTACTATTTTCCTCAATATTTTATTGATGGGATTATCCATAGGGGACAAAGGTTTATCCCTATTACCTATTGACTAGTCACTTACCTTGGTGAGCCATCTTATGTGCCTGGGTATAGACAACCTTGGTTTGACTTATGAGGAATACACCCACATAATGTTGAGGGTTCATTGCCATGCAACATTATTAGCAGATACTACTACCGGAATCCCTTTTAAAGGACCCCTGTGTATTCTGGGTGAGTTTGTTTGTGGCCTCTCAATATTACTTCCTATTATAAGGTAGGATATGATTTCTACATCCCAGGGATAAGCTCCTGAAATGGTTGGAGATGAATATTGGTGCCGCCTACTTCTGGAACACCAATTTTCAATGAGTGGATGATCGGTGGGGATTCATAAGATGGAGGGCCTATCGAGCAACCTCTAGGGTTGGTATGGTACCATTTTGGTGGTACTTCCAAACTAGCACATTTGAGACCCAACATCGAAATTTCTAGGATGGTGATGGTTTCCTCTTCTGAAATGAGGACCCAATATGAACGGTTGCTGATGCATACGTCTGAGAGAATTGGTATGATGCTATTTGTATTGAAGGGATTCCTGTTTGAAGGTTCCTGAAATATAGGTGAAAAAATAAAATAATAAAACCTTGTTAAAGAATAATCTTAATAAACTAATTCATGCACATTTTATTTTCTTGTTTATAACTCTTTAATTTTGAGCACAAAAGGGTCCTAATAGGTGGGTGACACCGTCATCTTGGTTAAGGATTCATGTCAGGTTCACCATTTTTGTTTCCGATAAATTTTTTTTGGCTTCCTTGATTGATTGTGGGGGTTTGAATATTGCATAATCATTCATTTTGGGAGAAGTTAACTATTTTTGAACAAGATCTAATGAGTTTTGTTTGTGGATCTGAAAAATCCCAATGGTTCCATTATTCGAGATGTTTCATTAACAAAATTTTCAAAGGTAGGTGTTCATTGGGAAGTGGTTCCAATAATTCTTAGGGACTCAAATTGGTTGAGAGGATGGATGGTCGGGCTCATAACACCCTTTTGGGGGAAATTATCACCTATTTTGGGACTCTCTTGAATATTTAATGCATATTTTTGAATCCTTTATTAATTCCCAAGTATGACATGGGTCTCCCTTGAGTGAATAATAAATTATTAGGATGTACAAAGTTTAGAATCATTCGTATATATATGAGGTTCTTCATTGATGATGATATGTATATGTATATGAGGTTTTCCATCAATGGATCCATTTTATTAATGAATTAGAGATTTTTTGATCATTTATTACTACAATTATGGTTTCAATCCACAAAATGGGGCTCTCTAGAGTTTATAATCATCCATGGAGATGGGAGTTGTTTTTATGTTAATATCAGACCCATAAAATGGACTTCTTACATATCCTTGTGAAAGGAATTATAACCCACATAGAATGGTGCCACTTTCCAGGACACATCATTCCATTTAAGGTCACGTGTTAAGGACCAAAACACATAGTTTAACATCATGCAAAAAAATAATTAAATATGAAAGGTTCCTAATTAAAGTTTGGTTTTAGACTTATACCAAAACATCCCAAGGAACCTAGAAGGGATGTAAACTCCCAGGTTAGACATGAGCCTATTGGGAATGTGGCCTAAAGAGAATTAGGGTTGATTTTGGATTGTTATGTTTGAGCCTCATTGAGTTTTACTATGTATCCCATTTGGATGGAGATCAAAACCCATGTAGTTTGGTTGTGAGAGCCCACACCTATGGAGTCCCTATGAAGGTTTGTATCATAGGTAATGTTTCCCTTTGAGAGGATTGAGTTGTATATTATACCAAATAAGATCCCATTTGAGTTGGACACCTCGATTTGAGGACCCACACCTATAGAGACCCTTTTAAGGAATGCAAGAGGATGATCTCTAAAACTTTTCTATGCCGAGACATGCATCTAACCATGTGAATGTCATGATCATAGCTAACCTACAAGACAATGTGAGTCATGATCATATATGATAAATAATAGGAAGAATAATATCTAGTAAACTTCACGATCTCATTCATCTATTGGTGGATGAGGCTAGGGCTATGGGAGAAGAAGAAGGGGCTTTGATGTGCCAATTTCCTATCCCATTTTGGTAACTAGGATAGTCACATCTGACTACCTGCTTATCTAACACCCTACAAGAAAGGATAGGGGATTACTATAGGTGGGATGACCTACTTATGGTTCTAGATAGGAGATTAGGATCTTTCACTAACCAAAGGGAAAATAAGTGGGAAAATCTCCCTCCCCACCTAGAACCAGAGGTCCTTGGTCTCAAAGTTGACGATTTAAAGACATGCACTTAATTCTCATGTTTGAGACCGTGAGGTCCTTGAAATTTCTCCCATAATAGTAGTAATGATTCACTACCATGAACATAATTGTGAAAAAATTCCCTTATTGAATTGGGTTCACTCCCCATTCTAATCCTGTCTATCTCATTAGATATAAATCTTTACCTAATGCATTGGATATAGATATAGGTCCCACCTGTCACATAATGAAAACCATACATATGTGTGCCACAAGATCATAAAAAATTAATCATATCATAACCCATGAAATAAAATGTGTTTTATAAAAATTTCATCATATCATAACATTTGGGAAATATATAGGTTTCATAATCATTTCATAATTTCATCATAGAATAACTAATGGAAGAAGAGGCGAGTTTCATAAAAAAATTATCATGGTATAACCCAATGAATAGAAAATGGTTTTATAAACATATCCTCAACATAAAACATTGAAAGAATGAATAATAATGGTATCCTAGGTTCATATCCCAATTAAATAATAAGTTACATCAAAGGATGTCATCTTTGATAGATAATGGTTTTGAAAGATCACTAGGAACATTTTTGAGGAAAATAACTTTTCTTTGAAAATCAATTTTTAAAACAGAAAATTTATAAAACATTTTAAGGTCCTATTTTTTAAAAATAACCCTAAAAATTATAAATTAGGCCTTAAATCATATAATTTTCATGGAAATAGAAATTTCCGTTCATGTTATACATGTTAAAATAAATATTCGTTTCACATTTATAATAAAATCCAAATGATCATTTTTTGGAAAATTAAATGAAGGTTAATTTCAATTTTTTTATAGAAAAATCAATCATGAGAAAAAATTTCATTAATAAACCATTTTAATAATGTTAAAATATTTTTTTAAAACATTTTTAGAAAACATGGTTTTGAAAGGGAAAGGGTTTTTGATCTAAAAGAGAAATAAAGATGTTTTTTCTTAAAAATATTCTCACAATTATTTTAAGTAACAGAGAGTGAAAAATGGTACTAATAATTGAAAATATCAGGAATAAATAGAGTAGAATAAAATTCATGAGAATTATATATGGGTAGATCATAATATTTTAACACTGGATACTTAATCCTAAAAAATACTGATAAATGATGAGATTGTAACATTGTTCCATTACCAATTTGGTAAAATTTGAAACAAAATACCCATGAAATATAGATCCTAAAATGTGTATTTAATACCCATAATTTTTAGGAGAATAATCATAAAATACATTCGTGATTAGTATATACACCACTTAATATAATTAGGTGGTGAATATGTCATGAGTCTCATAGAAGTAAAAAGTGAGACAAAAATCCATTATTGTAAGTCTAAAATTACTTTTTAAATATTCAAAAATACTATATATCATACCATATATTAATTTATTATGACCTTTTATTTCCTATTTATTAATAATTCTATGTTAAAGTCACATTTTTGGCAATAACTGCTTTGATTTTCATGTCTGTTTTGATATGTTATTTTTGGTTATATTAATTTGATAATGGTTCCATAATATAAATAATTTTTAACATGATATAAATATAATATATATTTAGTATATATTTTCTTAGTGTAATCCATAAAATTTAGAGATAGAAAATGAAATACACTGTTCATGTATATGGTAGGTCGTACGTATGCAAGAATGATGTTTCCATTTTCTTAAAGGGTTGAAATAAATAAAGGTAAATAATATATTACCATTATAGAATCATTTTTATGTCATTATATCACATATGTTTATTAAAACCATCCTTATTACCTTCTATGTAAAGAGTGAATGAATCACATCACTTTGTGACACGATATTTTGCAACACACACAAGTGATGTTATCGTATTCCCACAGAATGGAATGTATGAAGGTATGTGTGATATAATAATATGGAAGTATAATAATATCATAAATATCATATATAAACATTTAATTCATCATTATAACCATCCATGAGAGATGATAATGAGAAAATGAATGACATCAGTTCGAGAGGCGGTAGTCCGTCGTACACATGAATGATGATTTCGTAACCCATTTGATGGAAGTGGAGATGGTTTTAGGTCATGAACTAAAAAAAGAACATACAAGTATATGTAATATTGATATATTATTATATAATAATAGTTTAATAATAATTTTATTTTTTGGAGGAATAATTAAAATAAAAAGGGTTGATGAATAATGTTTCCTCTTCCTCGGGTAACCTTTTTAGTTTTGCTCATATATTATTCCATGTTTGAATTTATGACTAAAATAAGGACTATAGGATGAGATTATTGAATTTGGGAAGGTATTTGGGTGGTTATTGGCTGAAAAAATGGTTTGAAGGTGTGAATAAGAGAGGATAAGGGTGGTCTTTTATAAGTGAGGTGAGTGGCACACTTGTATTTTTTTTTTGAAAAGAAAGAGGTGTACTCACATTTTTATCATTAAATAAGGCTCCAAAATAGGTTATTATCCATTATTAGTAATAATAGGGTCTAAATATGGATATAAAATGAGTTTATACAAGTTTTTAGGACATTTTATCACTTAAATTTTTTGTTTAACTCCAATAAACTCATTTTACCTCAACCACATTAATTAATTTTTATTGTTTTCTCTATTTATTTTGGTCAAAAATTAACTTGAAAAAATTATATAATATATATTATTATTATTAAAAATATTTAATCCTTTTTTATAAATTCAATTAACATAAATTCTAAAAATTAATCTAAAATTAATCCCAGAGACGTGATGAGAAAACATGTTTCAAAGAGAAAAAGTTCAAAACTTAATAAGGTTTTTATGCCAGAATTCAATATGAAAATAATTTAATTGATTTAAATTGAATTAATAGATATATAAATGAACTAATTTTACTTTTAAATAAAACTAAAATATAATTTTAAATTAATAATTAATTTAAATTAAATGGTAGTTTTCAATTAAAATTCAGTATTTTTCTCTTTTCATCAAAAAATAAATATTTTCAAAAAATTATAAAAAATTAACCCTAAGATAATTTTAATATGATTATTTCAATAATTGTGTTTAAATTTTCAAATATATTTTATAAAAGTGTTATTTTTATTATTTTTTTAAAAAATAAATAATAAAAAACCATTTTTTGAGAAAATAGTATTTTCAAAACATATAAAGATATTATTGAAAAATTAAGTATTTTTTTGGTAATATGTTTTATTTATATAAAACCATTATAATTAATATTTAAAAATTATTTATTACTATTATAATCACTAAGTTTAATGGCTAGTATATAACGATCACATTTGAAAAATATTGATAATATATCACAGTTTCGTTAAAACTCAGTGTCATGTGTAATGAAAGATAAACTCAGTGTTGTGTGTAACCTAAGATTAACTCAATGTTTCATGTAACGCAAGGTATAAAATAAATTTATTTTATTCAAAAAATAATAATTCATAAAAAATAGGGGTGTTACATGAATGATGTCCTAGTTGGAGTATAAAACAAGATCGTTGTAGTTGATTTTTATATAATGAACATGGATGATGATATGACCACAACACAATCACCAATAATTCTGGGTAGAAACTTCTTGAATAAAACCAATACCATTATCAATGTTTATGAATGAGCCCTCACTATAGTTTTTGGATAGAGCACTATCTATTTTAACATTTTTTATGTAATAAAGTTCCATTAAGAGGATCATACAATCTTTACACTATCACACACTAAGGAGAATTATCCAAGTAAATAACCATGATTTTTTCAGGAAATTTAATCTTTAGAAAAATGATTAATGATTTAAAATTATGTGAATTATTATGAACGCCAATAATTTGAAAAATATGTTTAAAATTTAAAATAATTGGTAACATATAAATTCTTTAATAGTTTTTATTGGTTTTTTAATGGTAAAAAAGATGATATGATATATTTTTTTATAAGAAATGAAATCTTTAAAAGTAAGAAATACAAGTCTAATTTCATTTCTAGAACATCCCCCAAATTTGGAATTAAAAATATTACCCACTAACCTTAATTATGGATATCCAATGGAAGTGAAAAGGTTTCTAGTAATAATTCTTAGAAAACTATCCTTAAATCAATAAAAACACCTGATTGAACCTTTAAGGGAAAATTAACAAGCAATATGATGGATTTTAGGATATATAACTAGAATAAATCCAAAAATCTTCAAGCATATCATTTTGATTGAGAAAAATTAAAAACCTATTTGGTATCCCCAAATAAGGCTAAACCCAACCACAATGGAATTATTAAAGAATGAAATTATGGCATCCCACCTTTTCAAAACATAACTTTTCATTACATTTTTATAAACAGAGGATCTTTAAAGTCTAGTGTCTTGAAAATCAGGATCAATATACATGAAAAAAACATAAAAAATTCTTATAATACACTTTTAAGGATCCATAATAAGTTAATACTAAGTACAATTACTGCATGTCATAACATGGAGACATACATCAAAGGAAAGGGTGAGCAGAAGGCCCAGTAAGGGTAAACACGGGAATCATTTTACTTGTGATATCAATAAAAAATTGATAAAAAAACATAAAGACATGATCAATGGAAGAATAGGCATATAATAATAAAATAAATATGAATAATAACTTTAATATGTGGTTACAACATTTAATTTAGACATTCATGAACATATTACCAAGTTTCATCCCCAAAGTGTCATAATAATTACCAGGGGTATTCACCAAGGTATCATGAAACTTTTCATCTCTAGATATTAAATTATTTACACAGTTAATTAGAGTTCTATTAGGTAGAACCATTAATATGTATTTATTTTCATGTGAGATACATATATCATAGTCAAACATTTTATAAATAACCCATATAGAATAAAAGAAATGGGTTTCATGTCAAAATCATGTCGTTTTAAAAGTGCTTAAAAAACATGATCGTTATGTCATTTATAACACATGGAAAAGGAATAATGATTTTATGTATGTAAATTAAAGAATAAAATACATAATTTTTTTATATTTATGAACACCCATAGAAATAAAATAGGTTTGGGTATTCACATAAATAAAACAAGAGAATTTCTTGAGAGAACGAGAGAGAAATTTTGAGACGAAATTTCTGCAGCATATCAGCTATATAACATGGTTTTAGAAAATAATAAAAAGAGAGGGGAAAAGGGTATAAAATCCATAAATGAATAATTTTACATTATAGGGATATAATAAAAATAAATAAGACCATGGTGTGAACATTTGAATGACATACCACATGAAAAGGAAACATGAAAGGAAAGAGAAAATGCAATTTCTTTTATGAAAATTCGGCAGCCTAACGGCATCCCATAAAATTTTATAAAATCAATTTATGAGAGAGGAAAGGGTCTCTAATAATTTTTACATAAAATGTATAGTAATAAAGACTACCCCAACATAAGAATATGGAATCTAGAAGACACAACATAAATAATTTCATGACTTAAAAGAGGAGGGTGAAAGGTTCCCTTACCTTGAAGAGTGACTTCAAAAGATTAAAGGTTGGGACCTTGGGGGGATTTAGGGAACCTTAGGAGGACTCATTTGGAGGTAAAAAGACTATAAATTAATTGAGGAGGATTTTGGAAAGAAAATAATGAGGGAATGTCCTGGTATTTATATCAAAAGTGAGGGAATATTTTATTAATTTACCAGGGACACCTCATTAGTGGTATTTGCAAAACCATGGGCTTGCCCATGGTATTTTCCCATGGTATTTTCCACTTGGGATACCTCATAAAATATCTTACTTTTCACAAGTCAACCATAATTATTACATCATGATTACACCATTAATGATGTCATTAAACACTTGAAACTCAAAACTGTATTTTTTTACTATTCACTAAAAAACAAAACATTTTATAAAAATATCATAAGTTCCCCTAACCTAATATAAATTATATGAATTCAAAAATTAACTCCATTTTTTGAAAATAATTTTCTAAATATTTTTAATTTAATTTTTAAATAAAATAATAATTTATTCAAAAAACAACTTTAAAACTATAACTCATTTTATAACACCTAGAGAAATTAATAATGGTCCCATAAAATTATATTGTAACCATAAGTATATAAATTAATAATTTATGATTACATTTTATGAAAATAAATTTCCATTTTAAATTATTAAATTAATCATGAAATTTTAATTAAAATATTTATGACATACAAAAATACCCATACTTATTTTATGATCATTTTTCACTTTTAAGATGTCTAAATTATATTTATACATTCATGGGTGAAGTTTATTTATTTTTGGATGATTTAATATTCATTACTATTCGTAAGGGTAAGTTACTATTTATACTTTACTATTCACTAAAAATTAAGTTGATCTTATAAGACTTTAAATTTCTTAACGATCAAAACTATAGAAGACCATTTTTTAAAATCATTTCACATTATTAATTATTTAATTTTTACACAAATATTTTAAAATACCCTTTTTTCCAAAATTCATCAGTAATATGGAACTATAAATTCATCATACATTTATCCGGATACTTGAAATTCCCAAACTTTACCATAATAAGAAATAACAATTTTATTTATACAAAAGGTTTAAATAAGTAACTAAGGTTGCATTATATATCCCCTTATAACACCTGAATAGGACCTAAGTGTAAGGTGTACTATGGTGATAGAATCTTGGGGCAGCTCGGACAGTGTTTCCCAAGTGGTGATTTCTATCAGCTTGAACTTCTCCCTTTGGAGATTCCGTTCAAGCTTCACATGTTGAAGTTCAACTTGGTCTTGGTCTAGAGAAACGCTCAGTGATGCTACCTCCTTCCCAAGCTCTGACAGATGGGATTTCTATGACCCGAGCCTACTGGATGAGGCTATCAAATCTTCTTTCTATATTAATTAACCAAGATCACTTGTATTTATAAAAAATAATCGTAATGTTAAGAGTTTAGTTTCCAATGGTCATATTGACCAACAGTCATATAACATTCGAAACCCAACAATATCATTTTAATTATACTCACTTCATTAATTTAATGATGTAGTTTTGTTGAGTATAAAATAGTAAACAAATTTAGGAAACAAATATTGCTCAAAAGTTTAGGTCATTACATTCTTCACCCCTTAAGAAATTTTGTCCCTGAAATTTTAACTCATACCCTTAGAATAGAAACGGTGTGGGTACTTCTGCCTCATAGACTCCTCTGGTTCCCACGTGGCTTCTTCACATTTGTGGTTCCTCCACAACACCTTAACAAGGTGGGTAGTCTTGTTGCATAGAACCTTGTCTCTATGATCCAAGATCTCTACCAGATGATCCTAATAAGAGAGGTCATGTTATAGTTGTACCACCTCTGGATTTAGTACATGTGAAGGGCCAGGTATGTACTTCCTCAAGAGGGATACATGGAAAACATCATGAACTTGTGCTAGATTTGTAGGAAGTGCAAGCCGATAGGCCACTACTCCTATGCAATCAAGGATTTCATAGGGGACAATGTACCTAGGGACGATCTTCCCTTTCTTCCCAAACCTCATGAATCTCTTACAAGTTGAAATTCAAAGAAATAGTTTATCACCAACATCAAACTCCAAGTCCCTTTGATGATTGTTGGCATAGCTCTTTTTCCGACTCTAAGCAACCTTAATGTGTTACTGGATGGCATGGACTTTTTCTGTCATCTCTTGCACAAGATTAGTACCAAGAAGCTTTCTCTCACCAACTTCATCCCAACAAGTAGGATTTCTACATCGCTTCCCTTATAAAGCTTCATAGGGTGCCATTTGAATGCTTGAGTGAAAGATGTTATTGTAAGAGAACTCAACTAATGGGATATGTTAATACCATCCTCCTTTAAATTCCATTGAGCATGTTCTCAACATGTCCTTGAGTGTTTGAATAGTCCTTTCAGACTTTCCATTAGTTTTGGTGTGATAGGCCATAATGATATTCAATTCAGTTATTGTTGTAGGCTATAATATCCTTCTAATCCAAGGAAACTGA